>FPAK01000003.1:16293438-17543438 GCA_900116095.1 Euclidium syriacum
GATTAGGAGAATAAATATTAAAGCTTGCATTGCTTAGTAATTTAGGTTGTTAGCAATTTGAGAGGATTAAATAATCAACAGGATCTAGAATCATGTTGAAGCGTTGTTTTTATATTCATTTTGATTTAAGAGTTATAATCATTTTAGAGACATATTTGAGCAATCTGAGAAGAATCCGGGTTTAGAGAGGCAAACAGATTTTGATCGACCTGAAATTTTATTTTGGGTCTTCTAGACTCGTGGATCTATTTTTATTTTTTATTTTTTTAAGAAAGCTAAGTTTATGTCCCTGAGGATATGGAAAAACGTGATCTAGAAGACAAGCTTCATTTCTAATCAAAAGATTAGAAGTTGGGCCTAAGCCAAATCTCATTTTCGACCAAGCCTATAAAGCAAACTCTTGTTGGGGCGGATCATGTCGGGTTGGAAAAAGATCCAAAGAAACTTAGGAGTTAGACCAAGTTCTGGAAATTTAGGCGCAAACCCATTCTTGTCATCCCAATTAGACCCATATGAGGATGAGACTCTCGATTCTTTCTTTTACTTAATTGATTTTTTTTATAAGATAATTTTGGAAAGCTAGCGTGCTATCTAGGATTTCTTGAGGTGTGACATACTATGATAGGTCTGAGTTTGATGATATGACACCTATTAAATATTGCGCTGCAAGATGCATGTGTGACAATTTTGTGATATTGTAGTATCTAAAAGATGAAGTACTGGTGATGTGGCGCCTGAGTAAATGATGTGGCACCTATGTGATGATGTGGTAGTGACGTGTCACCTAATAGGTAACAATTTAATGATGTGATACCTATGTGGGGATTTATTGGTGATTTTGCATATGTATGGTCGAAAAACAGTAACATAGCGCCTACGAGAGACAAAATAACAGTGATGTAGGTTTTTAGAAGACTCAATGGGGCGTACTTGTGTGGCACCCAAAAACAGAGTTGACGTTGTTTAAATTTAGGATTAGCAGAATGTTAGGCCATATTGGAAATGATTATGGAATTTCTTGTCGACATTGATCAGCCATTTTCTTGTAAGTTGGCACCTGGATGGCTTGGTAGGCTCGTTGCTTAACCACGTTCAACTGTTATTCTTAAAGGGCCGACATACATGTTTTGACGGATAATCGAGATGGTGTTCCTCTAATATGGGAGAAAAATAATCAAGAAGGTCTTTTTCTTCTTCGGTAGACAGATAATCGAGATGGTATTCCTCGTATCCTAGATACAGATAATCGATATGTTTTTCGTCGTGGGAACCACTGTCTCCTATCGATTACAGGTTGGGGGGGAGAACCCTACAACCATGTTGGGTGGTAGATTGAGTCCACCATAGGTTCCAATACTGCTGAGTGTCTTAAAGGTTGTGTGCTTCACCGAAAGGGCTTAGTGTCCCGAGGTGATAGGTTGTTTGTTATTGTTAATTGATTGATAGAATTTTTCCGAATTATTTCAGCGTAGAAGTTATTTTATTAGGAGTGAGGATCGCGTAGTAGAACGTGATTATATCGAGTGAGTAACTCTGCTAGCCACTCCTCTCTTTTTCTCTCAGGTAAAGAGTTGTTTTGGCTAGCGTGAATCGCAAGTTGATCTTGGTTGTGAATTTTCGATAAAGTTTTAATCTATTTTACATCAACTGGTTATCTTAGGATACCCAAATTTAAAAGACAACATTTATCGTGAAATTTTTTTGATAAAAAAGGTTTTCCAATGATCCAGGGATGAGGGTATGAGGTATTTGACTCCATTGAATATAGATAGAACATGAAGACTGAAAAAGATTCTTCTACGCTTTTGTGTTTTCAGCTTCGAGGATGCAACATATTTGTCTAGATATGAAATTAAGAATTAAATGAAAAGAGTTCGACAAACTATCGTCAATAGAAAAGAAAAATAAATTGTAATTCAAACATGATGGAATAAATCAAGATTAATTTTCTCATTCTCTTTAGTTCATGTCTCCTTCATCTTGATTAATCCGGTTTTCTTGTGGTGTATCTTCACCATGCTCTCCATGAACAACTTTGTTTTCGTGTAATGTTTCTTCAGTTATTATTTGAACTCTATCATCGAATGTAACCTCAATTACACTATCGAGCTGGTTAATAGCATTGTCTTCCCTAATGCTCGCTCCTTCTTGATCTTCTGCAACTTGCTGACCAAGATCAGTATCCGGTGTTGTAACCGTCTCATCGTGGTTTTCGGGATGCACAACATCAGCAGTGACTAACTGATTGTGTCTTCGTCGACGCACAGGTCGAGTGTTCACATGTTGAGTCACATATGTTGAACCATATGAATAATAGATCTACACAAGTAGCATAACCAATAATATTTCAATGTATTGAAAGCCAATTAATCAAAACAAAACACGATATTATGATAACTTAAGTACTAACCATGGGTGTCGGATATGAAATGTGAAAAGAAAATTGTCTATAATACGGATTCCTATACATTACAAAAAACCCCAAAGTAGCTAGTTAGATTAGCTATTTGTCATAGAAAAATATTATTCAGCTTTAGATTTAAATATATATTTGAATATAATTTAATTTACCAGTAGAATAGGGGTGAATGAAAATGTCCATTAATATATTGAGGAGTTGGATGATGTTGATGCAATAGTCCCGTCTGATTTAATGAACCTAGAATCATTGGAAAATGTTTTTTCACAAAAAAATAAATATAAAAACTGGAAAAGGATAAAATTAAATTTAAAGAGATTTTAGTTTTAAAGATTAAACCGTTTTGGATAGATTGATTAGTGTTATTTTTTACACCAAGGTAAACTAAATTGATATTGGCTTCTCTTCCATCAATAACATAACACTTGTTTTTACAAACTTTAGCTGCAAATTCAGCATCTTTAAAAATAACCTGAAAAATTATTCCCATTAAAAAAAATCAGAAATAGTAACAATTATATCGATTTGTATAATAGCACATACCTTCAAATCATGGAACTATAGGTATCCTAATTATAACTGAAGTTAATAAACATGAGAAGCAACAAAATCGTTTTGTTTTTATAAAAAAGGAAAAAAAAAAAAATCATTTTGTTAACCTAAACGAAAAGCGACAAAGATGAACTATGAGGCATTGACCAAAAAAAAACCTAAACTACCAAAAACAAAAACCTAAACTAATGCCCAATTACGAAGAAAGAAGTCAATACTTTACCTAGATTAATATAAAGAGTCCAATTATAAAACGCATAAGTAAGAATAACAAAGAGTTCGATTTAGTTAAATTAAACAAAAGCAACTCAATACAACACTTACAAAGCCATAGCCTTTTGATTTTCCGGGATAACTTTCACAGACAACATTAGCATCGAGAATTTCTCCAAACTGTTGAAAAAACTTTCTCAAAGCATCTGTTTTTGTTTTCCATGCTAAATTTCCCACAAAGATTTTCGTGTTTCTATAATCAGGATTATTATTCTGATTTGATGAAGACATGATTACTGAAACCAAAGTTATGACTACAAACGTTCAGAAGCTTCAGAGCTTGGAAACGAAAAGAAGTTTTAGAAAAAGTTATGTGTTAATGAAAGTTTTTTGATATTTATAAGAAGAATAATTAAAATTAGTTTTCAAATAAGGAAAAAAAATAGAAAAGGAATGAGAGAGACTCGTATTCTCCTTTTTTTTCTCCAATTTTGTCTTCATAATGGCTTATGATATTTTATTTTTATATTTTGATTAATATATTCTATCATGGAACCGGGTCGCACACCGGATGCTGACTAGGTCGCAAATAGAGTCGGTAGTTAGATGGACAAGAGGAGATCGAAGCGAAGTGACTTTTAGTCTCGTCGAGACTTGAGCGAGACGGTGAGGGTCGGAATACTCGTTAAATAGATCAGTTCGGAAGCATAAATGAGATAACATTTATAGAAAAGAAGGGAGAAGTAGCTGTGCCTCTGGAGGCTGCCTATGTACCCCGCGAGGGGATCAAGCAATTCGTAGTTCGTTTTACCTTCGGGGTGTTGGAGAGAGCTAGGGAGCTCGTGTCGAGGCAAAGCAAAGGAGGCTGTAGCTAGGCGGCGCACGCTCGGTCGTAACTGACGAGGCGAGGCCGACAAGGCGAGCTGACGAGGCCACTTGACGAGGCGTCCTGACGAGGCGATGACGAGGCGACCTGACGAGGTCACATGACGAGGCGACATGACGAGGCCACCTGACGAGGCGAGGCCGACGAGGCGAGGCCGACGAGGCGAGGTCGACGAGGCAACCTGACGAGGCCACCTGACGAGGCGAGGTCGACGAGGCCACCTGACGAGGCCACCTGACGAGGCGAGCTGACGAGGCCACTTGACGAGGCGAGGTCGACGAGGCGAGCCGACGAGGCCACCTGACGAGGCGAGGTCGATGAGGCGAGCCGACGAGGCCACTTGACGAGGCGAGCTGACGAGGCCACCTGACGAGGTCAGCAAAACGAGCTCAAGAGAGCAGAGAGCAGGTCCAAAAATAGGGAGTCTGTGACGAGGCGAGGCCGAAAAAACTCCATCTCCCCTTGGCGCTAGAGAGAGGTATTTATAGAGTTTAAGTGGGGAGAGCTTGTATTTGTGATGGGCCGGGCTTGAATTTTTGATGGGCCGGGTGGTGTTAAATCCATCCCCAACAGTTAATCCCCCCCCCCCGAGTCCTACGACGAGGCAAACTTGTCGTTGGACAAAAGAAAAGTGGCCCAAAACAAATCGAGGACGGCCAATCTGACTCGGACTGGGCTCGCCTGGAGCGAAATTTTGAGGTGGAGGAGACGAAGAGGAATGTTGAGGGAAGCTCTTCGGAGAGCTGGAGAGATGAGCTCGTTGGGGAGCTGAAGTGAAGAGCTCGAAAGGGAGCTAAAGACCCTAGTAAAATTGTGCTTTTACTTAGGTCTTGTGAAGCGAGAGTTCGGCTTATTGCGTCAAAGGCAGACGCGTATCTTTGCGGGATTGACCCGGCTTAAGACTGCGAAGCATGGTTTCGTCTTACGCAAGGTTGCGAAGCATGGGTCGATGTCTTGATGCATACCTTGCGGGATGGACCCGGCTTAAAGGTGTAAGTTTGCGGGACTGGCCCCGGCTTGTGGTGTTCGCGAAGGAACGGGTCGTAGGTGATCAGCCTACTGCATCTTGGCGATGCAGTTTGCGGGACGGACCCGGCTTAAATCCTCCCCGAAGGGTAGGATTTTATGGATGCGAGGGTTTACCCCGACTTACACCGTGTAAAAGCGTTGCGCTGATGCTTTTCCGGGGAAAAGGCTTAGTTTTCGTGGATGCGAGGTCGCCTCGGCTTATACCGAAATAGAGTGTTGCACTCATACTTTTTCTAGAGAATAGGTTTGATTTTATTTAAAAGGATAGTTGGAGATAAGCTCACCAGGATAGCTGAAAAGCTGGGGAGCTGCGAGCTCTGAGAGCTCGTTGTAGAGATCTGCAGGGTGATCGAGTTGATTCCCATTGCGGGGGCCGACCATCTTCCGAGGTGATCTGTGCGTTGAGAGATATTCCTGAATGTCCCCATAGACGGCGCCAACTGATGGAACCGGGTCGCACACCAGATGCTGACTAGGTCGCAAATAGAGTCGGTAGTTAGATTGGCAAGAGGAGATCGAAGCGAAGTGAATTTTAGTCTCATCGAGACTTGAGCGAGACGGTGAGGGTCGGAATACTCGTTAAATAGATCAGTTCGGAAGCATAAATGAGATAACATTTAAAGAAAAGAAGGGAGAAGTAGCTGTGCCTCTGGAGGCTGCCTACGTACCCCGCGAGGGGATCAAGCCATTCGTAGTTCGTTTTACCTTTGGGGTGTTGGAGAGAGCCAGGGAGCTCGTGTCGAGGCAAAGCAAAGGAGGCTGTAGCTAGGCAGCGCACGCTCGGTCGTAACTAACGAGGCGAGGCCGATAAGGCGAGCTGACGAGGCCACTTGACGAGGCGTCCTAACGAGGCGACCTGACGAGGCATCCTGACGAGGCGACCTGACGAGGTCCCCTGACGAGGCGACCTGACGAGGCGACCTGACGAGGTCACCTGACGAGGCGATGACGAGGCGTCCTCACGAGGCGACCTGACGAGGCGAGGTCGACGAGGTGACCTGACGAGGTCACCTGACGAGGCGTCCTAACGAGGCGAGGTCGACGAGGAGACCTGACGAGGTGTCCTGACGAGGCGACCTGACGAAGCGAGGCCAACGAGGCGAGCTGACGAGGCGACCTGACGAAGCGAGGCCAACGAGGCGAGCTGACGAGGCGACCTGACGAAGCGAGGCCAACGAGGCGAGCTGACGAGGCGACCTGACGAAGCAAGGCCAACGAGGCGAGCTGACGAGGCGAGACCGACGAGGCCACCTGACGAGGCGAGGTCGACGAGGCGAGCTGACGAGGCCACCTAACGAGGCGAGCTGACGAGGCCACCTAACGAGGCGTCTTGACGAGGCGACCTGACAAGGCGACCTGACGAGGTCAGCAAAACGAGCTCAAGAGAGCTGAGAGCAGGTCCAAAAATAGGGAATTTGTGACGAGGCGAGGCCGAAAAAACTCTATCTCCCCTTGGCGCTAGAGAGAAGGGTATTTATAGAGTTTAAGTGGGGAGAGCTTGTATTTGTGATGGGCTGAATTTGAATTTTTGATGGGTCGGGTGGTGCTAAATCCACCCCAATATTCTATATTTTATGTTTTGATTTATATATTTTATTTATTATATTTTGATTTATTCTATTCTTTAGGTTTATGTTATTTTATTTTAGGGTTTATTATATTTTGATTTTTGACAAAGAAAAAAAAACTTTTAATTTTAATTTTATTTATTTATTTTGAAAAGAAAAATTATCTTCAGTACTCTCTTATCTTTCTACCGTTTCCGTTGTTGAGTGGGGAAGTGTAGACTAGGAAAGACGATAGCTTCTAACATGTTGGCGAGAGCTCCACCACCACCGTCTCTTACGTTTCCGGCGAGGAATAAATTGTGTAGTCGGAGGGAGACTTTGCGATTTTGCAACGGCAGGGTAGGAGTGATAGGGAGAGCTAATTTCACTCGGCGGTCACTGGAAACTGTAGACGATTCCACCGAAGACGGATTCATTATCATCAAAGCCGAAGATCAGGAGAATGAGTTCTATCCTCCGCCTCCGTCCGATTTAGTTTCTTCGATTCCATCAGGTATATTAATAGCTGGATATTTTTGCTTTCTGGGGTTTTAGAAATTGAAGCATTAGGAAATTGTGTTCGTTTCTTTTGTGTTGATGGTTTGGTGCTTGATATGTCATCGAGGTATATGACAGAATCTGCGAGAAGAAATGGTTCGCGTTCGAGAGGAGTAACTGCGAATTTTGGAAGGCTAAAGGCTCAGAAAGTGAAAGCTCTTGTTGGAAAGGTAACGCAGAAAAAGCAGCATATTAGTCCCAATGAGGAAGAAGATGAAGACAATAATGATGCCTTTGATAAGAATAATTCTGGAGATGAAGGGTTTGGTTCATCATCAATCCTGGATTTGATGAGGAAGAAGCTGTCTATGAAGGCTATTCCTAGATCAGGAAAATCTGCAGAGCCAAAAGAGGTAAAAAGGTTCGGAAGAGTCCGGGAATCTAGAGAGCCAAGAGATTTAGATAGACGTGCAGGACATGATGAGGTTTCAAATATTCAAAAGTTTATTGATAAAGAGAGAGCAGGATCAAAAGGTTATGCTCCTGACTCCAGAGGTAAGGAAGATAGACGTTTGGTTGAAAAAGATTCGGATACATTTGAAAGACATGATCAAGCTACTAGGGAGGTTTCAAATTCTCGAGCGTTTTCTGATAATGAGAGAGCAGGATCACGTAGAGAAGATAGGCGGTTTGTTGCCAAAGAGTCAGATACATTTGAAGGACGTGATAGAGCTACTAGGGAGGGAAGATTTTCCGATAATGAGAGAACAGAATCGCGGAGTTCATATTCAAAAGGTTCTGCTGGTAACTCTAGGGGTTGGGGCGATAGGCGTTCTGTTGTATATGCAAGAGATTTGGAGGATTGGCGAGAGAGAGGGAATAAACCCAAGGCTCATAGGGAGACTGGATTTTTTAGCCGGAAAACTTTTGCAGAAGTTGGATGTAATGAGTATATGATGAAGGCTTTAAAGGAACATAATTTTGATCGCCCGGCACATATTCAGGTTCTGACATTATTTTTTCCCTCTTGATTAAATCATCTAGGTGCATCTTTATGTGTCTGACTGTTATTGTTTATTATGATGCAGGCTTTGGCTTTTCCGCCAGTTGTTGATGGAAAGACTTGTATCATAGCTGACCAAAGTGGATCAGGCAAGACACTTGCATATCTTGTACCTGTTATTCAGCGTCTCAGAGAAGAAGAACTTGAAGGACAGAGCAAATCGTCTTCTGGGTGTCCTCGTGTTATTGTTCTTGTACCAACTGCAGAGTTGGCTTCCCAGGTTGGTTTTTTTTATATGTGAACAATCTTGCTAGGTTTATTCATTGGTTATTTGGTATATGAATGTATTATCATTGTTTGATGTATATGAAATGCAGGTTCTTGCTAACTGTAGATCAATATCAAAGTCTGGGGTCCCTTTCCGTTCCATGGTAGTGACAGGTGGTTTCAGACAACGAACCCAGTTAGAAAATCTAGAGCAAGGTGTTGATGTTTTGATTGCAACACCAGGGCGTTTCACGTACCTGATGAAAGAAGGAATCTTGGGGTTGTCAAATTTGAGATGGTACTTTGAATTTTCCCTAACAAAGTGCAGATTTAACGAGATGGAAGACTTGCACTAAACTTTGTGTTGTGTCTTGCAGTGCCATCTTGGATGAGGTGGATATACTCTTTGGTGACGAGGAGTTTGAGGCAGCCCTGCAAAATCTGATAAGCTCTTCTCCTGTTACTGCCCAGTATCTTTTTGTAACAGCAACCTTGCCGCTTGAGATATACAACAAACTTGTTGAAGTTTTCCCTGATTGTGAAGTTGTAATGGGACCTCGCGTTCACCGTGTTAGCAATGATCTTGAAGAGGTTGGTATTAACATAAGTGATTGGGAAATATATTATGGGGACAACAATTTAGTATAACTAACTTTTTAATTCCCTGAAATGATGGACTTGGATGACCAATGTTGCAGGTTCTTGTAGACTGCAGTGGAGATGATAATGCAGAGAAAAGTCCTGAGACTGCTTTCCTGAACAAGAAAGCTGCTCTGGTTCAGATCCTCGAGCAAAACCCTGTCCCAAAAACTATCATCTTCTGCAATAAGGTCTCCCACTTACTTGTTTTCGCTCCTAGTTAAAACATTTTGGAGATCTCAGTCTCATGTAGAAAGTTCTTCGACCCTCTCATTTGACAGATTGAGACGTGTAGGAAAGTTGAGAATATATTTAAGCGGCTTGATAGAAATGAAAGGCAGCTACACGTCCTACCATTTCACGCAGCACTCTCACAAGAGTCAAGGCTTGCAAACATGGAAGAATTCACTTCATCTCATCCCGAAGAAAATTCATTGTTTCTTGTTTGCACGGATAGGTACTTAATATTCGAGTACAAGTTATTGTTGTTGTGATGCTATATTGCTTAAACATAGGCGATGTTAAATGTGTGTTTTCTCTGTCGGCAACAATGGCAGAGCCTCCCGTGGAATAGATTTCTCTGGTGTTGATCATGTGGTGCTGTTTGACTTCCCACGTGACCCGAGTGAATACGTTAGACGTGTTGGAAGAACCGCGAGAGGGGTTAGAGGAGAAGGAAAAGCTTTCGTATTTGTGGTGGGGAAGCAAGTAGCTTTGGCACGGAGGATAATTGAGCGAAACCAGAAGGGTCACCCGGTTCATGATGTCCCAAACGCTTACGAATTCACAACCTAATCTTAGGTAACTCTTCATCTTCTCCCCCAGATCAAGATCATATGCTATACAAAAGTTTGGTTAAATCTAAATTTTTTCAAATTGACACAGTGTCCGTCGTCTAGCCTTCTCTAGCACAAGCCAGAACGTGGCCTCTCTCTAGTCGAGAATAAAACAGATGGAAGAAAGAACATTCAGTTTTGATTATAAGGCTTAGGCTGTTTTTTTGACACTTCTCAATTATATCATTCGGAACCTGAAGACTGAGGCAAGCGGGGTTAGTATATCGACTTGTGACCTAGCCGAACGGAGACTTCAAAGAGAAGCTGGATTTCCATATCTTCCATTGGACTCCTCCTCTTTAAGTGTCCGAGGTTGTTTGTTGTAATGTTATGCAAGTCCGACAAATTTAGTCAATGAACTTTCAAGAGTCATTTACTTGCAAACTATGATTGTGTATTTCTTCACTATATATTTGTTGTTGTTATCCAACCTGGAAACTATAGCCATCTTAATCTGGCCACTTTAATGTGCATCCAAAAGTAGATTGGATGTTTATCTTCACACAACTATAAGACCCTCCTCTATTATTAAGTCAATGTCAATGCTTGAGTTGTGGCATTTACCAGATTACTCTAAAATGCTTGCTAGATTTTCTTAAATGGTTTCGGCAGAACACAAAATTTGGTCAACGTTTTATTTAGAATTAATGAAATACTATGATTGATTTTATCTTCTTCGTATGGTTTCCTTACCTTTTATTTAATATTACTGGTCAACATATTTAGTCCAACGTGATACTTATATATGAACCATTCACATCACCAAAAAAATCAAAACTACAAACTAACAATTTTTTTATAGATATGACGATCAAGAGATCTCCACATGCTTATGGATCATCGTTCGTGATGATATCAACCATTCTCTTGCTCTTCACTTTGGGTGAGTCAATAGCTTTATAAATTTCAAACATAAAAATTGATTTTGTGATGATGACGACAATTTTTCAATGTGTTATTACCAATTTTCTTAAAAAATTTATCACAGGACAAATAAGTGCATTTGGTGTTGTCGACAACTTGATATGTCTTAATAGACAGTGTTCTGCCAGGTGCCACGTAGATTGTAAGCTTAAAGGTCTTTATGGAGGGATATGTCTTTACGTAGATAGAGGTATCAAAAAAGGGATTTGTTGTTGCAATAAAAGGCCTACGCCAACAACATTGTCTTATTCTGTAAGACCTCCCAATAATAATCAGTATCCAATCTAATCATGTTATTATGACAATATAAATGAACCATATTGTATGACTTAAATATTTTCCTTCTTGGTAATAACATTATCGTTTTCATCAACACATTAACCAATACATTAGGATTTAGAACCATAAAGGAAACACAAGGATGTAAATGCATAAATCAAACACAACCATCTTGATAGATCGTTCTAACCTATTGTGTGGAATCTTTCTAACCTAGCCAGACTAGTCTATACTAAACTCCACTCGATTCTAGACTTCAATCACGTGAACCCACTATATCTGAAACTCATGCGCGATTTACCAATGTGTACAATGCGAATTTTTCCTTCATAAGCTATGTGCAAGTTTTCCTCGGAGAAAACGAAATACCCTGCACAACCACAAGTTTACTCTAATGGTTTCTAAGCTTTCGTATGAAGAGTATTACAAGTGTACATATTGTCTTCAATTCTTTGAATGCTTCAGGTACTAATGTACTTCTGATATAACCAAAAAAAATTGCTCTCTTTTAGTATTAGATGTGAGGTGTGCTTCCATTTTTTAGCCTTTTCACCATAAACAGCAGACTCATCCCTTATACCGCACATCGGCAAAGCATAAGACTTGTAGAACATGAGGTAAATATTCAAAATATGTATTAAGCTGTATTATTTATGAGTTCGCTTTAGGCATTGACTGTGTCACTTTACCAAGAAAAGTGAAACACAGATACGACGACATGTATTATAGTTGCATCATGCTGTTGGAAACAGCAAAAGTCAATTATGGTGTGATATTTTCGAGGAAAGACCGATCCAAATATATGGTTTTATGGTTGTGATGATTGTGGGGTCACTCTCCATATCAATTGTGTACTTGGAGATATGTATTACTTCAAACCAGAGAACCAATACAAAAAAGGTGTACTAGTTCCCAACAAGGGTATGTCTAGACCTTTTTGCTTCATTTGCGGAAAGCGTTGCATGTTCCCTTCCTTTCTAAGAGTACTACTGCTGAGTCAGATTCAACTGTTGAATACGGTTGTTCAATGGAGTGTGCAACTGAATTCAAGTGGAAATTTGTGGTTGGAAGGTATTGAAAGTTAACATGACACGGAGGGGTCAAGACCGGGAAAACCACCAAAATTCGTGTGTTTCGTAAAACGGAAGCTATATCATATATTATTTATCATCGTGTCTTACGTTTGTTTTTTATTTTTTTAGTATTTTCTAGATTATTACATCATCATGATAATGAAACTATCCTATTACAATGATGATTTATCTGTAAGATTCTACGTATGATTTCAATATCACGGTTCTGCCCGTAATATACGAATCCACAACAGACGGCTAGACCTGATACCATAACCTGGTAAACAACTTAACTCTTGATTCCCGAGATCAGACAGTTTTACCTACTACGCGCTGAAATCTCCAATAAGCCTTGTGTCAATAATCTGCAAGAAAATACACTCTCTGGGATTCGAATCTCAGACCTGGTATAGAAGTTTTTAAATCCTTGACCAGTAGACCACAAATGCTTCCACAACATTTGCTTCTTATCTACATTTATCTTTTTTATTCTTATATCTATTTTGAATTCAAATCTTTTTGAAACTTGTGTGAGGACTTTATAAATAGCTATGTTCTAAACTACATATGTGGGCATTTATGTGGAAATTATACAGTGCGGATCCGACCATCAGTTCATTAATTCACATGTTTATTATTAGCCATTGTGGTCGGTCTATGACTTTTTATAGGCTTGTCTGGTGTTTCTCCTTATTACGTGGTGGTCTGATCTTTAACGAATGGCAAATCTAGCACCAACAATAGCTGAGCTGTAGAATTAATAATATGAAACAAGATATTAAAGATTAGTGATGTAAATATGTTAAAAATCAAAATTAGGCTTCTGAACGAAAGTTTTATTAACACATATGCAACTATTGAGTTAAACCAAAATTTAGGAGCTAACAACAATGTAACATACATACTTTAATAGAAGCGAAAGAATGAGAACTCATGTAAATTCTCTAATTGAGTTTATCAAAAACTGATGGTGGAGAATATTGTATCACGGTATAAGTTCCAACCTTATTCATCTCATAAATATTGGGTTTCTCAAACCCATGTCCAATTCTCCATGGTATAATATTGTCCGATTTTGGTTACTTATCCGCACAAATTTGTTTTTAGACTCCTTTCCAAAAAGTCTCATATTAGTTGGAGTTGGACATGACTTATATACTAGACAATCCCTCTCTAAACTTCTAATGTGTAATTCTAATGGGTTTATATTAAGCTCATCTTATCCTAACCGATTTGTTAAAGATATCTTGGGTTTTAAGCTTTCGAAACTTATCTAAGCAAAAATTAACAGTTTTTTGCACTAGAATTTATGACGAAATTTTTTTTATAAAAATAGCCAAGAATTTAGAAGAAATCGCATCCAGATTTCTAACATTATAGATTCATGGTATGGAAATGAAGAGAAAAATAAGAAGGCTGTCACTTTACGTTTTGAGATTTTGAATTTATGAATACCATACATGGTTTTTTCTCTTTAAAAATCTTTTATTATTTGCAAATCATCTAGTATATTTATGTAGATAACTAGTTGCAACAACAGATGTCTGGATCATCCCAGCCAAACACATTGGCCAACTTTGTATTCTATATACATGCAAGCACCCTGACAGTCCGCAACCACTTCACATGGCCCAATACATTCTATTTGCGCTTCTACTTTCTCTACATTTCATTCAAAACAAAGAAAAGAAAAGAAAAAAAAAAAGAAGTATTATAAGAAAATATTAATATTTTCTCATAATTTTCTATTAAGATATAAAAAATAAGGTATGAAACTCGTAGATGGCTAAACCTGGAACCACGAGAAAGAAGAAGATTATCGAAGTAATCACGACATCCAAACTTGTAATTCATTTTCATTGTTTTGTCAATAGAACACTTTTGATCTTGATGGAAATTTGATGTGTAGCTATTTCTAAGGAGCTCTTTTTATAAATGTTCAAACCAAGCAAAATTTTATTTGTATTTACACCATTTCCAATGATTGTCTAATAGTGGGGAAATTTGCTCCATTACTTACTTCCATTTTTCACTCTTTAAAAAAATCTATTTTATCATCGATTTTTTAGAATACCATTATTTTCAGCAATAAATCAATAAAGTTCAGTCAATGGAAATTTAATACAAGTCAAATATCTGTTCTTAAAAAGAAAGGAAATAATCCCTCAATTTGGCAACAAAATATATTTGAATTTGAAATGTACCGGTAAATACAGATTAAAATTTCACTGAGATTGTGAATATAAAAAGGAGCATACAACAACATCATTTAGGAACGATTATCAAGAAAGAACATCCTCAGAAATAACTATAAAACAGATTTGAAGGTAAAAGCAAAAGTGATAAATTGACAATACAGCGAAAATGTATTACAAGATTAAATTCATGAGCTTTATCGTGATTACTTCACTAATCTTCTTTTTTCTCTTGGTTTCAGGTTTGTTTGTCTATGATCTGCAAATCTTATTGGGTTTATTTTACTAGCAAATTATGGGAATTGTGTTATAATATCTGAGTCACTTTTTTTTTTTTTTTGAAATGTAGAGAAAGTCGAAGCGAAACTCATGTGCATTGGACCATGTCAATATATTGTTGTGGGATGTAATAAAACTTGCATCGACATGACATACAAAGAGGGTAAATGCGTTGGCCGGAGAGAACCAAAGCAATGTTGCTGCATTAAGCCATAACCTCCATATCTACGTTTTCTCATATCTAGAAGTACTGAAAATCATCAATAACGATTAAAGTAAAATGTCACTGGTTAAGAATATGCGTACGAGTTGTTGATATTTTTGACATTTTTTCAGTCCAAAACTCAGAAAATGCTATCCCTTTTTTTATATAGCCAGGTGAAAATTGGATCATAGTTTAAGATTAAGATGAGTATGTCAACTTGTCTATTGTGTCATGTAACGCAACACAAAAACGCATGCTTCGGAATTCTTGATTTAAACCAAACCGCACTCGCCTGATCCACTGTAATAACTTGCGGATATAGAGAAAGCCAAGTAGAGGAGAAATAGAATTTTTCAAAGAATTTAGAAATAGCCATGGATTATGTGGAATATGAGATTTGGATACTAAATAGCCACATATATTAGCCACAAACCAACTCCACTAATTGTTGTCCAACGCTACAAATCACAACTACCCGCAAACATAGCGTTTGATGGTGGTAGCGGACCAATCGAGCCCTCAGTAGTGAGGTGATCAAAGAAAGCCCGATTAAAGGCCCAAAGTAATCTATATCCAAAAAAAACAAGTACAGGAAGAAAAGACAAGTCAAATAAGTTCAAATCGTGTTGTTGTAATGGATGAGAAGCAATCAGTTAAACACTGGCCAAACATCGCATGACGAAAAGTCCTTTCTTCTTTAAAGCACACTTGAATCTTTACCCTCACCATATTTCTCTCTTTCATGTGCTTCTTGTCCCTTCTTTGTTTCTTTTTTAAGTTCCACATGTCCCCACCACATTCACTTCCTTTATTGATTCCTTTTGAAGCAGCCCACCAAGTTGTAACTTTCATTTAGTGCTTTAGGACCAGTACGGGAAAAGATAACGACTAAAGAAATAACTTTTATATTAATGGAGGTGAAAAGAATAATCATACAACTTTATATTACAGTTGAAGCCGTTTAAACTAGGCCTCCCACAACCAATAGGAAGTGTTATATCGTAAGAACCCCAAAAGTAAATAACGAGAGAGAGAACATGAGATCAGTAAACTTGTCGACTTCTCCAAATTAAACCAAAAAAAAAAGGTTTTTTTTTCTTCTGATTCTTGATCAATTAACATCGACGACCAGCTCTGCAGTTAAGCGCACCAGAGTAAGAGGTCATGGTGCCAACGAGTGAGGAGGATTTAGCTGATAAACTCGAAGCTCTTGCGTAGCTCACTCCAGCTCCAGCTCCAGAACGCGTGAAAAATGCTCCGTTTAAGAGAAGGTCTCCTTCTGATCTCCAATTCCAGTGCTTCCATTTCGATTGTCCTGTGTACTCTCTCTTAGTCACCTGTCATTTTCCCAGTTTCCAACCACTCATCAATCTCCATTGCGATAATAGTGTTTATAAATATCAATGTTTTCATCGCTACACGATAGTGTAATTGTGATAAGACCTCTTCCTCTAATATGGTTGAGATTGATTTAATATCAAATTGATAGTGAAAACTGAAAGCTACATACCTCCTTGGCAAATGGGTTTGCTGGGGCAAGAAATCGATTGCCCTGACTGTTGATAGTGGGACCAGCACTCCCACCAATAGCATACATTTCCCAATGCGTGTAATCGTTGTTCACCACATGGAAATATCCATGCCTACACCTGCAAGAACCAAATGTCTTTGTCTTAGAATCTCTACACAACTTCTCTAATCATACAAACTAAGCACAACTTAAGGTTTTGCTTGATCAGTTTTCAAGCAAGTTAGTACCTTGGCATTCTCTGGATTAAACCTTCACCAAAATGATTGTAAGCAATTGTTACTTGCATCACCTTATCCCTTGTGTAAGAATCACTGTGCCCCAAAAGCATAACCTGGTTCACAACACATTTCGTTAATCAATCTTTACTAAAACCCTAATTCCCAATTCCAATTGCAGACAGATAAATCAATCATCCAGGTATAATTTAGGTTTTTACCTCATTGTGATGGGTGAAGAAATTGTTTGAGACGGTGATGGCGGTGGAGCTCATAACGGCGTCGACGAGCCCATCGGCACAATTGGAAAGCGAATTGTGATCGATCCAGATATGGCTCGACCCGAAAATCGAGATCGCGTCACCATCAGCTATCGATCTCCAACCGTAATGAGACGGAGAGCTTCTAACCATGGCGTTACCCGTGGGTTTACAATCGTGTATATGGATCCCATGGATGATGACGTTCGTGATGTATTGGATGGTGATGCAAGCGCCATTAGCGATGTGAACATTGGCGCCACGGCCATCGATTGTCTTGAAGCTGTTCATAATCAGCTCTTGCTTCAAGGTAATGACCATGTCGCGTTTGAAGATGATCCAGAGTGGCTCGTCTTGAATCACGGCGTGACGGAGTGTTCCCGGTACAGGATTAACCGGATTGTCGTCTCCCGGGTTGGTCACGACGTAGTAACGTCCGTCGCGGCCACCGATTGCGTTGCGGCCAAATCCGATTGAGCAATCGGCCAAACGCTTTCGCCTTTGCTGCCATTTGCGGTCACAACGCCAGCAATCGTCGATTGGATTTCCGGTGACGCAGGAGAAATATCCTAATCTTCTCCGTTCTGTGCTGTTGCGAATGCTCCTATCATCACAAGTCGAACCAAATTAGGGGAAATGGAATTCATATGACTAAATATACTTTTACTAAATAAAACTCAAATCATATGATTGACTCTTTTTCTACTGCATAATAATCATCTAAAAAGCTTAAACTGAAATTAATTACAACGAAATTAGTAATATATAACTATGTCCCTTATATTTATTTAGGAAACAGATAGAAAAATATACTGTATTATTTACACTAATGTTTTATCAGCTTCTTTTTTTTTGTCGGCATTGTTTTTATCCGTTTTATACAGCTCCGTTCCGTACGTACCACACAACTTTTCAGAACATTAAAAATGTAACTTCAAGACCAAAAATAAAAAATAATAATAATGTAAGATATCTCACATATACATTTTCAAAAACTAAAATCAAATAAGAAGTCCGATCTTTTAGTAGTTTTTTTTTTTGTTATTAGAACACAAAACCATCACAGATACAAACATTTCGCAAAAGACACCACCAAAATCACATAGTGTAGAAAATATAAGCCTTTAATTAAAAGGGTTAGCAAAACCTTTAACAAAAAAAAAAATTAAAAGGGTTAAATCAGATGGTTGGGGTTAAATGATCGTATTGATAGGATTTTGTTTACAAAAATAGATGATTATTGATATCTTTTGTGGAAAAAGCCAAAAAGTTATTTTGGTACTGAAAATCAAAACAAGTAAATAAATCTGATCTTGTAAATACTATTTTTCCGTACCGTGAAACTCAAACTCAAGAAAAATCCAAAGTTCAAGAAATTATTAAAATTTATTAAAAGATATATAGCATGAAGTCATTGAAGTGTACGTGTCACTGCATGTGGCATGAGCATGTGCAAGGGATGGCAAATCATTGTTTCAAAGAATAGTATCGAAAACATTACACATGTTCTCAAGACTGGACCAATGCTTCGCCTCAATAATACACACAACAACTTTAACAAAAAAATAATAATACACACAACAACATTTTTCACTACTGAAAATATCAAATTTTATTTAACTTGTATATTTATATCAGTTTGTATGATCAAAATGCATTATTGCCTTTAATGAAGAAGCTACCGAGTACTAGCTTCCATGTGAGTAATGATCAGCTGGAGAATATGCAAAAATAAAAGTGTTTCTCACTTGCCAACTTTTTATCACCACAATTGATTAATTAATTAATTCTCGAATGACATGTATATGCATTTATGATTACAACGGTTATTTTTTCATTTCTTTTTCTAGATGTAGAGAAAGTAGAAAATTGTGACAAATCCGGACATTTTCTTGGAATGAACTTTCTGTTATTAAGAATGTTACGAAAAAGAAAACTATTTAGAGGTTATAATGTTGTCTTAATTAAGAAAATAGAGGTGATATTCAAGAAATTCATTATTTTAATTGGGAATTTAATTATCAAGAATAAAGGAAAAAAGGGAATAGTAAGAGGAATGTGGCTATGGGTGGACCCATTTTGACTAGAAAATTGAAAGTGATGTGTCAAACTGGTTCATGTGAGCACTGTTTTGTCATAAATTCTACTACCCGTTTTTTTATATATATATATGAAAAAGATATATCAAATATGAAAAAAGATCAATTATTTTATTTAGAAAAGCATCACGAGATGCTGGACCCTTGGAAGTAAGAGTTTTTCTTTCTTTATCCTTTTTGATAAAATGGAAGCACAATATATAGTTGAGTATATATTAATAAAGGATAAACACTTATGAGATAATTATTTATTATAGTAAAGTTAAAAAAACATCTATATTCGTGGAATATTGATTGTTGTTTTATAGAGAAACTCACATGTCCACCATGGCAGCTACTTCCTCTGGGTTCTCAACTGCATGTTCATGCCATGTTTCATTGGACCTGGAAATCATTAATTAAACAATCTAACAATTATTGTCTCATTTACATATCATTTTTAAAAAGTTGGAATAACTATACAACATAGGGTAATATGATTTGTTTTTAGAAAACCCATAGAAACCTATAATAAACCTCCTTAAGTTTCA
Source organism: Euclidium syriacum (assembly GCA_900116095.1). Lineage (NCBI taxonomy): Eukaryota > Viridiplantae > Streptophyta > Magnoliopsida > Brassicales > Brassicaceae > Euclidium > Euclidium syriacum. The sequence goes on from FPAK01000003.1 coordinate 16,312,918, forward strand.
GACTTATGAGAAAAATATTAGGTATTTATTTTTATCCTTGATGAATTGTTTAAGCTTAATTGCTAGGTTTCATGAGCTTAGGATACGTTAAATTAAGCTACATTGAGCGAAAATCTTCAATTGATATCCATTTAATTAAATTTACAATTAAGAGTAATGATTATTAAGATTGATGATAAGTGGTAATACCTGGATGAATTAACGCCGATAAAGAGCGTTGTTAGAAGTAATGCAAAAGCAAAGAGGATGAGGTTTGTGACAGCCATTGTTTATGGCTGTGTTCTTGATCTTGCTCTGTTTTGTTTCGTCTGTCTCTGTTTGAGTCAGAGACTTTTCTCTTGAAAGAAAACGAAGGAAGAGAGAATAGGAGGAGAAGAGTATCAGAAAGGCTACGGGAGAGAGGAGTTAATATATAAGAAGATTGTGTGACCATTTCCATTATTTTATTGGCCTAAATTTATTGGCAAAGAAAAAATATATAAATAAAGAAAATCTCTAAAGGTAATACTAAAACCATATAAAAAGGTATGCACGATTTTTTATACCTGGCTGTTATAATTTGTAAATCTTGGTTCTGATTGCTTACTTGGAGAATAACGAAATCATTTAACCATTACATATGATTTTGTCGGTTAGAAATTAGTTTAGAATTTGTGATTTATGTCCATTCTTTCCGGAAAGGTTTTTTTTAAAAAAAAATTCTAAATGATATTCAATTTTAAACAAAACAAAGAAATGTTTATAAGGAAAGTCTTTAGTTAAGATAGGATTAGTCCATTAAACTTAAACATGTGACCAAACTAATCTACAAGATAAAAAAAACCAATGTTAGAGCCCATAATTATCGAGGAATAGACTAAGCCGATGAGCCAATGGCGGATGCATGTAAAGGAGAGGCGTGGCGTATGACTCACTCCAGTTTTTGTTTCATCTTTTTTCTTAAATACTAAGTGTATAATATATGTGGAGACCCATATTTTTTAAATAAAGTTACACTATATGTCCTATACTAAATTTAAAGTTCGATTTGTCCCCGGGTTAGCCATTGAAGATGGACTTAGTTCCTTGAAATAGCAAAAATTCTGAGTCGAATTCAACAACGATGAAGAAGCAGTAGTCGGTCGGGTGGAGATGTGGCGACATGAGGGTTCATGGAAGAATGGAGAACCATAATTAAAGCAACGAAGATAAAGAAGTAGGACCTGTGTCTCTTAAGGAAGAGATCATAGTCAAGATATTCGAATCACTTAAGGAGAGGATCGAATTTGGAAAATGATAATTTTGACGGTGAAAAGATGATGGGTATATTTAAAAGGAGAGAAGTATGTGAATTTTTTTGATAATGTATGGTGGAGGTAATATGAATGTTGAGACATGTATGAAACACATAGGATGACATCTCAAAACAAGTTATATGCTCATTTCCAAGGCCAAAATAGCTCATCTTATGTACCAAAATAACAAGATTGAGATGATGTTACAACAACTTATGCTTGGCTAGAAAAAGATCAACAATGATCTGAATAGAAAGATGGATTCCATATGGCAAGATCTCAATGGAAAGTTAGAAATTCTCAATACTCGTGTCGACAAACTGGATACTCGGGTATCTCAAATTGAAGCGGTCGTAAAAGGTAAATCGATGAAAACACAGAGCAAGTTGGTCAATGCAAAGCTTTGAATGAGAGAAGGAGATGAAATATGAATAGAACAATCGACAAAAATCAGGTATAGACCAGTCACATTGTTCGATACAGAGATCTCCATGACATTCGAAAACTTGATTGGGAAGAAAATAGTGTAATTGTCGATCAACACACGAAGCAAGTGACGATCAACACAAGGATAATGAAACATATCTCTTTGAAAATTTTATTAATCTCTGAAGAAGATAAAAGATAGAGCCATCTATTACAAGTTGCAATAGTCATAGATTTGTCGCTTCTTTGATTCTCGTGACGTAATCCGCCACAACCGAGTCTTGAATCACTTTGGTTTTCATGTGGATGTGGCTAAAATTATTTAAAGTTTGTTTCAAAACATTATTTTTTATTTAATCATTTTTTCCATAGACTAAGTCTGAGAGCTAAGGAGGAAGATCTCAACCTTTCAACAAGCTGATTTGAAGTTTTTTAGAGACGCATGATACATATTCAATGACTACCTTAGAGATTATCCTCACAATGGATTTAATAACCTGACGACTTTGAGTACATTTTTCAAGAGAATCGAGTGGAAATACAAGACTAAACATAGTCAATGGAGGTAACTTTCCAAAACAATATCATGAAGACGTCTTTTTAAAGTGATCAAGATATATGGAAAATTTTAGTAAGATATATAACTTCCTTTTGAGATCATTAAGGAGTTTTATTTCTGATCGTGGACTGAGATCATAAAGTACTTTTATTTAGAATTGTGGACTCATGTTTGTGTTTAGACTGGTGACTTTTAAACATGCAAGATCTTACATACCATATACCTTGACTAATATTCTGATCTGACGAATTCGTTGTGCACTCTAACCAACATTGTTATTTTTTTGTGTGTTGACATGAATTTCAAGATTTGTGTCTTTTCCCCAAATATGATTGAGGTGCTCTAGTTAATTGAGCAAACAAACAAAAACAAAAACAGATAAATATAATTTATGTGTAGTTTCTTTTTTTTTTTGATTAAATAATATATGTATAGTTATAAGCTTTGAAGCATAAAACTGATTTTTTTTTCTTGATATACTAGTTTTTATAGTAAAAAGAAAATATAAGGGAAACATATGTTAAAGAGAGTTAGATATCTAAAGCAATTTGTTTATTATTGCTAAAAAATGGAAACACATGTGTATGTGTACTTGTCTAAATATAAGTGTTGATTGATACCAATAATGAGTCTGGCAAACAACGGTATCATGTCATGTGATTGGTATTCCATTCCTTATCCCTCTTTTCCTCGCAAGTCATTGGTTAATAATTTGTAAAAGACAATGAAAAGGAAAAAAAAACAACATATAATTAAAACCATATATAAAGTTATAGACAGCTAATTGAAACTTGTAGGTCTCATATTGTTCTGGATAATTTAATTTCCTTAATGCCTCACATTGACTTTCCCCATGTGACCATCATAACTTATGCTCATTACAAAGTTAATCATTCAATTTTTAACTGCTAATAATGTTAGAAATTATAATTATGCAATAATCAACTTAATCATCGTTTGATAGCAGCGGGCAATAATTTTTTATAAAGAACAAAGTTACGTATACACAATTTATCTTCATTTGCTTATACGTTCGGTAGTTAGTGTAGGCTTCAACTTGTATGTGTCGTGAACAATGATCAACATTTAGTTATTTTTAATGGGTTTTGTCATTATGGTTTTTTGTACTTTTTGCTGGGTTGAGTTCTCTGATTGGATGAAGAGACAAGAACAAAAACTAAAGAAGCCAGTCCAGCTTTGTGTTTAGTGTCCCTAAAGCAGTGATTACGACGAAAAGTACACATCAACTTTGACAACAGTTAGGTGTTTCTGTGGAGATATATTAATTATATATATATACCTATAATAACTTAAAACAAACAAAAATTAAGTAATGTTTCCAAGTTCATCAAGTTGGAATGTATTTGCATTTCAACTAACGTCGGTGACATGACATCATTAAGCATTGCTACTTCACAGTTGGCCAAACATGCACTTTCATAGGTTATGGAACTTCCGAGTATTAAAGTAAAACAATTCGTATAATTAAATCAAACTTTTTATACTAATGAAAGAAATAAATAGATCGCCACATCCGGAAATCCATTTTCCTATCGTATTTAATTATATCACAACAAGACGCAGTCAAGCATATGCTCTTACATTGATCAACTAGTAACCCAAAAGAAAAACACAATTTAATAGAAAAAAAGATTTTTTAAAAAATAAGAGACGAGTTGTTTGTATCTGTACACCATTTCCATAGAAGTTGCAAGCTCAAGGGGACACTGAAACAAAATATATCATAACGATATTAAAAATCCATCCCACAAATCCACAATGTTCTCTAATCTGCACAGTTTTCAGAAAATCGGTTTTTCATTTGATTCTTTGCTGCTTATAACAAATTAAACATTATATGCATCACCTAAAACACCAAATCCCTCAAAACCACTTCACAATATGCTTCAAACATTTTCCTACCCAAGTTGTTGTAAAACCAAACACCAAACATACAAGAGGAGATTTGGGAGAGGAAAGTTTACGAACAGCCAAAGCATTTTCTGAAACCGAAGAATCCAGATGGTTCTGGAACCGGATCTGGAATCTTCTGTTTCGTATTCGGAAGATGTTTAAAGAAGGCTTTCACTGCTCCAGCCACACCATCCTCATCCTTCATCGCTTTTGCTAACGTCTCTGCATTGCTCTTCACCTGCTCATCATATAAACCAAACCGAAATATGCTTTAGATCGAAATCATAAACCAAAAAACGTGGTTTATGAAAAAAATTTCTTTGTTTACCTTATCGTCGAGCATGAAGTTAATAGCATCTTCAAGCTTATGGAGTGAGAACTCTTCAACTGGGATTGGTGGAGGACCTACTCCTCTAGCGTGCACTCGATCTCCCCAAAACTGTTGGTCTCCAAAGAAAGGCACTATCGTTGTTGGGCACTGTAATGTTTTAAGAAAGCAAATACGTTTAGTCCCATCTCAAAGAAACAAGATTTTTAAAAAGTAAACTTACCGATGCTTTAAGACCTGCGGCCGTTGTTCCAGCACCACCATGATGAACCTGAAATCAGAATATCAACAAATTTGAGCAAAATGTTTGGAGACTAGACAAAGAAATGCCAGATTATTATTAAAGACATACCACAGCCTTGCATTGCGGGAATAACCAGTCATGCGGGACATTATCCAACAAGTAAACAAAGTCCTTGGGTTCTTTCACTGTATGAAAACCACAACAAGCATATGTTATAATTATATATAGCAATCAGGCAAACATCTAATAGAGGAAAGGTAATGTGGGTTGAAGAAAGAGTAGACTTACAATTTCCAAGCCCACCCCAGCCTTTGTTGATGATTCCTCTCTGACCGGTTCTTTGAAGCGCTTCCACAATGACTTCAGTCATTTTCTCTGGTTCTTGGACAGGCTTTAACACAAATAAACACAACAGGAGAGACATACTTAGTCAATGATATAATTTCCGAGCGATCATGGGAAAAGAAGACTCACCAGACTACCAAAGCCGATGTAAATGGGTTTCTCACCAGCTTCTAGCCAGTCCACAAGTTCTTTAGGAGGTTCATAATTTGATGCAAGATCAAGGAAGCAGAATCCCACTACATCAATTTGTGGCCCCCAGTCTGAAACAAAAAAAATCAAAAGTAAAGTTCTAAACGGCTATTCATCGAACAAGCATAAGCATAACCACTTCATCAGTAACTACCTTTTGGCTTGGGTACAAGATGAGGACTCCACATATATCCATATGGGATATTTGAGCCAGAGCCTTGTGTTCCACTCAGATATGTAACAGGTCGTAGCTTCAATTTCTTTTTCCTAAGGTCATTTACCATGTCTCTTATTCCAAGCCAGATCAATGAGTCCACGATTTGATACGATAGCTGTAATTTCAACAAGTCGATGTTGAATGAAGAAGTGAAGTTTAATAGCAAAAAACAATCAGATAATAAGTGATATGAACAAATCTTACTCTGTATCCTGCTGGTTGTTTGACGCGTGACAATGGGTGCGGAAACTCACTGGTTGGCCTGTGAATCATTCAGAACAAAAAGAATAAGAAATGAAAATGGGTTTTAAAGTAACATTCATCAGACCAGAATGAGTTGGGAATACAAAGACTTACGTCCATGGCATGGTGAAAAATACATGAATCGGTATCTTCAGTGCTTCTGCCACATGGACATGTCCTGAAATGACGATTCCCAAGTCAGTCGGGAAGCCAGAAAAACAGAACATCTCAAATAATAGCATCGTTACTGCCGAGACCCTAAGCTGTGAATGCCGTTGTAAATGTACAAAAGTAGCTAGTAATTCAAAAGTTGTTGAAACTAACCATATGCTGGAGGATTGGCAATAATTGCATCAGCTTTAAAGGAAATCCCAGAATCAGGATCAGGTTCTTTACATGCTGGAAGTAGAGAATAAATTATGTCCTTCATTTGATTCCGTTGAATTGGGATCTCTGAAGGGCCTGATGGCAAAAAACCCTTGTTCTTAACCATATCTGTACACGACATAGAAAAGAAGCTAGTGAATTGCTGATAACTTTCAAGCTAAAATAGATTTAACTAACAAGAATGAAGAATGGTAGATACATACAACCAGCTAGTACTTTTGGATCTCCACCTAAAGGATAGAACTCCAATCCAGCAGTCAAAACAAACTCTTTAAAGTTCGCATGAGTTGCAAGTCTAACTCGATGCCCATAGTCCTGCACAAATAAAATTTAATAATAAGTCAATTACTTGCTCCCTAACAATTTAGGTTCAGTACTTGCATTGCTTTTCATAAATCTGCCAACCTGAAGCTTTTTGGCAATTGCAACAAAAGGTTGAACATCTCCGCGAGTTCCAACAATGAGCATCACAATTTGCATTGGAGGAATGTATTGAAGATCTACCCCATCAATACACTCATCCCCACAAGCACCACCATTTTTCGATTCTTCAGGGTTAGCAATAGGCTGTGGGATAGCATCTGCTGGAACATTGAATTCCACTGTCCCATCATGTTTCACTGTAGCTATCCGGTTAAGTAATTTAAGCTGCAAAAATCAAACATTTCAATAAGACTTTTTGTCCACAAAAGTAGGAATCATATGGTCAGAGAGTCAGAGAGACTTCCTATATAACAGATGACTAAAAATAGAACTGGACAATGAGAGAGAAACAACCCAGAAATAGAGGTTGTACCTTCTTCCCTGCAGAGATTCTGTCATCGAATATCTTAACGGCATCCTCGGCAAGAAACCGATGAACTTTTTGTTCCCTTTCAGTCTTTGATTTATCTAACCTAGGTTTAGCTGCTGTTGAAGATTCACCTCTATCACTGCTCGAAGAACCCTCTACTGGCATTGTCCATACTCGGCCAAAGCTTTTACTCCCAACACCTGAAATCCCTACAAACCGCAGGCAATGAACTTCAAAAATCATGGATCCAAAACCCGATAAAGATCGACAGGAATCAACATTTAACCAAAATTGCTTCAATTCAATTCAATAAAACGAACCTGAAGATACAGCCGCAGCGTCATCAGCAATGGAGGCCACAGCGGTTTCCGGTTTGCTCTCCAGTTCTTCAGAACCATTGACGACGCCACTACCGCCTTCAATCTCCTCGATTTTCACCGAAGCTCGTCCAGAACTTGAAGAAGAGGAAGAAGAAGATGAAGAAACCCTGGCGTGCTCAGCCGGCGAGATTTCCGGCATCGTATTCTCTCTGTCTTTACCAGCAAATACGATCTGGACCCTTTCTTATATAAACGACAAAATCCTCCGCCTTCTCCGTGTCCCTCGAATTTTGCGTAAGCGTGTTTGTGAATCCCAGAAAGTGAATGGAAAAATAATTATACGATTCTTTTCTTGCTTTTCTTGTAATTCTTCAAAGAATTGAAATTAAAAAAAAAAGGGGAAAATTGTTCGATGATGTCTCGAGAGAGAAGCGGCACGTTGGAACGAAGTGGGTCTCTCTCGATTGGGTGCGTGATGATGGTTCGCTCTGGTTCAGGCTAAGATTTCGCAATTAACTGTCGGAGTGATGGATAATTCGGTCAATTTATAAATAAATCCAACTCGCCGAAAATAAATATTCTTGAAACGCTGTCGTTTGCTTTGACAGCGAATCTACTCTTCTGTCATTTCGTATTTTACGTCCTTGTCGTCTTTTCCCTCCCTCAATAAAAGATTTTCCATCATGAATGAAAAGCATTTTAAAGAAAATTTACAATTAAGATACTTCCAAATTTTGGTCGAAGAAAATATCTTACCTAAAATAAAAAGAGTAATCAATGTTTTACCTTTTTCATCTAAATTATTCATTTTGACTAAAGATACTGAATTATATTAATTTTTTTTTATCTCTAACTCTACACCTTTTTCATCTAAATTATTCATTTTACTGAAGATACAGAGTAAAAAAATATGTATATCTCTAACTCGACGATTGACCCAGACAATTTGGAATACTACATTCTAAAATAACACAAATTTGAGAGGAAAAGATATTCTTTTGCAATATAATATGCAGCTCCATTAGCTTGAGTGTTTGACGGTTGAAATGAAAGCTCCAAGTGTCTCTCTTTAATAAGGTTTTTTTTTTTTTTTATAAAATGTTAAATTATATCTAAAAAAACCGTTTTTACATTAGAGATATGGACAAAATTTGAAATTAAAAATCAAAAAAATTGCATAAACTAGACTAAGATCCTAAAATCTTTGACTAGCAGCAAGCCACAATTAGAGACCATCCTCAAATCGAGCATCGGAGAGAAGTCGAAGAGAACTAAATCTGTTTCGAATTGTTTTGTCATTGAGTTGAATCAGCTTCTGAGAGGAAGAAAGAGGAGAACCATGCCGTCGTTCATTTTGTTTCCTCTAAACATGATAGACTGTAGTTTGAAAGAGATACCTGATAATATAGATTTCTAATAACCAAGATTTGTGGGGTTCATCAGTGTTGAAACTATTTCATTCCAATCCGTAGAGAAGTCATTCCTTAGCAACCCTCTAGCAAGTTTTGTCTAGACCTGTCGAGAATAGGAACAATCAAAATATAGATGGTCACGTGTCTCCATTGGATGGCGGCAAAGGACACATTCAGTAGAAACTGAGTCATTCAACGGTTGCATTCAATCACATGTTGGCAACCAATTAAGAATTGCTACCCAAGCATGGAATGCGAACTTTGGCATGTTGCGGCTGAACGAAACACCCTTTGCCCATGGCGTAGGTGGCTTTGTTGGCCGGAATTGCCAAATATATTTTGAGGCTCGACCACTTGAGTGATTTCACAAGAGCTTAGACCAGTCACAATCAAATATCACATTTTCAACTCTTAAATTTGTCGAGAATTGCATTTCAAGAACCACGTCGGTAGATTCCGTAATTAGTCAAAGCAGAAGAGGGAGGAGGAAAGACCTTATCGCCATACCACCGTAAGCATCGTTTATAGTCTTTAAGTATCCATCCAACACCACACCACTAAGCTCTCTCCAAGGCGCGTCCACCTTACATTTATACATTCTCGGTGGTGGAGGAAGCCAACGATGTGTTGAAATGTATTTATCTTCTACTTTGATGTCATTTTGGTCGAAAGCATATGTTTCTCATTATCTACGGTTTATAGTTATACTTTTGTATCAACGTATTAAAGGGATTGTTGGTTCCGGATAGTTAAACTGCTTAGCTTGCCATAATGAATAGAAAAGTGACTTAGAAACTCGGTTTCAGGAACCGTTATCATGCAGGCCCAGTCACCGAGACTTGCTGGACGTTTTAAAAATGTGGATTTTGGTCTTTTATCGAACTATTTGGTTGGTGAATATTGTTCATGTATATGGAAGCATAATCCAGATGTTTGTATATAAAAGTTTTGGACACCTAATATAGGTATGGGTTTTAGCTGTTTCCTATTAATAAATCAGATGATGAAAAAACGATGATGTGTTTGTAAATTTATAGTAAGAAACATTATTTATTTTCTAAATAGTTCTTTATTCAAACAACATAAGATTGGTTAAATATACGCATGACGGCGTTCATCACTCCAGTTCATCTTTGAACCGTGATTTAATTAGCAAATTCTGAAGAAGAAAAAACTACTGGTAAAATCAGACTACGAAATGCATCAAATGATGATAGTCTTGGCCTTTTACTTGCGTGTGTTCAATGGTTGACGAATTTTTTTATAAAAAGATCAAATATCATTCTATAATCAACAGGTGCTGTGGTGTAGTGGTTATCACGTTTGCCTTACACGCAAAAGGTCTCCAGTTCGATCCTGGGTAGCATCATTTTTAATTCTATCTTTTGATAAGCCAAAAAGATAACGTCTCGTTGGAGATCTTGTAGATGCTGATTTAGGGAGACTCTTTGGAATAAGAAAGAGTTAAAGATGACTGTTTAAACTTTCAACAGTTGTCAAGACTTGGAAGGATTATAGATTCGGTGACGAGGGGCTTGCAGCTAACTTTCGCTGTCTCATTTGTATTCTTTTTATCTACTCCAAAGTCCAAACCGTGCACTAAAATCTATTTCTTTTTTCCTCTACAAAGCATACAATTTGATTTCCACACAATTGTAGGACACGTATACACAAATCTTTTCAACCAAAAGACATAAACAAAGGCTTGTTCATATTTATCATCAACGCTTATACAAAATGCAACATATTTTTCAGAGAGATTTTGACAAATACTAAAAACAAAGGTAACGATAATTAATTACAAGTAGCGGAAAAAGACGAAACAAATAAAGCCGATTTTTTGCACTTAGCTAAATTTGTGCAGAAGATGATAAGAGAAACAAAACAAAAAGAAACCCCTTCCTTAAACTCCCTTGGGCATTTAATATGGAAAACTACCAAAGGAACATCACAAAAACCATTTAAGCACATTATAACCCTTGGGAGTGGCAGGTAGATTGTACTACGAATTTTAAGGGGTCTTTTAGGTAACCGGAAAAAAACGCAAATTGCCCACCACCGTTTAACAAATCAAACACCGAGAAACTTAGTCTTGGTTTTGGTTACTAGCAGCAGCAGCCTCACCACCACCCCTTGAACGCCCACCATTACCCATCCTTCCACGTCCACGACCATACCCTCCTCTTCTTCCACCATATCCGCCTCTACCTCCCTCATAACCATCACCACGGCCTCCTCCACCATACCCATCGCCTCGGCCTCCACCTCTGCCTCCACCATATCCACCACCTCGGCCTCCACCGTACCCACCACCTTGGCCTCCACCATATCCATCATCTCTGCCTCCACCATATCCATCATCTCTGCCTCCACCATATCCACCACCTCGGCCTCCACCGTATCCGTCATCTCTGCCTCCACCATATCCACCACCTCGGCCTCCACCGTATCCGTCATCTCTTCCTCCACCATACACATCACCTCTACCACCACCACCACCTCTACCTCCCCCTCGTCCGCCTCTAAATCCACCCCTAAATCCACCTCTTCTTCTTCCAAATCCTTCATCACGCCCTCCACCATATCCTTCGTCTCTACCATCTCTCCCACCTCCGTACCCGTCATCTCTGCCACCACCGTACCCGTCGTCTCTGCCACCACCATACCCGTCATCTCTCCCACCACCATATCCACCATCTCTTCCACCACCATAACCGCCTCTGCCACCCTGGTATCCAGCACCTAACACAAATCCAACAGTTGTACGTCATACACCTTGTATTTCTGCCAGCTTGAGTGGATTAGCAATATTCTACTTACCACGATAACCATAGTTCCGGCCACGTCCACGGCCTCTGCCCCAGTTTGGATATCCGCCATCATTCTCTAATCATAAAACAACGAAGTTACAAGTCAGCTCCGTACTAAGGAAACAGGAACACACCTTTTGTCATTAGTTTCTCAGAAACACTACACGGCTATAGATAAATTAAAGGAATGAATTTATTCTTCTATGGCATATCAATACCTTGATGATCTTCTTGATAGTTCCCTTGGTATTTTCCTTGATAACTCCCTTGGTAGTTTCCACCGTATCCACCTCTTCCCCTGCCTCTTCCTCTACCACGACCTCTCCCTCGACCATATGAGTCTACATTCCAAATTTCCAAATGGTTTTATAATATAACCTAACAGTTTTAACAGCTTTAAGTTTCAAGAAAGTCATACGTATCACTCACCTTCACCATAAGCATTGTAGGGAAGGCGGTGTTGTCTTCCTTGTTGTGGCTGATATTGAGGCTTAGACTGATCAATCTGTGCTGGAGCTTGGTACCTGAAAACAATTATAAGCCTATTATTGTAGCTATATCTCAGGAGCCGAGCAGGCCATATTCAGTAAAATACGATAACAATGTTGAGTTCACTGGGTAAATAACAAGTGAGGTGACTCTATCGAGAAAGAGTGAAGCTCACCCAGGAGAATCTTTATTTAGCTCACTCAAGGACAATGTGATTGAAATCATGGAAACATGGCGCGTCAACTCCACCCTGCATCATAAGGTAATTCATTTGAAGCCACCAAAAAACAAAAGCAAGGAACAGAGTAATGCAAGACACTCACGGCACAAGACCCTCCTCGATAGGCTCCCAGACATCAGTAATGCTCATAGAACTGATTGCAATATCTTGATGCAAACCGGGAATTTTATTCTGCAGTATATATCACACTCTTAGCCACTTCTATAAATCAGAAAACAGCAAAATCAGATAACATTCTTCAAAATTTATCAAGAGAGCACTGACTTTTAATATCTCAGAGATCGCCACCGTCTTGCTGATTGCCTGGCCCATTGCCTTCAACACAATTTCTTGCACATTTTTTTCCTAAAAGCAAAAGAAACCGAAGATTAAAAACACAGAGAAAAAAACACAGGACTATCACATTGTAAAGTAGAATGCACAATCCGCAGCCTCAAGTCACCAAAATCACTACCATGCTTAGAAAAAGAAGATCCAAAACGAAATCAATGTAATGGTGCATGATACGCAAGAACGAAGAAAAATCAAAATTATCCCGAAAACTGAGAGAAACACACATACGCACATTTGAAACACAGATGATCGAAAAGAGACCAGTCGAGGCACAAATCTATTTTCGGATAAACCGCTGAATAATTCGTAAATCAGGATTTTAGCGAAATGACTCCGAAGATATTAGAACAGAGAGAGAGGAAGAGAAAGTACCTGAAGAAGACTGGTGGCGTAACTGATGTAGTTTCGGATAAGTCCTTGACTGGTGATACGGATCTCATTCTCGTTAATCGGAGACTCTGGTTTCGGCTTCTCGACTCTCTGGTATCTATCCATTATACCAGTAGATGGCAAATCGAAAACCCTAGGTTTAAGAGAGAGAAGGTGAACGCTCTGGAGAAGAGTTTGGATGGATAAAGAGTGAGAGAGGGAAAGAGAGAAACCCTTAGTAAACCCTAGGAAGATTTCGCGAGTTTCCAGATGAACAGCATCGGGAAAGGCCGATAATACGAAGGGACACCAAAGAGCCTCGACCTATTCACTGGCCCAAAACGGTAATTTGGAAAGGGAAAAACCGCTTCAAAACGGGTCAGCTATTTTCGGATTCGGATCCGAAATTCGGGGAAGATCATTATCTCTTGCGCGTGGCTAACACGAACGGTCAGATATTCATTGTATCTCCATTTAAACCGCCGCGGATCGTTGATAAAGAGATTTTTTACCTTTTTTATCTCAAATTTTTTCGATCTGTTTGGGATTTGTTTTGAATGGAACGACGCATTTGGCATGTTTTGGTGTGCTTGGAACATTTCAAACTAAAGTTAGTATTTAGTCCAAGTGTCTGGTTATCTCAAATAGTAAAGGTCCACCTTTTTTTTGGGTATTAGTTTCAAGGAATTTGTATTTTTCAACTTTTAAGTATTAACTATTATTACATGAATAACAAAAAAATTACTTATAAGACGAGATAAATTTGTTGCATAGAAAAACATTTGTTGATGTTTCGTTTTCAAAATTTTAACCTGTTTGGTTAAAACCGTTTGGCCAATTATAATTTTTTTTTTTTTTTTTTTGTTAAATGGCCAATTATAATTCATAACTAAGATATATGCATATGAAGCCATAGATGATCATGCCTTTCGTGCTATATCTTAAGAGTAATAATATAGGAGAAAGTCCTTTCACTCGTGTTAAATCAACTGGAAACTCGGTAATCAATGGTTTGTAGCTTGTTTTTTTTTGTTAAAGCAGTTAAAAACAGGTAGATAAAGTTTGTCTTGGCCACTTAAGACGAGAGTCCCACATAGAAAGAGCCATTATCAGTTCTGAAATGATGTTTAATGGCAGGTTTACACTTTCTTCTCCGCGGATCCGATGTACTAACAGATTAGAGACATGTATCAAATGCGGTTCTTGAAGATTTAAAAGTGTCTTCCCTTGCCTCTTCATCTTGTACTTGGGACTATATGTGCTGAGAAAAGCTATTGTCAATCTCCAAAAAAAAACCAAGTCTAGATGTTCACCTGCCTGTTGAATGAATTTTTGCAGCTCTAGCAAAAACAATAAGAGCTTACTCGCTTAGTGAATCTTTTCCATACATATATCAACTTGAAGAGGATGCAAGAGCTTATGAACATGATCATGGGGGTTAATTCTGTGAATACGACACTATTCATTTGAGCTGCAGTGCGAAGCTAATAGCTCTGTTTTGTTCTTCTCAGCAACCCCCTATACATGCACAGGCCAGTCTACAAACTATATGAGCTTTAGACCACCCAACTTCATCATCTTTGGGGCTCTTTTATCCTCCTCGTTCACAACACTAACGACAACCATGGATTTGATACGCCAGTCAAGATGAAAGGCTCACATAGAAAGAGCCATTGTCAGTTCTAAAATAATGCTTAATTGCAGGAATGTGTTTAACCCTTGACCGGTCTACACTCTCTTCTCCACGAATCCGCTCTACTAGCTCGTCAGAAACATGAATCAAATGCAATTCTTGAACATCTATAAGATTCTCAATTCCTTTCGGTACCGACTCTAACCCTCTGCAAGCCCTGACATAAAGTTTCTGAAGCCCAAACATTGCACCATCTTCTATAACAACTTCTGTCAGATGTTGCATATGAACTATCTCTAGAATCTTCAGATTCTGAAACCCTTGTGTAAAACACAACCTAGATCCCATATAAGCATTGTAAAATGAAATCCATACCAGTTTAGGAAGCGCTTGGATAGAAACAATTGCGTCTTCTTCTAACTGAGATCCACGCAAACCCAAATAGGTAAGGTTCTGAAGAGTATTGAACCAACTTGGAACTCTCTCCAGTTTCCCCGCAAGAAAGAGCTTCTCAATGCTTGCAGTTGCTATCAATTCATCGATCTCTAATGGTTCCTCTTCACGAATCGCCGTCAGAGATAAGAATCTGAGTCTTTTAATCTTATTCAGCGAATCACACAAGTCACCTCCATGTTCTCTTGTAACCATGACGAGACTTATTCTAGTGAGCTGAGTCATGTTCCCGAGGTTTTTAATAAGCTCAGCTTCTGCGATGAAGCAATCCATGACTTGCAAATCCTTTAAATGCCAAATATTGGGAGCAGCCCTTGTACCTAAAACATAGTTCCAATTCGAATCATGACCATCATTGCGACGATAAGTAATCAGATAACGCAGCTTCTGCAACTTTGACATCCCTGGAGGAAGTTCCTCAATCTTCGAGTGCTTAATGTTCAATGTCTCCAAATTGAGGAGTTTGTGGAAGTTTCTTGGGATCTCCTTGACTTGAGTTTTCGACAAATTCAAGTACTTCAAGTTGAACAGAGTTACTAAACCATCTGGTAGCTTGGTGATGGCAGAGTCTTCAAGGTCTAAGGCCCTTAAAAGTTTCAGACTTTGAGGTAGTTCAATATCGTGTTTAGTGCAAACCAAAAGAGAGTGAAGGTTTGTTGTAAGTACAGTACATGATCTCATCTCTCTCTGAATGCATAAATGGCGAGTACCGTAATCCTCCTCGGTTGTTTCTGTATCACCATCACCAGTATTGCCATCTTTATATACATCACCAAACCTCTCTGCTTTAGATATAGACACAGCAATCTCCCATACCACGTCATGCATCTTGAACGCCTTGGGTCGTCCAAAAGGATTCCACAATATGACTTGAAGCATGTTTCTGTAAACAAGTTCATTGAGGTAACTATCAGCCACTTCCTCTGTTTTGACTCCTCTGACCGGTTCCACAAACCTTTGTGCCATCCACATCCTAATGAGCCTCTTTCTTTTCATTCGATAATTCACAGGGAAAATGGAACAATACAAGAAGCAACGTTTAAGCGGGTATGTCAAATCGTTGAAGCTAAGCAACAGAATGCTTCGTACAACCTTGAGTTCAACATTGTTGTTCAGTTCCCAATTCAAAGTATTGTAGACTTTCCTCCATTCTGATTCCAACTTCTTTGTTGACATCATGCTCCCTAAAGAAGCAATAGCTAACGGCAAGCCTTGACACCTCTCAAGTAATCTCCGTGCTACCAGCTCCAGATTTTGCGCTTTGCATTGCTCAAGATTTCCCGAAAACGCTTTGTTGCAGAATAACACCCAAGCTTCGTCTTCTTTTAAGAGCTCAATCTCGTGCTTTTGGCTCCCACTGCCATATGGGTAAGAAGCCACGTTCTTGCTCCGAGTGGTTATCATAACACGACTTCGACAAATACCATCTGGTAGTGCAACACTTATCTCCCTCCACAGATCAGTGGTCCATACATCATCAAGCACAACAATATACCTCTTTGATTGCAAATACTCCACAAGTTTTTCCACCAACTCTCTGTAGCTTAAAGAGTATAACTCAGTTGGAATCTGTGTTTCTGCTTCTTTGTAGAACTCCTTGATCATGCTCCTAAACACATCTTCAATCACATAAGATTTCGAGATTGTTACCCAAGCATAAGATTCGAAATGCCTCCGCACGGTTTGGGACTTAAAGATATTCGCTGAGAGTGTAGTCTTCCCTGAACCGCCCATTCCAACCACTGAGACAACTATCCGTTGAGGTTCTGGACTCAGAAGCAATCCAATAAGCTTTCCTTTAGCTGAATCAATCCCTACAAGACTATTTTCACTAAAGAACAGAGATGACTCGCTGATGTTATTAACCCAATTTGAACCACCATCATCAATAGGCAATGCTTCTTGTCTTTGATAGTTTTCTGAACGATAGTACCGTTTCATGGAATCAGAAATGGATTGAATCATGACATTCACCATTCCTAGCTTCTGAGCTATCGAGTGCCTTGCCCACATATACCTCGGGAAATGAAACGCACGCCAGAGCCTAGCGCTGCTACGATAACCATGGATGTGATAGGCAAACTCGTCGATAATGTCTTCGACTTGGTAAGCCAAATCTCTTGTGTTTGCCACAAAAGTTTGAAAGAGTTTGGTTGTTGTGGTGGTGGATCCCTTTCCACCATGATTATGGGTGTCTTCAAGAAAGGATTTCATGATAAGCAACTCCGTCTTCATCTTCTCAATCTCGCCATGGACTCCTGATAACAGCAAGGTCTCACTTTCCAAGATGCTAAGAATCCGTCCGATCCCAAAATCAACAGTAGACGAAGCCATCTTCTAATTATCTTTATCTGTGAACTTCTTGAATTGTAGCAAAGCCTGCTTTGATTCACACTTTACCAGCCTGCCACATAAAAATTTAATCGATTATCCTAGGCATTATCCTTCGATGACTTTAGCAAAGACAATGTCTTTTGAAATGTTAAAAGTCAACACGGGTTGAAGCTGCTTTCACATTTGCAACTTGGAATTTGATTTAAGCTGATATTTCCTGTTTCCTATATTGACGCAGTTACAATTACAAGTTACAACTGATATAATTTGTGTATATTATACGACAACTGTATAAGAGCAGAAAGTTTAGAAAAAAACACTGAATTTCTTATATCAGGGGTAAAATAAAAATCGGTTTCCAGTGGTTAATAGTATCAGATCTGTGAGTCTGTTAAAATCACCAGTGAGTCTACAACAGATATAGAGATGTCGTTTCGTTTTAGTAGTGAGCTTTGAGGTCTCGAACACTAGAAAATCCTTCAAAATTTTTAGCTTACAGAGAAGAAATCTATGGCTTCTAAAAGTAGCAGCAGAGGAAAAAATAAGAAGTTGATACTTGACGAGGGGTGAGTATGAAGGTCGAAAAATACAGCTATGTGTTTGTTAAGTTGCTTCTTTCTCTAGTGAACAATCTGAGCAATCTTATTTCTCTTCTTCTCCAGCTCTTGTTCCAACAAAATCACAGTAAACTTTTAAATAAATATTAATTGTAAGCCTAACCGCTGACATAACAAATTACCAAACAACAAAGACAAAGCAAGAATACAGCTTTGAGATAAATTCAAGAAACTCTGCATCAACAGTACATAAGCTAATGCAAAAGTCAAGGGTTAAAATTGTATCAAGCATTACCTGATCGTTTCATGGTGGTTCCACCCAAAATTCAACTGATCGATGGCCTAATAGACAACAGACAGTATTTGTGGCCAGCCTGAAGCCTCAATACCCTGACAAAGAGTCAGAATTAGAAGACGGAAGTGTAAATCTAAGAAATTGAAAGAGAGCTGAAAAAAATGGATGAACGGAAAAACTTAAGAGCTTCAGGGTTTAGGAGAATTCTCTTGATATTTTTAAATGGAGCAGGAAGAGTTTCAAATGCACTCAAGCGAGCCATTGCAACTCACATAGTCACATACAAATACAATCAGCTAAAGAGGAGACAAGAGACCTAAACCAAAAAAGTGACAAATCATAGTGAGGAGTAACTGAAAAATTCCAAAGTGCTAGAATCCGACGAGTTTCAATCACTACATGAACATTTGAACCGAAGAGAGATCATCGGATTCTAGCACTTTGGAATTCTGACTCTTCCCCCGACGAGTGAATGAACCACCAGAAAATCTTGGCCCGAGATCGGAAGTGAGTTAGAGTAACTATTGAGGGTATTTTCGGCATTCGCTAGAGCCTTCAGACCCCCATCAAGTGATTTTTTGATTTTTGTGATACGGTACTAAGGTGAAATCAGATCGAGCGGTTTACAAGCAAGTGGAATCATCCTGCTGCACATTGAACATTGGAGTGGGATAACATCATAAATCGTACGAAAGTTTAATGGTTTGATAACATCAAGACTTGTTCAATCAATTTGTTGGGTTTCTGTTGACGTAATGCAAGTGTAAATGTGGTTTCTGTCTTCGTTAAAGGTATGCACAATTTTACAACAGTCAATAGTTGGGTTTAACCTGCGTTAATGGATTTGATAATGCTTCATGTGAAGCTGACAAGTCAATTGTAGAAATCAAAATTGCTTTAATGTCACTACAGCTTCATGAAGCAAAACATAATAGTACTATATTAGAAGTTTACTCGACAAAATTATAAATAAAGGCAAAAAAGAACAAAAAAGAACATTGATTTGGAATCACTCATTCTTCAGGCAATTCAAGTCCAGCAAATGGATTTTTAGCTTCGATTGGGGTATCGTCGTTGTTCTTATAATCCACTTTGAAATCATAATCTCCATCCATAAGATCCTCACCAGCTCCTCCTACGCCCATCACTTTCTTCCTCTTCTTCTTATCAGCTCTCTGTTTCTTTGTATTCAACATGTTTTCCTCTACGTATAGCTTCTCGTTCTGCTTGCTCGTCCCTGATTTCTCCTTCTCCTTCGACTTTCCTGGCTTTTCTTTTTCTTCCGCTCCCATAGACTCATCATCATCACTTTCCTCGGTCTGAGTTGTCTTAGTCTCATCCTGTTGTTTTTGTGATGCATCATAACCAACGATTAAACAAGACCAAGCGGTTTACAAAGCAAACGGAATCAAAAGAGTTAGAAAATTATTTAACCAACCTCCATCATAGTTTCGTCGAAGTTGAGAGGATCATTCGAGGGAATTTCAACCGGGTTGAAATCGTTAACTGTCTTTAAGCTTCCAATGAAAGAGGATTCACCACTGTAAACCTCATCAATGTTGAATTCCTTAGCCAGCTCACTCACAATCTTTGACTCTGCGTGTTCACCTTGGTCTCTCTTTGGCGGCATCGTGTAGAATGGAATTTTACCTGCACGGTTCCATTCATATTAGAGTTTTGAAAGTTCTTTACGATTCCAACTCATAAAAAAAGACGACAGCCACAAACAAACCTTCATTCCAGTCGTGCAGAACAATTCTTGCAGCAGCTTCAATGTCCACAAGACCACCCTTTTTAAGCTTACCCCTTACGGTAGCAATCTTATATAGAAAATCGTCCACTGATTCAAAGCTCGCGATTTTGTACAGAGTCACCAGCAACTGTGTTGAACAAAGCTTGAGAATCTCCTTCACTAAATTTTCACAAAGCAGAGGATTTCTATGTTAGGTTATGACATTTATCATACTAACAAAAGAAAAGCAGTAAAAAAAGTGTGTCTTTTATATCCAATTACCTGGACTAACTGGATCATCCAACTTTTCAATTCTTTTACAGTTCCGGAGAGCTATAGAAGCATCGTTTCCTGAAGATTTAAGCATCACAACTCCAGGACAATCCAACAACTTAACGTTTTTGTCCAAGTGAACCTCTTGCAGAGACCTAGTCAGTCCAGGAGTGGCACCGACATTGACAACATGAGCTCTCTTCAAACTGTTAATAAGACTACTCTTCCCGACATTAGGCAGTCCGATAATACCAACTGTAATAGATTTTTTCAACTGCCAAAGAACAACAAAGCAAGATTCAATCAAAACTGGATAATATAATTCAATGCTAGGGTGATGGTGGAAGTGTAAATTATGAAAGAAACCAACCTCATGACTTCTTGAGTAGTTTTTCAGCAATTTGATAAGAGTTTCTGCTCCAAGACAATCACTCGTCTGCAAACTATTGTTTGGTTTTGGTGCCTTAGATGATTTGCTTGCTTTTGATGACTTAGATGATTTCCAACCCAAGTTTGATCTCTGTTCTTGGGTGCTACATTTGAAGGCAACAGCTGGAAATTCTTCCCTAAGGTACTTTAGCCATTTCTCAGCAGACTCTCGAGGAACAAGATCTACAAAAAATGAAATTCCGTTACAAAAACTGTAATGACACCACCACGAGGAAACAAATAACTTTTCAAGTCCACGAGCAGAGACTCTCAGAATAGAACTTACCAATCTTGTTTAGCAGCAACACAAGGTGCTTATTGGGACCAGCTTGCATCACCATCCTCTCCATGTCGGAACAACGAGTGCCAAGAGGATCACGAGCATCGAGAACCTCCAAAATGACATCAGACAATTCAATGACTTTAACAAGCTCCTTGTAAAAAGCTCTCTCCGAATTATCTGTAAAACATTAGACATCAGTGAATGTAAAGGAAGATAGTAATCACATAAACGTGTGGAGAAGGTATCCAAATCAACACTCACCTCGGACATTGACAACTCTAGTTGAGTCATCTCTGCTCTGTTCGTCTGTCTTGGTATCCTCATCGTCATCGTCAACCAAACCAAGTTTCCTCTTTTTCGCCTGAGTACAATTAGTAAGAGAGATCAGAACACACAAAGCAGTTCACAATAACTAGTAGTCGAAGCAAACTATGAAAGACAAAGAAACAAATTGAATTTCATCTCAAATTCATTCAAAGAACTGGGAAGTGATATCCCTTATCAATCAATGAAAAACCAGAACAAGGAGGAAATGTTTATAATAGTTGCAACCTTAAGTGTTATAATCATTGAAAACCAGAAGATAATGAAAACGTATCGAGGGTTTTGCCACAGTATAAACGATAGGAGAAGAAAGTTTTAAGAATGATGATACCCTTTCTTTACGGGCGATTTTCTTCTGTTCTATCTCCTCAACAGCACGGGCACGTCGAACTTCTAGGGCTTTAAGCTCTTGTTCCTTGAAAGGCCAGTCATTGGGGATACCTGGGTCTTTCTCTACTTTTGGTTTACGGTTAAGCCCAAGCTTCTTAGCATCCTTTGCCTTCTTTTTGTGGTGCTCCTTCACCTTTCTCAGGACCTTGTGCTTCTGCTTCAAGGTCACCCTCTTACTCTTGCTCTCTGCAAAAACAATCACACCACCGAACCATCAATAAAAACCCAGTAAAATCCTCAACAGATTCAGTTCATCGAGGAAGAGAAATCTATAATAGAAATTTGATTGAAGTATTATCTTACTTTTGCTTCGTTTCACCATCTTTACGCGACGGCCGAGAGCGAGCAAACGAAAAGTGAGAAGGTTGTGAGAATAGGGTTTTGCAAAGAAGGAAGAAGGGAGATATCGGCGCCATTTAGGGTTTTGCTATAAATTAATTTGGATTATGACCCGACCCGGCCAGGTTAACCCGATTTTTTTTATATCAAATTTAAAAAATTAAAAAATTTGGGGTGAGAGAGGCTCGAACTCTCGACCTTCAGATTACTCGCATAGCTATGAGACTGACGAGCTAGCCAACTGCGCCACCACCACGTTGCTGAA
Source organism: Euclidium syriacum (assembly GCA_900116095.1). Classification (NCBI taxonomy): domain Eukaryota; kingdom Viridiplantae; phylum Streptophyta; class Magnoliopsida; order Brassicales; family Brassicaceae; genus Euclidium; species Euclidium syriacum. The sequence continues at coordinate 16,335,118 of FPAK01000003.1, forward strand.
TCCAGCTGCAAATAATTAACTTAGTAATTTAACTTTCTTTTCCGGATCATAACCTTAACTTCTACCGGTTAGTTGCCTGAAAGTGTGATTTCCCCAGGGCCTCCGCCGGCTCCGATGCTGCCTAAACCCTTCAAAAACCTGAGATTGAGCCGGCGTTTAAACACTTAAAAATCTCAGATTCCTGAAATTCGTTCTTGGAGCGTAGTCTATTGAAGCCACGACACAAAATGACTAGTAGAAACCTCCATTTGAAGAAAATTTCATGGCTTTCTTCGCGGATTTTATCAGGTTCGAAGAAATTGGTCTTCGTCTCTAGTAAAGCTTTCTTTGGGTTACACTGTCTAAACGATTTTTGGGGATGTCTTTTTGGATCAGTAGATAGTAATTACGGCCGGTTTCGAAGACCCATTACTGCTCCAGCCATTTGTTTATCTCCTTCATTCGATAGAGACATGAACATTGCTGGATCGAAGACATTGGCAATCGAACAATGTATTTCGCGCGGGTAAATTTGATTTAATAATCTTAATTACTTCGAGCAGTTGTGTAATCTCATTCAATTCTGGGTTCTAATTTGTATTAGGCAGTCTCTTTCAGGTTCGCATCAGTACGACGAGTATCTCGAGCTTCTTCGTCTTCTTCTCCAAATGTTGATTTACTCACATATATTAGATCTTCACTTGATAAACTTGAAGGTAATTGATTGTTATATTGATTTCTGATATCTAGCTTCAAACCTCTCTTTGTGTGTTGGAAACAAATGTTGGAATTGAAAACTCTTAGGTCCGTCTCATCATTGGTTGAATCGAGACATTGGGAATAAACAGCTTTTCAAGGACAAAGGAACATATGTAGTTCTCGCTGGACATTTGCTAAACGGAACAAGTGATTCGAGTGGTTTCTTTGAGAAACTAAAGTTACTTCAGCAAAGGTATAATAAAGTTTTCTTCTGATTTCTTGTTTAATTTGAACCAAAAAATCATGGAAACTTAACTGGATTCACGGTCTTTTAAGGTCTCCGGGTGTCTGTTTCATGGGCATCCACTTTAGTGATCAATCTCGAATCGCTGAGGATCGAACTGCTTTAGCTGAGTTGATAGTGAAGGAATACCTTACTTTTCCTCTATTACTCTCTGAGAAAGAATTTCCTGAGGTAAATATTGTTATCTCCACGAAAAGACTCATTCTAAGTTATATGCATATACTTCTAATGAAATGGAGGGTGTGATGTTTTCTACTTGTATTAGACAAGCGAGGAAGTACGCTACATTGTGTTTAGAGATTTTAAGAATCCTGTAATCTACCAAGAGAAGGAGCTGGATATTGCTTCCGTAGCTAAAGGTATGCTGTTGTTTCATAATTTTTAGAATCCTTTATTATCCTATCCCCTGCAAATATTCTTTAACAATGTCATAGTCTTCTTCTTGTGCTTTGGTGCAGCTCTTGACGGCCTCACTCAAGATAATGAGAAATCCAAATCTGTCAGAATTTTTACAAACACTTGGTCAAAACAGGCTGAGGCTATTAAGGAACCACATTTCTCTTCTTTCTTGCAAGATTTGTTTCTGTACTTTCCAGGTATATAGCTTAAGTCGTCCTTCTTAATTTGGTGCTTCTGAGTTTTATCTGGAATTTACGTTTTATCTTTCATGCTATTCTCCAATCTGACATTCTCTGTTACAGGTTGTATCTCTGCAGACGAAGGTGGAGATCGTCTGTTTCTTTCTGATAGCAACCATCATCGTATAATTGTATTCGATAACAGTGGCAAGATTTTAGATAGTGTAAGTGAACTGAATCACATTTGGAGAAGATATTTTTCGGCTCAATTTCCTTATAAGGCCATTCTTAGAGAGAAATGTTCATCTTGGAGCTACTTGTTTAACGAACCTGAACTTCAAGACAATGTCTTTATTTTATTTCAGATTGGCTGTTTCCCAGGTTATGAGGATGGTGAATTTGAATCCGCAAAGATGTTACGTCCTGCGGCAACCCTTTATGACGAAGAAGAGGATTGCCTTTACATTGTAGATTCTGAGGTATGACTCGTATAAGAAGCTACAAAATTCTGATTGAATGCTATCATGCTAAGATTGTTTTTCCTATTTGTTTCCTTTTCTTTTGAGTTAAGAATCATGCCATTAGAAGAGCAAATATACAGACGCGGGTCTTGGAAACGGTATATCCAAAGATTATTAAGAAGAGTGGTGGCGTATGGTCTTGGATAAAGGAGAAAATGGGTCTTGGAAAAGACGATGAAACAATAGTCGATACCGATACCAAATCAGAAGAATCTGATGCTCCTTCCCTGATGTTTCCATGGCATATACTTAAACGTGATGATGATAGTCTTTTAGTCATCAACAAAAGGTAACAAAAGTTGGTGATTCCTTTATAGTAGAGAACGCTCATTTACTCTATAGCAAAATTGCTTTGTTATTCTTTTTCAGCTTTACGAAGTTATGGATCATAAATTCATCTTCAGGAGTAATCGAAGAAGTCGTGGAAGGTTACATATAAGAATCAACATCTTTTTTCCGTATTATTGTACTTATCTAACATATATTTATGAAAATTTGAAGGGTTTCCGGAGATAATGGAGATCTGTGGGGAGTTTATCACAGAGAAGCTATCAGATTTGAAACATTTGCCTTCTAATTGGTTGCAACAGCAAACTGAGGCTATCACCTCGTGCGAGGAGTCTCCAAGTGCTGCTCTTTTGTCGTCTTTCACTAAACTTGGAGACGACATTGTCATGACAGATATAGGTAAAAGATATCGCTTACAATGTTTCCATCTCTGTGCTTCAACTAACTAACTAAACCTTTTTTTCCTTCTACTTATCCGGATCTCTACATGTATAGCTGGTCATAGAGTGTTGAAGCTAAACAGTGAATCTAAAACATGTTGTAGCATTCGGTTCTCAGACACTGGGATCCTTGGGTTGCCATATTGGTTGTCCATTCCACTGGAGAGAGTTTTCAATCAGTTAGTGATTCCTTTTTCATTATCTTTCCATTAAGAGCAATTTTCTTTTTCTGAAACTTACTAATTAATGGTTCGCTTTTTTGGCTAAAATTATAACAGAGCTAGTGGAGTTCCGGAAGCACATCTCAGTCATACGCAGGAGCTCCGGTTATTGCCAGGTGCGATTTGCTAAACAACTCCTAATCTTTTGCTCATACTCTTATACCAAGTCTTGGTCTGATTCAACTATTACTTAGGCAAAATTAGCATACGGTTGAACATAGAGATTTCTCCATGCACGGAGTTAGTTGAACCGCTACAGGAAAGCTGCATATGGAGACAGGCAAGAGGCGCGATCACCGAAGTCTCGAATGCTGGAAGTGGAGCTGAACCTTCCGAAAAGGTTAAGAGAATTGCATCCACCCGACTCTCGGCTCTTGTTTAATTCCGAGGTGGCTCATACAATGACTTACAGGTTGGAGTCTCACAACAATGGTATGATGAATTAGACAGTCTCGCTAAAGAAATAGTCAACCCCAGTTTAGCTGAGGAAGAGGAAGACGAAGAAGAAGATATTCACACTTCTGAGATCGAAGATGGACGGATTCACATTGATTGCATTGTCAATACAAGTCCTGGCTCAAGCGAGGTACTCCTACACATATCTTGTCTCAAGTCTCTGTTTTTTTGCAAACAAAAAATACCTAACTTTGTTCGAACTGGGTTTGTGCAGCTTATTGTTTACGCAGCTTTGTATCTAAGACTGGCGAGAAACGAAGAGACAGAAGTTGCGAGCCAGGAAGAGCTGGCGAGAAGAGTAGCAGAGCTTTTAAAGCCGGCGAAGAACATGACGACGATGAATGAAGATATGTTTGTGAAAATGTTGTTGAAGTCAAAGAGAGAAGTGAGAGACATTGTCTTCTTGAAGCCGATGCATGTGCGTATAAGGTTAGACTCGATGGATCATCCAAAAGCCGATAATTCAAGAGACGTAATCTTGACAGATTCTTCTGTTGATGTCGATGTCTCTCTTTGATGACCAATATAAGAGCGTGTTTGCAAAAATGTTAAATTCTTTCTCATTTAACTTACCAAAAAGGTTTTCAAAAGTTAAAAACATTACAAGATTGACGATTTGGTCCTTCACAATTTATCTAGAGACATGAAAACGTTATTGCAGGCGCAAAGATACAAATAGAGGGCCGATTGGTAAAAAAAATTTGAGAACTTTGAGAGCTTTAAAATTGTTTAAAGTCTTTAAAACCAAAAATTATATCAATCATATTTTTACTCTTCTCAAATTTTTCTAAATCCCTAAAATTTCTCAAAGTATTTTATTCTTTCACGTGTATTTTTGTAAAGTTAGAAATTAGAGATTTTTATTTGTTTTTTAAGTCACAGCCATAGTTTAAAAATAAAAATCACAGTCTTTTTTTCTAAAACCAAATTTTTTTCAACAGCTTAAAGTGAAAGTCTTCACCAATCAACCCCAGAGATTAGTTAGAAGACAAATATAGTGATGACTAATGGTGTGAATGCAAAATCTACATTTTAGATTTTGTAGAAAGTAGAACTTGGTGGAAAACTGTTAAAAATAAAAGAGAGGCTAATAAAAAGGTTAAAATGCTAGACACATGAGAATGAAATAGCGGTCAGAGAACACTATGATTCAGAGAGTTCTTGACCGTTTTTTTTTGCTCTGTGGATCAGTTTTAGTCTTTGCTCTTTCTTTTTCTTCTTGTTGTAGCATCTCTTTCTCTTGTAAGTTAGAAACGCTGAGCTAACTATAATCCTTCTCAATCTAGTGAAGTTGTGGAGTACAGTCTCCACCTAACTGGGTGAACAATATATCCCCGTGCTTAAAGTCTAGATCGAAGTAATAGGCTGAGATCGTAGTTAAAAATCAACACAAATCTTTTCGGAGCTACTCCAGATTCGGTTGATATAAGATCTAAACTTCTACATTTTTTTGTCGCATGAGTAGAAAATGAAGATGCAAAACTAAAACCAAGCCGTTTATTCCTTTATTTTTATTGTTAAACAAGAGAATCTCATGTTGAGAGGAATGAGATCCATACTAGCAATTTATTCTGAATCCTTATACGTCAACATAATATGTTATACTTTCCTAACAATTACTAGATAAACTACATATTTATCCATGAAATACGTTAAGATTTCGATTTAATACATATGAGTGTGGGTTATTACATGCTGGCCAAGAAAATGATTTCATCCAAATGGTTATCTCAATCGTATATGCAAGAGCCTCATGGCGAAGATTGTTGACTTATTTTGCTCAACAAAAGAGAAAAATCATCACTACCGAGTCATTCCAGGTCTTTCTCGATATTTTAAAAGAGATCTTGGGAATAACAATAATAATGATTTTACAATTATTCGCATTTTGTGTTAAAATGTATAGTTCGTGCGACCATCAACATTACATCAAACCCATTTGTTGCATTTATTATATTTTTATCCACTTCATGGTCTCCATGTTATCCTCTCTCTTAATTCTCTATCTTCTCTCTATTTCCCATATCTTCAAACCAAATAATGATAACTTTTATATTTGTTTAAAATCTCTAACAGCATTTGGGGGAGGTTAGTTTACTTTTTAATTGCATATTGCATACCAAAACTCTTAGAGAAATGTGAGGCACACAAACATGCGAGCAATGAGATATGGACCCCATTTTCATATTGAAACTATTAAACAAAACAGTAGTTTAATTGTCTATATTAAGAGAAATTTAGAAACCTAAACCTGAAAAAAATCCAGTTTTCTCCCTCCAAGTTTATCGGAGACTCTTTCGTGTTTCGATCCTGACGGTTTTGTTGTTCGATTTTTCTTGATCTGGGTTTTGTTAGATCTTGACGAAAAAATCATATCTAGCGTGAAGATAAAACGAAAAACCCTAAGGGTTTCTTGGGAAAGGGGCAACGATTGTTCACGAAATATTCAAAGGTTTACTCTGCTTTCTCTCAACAAACCTTCCTGATAATTTTCTCTTTATCTGATATTGTCTTCTTTTTTTGTTTGTCAACGCAGGCATTAAAACAAAGAGATTCGAGCAAGATCCATTTCTGGTCCTCAAACTCTGTTTTGTATAAGTTTTTTTTTCAGAGTTTGAATCCAATTGATACTTTGTGTAGATTTCCCGCGGTTTGAAATTAGTCTATGTTCAATTATTAATCTCTAATCGCAAGAAAAATAAAAATAAAGAGAGATAGAAGGTTTCTTAAGAAAAGAGTTCTTGGCAAGGGAAAAAATAATAGAGAAGAAATGAATTGCTTTTCATGTTTTTATTTCCATGAAAAGAAAAAAGATCAAAAAGATTCAGATAACAGCGGCCGAAGAAATGGTGAGGTGACCTCTAGAGACAACAAAACACATCCTGGTAAGTTGAGAAATCTATATGAATTTTTCCGATTCTATATATATATTAGGGTTTAATAGCTAGGTATCAATTTAGTAATCTTTGTGATGGTAATATTAATAACAGAGAATCCAAAGAGTGCAAATGAGCAGAACAAGAACAATGATGCAGAGAAAGAAGTGACAAACAACATCGCTGCACAAACATTCACCTTCAGGGAGTTAGCTACTGCAACCAAGAATTTCAGACAAGAATGTCTGATCGGTGAAGGCGGTTTTGGTAGGGTTTACAAAGGAAAAATCGAGAAAACCGGCATGGTAATATTAAGAAACTTAAAAACTTGATAAATCTTTGTATTGTATTTTGTTTCTACGTTCTGTACAAGAAGTTTTTTTAGTTAATGGTTATTTTGGATTTCAGATAGTGGCAGTGAAGCAATTAGATAGAAATGGGATGCAAGGGAACAAAGAGTTCATCGTAGAGGTCTTGATGTTAAGTCTTTTGCATCACAAGCATCTCGTGAATCTAATTGGGTATTGTGCTGATGGAGATCAAAGACTTCTCGTCTATGAGTATATGTCTCGTGGTTCACTCGAAGATCATCTTCTCGGTAAATTCACAAAACTAACGTTCAGTATTGACTAACATTCGATTAGTCTCAAAGTTTTGATTGTTTCTCGAAATGCTTACAGATCTAACACCGGACCAAGTACCATTGGATTGGGACACAAGGATAAGAATCGCGCTAGGAGCAGCGATGGGTCTTGAATACTTGCACGACAAGGCAGATCCTCCAGTGATCTACAGAGATCTCAAGGCAGCTAATATCCTTTTAGACAGTGACTTCAACGCCAAGTTATCCGATTTTGGGTTAGCAAAGCTAGGCCCTGTCGGGGACAAACAACATGTGTCATCCAGAGTTATGGGGACCTACGGTTACTGTGCTCCGGAGTATCAGAGAACCGGTCAATTAACCATTAAATCCGATGTTTATAGCTTCGGAGTTGTCTTGTTGGAATTGATAACGGGAAGAAGAGTTATTGATACGACTAGACCCAAAGATGAACAAAATCTAGTGACTTGGGTGAGTTTTCTTATTTCTTCAATTGCTTTTCAAGATTTGAACCTTACATTAGTAAGATTTGTGCTTTGGCTTCATTTTCTAAAAATTTCTTATGTGTTTTAGGCACAACCGGTGTTCAAAGAACCTAGTAGATTCCCGGAGTTAGCGGATCCGAGTCTGGAGGGAGTGTTCCCGGAGAAAGCTCTAAATCAGGCGGTGGCGGTCGCAGCAATGTGTCTACAGGAGGAGGCAACGGTACGGCCACTCATTAGCGACGTCGTGACCGCTCTTGGTTTCCTGGGAACCGCTCCTGACGGCTCAATCTCTGTTCCAAACTACGACGATGTTCCTCCTCCTACTCGGCCGTCGGTTGAAAGATCCAATAACGGTGACAATCCAGCGGCGGCGGAAGAACGGGAAAGAGCCGTGGCTGAGGCAATGGAGTGGGGAGTTGCTTCAAGAGCTCATTCCCGGAACCCAAGTGCTTCTTGATTTTTAATTCTTACCCTTTTTTTTTTTTGTATCTTCTTGATTTTACTTTTGGGGTTTGCTTGTCTTTCTTTTTTTCATTTTTCAGAAAGATAGTGATAGAATTGTTACTTGCATTGTTTGTTATGTTCTGTTTGTTTGAAATGTGTATATTCCAGCTGGGTTTCATAGCTCGAGAATGCAAATTTTAACGGAAACTATCCTTATTCTTGGTTTTGATTTATTTATATCAAAATCAAGATGTGTTTCTCTACAAACCCCAAAAAATATGCTCACCACTGTTACAAAAAGTGTATCCATTGCAGAATCGTTGGACCCCTAGTCCTAATGTAGTGCGTTGTCAGCCTGGTCAAATCTAATCTATTTGAATATTGCTGTTTGGTATGTTTGAATTTCATGATTCTCAATTTCATTTTTTTTACTTTTCATCATCTATGCTTTCGGTTTTCTTCCCTTCTTTTGTTATTTCTACGCATGTTCGATTATAGTATCTACTTATTCCTTTAGTACTGTTTTGATTTTAGAATCTCCCACTTCTTTCAATATTTCATGTTTCAATTTGGATCGATCCTTCATTAAAATGACTAAGAAACCTCCCTTCTAATGTATATCCCGTAGGTTTTTTCTTGATGTTATTCTATCTTCATTTGATGTCATCTGTGAATTTTTTACAAAAAATATTGGAAAGCTTTTTGGCTGGGTTTTTTTATTTTTTTTATTTTTTGAAAATTTCATGTAAAATTATCAAAAAAACTTTTTTACAACGAGTGTTATCTTTATTTTTTAGCTTTATACTCTAGCCAAAAACCTTTCTTAATCTACTTCTGTTTCCTATACATTATTCCATTTCTCTCATTGCAAACCAAGTCTCCATTAGGTTATTGTATCTTCTTTCTCCCCTCTCTCTCATCATTGTGATTTTGTTTCGAACTTCCTTATCCATCATCTTTACCAAAACCGCCACAGAAACTGACTTTTCACCATGTTTCCTTCTGTTCCGTTCTCTCCATAAGTAATAAACTGCAACTTGAAAGGAATACTTGAGAAGAAACCCATTCTGTGATTTCTGACTCAGCAACACTAACAAGAAATCCCAATTCACCGTAAACTCTCTTCCCAACAATTTCCCCACCAACTTAAATTTTGGCTGGGTTTTCATAAACTTAAGTACCTAAATCTATCCAAAAATTTAGGAATGATGGAATATTTTTGAGGTTCACTTTATTGTCTTTGATTGAACAATAATGATCATATAAACCTGCTCAGTATTTTCTTCGTTCTTTTGGTAGCAATGACTGTAGAGACACTTAGCTCGAAACTCTAATACTGCGAGACTGCAGTACAATAAATTTTAGCATAACTAAATTTTTCATGTTGTTACATCTCATTCTTATTAGCGTATCATACTCTTATCAACTAGTTTGAATCACATAAAATCAGAGCAAAGTTTTGATGTTTTCGTATTCATTACGCAAAACAAAACTTCAAATTCATTTAATGTCGGCCCAAAGTTTTTAGAAGACCAGCGATAGAAAAAAATGGGCCGTTTTACATATTTTGTTTTTTATAAAAATTAGGGCCAAAACCTCATGCTTCTTCTCCTGCTTGGGCTCAGGGCCGCCCATGGATTCATTCGGAAAATTTTATAATTTGTTAAATAGGAAATTTGCTAGTTTTGGTATAAAATCTTGTGGGGATAACGTGTGATTTTTGTGCTCAGGGCCAGTCCTGGATTCATTCGACAAATTTTGTAAGTTGTTAAATAGGAACTTTGCTAGTTTTGGTAAAAAATCTGTGGGGGTGACGTGTGATTTTTAGCCATTTATAATTATTTGTTTTTTTCCCAACAGACATGCATTCTAGTTTATATATTCGCACAAACTCTGGCTACAACACACTGCGGTTTAGACATACTTTCAATACACAATGTTAAAAGTCTATAGAGAGTTAAATCTCTGTTATTTCTAGTGTTAATTACTTTTTCATAGAAACTCCAAACCCCAACAAGAAACTTTTCTCTTCCTCCACAAGCCTAAATCAAAACCATACCCCTGATTCTTTCCTCGATCTGATCGTCTCATATCTTTTCGTTGTTGAATTTGTATTCATTATTATCGACGTTATCCATTAGATGGTCCTCTGATCGAGCATTTAAGAAATTGTTCGCCTTGGTGAAAGAAATCCAAAGTAGCCCAAGAGAGACATGTTGCTTTTAGTGAAGATGACTCCGGTAAGGATCGTCTCATTGATCGTTCACTCGAATTCGCCTCACTTCTTCAGGATTTTGCCAAAAGGTGCTATCGAAAGCGTGTTTCTCTCCACAAATTCCAATATGTGGCCCCTCCCTCGTGATCTAACCGTTAAGGTAACAAATCTCGATTTTCTACGTATTTGTGAAAATTTTGTTATGTTTCTTTATGAACCTAAGTTGTTGAATTTAGAGAAAATGTTTTAGGGACTCGTTCTTAGGGGGTGTTTAAGGGATGTCTTTTATTGAATGATTTTTCATTGATGGAAGCAATTGAGGTTTCTCACATTGTGCAATGTTTAGAATGTGTTCCTTTTTGGGAGGTGGGATTTGGGGAGGTGTTATATTGAAATGATGGATTATTCAGATGTGTTCAATGCTTGATACAAAGTCGCTGATGCAAGTTGCACTATGTTAAAAAAAAAAAAATATGCCATGGAACTTTTAATTATGTTACACCCACACTGAGTTGACAAATGGTTATGTTGATATTGATGTTGTGCATAGTATAATTTGACCCACCATGCTGGAAAGGAACTGAGGTTAGATGTGTCTTTAGGAAACCGTATCTTCTTATTATCCCTTTTACCTTTAGGTGCAAGTATATTACATACTGTAAGCTTTCCATGTTTCTTATCAATCTCTTATGGTTTTCTCGATGATTGCTGATCCCTTAACGTTGGCCGCATTCCATGCCTGAATGAATCTACTACATCTTTGCTTACATGAACTTGTCTTGTCCTACTATTCTATATATAATCATGGTTTTAGTGGGTATTGGCTTGATTACCAATTCTATTTTGTTTATTTACTTATTTCTACGGCATCGCATCTTCTAATTTGGTATTATCTTTTGTTTTTCCATTTGAACAAGGAATCTCTTAAAAAACCTACATCTTTACCTTCATAGATCGTTGGACCTCCAACCCTTATGTAGTGTTTTGTTAGCCTGTCCAAATATAACCGATTTGAAGATTGTTGAATGGTAAGTTAGCCTTGAACGCCTACCTTTACTAGTTCCTTCAGTATAATTTCTATAATTTCGAACAAGTTACTTATTCAACCAAAGAAGTAAAAAACTATATTATAGAGATATTTCGGTAAGCGAGGTACAACTATCCTACACTGGAAACCAAGAAATATTTGTATTTTTTTCTCACTTTCTGCAATATCATGTGTTTTACGTGACAGCTTTATGAGCCTAGTAGATAAGTTATTCGAGTTTGTCCCAAGAAAATGTCAGCATTTGTACATACAAGGTGAGATAAGATCATGTGACATCTTTTTGCATTGTGAAGCTTTGCTTTTGTTGTCTTCCCATCTTTCTTTAAGCTTTACCCAATTGTATGGCAGGTTAACAAGCTTTATAAATCTTACTCCGTTTACGAGAATCTGTTCCAACATTACGCCACTATCACTCATAGGTTTTACACTCAAGGACTCAAATCCTACCTTCTAATTGAGGTATAACTTCTTGGGTTTTCTCATTTATGATATCTTTCATTTTTTGCCATCTATAAGTTTTACGAAACTATTAGGATACTTTTTTTTTGGATATATTTTTTTTACTGTAGAACTGTGGAACTTCGCTACACTGCTCGAGTCTTTAATATTGTGAGACTGTTTTCCATTAGAGGTAAAAAAAAACTTTACATTATAAACAAAATTTTCTTGTTGTGTCATCTCACTCTTTTTAATGTACAACACTCTTATTAACACCATGAGTTACAGAACATCCTGAGATCAATTTCATTTTTTTGGACTCATTACTCAAAGGGCATTTCAAATTCATTATGTACAACACTCTTATTAACATCATGAGTTACATAACCAAGATAAATTTCAAATTCATTCATCACATTGTAAGTTTTTAATAGGAAATTTGGTAAAAAAAAACATCTACTTGTGTGACATGTGATTTTCTTTACGCACTGCTAGTTTTATTCTTTTTAAATAGGGTGTTTCAAATATCCTTGGATGAAAATCTCTCGACGGGAGATATTGCAAACAAGAGTGTAGGTTAAACTTATGACATTGATATGACCGACATTTGTATAACACTCAAATGTGACTCAGTATTCTTTTTTAAACCTTATCAATATGATCTTTAAACAGATCCAAGGGGCATGTATTCGTAGACGAGGAGTTTTAGTCGCATTCAACGCAATAACCAATCAATTTCACGAGGTGTTCATGGTGCACAAGCGAGATCATAGGTACTCTACTAGAAACTCTTTGTCTCCTTCAAGACCAATCTTATCAAACATTTTAACACCCACATTCTTCCTTTTAACTAGAGCCAAAAAAAAAAAAGACACAAAACAACGGTTTAGCTAGAGGTTTTACAGTTTATAATGCAGGTTCAAAATATTTCGATTAGATATAATCACATATTAGTACTCTCAGTCTTTCCTTTAAACACAGCTCCGAATCCACCTCGTCCAATCAAAGATTCTGTCCCGAAGTTGTTTGTCGCAGTGGCGAGTTCTCGGTAAGTGAAAGTTTGAGCTTTGTTCTCAGGATCTTGTAATGTTTTTGAATCTGATAAAGCTCTTGCTGGTTTGGCTACTGAGGTACAAAACAACACAATGGGAGAGACAATAATTACATTAATTAATGTATCTCTCGTTCTTGTTTTGTTCCTCGGTAGCAAAGCGTTATCAGATACAGAAACACTAACATTGGAAGATATTGAGGACAAAGCTCAAATTTTCACTTACCATGAACTCGTCACCACGAGAAACAACTTTTAGACATGATCTTTGATCGGATAAGGTCGATTTGGAGCTGTGTTCAAAGGAAATATTGAGACTACTAGATAGGTAACTAAATCTAATCAAATATTTTTGGATTTGCATTGCAAACTTCGAAACCTCTAGCTAAACCGTTCTTTTTTTTTTTTTTTTTGCTCTAGTTAAATTGAAGAGTGTGGCTGTTAAAATGTTGATAAGACTGGTCTTCAAGGAGGCAAAGAGTTTTTAGTAGAGGTTTTAATAGTCTCGCTCGTGCATCATGAAAATCTCATGAAATATCTTGATCATTGCGCTGAAAGCGATCAAAGACTCCTCGTAAATGAAGATATGCCTCTTGGATTTGTAGAAGATCATATTGATAAGGTTTAGTATAATTATCGATCAATAAAATTTTAACACACAAGTACACTAGAACTCTTGGATTTGTAGAAGATCATATTGATATGCTTCTTTTTGTTTTTTTTTTCAACTGGTAGATTGTATATATAATATTGGGGGATTAATTAGTTATAATTTGAGTTTGGGTTGGATCGGGCATTACCCGAAATCCAAAGTACCTAACCTCTAAGACCATTCGGATATTTCTCTAGAACGATTGGGTTTTCCGGGTCGGGTTTGGATTTAGGTTCAGGGTTTTTTGCCCAGTCCTACTTGATTTAGTGTTGGTTCTGTAAAACCGTAACTTTTTTTCTTAATATAGTGTTTGTTTTTGGATAGTGTTCTCTCTACCTGCAAAAGTCCTGTTATAAACCGGTAATTGTTCTTCCACTCCATGGTATGGAGATTTCTGATAAGATTTCAACTCTCATATTCCTTTATTGATCTGTTAAATCAATGTACAACTCTGATGAATAGTGATTAAAAAGAACTCCTAATCATGATCCTAAAGACACATTCGATCATACCTGTAAACTATCTCAGACTTTATCTTACTTATACTAACTTCTTCTCTTTGCTATGATAACCGCCTCTCTTCTCTTCGATGTGCAACTTGAGTGTTCTATGCCAGCTCATCAACTTCTCTTTGTTGATTGAATTTTAATAACAATAAAATTGATTAGACGTACAAAGGAAAAAAATTAGTCTGCTCAAATCGGTTTATTTCAGTTCAGTTCTATTATACACTTGGGTATGAAAAATAGCCACGCGCGCACTGTGACGAGAGTATTGTTTATTTAAGGATAATAATTACAACCAATCGTTCTCAAACCTTATCACATAATTCTTTTTAAATTCATTTGTAGTAGTTGCATAAAGTAGTGGAAATATGTTTTAGATAAAAAAAAAAAATTGCATTTCTCAATTATGTGGTACTATGTCAGAGTAGGATCATTTATATCAGTAACATCCAAAATGTCTACATATCCTTTCAGCTTTAAAACAAGATGAAAACGTCACAGAAATGATAAAACGTGAGTAGCTCCAAATTGATTATTCAAAAATAGATATGTAACACATTGATATTGATATTGATATGACCACCTACCCATATTGCTTGCCCATAGCTTCCTCATTAATGTGATTTTAAGAAAGCAAATTATTAGTTGTCAAAAACAGTTAGATCGCTTTTTAGGTGAGATTAGAGCTCCCTATTGGCACTTTACATTAAATAAGCGAGGGGTATGGCCTTGACCTTCCTTCGCTTTCCCCATAAGAAACCCAACAACAGCCTAAGTCCCTTCCCAACTTATCTCTACACTCTTTACCTCTCTGTGTGTTCAGTGACAATCAATGGATAACATAGCATTATCCTCTAATGGAAACATCAATACTGGTATAGAAGCAAAGGGGAATGAGGAGGAGAAAACAATGAAGAAGAAGGAATCAGTGTCATTTATAGGTTTGTTTAGGGCAGCGGATAAATTTGATTGCTGTCTGATGTTTCTAGGCGGTCTAGGCGCATGTATTCATGGCGCTACACTTCCGCTCTTCTTCGTGTTCTTCGGGAAAATGCTAGATTCTCTTGGGAAACTTTCTACAGATCCTAATGTCATCTCTTCCCACGTTTCACAGGTTCCTCAGAAACCATCAATGAGAAAAAAATTAATGATCTCTCTACCTTCTCGTTTATAACAATTTCATCATGCTTTTTCTATTCCAGAATGCTCTCTACTTGGTCTACTTAGGAGGGGTGAATTTGGTATCAGCTTGGATGGGTAGGTTTCAAGCTACATTGATATGTTTTTATAATATTATTTAGGACTTGAGTAATATGTGAGATGAATAATGGAATAATTGAATATATAATTATTAGATTAATGAACTGAATTGGATTATATTTTCACATAGGAATTTCGAAGCACTAACAAATTACTGTTTTAGTAGATTAATCATAATTTATTTTTCCTATTATATTTTTAATATGCTAGCGGAATTACTTTTCAAAAACTTGAAAACTTAAAAACTTTATCAATGGTAAAAAAAATAGTGTAAAAACTAAACTTTTATTTTTTATTTTTTTATGTTGGAAAGTTCTGTTTTGGCAGGAGTTGCTTGTTGGATGCAAACAGGGGAAAGACAAACCATGCGATTGCGTATGGATTATCTCAAATCAATCTTAGCAAAAGACATAACTTTCTTTGATACAGAAGCTAGAGACTCTAATCTCATTTTCCACATCTCAAGCGATGCGATCTTGGTTCAGGACGCTATTGGCGATAAGGTTTCTTTTTAGCCTATTGACTTTTTAAAGGATGGAAAAAAAACAAAATGTAAACTGATGAAATTTTTAAATTTGTTTTAGACAGACCATGTTTTGCGGTACCTATCTCAGTTCATTGCCGGATTTGTCATCGGTTTTTGGTCGGTATGGCAACTCACGCTACTCACATTAGCAGTGGTTCCACTGATAGCTATTGCAGGAGGAGGGTATGCTATAATCATGTCTACCATCTCAGAGAAGAGTGAAGCTGCTTATGCTGATGCCGGAAAAGTTGCTGAAGAGGTTTGTTTGTTTATGCATTTTTGTATTGAACCTGAGATTGTTTCAAAAACATCAATTTCTCCGTTTGGATTATCAGGTTATGTCACAGGTGAGAACAGTGTATGCATATGTAGGAGAAGAGAAAGCTGTAAAATCTTACTCAGATTCTCTCAAGAAAGCTCTAAAGCTCGGTAAAAAGAGCGGTCTTGCTAAAGGTTTAGGGATTGGGTTAACGTATAGTCTCTTGTTCTGTGCTTGGTCTTTGCTTCTGTGGTACGCAAGTCTCCTTGTACGCCACGGCAAAACTAACGGCGCAAAAGCCTTCACAACAATCCTCAACGTCATTTTTAGCGGATTGTAAGTCTGGAAATCTCAAGACCTTTTCTTGTTTGATACTCTTCATTAACTACCTTATTGTTTTGCATTAATGTTTGCAGCGCCTTAGGTCAAGCCGCGCCTAGCTTATCTGCGATAGCGAAAGGAAGAGCTGCTGCTGCAAATATTTACAGATTGATAGGAAACAACAACAATGTTGATAGATCAGACAGTGGGAGAACATTGCAAAACGTAGCTGGGAAGATTGAGTTTAATCGAGTGTGTTTCGCGTATCCTTCAAGGCCAAATATGGTTTTCGAGAATCTTAGTTTCACAATACGTTCAGGAGAGACGTTTGCATTTGTAGGTCCAAGTGGTTCAGGGAAAAGCACAATCATATCATTGATTCAACGTTTCTATGAACCAAGGTCAGGGGAGATTCTCTTGGATGGGAATGAAATCAAGACGCTGAAGCTAAAATGGTTGAGAGAACAGATGGGATTAGTAAGTCAAGAACCCGCATTATTCGCCACCACTATAGCTTCAAATATTCGCCTCGGTAAAGAAAATGCGAATATGGATCAGATCATAGAAGCTGCCAAAGCAGCTAATGCAGATTCTTTCATTACATCATTACCCAATGGTTACGATACTCAGGTTGGAGAAGGAGGAACTCAGCTCTCTGGTGGACAGAAACAGAGGATTGCAATTGCTCGAGCAGTTCTAAGAAACCCTAAGATATTACTTTTAGATGAAGCAACAAGCGCTCTTGATGCTGAATCAGAGAAGATTGTTCAGCAAGCACTTGACAGTGTCATGGAAAAAAGAACCACTATCGTCGTTGCACATCGATTATCCACCATCCGAAATGTTGACAAGATCGTTGTATTGATAAACGGTATGGTTGTCGAAACCGGTAGCCACTCAGAACTGATATCCAGAGGAGGAGATTACGCGAGTCTTGTGAATTGCCAAGAAACAGAACCTCAAGAAAACCCTAGATCAATTATGTCTGAAACTGGTAAATCTCAAGCTGGATCTTCGAGTTCAAGAAGAGTTTCTAGCTCAAGAAGGACGTCAAGCATGAGGCAAGACCAAGAGAAGATAGAACAAGATTCAAATTATGACGAAGATTTAAGCTCCTCTTGGATGATTTGGGAACTGATAAAGCTGAATGCTCCAGAATGGCCTTATGCACTACTTGGCTCAATTGGTGCAGTACTCGCTGGAGCAGAAACTCCATTGTTCTCCATGGGGATTGCTTATGTATTAACAGCGTTTTATTCACCTTCTCCTAGTGTAATCAAGCACGACGTCGAAAAGATAGCTCTTCTCTTCGTTGGAGTTGGAATTATAACAGCACCTATATATCTTCTCCAGCATTACTTCTACACACTTATGGGAGAGCGTCTTACTTCTCGCGTTCGCTTATCCTTGTTCTCCGGTAAATTACAAATATCTTCGTTTCTTATTCAAGATTTTAGGAATTAGTATAAAATTCATGAATGTGTATCTTCATTGCAGCAATTCTTTCGAATGAGATTGGGTGGTTTGATTTAGATGAGAACAACACTGGCTCACTCACTTCAATATTAGCTGCTGATGCAACTTTGGTGAGGAGTGCTCTAGCGGATCGCCTCTCTACAATAATCCAAAACTTGTCTCTTACAGTCACAGCATTATTACTTGCCTTTATCTATAGTTGGCGTGTTGCAGCTGTCGTCACTGCTTGTTTCCCTCTTCTCATTGCTGCTTCGCTTACTGAGGTAATAATCTGAATCTAAAATCCCATCAACAATATTCTTGATTGAATCTTGATGGAACTGAAAATCAAAGTTCATTTGTTATATTTCAGCAACTTTTTCTAAAAGGCTTTGGAGGAGATTACACAAAGGCTTACGCTAGAGCAACTTCAATGGCGCGTGAAGCGGTTGCGAATATAAGAACTGTCGCTGCGTTTGGTGCTGAAAAGCAAATATCAGAACAGTTTGCTTGTGAGCTAAGCAAACCCACCAAGAGTGCCTATCTCAGAAGTCATATCTCTGGATTTGGATACGGTTTGTCTCAGTTTCTCGCCTTCTGTTCCTACGCACTTGGTCTCTGGTATGTCTCGGTTTTGATTAAGCACAAGGAAACGAATTTCGCGGATAGTATCAAATCCTTCATGGTATTGATCGTCACGGCTTTCTCTATAGCGGAAACGCTTGCTTTGACTCCCGATATCGTGAAGGGCACGCAAGCACTCGGGTCGGTTTTTAGGGTTTTACATAGAAAGTCTGAGATACCTCCAGATCAGCCTTACTCAAGATTGGTCACTCAGATTAAAGGAGATATAGAGTTTAGAAACGTGAGCTTTGCATATCCCGCCAGACCCGATATCGCCATTTTCCGAAACCTAAATCTCCGAGTTTCAGCCGGGAAAAGTCTTGCGGTCGTAGGACCCAGTGGTTCGGGAAAGAGCACGGTGATCGGGCTAATTATGAGATTCTACGATCCGAACAACGGAAATCTTTGCATCGACGGGCAAGATATAAAAACCCTAAACATACGTAGCTTGCGTAAGAAGTTAGCGTTAGTACAGCAAGAACCAGCTCTGTTTTCAACAACCATATACGACAACATCAAGTACGGGAACGAGAACGCGTCCGAGGCAGAGATCATCGAAGCCGCAAAAGCAGCGAACGCGCATGAGTTCATAAGCAGGATGGATGATGGGTACGAGACGCACGTAGGTGATAAGGGAGTGCAGTTATCAGGTGGTCAGAAACAAAGAGTGGCTATCGCCAGAGCGGTTCTCAAGAATCCGTCAGTGCTTCTACTTGATGAAGCAACGAGTGCTTTGGATACGAGCTCAGAGAAACTGGTCCAAGATGCGTTAGATAAGCTGATGAAGGGACGAACCACGGTGTTGGTGGCTCATAGACTCTCCACCATAAGAAGAGCAGACACAATCGCTGTATTACACAAAGGAAGAGTTGTGGAGAAGGGAAGTCATACAGAGCTTGTTTCTATGTCTCAAGGGTTTTATAAGAAATTGACGAGTCTTCAAGAAGGCGTGTGACGGAAAATCATGAGGGTTTTATTTTGTTCTACTTATTAACATAATACACAGTATTATATGTTATACGATTGGCAAGAAGGAAAGAATTAAATAACAAAGAAGGTATAAGAATTAAAATCATATGTTAAAGATATGTTCTCCGAATGAAAGAATCAATACCTTTCATCTTTTTAGGGGGGTTTTAAACAAAAAATATGTATATTATTACTGGTGATCTAAAAATCTAATCAAATACCATTAATCAATTCGTAAAAAGTTTTGGCTGCGTTTAGCTGGTTTTAATAATCATAGTCATGACTCATGACCTCCAAATATTTAATTTTATCAACATTATTTGGTGATTTCAAGTGGCATTTACATTTTGGTTAATGGCTACACTACATTCATCAATGGCGGTAAACGTCATAAATATAACCCGAGTTAGCCCAGCAACGAACTCGTCTTGTGACTCGGTGGACTCTCTAGTCCTACCCCTCACGTTTTTCGATCCCACCCTACACAGCAAGTCAACGTAACGTATCAAGTAATAATTGGAATTTGGAACGATGAGAATTTCCTTGTTAAATTTCGCACAGTTGCAAATCTGCTTTGATTTTCAAGTTTAAACTGGAGAAGGAGCTCCAGAGTGAACGTTCTCGCTGGAATGCGAGGAAAAAATGCTACTCATTCCCACCACACCTGACAAGAAAGAGCGGAAAAGAACACTCATGCCATTAATACTAGCATAGTATATCACATCGCCTACATCAATGAACCATGAATCTACAAAACATTACCAGCTTCTTGAACTTTCCGACTCTTTTGTATAGAAATTTCGTTGTATGTTAGATTCTTAGGTAACAAAAGACAGAGCAGGCTACATTACAATCTCACAAAATGACAAAAAGAAAATCCCTAGGCTTCTAGTAAATGCTCTACCATATTTATTTGTCCCAAAGGACACGCAAATTTTGGTTTTCAACTTTCGTCTTATCACTCTTTTTATCTAAAAGATTTTTGATTCCTCACATGCATTTTGTGTGTCAATATGTATTGGTGCAAAGATCAATAAATAACATCTGTAAAAATATGAAAATTCTTAAGAGTACAACATTTTTAGATTATTTAGTCAAACAATTCAAAAGTGAAAAGTATCATTCCACCAAACCAAAGTAGAGTAATTTTTAAGCAGAAAATCATTTTATGGAATTAAAGAGTCTCTTATATAGAAGGAAACAGAAAAAAGGAGGTAGAAACAGAGGAAAACATGGAAAATAAAAATTCAAAACAGAGAAAACAGATTGGTACGTAAGGTACTGAACATTGAAAGCAAATCGCAGAAGAAGTAGTGTCAGCTTCTCTGATTCCCTTTGACCGTAATTTACTACAATTAATGGGGTCATATGGTAAATAAGGAGAGATGATTTTAAGATGAAAGTACCCTGTAACTCTGTTATATACAATACAGTTACTGCAAGTTCTGTTTCCATTCTTGTATCATCTCTCTCTCTCCTCCAAACTCAGTATTCTCAGATCTTTCTGCCCTAAAGTCCCTCTCTCTCTCTGGCTTCCGACATTCTCTGAAGATGGCTGAAGAAGAAGAGGTCTTGCTTCCACGGTTCTTCAAGGTTTTTCTCTCAGAATCGTCCTCTGATTCTCTGGTAAAGTCTCTCTCTTTCTTTCTTTCTTTTTCTTCCTTCTTCCATGATGAAAAGTCTCATACTTTTGAGGAAGCTCAAGATGATTTAGTCGGAAAGTTATAGTCTTTAGTTAATTTCTTTCAGAAGTAGAAATCAGTTAGGTTGCTTTGTTCATCTTGTTTACGGCATCAAATAGGAAAATAGAGAACAATCTGTGAGGGTGGAAGTGATAAGAAACCTGGATTTGTTCACTAAAACATACATCGATTCATAACTTGAACACAGAAACTCGATGACATTTTAGATTTTGTGTTCATGATTTGTGTGCTCTTGTTTATAAACCATCTTTCTTTTTCTTTTTTTTTTTGTTAAAGCTATAAACCATCTTTCGTTGCTTAGTGTTTGATGACTTTTCTCAAACTCACATCTGAGTCTCTGTTTCAGTTAGAATTGTTGTATAGATCGTTGGTTTCATCTTTGTCTTCATGTTTTTGTCTTGCTTCCTCACTGTGAAGACACTTCCATTGATGCTTCTGATGAAGATGATGAAGATGACCCAACCTTTGGTGAAGATGAAGAGATCAGCCAGAGTCTTTATTCCGTGGACATTGAAGAGGCAGAAACTGACATGCTGGTCAGATATAGTATTATTTTTAAAATCATTTCTTATTGTTTTGTTTTTTTTGTTTGCCTCAGTGGTTGCTGAGAGCTCCAACTTAGAAGTTATGGGTAATCGTAATCCTCGCTTCAAGGTTCTCCTCGAGCATAGGCTTTATGAGCTGGTAAAATTTTTTGCCAAGAGAAGAGTTAGAGATTCTTCTTAAGTTGGAACTTTCTCAATCTCTTTACTGAATATGGTGTTTACATTGTTTTTTTTCGCGTGTGTTTGGTTTTGAGCAGTTAATTCCAGCTAACGTGGTGAATAAGCACAATCTGAGGTTTAATCAAACGATTAAGTATATTGATGGAGAAGGCACGTTACAAGGCCATAGAGGGAAATGGAATGATAAGAGGGTTTGTTTCAAAGGATGGGACAGGATTTGCAGGAGGAACAAACTCAAAGAAGGTGATTCCGTCAAATGTGAGATCCTTCACAACAATAAACTCGTTCACTCCATCAGAGTCCATGTCCGACGTTGAGATGTTTGACGAGTCTCGAGACATCATCATCATCATCATCATGGTCATTAAACTATTCACCACTATCCATTAATCATCAGTACTCAGACTTTATGGCTTTTGTTTGCTAGTTTCAAGTGTTGTGATTTCTTATTATGGTTTTAACTTCTTATCCAGTACTACTTTCTTTATTCCCAAGAAACCTTATGAACTTATTGCTCTTTGTTATTATATTCTGAGTGCTTATTATTAAGCCAAGATGGGAAAAACAAAATAGTATCCAATTCTTTCTACTACTTTAAAAGGAGTACCCCACAATTACATACCTCTAAAAGATGATAAACTGGTCCATGAAAAGATGATTATACACGAATGATCCCTACTCCTTGACATTTTCAAAAGTCAGCCACAATCATCACTCACCACTCTCCCTTCGCTGCAATCAAAATAGATGTATAACACATAAGGCTGCTGAATAACGCGCAACTGAAACTAAAAGAAATCATTTCATTCAAAATAAAGTATGTAAAGGCAAAAATAACCTACCGCTCGTTTGCTAATGTATGGTTGTATTTGGACTGGTTCTGTTTCAGCTTCCTTAGAGATGCTTTCAGTTTTTGGGACTAACTTCCGTTTCTCCTTGTCGAATTCTTTTCTGGATTCTTTTCGAGTGCCTGACTGCCAAACACGACCAAAGTTAGGAAGCCAGTCTGCATCATGAGTGTTACTACTATTCATTGCCAGTCCACTCTTCTCCATCTCCATCTCTTTCTTTCTTCTTTCAGCCCATTCAGCACCAACTCTCTTTGGGTTCAGCTTACAAGTCTTTCTGCTCGTTTCTGATTGGTTTAGTTTAACATTAACGACATTATTCCCATCATTTGGATTAAGCCACGGTGGAGGAGCTCCAGTGTGGACGTTCTCAATGGAATGCAAGGAAGAAATGCTACTCATTCCCACCACACCTGACAAAAAAGAGCCAAAATAAAAACACTCATGCCATTTTCTCTTACCATAGTATATCACATCGTCTACATCAACAAACTATGAATCTACCTAACATTACTATATGCATCTTGTTCTTGTATAACTGATAAAACAGGGAAGTCGGAACCAAACACAAAAGAAATACCTGATAGATAAGAAGATACAGGGAGGGGAGAAGCATCCATGTTCAGATATGAACCATTATGAGTAACTCCAGGAACCTCTGTATGCGATATCTGATACTCATTCGTATTATACTGTAAAGGCATAACAACATTATTTGAATGACATGAATTCATATGGTGTGCAGGAACTTTTTCAATTCTATCCTTAGTTTCAAACTCAATTTTATTGTGGATATCATTATATGCCCCGGAAAGCTGTCGACAGGACCGGGACTCTTCACAAGAAGATGAAGCATTTTTGTTTCTCAATGACTGGCATTTTTTCTCCCACTGCATCAAGCATAAATACAGAATTCATTACTAAGCAAAACAATGTGTTACACAAGAGAGTATAATCTTCATGCAGATAGTGCATACCTTAGCTACATCAGCTTCTGAAATACAGAAATCATCAATGCAATCCTTTGCTGGGCCATGTTTCCAGAGAAATTGCTTGATATTTTTAAGATGATCGGCACTTGCAAAGTGATTGATTGCCTTAGAGCTGATAAAAAGTATCCAAACAGAAAAATTATGTGCAGTCAAAAATAGTATCCATGAAGGACAAGAATTCTCTTGCGAACCCTGATTCCACATTCCATTCAAGTAGCATAGCCAAACGAACGAAGAGGCTCAAACTCAGAGGAAAAGATAAGTGAAGGGCATACCAGGCAAAGGAGCTACCGAGCTCAACGATGTCCTCATTGCAAAAGACACACCAAACACGGTTCTGCGACTCCTCTTGTGGCCGTAAAACGCTAGGGTTCTTCAAGAAGAATCTGACGTCGGCTATTTTCAAACGGAATCGATCTAGGAAAGCAGAGAGGAAGTCTTTGTGGCGAGGGAAGTACTTGTGGCGCGAACCTTGGTCGTGATGCAATCTGCAGACGTTGCAGAACTCCATCTCACTCTTCTTAGATGATGATGCTTTTTTCTTATTTTTCTTCACTTCCATAGAGTTCTTCGTCTGACACAGAAGAACGGAGTATTTTGTCAACTAAAAGATTCAAAGTTCCCCAAACAGACATCACCCACAAAAGGAAGAGCTTCTTCTTTTCCCAACTAGGATTAATCCATAGCACTGAGCTCATCATTAAAAAGTGGATTTCACAGATTGTGCTTCAAAATTTCTACGATTTTAGTCCTAGAAATTGAAAAGCCCTAAAACCAGATTAAAATTCAACAACTTAGCCACTAAATTCCATAACGAGGTTCAATTTTCACCCCCTTACGCTCTCGTACATCTATTTTATCCAAAATCAAACGTAAAGAAGCAAAGCGATGATGTGAAATCACACAAAAAATCCAATTGCAACTAAAAGTATATAAAATCAAACCTCGCGAATCATAGGGAGACGTTTGGTCTCATCTTCGATGCGACCAAGCTGAGCTTGAACGCTTTCCCTAGTCTCCATCTTCTTCGTCTTCTCGATCTCCTCTTCTTGGCATTCAACTCTCAAAAGGAAACAAAAGGGTTCGACATTAATTCTGCTCTCTCCAGTCTAAACCGGATCTATTTAAACCGGACCGAACCACATTACTGTTCGATTTTTCTTTCCTTAATTGTTTGTTGGCATCTGTTTTCTCATAATCGTGCCGTTTCACTGTTCCAGCATCCCTTTGCTTGCCGTTTTGCTTTAACGACTTGTCCAGTGTCTCGGCCACCAGATTTTGTTTTCGCTTTCCTTTAGTAAGCCCATAACAGGCGAAGCAATAAAACGACACCGTATTAGCGTGACGGCAATATATCGGTGACGTCAGAAATCGGTGAGGAAGACGATGGGAACAATTGTAGCGCCATGGAAGCAGCTTCTCTTTGGTGCGATCGAGGCGAATTCTCACCTAAGCCACTCTTCTTCCTACATTCAGCTCGTACGTGGGTTTACCTTTTGATTTTGTTGAACACAACGAGGTGTTCAATTGTTGATGTTGTGTGTGTGTGTTTTCAGGCGACGATTGGTATTAATGGACGACCTTCGAATCGTACCGTTGTTTACAGGTGCGTGATTTTCGCCGTTTTAATTGTAAGTATTTGATATCGGTTGGGTAGTGAAATCGTTGTCGGTGTTTGTTTGGTAGGGGATTTGAAGAGAACAGCGACAGGATTCAAATCAACACTGATATTCGTAGTCGCAAGGTCTTACAATTTTCCAAATTGTTTTTGGAGATGTTTCGTCAAAGTAATTCTGTGCATTCCATTGCAGATTGAAGAGCTTAAGCATTGTCCATTTTCTGAGGTAAGTAAGCAATCTCTTAAGGTCGATTTGGGTTACATTGCCGAATTACAGTTTTGATTCTACTGTGCTGGTTTGTTCTTTTTGGATATAGATATGTTGGTATTTCTCGGATTCTTGGGAACAATTCCGGATCAATGGAAGAATTGAGGTCATAGATGCATCGAATCCTGATCAGACCAAGCTTCAGGTTAGAAATACATTAAAACTTCACAAAATTTTGGAAAGGAAGAAAGAAAGCTCTTTGTCTTGATCGTTTTTGAATTAAATTGCTTGATGTTAGCAAAGAGAGAAAGCTTGGTTTGCGAATTCATTAAGATCAAGGATGATCTATGTATGTCCTACTCCTGGTAGTCCTTACAACAGTGAGCAAGAAAACCAACAAGTTCATTTAGATCCGTCAAGTGGTCCAGTTGCTGAATACTGTCTGCTGCTTCTTGATCCAGAAAAGGTTTTCTTTTTACCAGAATTTATTTCTTCCACTCTCTCCTATGTAGACTCGCGGATTGATTCATTAGGTGATTTCTTATGATAACAGGTTGATTACTTGAATCTGAAAAAGAACCAGAGGGTTCTGTTTTCGTCAATGGTTAGTGGAACAGGAGAGAAATGCTGGACTTCAGAAAAGGTTAATCCATGATCAATTATTCATGTCTAAAAAGAGTGATCAAAGAATTTCTTATGTGTTTTTATGCGTCCCTTATGCTTTTGTAGCAATTCATAATAATTTCCAACACTGGTACTATGTATTAGATCTTTTAGTGTTTTGGTTTTGCTATGAAATCTCTCTTCTGTACCATTGTCTCTAAAGACTAATGAAAAAGAATCTCTCTGGGAAACACTTAACCGTCAACAGAAACAAAAACAAAGAAATGGAAATTTAACACTAGTCACTAACTTTTTATTACCAAAAAACAAGAAATAAATTTCTCCAAAAATTTCGAGATAACAACAAACTAAATTGCTTCATTTGTACAAACTTCTACAAATCCTTGTGAAGAACATTCACAAGCTTCGCATACGAATCTCTGTCCACAAGCTTTTTCTCTCGCAACGTCTCTAATAATCTCGTCGCTTCATCATACATCCCTTTCCTGCAACTCTCATCGAGTAATGTTTTATACGTAATAAAATCAACCAAACGCCCATTCTCAATCATCTCCCAAACACATTTCACCGCATCATCAATCTCACCGCTAAGCGCAAATGCATTACCCAGAGAGTTATAAGACTTCGCACTAGGAACAAAACCTTTCTCTTTCATCTCATCAAGCAACTCTCTAGCATTAATAGTCCTACCTTGAGCACACAACCCATGTATCAAATAATCATAAGTAAACGAATTCGGCTGGCAATTGTAAACCACATTCATCTGATGAAATATCCTAAGAGCATCATTGACGTGAAGCGAGAGCACGAAGCCTTTAACCAAACAGTTCAAAGCGAATACGTCTGGTTCAATCCCGTTATCCACCATTTGTCTAAACAATGATCTTATATTCTCCATGTACATATGGCTTGTGTAAGAGTTGTTACCTCGACTTAACAAGGCTTTGAAGAGAATGTGATATGTTCTAATCGTTGGTCTACATTCCAAGTTCTTGCTTGTCGACATGTGTCTGAATATATTCACCGCGCGTATTAACTTCCCTGCTTTGGTGAAATAGAAGATGATCGAATTGTAGAGATTCTCATTTCCGATGTGACCAACCGAGAGTACCTGGTTCACAATATCATCCATTTCTTTGTACATTTTCGCAGCTCCGAGCTTCCTGATGGCGATATGGTAAGAGCAATTCTCGTGTTTGAATCTTGGTTGTTGCGATGCCCAGTTAAAGAGGTGGAAACACACGAGCGGATCTTCTTCAAGGGTGATAGCATCGGCGAGATCTTCGGGGGTGAATCTTGGTGGGAGCTTTGAGATTGTTTCTTGAAATTTGGATTCATTGAGGATTGGTTTGGTACTCAATTGCTTTCTTTTGCTGATTCTCCTTCTAAGTGAACGCGTTGGTGCTGTGGTTGAGTATAGCATATACACGGAAACAGATGTGAATCGACCTACACTTTGATCCAACCCAATTTAAATACATTAGTGTTTCGACCACATTGCTTCAATTAACAAAGCGTCAGTAATTACAGAGAGATTTCAAAATACCTTGAGAAGAGGTGCGTGTAGAACCGAGCAAAGTGGAACCAATGATACTATGAAATCCACGGTGGATGCTCAGTTCTTGAGGCAGAAAACTTCTGGATAAATCGACGAACACACAAATTTAATTCAGGTAAAAAAACAGAATAGAATCCAAAAATTTATCAAGCACATCGCAAACATCAACAGCTTAACACAAAATAAGCAGATTTTTTTTTTTTATCATGACGAATTACCTTGAAACGTAACCTTCGACAGGATTCTGGCGAAGAGGACAAGTGTAGAAGCTTCGTGCAATAGCGGTTCTGAAGATGGAGCCCAGAAAGGCAGACCTAGTTACAGCCATTTCTCCGCTTCTTTCTACAACTGCTTCTGCAATTCCCAAAAGGCCAAAACAAAGATCCTCAAAGGGACGACGGTTTAATGAATCGTAAAAACTTAACCGGAATACCACGGTTTGATATGAAAACCTAAATTTCTTTTTAATTAAACCGGTCGGGCCGAAAAGAATTCCCATACCATATGCATGCTCAAACATCCGCCAATCTCTCTCGTCTCGTTCGCGCTGCTTATCTGATTCCGCTTTGAATCGCCATTGAATGAACAGATTTGACGTCGATTCGTTACAGAATTAGCTAATCGTGGAACCTCAATTCTCAATTTCTGTCGGCGTGAAGGTATACATCTACACGTTGTGTCCTGTTTTGCGATTAATTTGGTTTGGCCAGATCTTTCTCGTAGATGCCCTTTTGTATCCCTGGGAAATTTTCGGCTGCAAGATATCTTCAATTCATGGATGTTGAAGCATTGGCGGTAAAATGTATCATTGATCTTGACTGGTGAGATCGGTGAGCTCAAGCTCTGTTATTTTTTTCCCTTAATTGGAAATAATGTCAAGTAAGGTATGGAGATGGGTAATAGGGTTAATATACATATTTGCCGTTGCCACGATCTGGATTGCGGCGAGTTTTGTAGTCCAGTCGGTGGTGGATGCTGGTGTTTCACCCTTCTTGATCACTTTCATTTGTAATTCCTTGTTCGTCATTTATCTTCCTATTTTTGAGATCGGTCGATATCTGGAAGATGCATATGGGAGTTTATTGTTTTGGAGAAGCAAAAGGTCACATTTAATGGAATTGGCCGAATCAGAGAAGGCTGTTTTGCTTGGACAGGAGGTGTCAGGTGTGAAATCAGATGATCCATCTGAAGGATTAGGTGTTGTTGTTGTGAGAGAGGAAGGAGATAGTGAGGATGGTACTAATGGAATTGAATCTGGATTGGATAAGATAGAACTTGAGGTTGAGAGTAGTGTTAATGTTAGTGGTGAAACCAATGGAACCAAAGGATTAGATGAGAAAGGACGTTGGACACGAATGCGAGTAGCTAAAGTTAGTCTTGCTATATGTCCGTTTTGGTTCTTGGCACAGCTCACTTTCAATCTTTCTCTCAAGTACACAACAGTTACGGTAAGAAGAACATCGAAACTACCATTCTTGTTGCTCTTTTCTGAATCTAACATTACATTTTTGTGAAATTGCAGTCAAACACCATCTTGAGCAGTTCATCAAGTCTTTTCACGTTTCTTGTATCGTTAATATTCTTGGGAGAGAAGTTCACGTGGTTGAAACTCTTCAGCGTACTTCTTTGCATGTCTGGAACCATAGTTGTGAGTATGGGTGACTCAGAGGCCAACTCAAGTGAAATAGCCAAGAACCCTCTTCTGGGAGATATTCTTTCTCTGATCTCAGCAGCGCTATATGCTGTTTACATTACTCTCATACGCAAAAAGCTTCCGGATGATGATGAAAGAAACGGTCGTTTCAGTATGGCTCAGATCCTCGGGTTTCTAGGTCTCTTCAATTTCATCATTTTCCTTCCCGCTGCTCTAATACTCAACTTCACAAAGCGGGAGCGTTTCAACTCACTAACCTTGAAACAGTTTGGTCTAGTTGTTGGCAAAGGTATGCAAACACCTCCCTTGTTTCCAACATTGTTAAGTTCTGGCAGCGCAAGTAAACTAAGATTTGATGTGTGTTTTGATTTCAGGTTTGTTGGATAATGTGCTTAGTGACTATCTCTGGGCAAAGGCAGTGTTATTGACAACAACCACTGTGGCAACGGCTGGCTTAACCATTCAGGTTCCATTGGCAGCCATTGTAGACAGCTTATCAGGGAACAAACCAAGCTTCACCGACTATATTGGTGCTGCAGCTGTAATGGTTGGCTTTGCAGGCATCAATATTCCTTCAGAGGTATTTTGCAGATCCAAAGAGACAGCCATTGAGTTAGAACCTGGGACTTCGTTCACAGATCCTCCTCAGATTGTGTCAGATAGCATAAGAGTAGATTCTTCAGAGATTGTAGTGTCTTAATTGTTCCAAATTCATAACCTACTACATTCTTATATCTTTTTCTCTTTATTTTCTGATATTTTCCACTTTTGTGATGATTAGTCTGTAAATCGTCGAACAATTTATACTAATATAGCTGGGAAAAAAAAAGTAATAAAATCGATCTCAAGATTGTCTAGAATCAGTTTCAATACAGCAAAATAAACCGTTTCATCTTTGATTATTGGACTTAAGCAGCTACATTGAGATGTCCATACTTTTGCATGACTCTTTTTGTAGCCATAGCAGCTGCTTCGCTTGCTCTTAGTGTGCCTTGTGCCATGAGAGCTGTAAATTCACGAGTGATCTCTTCCTGAATCGTGGCCCTAGCATCACCCAATGGGTCTTCCTTCACCGCTTTCTCTTTACTAGCTGACGGTTGAACAGCAGGAGGCACTTTCTCGGTTGAAGCTGAGGTTTCAGGCTTAGATTTATCGGCTAATTTTGGACCTTCATCTTTACTAAAAGCTCTAAAAGGCTGTGGCTGTGGCTGAAACTGTGGAGCGTGAGGAACAGCGCCAGCTCTTAGAGTTGTTTCAAGGTTTTGAATCATAGGCACTACAAATAAAGAGATGAAAATAAGATCAGTTTGATAGACGAGCAAAATGAGTTCTCCAAAGGAAGTTAGTTATCAGCGACTTACTTATAAGACCACCCATGGGGCTGTTCATGACTTCGTTAGGAAGCTGAAGAATGTAGTCTGGAATTCCTTTACCAACCAAAAACTGAGCGACCTCGTTGCTGAAGTTGTTACAGTTGTGAGTGAGCAAGTTGTAAGATGCAGCTGTGT
The DNA here is from genome assembly GCA_900116095.1 of Euclidium syriacum. Lineage (NCBI taxonomy): Eukaryota > Viridiplantae > Streptophyta > Magnoliopsida > Brassicales > Brassicaceae > Euclidium > Euclidium syriacum. The sequence goes on from FPAK01000003.1 coordinate 16,365,772, forward strand.
AACGAGGACTGATTTCCTCCAGGTACATCTCGAATACGTCTTTAGGGACATGTGATTCACCCAACTCGATGGTTCGAATTGGTTTTCCATATGGAGTTCCTCCAGCTGGCAAATGCTGTATTCCTCCTCCGAAAAAGTATTCGCTCCCATAGACAACTATCCCCGTATGCCTGAGAAAGGAATGAAGAGGTCACATGTTATTTTATCAGCTTACACAACCACGAAGAAGAAGACTCATATACAAAGAGGATACAAGGCAGAACAATATAACAATTAACAGATTCATATGGCCCAAGGGAAACCGCACTTTGTGTTGACATCAAAAGCACAAGCTTAGACACATTCAATTACTATTAACTATCAAGTCCTAACACAAACAAACACAATGCCAAAATCTACATTTGATTATTTCCAATGAGTGTGATTTGAAGCAGGCACTACCCAGGGTAAATGTCAAAAGCTTCCATATATTTGGCCTACGATGAGATAATGGATTGCACGCAGAGATTAGACATTTAGATTTTGATAAATAGTACAAACAACTCACCAAACACCTTCGATAACCTTTCCCAAGAGTGAGGCCGAGAGCTGGCGAGCCAAGCCTTGGCTTAAGTCATACACATTCAACGTAACTTTGTATGCTTCCTGCCATATCAGATATTTCACCCATTCAATCAAAACAACATCGAGGCAAACGCATTTAATTAAAGACCAGAGATTAACCAGAAATCATACCTCAGCCATTTTAAAGTGTAAATCCTCGAAACAAGTTAGCTACCTGAACAAATAAATTAAAATCAAAATCAGAATCAAGATTCCCGCATCAGATTTACAATCGAACAAATCTTAGACATGGGATACAAGACCCCAAACGATTCGAAAAACCTATTGGACTTTAAATTACATTCCAAAATTATGAATTAGATCGAATCCAGAAACGATATCCGTACAACTACGAAACCTTAAAAGGAGTATCCGCAAAATTCTCCAAATCTAGAAAAGATCAAATCCAGAAACCACGATGCTAAATCGGGAAAACAATTGGAAAATAGATTGTGATAAAGAAGGAGTGGCCACATACGAGATCAAAAACGAAGGAAACTCGCCGTTCTGTGTTTCCCCAGTAAGCTCGGAAATCTGTCTTTCTTCGAAAGCAATGGTTCAGAGAGGTTTATAAAGGCAAGCGATTGAGAATTCAAGATTCTTTTACGGCGTCGTTTAAGTAACCGCGTGCTCTTTCCTCCCCTATTCTATACCCTTCTAGAACATATCTTCCAATAAGATATTGACACGTTACTTCTCCTACCCGAACCGTGCCGGTTCGACCGACCAGAATTCTTGAACAGAACGTTAACAGGATAACAGAATTAAAAGAAGTGTGTTCGCCTTTTTCTCCCCCCACCCCACCATTAAATAATGTCTACTTGTTTATGCATAAAACCAAAAAGTATTCGGTTAAGTTTTCTGTTAAAGTATTAGGTTAAGTTCAGATCAGACAAATATACAAATTATGTGATAAATAGGTAGATGGCAAAAATAATGATTTAAATTAAACAAATAATAGCTTGCTAAATTGTTATTAAATGACAGAAAGACATTGAAAAGACTTTTATCACATGATATGTGATCTGGTTGACTGAATTTTTCCAATTATTTAGTAATTTTGTTGATAGGTATGTTATAGCAATCGTGCGCTTAGCAAATAACAACTGCATCCACAGCAAAAAAAAAAACACATTTTCTGTAAACACGTTTAAAGCTCATTTCAACCCAATTTTTCAGCATGATCATCATTACTATCGTCATCTAATACGATTTTCTTTACTTCATAAAATTGACTTTCTTTTCTTTTCGTACACCTCATAGTATTTACTTGTTTATGTAAAACCCGTTTACCTGTATATTTAAATGCTGAGTTTAAATGTAAATAGCACGCTTCTTAGTCCATGAATATTGACAGTCAAAACGCGTTCACAACAATAGTTTTGCTAGTCCCCCCCCCCCCATTGTTGGTAGAGATTAAATGCAGTCGGATTCTTCTCGATGGAATCGCGATGTAATGATAAAAAAAATACAAAGTTTTAACAAAAGTCACTTTCTTGTTAATATCTCTAATTAAGACAGATTTATGAACCGTAACAACCAAAATAAATCTGGTACAGACGAAGACGACAAATTAGAAAAGGAAGAATAAAAAAGATTAAAAAACGTCTAATCTTACGGACAAAAACCATACTGGAATTTCTGGTGAAGGCAAATAAATGCCCTGGACTTGAAAAAAGTTGGGTAGAAAAAACAAATGATGAACAAGAAAAAACTCAAACTAGTGCTTTCATATTCCCAAAACAACAAATTATAGCCCAAGGAAGCAGACCGTAATGATCCGGCATGCAACCATGGACCGTTTTCTTAACCTTGTGATACCCGTAAACGGCTTAAGAAGCAGAAACTTCTTCAATGGTTTACAAAGAGGCGCGCGAGTTGTCTGAAAGAAAAAAAAGAACCACTTCATACATGAACATGATTTGAGAACTCTAAGCATAAAATGGAAGTTCAAGGTTTCTTACCATAGTGAGCTATTACGCATTTTGTTGGACTTGGCGGTGAATTTGCAGAATCCAATCAACATAACCAGTCGAACCGCCCATCTGATCCTCAATGAGGTTTCTAAGGAGAAGGAAGCCTTCTCGAGGTTGTTCTCCTTGTCTCACTAGAAAACACATGGGATAATATGAAGCATCATTCTCCCTCAGTTTCTTTACCAACCTCATTAGCTTCTTTGACATCCCATTCTCTTGCTCTTGCAGCGTAACCTATGACCCAACACCAACAAAGAATCGGGTTTCATACAGATTGTTATGTGTGAAGGTTCATATATACTCATCAAGATGCATGTGGATATTAGAACATACCCTTGAGAGCTCTGCTGCAAAGTCACCCCCGAGAAGATTTTTAGCAATGTCAGGTGAAAGCATCCGGCCAAACCACAAGACTAATCGGAAACCATCATCATAAATGTAAAGGCCTCTAGAATCCAAACTCTCTGCAGCCAGAGGCAATCTTCTCAATACCTCCTTGAGATCATCTTGTTCTACTGTTGGCTGCAAACGTTTAACATTCAGTAAAATGATTTTAAGATTTCTCGAAAAGATGTTCGTTAACGGACTTTGAGATAGAGATGCACAAACCTTTAAGAGCCACTCGTCAACACGGAATAAATTGGGATACAAAAGCTTCAAAAGCTTTTTGACAGGCAGAGCCATCATGGTGAAGCCTGCCGCACAGCGCTCGTCAAGTGACATATCAGCCGGTCCACCTAGAAGAGGAGTTGACTTGCTAATTGCCAATCCATACAATGCCAAGTACTTGAGAGACTCTGGGTATATTAATCTAGACCCCAACCGATGCTGCACCGCGTTTAGATTACGATACTCTCTGAGGGCTTTAACAATCTTTTGCAGTATTGCATTCCGTGCATCATCCAATTTTGCGGACAAAGATTTCTCAATTGCTGCAGAATTTAAATGGCTTATTAAACAGTATCAAAAGTAGAAAAATGATGCTACTAGGAAAACCTTGAACGTATCCTTACCTAATCTAGTATATACAGAGACAATGGAACCAGTGTCTGCTTGTCTATACATCTCTCCAAGATCTGTAACCACTGGTGCAACAGCTGTGTGTACCCTTATACGCCTCTCTCCGCAAGAAGCAGTATATCTTAGTTCTGTTAAGGATTTTACTAAAACCACATGATGCGTTGTACCAGCAGAAAATCAAACTTCAAACTCAAGTATGTTTAGAAAATATTTAACTAGTCAAGGATACAGCAATGCGACTTGAAAGTACACAGTCTGGGTTGTTAGCAATGACTCTTCAAGAGTAAGCTGCATTGCATATGCTTTGTCACAGTCAACAGCAGGAAGAGCAAGCAGATCTGTTGACCTTAGCATGAAGTTCCCATGGTAGGAAGAAAAACGAATTCCTGCATACAAAATTATATAAGATCACATGTAGCATACCAATGTATTCAGCAACTAATGACTGACAAAGCAAGTAGCACAAATACATATAGTATCGTAAAGTATCAAACCTTTTCCACATCTTATTCGCATAACCGCTTCCCAGGCAGTTTCCCTTGTAAGGTCCCTCGCCAGCTCGTGTCTTAATTTATCTCCATGAACAGATGATTGGAAACCTGGATAATAGTACACCTGTCCTCCAGTGTATTTTGCCAGAGTCCCTACACAGACCAATGACACATACTAACTATCACCCATTGACACCAAACCCCTGAAATAGACACAAATAGATAAGCATTACATTCACGTACCTAAGGAGGCAATATCAGTGTACTTGTCACTGAATGCATAAACATTAATTCCTATCTGGTACTTGGTACAATCGGCAGCCATTTGCTTGTAGAAGGGGTCTTCAGCTACCCTTAAAGCATACTCCTTGTCAGTTCCATAGACACGAGGATCATCTCCCCGTAACTTTAACCGCCCAGCACCAAGAGAAGGTAACGAGTTCTGGAAAATTAGCAACTTGCCCCCGAGTTGGTTCTGTAATAGAGAGAGATAACAGAGTCAATTACAAACTAATACATGTCTCAGATGAGGATCCAAAATAGAACACTGAAATCAAATGAATAATTTCATTTCAATGGCAGGATAGTAACTAACCATAACCATAAACGCCGCTCTGAGGGCTGGACCAAAAGCTGATTCCACATTGACATTATCTTGAAACATCAAAGGCAGACTGTCCAAAAAGGCTTCCACCACATTTCTAGATTCAGATAGATTGACAAGGAGATCATCCGGCAACGGGATAAAAATATCATCTAGATCTGATACCACCATCATTTGCGGCTGGCTCAAAGATGACTGCATTGCCAAGGTCCACAAATAATAAATGATAGTAGCTAAAGATTTACAAAACAAAATTTCCTGCGTATTGACAATTCTCTTACCTTCATGTTGTAAAAGTGTAATGTGCTGTCATAAGTAATAAAACCAATTTGAGTTCTGGGATAACCAGGCAGGTTATCCAAACAAGACTTAATCGTTTGAGCAACAACCTGGCAGAAGGAGCATAAAGGTCAGTGTAAGATCTAAATTAGGAAACTTGCTTCTTAGAGAGAACGCGTCTAAGCTAACCAAAGAAACAGGAGCTTTCTAAATCCATTTGATACGTAGCATATTCAACTAAAATCAGGGACGGATTGGCTTACTAACTATGGAACAATAATATGCCAATGCACCACGAATTTACAAGTTGGAAACTTAATATCCAACATGCTTACCTCAAGCATCCCACTTTTAGAAGCCGAAATCGAAACGTCAATGAGGAAGAAGTAGATTGGTGGCATCGGAGGTCGAACCATATATTCAGTTGGAGCTATGATTTCAACACTGCCCTTTATCAGCTCAGGCCGTTGATCCATATCCATCCTTCGGCCAGTAGCATCCAAATGTGAGAAGTATTCACCAGGCACTGAACAAGAAATTTGAGCCATAATTATGAATATCCCATCTAATAAACATATGCCTGAAAGTACCGAACATATAGCACCATAGATCAAATTATTTCTGGTAAGAGGAAAGTTTCTTGTAGCTGTCCCTAGACCCGTTTACAATAATCCTATTAAGACTCTGGATAAATAGCCTTCCCCAAAAAAAAGAAAATAACCACTATGTAACTTAAGCACAAACAGATTAGACAAAAAAAACAACCGGACGGAAAAATAAGAGAGAGAAATTGTAACACCATTTACAAGGCATGTTTAAACAACAATTATTTTCTATAGCAACTTGGTTAACAATTCAATCCTGAAGATTTGGATATATTACCATCATTTAGCATAGAACAGATATTACACCGCCACTTTCTTCCAGAATCTGTAAAAGTCACATAAGGATTCACATAGGTACGGCATCTTCTGCAGCGGATGATGCCAGATGAGCCAAAATCAATAAGTGGTACTTCCTCCTGAACAGATAAAAAAGACATTGCGTAAATTGAGGCCATGTTTTATGTAGCTCATATGTAACGACTGAAGGGTTTCAGATTATCAAAACATGAAGAAAAATTCAGAAGACTTTGCTGTTAGTTTTACATATACTAACCCCTTCAGGAGTCTCTGCAAGTGGACAAACCACAGCTCCTAAAGGTAAATGCCACCTCGAAGCCAGAGATTGGGAATTCGGTATAGCACTAGTTGTAAGCCGCAGATATCTAGAATGGCAATTCATGGGGTACATTTCAGCAAATGAAGTTGGCTCCACGTCACCATCCAATGGCCTTGGGAATGACTTTTGATCAAGTCCTGGCTCAAGCGATCCGGGAATAGATGAAAGTGATAGCGAGTTGAAATCTTCAACCAAGCCTTGAACGTTACTGGTAGGAGGGGCATAGCTTGGATGTAGATTCTGCTGTGCTGGGTGCTGAGCAAAACCTCCTGTTTGAGGAGGATATGATGAGACTGATGGAGGAGCTAAAGGAGGACCCTGAGATGCAGACTGAAATGGCATCGGAGGAGCCTGCTTGCTGGGATAACCAGGAAAAGATGGTTGTGAACCACCCACGCCAGAATAAGGCGGAGTAACTGGAGGCATCGACTGTTGAAAACCAGGCCTGGCAGGAGAAACATTTGCTCCAGGTAGCCCAGAAGTCATACTTTGAGGCGGAGGTCCCATTGTTACAGGCGTCATTGGTTGCTGTGGGCGATGAGACATCGGAGGAGATAAGTGACCTGCGAGAGTTTGAGTTGGTGGTGGACCCTGAGGAGGGTTTTGTGCAGCCGGGAATGGAGGGGATGGAAAACGCTGAAAAGGGGCACCACCAGGAGGACCATATGGTGTTGAAGGAAACGAGTTTGATGATGGCGGCGGAGGTCTATTCCCTGGAATCTGAGAAACAAATGGAGATACTGGAGCTGGAGGCGGTTGGACAGGTCTCATTGCACCCACTGGTGGACCCGGAGGAGGACCAGAAGGTGTGAAAGGTCTTGTAGGTTGGGAAGCAGATGGTGCGAAAGGTCTAAAGCCAACCGTCTCTGAGCCAGTGGCCGGTCCACCGGATTGAGGGGGAATCCCTGGTGGCGGAGCAGACGCGAATGGAGAAGAAGTAGGTCTACCTGGAAAGTTTGGATAACCTTGATTTTCCGTACCCATTATTCTCTACAACTTTATTCTCTCCTCGAGTTGATGAACACACTAGAAGCAAGGGACCAAATCAAAACAATCACAGATTCTCTTCGATGAGTAACTAGAATCAGATTCCTTCACGGAAGCCTCATCTCCCTGGAATAAACTGGTGTAATTCTTTTTCCCAGTGAAAATTGGTTGTTTTTTTTCAATGATCACACAGCTATCAAAATTCGAAGCTTCTGCAATATTCTTTCGTCCTTGGGATCATCAACAGATTCGTGACAACGAAAATCTCACTCCGTTCTCAATACGATAGATACACCCAAGATCGATCTGCTTCTACAATGGTTAGATCTCAGCAGAATTAGGCCACTCCGATTCCCACTTAGTTTTTTCTATTGTTTTTTCAAAACTCGAGCAAGAGGATCTTACCGGAATAGATATCCAGAGAGAAGCTTATAAGATAAATTCCTTTCGGCTGTTGACTTCCTCTTCCTCTAAAAATCTGAAAGATCTGGATCAATCACCGTTGATTATCAGCTAAATAACTACATAAACATCAATTCAATATGGTTAGAGCGCGGAAACTACCTTCAGAGTAAAACTCGAGAAACTGCGCAGCACGAAACTGATTCTACAGCGATCGGCTTCAGATCGTCTGACCCTAAGAAGATTCGACACGGAGTTGGAGAACCAAGCGCAGCGAAGGAGACGATGTGATTTATCATGGGCCAAGAATTGGGGTACGGTTTTATATCGTTACAGCCCATTTATTATTTCTGTATTTATCTGTTATATAAAATATATTTTTGCCACAATCTTTCTGAAATGTTTAAAATAGCGTAAATTTAATTGAAAACTAGTTGATAATCTGTGCTAAATACAGGTGAAAGGTGAAAAGTGAAAAGTAAAAGTATAATTAAATTTTTAAGAAAAAATAATTTTTTATTTATAAATTATCGTACATGTACTATGTTTGCTTAGGATTTGTAAGCAAATTCGAAATAAATTCGAAATTAGGAAAACATATATAGTTTAGTAAGAGAATTAAATATTAGTAAATTTGATATGATGCATTTTTATACTTGAGAATTTCAAAAGACTTTTTTGAAAAAAAAAAATTATAGTTTGTTTTTCTAAAATGAGAACATTTATCTCATACTTTTTGTTATCCTAGATAAGATAACATATATCTAGTCGTTTAAAAAGATAAATCGAGGCAAAAACAATCGAACATTACCTAGTGTTTGTTATTGGCTCTTATCGGTTGTCATTGCAAATGCTATTGCCAATGTCAATTAAAATTGTCTCCGTCGCATCCTAAAAATATATATGCCTTCGACTTTGAGAATATTTTCCTTATTTATGATCTTATTTCTAGTGATTATTGTTGCTTTGACAACATGTTTGGTCAACTGAACTATGATGATTCTAGTCATGTTATACAAACCTTTTTTTGGATCTATATTTTGAAGTAGCGTAACAGCTTTGACGTTGAATTTAATATTGTGGTTTGACATATCTACAAATTTAATTGTATTTAGGATATCTGGTAACTACAACTTGCTATCACTTGAATTTAAATATGATGGTTCAGAACTAAGAGACATCTCCTATCACCTGATAAATTTAAAAATAAATTCGTGATTGAATATATATAAAACAAATAATAGTATAGTTTCAAAACAAAACATACTTGATAGCAGTGAAAACATATAATCGCTAACCATGTGAATTTCTTCAATGGTCAAACTTAATATAACTATATCCTGGTATAAATTAAGATCACTTGATTGTACAAAATCATTTCCATAACCTGCTTCTACTTTAGATCTAACAGGTTTATTAGTTTATGTTACCAAAAGCTCTTCTCAAATGTCAATCAAAACCTCTATTAAATTAGGCTCATTGATCGTCCATCTCTATGGCAAGTAGCAATTTTGAAAGTACAGTTATCTCCTGAGACTTCTATTATTATTATCACCAAGTAACCGCATGTTATTCGTCAATCTCAGAATTTTGCAATTAACTCACAAATCTGAAGAATTCAAAGATGCCATAACAATTTTTGCTCTACTTCCTTTCCAAATAACGTAAAATATATGTCGTAAATCACCACCAAAATAGGATATGGTTTCTTAAGTATGCCACACATACTACAATACAAAGTTATAAAGCAATGTCGATTTATCATTGGTGCTTCATCCTATATTATTAACAAAGTTTCACTTACCAATCCCGCAATGTATGATCCCGCTTTCATATTGCACATGGAAAATTCATTAGGATTTAATGGAATTGTAAAACGAAAGTGGGGCGTGTTTTCTCATGGCAACAGTAAAGCATCAATGCTGCTATATTCAACGTTTAAAACTTTCTCCTTTAGTCTTTTGAGCAGCTGATAAAATTTTCCACAAAAATGTTACACCTGTTTCACCGAATCCGTATAGAAAAAACACACCTCATTTTCCTCTTGTTACTAAGTTCATGATTGTAATGTCAATTCCTTTTTGCTCATCGGTTAACTTAGGAACAAATCTTGATGATTAGGAATGCTAATAAATTACTTTGTTTGTTTAGATAGAAAATGTATATTTAAGTATTATTAATTGTTATTAAAGTATCATTATCCATTTATATAATACATTCATGCATTCTAAATAGTTCTCCACCTCATCCATCTCCTTCTTTTTGTTTTGTTACATTTTCATGAAGACTCGAGTTAATATTTGAATGGGCACTTGATTCCGCGTAAGGATTTTTCTAGATGGTTGCAAGAACATGATCATATCCTTACTAATATACTTAAATAAGTATTAAATAGATCTAAATTGATTTATTTCACATTAACATGAGTTCAATATCATATCAATCTCGATATTTATTTGACAACTTTTAGGTAATTTTTTCTTCTTTTATAAATTGGATATCCATCGTTGTTCTCAGTGGTACTTTCATTATACTTTATAGGGAAATTTTTAGTACAAATTACCATCTATCATGCAAGGTAAGTTTAGATTCGCTTGGCCACATTGCCCGTCATAAACTACAAATCCGGTTCATAATGTTTATCAAATACTTAAGCACATATAACCTTATCAATATCTGTGGACGAAATACATTTGCAAGAAAGATGCATAAAACAATATGTGGACATGCGAAAATCTTCACTTTTGAAACTCGATAGTATACATACCTACAACAAAGAAAACATGAATAGAGGTCTATATATGGAAATGAGAAATTAGCTAAAAGTACTCATACCTGCTAATGTTCTCCCAAGAAGATGTGTTTCCGTTAAATCACACATCATACTTTCAACTTTAATCTTAAGAATTCGACTACATATATGGTCGATCTTCTTTGCTCATTTTTGTGTTTTGAATATACCGTTTTATTTTATGCCACTTCGCGTTGCATATAAAAATAATGAACATATATAGAAATACTTAGTACATGCAAACCGTCGTAGCATCCAAATAATTATTCCTCATATAACATTTACCACCAAGTGGGCATAATTACTCGTTATTTATTGAATAGATATAAATTTTCTTTATCGTCTACTTCGACTAAATTCCCATATTTTTGTGAATGGAAAACGTATATAGCTAGTTCCAGTATTTTTGTGTGATAGTCAAAATAATTTTTTTATTGATGTCAAGTTTTGCATCTTTTCTTTACAATATTGGCTTATGATAATTTATCTAACAGTTTTGGGAACTAAAATTGTAAGACTCGCAAAACTTAAATATATCAGAATTATCTATCATATAAATTCTAAAATATATTTAGTTTTGGTTTGTGTGTATTGCATTGATTAACTATAACATATAGGTTCAATGTAAGTAATTCGTGTATGGTAGATTTAAGTGTAAAAAGATAGTTCCTAAAGAACAAAAAATTAGAGAGAAGATATATATAATAATCTAAATTTGGTTATAGTATCTATACAATATGTAAAATTAAATCAAACAGAGTATGAAATTTTTCGTAATTAATTAGTAAGAAAATGATGAAAAGTAAATCAAATTTTATGTTTTAGGGTATAAAATTTAAATTTGTCATGTTCTATTTAATTTTGATATTGTACAATGAAAATATATTATTGTGTGGATTCCAATATTCCTATTTGTGTAAATAGAAAATGAAATATGACATATTTTGTAAAAAAAGACATATTTATAAAATATAATCAATAGTAGAAATCTAAGTTTGAAAATGTGTTAAGGATCTGTCCGGATACAAATATCTTTATATCGACCATCTAGAAATTTTTTTTTTTGTTTGATGTAGCTAATTTGCATAGCTCCAAATTTTAGGTTGGAGTACATAAAAAATATTATAATTTGATGAATACATTTTAAAAGTATGGAGTACAAAGTAAATTATAAATTCAAAATGTTTAAAAAATCTAGATTTTATTATTATTTATTTATGATAGAATTAAGAAAAACAACCATTATAGAAAACGCAAAATAAGTAGAGAAAACTAACAATGTTTTCTTAAAAAACAATCGGATACTTCACTGAACGACATATTTATATGTCATATTATAACAGAGCAAATAAAGATATATTGCCAGTGAAAGACCAGAACTCAAATTTATATAAGCAAAATTCTTATAAATAAAAGATGTAAAAATAAGTATATATAATAATATCAAATCGCTAATTAGTTTTGTAGATTTTCTAATGTATTGAAAATCACTGCATGCTAATAAGTAAATATTAGGCTGCATAGTAGGGATTAAATCCTTTAAAATTTGGAAATTATTGTGTGTAATGTAAAAAAGCAATGCACTTTTTTAGAAGGATTTATACTGTTTTGGTTGTAACGATATAGAAGAAGAACAAAAACATAAATATGAAATAAAATATTGAATAATCCGCATAATAAATGAGCAACTTATGAAATATGATTCTGAGAGCAAAAAGAAAAATAAACATTTATATAGTTGTGGTCGTCAGCTTTAGACATTCGAAAGAGTGGAACCATAAGTGCCATATTTACTAAAACAATCATCCACTAAAATCCCTATGTCTCTAAATAAACTAAAGCAGTCATATTGACCCACAAAAGACCATTAAAACTAATTAGGAAAACTAAACATATTAATCAAAGATATATACGGAATCTTCCGATTAAAAACAGAAGGAAAAAAAAGAAAAAAAAAGTGTGACAAAAATGACATAAATTACACAAAACGAAAGATTCATGTCATTACTCATGTGGCCAGTTCACATAGGTTACAGTGGTGAAATACTCTTTTGGCAAGTTCAACATAGATAAATTATCAAACTGGTTCAGCCGGTAAAAATAAAATAAAACAACAAATAATAAAACAAAACAAAACAAAAACATGAAAATTAAAAACCTTTTCTAAAGGGCAGATAATCGGACTCTTATGCTCGTGGAAAAATAAAATCGGACTCTTATTCTCAATCCAAACTTTTTTGGATCTATCGGTAGAATTTTTATATTCATTCGCTAACTGATAAACCAAACCGAACCGAATAAACCGAAGACCCAAGCTTCTATAACCCTATCCGACATAGTTTTTTCTCAAGCACAAAAAAATAAACAAATATCCAATTGAACTTTAAAATCTCAAAATAGAATTGAATTTGATTTCTTCTCGCACTTAAGAAAAAGAAAACATGAAATTATAGATAATGGAGAATTTAATCAATATGCATAGATACCTATGACATAACAGAAGAAAAGAAACAGAGTCATATGGGATTTTGAATCTCATTGATGACCATCTTAAACGATTTTTTTTTGACGACCACCAATTCATTAACAAATTTAGTCTTCTTGAGAATCTTGAAAAATATGGAATAGGAAAGCCAAAAAGAGTAAAAATATGAATGCAAAATGAACAAAAATAAAACTATGACTTAACGCTAATAAAGTAAAAGAAGAGATTTTTTTTGTTTTGGTTTGGCTTAGAGGATTCATGTATATATATAAAGTGAGGTAGGTAGGTTTACGATTTAGGCTTTACTTTTGAATTTGAAAAGGGATATCCGTTGACATTAGAAATATTTAATGATAATGCTGATTTAAGAGTAAAAGAAAGATTTCATATTTGGAAAATTTGAAAACAATACCCTAAAAATTAGGCAATCTCAAAAAAAAAAAGGAAATTATCAAATCCTACACGTTTTTTAGTTAAAGTTTTAGTTAAAATAGTATAATGTTTCTGTAAATATAAAAAAATCTGCGTAATCAATGAAACGTTACTTAAATTTTTGGAGAAAATATTAAGAATATATTTGAAGTAATTAATGCATTTGGTATAGTATCAAACCAAAATTAAATGCATTTCAATCGATATGTTAAAATATATGGAATATTTATAGCTACAATTTTTTATTTGAATTTCAAAGGAAATAAGATTTTTAAAACGGTGATGGAAACAATAATATCTATGGAATGATTAAATATATTGTTAATCGAATTAAGGAAACCGGTCATAATTAATGAGAAAAGTCAAAGACAACATGCACCATCGATCTTAAAATTTTGAAACAAACAATTAAGATTAAAACGTTAGGTCCGTGTTCCGATCCTTTCCCAAACCGGGTATCTGAATTTACCCAACCAAATAGACCAATCAGAATCAAATTAAAACATGAATAAATTAAATCAAAAATATCCCAAAATAACATGGTGCTGACACATATACAAAAATAGGACTGCTTAATATATTAGGGATTAGAAAGAAACTTATTTATTGCAAAGTGTTTCAAAATTTTCAAATTGATTAATAAAAAAAAAATGATTAAATATATTTCGAGTAAACAAAAATTTGTTAAAAAACACATCAAAATTGGTATTAAGAAGTTGAAAATTAGAAATTAAAATTTTTTGATAGCAAAATGTAATAAATTTTCAAATAATGAGTAAAAAAAAATTTGATTAAATATTTGAGTAAACGTATAATAGGTTTTTGCATATCATCAGGTTTAGAAAACAAAACAAATCGATAATCATAACGTTATTCAAAAAAAAAATTATAATTGAATAAGAAAATTAACAGTTTATATTTGCTATATAATTAAATGTATGTATAAACCATATACAAATTGACAATGTGTAGATGATAAATGTTATACAGTTGCTAAAAAATCATAAACAAAAACGAATTTTTTCGAAAATATCCAATAAATTAGAACGGTATATATAGAAAATTAGCATGATTTTGCGCAAGAATAATATACACAAACTGAATCCGGTGAATAAAATTTTTTAAGTACTTGCAACACTCTCATTCACGGGTTCTGTCAAGCGGGCGATCTTAACGCCGCTCAAGACCTTTTCCACTCGTTGCATTTTGGTACGCGGTTATGGGAAACTAAAAAAGGCGTTTGGAATGTTTGAGGTCATGCAGAAGAGTAATATGGACCTTGGTACTACAACTACTTATAACACCATCATCAATGGACTGTGCAAGGGTGGTAAGGTGGAAGAAGCATGGCATGTATTCACTAAGTGGTTTGGAACCTGATGTTGTAACTTACAATACACTGATCAGCGCGTTATCCAAAGTAGGGAAGTTTTCATGGGCTGAAAAACTATATGCGGAGATGCTCCGACAAGGTGTAGTCCCTGATACTATCACCTTTAGTTGAATGATGGATGGATTTTGCAAGGAGGATCGTTTAGATGAGGCAAAACAGATGTTTGATTCAATGGCTAGCAAGGGCTGCTCTCCAGACGCAGTGACTTTTAGTACACTCATTGATGGCTATTGCATTGATTCATGGGTTTTGTCAAGTGGGAAATTACATCTACCGTATCGTGGCTTATTTATGGAGGAGTAAGGATGAAAAAACAAAGGCAGTTGCAATGTTGGAGGCTCTACAGAGTCATTTTTCTTTTCTTTTGCTTGATTCTGTGTTCACAAATTAGTTAAACATGTTAACTTTTTCTTTTTAACTATGTATTACTGTTGAAATTAGAGATGTTATGTGATGGCCGAATTGAAGGAAAAAAAAAACACTATCTTAATCATTTGTTTTTTGTTCATAGTCTTGGCAATGACACAAGATTGCTTCCGTCGTTCTTTTGGGTCTGGTGAGTCCTGCTCTTTACTTGTGTTGGGTCTACTTGTAGGATTGAGCTTAGAACGTGTTATAAGAGAGATTCCAGAGGCATTGTTTGTTGTTAACATGTTATCTGATACGGAAAACTCGTTTTTGGAAAATTTTCCACCTGTTTCTTGAGTTTAGAGCCATGGAAAGAAAAACCATGGCACTCTTTAAGATGGATGAGGCTGAGGTTGTGGCTGCGTGAATTTGCTTTCTTGTTCATAAGGAAATAGGGTCTTAGTTTGTTGATATTTTGGCTTTCCTCTTTGATATTTCTCTCGCCTTGTGAGCTTTTCTAGAGTCAGAACTCAGAATCTTGGTGGAAGTTTGACTGATGCTTTTCCAAAACAATTTATACATGAAATGAAGATTACAGATTTCATGCTACTAAGGCCAGACAGCAATTTATACATGAATCTGTATTCTTCTTTTGTTACCGTATTGACTATTCTACACCAACTTACTTACTTTTATTGGTTATTTCGGTTGACACAGTCTTCTTGCTCTGTAATTAGGTGGATACCGTAAATATGCAATCACACTTGAAACACTTAGGTCACTCGAGAGTTCTTTCAACTTTTATTGTTACATGTGGATAGAAATGCTCAAGAATGCTAAAGCTAGTTTGGTTTAAGCCTGAGACAAGAAACAGCAGCAATGCTCTGATGGAACTTTTGAGATAAACTGTTACAGATTTGAACCCATTGGTATGTGCTGCTTCTCCTCATTTATATCAATTTCGTAAAAAAAAACACTACATGCTGAAGCAGAAGTTTCTATAGTTACAACAAAAACATTTGATCTTCTTTCAAGATCTATTCGCAACAAACAGATTGCTTTTTCTTTTGCAACTTATCCCATAGACACAAAACTAACCGAGGAGTTTGGTAATGAACAAGAATGTAGTTTGATTCACACCCACTGTTATGAAATCTTTTGTCATTCATGTATTCCACTTTCTTTACTGTCTCATTGTATTGTTGAATCCATATCCCCATTGCTACATCCTCCAGCTTGAAAAGCTTTTCACCACAAAACAAAAACACTGTTTAATTTATGATCTCTCTGATTAGTTTATATGAAAGAAACTTACAAAAAAAAAAAAAACTCACTCTAAGATCTCTTTGACGGTGACCCTTCACCACGAATTTCGCAATATCTTGAGAAATAATGTAGCCAGGTCCATGTGCCCATGGAGGATATGAATCTAAAGGCCATTCCTCTTTACGAATGTACCATTTGCTTCCTACTTCACGGTCTGGTGATGAATCAAACGATATCAAACCGTACAACAATGCACTAGACGGTTTTTCTTGTAGACTCGAAAGAAGTTCATCGATACGAACAAACGCATCATCATCTGTCTTCATTATGTATTTTGCTGGGATGACTTTGGTCTGGAGAAACAAACATTTAGAAAGATTCATCGCGACAAAGCCAAGAAAGCGATATCTTTAAGTAAGTTAGCTTACCCCAAGAATGCAGAGTGCAACTGTTTTCAAGCTAAGTAAACCATAGTAATCAACAAATGGCATAAACTGAATGTCTCCATATGCTTTAGCTTCTCTCCACATCTCTAAATTTACTTGTTCATTGGTATGCTGATCAAAAAA
This sequence comes from Euclidium syriacum, assembly GCA_900116095.1. Lineage (NCBI taxonomy): Eukaryota > Viridiplantae > Streptophyta > Magnoliopsida > Brassicales > Brassicaceae > Euclidium > Euclidium syriacum. The sequence goes on from FPAK01000003.1 coordinate 16,382,639, forward strand.
CAACAAGTTATTGCCAATAAAAGAATAAATCCAAGGAATTTTTTTAACTCACCAGGCCAATGAGAAATCGAACAGCGACTTTGCCAGATCTTACTGCTTCATACTGCATCCAAGTTCTTCTTAATGCCATACGTCGTTTAAAGTTATTTCCAGTGGAGAAAACACCAACCAATAATGTTATTCTTTTCCCGGAGAGTGATGGAGATTTAAGTTTCTCTTCTATGGTTAACGAATCATGGTCATCAGGAACAGGGAGTCTTGTGGCTGAGGCAGATAATAGTTTCAGACCACCTGAGACTTTGACACCACTGACTAACCACGGCTCGAGATTCTGCAAAATTCATGATCTTATTTTAACAGCAAGCAAAAACAAGAAGTAACTCGGTTATAGTCATCTCTTTCCTTTACCTCTCTGTAAGCAAACGAAGTCTCGTGTTGTCCATTAACGGTCATATGAAAACCTTGTAAACCAAACCACAATGTGGCAGTGAATGGATTCCCTTTGAGAAATGGAAAATCAGAATAATCTACTTCGTTTGAACTCTCTTCCAAAGCGATTCTACCGTTCTGTTCGTTGCAGAGAGGAAGCTCATCAACTACAATTGTTGCCAAAAGACTCTCTTTTTCAACAATCCTTAGAGATGACATAATAAAAGAACAAAGATATGTGAAGGCCATAGTTTTCTTTTACCTCTTTGATAACTAATCGATCCGTGAGATGGACATCGCACTTCGTTTCCCCACCCGAGCTTTTCTGTCCATGTATTCTGCACTATAGATAGCTCTGAATAATTCACACTGTAAAGCAAGATAATTGGACGACGGGTTTCTCCTGATAGTCCTGAGCCAACGAGCTGAATCTGGAAGCTTCTAGAATGTTCATCAGGAATACCAACCACGGTTAACGAAGAATCTTCAGTCAAACCACACGGAAGCTCAAGTAGAGGACTTAAACTAAATGCATTGACAAAACCGGGACAGATTCTTATATTTTCCTTAGAGTCTATATCAGAAGAAGCTTCTTTCTCTTTATTGATCAGTAAAACCAAATCTTTGATTGCTAATGTAGCTTCTTCGACCCCTTGAGCGGTTTCTGGCAAAGCATCTGGTCTTTCGAGAAACGGACGCATACGAGACCATACAAGCAATTCATTCGACTCTTCTTCGTCTTCTCCGGAAATGCTCTTGTTTGAGAAGAGATAATCAAGATCTTCCAAATTCATGAAATGTGGCTTCTTTGTTGGTTCATTAACACTCTCTCCTCCTTCTAAACTGGAATCATCCACAGTGTGATTCTGATCAGATTGTTCATAAAGGATTATGAAGATCAACGTAAGAACCATGACGGAGATTCCCATCGACCAATTCTTCATTCTCACTGAAGTTAAACCAAATTTGGATTTCAACACTGACATGGAAGGGATCATTATTCACATCGCCACCTAAAGAAAAACCCAGATTCCGAATTAGAGTTAGCATAATCCAATTCTCACTCTCTGTATCCGATACAGAGTATCCTAACACCCTGAGGGAGATTTATCATAATTAAGCAAAGAAGAACTCAAACAAATGGTCAACGACCGGAAACCTTGGATTTGGTGTTGGATATTAGTATTACTAACGTAATCAATTAAGCAACATGAATAGATTTAAACCGAATTGGTGCAAAAAGAAGCAATCTTGAATGGATACAAGTAGACCCATATGCAAAAACATGGCAAATTATTATTATTATATACTGTAGCACTAACAGGGAAAAATAAAGTTTCTGAAATGTCACCGTTTCAAGAGCTGGAACAATTGTGTTCATACTAAAATTGAGAAGCTTACCCGTTTAATTTTGATTTCTGTTGATTTACTAAGTTAAAGCATTCATGGAGATCCAGGACCAGTCGATTCCAGTTGCAGAACCAGAGAGGAGAACTGGAAAAGCATTGCCAGCTTAAGTAGAGGATCTTTCTTTTATATTAGCCGCAGAAACGCTGTCGTTTAAACGTAGTAGCGAAATGATGTCGTTTACAAGGTTAGTGGCATAATGGCGTTTTACTGGTTAAGAAACGACATCGTTTACGCTTTTAATTCTTTTTCCCTATTTTGACTTTGGAGCACAAAATCGTTTCCCATGTTCCAGGTATAAAACAAAGTTGCCATGATAATAATTTCTTTTTCATTTCAAAAATGTCATTATACCAGACAAATGAAATATAGCTTTGATTGGTTACGCAAACATGAATAGAGAGACGCTATACTATTACTGTTTACTAGACATACTTTCCTAAATTAGAAAATCTATGTTCTCCTCCGGCGGCAACGGCAGCGAATCGTGGACTTAGAGGAGTTCTTCCGGCGGGAGACCTAGGACTTCTAATCTCTCCTCCTCTGAAATCAATTGAGCTTCGTGTATACACTTTCTCCGACACTCTAGGATTCTGAAAACTCACCACTCGTCTCATCAACCCCACTCCTCCTCCCGCCGATCCACTTGCTCCTCCACTCACTCTCCTTATCTCTCCTCTTCCCGTGAACATCCCATCCTTGGTTAAATAAACATCCGAATTTCATGTTTCATTGAACAAAGAAGACAAAAGATCTGTTCACTTTAAGAAACTAATTATGTGCTAATATATATATCTAACATAAAAGCCTGCTAAGCAACTAGCAATGAATCAAAAGATTGTTGTTGCATCTTCTCTTGAATAGCCTTGTAACATCCGAGACTACATAATGGCAGCTTCGACTTCGAATCTCTATACTTGTAAGCTTTCTCGCAATTTGGCCCCACACATTTCTCACGCGGAGGTGGATAACTGAAGAAAGAACCATAGACAAACAAACACAGCTAAAAAGTTAAAACCTTATCATTCCACATTATATGGTTCTAGTTATATTATCTTCAGATGCTTTATTTTACCTGTAAGTTATCGGCTTCAAGATATCTGGAAGACCAATGTCTTCAGAAAATGTCACAGTTGTTCCACTTGGACCAATAACCAATCTGATTGTGTTTGATGCGAGTGTGCTTGATTTCGCAGCTCTCTCCTATAGAAGAGGAAAGATGAAGTCAAAACATGCAATCTTGCGTTTATAAAGATGTCGTTATGGAAGTTTAGGTTACCTGAGCTCGCTCTTCTAGTTGTTTCTTAATCTTTTCTTCTTTTTTCTTTCTCCCAGAATCTTGCCCGAGTATCTTTCTGATAGCTTCAGCCTGGTGAAGGAAGACAAAGAACCTCTTAGATCATCATTCGCTTTGTGTAGGCATTATAAATTAACCGAAATTAATGTTTTAACTTTACCTCAGCTTCTTGGGCAGCCTTCTCGGATAGCATTCGCCGTCTCTGTGCAGCTTCAGCTTTCTTGGATTGTTGCTCTACCTCAGAAAGCTTCTGTTTTTGTCCTGGAATTGTTCAAAGTTCAAAGAGTTAAGTATATTGGAACTATCATTTGTTGTGTCAAAGGGATAAAAAATTGCAACTCACTTTTAGATGTGGCGCAAGGTAAGCCATCAGGGAATTCAAGAGGAGATGATCCATTAACAGAATATGAATCTTTTCCAGATTGGAGAGCTCGAGTACGTGTAGTAGGGATTTTTCCATTTGTAGCTCCTGCCTCGAGTGAATCAACCGTTCCAATCCTCGGCTTTTTCCTTTCAGTTGAGAGCTGTTCTTTATCTTCGTGGCTATTGCTGTGTATCCTTTTAGACTTTAACTTTTCAAGGTATCTGATTTCCTCATCATCATCACTGTTTAGTTCTTGATCCAATACACGTTTTTTAAGACCTCGTTTGCCTCCATTCACAGACTCCGAGGGATATCCTCTAGATTGATGGATCTCTCCCAAAAACATTGTTTTCTGAACATTTTTCTGTTCTGATCCATTACCTTTTACCTTGTAGCTATCAGACTCCGAGTTGGTTTGGATTGTACGTGTAACACCACCACCAAGCTTAAGCTTCAGTTTCAGTGTGTTCTCATTCGCAGATCCACAACGGTTATCTATACTCGTTAAACTCGGGATACCTTCATTGCTAAGAGGGATACTTGCATTTGTTGAGGGTGGCATAAAAGTGAAACTCTGTAAGCTTTCTTTAATGTCACGGGCTCGACGAATCAGAGTGCTTCTCCTTCTCCTATCCGTAAAGCCAGCTAAAGAAGACGCAGAACCTTCAGGGCCTTCCATTATCATAAAATTTCAGGAGAATCTTCGGAAGATACTGCAGCAGAATGCAAAACACACCAGAGTCAATACACAGAAAAGGCTATGTATCATCATGGAGACACGTTTCCAAGATTTACTCAAAGCAATTTTATAAAGAAACTAAGCTTCGCATTCTGTTTTCTAAAGACACGTTTCTAAAGTTATTTTGAAATTGAACCTAAGCTTGGTACTTGAACCTAGCAGCAGTGCTCTTAAGGAATTAGCAATTACATTCTCAAATTGACACAATACAAACGAAACATAGCAATTCTCAGAAATCACTTCTTCAGGAATTAGAGAATTTTCATACACAAATTGACACAAAACCAATGAAACCACCTACTATATTCTCCGAAGTTAGTTAGTAGAATGATACCTAGAAACGACGGACTAAACCCAGAATGATATCAAGAAACGAGGGACTATGCCCACCTGTGACGCTATCGGGATACAGAAACTCCTCGATTAATGCTATAATTCGCTAAGAAATCACCAAAATTCAAACGAGGATCTCACACTAACATCAATTTTCGAGGGGGAGAACCAAGAGACGGGAGAGAAAGAGAGAGAAAGAAGGCGAACTTACGCACGAAGACGATGGAGAGGAAAAACCCTAGATGAGAGTTGAGATGAACAAGTCTCTCGAAAGTGAGGAGGAATATGGATTGGCTTTAAGTGAAGGGTAAATGTGGAAGAGATGTTTGTGCCTTTTAGCCCCCTAATCTTTATCTCCTCCATTTTTCTGATTTTCGCTTCTCCTTCCTCTCTTTTTTTTTTTGAATTTTTTCCTTATTTTTAGGTCTTTCATTTCCATGCCGTCCCATCTAAATATTTCCGGCGAACTCAGCGTTTTCGTATCGGAGTTAAAGCGTTCGAGGATTTTAAACTTGTAACTTTTGGGTTGGGCCCTAATACCCAGGCCCAATGACATGAAACTCTTCTTTTTGTCAACAAGAGCTCTTATTATACTTGTCCTTACAAATCACCACACATATTTCTAACTAAAATTAAAATTTATATGATTCTTTCCATTACATAATTAGATTATATAGTGCTTAAAACAAAACAAAAAAATTGCTTTTTCAGGATGTTTTTAGTAATCAAAACTTAAGCACGGCTTAAAGCCTCTTTAGACCTATAAATTTGTTGTAGTTTAGTTACATGTAAAGAAAGTACCACACATTCTTAATTTCGATTTCAATTTTAACAGATTGTATAAGAACACCAAAAAAAATATTGAAACTCTATCTCCACATATACATTTACGCATATATATCACTTTTTTTACGATAAATTGATATCCACACACATACACATGACAGTACAACGATGAGGAGATTAGTTTGCATTTTGTAGGAAATATCTCTGGGTTTGTCACCTCTCTTTTAAATATATTTGGATAATCGTAAAAACGACGTATTACCATTCCAATTCCCACCAAAGATTTAAGACCAACGATTTAAAAAAAAACAACACTTTTTTTATTCTCGGAACCAAAACGCTGTCGTATTTCACTTGATCAACGTAGAGATTGCGAGACAGTTACTAACCATCTTCGTAAGCTTATCGCTCACGTCAGCCAACGGGTTAGGCTCACCGGATTCCTCAAAACCGTCGTTGCACGTGCTGTAATCCGTCATTGCTGCGCTCAAGTTAGTGTTAACGGTGTCAATGTCACGTGAATTCACGGAATTAATCGCGTCTTCCAAATTCGTAACGGCGTCATCGTATAATTCCTTGCATTCGGTGGCGGATACTTTCTCGACGGTGGCCATCACCGCCTTGGTCGCGTTAACCGAAGCTTGAATCGCGAGAACGAGGACCGAGGAAGCGTCTGGTTTCGTCTCAGCCGTTAATAGAGGACTAATTGAAGACTCACATAGCGGAGGGTTATCGGTTTTGCCGCAAATGGTTTTGATTTCCGGTGATAACAATGGCTGCTTCAAAAGATCTTTGGAAGAACTCATAAGCGTTTTCCCAGATGGAGCGGTTGGGGAAGGAGTCAAGGCATTTTCATCAGCCGGAGGATTCGCCGGTGAATGGGAAACGGTGAGAGCCTCTGGCGACGCTGCGGGAGCCGGAGAATTCGCCGGTGAACCTGTGGGAGCCTCTGGCGATGCTGCGGGAGAGTCTATATCTGCTCCCGTCGGAGCATTCGCCGGTGAACCTGTGGGAGCCTCTGGTGACGCTGCGGGAGAGTCTATATCTGCTTCCGTCGGAGCATTCGCCGGTGAACTAGTCGGAGAACCGCAATCTGCGGGAGACTCTGGTGACGCTGCGGGAGATTCTACATCTGCCTCCGCAGGAGAATTCGCCGGAGGATCCGTAGGGTAATCGGAATCGTCAGAATTCTCTGGTGAAGCAGCCGGAGATTCTAAATCCGCAGGAGGATTTGCCGAAATAGTGGTCGGTCCTGGTGCTGGTGCCGGAGATGGAGAGTCAACCACAGAGAGTAGAGATCTCGCGGCGAAGGGATTTCTGAGCGATACATATTTGGATTCAATAGGCGTTAAGAAGGTGAACAACGTGGAAACCGTGACGATCACGATGATAGGAAAGGTTTTATTTGAATCCATTTTTTTGTTACTTTTCCCTTTTTGTAAGATAAAAAAGGGTTCTAAACGTGAGAAAATAAAATGGGGATCGGCGGAACGCAAATGGCGATTCAACTTTCCGAATTGTTATTGTCATTTATTTTTACTGGGAAATGTGAAGTTATGCGAGAAAATAGGTCAACAGGTCAACCTAGCTAACGTCCGATGTATTTAAAACCTCTGTATCTTTAGTTCAATCTAAAATCTAAGTATAGCTATAAATCTGTTATAACTTAGAGTAGGTACAATGGTGAGGTTCATAAAAAAGTTTTTAATAGTTTTTTATTAATTTTTTTTTTGGGATTTATATATTTCGGTTTAAAACAAAAAAAAAAACAAAATCTAACCCAATACGCATCTGTCACGTGTGCAAAACAGTTATAAATTCGGTTATTAACTAAAAACTTTAAGAAACGGATCTTACTATTTGTGGGGGCCGTATATTATTTAATTAATTTTTTTTCTATGAAACCGTGTAATTATCATCGTTGTACCTATTCTTAAACCGTCACAATTTCCAATTTTATCTTTTTTTGTTTTTTCATTGAATGTAATGTAGATACTATAATACTATGTGTATTTTTCGGTATCCTTAATTACTACACAAATGTTTTAAGATAATTTGTTTTTGATGAATAGCTAGCTTTTTAATATCAATTTCGATTAGTCAACATCATACAATTGGAGCTGGTTTATATTCATACTTGACTAAGACATACCGAAAACCTTAAACCAAGAGAAAAAGATACTCTAAATAAATCATAAGCTTTCACAAACTAAAAAGATTATACACTAATACTCCCCCTCAAGATTGGAGCAAAAATGTTGAGAAGATCCATCTTGTTTACGAGTTGTGGCATGGATCTGGATGAAAAGCTTTGGTGAATGGATATGCGAACTGATATTTAGTCTTTGCATGAAGGAGCTTGAAATAACCTACAAGTAACTAATCACAAACACTATGACAATATATTTTTATGATTCTTTCATAAAAACCAATTATGAGAAATGTGAATAGCTGATGTATTATCAGGCAAAAAGAAGGGTTGGTTTAGATAATGGAACATGCAATTCCTTTATAAAGTTAGTCAACCACACTGTATTCTATCTATACAAAATATTTGGAGACGACGATGAGAATATCCTAAAAAGATGGAAAAACTAGTTGTTGAATGTCTTGTATCCAAACAAGGAAGCCAATTTGTAACAGCAAATGCATGAATTTGAAGCTCATATTTAGCAGAATATAAGAGGCCTCGACTCGTAGTTCCTTAGATGTAGTGAAGTATATTGAGCAGAACCTGATGACAAGCTTTGTGTGGAGCAACTGAGAATGGTTGAATTTATTCATGACAGAGGTGATATCAGATCTAGTGATTTGAAGATACATCAAACGACATATAAAGTATATGTAAGATTCATCATCCACAAGATCACCACCATCCTTAAAGAGCTTCAGAGGATCCATAAGAATAAAAAAAGGTTTGTAGCAAAGTAAACAAGTCTTATTAAGAAAATCTAAGGCGTATTTGCGATGATTAAAGAACAATTTACCTCCAAGCCAAGGAAATATTTGCGAGGACCAAACACGAAGCTTGAAATGAGACTGTACTGAGTTTTTAGTGTGGAAACTATAGAGTCTTTATTGCTGGCAATGAGAATATCATCCACATAAACTAGCGATTACATGAAAACAACATCAATAATATTTAGAGAAAACAAGTATAATTAGAAGATGATTGAACAAACTTCAAAGCAGTGAAAGTGGTTGAAAATTTGAGAAACTATTGACGAAATGTTTTTTCCATACCAAACAAAGAATTTTCAAGCTCACAAATAACCTCGAGAGGAAGTGACACCCCCCCCCCCTCTTTAGCAGCATATATATGAGCTATTTTGATGTATATTTCTTCATCAAAATCATTATGAAGAAGTGCATTGGAAATATCCAATTTTGTAAGAGATAGACCAAAGACGGACGAAACCGCAAAGAGAAACTTAACTGAGGTGAACTTAGCACCAAGATAGAAGGTTTCATTGTTTATATTCCTTCGTGTTGCGTATAGTGCAACTAAGCGAGCCTTCAACCTTTAAACACTTCCATCATCGCTGTGTTATACCTTTTATTGTTATTTAAAATCAATGCTTGTTTTATCCAGTGGAAAAGAACAAATATGCCAAGTGTTAGTACTTTCCAAAGTTGTGATCTCCTTATTCATTGATACTTTCCAAAGTTGTAATATGCTTCTTATATAAGATTCAGAAGCATCAATGATAGGACTTGCATAAGGAAAAGTCTCCATAGAAGGTGCGGAAGAAGATTTATCAAAGATGTGTATTTTCTTATTGTGCAACTACAAATATTTTATTTTGTAAAAAAATATTGCAAAAAATAAGAGAAGAAAAAACTTCATTGAATCCACTTTGAATGAAATTTGTGAATTTCTAAGTTGATGTGGACAATAGGAAAATAGACTTAAGAAACATTTTTAAACCTCGGTAAAAGTTTACGAAATAGTTTTGACTTTTACTGTGGTAACTAATAGGAAGCCACGTAGAAAGGCTGTCAAAAAGCATCAAAACTATACGAATCGAAATCGTACACGTATTTTTTATTATTCTTTGAATATTTTTCATAAATTTGCTTGTCAAAGAGCTTTGCAACCCTTTCTGCATTTGCCGCTTCTGGAAGTACACAGAAGAGAAAGAGAGAGAAAAAAGAAGAGGTTTTTCGTTTCCGAAAATGGACGTTTCACCGGCGATAACAGACGCCGGTGGCAATAATCAAAGTTCTTGGGTTGAAGACACGGACGAAGACGAAGACTTGTGCCGGATTTGTCGATCACCGGAGGAACCAGGAAACCCATTGAGGTTTCCATGTACTTGTCGAGGGTCCATCAAGTATGTCCACCAAGACTGTCTTCGTCTCTGGCTGAATCGTCGCGGACACAAGAATTGCGAGGTTATTGTTATATTACTGTTGCAAATACAAGGATTTGTGGTCTTCCCATGGCTGGGTTTAAGGATTTTAGCGTTATGTCACGGTGTGGTTTTCTGAATATTTTCCCCTATTTCTGTGGTCTTAGTAAGAAACTCCAGTGGTTTTGGTTTCGCTGATTTTGGAATTTAACGTTATGCATAGTTTAGTCTCGCTTTACCTCTTTCTAGTTTTGTGGTTTTGGTTTTTCCTCTCTAATTTTGTGGTTTTAGCTAGCAAGAATCTCGCACACTACATGTTTGATTAAATTCCCTCTGTTTCCACCGTAGGTGTGTGGGCGTAGCTACTCATTTGTTCGTGTTTACTCCGAGAATGCTCCGGAGCGGCTTCCATTTAATGAGTTTCTAATTGAATTGCTGCTGAGAGTATCACGTTACGTGAAATTGACTGTGCCTTGGATTGTGGTGATTCTCTTGAACACCTACTTTAATTCCCTGCATCCTTGGGGCCAAGAATTTGTCGTTGAGTTCCAGAGAGATTTTGGGATGTCTTGGACGATCGCTGCTTTGTGTTCTGGCCTGATTTACTGCGCTTTTATTGTCATTTTCATAACCATAATCAGTCTTATAAGGATGGAACTCTTGATGAGGAGAATTTATGGTGGTTTTCGCAATGAGAACTTTATTGGGAACGGCCAAGGACAAGGAGTTATTGCTGGAGTTGTGCAGGTCGTCTGGAAATATTTGACTATCCTTTGTGATTGGTATTGGGGAAAAATCATCCAATGGTACTATAGGGAACGTCTTAGACGAATTGATATTCGTCTTCTTAATGCACCACGTCTCGAATTTGGAGCTATCCGGCGAATGCTTTTCTTTCTGGATGACAATGCCTTCGGTGTAAGCTTCGAACTCTTTTTTGTTCATCAATTTTTTCCCATGAACCTCTAACAATACCATATTAGAGAATGTTGAGTAACAAGTTATGTTTGTTCTCTACATGCTCTTGCCATCAGCGTATATGTGTCTATCCTCGTTGTTCTTCTGCCATTTTCGGTTGGATGGATCGTATTAGCAACTGTTGGAGGCAGTTATTTATCCGGAAACTTACCTGTTAATCTCGGATACATGGTGATGCTGTCAGTTTCTTTTGCTTACTTCGGGATCCTCTTCACCCTGCGTCGAAACCTATTTTCAGCCATTGTGAGGTGGTTTTCTCTGGGATTGTACTTCTTAACAGTGAAGTTTCCATGTCTCATGTGGAATTTCTCAGTAAACGCCTTCGCAAACCTAGCTATCTTTAAGGATGGTTTTGTCTTGTGTCTTAAACTTGGTGTCCTGCCTTTGGTTGTTGGCTGTTGGCTTATAATCTGCACCTCCGCTATGTTTGGAACCACAATTTCTCGGACGTTTGAGATTCTTCCATACTTGCCATGGTTCGTAGGATTAATGTGCTTGATGATTGCATTCTCTTACATGGATTTTATCCAACAGGTAATAGTTAAGATTTATGTTTCATTTCAACAGAACCTTATTCTCTTATCAGATTTTTTCTCATTTTCTTCTTTTCTTTTGGCAGATCATTCATAAACGAGCCTTTTGGTATCTCCTAGATGTCATAGATCCAGACTATAAGATCACCAAACTGAATCTTGGTCACACTTTGTTTGCGTATGCTTCTCACGGGATATTGTTGGTGATTCTGTTTCACTTACCAATTAGAGCAATTACACTTATCAGCCCATCTTTTTTCCCTCTTGAGATATTCTGGTAAGCTTGTAGCGTTTGCTTTCCTATGGACATTTACCTTATGTTGTTTCTAATTTCTTGTACCTTGAAATAACTCAGGTTCAGAGACGGAAACCCTGATATTGGCGCATACAAAATTTCTATCATGCTAACGGCACCCACCCTTCAATGGTTAACCAAACGCATTAAGGCAGCTAGCGAGCTCATAATTCGCAACTGGATTATAACTGTTAGTTCCTGGCTCCATCTGAGTGATTTCTTGCTGATAGTCCCCCAAGGAGAGGGCTTACACCATGCTGATCAGTTGGAATATAATCTATGGCAACTATTATATGAAATAGTTGAAGGCCCTATGGTCAGTTTGAATAATCATGAAGACGATCTTAAAGGCCAAGGAGATAACAGGTAATTAACTGATATAACAAGCTTTTAATAAAACTTATAGAATTGTGCTGATAAGTTGCAGCTTTTAGGATTGTGCCGAGGATTGCATTGATGTTGGTTCTGGCTGCTTTGAGTCTGTTCCTCTTTAGTACAGCTTTCATGGCTTTGCCAATTTTGGTGGGAAGAGCATTCTTTGACTCTATCTCTTTCATCATGCTAAGATTTGGACAAAAACATGACGGTTTGTTATAGTTTATTTTTCATCTTGCTTTATTTCATTCTTTTCTTCTTTTAGTTACATGCTTCTAACTGTATAAGTCTGTCTTTGCGAATCTCTGTAGATCTTTGTGCATTTTGGTTTGGATGGTGTATTCTGGAAGAAATATGTATCACCACTTGCTTTGTATCTGATCATATACGGAAGGGAAGAACCAATTTGCTTATGAAATCTATTTCAACATGGATACGAAAGGGCTTGCTCTTCTCCATCTGGGTAAGAAAAAACTTCCATTTTCGCCAAAAAGAAAACTCTTTTACTTCTAACTAGCAATTTTTTTGGATGAACAGATATCTATCATACCGGGATTGCTCGGTCTACTCATTGATCTCATGATCATAATCCCCTCACGTGTGCCACTAGATGAACCACCGGTTTATTACTTGATCCAAGATTGGTTAATCGGTGTAGCTGTGGTTCACATCTGGACGTTCCTGGTAAGATTAATCATCAAAGGGGCTTTCTTTCAACAAAGACTCAAAATTCCTTGCAATGTTTTTAACTTTTGCATTTTCTCATTGTCTCATAGTCAATGCTCACTCCTATCAACTGTTTCGCGACTGAGGCATGGCTAGGAAAGCTGGAGAGAATCAGAAACGATGGAATCGATAGAGTTCCTTCAATGTGGCTTCTGCGAGATGTGTTTGGTTCAATGATTAAAACTTTGTTAACCACACTCTGCATCCCTTACCTTCTTGCGACTCTGTTCCCACAGTTTGGTTATCCTGAAAGCATCAACTCAGCTGTTGAGCGGTTTATTTGGCCGGCCTTATTATCTTTGATAACGATCTGGTTCATCGGCAAGCTTACACGTGATGTCGCTGTTTACCTTCACCAACTGATCTTTGATGAACGGTACGTGGTCGGCGAAAGAGTGGATGATTTGACTGACGAGCTAGTGCAGGGACTAATCCGTGGAGTATGACAGATAAACAATGACCTTTTTGTTGATAAACTAGTCTAATCCCTTAAATATCTTTTGATCTAATCTTAGCGACGGTTAGCGTTTCCTACTTTGACTGGAATTTGGAAAATTTTGCTACTCACAGACATGTAAATTGTCTGACTTTTGATGAGATATCGGTTATTATCTTTTGAACTACTCTGTTTCTTACATTCATAGACTAGACGTTTAATTCGCTTTCCGGCAGTATTCGATTTCTCTCACTCGGAGCTCCGGATTACTTTGATCGAATTCCTCACTGTCCGTTTGTGCTCCCGGGTTACATGTTCATTTTTTTTTGTTCGGTTTTAAAATGAACCAGCCGGTTTTTACTCGATCTTAATTTTTAACGCAGTTTAAGAAACGCAAAATTTACAGCGCGTCGATACATTTTGTTTGTCTTCACGCGCTCTTGGCGTTTAGTTCAAACTTGGGAACCAAGCTCATTTTAATGACGTACACTTTGTCAGATTTATCCTCTGGGAGTTACCCTCAAAGTTGTTATAAGGTCACATATTCCTTTGTAGGGACAGTTCGTGCATCAAGCTTATCTATGTTTGATTTATGATTTGGGTTTTGCAACGATTTTCTATAAAAGCGTTGGCTAATGGGAAATAATATTTGGAGGAGAATAACTTCATTTATGTGACTTCTTCTGTCGCATTTTCTCATTTTCATCTATATCGTGGCTAAAAAAATTGACTTTAGCTGTTCTTCATAAACATTGTCCTGTTTTTTTTGTTTAAGACTTAGGTGTTGAAATGTTCATGTAGATTTATACTAATAATTTCATCTCAGTATTATGGTTCAATGATGGCTCTCTACCGCTTGATGGCCATGTCACGGTGAATGGAACTTCTCCTTCCATCCTTTTCCCCTCACGACGGAGACTCATCTCAAGATCTCACCTTCCAACTTATTGCATGGACTGTAAAGTTTTCTTTCTTTGAACACCCCTGTTCCAATATACCTTAAATTTGCTAAACCACGATTGATTGAGACCAGTTACCACCTTACGATTTCTTTTTCTTTTTTAACATTATCAAATGGGGTTTATTCGTGACAAAAAAAGAAATGGGGTTTATTTTTTAACCTGTGGTAAGTGCTTTAACTTTACCCTAGTAATTAATAGGAAGTGACGTAGAAAGTCAGTAATAGACTGTGACCGTAGCTGTCAAAAAGACATGTACGAAAACCTATTTTATTATTATTTTTTGAATTTCTTTCATCTATTTGCTTGCTTTAATCTTTGCAAGCAATTTTTGGCATTTGCCGCTTCAGTAACTGAAAGAGAAAGAGAGAGAGAGAAAAAAAAAGAGATTTTGCTTCTCCGAAAATGGATGTTTCGCCGGCGTTAACAGAAGTTAGTGGCTACGACCAAGGTTTTCCGGCTGGAGACCCGGACAAAGACGAGGACGAAGACCTGTGCCGGATTTGTCGATCACCGGAGGAACCAGGAAACCCGCTGAAGTATCCATGTACTTGTCGAGGATCCATCAAGATTGTCTTCGTCTTTGGCTGAATCGACGCAGATACAAGAAATGCGAGGTTCTTATTTTACTACTCTTGCCAAAAAAAAAAGAAACTTTGTTTCTCTAAAGGATTAGGGGTTTTGAAATTGCTGGGTTTAAGGGTTTAGCGATATGTCATATGTGGCTTTCCAATTTTTCCTTCTAATTTTGTGGTTTAGAAATAATCTACAATGCGATTGCGAGGTTTTGACTTCTCTGATTTTGGGGTTTAACTTTATGTCAAGGTGTGGTTTTTGATTTTCTCCTCTAATTTTGCGGTTTTAGCAAGAATCTCGCAGACTATGTGTTTGATTAAATTCCCTCTGTTTCCACCGTAGGTTTGTGGGCGTAGCTACTCTTTTGTTCGTGTTTACTCCGAGAATGCTCCGGAGCGGCTTCCATTTCATGAGTTTCTAATGGCTTTACTGTTGAGAGTAGCACGTTATGCGAAATTGGCTGTGCCTTGGATTGTGCTGATGCTCATAAACACTTACTGCTCTTCCTTGCTTCCTTGGGGCCAAGAAGTTGTTGTTGAGTTGACGAGAGAGTATGGAATGTCTTGGAAGTTGGCTTATCTGTGTTCGGGCCTGTTTCATTGCTTCTTGATTCAGGGTATCATGTGCATAGCCATTCTTGTAAGAATGTTTGTGAGATTTCTCATTCTCAGAAGATTTTATGGTGGGTTTCGCTTTGGGAATGGCCTAGGACAAAGAGTCATTGCTGGAGTTGTGAAAGTCTTATGGAAATATATGCAAGTCCTTTGCAATTGTTATTTGGATAAATTCATCAATCTCTTCGACCTAAGGGAACCTCTTGGACTAGTAAATGTTGATCTAAATGCACAACTTCAAGAATTTGGAGCCATCCGAAGGATGCTGTGCTTTCTCGATGACAATGCCTTTGCTGTAAGTCTATTCTTCTTTGTTCATCTGTTCTCTTTCGTCATGCACCTTAACAATACCATATTGGAGCATGTTGAGCTAAAAAGTTCTGTTTATTCTCTACAGGCTCTTGCCATCAGCATATACGTGCCTATCTTCTTCATTCTTCTCCCCTTTTCGGTTGGATGGACCGTATCAGCAACTGTTGGAGGCAGCTATGTATACGGAAACTCACCTGTTAGTCTCGGATACATGGTGATGCTGGCAGTTTCCTTTGCTTACTTGGGGATCCTCTTCACCCTGCATCGAAACCCTTTTCC
Source organism: Euclidium syriacum (assembly GCA_900116095.1). Lineage (NCBI taxonomy): Eukaryota > Viridiplantae > Streptophyta > Magnoliopsida > Brassicales > Brassicaceae > Euclidium > Euclidium syriacum. Next base: position 16,398,429 of record FPAK01000003.1, read on the forward strand.
AGCAATAGTGAGGTGGTTGCTTCAGGGATTCCTCTTCATAATGTTGATAATTCCATATCTCCTGTGGATTTTGTCAGTGAGAGCCTACAAAAACCTATCTATGATTAAGGATGGTGTTGTAGTGAAGTGGTTTTCTCTGGGATTGTACTTCATAACAGTGAAATTTCCATGTCTCCTGTGGGGTTTATCAGTAAAAGCCTTCACAAACCTATATATCATCAAGAATGCTTTTGTCTTGTGTCTTAAACTCTGTGTCCTGCCTTGGCTCATTGGTTGTTGGTTTGTAATCTGCACCTCCCCTATGTTTGGAACCACAATTTCACGGAGGTTTGAGATTCTTTTACACTTCCCATCCCTTGTGATCCTACAACACTCGATGGGATTCATGTGCTTGGCGATTGCTTTCTCTTACGTGGATTTTATTCTGAAGGTATTAGTTTAAATTTATGTTTCATTCCAACAGAACCTTATTCTCTTATCAGATTTTTCCTAATTTTTTCTTTTCTTTTGACAGATCATTCATAAACGAGCCTTTTGGTATCTCCTAGATGTCACAGATCCAGACTATAAGATCACCAAACTGAATCTTGGTCACACTTTATTTGCGTTTGCTTCTCACGGGATTTTGTTGGTGATTCTGTTTCACTTACCAATTAGAGCAATTACACTTATCATCCCATCCTTTTTCCCTCTTAAGTCATTATGGTAAGCTTGCCGCTTTTTCTTTCCTATGGACATTTACCTTATATCGTTTCTAATTTCTTCTAACTTTAAACAAAACTCAGGTTCACCGATGAAAAGGTTGATGTTGGAGCACACACAGTTTTTTTCTACATAATCTTCACCGGCGGCCACAGATGGTTAATCAAAGTTATTAAAGAAACTAGCGGATTCATAGTTCACAACTGGATAATCACTGTTAGTTCTTGGCTCCATCTGAGTGATTTCTTGCTGATAGTTCCCCGCGGAGAGGGCTTTCACCGTGCTGGCCAGAATGTGAGGCCGCTGTTTCGATTCTATGCAATAGCTGAAGGCTCTATGGTCTGTTTGCATGAATCACAGAATGTTGAAGACGATGCTGAAGGCCAAGGAGATAACAGGTAATTAACTGATATAACAAGCTTCTCATAAAATAAATAGAACTGTTCTGATAAGTTTGTTTCTAGGTTTCTGCTGAAGATTGGATTGATGTTGGTTCTTGCTGCTTTGAGTCTGTTCCTCATTAGTACAGCCTTCATGGCTTTACCGGTTTTGGTGGGAAGAGTATTCTTTGACTCTGTCTCTTTCATCATGCTAAGATTTGGACAAAAACATGACGGTTTGTTGTAGTTTCTTCTTCATCGTGCTTTATTTAGATCTTTTTGTTCTTCCTCCTGCATGCTCCTAACGTTTTAAGTCTGTATTTGCAAATCTTTTTTTATTGTAGATTTTGGCGCTTTTTGGATTGGATGCCATATCCTGAGGGCAATATTTATCAGCACTTGCTACGTATCTGATCATATTCAGAAGGGAAGAACCCATTTGCTTATCAAATCTATCTGGACATGTACACGAGATGAATTGCTATGCCTTATCTGGGTAAGAAAATCTTTTAATTTGTTTTCATCAAACACTCTTGAAAATCATGACATCTAACTGTAATGTATTGGAAAGGATGATTATTATTGATGATTTTAATTACATTATATAGTTACAAGAGAGAGTAGGAGACAGTAGGTTTACACTAATTACTAATCTAACCTTTACATAATTATATACATCTCTATACTAACATGCAAACTCGGATAAACAGATCTCTGTGATACCGGGGTTGCTCGGTTTACTCATTGACCTTATGATCATCATCCCATGGCGAGTGCCGCTAGATGAATCACCGGTTTTCTTCTGGTTCCAAGACTGGTTAATCGGATTAGTCGTGCTTCACATATGGACCGTTCTGGTAAGAGAATCGTCATAGAGTCTTTCTTTCAACAAAGACTCAGTTTCCTTGCTGTGCAACTATTTTTTTCATTTTTGCTTTTTCTTCTCCTTTCCTCGTAGACAATGCTCACACGTAACCGTTTCGCGACTGAGGCATGGCATGGAAAGTTGGATAGAATCAGAAACGTGGGAATCGATAGACTTCCTACATTGTGGCTACTTCGAGATGTGCTTGGTTCAATCATTCACACGCTCCTAATCGCACTCAGCATCCCTTACCTGCTCGTGAAGTATCTGTTCCCGTTGCTTGGATATTCCCAAAGCGTCAATTCAGCTACGGAGCGGTTTATTTGGCCGGCTTTATTAGCCTTGATTGCGGTCTGGTTCATTGCAAAGCTAACATGTGATCTCATTGCTTACCTTCACCAATTGATCTTCGATGAACGGTATATGGTCGGCGAAAGAGTGGATGATCTGACTGACGAGCTAGTGCAGGGACTAATCCGTGGAGTTTGACAGATAAACTAGTCTAATCCGCTAATTATCTTTTGATCTAATCTTAGCGATGGTTAGGGTTTCCTACTTTGACTGGAATTTGGATATTTTTTTTGCTACTCACAGACATGTAAATTGTCTGACTTTTGATGAGATATTATCGGTTATTATGGGATCATATTTTGCACTACTCTGTTTCTTTCTGTGGGAAAAGAGAAGACAATTTAATTTTAAGTTTAGGTTGCTCGGTTTGAAAATGAACCAGCCGGTTTCACATAATTTTAACTTTAGTTCGGTTCTCCAATCGCATCATTTTATCAATTTCATTAATGTTGGGGTTAACAGGCTCTTGCCATCAGCATATATGTCTCTGCCTCTTTGTTCTTCTGCATTTTCTGTTGGATGGATTGTGTTAGTAACTGTTGGAGGCGGCTATTTAATGGGAAACTCACCAGTTGTTCTCGGATATATGATGATGCTGTCCTTTGCTTACTTCGTTATCCTTTTCACCCTGAAGCAAAACCTATACATCATTAAGGATGCTTTTGTTTTGTATTTTAAACTTGGTGTCCTGCCTTGCCTCATTGGCTGTTGGTTTATCATTTGCACTTCCCCTATGTTTGGAACCACAATTTCACAGAGGTTTGAAATTCTTTCACACTTCCCTTCCCCGTTGACCCTACAATGGTGGACAGGATAAGATGAATCACCGGTTTATTTCTTGATCGAAGATTGGTTAACCGGATTAGTCGTTCTTCACATCTGGACGTTCCTGGTACGATAAAGGTTTCTTTTAACAAAGACTCAATTTCCTTGCAGAGCGACTTATGTCTTTTCCTTTGCTTTTTCTATTTTTTCCTCATAGTCAATGTTCACTCGAATCAACTGTTTCGCGTCTGAGGCATGGCTGGGAAAATTCGAGAGAATAAAAAATGTGGAATCAATAGGCTTCCTTCAATGTGGCTGCTTCGAGAGGTGATTGGTTCGATCATAAACACATTGTTAACCACACTTGCATCCCTTACCTGCTCAAGTTTCTGTTCCCATTGCTTGGATTTTCCCAAAGCATCAATTCAGCGATCGAGCGGTTTATTTGGCCGGCCTTATTAGCTTTGGTTGCGGTATCGTTTATGGCCAAGCTAACACGTGATCTCATGGTTTATCTTCACCAATTGATCTTCGATGATCTGTATGTGGTTGGCGAAAGAGTGGACGATATGCCTGAAGATCTAGCGCAGGACTGTGGGGCAACGACTTTTGTTGATAGACGATATCTTTTATCTAATCTTAGGGGGATGATTAGGGTTTCTTTCCTGCTTTCACAAGAGTTTGGATTTTTTTTTTTTGCTACTTATATAGACATGTAAATTATCTGATTTTTATGAGATACCGATTAATATAATCTGGGATCATCATCTTTTACACTCTGTTTCGTTCGGTTTAAAAATGAACCAGCCGGTTAAACGAAATTTAACTCGGTTTAATATATGCAAATATATATGCAGCGTGTTGATGATTTTTTTTTTGTCTTCACGCTCTTCGTGTTTACCTTCAAACGTGGATGCTCGTTTTAATGACGCAACACAGTGTGTGGATTTATCCTCAAGTTGTCAAAAATTACCACCTGTGCCATATTCACAGTTCCAGTGGACTTAGAAAACCAGAACAAAAAAGGCGATACTGAGCAGGGAATATTAAATTCATCTGCTCTTCCCTTCGTTGATTCCTATTTCCCTTTTCCGATTGACGGAGAGAAGCGAACTTTTATCCTTCATCGGCGTTTTCTTCTCGCCGGACTCCAAGCCCTAACTGAAGAATCATCTCCGAACAAGTGGAAGAGGAAATGCCGTTCTGGTGGCCGCTGATCGTTCTCGCCTTCGCTTACGCGATCTGCAGATTCCTTCTTATGCTCATTCCTCCTAATGTTCCTTCCATTGACGTAGACGCATCCGATGGTATCTCTTCCTCTCTTTGCTTTACTAGCTCCTAGTTTCGTGTATGGCTTTGCTCAGTTGTTTATTACTGCGTTTTCCTTTGTATGAAAACTCCATAAAACTAGTTTATCGATGTTTGATTTATCGGGTTTTGGATCGAATTTTGTAACAGTGTTGGCTCATGGGAAAGAGACGGAGGAGAATAGCTTCATTTATGTGAGTTCTTCGATCGCATCATTTTCTCAATTTCATCAATGTGTGGTTAAATTTTTCAAGTGATAGGAGATTTTTAAGCTGTGCATATATAGTTTCCTGTTGTTTTGGTTTAAGACGTAGATATCGTAACGTTCGTGTAGTTTTATTTCAATAATTTCGTCTAAGTATTAGGAAATTAACTCTGATTTCCATATTTGTCAATCGAGCTGGTTGACTCGCTATATTTGGTAGCTAATTAGCTGTTAGTTATGTTGATCTTGTGGAAGAGCATACTGAATCACGAGTTCTCTGTGACATTTAGATTCCTCCAAGAGGAAGGAGCCAACAATCAGACAAAAAAGTTCAATGCTATGAACCTGCTACAATGAAATATCTGGGATACTTCCCTGCTCTGTCGCCAGATGAGGTTTGTAGCTGCTATCTTGCTAGTTGCTGCAATGGAAATATGTTTAATTTTTTTAAAGAATGTTGCTACTTTGCTCAAAAGGTTTCTCTCAAAGTGATCCACTTTGTCCTGCAATATGATTTACACTTTTTACCTGTTTCAGGTTAAGGAGCGAGTAACACTATCAAGGAAGGCTCAGAAAACATGGGCTCAAAGTAGCTTCAAGGTGAGAAGGCAGTTCTTGCGGATTCTTCTGAAGTACATTATTGAACACCAGGAGCTTATATGCGAGTAAGGATTAATTTCTGTGTTTCTGAGTGGTTTGATATGCATGTTTTGCTTTTCCTTTCTACGCTTTTCTCAGATGATGCTAAGATATTTTCATGCTTGTTTAGAGTCTCTTCACGTGATACTGGTAAGACTATGGTAGATGCGTCCTTGGGAGAAATAATGACTACTTGTGAGAAAATCACTTGGCTTCTTTCTGAGGGGGAACGATGGTTAAAGCCTGAATCTCGGTATTCCCTTCATAGCTTATTTAAATATCAGTATTAATCATAGTTCTCTTTTGATTCTTGCATAGATATGATTTCAATTCAAATCTAATTTTTCCGCAGGTCTTCAGGAAGAGCTATGCTTCATAAAGTATCAAGAGTAGAGTTCCACCCCCTTGGTGTCATTGGAGCTATAGTCCCATGGAATTATCCGTTCCACAATATTTTCAATCCTATGCTTGCTGCGGTCTTCTCAGGGAATGGCATTGTTATTAAGGTATAACTGCAATCTCTTTTATCTTTATTGTTTATATGATGTCGACATCTTGGGCAGTGCAAACATTGGAAGGAAGTTGATTAGTCTTCTTCAATGCATATTTATTTTTGAGATTTTGTATATGTTTCACTTATTGCTAGTAAACCGTTTCTGCAGGTTTCAGAACACGCTAGCTGGTCAGGATGCTTTTACTTCCGCATTATCCAGGCAGCTTTAGCTGCTGTTGGAGCACCTGAAAATCTAGTCGATGTGATAACAGGGTCTGTATATTCTATGTTATGCAGTTCTCCTTAGCATGCCGTTATCAAATTGATTTCCTCAAAATAACACATTCTTTTCAGGTTTGCTGAGACCGGAGAAGCACTTGTCTCATCTGTTGATAAAATGATATTTGTTGGATCTACAGCTGTTGGCAAGATGGTAAGTACAATCATCGGACTTCATTCTTATCCTTTCACTATTAGCTGTACTCATGCAATATCTTTCAGATAATGAGAAATGCTGCCGAGACATTGACTCCTGTCACTCTTGAGCTTGGTGGAAAAGATGCATTTATCATATGTGAAGATGCAGATGTCTCCCATGTAAGTACTCGTTCTTTCTCCACGGAGACGTTCCTTTGACAAACTAACGCTTCTGTTGTACAATGTAGGTTGCACAAGTGGCTGTAAGAGGCACTCTTCAGTCCAGTGGGCAAAATTGTGCAGGTGCTGAAAGATTTTATGTTCACAAAGACATTTATGCTGCATTCATTAGCCAAGTAACCAAGATTGTAAAGTCCGTTTCTGCTGTAAGTGCACTGTCCTCTTTTTTAACTCACAAAAAGAACAGCTAACAATTTGCACCTCATTTATATGGTACCTTAATTCCAACATGAAACAAGGAGGTTCCTAATTCTTGGTTTTCTTGCGATTTTATTGTCATCCTGACTCCATCATCCTCTTATTAGTTATGTTCTAAAGGGAACAGTAGTCGTTCTCTTGTTTTCACCACTCTTCAATCCTATTCCTGTATTTTCTAGTATATGTAAGCCACATAGGAGGTTAACTGAAACTTTTCATGTGTGATTCTGTGGAAGCTTGAAAAGAAAAGAATATTTTCTTGGTTGCAGCTACATCAGTCTTATCTTTCTCAAATATTTCTCCGCGTTGTGTTATTAAAATCCTTGGTTTACATCAGGGTCCTCCTCTAAGTGGAAGGTATGACATGGGTGCTATATGTTTGCAAGAGCACTCTGAAATGCTACAGAGCCTTGTAAATGACGCTTTAGACAAAGGAGCAGAAATTGCAGTCCGTGGAAGCTTTGGTCATCTAGGTGAAGATGCAGTCGATCAATATTTCCCTCCAACTGTTCTTATAAACGTAAACCACAGTATGAAAATAATGAAAGAAGAGGTACGTATAACCTTACTTACCTTCTAATTGCTTTGGTGCATCATACGATGCACACACGAGTTGTTAAGATAATTATTAACGTATGAGAATCAGGCCTTTGGACCAATAATGCCGATCATGCAATTCAGTAGCGATGAAGAAGTCATAAAGCTGGCGAATGATTCACGTTATGCGCTTGGCTGTGCTGTTTTCTGTGGAAGCAAGCATCGTGCCAAACAAATCGCTTCCCAGATTCAGTGCGGTGTTGCTGCAATCAATGACTTTGCATCCAACTACATGTGCCAGGTATTCATCATTACTGGCTTTAGTCTTAGGATTTTACCTTTGGTTAACCATGATTGCTTTTGATTTTGCAGTCGCTACCGTTTGGAGGTGTGAAAGATAGCGGTTTTGGACGATTTGCTGGCATAGAAGGTTTAAGAGCTTGCTGTCTAGTGAAATCTGTGGTTGAGGATAGATTTTGGCCACTCATCAAAACCAAGATCCCAAAACCTATCCAGGCAAGCTTTTCATTTGCTTAAATAATATAACAAAAAGGTGTAAAATCAAATCTAATTCGCTTAATATCCGCTAACATTTCTCTGTGGTGGTCACATATATCAACAGTACCCGGTAGCAGAGAATGCATTTGAATTCCAGGAGGCACTAGTCGAAACCCTTTACGGACTCAACATTTGGGACCGGTTAAGATCTCTAATCGATGTCCTCAAGTTCCTTACCGATCAGAGCTCTCACGTTAGCAGAGCTAGAAAGAGCCATTAAAGACCCGATGACTAAAAACTTCCTTCATGTCCAGTAAACAATGCATCAGCTGAGTTGCTATATTGCAAAGCTAATTTTGGTTATAAGTGAGCCTTTTGGGTTTACACTTTACATAATCCACTTTTGCCTTGTCTTATTTTCTAGTAGAAAGATGTCAGCTTCAGAACTTTTTATGTCTTAAAGGACATACATAATATTGTTGTTTTTCTGTTTGGTAGGTAGAACAAAATAAGCCAACGATTGAACTTTGGTTAGGGGAGCGTAGAACCGGGTTGAGATTGCTATTTGGATTTGTCACTATTTTGGTTTTGTTTCGGTTTATGTTTTCTAACAAGTGTTTCTTTACTTTAAATAGTAACGAATTGTTTATAACTCTGTACCCGTCCCATCCCGCACGCTACCATTAGAAGCTTTAGAGATGAGTTTAGACCGCATTGTTGTGGAACGTATTAGTGTTCTTCAGTTTATGATTACACCTAAGACTACTTAGAATGGGGGTGTTGAATCAATATAATGGAGGTGTTGAAAAGAGTGTTGAATTCCATTTAGATTAAACTGTGTTGAAAAAATTCAACATGCTAAAACAAAAAGAGATAGGGACCACGTCACATGTCGATTGTTGATTCATTGTTTTGATTTTTCAGGTTTTTTTATTTCATCATAATTATTTGAAATCAATTAAATTATAGTAAATTTTTTACTAAAATTAAAATATTTATATCAAAATTTATTATTTTTTATTTTCTATAAGTAGAAACTTGTTTCATTTAATTTGGACATAGAAATTAAAATATTATTTAGGATGTTGAATTTTGTTAAACAAAACCATTGTAGAAGATAAAATATAAAAGGGTGTTGAATTATTAGGTGGAAATGAGAGAAACTGATGTGGAATGTTAAAAAATGAAAAAGTGGATGTTGAATAACAAAATCATTGTTGATAGTCTAAGAAATAGGATTAGTACAAAAGGTATTCAGCTACTTAACCTGTAGTTATATTTTAGCTGAGAATAAACAAAAATAGAAGTGTTCTTTTTTTAATAGCGATAGGTGATCCGAGTATATTTGACTAACTCAAAACCCAACGGATATGCAAGTTTGTAAACCGTGTTAAAGCTTTGGGTCGAAACCCATATCCAATTGGACCACAAACAATGACTTTGTTGCTTCTAAGATCCGTGTTTAGGTAACGAACGTCAACACATTTTCAAGTTTCCAATCATAGCGCGTGAGTTTAGAATTTAGTCGCGTGGGTTTAGAGTTTAGCCGCGGTGCGTGAGTTTAAAGTTTTTTTTTCTTTGACTACAAATAAATCTAAAAGTTCAAAAATAGAAGTCTCAAATTGAATATTTATAGATGTTTGTGATTTGTTTCTTTTCATGAACAATATTCCTACTACTTTTCTTTTCAACCAAACATATAAATTAAAATAAAATTCCCTAATTGGTTGTCAAATATGGTAAGAAAAATCTACAATAAACAAAATCCTCAAGTCTAATTCTGACTACAATAGTTTACTTTTTCTTTTGAAAACTAAATATGATACATGATAGTTAATCAAGCATAAAAGTTACTTTTAAATATGTATTATTTATTTGAAAATCAAAATTTATGTAATTTAATTTTGTCAAATTAGTTTTATTGTATTCGGGTGTAAGAAAACTATTTTTGGTATAAAATTTTTGTTTTTGTCAACTTGCTAAATTTCTCTTTATGAAATTCAAACTACCATTTATTAAAAGGTGCACTAGTAAAATAATTGGACTAAAAATAAGTAAATATCTATGGATAGTGATTGAATACATAGAAACTATTCAATGCTCTAAAAGGTAATTCAAGATTTTCAAAATAAACTTGCTAAATATGTATCTATGCAAAGAAACAAAACAAAACACAAAAAAAGTTACTAAAACTTCTCTTATACAGGTTCAGTGAAACTCTCCACATATTCATCACTATAAATACATAAAGAAACAACTGAAAAAGATACATTTACAATCACTAGATACAATAACAAAAAGAAAAAAAAATGGGTAGGAGAAAGATTAAGATGGAGAAAGTGCAAGACACAAACACAAAGCAAGTAACTTTCTCCAAACGTAGATTGGGTTTGTTCAAGAAGGCGAGTGAGCTTGCGACTCTCTGCAACGCCGAGGTTGGTATCGTTGTCTTTTCTCCGGGAAACAAACCTTATTCCTTCGGGAAACCGAATTTTGATTTGATTGCAGAACGTTTTAAGAACGATTCCGAAGACTCGGATACCTCATATGGCGAATCAGGCTATGCTCGAGGTAACAGAGTTAGACAAGAGAAGAGGATCTGCAAACGTCTCAATACGATTATCGAAAAAGTTGAAGATGAGAAGAAAAAAGGCGAAGATCTTCAGAATCTGCTTGAATCTGCTGGAGAAGAGAGGTTTAATAAGCCCCTTGAAGAACTTACTCTTGAAGAGCTCAAGGAATTTGAAGCCAAGATGGAGGATATGCATTGTAGGATTCAAGGTAACATTACTCGGATGCAAGTTTCGTCTTGTCTCGTGTCTCTCTCTAAAAATAATTAAGAGTTTTTGCGAATGAGACCGAAATATTTGGAACCTTCGTTATGTATTAGTCATTATATGGTAGATATGTAAGAAATGGTTGGTGCAAAATATCGATTGTATCTTCGTCTTCCTATGATCTATTGGTTGTAATTGTACCTTTCGGTTTGTTGCAAACAGGATTATAAATGATTTTATCTATTCAAAAACAACATATTATAACAAATTTTCTTTCATCAAAATTGTAAATGATGCCAGGGAGATTGTGGAAACAACGGACATTAGTTATGAGATGAAATTTTTCAAGTATGAATTGGTTTTAATTTCTGTAGAATTTGTGTTTACATTTCTAAATTTTGTTTTGTTCCTGTTATATATAAAAACTATGCAAGTTTTAATATTCTTTATTTGTTTTCTTTTATTGTTAGTATTAATCTGTTGATAAATAATGGTCTATGATTTTGTTATAAAAACAGTGATAGTGATAACAAAAATTTAAAACATGTGATTATGAAATTACATTTCTTAAATTTGTAATTTCATAAAACTAGTTTGGTACTTTGATGTATCAGATAAAACAATGACACTGGAATAAGAAAATTATATAAAAATAAATCATGTGATCTAAATATCTTACAATTCTTTCAACTACTTTGATTTCAATCATTTTCTATGATCACAAAACTAATATGATTTAGCTCAAAAGATTCTAATTTATCTACAACTTTTGTATAGCACATTATGTCCCAGCACTACCTTGTATATAGTAGTGCTATTCTTTAAATTTTGAAAAAATACACAATCCTTCATAAAAAATTAATTTTTAAGTTTTACAAGACAAACTAAAATTCAATAAAATTCATCTTTATATTTCTTTAATACACGAACTAAGCTAACATATTGCTTTTTCTGCTTAAGTTACTGCTCTACTATAAATTGTATAAACCATACATATTCTATTAAAACATTGACCTCAAAAATCTTTACAGTGTCTAGTTAGAATAATATTTACGTTTGACTTTCAGTTTTAGATATCATATATTAAAAAGCCCAATTCAACTTTTATATAAAAACCTAATATTTACGCTTCTATTTAGTATTAATCCTAAAATGAAAACGAGACCGTTGATTTTTAGTATTCGTTGTCAATTTTAGAACTAAAAAACTGACATCTAAAATCTTATATTGTTTAGTTAAGATAATATTTGTGTTTGACTTCAAATTTTAGATATCAAATATTAAAAAACCCTATTCAACTTTTATATAAATAAGATGCCTAATGTTTACACTTATAATTAGTATTAATCCTAAAATGAAAACACTTATATTTAGTGTTAATCTTAAAACGAAAACTAGACCATTGATTTTTAGTATTCGTCGTTCATTTCACCATTAAAACACTGACCTCTAAAATCTTATATTGTTTAGTCAAGATAATATTTACATTTGACTTCAAATTTTAGATATCAAATGTTAAAATCCTATTCAATTTTTATATAAATAACATGCCTAATGTTTACATTGATATTGAGTATTAATCTGAAAATGAAAATTAAGCCGTTGATTTTTAGTATTTGTCGTCTATTCCACCAATAAAACATTGACCTCTAAAATCATACACTGTATAATATTTGTGTTTGACTTTAAATTTTAGATATCAAATGTTAAAAACCCTATTCAACTTTTATATAAATAAGATGTCTAATGTTTACATTTATATTTAGTATTAATCCTAAAATGAAAATAAGACCGTTGATTTTTTAGAATTTGTCGTGCATCTCATAGCATTAGTATTATCCTTACTAGACTAGACGACCTAAGATTTCACAGGGCAATGTTTTAATGGAATATGCATTGATTAGTACACTTTATAGTAGAGCAATAACTTTAAGCAAAATAAGCAGTATGTTAATTAAGTTGTGCGTTTTTAATATTTGGTAGAATTGTTAGTATTTAAAATATAAACTTCAAAAAATTCTTACTTCTATATTTATAAGTTTATGAATTATTCTATAATGATATATTATTCTAAAAAGTAGAACAAATAAACTAATTCTAAATGCTACTTGAATATTAAATTAAATTATTATATAAATATATTTGATGTTATTTAACAAAATAAATAGATTATGTAAATTTATTTTGTGTTTTTAAAATATTTTAAAGATTGACACTCTGCAAAAACTTCTTAGAGGCAAGAAGCATTTCATTTTGTAAAACTTGACTAAATAATAAAAAAAATTAAAATTCATCGGCGAAAAAAAAAAAATAAATAAAAATTCATCTTTGGCAATTAATCACGTGGACCAAATAAAGAAGATGGAGGAAGGGGTGATTGTTTGCAAAGCTCTAAAAGATTAGTTTTCAAGTTCTTTTTAAATGTTAAAAAAATATACTTTTTCTCCATTAAGTTCCTAAACACTCTTAAATATTTTCTACAATCCTTTTTTTTTGTAGTTACGGTATTTACTATAAAAATCAGTAATGCTTAAATTAATTTATTAGAAAATCAAAGCCCAGTTTTTAAATCCAAAGTTTATGTAACCAAACATTTTTAAGTCCAAAATTTCTACGACCATAAGTTTTGAAGCAACAGTTTACAAAACCAAAAATCAGCCCTAACCCTAAGAAAACATGGACTAGGAAAGTAAGAAGCAATCCAAAGAACCAAAACATGGTCCCCAAAGGAGAAGCTATTTCCTCAAGAAAGATCAAATAAAAATTACAAAGCAAGAAGAAATTATCAGTGAAGTAAGAAATAAAAAATTTTAAAAACCCTCACAAAAGAGGGTTTATACAAGCAGTGAGTGTGAAGAAAGACCTTGGCATGGGCCTCATTTACAGAGTGAAGTAAAGAGAAGACAAGATTTTCCATTTCAGACCTCTCGTTTCAGTACAATGCTAGTGATCCCTATCGGCGATTTCGGTTGGTAGTGCTCATCTGTATCAACTTCTTCAATCTCCTGTAATTATGATATGATTTTAACCGTTTAATTAAACATATGAAAACGAACCATAAAACTGGAAAAAAGATTTGTGTGTTTTGTTGAATCAAACCTGTACTACATCTTCTCCCTTAAGAACTCTTCCAAACACAATAAGCTGATCATTCAGATCCGGGATTGGCGCTGTTGTGATCAGAAGATCAAAATCTTTGTTGTTCTCTTTGGCTTTTGGTGTCCCCAACATGAACGCTTCGTGTTTTGGACTGAATATCAGAACACAAGTAATTTAGACGATGAACGTTTTATAATTAAAAGCCAAAAGCAGAGAAAGCAAGTAACCTTGTGTTAAGACGACCACGGAGCTTTCCTTTAGATGTCCATTCGTCTACAGGTATAGAGCTCTGTGAGTGACCCGCTTGTACCAAGTAGTTTTTTATAACCCGATGAAACGGCATTCCCTTGAAGTGATCTTTTTGACTGCAACATTACTCAAAATCAATCAACAAAGTTACTCGAATTTTATCAAGCTAGAAGTGACACACCTACTTAAGAGCAAATCATGACATGGCTTAACCATATTCCCATAGTATACTTTTCTTTTCTATATAGCTTGAAAGCGAGCAAATAAACTTTGATACTTACCATAGATCTAGAAATTTGTCCACTGCTTCGGGGGAAGCTTCTTTAAAGAGTTCCACAGTTATAAGCCCCTTTGATGTGGTTATATCCTACATGAGATAACGAGGTGGAAACAAGATATCATTTAAAACTGTATAACAAGATCACTTACTCTCGAATGCTGATGAACAGAAACATAATACGAACAAGGGTAAAACAGGAATCTTTGGCGTATCTTACAGCATAACCAGGAAGATCGTAAGTCTTTTGCTCCGATCCAGCATTTGTATCCTAAAACACAAAATAAAGCCAGATAATTATGTGGATCTTCAGATCTCTACAAAACATATTTGCATTGAAAGAAACTCTCACAAAAGTACCTCAAATCTCTGACTCTGTGTTTCATGCTCAATTGTGTTTCTTGACCTGCGAGATCAAGATCCTATTAAGTTAATAAATAGTAATTTCTAGCTACAAAAGAAGAATCTATGATAGATAACAGAAGTAAATGAAAAGGAATAATCCAAACCTTTGAGACCAATGACGATAAGTTGTGACCAAAGATAGTATGACTACAGCAACTACAAGATTACAGACGACAACTGTGGAAATACTTATGCGACTTGGAACTTTCTTCTTCTTGCTTTGATTTAGAAGAGCCTGGGGTTTTATCCTCGCCATTGCACCTTATCTCGTAGCAAATGACTGATGCAACTTTTCTCTGTAAACCATAAATCAAAAGCAATCCAGAAAACAAGTAACTCTACATTAAAACTCCCAAATTAGAAGCCTTTCAAGTGCAAGTTCCAATTTTCAACTTCGTGAAATCAAAACGAGTAAGTTCCCACTCAAGAAGAAACCCTAATACTACGTTTTGACCCGAATCCGAATCTAACATATTTGTATCAATAAACGCTGTGTAGAAAATTTCATGAGGTTCCTCTCTCGTCCAAAGCTATCACCAGTAACTTCCGATACACCAGATCCAGGAATTTTCCAAATTGAATAATTTTTTTTAAAAGTGCATACGAATTCTAGCAACGAAGCATATCATAACCCAATCAGATGACAAAACGGAATTTTTCAGAAAACCAAAAACGGACTTTAAAGTAGAATCAAAATCGTTGAAAATTCGATTGGTTCTCAGAAACAAAAATACGAAAATCGAGATAAAAAAACACACCTGGAAGTTGAAAGAAGAGCTTCGTTATCAAGTGTGATTACGAGAGGTAAGAATCGTATATAGGTCGTGAGATTGGTCGTTTCGTCGATGGAAACTGGTTTGAATTCTCTGCCCCTTTTCTTTTTCAGAGACGTCTCAGATCAGCCGCGTGTTATCCGACGGCTACGATTCCACCTCAGCATCGAAGAAAATTATTACTAGTTTTTGTTTTTTTGTGAAAAGTTTTTACTAGTACTATTTTTCTTCCAGCGTGCTTGCTTCGAGAAAAAACTCTCTACTATATTTTTAGAGACAGTCGGTCTGGTTTTTCATTCCCTCAATCAAAAATGGTTTATCGAATTCAAAATCTTTCAACAGAAATTTTCGAGTAAAATAAATTTATCGAGTGTAGTGGTTGCCACGTTAGTCACTGACTGCAAATATCATCAGTTCGAACCCTGGCTGCATAATTTTTTATTCTTATTTACAAATACTAAACATTAAAAAGCATTGTTCAAAGTCAAACCATCTAGTTAAAAAAGAGTCACACTGAAGAAGGCACATGCAAAACCACTTGAAAACCAGGTTCAGATTCAATTGTTTGGCTTGCTGACTTTTGTAAGATCAAATAGCCACTTTAATTGGTCGGTTTAAAACCGTAATTGTATTATAACCTGAACAGCCAGTCAATTTGTTAACTTGCACACCATCGCCTCTTCCTAATTGGTCTCTGTTGATTGGTATCATCGGTTTTAGCTCCCGGTTCGGTTTGAGATTCCAATGTCGTAATTAACGTCATAGCTGATTCGGTTTTCTGGAACCTCTCTCTCCGTTTCTCCATTTTCTTCAGACTCTCTTGTATTCGTTCCTCGTTTATTACAATTCCATTCACGTTCTTTGCTTCTTCAACGATCTCGCCTTCTTCTTTATCATTCAAATCCCGAAACCGTTCAGCTTTCTCCTTGTTTCTGCAGATCGCTTTTCTTGGTTTCTGATGGTCTTGCTCTTCTCTTGTATCTTGGCCATTGGAGTTGGAGAATCTTCTTTTTGGTTGGTTAGAGAGCTGAAAAACAAAAAAGGGAGCACATGAGAAGAAAGGTCGTGTTCTTTATTGTTTACACAAACTGATGTTAATTTATGAAAACCAGAGCAACAAAGAAATCAAGTGTAGAAAGTAGATTACTCATAAGGACTAGGACACAGTAAAAAAGAACATTATCGCAACAGATGTAGCGAGCCTGAAACTGAACTCGGATAAGGCTCAATAAGAAGCAAACAGAGCAAAAATGCTACAAGTTGTATATCATAGAGCAATTATGATCTCACCATGCTTTTACCTCGGACTAATGACGCTGCAAAAAGAAAGGGGATAAAGACAGCAAGCATAGAGGAATAAAAACATGGACATAATTCACATCAGTCAGAACAGAACCATGAAAGTGAATAAAGATTCCTTTTCCAGATAAACCAGGGCACTCCATCTAGGATATAAGTACATTATGTCAATTCACTAACCAAAAAAGAAACAAGAAGATGAACAGAATGAGTAAGCCGGATGTCTACAGTGTCCTCATCAAAATTCAGGAAGAGGTTAGTTCTCACATCAGTGTACCAACAAGAACATATAATTTACCTTTCTGACTCCCGTGCAAGTATTGTCTCCATGAAAATGGTTATTTGAGAAAATTGAATCTTATGAGAAACATTACACACGATTACTACTAGACCAAGATAAAACATGACATTCTAGTAAGCATTAGATACAACAATAAGAATTTCCAAAAACCGTGATTCAATCCTATATAATGGCTATGCAGTTAGAGGCACAAAATGTAAGCATAATTTAAGGAAGGAGCATCAAAACTTCGGAGAAAAGGTTGTAAATTATCAATGCAGGGGATTCAACTACACAGATTAACTCAAACCACATAAAACAGTCGGAAAGAAAAGGTAGGCATAGGAGTGGAATTATAATTAGAAGGACAGTGAAAACTAACTCAATCTGGAAAACTAAAAAGCGCTTATACTTGCTAAATATACATTTAAAAGCACGTAAACCTGGTTTCTCTATCATTACCTTCCCTTTCCTACCAGTAAAATCAACCGGATCCTGACACTTGATGAAAGCATGCCCATCTATTCTCAGCCTTTTTGATCCGTGATGTCTTTCATCAGTTTCATGAGTACGGCTCTTGAAATATCCAGACCTTTGTTTGGTAGACATTCGATTATGTGTTGGAATTCTCATCAATATATGATGGATGCTCAGAGTGAGTAACTTCTCTCATCGAACATTGAATGTCATCTCTCAACTCAAATCTCCCTCTATCACGACGAATCCAATCATCTTCATACGTTAGTCTATCTTGTATGCTCACATGATCATTATAAACAAAATCCCGCGTCCAACCATCTCTTGGTGCATAAAACTGATTATTCTGCCTGTTATATGCTTCAGTTGTTGTGAAGTCTCTGGTATCATCTCTCCAGGAATCACCTCTTGATCCTTCTGTATACCAAGAATCTCTCTGCGGTGAGGGCCAAGCATCTTGGCTTCTGTACTTATAATCATCCTTCTCTGAGAGAAATCTATCACGATGCAAGTCAGATGTGTAGTGGTGTCGTTTATCTATTTCAGAGAATTCCTGATTTCTATCATACCCTTGAAACTCTCTCCTTCCTACTTCAGCAAAAGAATGCCTCTCCCTGTAAGCCAGCTCAAATGGAATTCCACTTTCTTCCCTGTGAACTCCATCTTCATATTTATGACGAGGAAAATCATAATCGTAATCATCCCTTCTTCTCCAGTAAAGGTCATTCTCGTGACTATGCCTGGAGTTATGTCTTCCATGTGAAGAAGAGTACTCTAACTGGTAGCTATAGTCCATGTCAGTTATTGGGATACGGTCCTGATAATAAGATTCTCTTGGCCAATCATATTGATTTCTTTCTTTGTTGCTTTCGTAGGCTAGGTCAGAACTTCGTTCACGACCATATTCTCTTTCATAATGCTGTCTACCATATCGATCCTCCTTTTCTTTGAAACTTGATCGGGAATTTCTCTGACTAACACTGAAGGACGAACGTGAGTTATACTCTTCATGACGCACCTCATACTTGTAACCATTAGAATGATTAAATCCCCGACCCTGTGATGATTCTTTGTTGTTGCGCCAACCAAACCTGTGATCTCTATCTCGATCAAGATCCACAGATGGATATAACCTACCATGACGTTTTTCTTTATTGGAGTGAAGAAGTGGTCCATTCTGCCAGTTTCTGCTTGAATCACGATACAAACTTCCATGTCGAGAACTCACTTTCTTGCCCAAATCTGGATCTGGTGGTGTACGTGAACGTGATGCATCCTTCACAGTTCCATGTTTTACTCTCTTATGGACACCATAGTCAGCTCTCCCACAGTGTCTTGGGCTTGGTTCTTCGCGAGATCTTCTGTGTCTCGAATGCTCGATACCACTCCTTTCCCCACTTTTGATACCGATTGTTTCATGTTCTTCAAATCTTGTTCGTCGTGGTGGGGTACTTATTTCACGTTGGTCGTCAGTAGCACCACCTTTTGATGATTCTGTTTCAGAATCCTCATTTCTACCAACAGAGTGAGAAGAGGTAGGGCTAAAACGAATGTGATCTCCAAGAGATGATTCCCTTTCCTCTGAGGATGTATCCACCTTATCTGAATTCCAACAAGTCTCTGCGTTCTCCTCCTCAGCGACTTCCTTGTCATAAGGTGTTACTTCCCTGCTAGAGCAATTCTCTTTTGGAGGAGATTGCTCGCCACTGAAACTTCCAGTGTTTTCATCTTGACACCCCACAAAAGCCTCTTCTTTTATCGAATCTTCAGGTGAACTCAAATCGTTTCCATTATCCGAATGCAACTCCTCACTTATAGATGGTTCATTTGACGGTATGCTGGGAGACCTTGTGTCCACAGGTGTCTTGTTTGATAGTTCCTCAACATCGTTAGTCACAGGGATCTGGTTTCACACATTCAATCATCAACCATAAATAAGAGAAACAAAAACCAACAAACCAAGTACCATACAGTCTCTTACCTCTATCACCACGTCAGGATCTGAATCACGTGAACGACCACGCAAGTCCGCAGAAGGTATTCGATCAAGAGTTCCACCTCCAACCTCAATTGCTCTTCCCTTTAGTTGAAACAGAGATTAAGTAATTCATTAAGATCAAAACCAAATACGTCCTTGACACAAGGATGGGACAACAAGAACCAAAACATATATACTTAGTATTTACCAACGGTTTGCAATAATCTTTCCAGCTTTGCTCATTAAACCCATAATTAAAGAAGTCAGAGCTTGTCCTGAGATAAAAGTCACACACATCACTGATCATATCATGATCTTGAAACACATATACCATCATCATTCATCTCAATCACATACAATTAACCTAAACCCACATTTATTATCTAAACTGCGGCTGGAACAATCAAATATCATATTTTTCATCACTGTCACTAACCTGGACCAAGAGTGCGAGAAACTATATCCACATTGAGGCATTCCTAGAGACGGATCGATCCAAACATTATTAGCTGAAGCTTCCATCGAACCGCGTCCGTTAACCATCCCACCATTTGGCATTGAGCACTGGAAAAGAATCCATCAGAACAACAAGACTGAATTAGATAAAGCACAATAACCTAGTTCAAGAACAATACTACTGCAGAAAAAAAAAATGCCACCGAACTATACTCAATCTCGGAAGCTTACCCATTTTCCAGTCCAGGGTTTCTGAAAAGAGCAAGGTTTGGATGCTTCGACCCCATCAGCGACGGCGTATCCGCCATTGTTGTTGTTCGACCCACGAGCAACAGGAAGCGCTTTAGAATCGTCGTCTTTCAGCACTATATTCAAGTCATCTTCACCGTCGCTATATTCCGATTCTTCATCCGGTTCGGTCAGATTCACAGCACAAGCGTCGACACGCGGACTCGATTCCTTAGCCACCACACCGAAATTCTTCATCTCGCCTTGCGATTCAGGCTGTAATGTTCCTTCAAAACCCCTATTCTTGTCGAAAATCGCAACACGTTCCGGTTCGCCGAACGACTTTACGAATCCTACACCGCCGGTGACGAGAGCACTTGCCTGAACCTTAACATCGACGTACAACTCACCAAAATCGTCATCAGCGGAATCCATTCGCAGATAAACTCAGTGAACAATCCAGATTTTCGCAATAGAATGATTTTCCCTATTTCATAACGCGAGAGAATGAGTGGTTAGACACTTGACAGTTTCATAAACCCATAGAAATTTGGGTGTGAAAGATGAGGTAAACGCCTTAAACCCTAAGGCGATTAATTCACCTTTTTAATGACATAATTTAGAAAATGTATATATTTTGAGAAAAATTGCGAAGCAATATAATTTACATCTTACGTGGATAGCCGCGAGCATTTAGCGCTTAAAACATGTGATCACAACATATCTGATTTATATTTTTCAGCAAATCACAAAATAGCTGAATTTTACCGGATTTTGCGTTTATAAAATAAATAAATTAGTACTATGTATTGTTATATAAGAATTTTGACATGTGACAGAACTTTAATTAACATGAATAAAACATATGTTAATCAGTCGTCAGATTTTAACATATGCCAGCAATATTATTACGAATGAGGTCAAAACATGTATCAATCAATCAGTTAGTTTAGAACACTCATCAATAATATATTTTTCACCATGAATCTTCCTCAAAAGTATATTCGTGGAATATTTATATAAAAAAATAAATCTGTTGTTGTATAAACTAGGAATTTTTTTAAATTGATTTTCATAATGGTTTATGTCATTGCACTTTAATAAAAAAATAAAAACATATCAAGATCAAACATATTTTTTTTCTTCAAAATACATGATTTCATTAAAACTTAAAAAAAAGTGTTACACATGACTCATGGTCATTAACCGTAGAGCTGTTTTAACGAGATTGTTTGCTAGAGAGTTCATCTCGCGAGGTATGTAGATAAAGGTACACAACTCGAATTGTTGGGTGATACATTGAATGTCTTTGATGAGTCCAAAAATTTATTTCGGTCATTTTTTGCGGTTGATGGCCTTGGTGACGTTTTTTCGCGTTTGCGTCTGAGGTTGTGTGGATTATGTCGATTTTCTACTTCATGGCTTCGAAGATGGTTATCAATTTCTACTACCAGTGGATTTCTGAAGAAGTTGGATATTTGTGTCTCTCTCGCGATTTCTCTACCTTCTGGTGTGAACGCGATCCATCTATGGTCGTTGCTTCTCCAAGATGGATCTGTTTGGCAGAAGAATACTCCGATTGCTGGTTCCGTGAAAACTTGGGGTAGTGGTGATGACTTTGCAACGATATTCTCCACTAGTTGCACCTTTTTCCATTCTTTTGATGCGGCGTTAGCTTGCGCCAAGGTGTCCTTTTTCGTAGTTGTCTTGTTGTCGAATATTTTCCGGTTTCTTGTTGACAACAACGCCTACATAATCCACGTGAGATCAAACATATCTAAGTATATGTTCTCATGTTCTTCTTTAAATAGAATTTATTTACATTACGAAAGGTTTCTCCGGAGTATGCCTGATTTTTTTGTATTAAATGTATGTTTACTTAATATAATTTATAAACAAATGAGTAAAAAGTTAGGATAGTTTTGTTGTTAATGTTAATATTCTACAACTTAATTACAATTCACTCTTAGATCAGAACAAAAAGAATTAAAGATTGGAAATATATATTTTGATTGAAAAGAGTGTCTTATGTGGAAATCATGGAACTTTAATTTTAAAAGTCATCCTATTATCAAATTTAAAGATACAACATAAAAAGACAATTTTTCCTTACTCCTATTTATACTCATTGTATCACTGATATACTATATTTATTCTAAAATTTGCAGCTCCATCATAGAAAATAATTTGTCTTCCATTTACGATTATCTCCTTGGCTCAACTTTTCATGATATTGTTTTGATTTTAGTTTGAATTATTCCACCTATACTTGCTAAGGTTCTCTAATCAAAGCTAATGCATATATCTTGTTGCATGAATCTTTAGAATCATCTACAATTAAAATCTTGAAAATATATTATGAATAACATAGAACAGAAGCAATACAAAAGTAATAGTAAAAACAAATACACCAGTGGAAAGAAGGATAGAAAGAGTAGAATCATAAAAATCTGATATATATATATATATATATATTTTCAATTAACTTCTTAGGAATTGTATATGTGACAAATATAATATTTGTGTGGAATCTCTTGAAACTTGATGACACCATCTTCTCCTTATCAGCTGCACCCTCTCGATGTACTGTGTGTAACAAAAAAGAAGCATATATTATATCAACAGGTTTTGGATTATAAGGTAGATTTCATCCTAAAAACAGATAACATTTCAGCCTTTAGATGTGTGTTGTTTGATAATGTTTCTTGCTGCCACTTCCGAGAATTCCTATACTTTATGTGATCTTTGCTTAATATCTAATTTAGCTTAACATAGAATCTCTACCTTCTCGTGCCTTTCATTCTTCAATCTCTTTCTTTCCGTGGGCAGAAGCTTATAAACAAAAAATCAAACAAATATGAGCATGGCAAGAAATGACTGACCAAGATAACAATTAAGAGAAGAGTTTGAAAAAGATGGAGACGTGAAAATTTGTTTGCAAGATAATTAGATGAGAGTAGGCTAAAAACTCCAAGCATTTGCAATATTACTCTCATTTAGACCACGATAGTCCCGATCAATAATGGCCTTGTCCACTCCGAACAATGAGATTCTGTCCAAGCATTTGCAACATCTCGTTTTCTTTTGTTTTCTCCACTGAAATGATCGTTGGATAGTCAAAACTAAATGATCCAATGAGAGGAAGAAGTAAGGTTAGTTATCATATGCTTCAATCGATAAAAAACATTCAAGTGGGATACTAACCAAACAAATTGTCGTGTTGCTACATTGGCTGCTTAGCTTCAAGCTTGGGGGGAATAGCGGAAGATGTGAAAACGAAAAATAGGGGAAGCAAATCTCTAATATAAATGGGCATTAAAGCTATGTGGATAGAAGATACTAAAAACACTGCATCAAACACTTAAAATGCCAAAGTGATCTCCTTATCACCATTACCATCATAACCTCTTTACTGATGTCTGCAAAGTCTACAAAACCTCTTTGTCTATTACCATCAAAATTCTGAAGGACAAACTCTGAAAGAAACAAATACAGAAAATGTAACATCTTTGAAGAGAATAAGTGATTCACATTTAAAAGTCATTTAGAAAACAATATAAAGATTCCTAAAAACAATTCCTACAATAGTTGAAACCAAAACTATAAAACGGGAAAATCTAAAGGAAAATGATGAAAATTACAATAGTTGAAGACTCAAAAGTACTAATTTGAAGTGACACATTATATAAATCTTAACTAAAATTAGCTGAAAGTAACAAAATTGTAAAAACCAATATAAACATACCAAATAATTTGGGTTAGTTGGATGTTCTCTTCCCCTATTTTTTAATCGCACAATCTTCACCTGAAATTATAAAACGGAAAAATCTGAAGGAAAATGATAAAATTATATAAGGAACAAACAAAGAGGAAGACATCATGTAATGATTAAATGTTGGTTATTCAAGAAGATAAAAGAAAAAAATTCAATGCAAAACTGGATTGAATAAACTCGATTGTTTATTAAACCTTTTTGTCTATATATATAGAAATTAAGATTGCATCATACTAACTGAAAACGACATTGTATAAACACTTTCTTAATCTCTTGTGTAAAATTTTAGAAGCTTGGTGTGTAGGAGTTTCAGGATTTCTGAAATATGTCCCCGCAGACCACATCAAACCAGTGATTAAAAATTTTAGCTTCCCCTGAAACTAAAAAACGTTATCTTCAGGGGAATTTGTTATTGTTATCTAAGTAGAATTCATATTTTAATGTAACTTAGTATATTCATTACGTAAAACACCTATACACTACAAAGTTGCCTTAACTATAAGAATAATTTAGAGTTACATCTATAGATTGAAGAGATTAGTGTTACATCTATAGAGGAAGAGATAGCAAAAAATTAAGGGATCCAACGTTCTCTTAAGAAGTATAAAAAGTTATACAAAGTAAACGACACAGTTCATAAATAAGAAATTTAAGATATTTCATACCAGATAACATGAGAGCATGGCTAGTGTTGAACCTGTCGTAGTTTCACGTACGCAGCTTTGATGGATCTCAGTGCTCCTCAAAATGTGTTTAATATATTTCTTAAAAGGAAGCATAACAGAGATGAAACATATTGACAAACATTGAAAGTCATTAGTGTTATTTATAAAAATCAAAGCAACTCTAACAATAGAATTGTGAACTAAAAAAGCTTTCTAAATCAAAAGAGTTTGAAGACTTGCTAAAAATGGTGAATGCTAGCCTCTTCCGTTTGATCGATTGATCAATCGCCGAGACACGTATGCTGTGATTTTAGATGTTGAAAAATAGAGAGTGTCACCAGAGAAAGGTTTCCGCTGAAGACGATGGTCAAACAGATTATACGACCTCAATGGACACGATTTCCCATACCGACTCGAGATTCTACGGGCGATCAAACTCCATTTCCCCGATCCTAAATTGGTCATAAGTTTCTTGATCGCTGCATTCTCCTATGTAAGCCAAGGTCCCTTCACTTTGCTATTAGTTCAGCCACAACAACCACCATTTGGTCTCCGGGATCCAACTCGGGGAGATCTGCCTCAATCACACGCTTACTCAATCCGTGAGGAAGTAGAAGATGAAGGAAGTGGAAGGGTTATCTTTTTGCTAATTCTGAACACCTAAGGGTTTTTTTTCAGCTCTAAAACGTTAAAATCCTAACGTGGGATGCACATGCCAATTGGCAGAATAATATTGGACTATAGAGAGACGTAAATTTGGTGATGTGGATAGGCTGAGAGTCCTCAAAATGCTACTTTCATATATTATAGATTTATTCTTAGTTATTTTCTTTTTCCAAAATTTTGACGAATTAATTACTTATTTTTTCGAGTTTTAACTACTTTTTATCATAATAATTTTTTTAAACAACATATTGTTCTATATATTTGAGTATAAGAGGTCGAGATTCATTTCTAGTATAATGAAAAGAGTAATATGGGTAATATGGTCGGGAAGAGGAAGCTCTTAAGGTCATTTTAGACCCTTGGATTCATACCAATCATCCAAGACTTCCATCACATTAACCGAGAATCGACGCAACAATCATCAATTTGACTAGTTTAAGGGATCATGGGTCAAGCCGTATATAGCCTTTATGCCTAAAATGTATGTATTGAGCCATCGAAAGAAAAATTGATACTTTGAGTGAAGCTATGATGTAGAATCATATAGTTATAATGTCATGTAATCAGTGAAGTCTAAGAACTATATATGGGAAACAAGACTCCACCAAAAAAGAGAAGGATCATGTGTTACAACATGCTTGCAATAATATGTACATGATTATCTAGAGACAATAAAAATCTTTAGAGAGTAAGGATGTTCATATGGAGATGTCTGATTAATTGCTGCAAATATGAAGACGAAGAAGTTGTAAAGGACATGACTACTCAATGTGTGGATAAGCTTTGGATAACATAAACCATATGTTGTTTAGTTGTCCTTAGAGTAACCTTATATGGGATGCATCACAATGTTTACCTAATATTCTCAGAATCCATATATGTTTGCCTGATTACTTGTCTTCTGTCTAAATAGAAAGATATAGAGGATATAGGAAATGTGGAGAAGAAAACACCTTTTTTTGGTTGGTATGGCAAATCTAGAAAGAAAAAAAAAAATACTGCTTATCACACTTGTTCTATGAACTAGACTTGATAAATCCAACTGGAATCCAAATCTAAAACTTACGGAGGATGTTGGATACCAAAAGAGGAGATTAGATGTTGCAAATAGTTTTGGGTCAAAACATTTTTCACACCTTCTCCTACCTACTCGCGAAAGGATCATGTATGATTTAGGTCCTTATTTGTGTGTTGACAATCTGAAATTTGGTAGTGAGGCTTATGAAACAAACTCGCACAACTTGGTGCATGCCATACTCAACTGAGATGAATAGCCATGTTTGGGTACGAATCCGATAACATCAAAGATTAGAATAACTACTCAGAGGTTCTTGCACCTAAATCCACGAGAGACTACATGTGCTAACTTTTTTTAGCAAAATGCAAAAACCCTTTTCTTCAACCACTTTGTATTTATAAAATTTAATTTGCCATACATTGTAAATGTGTTTTCCTTTATCTTTACACTTACGAAAAAAATTGGAGTTGATAAATGTAATAATAAAAAACTTTGGAGCGGAGATCCAGAGTGTGAACTAACTACCACAGGCCACGTTACCGCATTATCACTCTTTCTCTCTCTCTCTCTCTCTGGTAGCTGAGCTGATCTTTTGTTTCCCCTCCCGTTCCTCTTCTCTATTTAATGGGTTCCTGAGAAACCCATTCCCTTTCTAACAGCAATCTACTCTCCACCTAACATTGCTCGGTACTGACTCGTCGACTCGGCAGGTGACCAGGTTCGTCTTCTTTTCTTAATTTTCATTACAGGACTCGAACACTCAGATCCGTGTTACTACCGATTCCGATCTGTGTTTTGGTTTAATCTCAAACGAACAGTGTCGATCCCGTTTGGGTTTTAGGGCCTAGAGGACTAGTGAAGATTCGATAGTACATTGATTTCTTTCATACGAGGTTGAGATCTAAATTGAACAAATGAATTCTGTAATGCAGTGGTTGAGATTTGGAATTGTGGGTCCCCCTTGTTTCGATCTCAGTTCGTATTCTTTTAATCCAAAGTAGTTGGATTCAAAAGTTTTTCTTCTTTGATTTGGTTCTCGATCAATAAAATATACTACTTTTGATTAATGGAATCAATGATCTGTTAAATTGGTTTCAAGTTTTGCACTTTTCTGCTGGATTTAAATTTAATACATCATTCACGACTCAAATGCCACGTTTCTTATCTTATTCAGTTCCTTTTGAGCCGATAACAATGGCCACGGGACAGCTTTTTTCACGCAACACACAAGCGTTGTTCTACAATTACAAGCAACTTCCAATTCAGCGGATGCTTGATTTCGATTTCCTTTGTGGTGAGTGACATTTATGAATTACATTGTTTTAATCAGTTTCTTCTGGTTTAGTTGACTTGATGGTTAAAATTTGGTGTTAATTATGTTTACTCTTTGCAGGACGAGAAACTCCTTCCGTTGCTGGTATCATTAACCCAGGTTCTGAGGGATTCCAAAAGTTATTCTTTGGTCAGGAGGAAATCGCCATCCCTGTCCATGCAGCGTAAGTTAAATACCATTTAGATAGAGAGATCTAATAAAAAGATAGATAAGTAATGTGTCTCTCATTGTCTATCTATTGCAGCATTGAGGCAGCATGTGCTGCTCATCCTACTGCAGATGTATTCATCAACTTCGCATCATTCCGAAGGTTAGTGTAGTTTTTTTCTTCTTTAAATTGCAAATTTTCCTGTCACTCTTTGTGATTCTTTTGTAATGATTTTTTTTCTCCTCTTGTTCAGTGCTGCTGCTTCATCCATGGCTGCTTTGAAACAGCCGACTATTAAAGTAGTGGCCATAATAGCAGAAGGTGTTCCAGAGTCAGACACTAAACACTTGATTGCGTATGCTCGTGCTAACAACAAGGTGAGTTTTAGTACTAGGTCACGCATACATGAGGTATTAGTCTTTGGATACATTCTAAATCAATCTTTGTTACTGATTGGTTGTTACAGGTCATTATTGGACCAGCTACAGTTGGAGGTATTCAAGCTGGAGCCTTTAAAATTGGTGACACAGCCGGAACAATTGACAATATTATCCAATGCAAGCTGTACAGGCCCGGATCTGTTGGCTTTGTCTCAAAATCTGTATGTGCTGATTATTGTTGCACTTTGCTAGTTTGCATAAGCTGATTGTAATCCTATTTTGTATCGTAATCCGAGTATTTATTTGTCATTGTTTACGTTTCTACAGGGTGGTATGTCTAATGAAATGTACAACACCGTTGCTCGTGTGACAGATGGGATTTATGAAGGTAAGTTTCTAGTTTATGTTAAGAATCTAATAATAAATGTATCCTCATGCCTGTATAATTTCTGAATAGTCTTGAACTGAATATATGTTTTGGGATGGCCATATAGGCATTGCTATTGGTGGGGATGTGTTCCCAGGATCCACTTTATCTGACCATATCCTACGATTTAACAACATCCCACAGGTATATTAATCTCGATTACTGAATTTTGTTGTCGATTGTGCTTTCTTCTGACAGTTGAACATCCTACTCCCTTTAACTCAAAAGTTATGTTATCCATTTTCAAATACTGCAGATTAAGATGGTGGTTGTACTTGGTGAACTTGGAGGAAGAGATGAATATTCTCTAGTGGAAGCTTTGAAACAAGGAAAAGTCACCAAACCAGTTGTTGCTTGGGTCAGTGGTACCTGTGCACGTCTCTTCAAGTCCGAAGTACAATTTGGTCATGCAGTAAGTAACTTAAAAGAAACTCTAGACACTAATCTTCTTTTGCTTGCTATATAAATCAGTCTTTGTTATGATCTGAATTCAGGGGGCTAAAAGTGGTGGAGAGATGGAGTCTGCACAAGCCAAGAATCAAGCACTCAAAGACGCCGGAGCTATTGTACCTACTTCATTTGAAGCCCTAGAATCTGCAATCAAAGAGACTTTTGACAAATTGGTCAGTGCTTCAACTAGAGTTTCCCTTAAACTTGCATTTTATTTTTGTTGTGATCTTATATGATAAAAAATTTCTCTGTGTCTCGTATAGGTGGAAGAAGGAAAGGTCTCTCCTATTAAGGAAGTCACTCCCCCACAAATCCCTGAGGATCTCAGCTCTGCGATCAAGAGTGGGAAAGTCCGCGCTCCTACTCACATCATCTCCACCATCTCTGATGACAGAGGTATTAATATACCATTTTCTCATTGTTTAAAAAAAGAACATTGTTGCAAAAAAAATAAATTCTCTTTGTATTAAACTTTCAGGGGAGGAACCATGCTATGCTGGTGTGCCAATGTCTTCCATCATCGAACAAGGTTTAGGTGTGGGAGATGTCATTTCTCTACTATGGTTCAAACGTAGTCTACCCCGTTACTGTACGAAATTCATCGAGGTTTGCTCATCTTTCCATTTCCTAATTAAACACTATTTAGCTATATAGTGAGATTGAATCTGCTTTCTGACACTTTTGAACTATGATCAGATATGCATAATGTTGTGTGCTGATCACGGTCCATGCGTCTCTGGTGCTCACAACACCATTGTAACCGCAAGAGCAGGAAAAGACCTTGTCTCAAGTCTTGTCTCAGGTCTATTAACAATTGGTCCTAGATTTGGTGGTGCTATTGATGACGCAGCACGATACTTCAAGGACGCTTCCGACAGGGTAATAACCACTTTTTCCCATCTCACTACGACTGTATCAAGCAATTCTTGGATCTGAGATATGAATTGGTACCAAAAAAACGTTTTCGCCATTTTCAGAGTCTCACGCCTTACGAATTCGTGGAAGGCATGAAGAAGAAAGGAATCCGTGTCCCTGGTATCGGTCACAGGTAACTTACAAACCAGCTTAGACCTCGAGTTTTTTGTTTGCGTTTTTCGATGTAAATGCATAGCAGCAGAAACATAATACATTCTCTTATGTGATTTGTTTGCTCTTTACATTTTGTAGGATCAAGAGCAGAGACAACAGAGACAAAAGAGTGGAGCTGCTTCAGAAATTCGCGCGGTCTAACTTCCCTGCAGTGAAGTACATGGAGTATGCAGTCGAAGTAGAGACATACACACTCTCTAAAGCCAACAACCTCGTACTCAACGTCGATGGAGCCATTGGATCTCTCTTCTTGGATCTTCTCGCTGGAAGCGGAATGTTCACTAAGCAAGAGATTGACGAGATCGTCCAGATCGGTTATCTCAATGGTCTCTTCGTCCTCGCTCGATCCATCGGTTTAATCGGGTAACTCTCCTAACCGAACACATATTGATTTTGTTTATCAAACCAAATTTGATTGATATGGATACTCAAGCTTGTGTGAAAATGAATTGTTGCAGACACACATTCGACCAGAAGAGACTGAAGCAGCCACTATACCGACACCCTTGGGAAGATGTTCTGTACACCAAGTAATCAAATATATCATTATTCACTTCTCATCATATTCTTATTATCCCTCCAATTCCGAGTCATTATAATAGCTTTTTTCTTTTCTTTTTGTATTTCTTCTCAAGATTATTTTTTCCCAAAACTTTCTGGTAAGTCCCCAGTGAATTTTCTTACATTGTAAAAGCATTTAACTTTGAATAATGGAAGAAAGTCTGAAGTTTTTCTAATTATGAGATTATATCTTTGTTAATTTCTTTTTTTTTTCTTACGGCAAAATAGATATTTCATACATATATAAATTAGAGTTTACATTGTCATGTTGTAACAACGGAATAGGTGGCTAATTACAATCAGAATGGAAACAACCATTATTCGGAAAAGGTGAAGAACAATGATACCTTGTTAATTTCTCCAAAGTTTTTCAATATGAACCGACGTTATCTAATAAACAAGTATCAATAGTTCTGAACTGATAAAACCAAAATCCCTTTTCAAGGATGAAACTTTTTTCTTTTACAATAACTTTTTAGCTTTCTAAAGAAACCAATAATTTGATTCGGTCATATCCATATAGTAACCGAAAACTATGCCATCTTAGTGAGTTAGCATTTATTAATGAAGACCATATAAAAAAAGGTGATTAGTTTTTGTTTTGTTTTAAAGAGAGTGAGCTAGTTGCCGATATTTTGGGTGAATTAGTCTTAGATAGCGATTAAAATATCGGAGTTGAAGGCATGAAGCGGTGGGGCGGCGGGTTCAAATTTATTTTAAGATATGTATAAATTACATTCATACAAGTTACAAGGTAGGTATTTATTGTACGGATTATTAGCTATAAAACAAACAAAAAAGAAAGATGTAGAAGTGACGTTTTTAAGGAAAAAAAAAACAATAGAAGGATGTAGAAGTCTGCTTATGGATTACAGTTCAACTCAGGTTCAAAATATGTGGACCGAACACCAATTGCTACACCTACATGTTGTTATAGAGCGGATTATAAATAGAATTTAATTAGATGCTTTCTTGCCGTTTTAACACTTGTGCTTTTATAAAACACTCTCAGTGCACTGTACAGTATCTGTCTTACCGCTTACGTATTTTTTGTTTTTGTGTGCCTAAACAAACAAAATGTGAGTACCAAAAAAAAAAAAAGTACCATTTTTCAGAATTTTTGAAAGCTTTTCCATTATAAAATGTTTCTCGCGTCAATTTCCTTAATTTTCCCTTTTATAGGGAGAGAAACTCTTGTATCTCTGATAGGGAGCGAGAGACTAGAGAGTAGAGACAGTCATCTCTACACAATCAAATGAATCTCTATTTCGATTCTTCATCTGAGAAGAATTTCGTCGTGGTTTAGCTGTCCGATTCAACTCGATTACTGACGTTTTCGATCTCCGTCTGTTTTCCGGAGGAATTGCCGTGTCTTGTCCCCTGTTCTGGTAGTGGTAGGGTTTCTGTTTTTCGAGCGCAATGGAGACTCCACCTGCGGATGAGCTGCTGAAGAAGATACTAGAGCTGGAGCAAAGTCAGGAATTTCTTAAGGAGGAGATGTCTAGGCTCAAGGTATCGGGGGAGCGTAGGCAGCGATCGCATTCACTGTCGACGCATCGGCCGCCTAGAAGAAGTATCGGCATGGGAGCTCCGGCGTGGAGTAAGAGCGGCGAAGCCTCGTTTCGTCACGCTTCGCCGCTGCAGAGGAAGAGCCGTATCCAGTGTTCGACGAAATTGAGAGCTGGAGTAGGTGGCGGAGGACCATCGGCCGGGAAGTTCACGAATCAACAGTATTTGAATATTTTGCAGTCGGTAGCACAGAGTGTTCATGTCTTAGATCTAAATATGCGAATAATCTTTTGGTGAGTTGTTCGATCTTGTGAATGCAGTTTATGTTTTCTGGATTTTCATAGTTGCTGGAGTAAGATGTGATTTCATGGATAGACGGTTTGCACTATCGTTGCGGATTATTCATTTGTAGTATTCAATTACATGATTGTTCCAGGAATACCATGTCGGAAAAACAATTCGGGTACTCCGCTGCAGAAGTAGTTGGGAAGAATCCAATTGATGTTATGGTAAACGATCGGGATGCTGTTTTTGCCATGACTGTTGTTCAACGTTGTGTCAAAGGAGAGACCTGGACCGGCGAGTTTCCTATCAGGAACAGATCAGGGGAGACATTTTCAGCTGTGACTACGGTTTCCCCTTTCTATGATGATAACGGCTCTCTTTTTGGGATCATTTCTATCACTAGTAACTCAGCACTCTATCTGTCCCCAAGAATCTCTTCGGACAAGTTTAAGGAGGAAGAACCTGAAACGAGCACTAGCCCTGCAAGGAATAGCTTTGCTTCTAAGCTGGGTTTGAATTCTAAAGGAGCTGTTATATCGAAACTTGGCCTTGACTCTGATCAGCCTATAAAAGTTGCTATTGCATCAAAGATGTCAAGTCTGGTTAGTTCGGTTGTATATTCTCACCTCTTATCTTGTTGTTCCATATTTTGACTAGTGTTAGTTCAATTACAGGCATCCAAGGTGGGCAACAAGGTCAGGTCAAAATTGCGAACAAGTAATAGGAGTGCCACACTCTCTGAGGGTGGCAGTGGGGACAGTCATCATTTGGATCATGGTTTCGTCAGTGCTACTCCCTCTGATCACAGTGATTATGCAGCATCAAGTGGTGCCAGCACCCCTAGAGGGGATTTTATCCCTTCTCCGTCTGGTGTATTCACGCATCACGATGAGAAGTTTCATTCGAAACCCTTCAAAGGTTTCAGTGATGGAAAATCTGCAATCTGTAAGGTTCTCACCTCAAAAGCTGATCAATGGAGTGTAAAGAAAGGGAATGAGCAAGAGGAAGATAAGTCCCATCAGACTAATCCCTCTTCCGGTGTTAAGTCTGAAAGCCATTCCTCTGGAAGTAGTTTGTGGTCTGTAAATGCAAACAGCACAAGTAGCACTAGTAGCTGCGGAAGTACCAACAGCAGTGTTATGAACAAGGTTGATACAGATAGCGATTGCTTGAAATATGAAATACTATGGGATGATTTGGGAGTTGGAGAACAAATCGGACAAGGTGAGTATTCTCCTGAAAAGATTTTCTTGTAGTTGTTTGTCAGACACTTGTCTTCTTATAACATCATATATTTTATGTGATATTCCGTCTCAAGTAACTTAGCATTATACAGGTTCATGTGGAACTGTGTATCACGCCCTCTGGTTTGGATCTGTACGTAATTTGGCTTCTGGTGATATTGTAGAATATGTATTTGTTGATTTGTTCACGCTTCCATAATTGAAAAAAGTTTTCACAACTTCAGAAATCTATGTTGTTGAAAGTTGCTAGTTTCACCGCAGGATGTAGCTGTAAAATTGTTTTCCAAACAAGAATATTCAGAAGAGGTCATGCAATCTTTTAGACAAGAGGTATTGCTTTTAATGGGTTTGTTATATATTGGTAATGATTTGGTTGTGTGTTGTTTTGGCAAAAGGCAGGTGAGATCTAAAAATTCTAAAATATTTGTATTGTCTTGTTTTACTGTGAAGGTATCGTTGATGAATAGACTTAGACATCCTAACGTTCTCCTGTTTATGGGAGCTGTGACTTCACCTCAGCGTCTCAGTATAGTGTCAGAGTTCCTTCCACGGTCCGGTCTCATCTCTTTCGGTTACTACTCTCACTTTATTTGTGTTTTTTGCCCTTCAAGCTGTAGCTCTTATCCATCATTCAAATTACAATTTGCAGGGGAAGTCTCTTCCGTCTACTGCAGAGAAGTATGTCAAAGCTGGATTGGAGGCGGCGTATCCACATGGCCTTGGACATTGTGCGTATTAGTTATACGTTCATTAGACATATGATTTTTCATTTCTATGATCTTTAAAAATTTGTGGGTAGACAATTTTTCAGTAAGTATGAGCTGCTCTATATTATTACTTGTTTGTATTTGTCTTTTGATCCTTCTTTTCCACTCTATTTGACTCAGTCACCGTACATCTTATCCAGCATATTGCATAATTCTTTACACAGGCTCGCGGTATGAATTATCTTCACCGTTGTAGTCCTCCCATCGTCCATCGTGATCTGAAGTCGTCAAATCTGCTGGTAGACAGGAACTGGACCGTTAAGGTGACATATTCATCTTGAAATACATTTAGCTTTCTGAAACGAAAATGATGCTTTAGATAAAAATCATCATTTTATGTTACTGAACTGGAAAAGATCTCCAAATTTGGGACTAGAAACATTGTCAACTTACAGTGACATCTCTAACAGGTAGCTGACTTTGGTCTTTCGCGTATCAAGCATGAGACGTACCTGACTTCCAAGTCCGGAAAGGGAACGGTACTTAGACTGGACTCTTATCGATTTGAATCCTGATTTATAGTCACAATGATCTTGATTGGGTGTTTTTACCTGTCTTGTAGCCACAATGGATGGCACCCGAAGTCCTTCGAAATGAGTCTGCTGATGAGAAGTATATTCTCGTTTTCTGTTTGGTGAAGTTCTTTTGATTAAATTTTTTTTTTTTCCTAGCAGGCTGACTAGCTCGTCTTACTCATTGATACAGGTCTGATATTTACAGTTTTGGAGTAGTACTATGGGAACTTGCCACTGGGAAGATCCCATGGGAAACTCTCAACTCGATGCAGGTATTGCTTTTGAGCAATAGAACTATGAAAATAGAGTGCCACCCAATAGCAGTTGGTCCTAGGAATCACATATTTGGGCAATTTTATTTATGAACGACATGTTTTAGTCTATCAATGAAGTTAAAAAAAAATAACAAGAATCTTTATGCCAAAAGATCAGTTTCAAGTTTCAGGGTAAATACTATTAATAGATTGTACTAATTATGAAAACCATAATATTTCTGCAGCATGCATCTCTTACGAATTTCCGGTTTCCATTGCACGACCATTTGGCATGCTGAAAACTATCATATTCAGTCTTATTGATCTTCCTCTTGTAAAACAAATATGAAAAGGTACTTCATCTGAAATATCTGCAGGTGATAGGAGCAGTTGGGTTCATGGACCAAAGGTTGGTAATTCCAAAGGACATTGATCCTTGTTGGATCTCACTAATGGAGAGCTGTTGGCACAGGTAAAACTAACATATTGAACACCGCATTGCTTAAAAGAACATGACCTTTTATGTATTACGGTTCTCCTTGATTTAGATGTTCAACATATTTCACTTGATTTAGATATGCTACATATTTTCACAGCTAATGCTGACATTAAGTTTGTGTTGCTATTTTTGGTATGTCCCACATGGCAGCGATACGAAGCTGAGACCCACATTCCAAGAACTGATGGAGAAACTAAGAGACCTCCAAAGAAAATATACGCTACAGTTCCAAAAGACTCGTGCTGCGTTATTTGACAACTCTCTTCTCAGGGAGGACTAAATTAAACCAAAGGTGTGACCCTTTTTCACACCAAGTTGTTCTTCAAGACTCAAAGACTGTTCATAAAATCAGAGATAGAAAGTTGCTCTGTTTTGAGCAGCAACATAGGGAGATTGACTCTGATTTCTGACACTTTGAGCTATGATCAGATATGCATAATGCTGTGTGCTGAACATGGTCCATGCGTCTCCGGGGCGCTCACAGCAAGAGCAGGCAAAAAACCTTTTCCATCTCACCGCAACTGTAGCATCAAACGTCTCTTGAATCTATGATACGAATTGGTACAAAAACGTTTTGCCATTTTCAGAGTCTCACGTCTTACGAATTAGTGGAAGGCATGAGGAAGACGGGAATCCGTGTCCCTGGAAATGGTCACAGGTAACTTACATGTCGATTTGGTTGTTTTCACATGTCGACGCACAAATTGGCGTTATTATGAAACAATCACAACAAGTATCTGCTTTTTAGCAAGAGCTAAAACAGAACACTCTGTTATGAGTTATATTTTTCTAACATTTTTATGGAATCATGTAGGATCAAGAGTAGAGACATACACACTCTCTAAAGCCAACAACCTCAACGTAGATGGAGCTCCATTGTATCTCTCTTCTTGGACCTTCTCGCTGGAAGTCCAATGAGACTGACGAAATCGTCCAGACCGGTTATCTCAACGGCCTCTTTGTCCTCGATCGATCCATCGGTTTAATTGGGTAGCTCTCCTAACCGAACACATATTGATTTTGTTCTTGAAACAAATTTGATTTGGATCCTCAGAACTATGTATGAATGATTGTTGAAGAAAAACATTCGATTCCACCAGAAGAGACTGAAGTAGCCACTGTAACTACACCCTTGGGAATATGTTTGTAAGTTTGATTTTTTGGTCGAATGTCTTGTAAGTTGGACACCAAGAAACCAAACAAAAAATCATCATCCACTTCTTCTCATCATAGTATTCTCATATTCCCTCCAAAGCATTATACCACATTCATTACAATCTTGGGCTTTTCTTTTCTGTATTTCTTCTGAAGATTATTTGGTCTGATTTCCCAAAACTTTCTGGTTACTCCCAGGTCCTAAACCTTATGCATTTCTACAATGTTGCAGTAATTTTTCTTACATTGTAAAAGCATAACTTTGAATAATGAAAGAAAGTCACAAGTTTGTCTTGTGATGACAATGTATATTTATTTAAAATTTAGAAGAACCATATGTTGATAATCTTTTTAAAAAATTTCAATATGAAAATTATCTAATAAACACGTATCAATAGTTCTTCTAATCAAACAAGAACGAAATTCCACTTATATGCGAGGACAAAGATCTCCTTATTTCACGAAAATATGGTCGTCTATCTTCAAAAATTGGGTAGGGTGCATCTGTATAAGTTTTTGAATCTTTTAGCAAGTTAGCATTATAAATATGATTTCAATTAAAAAGGGTGACTTAGTTAGTTGCCGATATTTTGGCTAGTTTTTAACTGTTTCAGATAGCGATTGAAATATTGGAGTCGAATGCTTGAAGCGGTGGGAGAAGAGTTGTATTCTATGGCATGGCGGGAACACACAAGCCCATGGCATGGCGGTATGTATAAGTTGTATTAATGCAAGGTAAATTGTTGTATGAGTAACGGCTAAATCTGTCTTATTTACATGCTTTGCGAATCAGTTCACTATGACCATTGATCCTCGGTTTCAAACGGTGAAATCTGTATGAGCAACGGCTAAATCTGTATGACATTGTAGCTTTAGTTTTAGACATAGATGTTACAATTTGTTTTATTCAATTTACTAAATAACTAGAAACTTGCCCGCGTGATTGCGCGGAGATGTGATGTAAGAGAGTAAAATTTAATACATTAAAATACTATATATTCCGCATATTCTTATCAAGATTCTCAAATCAGTATTTACTATATGAAGATACGTATAAACATATCGTAAATTAGGTGTAAAAGGTCATAATATCTTATAAATGCTTACTTGTGAAGGAATTTAAACCTACATCCCTCTTTTGGGAACCAAAACACATTCATATACAAACCACAATATTTACGATACGTTTCTCTGAGAAATCTAAACCCTAGAGCCTCCTTAGGGAACTCAAACACATTCATATACAGTCCACGATATCTACAATATGTTTCTTTAGGGAATATATACTCTAGACCCTCCTTTAGAAACCCAAACACATTCATATATAGTCCATGACATCTACAGTACGTTTCTCTAGGAATCTATATTCTAGACCCTCTTTTGGGAAACCAAATACATTCATATACAATCCATTATATGTACGATGTATATCTCTTGAGACTATATACCCTAGACCCTCTTTTGGGAACTCAAACACACTCATATGCAGTTCACAATATCCACGATACATTTCTCTAGGGAATCTAAACCCTTCAACCTCTTTTGGGAACCAAATCACATTCATATACAGTCCACAATATCTATGATACGTTTCTCTGGGGAATCTAAACCCTAGAACCTCCTTTGGGAACCCAAGCACATTCATAGTCCACAAATATGTAAGATACGTTTCTCATTAGAATTTACACTCAAAGACCCTCATTTGGGAACCTAAGTACATTCATATACAGTCCATTATATGTATGATGTGTTTCTCTTGGGACTCTATACCCTAGGCCCTCATTTGGAAACCCAAGCACACTCATATATAGTCCACAATATCTACGATACATTTATCTAGGGAATGTAGACCCTTTAACCTTCTTTGGTAACCAAAACACATTCATATACAGTCTATGATATTTATGATACCTTTCTTTGAGGAATCTAAACCATAGACCCTCATATGGGAACCCAAACGCATTCATATACAGTCAACAATACGTTTCTCTGGGAAATCTATACCATGGACTCTCCTTTGGGAATCCAAGTACATTCATAGTCCACGATATGTACGATACGTTTTTCATGAGAATTTACACCCTAGAACCTCATTTGGGAACCCAAACACATTAATATACAGTCAACGATATCTACAATATGTTTCTCTAGGGAATCTATACCCTAGGCCCTTCATTGGGAACCCAAACACATTCATATACAGTCCACTCTATGTACGTTAAATTTCTCTTGGTATATATACCTTAGACCTTCCTTTGGGAACTCAAGCACATTCATATACAGTCCACGATATCTACGATATGTTTATCTGATGAATCTATACCCTATACCCTCTTTTGGGAACCCAAACACACTCATATAAAGTCCATGATATGTACAATGCGTTTTTCTAGGGAATCTAGACCCTACAGCCTCCTTTGGAAACCCATGCACATTCATATACAGTCCACGATATCTATGATACTTTTCTCTTGGGAATCTAAACCATATACCCTCCTTTGGGAACCTAAGAACATTCATATTTAGTCCAACCGTCTCCATGGTTTGACCTTGGTTGTTATTTATTGTCATAATAAATACAACTGTTACCAAAAATTGACTACACCGTATTATAAAAGGGAACTTCGTTTCCGCCGGAGACACAAATTTCCTAGTTAGTAAAACCAAATCGCTTACTTTAATATCCATTAATATTTTTCATCTATCACATGATTGGCTAACTGAGCTACTTTTAGTATTGTACACAAAATCATTTTTTGTATCGATATTTTGGAGCAACATGATCACGACTTTCAACTTTAAACAATGATTCGGCTATCCCGATACTTTGACACTATACAAAAATTCATGAGTATAAACTATTTCATCAGCACTGCTAGTGTCCGAAGTACCAATGCTATTAGAGTTGTGATATTCTTCACCTAAAAAATACAACTTAGTTAAAAAATTTAAGAAAAAGCTTTTTGAATAATGGTTTTAATTTTTTTTTTTTTTGAAAAACAACTTACCAATTTAATATGTTTTCGAAGGAGAAGATAAAACGTTTTATAATAAGACGGTATGATGAAGTCTCTAGAGAAGGAATAAGGCTATTGGAGCATAAGTAACTAAGTTAAAGCTCAAATATTTAATGTGTTGTGTTTGATTTTCTATAAGAAATTAAATTAAGACAATAACTAAAACGAAAGTGAAAGACTTGAGTTATTCAAATTTTAGTAGTTAATAATTTGGTTGGTTTTATGTTGTTTAACATAGAGACCGAATATTGTTTAAATCTGTGATTTATTATGGTTTTAATGTTTAGGGTTTTTTTAAAAAACCATATTAGGTTTTTAGTAAATTATGTAAGATTTTAAACACATTAATATTTAATAAGTAAGATTTTCATATATAATTAAACACAATAATAAGATTTAATAAATTTTTAATAAATTAATTCTCTAGATGGCTATGGTAACGCAACGTGGTAAAACATGTATTCTTTTAATATATATGATATTCAAGTTAAATTTAATATAACTATGACTATCTCTTTTGTTTATATCTTATCATATATTATTTTTTTAAAATGGTTTTATTTTAAAAGAAGCTAAACAAGAGAAAATTATAATTTTAAAAGCTTGTGGATGTACAAAACCCACGGTCATAAACATAATCGATCCAGTAAAAATGGTGGTCCTAATCAAGAAAAAAGTTATAACTCTTCCATAATCTTTGGATTTGATTTCGCATTCTCCGTACGTATAAATCTGTTCTTGTGGGAATGTAGATTTTGCTAGAATTGTTAAAGATCATACAAGGGAGAGAAAATATATGCATGGCTCATATCGACGCCTTGAGGAAGAATTCTTTCCGCATGTTCCATCTGACTGTTCTTATCACAATAACATGGTCAAGGAAAACTCCAAATGCACGTTTTCTCCCCACTCTTCAGCGCTCAGTTCATAATTGGATCCACGTGATTGGACGGAGAGTCGATTTAGCGGAGAATGTTGGTTAGAGTTTTTCACTATGGTTGAGGGATCCGAAAGGGCTAGAAGAAAGACATTGGCTTTTTGAAGGGAGATTGTAGGTCTCCGATATATTTCACATGGGGGTGGGTCATGTCTCATAAGTCACTATGATTAAGCTCAAAATTTGACAGAGATAGTTAGAGCAAAGCTTCAAAAAGCATATCCCAATCAGCTAGATATCTCATCAATAAAGGAAGAGAGGAAAATGAAACTCATAATCCTTGGAACAGACGGGATAAGCACAAAAAAAAAACCTCTTATAGTTTATAGGGCTTCTCTTCAACAGCTATTATCATGTCTTCACTGTCACCAGCAAAATTTCAGACATCGCGAATACCATCTAACGATTTCTCACTACAATAGGAAGCGTAGGAAGCGTAGGAAGCGCTCGAGGCATTATATTGACGAGGTTTCGGGGGAGCCATTTTGATTAAGAGATTAAGTGTTTTGCGAATAGATATGTTAAGATTGTCTCTTCATGAGATGGACAATACATGGTTGAAAGGTTTTCTCGAATGGAATACCAAAAGATAAGTTTTCCCGGGATTAATTCAACACAAAGTTCTCCAATAGGCAAGAAGCTCAGTTAGAGAATTGGAGACTAACTGTTGGTTCCAAACCCCTACCTACAAAATAAAATGAAGATGGGATGAACTGGCCTAAAAGGATCAACCAAACCCAAGAAGTACGGAGACAAATTTAAAGGTTATAATGCTTAGCACTTGGTTATTTGCTGTTCAAAAATAACC
Source organism: Euclidium syriacum (assembly GCA_900116095.1). Lineage (NCBI taxonomy): Eukaryota > Viridiplantae > Streptophyta > Magnoliopsida > Brassicales > Brassicaceae > Euclidium > Euclidium syriacum. The sequence goes on from FPAK01000003.1 coordinate 16,439,827, forward strand.
AATCCACAAACCAATTACCAAAATTTCAACTGTGAAATTCTAGCATCCATTAATTTGAAAGAGCGAATTTACCAGGTAAAAAACTCAAACTCTTTACAAGAGTAGTGGTAGCAAATGGTTTGAAGAATCCAAAAATGGAACGAAAAGTTCTTCGAAAGGATAATTAGTCCACTCCTGTGAAGGGTGATTTGGACTAGAGAGTTGCTCTAAGATTATGTGATCTAATGAAAAATGAAAACTGTGATGAGTGAGCTTTCAATGGTATTTGTAAAGTGAGATTTCGGGTATTGGTGGATCGAATTGTCCTAGTCACTTGGTAATGTCATGTCATGCTTTCAGGTGTTCTCAAGTTGTTATATTATATTATGCAGTCTAATTGCATGTTAATTATATACTTGGTTGCTCGGAAAAACGTGTCTCTCAAGGTGTCCACTTTACATCTGCATTTGATAGCTTATCGGCTAAATTTAAAACGATGAGTCGTTTTCTGAAATAATTCGGGAATGAGACTTTCTTAACGCTAAGTGCCACGACCGTGGAACAATTGTTTTTGAGAGGATAGAAGCGAGGTGTTTAGTTGCCTTGCAAGAACAATTCTGACGTAGTGATACGCTAGTTAGTAGCCAAAAACATTCTCTAATCAATAACAATGTTATTGAAATTTTAAAAGTCTATAAAAATCCGTCTACCAATAACCCCCTATCACCCCGTATATATACACTCTCAAAGTCTCGATACATTTAATATTGGGTTACCATTACGTAGTTATGTATTATAATTCCATTCTTGTTTATGCCTGCCTAACCAACAAATTGTTGAGAGTACCGATGAAAATAGAACTGGCAAACTTGTCCTTTTCTCTACGTCCGGATTTCAGAATTTTTGGAAGCTTTTCACTACTGTTGAGTACTTGGGAACACTTAAGCGTTTCTCACCTAAAGTTCACTGATTCCCATATTTATAGGGAGAGAAACTTTGCATTTCTGATAGGGAGCGAGAGACGAGAGACAGTAATCTTTCCACAGTTAAATGAATCGCTATCTTCGATTCTTCCTCTGAGAAGAATTTCGTCGTGGTTTAGCTCTCCGATTCAACTCGAGCGAGAGACTAAAGACAGTAATCTTTCCACAGCTAAATGAATCTCTATTTTCGATTCTTCCTCTGACAAGAATTTCGTCGTGGTTTAGCAGTCCGATTCTACTCGAGCGATTCCCGATTCAACCCGATTGGCTTCAGTGTTTTTTTTCCCCCGGAGGAATTGCCGTGTCGTGTCCCCTCTTCTGGTAGTGGTAGGGTTTCTGTTTTTCGAGCACAATGGAGAATCCACCTGCGGATGAGCTGCTGAAGAAGATACTTGAGTTGGAGGAGAGTCAGGAGTATCTAAAGCAGGAGACGTCTAGGCTCAAGGTATCGGTGGAGCGTAGGCAGCGATCGCATTCAGTGTCGATGCATCGACCGGGTAGGAGAAACTTCGGCGTGGGAGCTCCAGCGGGAAGGAAGAGCAGTGCAGCCTCGGCCGGGAAGTTCACGAATCAACAGTATTTGAATATTTTGCAGTCGATAGCACAGAGCGTTCATGTCTTAGATCTAAATATGCGAATAATCTTTTGGTGAGTAGTTCGACCTTGGCTTCTGGATTTTTCAAAACTGCTGAAGTAAGCTGTGATTCATGGATAGACGGTTTGCACTATAGTTCCGGATTGTTCATTTGTAGTATTTTCGGTTATCTGGTTTGCTTTCAGATTCTAATTCATTGACATGATTGTTCCAGGAATACCATGTCGGAAAAACAATTTGGGTACACTGCTGCAGAAGTAGTTGGGAAGAATCCAATTGATGTTATGGTAAATGATCGGGATGCTGCCTTTGCTATGACTATTGTTCAACGTTGTGTCAATGGAGAGACCTGGACCGGCGAGTTTCCTGTCAAGACCAAATCAGGGGAGACATTTTCAGCTGTGACTACGGTTTCCCCCTTCTATGATGACCATGGTTCTCTTGTTGGGATCATTTCTATCACAGCTGACTCAGCACAGTATCTTCACTCGAGAATCTCTTTGGCTAAATTAAATGAGGAAGAAGGTGAAACGAGCTTTAGTCCTGCAAGGAATAGTTTTTCCTCCAAACTCGGTTTGGATACCAAAGGCGCTGTTATATCGAATTTTGGCCTTGACTCTGATCAGCCTATACAAGCTGCTATTACATCAAAGATATCAAGTTTGGTTAGTTCGATTGTAGGTTCTATACTCTCACCTTTTTGTCTTGTTGTTGCGTATGTTGACTAGTGTTTGTTCAATTACAGGAATCCAAGGTGAGCAACAAAGTGAGGTCAAAAATGCGAGCAGGTGATACTAGTGTCACGCTGTCTGAGGGTGGCAGTCATCGTTCGGATCATGGTTTTTTCAGGGACGATGCAGTGTCAAGTGGTGCCAGCAGACCAAGAGGGGATTTTATTCATTCTCCTTTTGGTGTATTCAGATATGACGACGAGAAGTTTCCTTTGAAACCCTTCAAAGGTTCCAGTGATGGAAAGTCTGCAATCTGTAAGGTTCCCACCTCAAAAGCTGAAGAATGGATTGTAAAGGAAGGGAACGAGCAGGATAGTTCTAAAGGAAGGCAGAATGAACAAGAGAAAGATAAGTCCCACCAGATCTATCCCTCTTCCGTTGTTAAATCTGAAAGCCATTCCTCTGTAAATGCAAACAGTACAAGCAGCTGCACAAGTGTTATGAAAAAGGTTGATACAGATAGCGAATGCTTGGAATATGAAATTTTATGGGATGATTTGAAAATTGGGGAACAAATTGGACAAGGTGATTATTCTTTTAAAAAGATATCTTGTTTGTCAGACACTTATTTTCTTTATAGCCTCATACAATATATGAGATATTCAGTCTCTGTTTTTCTAACATGCTCGAGTAATTTTCCATTTTTCAGGTTCATGTGGAACAGTGTACCACGGTCTCTGGTTTGGATCTGTACGTTTTACCGCTTCTGGTGATATTGTAGAATTGTTAATTGAATTATTCACACTTCCGTGACAAAAAAAACTGCAAGTTGCTTGTGTTGCTAAGAGTTTCCAGTGTCACCACAGGATGTAGCTGTAAAAGTGTTCTCTAAACAAGAATATTCAGAAGAAGTCATACAATCTTTTAGACAAGAGGTATTGCTTTTAATCCGTTGGATATCGATAAAAATTGCTCTGAGTCTAGTTTTGGCTAAAGGCAGGTGGCATTTTTTGTTAGTTTTTAGTAGAACCAACATCTAAAAGTTCAAAATTATATATATTGGTCTTGTTTTACTGTGAAGGTGTCGTTGATGAAAAGACTTAGACATCCTAATGTTCTGCTGTTTATGGGTGCTGTGACTTCACCTCAGCGTCTCAGTATAGTGTCAGAGTTCCTTCCACGGTCCGGTTTAATTTCACTTTCTTTGTGCTTGACCTTCAAGCCATAGCTCTTATACATCATTCAAATTAAAATTTGCAGTGGAAGTCTCTATCGTCTACTGCAGAGAAGTATGTCAAAACTGGATTGGAGGCGGCGTATGAACATGGCCTTGGACATTGTGCGTATTAGTTATACGTTCATTAGACATGATTTTTCATTTTTTTGATCTTTAACAAGTTGTGGATAGAAAATTTTCTAAAAAGTATGAGGTGCTCTATTAGACTTCTGATTTTCCCCTTTCTATGACTATGATCATTGACAAATGTATGCTAACAATGAGCTGCTGTATTTGATTGCTTGTTTGCATTTGTCTTTTGATCCTTGTTTTTCACTCTATTTGACTCAGTTACCGTACATCTCATCCAGCATATTACATCATTCTTCACACAGGCTCGCGGTATGAATTATCTTCACAGTTGTAATCCACCCATCGTCCATCGTGATCTGAAATCGCCAAATCTGCTGGTTGACAAGAACTGGACTGTTAAGGTAAGACATTTATCTTGAAATATGTTTGGTTTCCCGTAATCAGGATGAACAATAACCTTCCATCTTCGAATTGATTATATAGCGTTCTAAAACGAAAATGAAGCTTAGATAAAAAAATCATCATTTTATGTCAACTTACAGTGGAATCTCTAACAGGTAGCTGACTTTGGTCTTTCACGTATCAAGCGTCAGACATACCTAACCTCCAAGTCTGGAAAGGGAACGGTACTTAAACTAGAATCTTATCGATTTAAATCCTGATATTATAGTCAACCATCTCACAATGATCCTGATTGGCTTTTTTACAGCCACAATGGATGGCACCAGAAGTTCTTCGAAATGAGCCTGCTGATGAGAAGTATATTTTCGTGTTATGTTTGGTCAAGTTCACTTGATTTATTCTTCTTATTAGCCTTCATAGCTAAGTAGCTCGTCTTAATCATTGATACAGGTCTGATATTTACAGCTTTGGAGTAGTACTTTGGGAGCTTGCCACAGGGAAAATCCCATGGGAAAATCTCAACTCGATGTAGGTATCGTTTTCAGCTATAGAACAATGAAAACCACATGTCTCCGAATGAGAATTGGTCCTAGAAATCACATATATGGGAAAATTTTGTTTATAAACAATATGTCAATGAAGCTAAAAAATATCAACAATCTTTATGGGAAAAGAATAGTTTGTTAAAAGTCCATCTAATTTCCATAACTCTGTAGATAAACTGTACTAAATCGGAAGTAAGGAACCATAAAAACCATTGTACTTGCTGTAATTATATATAGTTGAAACGATATTTTGGCAACCTCACGACGAATTTGGTATCGGGTTTCCATTGCACGACCATTCTGCATGCCATAAATTTTCGTTTTACAGGCTCATTGCATTTCCTCTAGTATATGAAGAGATGCTTTATCTGAAATATGTACAGGTGATAGGAACAGTGGGGTTTATGGACCAGAGGCTGGAAATTCCAAAGGACATTGATCCTTGTTGGATCTCATTAATGGAGAGCTGTTGGCACAGGTACACAGATAACATATTTTTTATCTAATATTTTCACAGCTAATGCTGACACTAAGTCTGTGTTGCTATTTTGGGTTGTCCCACACTGCAGCGATACGAAGCTGAGACCGACATTCCAAGAACTGATGGAGAAACTAAGAGCCCTGCAAAGAAAATATACACTACAGTTTCAAGCGACTCGTGCTGCGTTACTTGACAGCACTCTCCTCAAAGACAACTAAACTAAACAGAAGCTGTGACTCATTTCTCTTATGCCTTTTTGTACTTGGACGCACTGCTTCAAGAAAAAACATAGAAAAATGAAACAGAGAGTTGTTCTGCTCTGAACAGTAACATTGGGGTGAAACCATGTATGTCCCTGGCATTGGTCACAGGGAAGAACTAACAAGTATATCCGCTTTTTAGCAAGAGCCAAAACAGAATACTCTGTTATGAGATTATATTTTCTAACATTTTTATGGAATTTTGTAGGATCAAGAGTAGAGACATACACACTCTCTAAAGCCAACAACCTTGTTCTCAAAAGTCGGTGGAGCTCCATTGGATCCCTCTTCTCGGACCTTCTCGCTTGAAGTACAATGTTCAACAAGCAATGAGACTGACGAAATCGTGCAGATCGGTTATCTCAACGGCCTCTTTGTTCTCGATCGGTTTAATCGGGTAACTCTCGTAACCGAATACATATTCCATAAAAAAAATAACTTTACTTTTTATGGTATTGAATAGACAGAAAAACGGTGCGGCAGTGAACGGACAGACGATGCGATATAAAACAGACAGTAAGAGGACTTGGTTTTAAACGGACAAGATGTCGGACAGTAAAACAATTGGTTAGCGAGACGATCAGATGACATGTTATTAACAATAGTATAATGTCCGTATAAGTGTGTATATATGTGTGGCTTATATAGATAATAATGAGAGGGACGGCCGTATGTGTAGAGAGAGATGCGAGAGTTTTACAAAAGAACTTCTTGTTACTACTACACCCAACTTTTTCTTTTACAAAGAGCATTCACGTGTATATATATAGCCCTTGATACTTAGTGATGAAGTATTCTCAAAGTAGAAGTAATAATATAATAAGAAAATGGATACTTACTATTTAAGATTATCCAACAGATTTCAATTTAAAAAGGTGAGTCAGTTGCTGATACTTAGGCCAACATTATTCATGCAAGGATAAACTATAGTCCACATGCGTAACATGTAAACACTCTCTTCACACGGTACCCTCTCTTGCGTAACGAGTGATTGTATTTTTGTTTTTGTCTGCCTAACCAAGAAATTGTCGAGTACCAATTAAAACAGAACCGGCCAAGTGCCAACCTTCTTTCTCCTTTTTACGTCCCGAATTTTAGGAAGCGTTTCCGGTTCCCATTATTATTGACTCCTTGGGGACTACAAACATTTCTCGCGTCAATGTCACCAGGGAGAAAAAACTTTGTATCTTTGGTAGGGAGCAAGAGACATCTCATCTCTTCTCCTCAGTCAAATCAAATCATTCTCTCCCTCGATTCTTCCTGTTAGAAGAATTGCAGCTTCTTCACGTTCCCGACTCTCTCGATTAGCTTCAGATTTGAACTCCGTTTTTTGTTTTTCCGAACGCAATGGAGACTCTTCCTACGACGAAGCTGCTGAAAAAGTTACTAGAACTGGAGGAAAGTCAGAAGCATCTAAAGCAGGAGATGTCTAGGCTCCAGGAATCGGCGGAGCTTAGGCAACGATCGCGTTCGCTGGCGCCTTATCATAAGAGCGGTTTTCATCACGCTTTGCCTTTGCTCAAGGAAAGCCGTATCGAGGATTCGATCAATTTGAGAGCTGGAGTCGATGGCTGGGGACCTTCGGCTGGAAAGTTCACGAATAAACAGTATTTGAATATATTACAGTCGATGGGACAAGCTGTTCATGCCTTCGATTTAAAATTGCGAATAATCTTTTGGTGATCTTACGAATGAACTATATATTTGATTGTCATGGATAATTGAGCATTGTTCATTTGTAGATTGCAGTATTATGTTATCTGGTATGTTTTTGTTTCAGATTCCAACTCGATGACATGATTGTTGCAGGAATGCCATGGCTGAGAAGCTCTATGGGTACTCTGCTGCAGAAGTAGTTGGGCAGAACCCAATTAATGTTATTGTAGATGAGCGGGATGTGGCCTTTGCAAATAATATTATTCAACGCTGTTTCAAAGGAGAGACCTGGACCGGCGAGTTTCCTGTCAAAGGCAAATCAGGGGAGATATTTTCAGCTATCACTACGTGTTCCCCCTTCTATGATGATGACAGTACTTTTATTGGAATTATTACCATCACACGTAACACAGAGCCGTATCTGCACCCAAGAATCTCGGCTAGATTAAAGGCGCAAGAAGCTGAAACGAGCTCTATCCCTGCAAGGAATACTTTTGCCTCTAAACTGGGTTTGGCTTCCAAAGATGCTGCTATCTCGAAACTTGGCCTTGAATCTGATCAACCTATACAAGTTGCTGTTGTATCAAAGATATCAAGTCTGGTTAGTTTAATTGTAGGTTGTATATTCTCACCTATTATCTTCTTGTTGCATATTTTGACTAGTGTTAGTTCAATTACAGGCATCCAAGTTGAGCAACAAGGTCAGGTCGAAAATGCGAGCAGGTGACAGTAGTGTCATACTCTCCAAGGGCGGAAGTGGAGACAGTCATCATTCAGATCAAGGTTTCTTCGGTGACGGTATCTTGGATGATGAAACATCAAGTGGTGCAGGCACACCAAGAGGGGATTTTATTATTTCTCCTTTTGGTGTATTCACATATGACGATGAGAAGTTTCCGTTGAAAATATTCAAAGATTTCAGTGATGGAAAGTCTGCAGTCCATAAGGTTCTCACCTCAAAGGCTGAAGAACGGATTTCAAAGAACCATTTGTCATGGCCATGGAAAGGGAATGAGCAGAAAGGTTCCAAAGGAAATCCTACTCAATCTGTATGGCCTTGGTCACAGAATGAGCAAGAGAAGGATAAGTCTCACCAGATTAATCCCTCTTCTGCTGTTCTGTCTGAAAGCCATGCATATGAAAGTAATAAGCCTATCAATAACGAAGCTTATAGTCTTTGGTCTTCCTCTATAAATGCGAACAGCACAAGCAGCACTAGTAGCTGCAGAAGTACCAACAGCAGTGTTCAGAACAAGGTTGATACATATAGCGATTCCTTGGAATATGAAATTTTATGGGATGATTTGACAATTGGAGAACAAATCGGACAAGGTGATACATTCTCTTAAAAATATTATCTCTTTCAAAACATAATACATTTTATGTGATATTGTCTCTGTTCTTCTAACATGCTCCAGTAATTTTCCATTTTACAGGTTCTTGTGGAACTGTCTATCACGGTCTTTGGTTTGGATCTGTACGTTTTTACGTTTCTGTTTCTATTGTCGAATTTGCATTTGTTGATACATCCACGCTTCCATGATAAAAAAAGAAGGTTTTTGCAAGTTCAGAGATTTGTCTTATTGAGAGTTTCTTATGTCACTGCAGGATGTAGCTGTAAAAGTGTTCTCTAAACAAGAATATTCAGAAGATGTCTTACAATCTTTTAAACAAGAGGTGTAGTTTTCAATCCATCGTCCATAAGAATTGCTCTGAGTGTAATTTTGGCAAAAGACAGATGACATTTTGACTAGTTTTTAGTTGAAGCAACATCTAAAAATTCTAAATTATTTATTTTGATCCTTTTTACCGTGAAGGTATCGTTGATGAAACGACTTAGACATCCCAACGTTCTGCTGTTTATGGGCGCTGTAACTTCACCTCAGCATCTCAGTATAGTTTCAGAGTTCCTTCCACGGTACGGTCTCATCTCATTTGGTCACTACTCTCACTTTCTTTGTGCTTTTAGAGACCTTCTAGGAATAGCTCTTTTTTTCCCTCTAATCATTCCAATTACAATTTGTAGTGGAAGTCTCTTCCGTCTACTGCAGAAAAGTAAGTCAAAACTGGATTGGAGGCGGCGTATCCATATTGCCTTGGAAGTTGTGAGTATTAGTTATAAGTTCATTAGGCATCTGAGCTTTCCATCTCTATTATCATCGACAATATTCTAAAGCACGAAGCTTTTAGTTACTACTCTCCCTTTCTTTGTGTTTTTGGGCCTGAAAGCCATATGCTCACTAAGTCAGCATATTTCATAATTCTCCACATAGGCTCGTGGTATGAATTATCTTCACCGTTGCAGTCCACCCATTGTCCATCGTGATCTAAAGTCGTCAAATTTGCTGGTAGACAGGAACTGGACCGTTAAGGTAAAAGATTCATCTTGAAATACATTTGGTTATATAGCTTTCTGAAACGAAAATGAAGCTTTAGATAAAAATTGTCATTTTATGTTAATGAACTGGAAAAGACCTCCAAATTGGAACTAGAAACATGGTCAACTTACACAGTGACATCTCTAACAGGTAGCTGATTTTGGTCTTTCGCGTATCAAGCATGAGACGTACCTGACTTCCAAGTCCGGGAAGGGAACGGTACTTAAACTTAGACTCTTTATCGGTTTGAATCCTGATTTATGGTCAAGCTCCCACAAAGATCTTGATTGGGTGTTTTTACCTGTTACGCAGCCTCAATGGATGGCACCAGAAGTTATTTTAAATCAGTCTGCTGATGAGAAGTATATTTTCGTAATCTGTTCTGTTTGGTCAAGTTCCCTTGATTAATCGTTTCTTTCTAGCAGGCTAACTAGTTCCCTTGATGCAGGTCGGACATTTACAGCTTTGGAGTAGTACTATGGGAGCTTACCACAGGGAAGATCCCATGGGAAAATCTCAACTCTATGCAGGTATTGCTTTTTTGAGCTATAGAACAATGAAAACAACATGTCTCCTAATGAGAATTGGTCCTAGGAATCATATATTTAGGCAATTTTATGGATGAACATGTTTTGGTCTATCAATGAAGCTAAAAATTTAGTTTCAGGGTAAATTCTATAAATTGATTGTACTGACTAGGAAGGTAGGAACCATGAAGACCATAATACTTGTAACAATATTTTTCTGCAACATCTCTCATTTGCAGGCTCATTGCATTTCCGCATGTACATATGTATGAATATCAAATATGAAGAGATACTTTATCTGAAATATGTGCAGGTGATCGGAACAGTGGGGTTCATGAACCAGAGGCTGAAAATTCCAAAGGACATTGATCCTTGTTGGATCTCCTTAATGGAGAGCTGTTGGCACAGGTACATAGTTAACATATTGAATATCCCTTGCTAGAAGAATATAACCTTTTATGTATTACTGTTCCCCTTAACTTAGATATTATACATATTTTCACTGCTAATGCTGAGATTAAGTTTGTGTTTCAATTTTGGTCCTGTCCCACATGGCAGTGATACGAAGCTGAGACCCACATTTCAAGAACTGATGGAGAAACTAAGAGACCTTCAAAGAAAGTATACAATGTAGTTCCAAAGCGACTCGTGATGCGTTACTTGACAACCCTCTCCTCAAGGATAACGAAGCTAAACAGAAGTCAGAAGTTGTGAACCTTGTCTAATATGCCCTTTAGTTCTCCAAAGCTGTGCAGCGAATTGGTCGCAGCGACAATGGGTGGAACCGTGCTATGCTGGTGTCTTCCATCATCCAACGAGGTTATGGCATGGGAGGACGTCATGTCTCTGCTGTGGTTCAAACGTAGGTTTCCCCGTTACTGTACCAAACTCGCTACTCATTCTGCTTCTGATGAGTTTCAAAGACAGAGAAGTTGACATATTAGTGTTATCAACTGTAAGAGCTACTCATTCTCCTCTTTATGGGATCAATCCGGAGCAGGAATGAGTAGCTCTTGCAGTTGATCACACTAATACGTCGACTTCTTTGCCTTTGAAACCCATCATGAGCAAGATGAGTAGCTCTTACTTACAGTTGGTAACACCATTAAAATGTTTCGACCACAATAGGCTGAAACAACAACTACTGTATCGACACCCTAGGAAAGATGTCTTGTATACCAAGAAATCAAACCATTTTTCACTTCTTGTCATCATATTATTCTTATCATTATAATATATACTCAAGTCTCCTATTTTAAGTATTATTTTACTACGTCGCGGTGAATTTTCTTTTAAGCATCTTATCTAACTTTGAGTAATGAAAGAAAATCCGAAGTTTTTTTTTATGAGGAGAATGTATCTTTGTTTAAAAATTGGAAGAACCGTGATACGTTGATAATTTCTTTATCTTTAAAATTTTGATATGATCCCACGTATGTTATATATCTAACTAACACGTATTAATAGTTTTCTAAACAAATAACACAATGATTTACAATAAACCAATAGGTAGGCCTATCTAGGTGGCGTATCATCTACCTCCATGATTTTGTTTGAGTTTGGGTCTAGGACCATGATTATTATCATCTCTTGTGATTTCCTAAAACTTTCTGGTTATTACTCCCAACTCCCCAATTTTTAATAGTTCTACAATTACAAAGCGGAAAATATGGATTACACCTTAGCAAGTTATTATTTTTATATATCACAAGAAAAGGTTAGTATTTTTTATGAAGCGCATGCAAGAGTCAGCTATTAATTTAGTTGTTGATATTTCTGCCGACATATATGAGTCATGCAGGGTAAACTATATAGTAAAAATGCTCAACCACGTAAACACTCTCTACCAGTACACACGTCAGACGGTATCTCTCTTGCATGAGAGATTGTATTTTTGTTTTTGTCTACAAAACCAACAGAATTGTTCGAGTACCATTGTACCAAATTGAAATAGAACCCGGTCATTATCATTTTCTCTTTTCTCTAGTCCCGAATTTTAGGAAGCGTTTCCGGTTTTGATTGCTTGGGACCATAAAAAGTTTCTCGCGTTAGTATCACCGCTTTCATTTTCTGGGTAGAGAAACTTTGTTTCCTTGGTAGGGAGCAAGAGACGTCTCATCTCTTCTCCATATTCAAATCATACCAACATTTTTTTCGATTTGCAGCTTGTTCAAGGTCCGAATCAACTCGATTAGCTTCAAATTCCAACTCCGTTTCTTTTTTTCCGAGGAATTGTAGTGTTCCGTGTTCTGGTAGGGATTTGTTTTTCCGAACGCAATGGAGAATCTACCTACGACGGAGCTGCTGAAAATGTTAATAGAGCTAGAGGAAAGTCGGAAGCATCTAAAGCAGGAGATGTCTAGGCTCCAGGTATCGACGGAGCTTAGCCAGCGGTCACATTCGCCCTCGCCTTATCGGCCGGCGAGGAGAAACATCGGTGAGGGAGCTCCAGCGTGGAGGAAGAGCGGTGCCGCCTCGTTTCGCCACGCTTCGCCGCTGCTGAAGGAGAGCCGTAACCAGGTTTCGATCAATTTGAGAGCTAGAGTAGATGGCTGGGGACCATCGGCTAGAATGTTCACGGATAAACAATATTTGAATATATTACATTCGGTGGGACAAGCTGTTCATGTCTTCGATTTAAAACTGCGAATAATCTTCTGGTGAGTAGTTCAATCTTGTGAATTAATTTTATGGCTTCCTATATTGTTCGCATCATACATATGTTATGATTCTGGATTTGGTTGACGTCTTTAGTTAATCAGGGAGTTAGATATGATTTCGTGGATAATTGCGCATTGGTCATTTGTAGATTGTGTATGTTTTTCAGATTCCAATTTGATGACATGATTGTTCTAGGAGTGCCATGGCTGAAAAGCTTTTTGGGTACTCTGCTGCAGAAGTAGTTGGGCAGAACCCAATTAACGTTATTGTAGATGATCAGGATGCTGCCTTTGCAAGTAATATTGTTCAAGATTGTCTCAAGGGAGAGAGCTGGACCGGCGAGTTTCCTGTCAAGGGCAAATCAGGAGAAAGCTTTTCATCTATCACTACTTGTTCCCCCTTCTATGATGACGACGGTTCTCTTACTGGAATTATTTGCATCACTCGAAAGACAGCGCCGTATCTGACAGAAGCTGAAACGAGCTCTATCCCTGCAAGGAATACTTTTGCCTCTAAACTGGGTTTGGACTCCAAAGAAGCTGTTATATCGAAACTTGGCCTTGACTCTGATCACCCTATAAAAGTTGCTATTGCATCAAAGCTATCAAGTTTGGTTAGTTCGATTGTAGATTTTAGATTCTTACCTTTTATCTTGTTGTTGCATATTTTGACTAGTGTTAGTTCAATTGCAGGCATCCAAGTTGAGCAACAAGGTCAGGTCGAAGATGCGAGCAGGTGACAGTAGTGTCACACTCTCCAATGGCGGAAGTGGAGACAGTCATCATTCAGATCAAGGTTTCTTCGGTGATGGTATCTCGGATGATACATCAAGTGGTGCAAACACACCAAGAGTGGATTTTATTCATTCTCCTTTTGGTGTATTCACATATGACGATGAGAAGTTTCTTTTGAAACCCTCCAGAGGTTCTAATGATGAGAGTGATGGAAAGTCTGCAATCCATAAGGTTCTCACCTCGAAAGCTGAAAAATGGATTGCAAAGAAAGAGTATGATCAGAAAGGTTTCAAAGGAAAGCCTATTCAATCTGTATGGCCTTTGTCACAGAATGAGCAAGATAAGGATAAGTCTCACCAGACTAATCCCTCTTCTGGTAGTAGTAAGCCTACCAATAACGAGGCTTCAAGTTCGTGGTCTTCCTCTATAAATTCGAACAGCAGAAGCAGCACTAGTAGCTGCAGAAGTACCAACAGCAGTGATAAGAAGAAGGTTGATACATATGGCGATTGTTTGGAAGATGAAATTATATGGGATGATTTGAAAATTGGAGAACGAATCGGACAAGGTGATTCATTCTCTTACAAATATTGTCTCTCTTTTATAATAACATCATACATTTATGTGATATTGTATCTGTTCTGCTAACATGCTCCAGTAATTTTCCATTTTACAGGTTCATGTGGAACTGTCTATCGCGGTCTTTGGTTAGGATCTGTACGTTCCCCTTCTGTTGATATTGTAGAATTTGCATTTGTTGATTTTATTCACGCTTCCATGATATAAAAATTAGGTTATTTTAAGTTCAGAGATCGGTCTTATTGAGAGTTTCTTGTGTCACGGCAGGATGTAGCTGTAAAAGTGTACTCCAAACAAGAATATTCAGAAGAGGTCTTACAATCTTTTAGACAAGAGGTGTAGTTTTTAATCCGTCGTCAATAGTAATTGCGCGGAGTGTAGTTTTGGCAAAAGACAGATATGAAGCAACATCTAATAATTTTAAACTTATAATAGTCTTGTTTTACTGTGAAGGTATCGTTGATGAAAAGACTAAGACATCCTAACGTTCTGCTGTTTATGGGAGCTGTGACTTCACCTCAGCGTCTCAGTATAGTGTCAGAGTTCCTTCCACGGTTCGGTCTCATCTCTTTTCGTTACGACTCTCACTTTCTTTGTGCTTTTAATCCTTCAAGCAATATCTCTTATCAATGCCCCTACTCAATTACAATTTGCAGTGGAAGTCTCTTCTGTCTACTGCAGAGAAGTGCGTCAAAACTGGATTGGAGGCGGCGTATCCATATTGCCTTGGACATTGTGTGTATTAGTTATACTTTCATTAGGCATCTAATATTTCCATTTCTATGATTATTTTATATTGCACGTAGACAATTTTCTAAAGCATGAGCTGCTCTGTTTAATTATTTCTTTCCACCCTATTTGACTCAGTCAACATTATCTCATAATTCTCCACACAGGCTCGTGGTATGAATTATCTCCACCGTTGTAGTCCACCCATCGTTCATCGTGATATGAAGTCGTCAAACCTGCTGGTAGACAGAAACTGGACCGTTAAGGTAACATATTCATCTTCTAATAGGTTTATTTTCCCTTAAGCAGGATAAACAATAACTTTCCAACTTCAAACTGATTATATAGCTTTTAAAACGAAAATAAAGCTTTAGATAAAAATCATCATTTTAAGTTTACTGAACTGGGAAAGTGAGACTCTTAAAGTGACATCTCTTACAGGTTGCTGACTTTGGTCTTTCGCGTATCAAGCATGAGACATATCTAACCTCCAAGTCCGGAAAGGGGACGGTACTTAGACATATCTAATCTAAATCCTCATTTATGGTCAACCTCTCACAATCAATGATCTTGATTGGGTTTTTTTACCTGTTATGCAGCCTCAATGGATGGCACCAGAAGTTCTCCGAAATGAGTCTGCTGATGAGAAGTATATTCTGTTTGGTTAAGTTCCCTTGATTAATTTTTCTAACTTAGCCGTCATCGCTAATTAGCCCTTCTTATTCTTTGATACAGGTCTGACATTTACAGCTTTGGAGTAGTACTATGGGAGCTTGCCACTGGGAAGATCCCATGGGAAACTCTCAACTCAATGCAGGTTTTGCTTTTGAGCTATAGAACAATGAAAAGAAAATTTCACCGAATGTCAATTGCTCTATCAGTGAAGCTAAAAAATAACGAGATTGGTTTCTAGTTTCAGGTTAAATTCTATAAATAGATTGTACTGGTTAGGAAGGTAAAAAACCATTATAATTGCTGTGTTGTTATATAGTCTGGCCATACTTGAAAAATAATATATTTGCAACATCTTTTCGAGTTTGGTGTCCTATATATCCAATGCACGATCATTCTGCTTACAGAACTTTCATTTTTCACTCTCATTGCATTCCCTTTTGTAAAAATATATGCATACACGAATCAGATATGAAGAGATATGCTTTATCTGAAATATGTGCAGGTGATAGGAACAGTGGGGTTTATGGACCAGAGGCTGGAAATTCCAAAGGACATTGATCCTTGTTGGATCTCTTTAATGGAGAGCTGTTGGCACAGGTACACATTTAACATATTGAACACCGCATAATCCTTGCTTAAAAGAATATAAGATTTAGTTATTACGGTTCCCCTTGATTTATTAGATGCTCTACTTAGTTTCAGAGCTAAATTGCTAATGCTGACATTAGTTTTGTGTTTCTATTTTGGTATGTCCCACATGGCAGTGATACGAAGCTGAGACCCACATTTCAAGAACTGATGGAGAAACTAAGTGACCTGCACCGAAAGTATACAATGCAGTTACAAGCGACTCGTGCTGCGTTACTTGACAACTAAACAGAACAAAATTTGTGAACCCTTCTCTCTTAATCCCTTTTGTTGTCCAAATGTGGCTCTGTTCTGAGCAGCGACAATGCTTATGCTGGTGTGCCAATGTCTTCCATCATCGAACAAGTTTATGGCATGGGAGATATCATTCTCTCTCCTATGTCTTCCCATATATTTCCATTTCTTGACACAAATATTTGAGTACTATTGGCTAATGAGATTGACTTTGCCTCCTGACCACGTTACACTCATTGATTTTGTTCTTAAACCATATTTGCTTTTATTTGATTTGGATACTCAAGTTTGTGTGAAAATAAACTGTTGCACCCACTGTATTGACACCCTTTGGAAGATGTCTTGTACACCAAGCAATCAAATAAATCATTATTCACTTCTTGTCATCATATTGTTCTTATGTTCTCCCCAGATCATTGTAATACACTGTTAGGCTTCTTCTCTTTTTTTTTCTCTGTATTTCCTCAACGATATTTGTTCTGATTTCCAAAGCTTTTTGGTTATTACACGCAAGCCCCCAACTTTAAGAATCTGAAGAACTAGGCATGGGTGTCTAGCGGATATCCCGTAGAAATTTAGTATTTGTGATTTGTTTTGTCTTTAGCGGATACTAAATTTTACTGTTGTTTTGCTTCGGAAATTTTGGGATATCTAGATTTTTTTTTTAATATTTGCGGATATTCTAATTTGTTTTGTTTTAAATTTTTTTTTAAATAATATTTTTGTTCAGTATTTAAATTATAAATATATGAAACCATTTAATTTTATTTAAAAAGATAGATAAAAATGAAAAAAAAGAGTAAAAATTATGAAAAATAAAAACGATGTTGTTTATTAAAAATAAAAAAAATATTAAAACAAAACAAATTAGAATATCCGATTAAAAAATTTGTATATATTTGATGTCAAACCATTTTTATGTTACTAAAATTTACAAATATTATAAATGTATAATATAATATGAATTTATATGTATTATACAGATCAGAACGGATATCCAAGTTTTTTAATATTGATATTTGTGATTTGTTCCGGTTTTGATGGATATTAGATTTTACTATTTGTTTTGTTTTGATTTTTCACGGTTATTTGAATTTTTCGGATCGAATCGAACAACTATATCGAGATAATTTTTTCAAACCTATGAATAGTGATAGATAAAAACTTCAAGAGCCTTTGAGGTGAATTTCTTCTCACCAACCAACACAAGTGGTTGAACAAAAGGGTTGATATAAACAACCGGCTAAAACTTCATTAAATCCTTGTATTCTTCAGTCCTATTCTTCACTATCAAATGAAAATTTGTAAAAACCCATTTGAGCCTAACCAGATTTGAGAAATGGTTCATAGGTGACAGATAAAGCAAAAAATTATGTCGTGATTCCCTAAAATCTTATGGTTATTACACACAAGTGCCTAGTTTTTAAAATTTCTACAATAGTTCAGTGAATTTCTTAACTAATAAATGTATCTAACTTTGAGTAAAGCTTTTTTTTTTCTTTTTCTAAATTCTAATGATGAGAATGTATCTTTGTTTAGAATTTAAATCGGACAAGAAAAATAAGGATTATCGTCAAAAATTGGGTGTTCAAGTTCTTAGGGTCTTTTGTAATTCAGATCTTGAGTGAATTAGTGAAGCATATTTCTTTTCCGCTAAGTTTTTGAATTGCAGTTTTCTAGAGAAATCAATAACTTGCTTGAACTGGAATCATCGAAATACTAAGCGGAAGCTATGCATTAGCATTGCCCACCTTAGCAAGTTTGCATTTATTAATAAAGAAAAAGAACATGTCAGCGAGGAAAGGAAGAAAATACATTTATGATTTCAATTTAAAAAGGTGAGTTCGTTTTTTGGTTTTGACGTCAAAATGTGAGTTAGTTGCTGATATTTTTGCCGACATATATATACATTAGCGCGATTCCAATATTGGAGCTGAAGCGGTGGGGCGGCGAGTGCGAGTCAAATTTTGTCTTTGAACCTTTTTTTTTCTTTTTCGTCTTTATTTTTTGGATTGAATATTGTAACACAGAAAATGAAATAGGTTATAAGTTTTTCTCTGAAACTATAAGAAAGAAAAATGTAAAACCATTTGGTTTTTATTTTATTTGTTTCTATCAACAATATGTGTTATGTACGTTGAAATTCGAGTGGTAATGCACCGACTAGATATATTTATAATGTTTAGAATTTGTCGTTAAAATTATATTTATTTAGCTTCAATATATTTAGAAATCATATACTATAATAATAACGGATAAAAAATATCGTACACTTTTTTTTTTTTTGGGTACACATTAATATACAAAAAAAAAGAAGAAAAAAACTAAGAAGGACGTAGAAGCTCATATGTATATGCTCGTGAAGGACTTTTTAACTGATTAATATTGTATTTTTGTTTTTGTCTGCTTAACCAAGAAATTGTCGAGTACCAAATAAAATAGAACCGGCCAACTTCTTCTTTCCTCTCGTCCCGAATTTTAGGAAGCGTTTCCGGTTTCCTTTTTGGGACTGATTGCTTGGGACTATAAAATGTTTCTCGCGTCAATTTTTTCAATTCCATTTTCTCTCCGAGAGTAAATTAGTATTTTCTGGTAGGTAGCAAGCGGTCATCTCGTCTCCACAGTCAAATCAAATCAAATTAACGTCAGATTCAACTAACTTAGCTTCAGATTTGATCTCACGATTTCGGAGGAATTGTTGTGTTCCGTGTTCTGGTAGGGTTTCGTTTATTTGAGCGCAATGGAGACTCCACCTATGAAGGAGCTGCTGAAGAAGCTGACAGAGCTAGAGGAAAGTCAGAAGCATCTAAAGCAGGAGATGTCTAGGCTCCAGGAATCGGCGGAACTTAGGCAGCGATCGCATTCGCTGGCGCCATTACGGCCGGCGAGGAGAAAAACCGGCGGTGGAGCTCCAGCGTGGAGTAAAAGCGGTGCAGCCTTGTTTCGTCACGCTTCGCCGCTGAAGGAGAGCCGTATCCAGGATTCGACGAAATTGAGAGCTGGAGTAGGTGGCGGAAGACCATCCGCCGGGAAGCTCACGGATAAACAGTATTTGAATATATTACAGTCGGTGGGACAATCTGTTCATACTTTCGATTTGAAATTGCGAATAACCTTTTGGTGAGTAGTGTCGATCTTGTGAGTGAATTTTATGGCTTCTTATATTGTTCGCATCATAATTTCTGGAGGGTTATTTTTCGGAAATGTACAGTCAGATTTTGATTGCGGTCGTTCGTTAATCAGGGAGTAAGATGCGATTTCATGGATAATTGGGCATTGTTCATTTGTATATTGTAGTATTATGTTATCTGGTATGTTTTTTTTAGATTCCAATTCGATGACATGATTGTTCCAGGAATGCCATGGCTGAAAAGCTTTATGGGTACTTTGCTGCAGAGGTAGTTGGGCAGAACCCAATTAATCTTATTGTAGATGAGCGGAATACTGCCTTTGCATTGCATGTTACTCGACGTTGTTTTAATGGAGAGAGCTGGACAGGCGAGTTTCCTCTCAAGGGCAAATCAGGGAAGATATTTTTAGCTGTGACTACGCTTTCTCCCTTCTATGATGATAACGGTTCTCTTGTTGGAATTATTTGCATCACCTGTAACACAGCACCGTTTATGAACCCGGGAATCTCTTTCGCTAAATTAAAGGGCCACGAAGATGAAACGAGTTCTAGCCCTGCAAGGAATAGTTTTGCTTCTAAACTGGGGCTAGACACCAAAGGAGCTGTTATATCGAAACTTGGCCTTGACTCTGATCAGCCTATAAAAGTTGCTATTGCATCAAAGATGTCAAGTCTGGTTAGTTCGGTTGTGGGTTGTATATTCTCAACTCTTATCTTGTTGTTACATATTTTGACCAGTTCGATTACAATTACAGGCATCCAAGGTCAGGTCAAAAATGCGAGCAGGTGATAGTAGCGTGACGCTGTCTGAGGGTGGCAGTGGGGACAGTCACCATTCGGATCATAGTTTCGTCAGTGCTACTCTCTCTGACCACAGGGACGATGCAGGATCAAGTGGTGCCAACACACCAACACGGGATTTTACTCATTCTCCTTTTGGTGTATTCACATATGATGATGAGAAGTTTCCTCTGAAAATCTCCGAAGAATTCAGCGATGAGAGTGATGGACAGTCTGCAATCCATAAGGTTCTCACCTCAAAAGCTGAACAATGGATTGCAAAAAAACGTTTGTCATGGCCATGGAAGGGGAATGAGCAGAAGGGGAATGAGCAGGAAGGTTCTAAAGGAAGGCCTACTCATGCTGTATGGCCTTGGGCACAGAATGAACAAGAGAACGATCAGTCTCTCCAGATTAATCCCTCTTCTGGTGTTAAGTGGGAAAGCCATGCAAATGAAAGTAATAAGCCTATTAATAACGAGGCTCCTAGTCCGTGGTCTTCCTCTATAAATGAGAACAGTACAAGCAGCACTAGTAGCTGCAGAAGTACCAACAGCAGTGTTATGAACACGGTTGATACAGATAGTGATTGCATGGACTATGAAATTTTATGGGATGATTTGACAATTGGAGAACAAATCGGACAAGGTGATTTATTCTCTCAAATATATTATCTTTCTTTTATAAGATCGTACATCATATGTGATACTGTCTCTGTTCTGCTAACATGCTCCAGTAATTTTCCATTTTTACAGGTTCATTTGGAACTCAATATCACGGCCTCTGGTGTGGATCAGTACGTTTTTCCGCTTCTGTTGATATTGTAGAATGTGCATTTATTGATTCATTCACGCTTCCATGATAAAGATAAATATTGAGAGTTCAGAGATCTGTCTTATTGAGAGTTGCTAATGTCCCTTCAGGATGTAGCTGTAAAAGTGTTCTCCAAACAAGAATATTCAGAAGAGGTCTTACAATCTTTTAGACAGGAGGTATTGTTTTTCAGTCTTCCTTCCATAGTAATTGGACTGAGTGTAGTTTTGGCAAAAGACAGTTGACATTTTTATTGGTTTTTAGTCGAAGCAACATCTAAGAATTCTAAATTATTTATATTGGTCTTTTTTCAACTGTGAAGGTATCGTTGATGAAAAGAATTAGACATCCTAACGTTCTGCTCTTTATGGGCGCTGTGACTTCACCTCAGCATCTCAGTATAGTCTCAGAGTTCCTTCCACGGTAAGGTCTCATCTCTTTATTTTTGATTTTTGGCCTTCAAACCATAGATCTTATTCATCATTCAAATTACAATTTGTAGTGGAAGTCTCTTCCATCTACTGCAGAGAAGGACGTCAAAACTGGATTGGAGGAGGCGTATCCACATGGCCTTGGACATAGTGAGTATTTGTTATACCTTCATTATACATCTGATTTTTCCATTTCTATGACTATGATCATTGAAAAATGAATGTAGACCATTTTTAACCATGAGACAATTTTCTACATCTCATCCAGCATATTACATAATTCTTCACGCAGGCTCGCGGTATGAATTATCTTCATTGTTGTAGTCCACCCATCGTCCATCGTGATCTGAAGTCATCAAATCTGCTGGTAGACAAGAACTGGAATGTTAAGGTAACATGTTCATCTTGAAATACATTTGGTTTCCCATAATCGAGATGAATAAATAACTTCCCATCTCAAATTGATTGTCTAGCTTTCTGAAACGAAAACGAAGCTTTAGATAAAAATCTTCATTTTATGATAATGGACTGGATAAAACCTCTAAATTGGAACTAGAAACATGGTCAACTTACGCAGTGACATCTCTAACAGGTAGCTGACTTTGGTCTTTCGCGTATCAAGCATGAGACATACCTGACTTCCAAGTCCGGAAAGGGAACGGTACTTAAACTAGACTCTTATCGATTTGAGTCCTGATTTATGGTCAATCTCTCACAATGATCTTGATTGGCTTTTTTACTTGTTATGCAGCCTCAGTGGATGGCACCAGAAGTTCTTCGAAATGAGTCTGCTAGTAAGAAGTATATCCTCGTTTTCTGTTTGGTGAAGTTCTTTTGATTAATCGGTTTTTTTTCTAGCAGGCTAACTAGTTAATCTAATTCATTGATACAGGTCGGACATTTACAGCTTTGGAGTAGTACTATGGGAACTTGCCACTGGGAAGATTCCATGGGAAACTCTCAACTCGATGCTGGTATTGCTTTTGAGCTATAAAACAATGAATATAAAGTGTCTCCCAATTTTTTTGTGAATGACACATGTTTTGGTCTGTCAATGAGGCTAAAAATAACAAGAATCTTTATGCCATAAGATTAGTTTCTAGTATCAGGTCGATAAATAAACTGTACTAATTAGGAAAGTAGGAACCATGAAAACCATTATACTTGTTGTTAATCTGTAAAGATACAAGCAAGTAACATGTGTTGTTATATAGTCTAGCCATATTTAAAAACAAATATACTTTGCAAAATCTCTTCGAATTTGGTGTCCTATATCCATTGTACGACCGTTCTGTTTGCCGGAAACCTTCATTTTTAATCTCATTGTATATATATACTATACGCATACACGAATCAAATATGATGAGATACGTTATCTGAAATATGTGCAGGTGATAGGAACAGTGGGGTTTATGAACCAGAGGCTGGAAATTCCAAAGGACATTGATCCTTGTTGGATCTCTTTAATGGAGAGCTGTTGGCACAGGTATGCATAACATATCCGCACAATCCTTGCTTAGAAGAATATAACCTTTATCTTTTATGTTTCTCTTTAGATTAGTTGTTTAAGTGAAAACATATACAGAGCTAATGCTGGCATTATTTTCTGTCCCACATGGCAGTGATACGAAGCTGAGACCCACATTTCAAGAACTGATGGAGAAACTAAGAGACCTGCAAAGAAAGTATACAATGTCGTCCCAAAGCGACTCGTGATGCGTTATAATAGACCTTTCTTTAAGGGCATTTCTGAGAAGGAAGAAAATCAAAGAATTTGGAGTCAAAGAGTGCAGCTGACGTGGATTAACAGAATGGAAGAGAAAGGAGCTAAGGCGGAAGAATAAACTGGGAGCGAAATGAGTTAGCTATAAATAAAAGGAGTTGTTATTCTATTGTTTCTTATGTTGAGTTGGAAATTTTCCAGTCGTGATGAGTCTGATGAGACCGCTATGAGATTTAATGGAGAGAGTTGATAGGTTGCAATTAGAGATACTAATTTATTGTAATCCTTTCTATACATCAATAAAGAGAGATTGGGAGTTGCAATCTTATCAAATTGGTGTGTTAGTGATAACGGGATCAACAATCATGCATCTTGATCCGCTAAGCTAAAAAATGGTAACAATGGATGAATCCGATTTTCAGATTGATCAACTCCAAGGATTGCCCGAGGAATTACATGATGAGGTGGCTATTATCAACGCACATTCGGAATCGAATTGAATCTGCGTCTGATGAGATGGGATTTTATAGGTTTAAACACATTGATTTTCACGGTTTTTAACAAAAAAAATTCCAATATTTCTCTACCATTTCAAGCTTAATTCATTAGCTTTGATATGTGAACATATAGCTTTAGGATCTTCTTTGCTTTGCATGCTTGTGTTGCATGTGTTTGAGAGTTTTCTAGCTTGATCATGGAACAAAGCTAAGGACCAAAGTGGAGCCTAAACCAAGTGATCAGCTCCAATCTCATCATCAGTGTCGACCCCAATGTCGACAATCCTTCAAGCCATAAGCCAATGTCGCCACCCCCTAGCGACATCACTGATGACAATGGGCTGCATAAACTTATATTGACAGCATGTTGTTAAACAACTGTTTAAATTTGATGGAGTAGTTACCTAATTTCTAATATTTATGCAGTATTATATATTTTTTATTTTTTAAATACTAGGTGTTTCGTCTGCATATGATTCAAAATCTATGAATACGGTTCATCGCATAAGTACTTTTAGAGAAAAATATTTTGGTCAAAAAAAAGAACTAAAAATATATTTGAGCATTGTTTACAATTATAGAATTTTGTTGTTGAAATAGATTGACTCCATAATATATATATATATTCCAACTAAATAAAATAATTTAATTCGATTTTGAAATCTTAAAGTAAACGTGAAATGAAAAGATTTAGACAAAAGAATGGATGAAGCTATTTGTAACTTGCTTCATGATATTTGTTCGCACTTCTTTTCCTTCTTATCACGCTTTGCGCTTTGGTCTCGTCTTCTTCTTACCACATTTTTATTTTTATTTTTCTATTACTTGTATTTTTTTTTGATAAACTGTTTTAGGGTTTAGGCTTAAGTAATTAGGGTTTAATTGTTTTCCCATTCAGTTTTTTTTAATGACATAAAATAATAACTAAAATTTTAAACGATAGGATTACAATTCTTTTACTTTTAGAGTTTTGATACCGATTCTTTATCTAGGTTTTAATTATATGGCCAATTTTATTATAGAGAAATAGATGATAAAATAAGATGGAAAACTTAGAAACTAAAACACTTCTCATTTTTCAATAAAGATTTTCCAAAAAGGATTTTCCAAATCACCTATAATGGACTAATGAAGTATGAAAGAACCATATTTTAGTTCTTAAATTTTACTTCAATAATAATTTCTGGAATAACTATACACAAATACATTTAAAAATATTATCCTAATTAAACTACCATACTTTTAATTTTACAGATTTAATTTTTTACATGTGTGTTCAAGTGAGCTTTTCTGTCCCAAATTCAATTAAATGGTTCATTATTTAACTTCCTCTAGATTGGATTGAAAAGTAAAAAAATAAAAAAATAATATTTTCGCACATTACTCGATTTATAACAATTTTATAAAATCCAAAATTAGAAGATCGGTGCCATGATCAAGAGATTTTTTTTCTTTTCCAAAAGAGATAAAAATATAAAGTTTATTATAATATGTTTGATATCTTTAATTAATGAGGTATCATATGATGTATATATTTTGTATCTTTTGTGAAGATTGTCTAGGTGAAGGTTCTGTCATCTGAGTTATCTCTCATCATAAATACTCATGGTCATCGTTCATGGATTTGTTGAGTGATTTGTATTTTTGTTTACGTAACAACAAAATGTCGAGTACCAATTAAAACAGAACCGGCCAAGTGCCAACCTTCTCTTTCCTCTCTACGTCCCGAATTTTAGGAAGCGTTTCCGGTTTACATTATTGTTGACTCCTTGGGACTACGAAACGTTTCTTGCGTCAATTTCCTTAATTCGAATTTCCCTTTCTTTTCTTTTTGTTTGTTGGTTATAAAGCTTGTTCAAGGTCTGATTCAACTCGACTGACCCCCCGGTTTGACTCGCTTACTCGTAGCGTCAGATGTGATCTCCGTTTTTTCGGTGTTTTTGTACGGTTTCGTTATTCGAACGCAATGGAGACTCAACCTAAGAAGGATCTGCTGCAAAAGTTAATTAAGCTAGAGAAAAGTCAGAAGCATCTAGAGCATGAGACGTCCTTGCTCCAGATATCGAAGGAGCTTAGGCAACGATCGCATTCACTGGCGCCTTATCGGCCGGCGAGGAAAAACATCAGCGAGGGAGCTCCAGTGTGGAGGAAGAGTGGTGCTGCCTCGTTTCGTCACGCTTCGCCGCTGATGAAGGAGAGCCGTATCGAGGATTCGATCAATTTGAGAGCTGGAGTAGATGGCTGGGGACCTTCGGCCGGGAAGTTCACGGATGAACAGTATCTGAATATATTACAGTCGACGGGACAATCTGTTCATGCCTTGGATTTAGAATTGCGAATAATCTTTTGGTGAGTAGTGGTAGTTCACGTCATAATTACTCAAGGATTCTTGAAAATATAAAATCAGATGCTATGATTCTGGATTTGATTCGTATATTTCCGGAGCCGTCATTGGTTAATCAGAGAGTAATATGTGATTTGAGGGATAATTGGGCATTGTTGATTCGTAGATTGTAGTATTATGTTATCTGGTATGTTTTGTTTCAGATTCCAACTCGATGACATGATTGTTGCAGGAATGCCATGGCTGAGAAGCTCTATGGGTACTCTGCTGCAGAAATAGTTGGGAAGAACCCAATTAATGTTATTGTAGATGAGCGGGATGCTGCCTTTGCTATGAATATTGCTCAACGTTGTGTCAACAATGGAGAGAGCTGGTCCGGCGAGTTTCCTGTCAAGGGCAAATTAGGAGAGACATTTTCAGCTGTGATTACGATTTCCCCCTTCTATGATGACGACGGTTCTCTCATTGGAATTATTTGCATCACCGTTAACACATCGCCGTTCCTGAACCCAAGAATCTCAGCTAAATTAAAGGCGCAGGAAGGTGTAACGAGCACTAGCCCTGCAAGGAGTAGTTTTGACTCTGATCAGCCTATACAAGTTACTATCGCATCAAAGATATCAAGTTTGGTTAGTTCGATTGTAGATCTATACCTTTTATTTTGTTGTTGCATATTTTGACTAGTATCAGTTCAATTACAGGCATCCAAGGTGAGGTCAAAAATGCGAGCAGGTGAAAGTAGTGTCACGCTGTCTAAGGGTGGCAGTGAAGACAGTCGCCAATCGGAACATGGTTTCGTCAGTGCAGCAAGAGGGGATTTTATTCATTCTCCTTTCAGTGTATTCACATTCACATATCACCATGACAAGTTTCCTTTCAAAATCTCCAGATATTTCACTGATGAGATTGATGGAAAGTCTGCAATCCATAAGGTTCTCACCTCAAAAGCTGAACAATGGATTGCAAATAAATGTTTTTCATGGCCATGGAAAGGGAATGAGCAGGAAGGTTCTAAAGAAAGGCCTACTCTTTCTGTATGGCCTTGGGCTCAAAATGAACAAGACAAAGATGACGAGGCTTCTAGTCCGTGGTCTTCCACTATAAATGCGAACAGCATAAGCAGCACTAATAGCTGCGGAGTACCAACAACGGAGGTATGAACAAGGTTGATACGGATAGCAATTGCCTGGAATATGTTAAACAGAAAGAATAAAAGAATCCTAGGTTTTCACTTATGAGAGTTGTGAGACTCTATTGTATTTTTTTGCCAATTTTCCACATATAATTAATTGTTACACAACGGATCATGTATTGTAGTAGAGAAATTTGAAAAAATAGCTTTGACATGTATAAGAATATTTCTTATACGGTCAAAACTATAAAGTTATGTTGGATAAATTAACAAATATAGTAAATTAATAAATTTTTTGATATAAAATTTTATAAAATTCGATAAGATAATAATTTTAGAAAAATCTATATGTAGATATGTGGTCTCAATATCATAAATTTATATATACATAACTAAAGTCAATTTAATGAAATATGATTGTATTGTTAAATTGAAATATAATTGTATTGTTGTTTGTTTTATAATAAAAAACAAATTTTTAAAAATATATAATTAAGTTAATTTATTGAAATATCAACTTGAAATATATAAAAGAAATTTATTAGCAAATTTGGGAAAGATAGAGAAAAGTGATGAGTTCGCTTGTTTTGGTTGATCAACTAACTTAAAACAAATATCCAATCGATTTTTTAAAGGTAATCAAACTAACGCAACATAACCATCAAAAGTCTATATAATGTATATAATATTAGGGTGATTTGGCCGCACTTTGCGGTCATTAATTCGATAATATAATCCATAGATAATAGAGTATTGCAAACGTAGAAACAATAATATGAGGAAAAAGAGAAAATATAAAGTTAATAACCAAATCTAAGTTAAAAAAAAAACAAATAACGAAGAACTAGTACATAATATATTGCTATCAATATATAAAGAAAATAAACATCAATATATTACCCTAGTAACAGTTTTCAAGAAAGCGTCCTAGGCGGCTGCTTAGATGGCTGCCTAGATGGCAATAAGGCGACTCGATTTAGCTATAATCAGTGGACTTAAACGGAGGGTGTAATTTGGTGTTCTAGACAGTGATTAGGCGGATATGGTGGACTAGGCGTCTTTAAATCGCCTATTTTTTTTTTTTTTTTTTATAAAAAAATTCTTTAAATAACAACGTTTCATGTTAGTTGAGGAAAAAAAAAAAGGTTTTTTTGTTTGCTGCTCTAAAGTCTAAATCATTCAATGATTCTGTTACCATATCTTGCCGTAACTATAACTAGGCTAAGAATACAAATATAGCAACAATATAAAACGTACCTAAAATTAAAGAAATTACTTACACAAAGGAAAAACTTTTCAGCAGATAGTTATACTATCTGAACCTGGAATCATAATCCCAAAACTAAAACATAAAAAACATAACAGTAAGATATGTAACCCTAAATCCAGAGACTATAAGGGTGGTGTATTGAACTGTGAATTTTAAGAGGTTTTGGGGTTTTCTTAAAATCCTCTATTATTCAATTAAGGATTTTAAAATATCCTCCCAAATCCAGTGTTATTGAACATAAGATTTATGTAAAATTATTTAAAATCATTTACAATCCCCTGTTATTCCAACAAGAATTTTTAAAAATCATATCAAATCCACTATTATTGAAAATGTTTTAAATATTAGGATTTTAATGACTACCGGAGATTTTAGAGGATTCTATGAGACTTTCTTAGTTAAAAATATAAAGATCCAAATCTCATGGTTTTAGGTGGAATTGTTGGGGATTTTAATACCAAGTCATAACAACTTCTTTAAAATCACCCAAACCATCAAAATCATCTAAAATCTTATTAAAACTCAAATCACTCTAAATGTCAAGTTCAATACACCCCCTAAATCCTAAAATATAAACATAAAAACTATTTTAAATTTTCAAAGTTTTTTGAAAACAGAAGAGTAGAAAAATCTAAAATATTTTAGGGTTGAACAAAAGGGTGAAAATGATATAGGATTTATACTAGTGAACTGTTTTAGGGTTTTAATTGCTAGATCGTCTTTTTAAGGGTTTTCATTGTGGATAACATTTTTTATGGTTTTAACGATTTTATGTTTTATAGGTAATAAAATGGCATGATATAATAAATAAGATGATTTATTAAAGTATATATATAAACTCGTTAAAACATAAAATTAAAACCCTTCCAGCCTAAGAAACTTTTTTTTTTACATAAACATCATTTAATCAGTGTATTAATAACAAAAAAACAATTTAAAAAAGAAATATATAGGGTAATGCAAACGGCAGCCTCAAACCTTTTAATTATTTCTTTTTGTTTTTCTTAATCCATTTAAAAAGTTGCATAGTTATTTTGTGAAAGTAATAAAATAGAACAAATTAAAAACCTTAAAACCGGCCGACCTCTGCTTTGGGACTATAAAAGTTTTTCGCGTCATTTTCCTTAATTCCATTTTCCCATTTTTGTATCTCTGATGCGGAGCGACAGACGAGAGACGGTCATCTCTTCACAGTCAAATGAATCTCTATTTCGCTTCTTCTTCTTTTTTTTTTCTTAATGTAATGTTAAATTATATTCAGAAAAAAAAAAACTTTTTACAAACTTTTCCTATACTTGTCTGAGTTTATTCATAAGAAAACAACAAAGCTTTTGTAGGAGTTAAGGTGGCCTTCTAGAGCCAAACCAAATTCGGAGTCCATCTTTGTATCCCTTTTTCCATCTTCTGAGAAGAGTTTCATCGTGGTTTAGCAGGTTGTTGAAGGTCCGATTCAACTGGACTGACCCCCGGTTTAACTCGCTTAGCGTCAGATTTGATCTCCCGTTTTTTCGTAGGAATTTTTGAATTCCGTGTTACTGTTTCGTTTTTCGAACGCAATGGAGACTCAACCTAAGAAGGATCTGCTGCATAAGTTAATCGAGCTAGAAAAAAGTCAGAAGTATCTAGAGCAGGAGACGTCCTGGCTCCAGATATCGAACGAGCTAAGGCAACGATCGCATTCGCTGGCGCCTTATCGGCCGGCGAGGAGAAACATCAGCGAGGGAGCTCCAGCATGGAGGAAGAGCGGTGCCGCCTCGTTTCGTCACACTCCGCCGCTGCTGAAGGAGAGCCGTATCCAGGATTCGATCAATTGGAGGTCTGGAGTAGATGGCTGGGGACCATCGGCCGGGAAGTTCTCGGATGAACAGTATCTGAATATATTACAGTCGATGGGACTATCTGTTTTTGCCTTCGATTTAGAATTGCGAATAATCTTTTGGTGAGTAGACTAGTTCACGTCATAATTTCTGAAGGAATTTTTGGAAATGTAAAATCAGATGCTATGATTATGGATTTGGTTTGAATCATTCGTATTATGTTATCTGGTATGTTTGTTTCTGCAGATTCCAACTCGATGACATGATTGTTGCAGGAATGCCATGGCTGAAAAGCTCTATGGGCACTCTGCTGCAGAAGTAGTTGGGCGGAACCCAATTAATCTTATTGTAGATGACCGGGATGTGGCCTTTGCAAATGATGTTATTCAACACTGTTTCAAGGGAGAGACCTGGACCGGCGAGTTTCCTGTCAGGGGCAGATCAGGGGAGACATTTTCAGCTGTCACTACGGTTTGCCCTTTCTATGATGACGAAGGTTCTCTTGTTGGGATCATTTCTCTCACAAGTAACTCAACACATTATTTACACCCCAGAATCTCTTTGGCTATATCAAAGGATGAAGAAGGTGAAACGAGTACTAGCCCTGCAAGGAATAGTTTTGCCTCTAAACTGGGGTTGGACACCAAAGGAGCTGTTATATCGAAACTTGGCCTTGACTCTGATCGGCCTTTAAAAGCTGCTATAGCATCAAAGATATCAAGTTTGGTTAGTTCCGACTGTAGATCTATACCTTTTATTTTGTTGTTGCATATTTTGACTAGTGTTAGTTCAATTCCAGGCATCCAAGGTAAGCAACAAGGTGAGGTCAAAAATGCAAGCAGGTGAGACTAGTGTCACGCTCTCTGAGTGTGACAGTGGAGACAGTCATCATTCTTTCTTCAGTGAAGCAAGTGGTGGCAGCACATCAAGAGGTGATACTATTCATTCTCCTTTTGGTGTATTCACATATGACGATGGGAAGTTTCCTTTGAAACCCTCTAAAGGTTCCAGTGATGGAAAATCTGCAATTTGTGAGGTTCTCACCTCAAAAGCTGAAGAATGGATTGCAAAGAAAGGTTTGCCATGGACATGGAAAGGGAATGAGCAGGAAGGTTCTAATGGAAGGCCTACTCCGTGGTCTTCCTCTATAAATGCGAACAGCATAAGCACCACTAGTAGCTGAGGAAGTACCAGCAACAGGGTTGATACAGAGAGCGATAGCCTGGAATATGAAATTTTATGGGATGCTTTGACAATTGGGGAACGAATCGGACAAGGTGATTTCTTTTATAACATCGTACATTTTATGTGATATTTTCTCTCTTATACTAAACATGCTCTAGTAATTTTCTATTTTACAGGTTCATATGGAACTCTCTATCAGTGAAAGAAGAAAATCATAAAGATTTTGGGGTCTAAAGAGTGCAGCTGACGTGGATAACAGAATGGAAGAGAAGGAAGCTAACGTGGAAGTTCAATAAGGGAGTTAGCTGTAAATAAGAGGAGTTGCTAGTCTATTGGTTCTTATGTTGAGTTGGAAATTTTCCAGGCGTGATGAGATCTAGTGGAGAGTGTTGATAGGTTGCAATTAGAGATAGTAATCTATTATAATTGTGTTTATACATGAATAAAGAGAGATTAGGAGTTGGAATCTTATCAAATTTGTGTTTTAGTGATACGGGATCGACGATATGATATGCATCTCGATTCACGAAGCTGAAAAATGGTGACGACGGAGGAATCGGATTGAGAGTGGTATCAGTGGACCAAGTTTCAGTTCATTTTCTAGTCCAGTTTTACTCTTGAAAAAGGACAAGAGCTGAAGGTTCTGTGTAAATTATCGTGCCTTGAACCGTGATAAGTTTCCAATTCCCATGATATATCAACTTTAGGAGGATATATATTTTCGATGCTGGATCTTAGGTATGACTATCATCAAATCCGCATGATGGTCACTGTGAGTTTATGGTGATGCCTTTTGGCTTGACGACTACATTCTAGTCCCATATGAACTCTCAGTTTAGAAATGGGTGTTCAGATCTTGAATGAATTAATGAAGCATATTTCTTTTCCGGTAAGTTTTTAGTTTTCTTAATATATCAATAACTTGCTTGAACTGGAATCATCCAACTTAACCATTGTTCACCTTAGCAAGTTAAGCATTTATTAGTAAAGAACATGTCAGCGATAATAGGAAGAGAAATAAAATATGATGATTTAAATTTAGAAAGGTGACTTTTCTTTGGACGTCAAAAAAGTGAATTAGTTGCTGATATTTCGACCGACATATACGTTAGCGATTCCAATATTGGAGCTGGAGCGGTGCCAGACCATAAGAAGGCATAAGTAAGGTGTCAGACCATAACAGGGTATAAACAAGATAAGTCATGACATCTAATTTAGAGGGATATGTTTTTAGATATATTTTATTAGGACATTCAATTTAGAAAATCATATTTTTAGATATATTTTATTAGTGTATATATATTAAAAATTTAGAAAGTTATTTTAATATATATTTATTATATTCAAACTAACTTTAAAAGTATATTATTGATGATTTTGGTATCAGTTATCTAACATAAATTTTTCGAAATTGAAACTAATAAATAATTATTTACGGTCTACCATGTCACAACAACGATTGAATAAGCTGATTTTATTATTAATTGAAACAGCTATGGTTGAAAAACTCGACTATATGAGTTTAATAAATGATTTTATAGCAAAAATATATGCAAAGAGAGATTTATATTTCAACATTAATTTTACTGTTTTTTTTTCTTACAAACCGATTATGGAATTTGATCGTTTATTAATATTAAGTTTTTATGTTATTTTTCTTATTTTATTATTATTTAAGATTTTATATACATTTTATGAAAAAAACATACTTTTTAGATCTGTTTATGATATGCGAAAATATTAGACCGGTACTAAGTAGTGGGGGGCGAGTTCAAATTTACTTTATTTTCAACGTTGTGTCTTTTCTAATAATTTTCAATATTATGTGTTTTTGTCATAACTTTTGAATTTAACATTTTCACTTTTAATAAACCAAAAAAGTTGTGATTACATGCTACTTTGATAAAGAATCCGATTAGCCGACCCATCTCCGAGTCATAATTGAGGAACAATGGGTTCAAAGTTCAAATGGTACGTTTGAGAAACATATTAACTAGTTTTCTTTTTATCTTTGGTAAAGGTACATAGTAATTAGTTGAGCAGACAATTTTGTTTTTCCCTATTTCTGATTGAATAAAGTTTTTAATACAGAAAATAAAATAGGCTAGAAGTTTTTTTTTTAACTAAACAATAGGCTATAAGTTTTTTTTCTCTGAAACTATAAGAAAAAAAAAAACCCTTTGGATCAATATGTAAAAGTTTAAATATGGACTTATGTATAAATTATATTCATGCAAGGTAACTTGAATGCAATATTTTAATTATATAGTTGATTATTGTGGATGTAATATGATAATGTCATTGTCTTTTGGTTTTCAATTAGAGAAACTAAATTTTGTATTTTCAGTTTTTCTGTTTGATTTGAACTCTTGACGTAGTATTTGTTGAGTGATTTTTTGTATTTTTGCTTTTGTCTACGTAACCAAGAACTTGTCGAGTACCAATTGAAATAGAACCTGCCAACTTTCTCATTCCTCTCGACGTCCCGAATTTTAGGAAGCGTTTCCGGTTTCCATTTTTATTCTTTTGATTGCTTGGGAGACTATAAAATGTTTCTCGCGTCAATTTTTCCAATTCCATTTTCTCGAGAGAGTGGTAGGGAAGCAAGAGGCTGTCATCTCTTCTCCACAGTCAAATCAAAATCAATTTCTATTTCGATTGAGAAGAATTTCAACGTGGTTTAGCAGCTTCAAGGTCCGATTCAACTCACTTAGCTTCAGATTTGGAGGAATTGTTGTGTTCCGTGTTCTGGTAGGATTTCGTTTTTTTTTTAGTGCAATGGAAACTCCACCTATGGAGGAGCAGCTGAAGAAGTTAATAGAGCTAGAGGAAAATCAACAGCACCTAAAGCAGGAGATGTCTAGGCTCAAGGAATCGACGGCACATAGGCAGCGTTCGCTGACGTCATATCGGCCGGCGATGAGAAACATCGGCGAGGGAGCTAGAGCGTGGAAGAAAAACGGTGCCACTTCGTTTCGTCACGCTTCGCCGCTGCTGCAGGAGAGACGTATCCAGGATTCGACGAAATTGAGAGCTGGAGTAGATAGCGGAGGACCATCGGCCGGGAAGTTCACGAATCAACAGTATTTGAATATATTACAGTCGATTGGACAAGCTGTTCATGCCTTCGATTTAGACTTGCGAATAATCTTTTGGTGAGTAGTTCGATCTTGTCAGTGAACTGTACGGCTTCCTATATTGTTCACGTCATAATTGCTGAAGGGCTTTTGGAAAATGTAAAATCAGATGCTATAATTCTGGATTTGATTCGTATAATTCCGGAGCCGTCATTGGTTAATCTAATTTCATGGATAATTGGGCACTGTTTATTTGTAGATTATAGTATTATGTTATCTGGTAAGTTTTTCAGATCCCAACTCGATGACATGATTGTTGCAGGAATGCCATGGCTGAGAAGGTTTATGGGCACTCTGCTGCAGAAGTAGTTGGGCGGAACCCAATCAATGTTATTGTAGATGATCGAGACGCTGCCTTTGCAATGAATGTTACTCGACGCTGTGTCGACTATGGAGAGAGCTGGACCGGCGAGTTTCCTGTCAAGGGCAAATCAGAGGAGATCTTTTCAGCTGTGACTACGGTTTCCCCTTTCTATGATGATGACGGTTCTCTTTTCGGAATTATTTGCATCACAGTTAACACTTCGCCGTTTCTGAAACCAAGCATCTCGGCTAGATTAAAGGCACAAGAAGGTGAAACGAGCACTAGCCTTGCAGGGAATAGTTTTGCCTCTAAACCGGGGATGGACACCAAAGGAGCTGTTATATCGAAACTTGGCCTTGACTCTGATCAGCCTATAAAAGCTGCTATAGCATCAAAGATATCAAGTTTGGTTAGTTCGACTGTAGATTTTATATTCTGACCCTTTTTTTATCTTGTTGTTGGATATTTTGACTAGTGTTAATTCAATTACAGGCATCCAAGGTCAGGTCAAAAATGCAAGCAAATGATATTAGTGCGGATAGTCATCATTCGGATTATGGTTTCGTCAGTGCTCTTCTCTCTGACCAAAGGGACGGTGCAGCATCAAGTTGTGCCAGCACACCAAGAGAGGATGTGATTCATTCTCCTTTTGGTGTTTTCACATATGACGATGAGAAGTTTCTTTTGAAACCATCCAAAGGTTCCAGTGATGGAAAGTCTGCAATCTGTAAGGTTCTCACCTCAAAAGCTGAAGAATGGATTGCAAAGAAACGTTTGTCATGGCCATGGAAAGGGAATGAGCAAGAACGTTCCAAAGGAAGCCTTACTCATTCTGAGAATGAACAAGAGAAAGACAATGAGGCATCTAGTCCGTGGTTTTCCTCTATAAATTCCAACAGCATAAGCAGCACTAATACAGATAGCGATTCCTTGGAATATGAAATTTTATGGGATGATTTGACAATTGGAGAACGAATCGGGCAAGGTGATTTCTCTTATAACATCATACATTTTATGTAATATTTCCTCTCTTATACTAACATGCTCTAGTAATTTTTTATTTTACAGGTTCATATGGAACTCTCTATCACGGTCTCTGGTTTGGATCTGTACGTTTCTCCGCTTCAGTTGATATTGTAGAATTTGCATTTGTTCCCTCAAAGTTCACAGATTTTTCTTATAGAGAGTTTCTTAATGTCACTGCAGGATGTAGCTGTAAAAGTATTCTCCAAACAAGAGTATTCAGAAGAGGTCTTACAATCTTTTAGACAAGAGGTATTGTTTTTAATCAGTCGTCTATATTAATTGCTCTGAGTATAGCGTTGGCAAAAAACAGTTAATAATTACTCTAAATATCTAAAAGTTCTAAATTATTTGTATTGGTCTTGTTTTACTGTGAAGGTATCGTTGATGAAACGACTTAGACATCCTAACGTTCTGCTGTTTATGGGAGCTGTGACTTCACCTCAGCATCTCAGTATAGTCTCAGAGTTCCTTCCACGGTTCGGTCTCATCTCTTTTGCTTTCTTTGTGCTTTTAGACCTCAAAGAATAGCTCTTTTTTTGCCCCTAATCATTCGAATTACAATTTTCAGTGGAAGTCTCTTCCTTCTACTGCAGAGAAGTACGACAAATCTGGATTGGAGGCGGCGTATCAACATCGCCTTGGACATTGTGCGTATTAGTTATACGTTCATTAGGCATCTGAGCTCTCCATTTCTATAATCATTGACAATTGCATGTAGAAAAATTTCTAAAG
The DNA here is from genome assembly GCA_900116095.1 of Euclidium syriacum. Lineage (NCBI taxonomy): Eukaryota > Viridiplantae > Streptophyta > Magnoliopsida > Brassicales > Brassicaceae > Euclidium > Euclidium syriacum. The sequence goes on from FPAK01000003.1 coordinate 16,476,194, forward strand.
CATGAGCTGCTCTGTTTGATTATTTCTTTTTCCACCCTATTTGACTTGGTCAACATATTACATAATTCTTCACACAGGCTCGCGGTATAAATTATCTTCATTGTTGTAGTCCACCCATCGTCCATCGTGATCTGAAGTCATCAAATCTGCTGGTAGACAAGAACTGGACTGTTAAGGTAACATGTTCATCTTGTAATCAGACTTATTATATAGCTTTGTAAAACGAATATGAAGCTTTAGATATTCATTTTATGTTGATGAACTGGAAAATGGAACTAGAGACATGTTCAACTTACAGTGACATGTCTAATAGGTAGCTGACTTTGGTCTCTCGCGTATCAAGCATGAGACGTACCTGACTTCAAAGTCCGGAAAGGGAACGGTACTTAAACTAGACTCTTATCGATTTGATATATAGTCAACCATCTCACAATGATCCTGATTGGCTTTTTTACAGCCACAATGGATGGCACCAGAAGTTCTTCGAAATGAGTCTGCTGATGAGAAGTATATTCTTGCGTTCTGATTGGTTAAGTTCCTTTTCCAGACTCAATGGCTAACTAGCTCGTCTTACTCATTGATGCAGATCTGATATTTACAGCTTTGGAGTAGTACTATGGGAGCTAGCCACTGGGAAGATCCCATGGGAAACTCTCAACTCAATGCAGGTATTTCCTTTGAGCTATAGAACAATGAAAATAAAATGTCTCCCAATGGCAATTGGTCCTCGGAATCATATATTTGAGCAATTTTATTTATGAACATGTTTAGGTCTATCGATGAAGCTATAAAATAACAAGAATCTTTATGCCAAAAGATCAGTTTCTAGTTTCAGGGTAAATTCTATGAATTGATTCTACTGATTAGGATGTTAGGACTTAGGAACCATGAAAACCAAAATACATGTAACAATAATTTTTAGCAACATCTCTTACGAATTTGGTGTCCGGTTTCAACTTTCATTTTCAGTCTCATTGCATTTCCGCTTGTATATATATATACACACAAATATGAAGAGATAATTTATCTGAAATATGTGCAGGTGATAGGAACAGTGGGGTTTATGAACCAGAGGCTGGAAACTCCAAAGGACATTGATCCTTGTTGGATCTCATTAATGGAAAGCTGTTGGCACAGGTACTGCTTTCAATATTTTTTATGCTTCTCTTTGGTTTAGTTGTTTTAAGCAAAAACATATACACAACTAAATAATTAATGCTGGCATTATTTTATTTCCGACATGGAAGCGATACGAAGCTGAGACCCACATTTCGTGAACTGATGGAAAAACTAAGAGACATGAAAAGAAAGTATACAGTGCAGTCCCAAGCGACTCACGATGTATTATGATAGGCCTCTAAGGGCATTTGTGAGAAGGAAATCAAAAAAATTGAAGTCAAAGAGTGAAGCTGACTTGGATAACATAATGGAAGAGAAGGAAGCTAACGTGGAAGAGGCTTTTGAAGAAAAAACTGGAAGGGAAGGAGTTAGCTATAAAAAATAAAAAAAACATGTGCAATACTTCATATCTATTACTTGTGTGTTCAATTGAGCTTTCCTTTCCCAAATTCATTTAAATGGTTCATTGTTTAACTTCCTGATTGAAATATATGGATTGAATAGTAACAATATTTTTGCACGTTACTCGATTTATATTAAAATTATACAAACAACAAAAACACACTATTCAAGAGATTTTTCTATTCTAAAAGAGAGAAAAAAATATATTTTATTATATAATATTTGATATCTCTAGTTAAGATATATGATTTATTTCTTTTTTGTCAAGATATATAATTTAATTAATGAGGTATCATTATCATATGATGTATATATTTTGTATATAATATGTTATTAGATAGTTTTCTTTTGTGAATTTTGTCTTAGGTTAAGGTTCTCTCATCTCTCATCCTTGAAATATATGAATTTGTTAAAGAGTTTATTACACAAAAACACAGTTTTTATAAAGTTATTACACCAATACACACCATCTTGTGTAGACACAGTTTTAACATATAATATTACATACTATCCTTCTGCACTTGCTTCCTTCTAGTTATTCTTCCTTTTTTATTTTGTTAATAACAATGTTTTTTCACAATTAATTAAATAAATATTGAACAAGTTTTTCTTCTCTTTCTTAACAGATCGATATTTTCTCTTCTCTCATACGAACAAAACTCACCGGCGTTCTGAAGATATCTTCGACGGCGTTTCCGGCGCGTCGCCAGCACGGACACTGGATTTGGGCTCGTATCATCTCCACCGTTTCTAGAAGCCAGCTTTTGCTAATTTACTCTTTCATGGAAACCCCAAATCGTGAATGACAAAAGCGTCTCACCACCGTCATACTCTGGATTCCTCCCGTCGTCGACCATAGAACACGCGGCGAAGCAAGTCCACCACCAGACCCTCGTTGGCCAAGCAAGTCCACCACCAGACCCTCGTTGGCCAAGCAATTGTTCATCCGTCGTATGTTTGGGGTGAGAAATCTAATTCAAATTGCTGACCCTTCGTATGTTTTCCTGAATCGATTCTATATTATTGCATTATTGTTTTGGCTTTTTCAGATTTTGTTAGAGTTCTATCTTGATTTTGATTTTTAGAAACACAGAGTTATGGTTGTTTCGTTTCTCCTACCATTCCTCCGATTGAAGGCTGCTTTATCGACGCCGTGGAGGCCTTTGATTTGCTCCGTTGTTTCCTGGTTCGTGACGGTGCTCTAGGTTAGTGATTTGCTCCGTTGTACTCACTTAGCTATGATTTTTGTGGACTACATTTGGTGGACACCACCTTCTATCGATTATGTGAGTACCAGAGACAAATTGTCCACATTTGAGAATCTATCTAATCATTTTCCTCGTGGACGCTTAGTCATGGACTCCATTGGACTTGTTACTCCATTAGACTTGTTACTGGACACAAATCTGTGGACACTTTTAGATTTATACCTTCTCGTGGACACAAATCTGTGGACACTCTTAGACATTAATTCGTGGACACCATCATCCATGAGCGCATAAAATCTTCTTGCCTCTTTAATCCTCTTCATGAACTTTTATTATGGACACTAAATCATGGACACTAAACCGTGGACAGCTTCATCTTCATATCATGAAAGGAAAAATGGTTGTCGTAGCCACACATTCGAAATAGATCAACAAGTCACAATTTTTGTACAAGAGGATAAGAAAAAAAATCGTTGAATGGGATGGTGGGACCACTAACTTTCCTAACTAGAAACAATCCCATTATAGGTCTAACTAATAAATCTAACAGCTTCCCAAACTTGAGGGGTATTATTGGTAGAAAAAAACCAGAACAGTGGTAAAACTGAGCACAAGACAGTGTGTGAAATGAAAGAACTTTCTAAAAAACTGTGTTTTTGTGAAAATAAGCCATTGTTGAATGCCATTTTTCAAGGCTAATGTGGGTAATATCTCCACTAGCTAAGCTTTATTACCTTACACTTCCTCTTTTTATAAAAACTTTGCAGTGGGACTAGAAGGAAAGAAGGAGGACAATCCAATAGGAAGGGAACAAATGGAGCTGTGGCCTTAGATTGGTGGAGATTATGGAAGGCACATAATGATTTTTGTTTTGGAGGCAAGGATGAGGGATCCCAGGAACATCTAATATTGGTTTGGCTAGTAATTTTGCTTCTGTATATGAGAATTTGTTTGTTGGGTAAAAAAAAAAAAAAGAGAAAACAGAACCGGACGACTTCCCTTTTCTCTTCCCTATCCCCACGGCCAGATATTTCGGAAGCGTTTCCGGTTTACATTATTGTTGACTACTTGGGACTATAAACGTTTCTCGCGTCAATTTCCTTAATTCCATTTTCCCATTGGGAGACCCTCATCTCTCCTCTCCACTGTCAAATGAATCTCTATTTCGATTCTTCTTCTGATTAACATCTTGTTTCAAGGTCCGATTCAACTCGACTGACCCCCGATTTAATTCGCTTAGCGTCAAATTTTATCTCCGTTTTACTGTTTCGTTTTTCGAACGCAATGGAGACTCATCCTAAGAAGGATCTACTGCAAAAGTTAATCGAGCTAGAGAGAAGTCAGAAGCATCTAGAGCAGGAGACGTCCTGGCTCCAGATATCGAAGGAGCTTAGGCCGGCGAGGAGAAACATCAGCGACGGAGCTCCAGCCTGGAGGAAGAGCGGTGCCGCCTCGTTTCCTCACGCTTCGCCGCTGCTGGAGGCGAGCCGTATCCAGGATTCGATCAATTTGAGAGCTGGAGTAGGTGCCTGGGGACCATCGACCGGGAAGCTCACGGATAAACAGTATCTGAATATATTACAGTCGATGGGACAATCTATTCATGCCTTCGATTTAGAATGGCGAATAATCTTTTGGTGAGTCATAATTGCTATGATTCTGGATTTGATTCGTATGATTCCGGAGCCGTCATTCATTATTCGGGGATCAAGATGTGGTTTCATGGATAATTGAGCATTGTTCATTTGTAGACTGCAGTATTGTGTTATCTGGTATGTTTTGTTTCAGATTCCAACTCGATGACATGATTGTTCCAGGAATGCCATGGCTGAAAAGCTCTATGGGTACTCTGCTGCAGAAGTAGTTGGGCGAAACCCAATTAATTTGGTTGTAGATGAGGGGGATGTGGTCTTTGCAAATAAGATTATTCAACACTGTTTCAATGGAGAGAGCTGGACCGGCGAGTTTCCTATCAGGAGCAGATCAGGGGAAAGATTTACAGCTGTCACTACGGTTTGCCCTTTCTATGATGACGAAGGTTCTCTTGTTGGGATCATTTCTCTCACAAGTAACTCAACACATTATTTACACCCCAGAATCTCTTTGGCTATATCAAAGGATGAAGAAGGTGAAACGAGTACTAGCCCTGCAAGGAATAGTTTTGCCTCTAAACTGTGTTTGGACACCAAAGGAGCTGTTATATCGAAACTTGGCCTTGACTCTGATCGGCCTATAAAAGCTGCTATAGCATCAAAGATATCAAGTTTGGTTAGTTCGACTGTAGATTTTATATGCTATACCTTTCATCTTGTTATTGCGTATGTTGACTAGTGTTTGTTCAATTACAGGCATCCACGGTGAGCAACAAAGTGAAGTCAAAACTGCGAGCAGGTGATAGTAGCGTCACGCTGTCTGAGGGTGGCAGTGGAGACAGCCATCACTCGGAACATGATATCTTCAGTGCAGCAAGTGGTGCCAGCACACCAAGAGGGGATCTTGTTCATTCTCCTTTTGGTGTATTCACATATGAAAATAATAAGCCTATCAATAACGAAGCTTATAGCTTGTGGTCTTCCTCTATAAATGCGAACAGCACAAGCAGCACTAGTAGCTGTAGAAGTACCAACAGCAGTGTTATGAACGAGGTTGATACAGATAGCGATAGCCTGGAATATGAAATTTTATGGGATGATTTGACAATCGGAGAACGAATCGGACAAGGTGAAAAGTTCTCTTAGAAAGATTATCTCTCTGATATTGTCTCTGTGCTGCTAACATGCTCCAGTAAATTTCCATGGGAAACTCGATGCAGGTATTGCCTTTGAGCTATAGAACAATGAAAATAAAATGTCTCCCAATGGCAATTGGTCCTAGGAATCATATATTTTGGGCAATTTTATTTATGAACATGTTTTGGTCTATCAATGAAGTTAAAAATTAACAAGAATTTTTATGCCAAAAGATTAGTTTCTAGTTTCTTGGTAAATTCTATTCTATAAATAGACTGGACTAAGTAGGAAAGTAGGAACCATGAAAACCATTATACTTGTTGTGATCTGGTTCTGGAAAGATACAAGTAGCATGTGTTGTTATATATAGAGTCTAGCCATATTTAAATCAATATTTTGGCAAACATCTATACGGATTTGGTGTCCTATATTGCACGACCATTCTGCTTGCTGAAAACCTTCCATTTCAGTCTCATTGCATTCTCTTTTGCATACGCGAATCAGCTATGAAGAGATATGCTTATTTGAAATATAATTGCAGGTGATAGGAAGAGTGGGGTTCTTGAACCAGAGGCTGGAAATCCCAAAAGACATGGATCTCTTTAATGGAGAGCTGTTGGCAAAAGTATATTTAACATATTGAATACCGCAAAATCCTCTGCTTAGAAGAATAACCTTTAATTTGTTATGTTTCTCTTTGGTTTAGTTGTTTAAGTGAAAACATAAACACAACTAATGATGGCTTTAATTTATGTCCCACACGGCAGTGATACGAAGCTGAGACCATTCCAAGAACTGATGGAGAAACTAAGTGACCTGCACAGAAAGTATACAATGCAGTTACAAGCGACTCATGATGCCTTATAATAGGCCTCCGAGGGCATTTGTGAGAAGGAAGAAAATCAAAGAAATTAGAGTCAAAGAATGCATCTGACGCGGATAAACAGAATGGAAGAGAAGGAAGTTCGATAAGGGAGTTAGCTATAAGTAAGAAAAGTTGTTATACTATTGGTTCTTATGTTGAGTTGGAAATTTTCCAGGCGTGATGAGATCTAGTGGAGAGTGTTGATAGGTTGCAATTAGAGATAGTAATCTATTATAATTGTGTTTATACATGAATAAAGAGAGATCTAGACTTGTAAGCTTATCAAATTGGTGTGTTAGTAATACGGGATCGATTCACGAAGCTGAAAAATGGTGACAATGGAGGAATCCGATCCTCGGATTGATCAACCCCAAGGTTGCAATCTTTTTTGGGGGTTAGGGAGATTGACAGGGTACCCTGCCAACGAGCAACCAAATAAATAATTTTCACTTGTTCACATCATATGTTATTATTGTTCTCGCCCCTCCGTTTTGACTTCGTTTATACATATATTATAAATAAATAAAAATTATTGTTACTAGTTTATTTTTTTATTTTTGCTTAATGTCAAATTCATTAATCAGTGCTATCAAATTATTTACAGGGAAGAGCCATTTGGCCAGAAGAACAAACTATTACAGTTCATGCAATTAAATTTAAAACCATTATTTCGAAAGAAACAGAGCACTTAATCCCAAAAACAGAGCCTCACATCTTCACGTCATGCATCTTCCTCATCGGATAACTCAAAACGACGAACCACTCCACCCGCAAACTCTCGCCGGCTTCCAAACCACTTTCGCATCAGTGATGCCAATGGATGGTCTCCGGCGTACTCCAAAGTCCAAAGATGTGATGCGGTTCCGAATAACGCGCTCAATTTGACGTAGACGGTGTTGACACGTGAATACGAGCGTTACGCTCTTTCCAAACCTTATATATAGTGGCTTGGAGCAACAATCGAATTAGAATAAACTCGAGCTTCCTAGAGAGAATCAACGGTACCACCAGAATCTGGGTTTGGAGAGCCACACACCTCGTCCCATACCGTAAACGAGAACGGTCACGCGAAGAAGAGGTGGTCTCTAGACTCATTACGCTCATGAAACAGTTTCCCGAGATTCCCGTAACTGATTCCATGTTTTCGCCATCGAGAAACTCGGCTTAAATAAAAACTGAGTTTTCATGGCGCCAAAGAACTAAATCCATGCCAGCACCTACCACCGGAGGAGTTAGGCTCTTAGTTACCTCAATTACAGCACACGCAGCAGCGCTCGATCTAGTTCGCCGAAATCGCCATTCTCCATTACTTACAAGGTTCCCCATCTATCCAAGGTTCCCCATCTTCTTATGCCGAGTTGCCTGGTTTTTTTCCCAATATTATCACAAAATACTTGTGAAAAGACTTGTTTATCCAAAATAAATTACTAATAATATTATGTTTGGGTTCTTTAATTCTAATTTACGGTTCATATGTTGATGTTTCTATTAGAAATTATGTTGAGGCCTTTTGTTATTGAAGTCTATAGTATTGTTGGAGAAAAAAATATGGTAATTTAAGAGAACCCCGATATATATTTATTCTAAAATTATTATATGTTTGTGATTTCCCAAAACTTTCTGATTAATATATCGTATAATCCCCCCCCCCTCTTTTTTTTTATTCTTACAGTTTTTTATTATCAATGGATCACTAGGCAGGTCTCTGTCATGACATCGCAAAGTCCTTTTCTTTCACGATAAGCTTTTGAATTTTTAGTTTTCTAAAGAAACTAGACCTTGAATTGATATCATCCGGAATGCTAAACACAAACTATGCCACGTTACCAAGTTTAGCAATTACTAATGAAGAGATAATAGATCACTATAATAAACATATGATTTCAATTTTAAAAGGTGAGTTAGCTGCTGGATATTTTCCCGAGTCTCAACTCTTAAGATAGCGATTGCAACTTGGGAGTTAAGGTTAAGCGGTGGGGTGGCGAGTTCAAATTTTTTTTCTTTGCATTTGAATCCTTTCACTTTTTTTTTTTTTTTTGTTAAAAGGTTTTGCAAAGCCTTTCACTTTGATAACAAAAGAAAATGTGACTGTTGACCAAAGAGAATGCTACTAAAATATTGCTTGGGTTTGATTACTAGGATAATGTTTTTTTAGATCAGCTACTTTTCTCTCTCTTTTTGGCAGTTTTTTAGCCAAAAAAAAAAAAAGAATTCCCTAAAGTTTCCTAGAAATTTAAAGAGAAAAAAAAAAATACTCAAACTTTGAACTATTAAACTACCATAAAATAACTGCAAAGAAAAATATTACATGAATGAATTCTTAGATAATACAATATATAAAACAAAAACCAAGAAATAATGATGTAGAAGTTCCTCTGCTTAGGGATTATTGTTGTTTTTTTTGGTCGTTATGGATTATAGTTGTAAGCCCTTTCTCTCTTATGTATTAGTATGACTTTAGAGGGATTGTTTATTTAATTTTTATCTGCCTAACCAAGAAATTGTCGAGTACCAATAAACTAGAACCGGCCGTTCTCCTCTTCTCTCTCTTCGTTCAGAATTTTAGGTCAAAGCTTCATATTTAAAAAAATATTAAACCTTTGTACATATACCTGAAATGAGTCTGAGTAATTATAGATGCTGAAATAAAAGGGTTTTTTAGGACTATATTTTTAGAGAAACACTTCATTTCAAACAATATATAAAAATTATTCAAATTAACATGATTTCTATGCGAATTTATAGAGAAGCACTTCATTTCAAACAACATAGAAAAATTATTCAAATTAACATGATTTCTATGCGAATTTAGATTAATTCACAACATTTTGTATCAAGTTTTCAGATTTCATTTTAACTTTTATATTTAAATTTTTTAATGTACGTATTGATATTCTTGCAAAAACAAAAAAATGTTTATATTCTATATTATATTAATTATGTAAGATCCGTTTGATTTTTAAGATATTTTTATTATAAAAAATCTTTTAATTGATTTTGCTTATTCATACAAAAATAAATCTTTCAACAAACTATCTTCTTTTTCATCATACTTTTTTTTCCCAACAATCTAATGAATCATCTATCCAAATTAAACAAACCGGATACGAAACAAAATTTTATCCAAAATAAAACACTGGTTAAAGAGAAAATCTGTATGAGTTTGTACCATATTGTTTAGTTTGCTGCTTCTATGTATTTTTAATGTTTAAAGTTCAAAGAAAAAGAAACGATCAAATAAGATAGTTCTGATTTGAGTGTATAAAAAAGTACCGCCAAAAAATCAAGAAAAACCAAATAATAAGAAAGAAAAGCAAACTAAAGAGGAGTATAGGAGAAGAGAAGGCAAAAGTGGTAAAAATGAAATTAAATAAAAGGAAAAAAAAAAAAAAAACTAAATGAAGAAAATCGTACTAGCAGAAAAAGGGAATCAAAGGAAGCAAAGATAAGCGAGGAAGGTTTCCATTATTGTTGACTGCTTGAGACCGTAAAACGTTTCCTGCGTCAATTTCTTCGATTCCATTTTCCAGGGAGAGAAACTTTGTATCTTTGGTAGGGAGCGAGAAACAGTCAATCTATCCTCGATAGTCAAATCAATCTCTATTTCGATTCTTACTTACAGAAGAATTTCGACATATAGTCGAGCAGCTTGTTCAAGGTCCGATTCAACTCGAGCGATCCCTGATTCAACTCGCTTAGCTTCAGATTTAATCTCCGTATTTTTTCGGAGGCTACAGTTGTGCTCCGTGTTCTGATAGGGTTTCCGTTTTTTAAAGAGCGCAATGGAGACTCCACCTGCAGAGGATCTAATGAAGAAGATACTAGAGCTAGAGGAAAGTCAGGAGCATCTAAAGCAGGAGATGTCGAGACTCAAGGTATCGGCGGAGCGTAGACAGCGATCGCATTCGGTGTCGCCACATCGGCCAGCGAGGAGAACAATCGGCGATGGAGCTTCAGCGTGGAGGAAGAGCGGTGCAGCCTCGTTTCGTCACGCTTCCCCGCTGCAGAGGGAGAGCCGTATCCAGGATTCGATGAAATTGAGAGCTGGAGTAGGTGGCGGAGGACCATCGGCCGGGAAGTTCACGAATCAACAGTATTTGAATATCTTGCAGTCGATGGCACAAGCTGTTCATGCATTCGATCTAAATATGCGAATAATCTTTTGGTTAGTAGTTCGATCTCTTGAATATAGTTTATGGCTTCTCATACTGTTGACGTCATAATTGCTGGAACGTTGTTTTGGAGTAAGATGATAGATTTTGGATATGAATCCTATAATTCCGGAACCATCGTTCATTAATCAGAGAGTAAAATGTTATTTCATTGATACACGGTTTGCATTGTAGCTGCGCATTGTTCATTTGTAGTATTTTATGTTATCTGGTATGTCTTCAGATTCCAATTCGATGACATGATTGTTCCAGGAATGCCATGGCTGAAAAGCTTTATGGGTACTCTGCTGCAGAAGCACTTGGGCAGAACCCAATTAATGTTATTGCAGATGATCGGAATAGTGTCTTTGCAATGAATATTGCTCGCCGTTGTGTCAACGGAGAGAGCTGGACCGGTGAATTTCCGGTCAGGAGCAAATCAGGGGAGAGATTTATAGCTGTCACTACGGTTTCCCCCTTCTACGATGATGATGGTGCTCTTATTGGAATTATTTGTATCACAGTTAACACAGTTCCGTTTCTGAACCCGGGAATCTCACTGGCTAAATTAAAGGCTCAAGAAGGTGAAACGAGCTCTATCCCTGCAAGGAATAGTTTTGCCTCTAAACTGGGTTTGGACTCCAAAGGAGCTGTTATCTCGAAACTCGGCCTTGACTCTGATCAGCCGATACAAGTTGCTATAGCATCAAAGATATCAGATTTGGTTAGTTCAATTGTAGGTTGTATCGTATCCTGTTGTTGCATATTTTGACTAGTGTTAGTTCAATTACAGGCATCCAAGGTGGGCAACAAGGTCAGGTCAAAAATGCGAGCAAGTAATAGTAGTGCCACACTATCAGAGGGTGGTAGTGGGGACAGTCACCATTCGGATCATGGTTTCTTCAGTGCTACTCCCTCTGACCACAGAGACGATGCAGCATCAAGTGGTGCCAGCACCCCAAGAGGGGATTTTATCCCGTCTCCTTTTGGTGTATTCACATATAACGAAGAGAAGTTTCCTTCGAAACCCTCCAGAGATTCCAGTGATGAGAGTGATGGAAAATCTGCTATCTGTAAGGTTCTCACCTCAAAAGCTGAAGAATGGATTGGAAAGAAAGGTTTGTCATGGCCATGGAAAGGGAATGAGCAGGAAGGTTCAAAAGGGAGGCCTACTCATTCTGTATGGCCTTGGGTTCAGAATGAACAAGAGAAAGATAAGTCTCACCAGATTAATCCCTCTTCTGGTGTTAAGTCTGAAAGCTATGCCTCTGAACGCAGTAAGCCTACCAATAACGAGGTTTCTAGTTCGTGGTCTTCCTCTGTAAATGCGAACAGCACAAGCAGCGCTAGTAGCTGCGGAAGTACCAGCAGCAGTGTTATGAACACGGTTGATACAGATAGCGATTGCTTGGAATATGAAATTTTATGGGATGATTTGACAATTGGAGAACAAATCGGACAAGGTGCTTCATTCTCTTAAAAAAGTTCATCTTGTTTGCCAGATACAACTCGTCATTATAACATCATATGTTTTATGTGATAGTGTCTCTGTTCTACTAACATGCTCGAGTAATTTTCCATTTTACAGGTTCATGTGGAACTGTGTATCATGGTCTCTGGTTTGGATCTGTACGTTTTTTTGACTCTGGTGATATTGTGTAGAATATGCATTTGTTGATTTATACACGCTTCTAGGATTAAAAAAAATTGCAATTTTATAGATCTGTCTTATTGAGAGTTGCTAATGTCACGGCAGGATGTAGCTGTGAAAGTTTTCTCCAAACAAGAATATTCAGAAGAAGTTATACAATCTTTTAGACAAGAGGTATTGCTTTTTATCCTTCTCCAATCTACATAATTATTGCTCAGAGTGTGGTGTTGGCAAAAGACAATTGACATGTTTATTGGTTTTTAGTAGAACCAACACCCAACTTCTGCATATCTCAGTATGTCACGATTACTTCTTTTGCAACAAAGTTCTACTAAAGCATATTTACTTACAAACTGCATCTGACTGAACAATGAATCATTTATGAGAACAGCTGTTTCCAAATTTTAATTTATTTACGTTGGTCGTTTTTTACTGTGAAGGTATTGTTGATGAAAAGACTTAGACATCCTAACGTTCTGCTGTTTATGGGAGCTGTGACTTCACCTCCGCGACTCTGTATATTGTCAGAATTCCTTCCACGGTTCGGTCTCATCTCTTTTGCTTACAACTCTCACTTTCTTTGTGTTTTTTGGCCTTCAAGCCGTAGCTCTTATACATGCCCCTAATTGTTCTATTACAATTTGATAGTGGAAGTCTCTTCCGTCTACTGCAAAGAAGTACGTCAAAACTGGACTGGAGGCGGCGTATCCATATGGCCTTGGATATTGTGAGCATTCGTTAAACGTCTGATTTTCCATTTCTACTATCCATGATAAGGATGAGCTGCTCAATTTGATTTTCTTTGTATTAGTCTTGTGATGTTCCTTTTCCACTCTATTTGACTCAGTCAACGTATATCTTATCCAGCATATTACATAATTCTTCACACAGGCTCGCGGTATGAATTATCTTCATTGTTGTAGTCCACCCATCATTCATCGTGATCTGAAGTCGTCAAATCTGCTGGTAGACAGGAACTGGACCGTTAAGGTAACATATTTATCGTGAAATACATTTGGTCTCCCATCTTCAAAAATGATTATATAGCTTTCTAAAACAAAAAAGATGAAGTTAGAACAAAATTATAGTTTTATGTGAATGAACTGGAAAAGTGAGACTCAGATCTCCAAAATGGTACAAGAAACGTCTGTCAACTTACTGGGACATCTTTAACAGGTAGCTGACTTTGGTCTCTCGCGTATCAAGCATGAGACATACCTGACTTCCAAATCCGGAAAGGGAACGGTACTTAGACTAGACTCTTGCCGATTTGAATCCTGATTTCAACCTCTCACAATGATCTTGATTGACTTTTGTACATGTTCTGCAGCCACAATGGATGGCACCAGAAGTTCTTCGAAATGAGTCTGCTGATGAGAAGTATGTTCGGCTAAGTTTCCTTAATTAATTGTTCTTATTAGCCGTCATCGCTAACTAGCTGTTCTTATTCATTGATACAGGTCAGACATTTACAGCTTTGGAGTAGTACTATGGGAGCTTGCTACCGAGAAGATCCCATGGGAAACTCTCAACGCGATGCAGGTATCATTTTTGGTAGATAGGATGATGAAAAGAAAGTGTCTCGAAACGACAATGGTCCTAAAAGTCTCAAATTAATCTAACTACATGTTCTCTTCTATCAGCTAAGCTAAAAAAATAAAGTCTTTATATGATAAGTAATAACATGTAAAGGCACAAGTGAAATGTGTTGTTATATATACTTTAAAGAATAGGATTGCAACATCTCTGCAAATTTGATGTCATGTTTCCACTGCAACAGCATTCTGGTTGTGCCGAGAACCTTAATTTTCAGTCTCGCTGCATTTCCTCTTGTACATATAAACACTTACATACATGAGTCAAATATAAAGAGATGCTTGTTTGAAATATCTGCAGGTGATCGGAGCAGTAGGGTTCATGAACCAGAGGTTGGAAATCCCAAAGGACATTGATCCTCGTTGGATCGCATTAGTAGAGAGCTGTTGGCACAGGTATACTTAATATATTGAAGGTCGCACAATCCTTGCTAGAGGAATACAACTTTTAATTTTTACGTTTCTCCTTGATTTAGATGTTTTGATGAAAACATGTACATAGCTAATGCTGACATTTAATTTGTGTCCCACATGGCAGCGATACGAAGCTGCGGCCTACATTCCAAGAACTAATGGATAAACTAAGAGACCTGCAAAGAAAATATACACTACAGTTCCAAGCTACTCGTGCTGCGTCACTTGACAGCACTCTTCTCAAGGACAACTAAACTAAACAAAACTTGACCCTCTTCTTATGCCTTTTTGCTCCGCAATGCACGGTTTTCAATACTCAAAAAGACGCTCATGAAAAGAAAAAAAGAGAGATCGAGAATTGTTCTGTTTTGATCAGCAACAGTACTAGTGGGTGGGTGTAAATATAAGCGTGGAGGAGACTGATGAGCAGAGAGAGAACCCACTGAAACTCTGAGATTGGTGTAAAAGCAGTAAGTGATGTGTTTTGGGCAATTACACAAACTTCCAAAAGAAACGTATGGCTCAGGTTAGTTACTGTGGGGTTGGTTTTCTGCTCTTTCTTTCTCTGGTGGAGGCTCAAAAGTGCTTGGAATGGAATTATTTGGTATGAATTTCATTGCAAAATTGTCACGTGCTTGAATATCTAGTAGTTGAGTAGGTGTGCAAGAGATTGTACTTGCATCTATATATATATAAAATATGTATGTGGTGAAAGCCTGGTAGAACCATTTGATGGGTTTGTTGTACAGGGAGAAGAAACAAAAGGGAGTTGAGACACTAATTATGAGTGAATATTGCGACAATCATTGGGGGATTATATTTTTGCTTTTGGAACAGAACATTTATTGGGGTATTTTGCAGTTTTATTTGTATTTTGAGTTGATCATTGTGAAAGGCTTATTTGTCGGAATATATGAATTTGAGTCTTAATTCGGAGTAGGCGATTTACATTTTTCACCTACAAACGCAATTCTCGCTTCCAGTTCTTACTCGTTCAGCCAAAAAAACTGGAAACATAAAACCGGAGCAATCTGTAATTTTCAGGGTATTTCAATTTTTGAAAGCATTCATGTACAAGGATCAAGCGAATAAGGAATAACATTGAAACTGTATATCTTCATAACGAGATTGAAACTTTAAAACTTAAGATAGAAACACAATAAATAAGCCTCAGAATCGATAATAGCTATATATTCAGGACTTCTCAGACATGATTGATCCAACAATGCAAATTTGATTCCGAGACATTTTCAACTCAGTTAAACATTTGGATAATTGGTCTCACCTTCATAAAACAAAAACATTGCAAGTAAAAAAAACGGTCATGGTCATGGTCCTGGTCCATCTTATAGAGGATATCGTGAAAGCAATTCCCTAGTCGCAGCAACCGCATCGCCTTTGTGCTCCCTTAGGGTTCGCTCCACCACATTCTTTTCCAGCTGCTCGTTTAAGAAATAGTGAAAAGCTTTTAGAACTTTTTGCACATAGCCATAAGAATAATGCACAGAAGAGCTTGTGATGGATAACAAGTAAGAAGCTAACCTCGAGTTCGTTTACGATAATCTCAACATCTGCAGCATTGATCTTCACAGAAGCCAGTTCTTTCTCCCTGCATAAGATACCATATACTTCCTTCATCTTATCCAAAAGATGACATTGAACCATAAATCACACAGAAACACATAATACTATTAACTACCCCTTGTTTCATTTGATCATCCTCAGTTCAGCATAACTGATATCTGGCAGTCAATCACATATACATGTCATTGATTTCAAGACTCAAACAGATTGCCTAAATTCATTCTATTCGTGACAAACACCAATTTCTACAGAGACATAAGGGTTTGACTTATGTTCTAGCTTCCTAAATGATTGCTTAGGAATCTGCTTTCACAGAATTAAAAATACGAAAGAGCTAAGAGTCTTTACCTCAATCTCTTAGCATTTAGATCAGCCTCCCTAGAAGCAGCTATCGAAGCCATAGCCTGAAACACGATATTCAACTCGTAAGCCAATCAATCTACTAATTCCGAAAAATTCCAAATTTCTTAATTTCTTCCGTAATCAGAATCACTAATCGGTGGAAATGACCAGTCTATGTAGAAGAAGAAAGAGCAACAAACCGATTGAACGCGAGACGAATTGAGCTGGCGATCCTCGACGCGATCCGTGAGCTTGTCGAAAGCTTTGCTTTGTTGCTGTAAGTCCTTGGAATCGACCGTAACCTCCGCTCCAGCTTCCTCTGCTCCCTCCATTGCTTCTAGTTCTTCTCTTTCTTTCTCTTTGAGTTTCGGTGAATGCAATCTCCGGCAACAGAGATTTTGAGGTTTCGATAAGTGTTTCAGGCTTCAACGTTCGAAACCCTAAAGGAAGTTATCGGGTTTTTGAACCACACCTAACCGGCTGTGCAATGCTAAAACCGAAACCGCACTCTATCTCTGCCTTCAATTCGATTTTGGTTAATTTTCCTTTAAACCAAAAACAAATTGAACCTCCGATGATCGAGAACGATTAATATTGGGCCTTAAGCCCGTGGAAGACGCGTACTAGACTAGAAATATCTTGATACTTCTTTTAGCTCACAATTTCACAGTTACGAATTTGAAATTGCTGAGGAGAAATGAAGGAAATTCAAATTCCCAGGAAAAACTTTCCGCGCTCATCTGATCCTGCCACTAAGAAACTCAAGGATTCTGAGCTCAAGAATCGAAAGGTAATTATTGATCGCATCAATCCTTCAAATCGCCATTGTTCTCTTCTTCCTCCACCGTACTACTGAGATTCTAATCAAATTTCTGTCTCTGGACTGAAGTTTGCGGAGAAGAGACAGAGCGCAACCTTTTCCGATGTATCTTTTGAAAGCACGAAGGATCCAGCGGATTCAACTCCGATCTCTCAGATTTCCGGCGCGATTTCTGATTCCGAGGCTGAGGTATGCTTCTCTCGCGTTATAATTAGGTTTCGTTTCCGTCATAGTTTTCTGTTTCTTTGCTTTGCGAACGCGTCCAGATCCGTTCAAATCAGATATTTCATTTTGCAATTGAATCGAATTGGTCTGTGCCGATAACGAATTAGGAAAAATTAAACCTCGATCGTAGCTAGTTTGTGTTTGATGATTCGAATTATGCTTGTTCTCCTCAGAGTTTTATGCAAGGATCGAGTCTAGACCTGTTATCAACGCCAGAGATTTGTCTTCTGGGTAATGAATCTCCAGTTTCGACTATCACTAATTTGGAGGCTCACATGGACGTTTCTTCTACTGATCGGATCCAGTCGATTGCGGATTTTCCTGCATCTGTGGAGTCCTTGCGCGTGAAGATCAACGAGCTGAAAAAATTGATCTGTTCAGTTGAACCGAGTGAAGAAAGCAACTGGATCGATGGAATTGTTACAATGAAATTCCGCATTGTGCTTTTGAGTTTCATCCTTTGGGCTATCTTAGCTGCGATTGTGGTCTTCTTCAGCTCAGGAAGGGATGATGCTTACCATGGACCACTTCCAACTTGAAGGATGAATAACGAGGTAACTCACTTTAAGTTTCTTACCTTTAGTACATTGATTCTGACTTCCTTTTTCAGAACATGGTTACAATATTCATATCAATGTTGCATACGAATGGGGTTGTATACTGATTTTCCTTCAACATCTCATCTACCTTGCTTGCCATATTACTCTGGTCTTTTCAAGTTGCATCTATGCTTATGAACTCCCCAACTGTTATTTCAAGTTGGCTTTGAGTATCTTTAGAAATTCATCACTATGACACTTAGTCTCTTATGTGATAAAATATCAAACTTCCTAGGCCTTATGATAGGAACTTAAAACTCTAGCACATGCTAGGCCCAAACCGAGTTAGTCTCACAAGATCCATTGGTAGATTGAGAGTGAGTCTGAAAGTAGGCCTGATAAGTTGCTGATTAGTCTTGTCCGTAACCAAATGAATGACCCCTAACAATTTTTTTGCAACTGATGTGACATTTGATCTTACTCATTTTTGGTAACCCATGTTAGCTAATGCATAGTCTATTCTGCATCACATGTCCAATACATAGGCTTCTGTAACATTTAAGTCTCTAGGTTCTAATCTACCTTGATGTAGCTTTGTTACATATATATAGTATGCTTGTTTTCATGTGCTTCTCCAATTGATAGGTTTTAGAGAAAACCAAGACATGTGGTAGCCTTTTGTTTCCATTCTTATGCAAGCTGTTCCTTACTTTAAGCCAGACAAATCCTGTGGAAAGTCCAGCCTGTGAAGCTTTTTTGGGTAATTACTTGATTTGGTCGTTAATAATTTCAGGATAAACTCTTGGAGGTGTTAGGTTAGGTTTGTTTTCCATTATGGATAATGATACAAATCATTAATTAGAATTTGGAATACTATTCCTGTATTAAAAAAAAAAAAAAGTGAATGACAGAATAATCCAGACTGGTGTTTGGGTTTTCTACTGCAGATTATAGTAGTAGGCCACTAAACACCATTATAAAAAAAAACTAATATATGCCATGTGTTAAAGAAAAGCATGTCTCTTGTTGGTTTACTTTTGAAGTAAAGTTTCTGTAATTAAAGGAAAATCCGGCTTAGTAATTTGAATTAGTCGGCACCAATTATTGGAGATGCAATACTTTTTTCCTCGTAAAAATCAATCTTGTCCTTGTGTCTTAATACTGATTAGATCATGAACGACCATATGTTTTTTGTATTATATGCAATAATGGTCTGTATCATTTTTCTTGTTTACTTTTCGTGGCATTTTGTAGTTTATTCGGTTGAATGAAGAATTTTTTTTTGTGAGAAATTGAGTCTTGCTTTCATATTTGAGATACCCACTAGTAGATATATTTGTCTTTCACATTTATAATCGAAGGTTGGTATTAAACCTAGGCAAAATGATGGGTCGAAAAATCAGCTTTCTGATTCACAAAAAAAAAGATTGTCACTATATTCGTTCTCAAGTACTTGTCACGTTTGCTCAGTGTTGTTGGTAGAAAACAATGATAGCAACTTAAGGGGTTAGGCTTCAAAATGCTTACAACTTAGTTTACGTAATCTAACAATAATCATATCTTTGTTATTCTAAACAGGATTATGGCTGCTACCACTGTGAAACCCGGACCAAAAACTCAACAGCTTCTTGAGAATGTAAAGGTTGGAAAAAAGTTAATATGGAAAACAATTTGTAAACAGATAATATTTGTCTATTTGTATTTTCCTATAAACAATGTTTAGTTGATATTAAAACTACCAAAAACAAATATTAATCATTGATATATATAAGTAACACAAGATAGACCGTTGAAAAACAATAATTGAGACTCATTCGTTAATCTCATTCACTACTTTTTTTACCTTTTGTTTTTCCTTTTATATAAAATAGTCCGTCTCCACTCATTGTCGTTCCCTTAGGTTCTTTGGTGTCTAGAATTAGGGAGGCAATTTCTATGCCACCTCCATCATACTTAATACGTACGAATAGTTATTCAATCTTCCTTTTTCTTTTCAACCTTCTTTTTCTTTGATATATAAAAGATAAAATTAAGAAAGAAAGAGAGAAAAAAAAACAAAGGCCTATCCTTGAACAAATATGACAAAGAAAATCCACTTTATAATAAAATACATTTGATTCATTTTGAGAAATCGTTTTTAGTTCAATACTTATATATAGAGAGAGTTTCTTTGATTTAATGCTTTTACGTGTTTATCTCTCATAGTCTTATGTATAAATTTACAGTATCATTCTCACACATGATACAATTTGGATAACCTTCATGATTATGTAGAAATAAAAACGCATTCGATCCATAGAGCACTAGGTCATAGAGTTCTAGATTTCAAAGGTACTCTTTTTTAATTACATCGGGATTATGCCCCATGTTTAGTGGTTAACCTCTTAATCCGCCATTGTGTGATTAGGATGATTCCTCACATAATCCCAAATTAAGATTTTTTTTTCCTCTAACTCGCAAACAAAAAAAAACTAATTAAGCCAGGTTAAATATAGTAGTATGCTTTACAGTATTCCCACCTGTAACATTTTTTGTGATGTATATCTTGTTTTAAAACAAGTAGAGCCCATGGGAATTATGTACTAATTAGTAATTACTAAAAACAAAAGTGGATTCTTTGATTCAATTTGAAATCTAGACTATTCATTAGCTTGCTTTTGTTTATTCACCGAAAAACAAATGCAAGGTTGCCCAAGAAAATGAATCAATGTATAAATTTGGCTGGATTCTAAAGTATTGAGAAAATTGAAGTATATATCTAAAACGAAAAAGATATTCGTAAATTCGAAATAGATAAACTATTCTATTGTAAGTGGCCCTTGGTGGATAACTGGACATAATTTCTGTTGTTGTTTTTTCCATACTAATTTGTCATGTGCAATCATTGTTACTTATAACTTTATAGGGTACAGAGAATATGCCACATTACTTAATACAAAAACTAACCTCTTAAGGCTTAAGTCAGTATTAATTTACGCATCAACTCCGGTCTTACATTATACATTTAAAATTTCTTAACACAATCATTTATGCTATTTTGGTACTCTTGTGTCTAACCGAAAAATGTCTACGAAAATGATGTTTTCTTATTAAAAACAGATCAAACTAACTGTAATTGTTTTCTGGAGAACACACACAAAAAAAAAAAAAACGGTTTTAGTTTGTTTTTATGTATTATTATAAAATAAAATAAATATTGAAAAGAGCAAAAATAAAGCAAAAAAAAAAACCACAATAAATCAAATGGAGCTGTTGAGAGAGGCTCCTTTTTTCTGCGGGATATATGGACCAAATAAATGCCTCTCCCATAAACCCACCAAACAAAGTCATTGATTTAAATATTCATTTTATACATGTATACAAAAATTATTGAACATTCGTTCATGCATGTTTATAAATACACACTCAAACAAAAATTATAAAAAATAAAGAGACGAGTTGATTTCAATGATCTTTGTAGGAAAAAGAAAGAAAGAAAAAGCCTTAAAAAGAGGCAGTGCCACTACCCTACATCGCACATGCATTTCGTTTGGTATGTAACTTTAGGTACAATTATAAAGCAAGTAATTAAATACTTCTCAACAAACAAACAAAAATAAGTATTTAGATACCAATTTAATATTAACGAAATCATTGCACTGAATACAAAATCCAAAGTCCGAGTTTTTTGGCCCCTCTCTTTTGCCTTGTCAGTCCATTAAACGACCACTAGAAGTCATTAATGAAGTTCTCCAATACTTATATAACACGTCATCATCCCATTTGAATCTACCTTCCTCCTCCGTTCCACCAAAGAATCGGCCTTTATAACGCATATTTTGTTTTTCTTTTGATAAAAACATCTTTGGATATATGAATAAGCTCACTTGATTTCTGTTACCAAGAGTTGGCTCTTCAAAATTTACCTAAACGCTTGTTGGATAACCGAGATGAATCTACCGTTTATTGAAAAATATCGAGGATAAGTCGGAGACTAGAGTACTAATAATCTTAGTTAAATATTAACCCTAAACATAAGGGATATAAATGCCCATTAATTATCCGACAACAAAATCTTTGTAGCATATCTATATCTGCATTCAATTTAACATCGTTACGTCCATTTATTTTCCTAAGCATTTATGACCTCTCTTTTTTTGTTGTATTAATTATAGACGTAATGGCACAATTATAAAGTTATCCCAATGCCAATGCCAATGCATGAGTTTTTCTAGATCCAAAAGTTTCATATCTAAATTCATAATTTCTTCGGATTAGGATGTAACTAGCGAATAGAACATAATTATCAATAAATAAACAAAACAAAACTAGCGAAAAGAACTTGTTAAGCTGCTTCTTTGTTCTGCATTTTCAAACCGAGTCTTGTCACGAATAACATCCAAGAATACATGGTAGCATTGAGGTTCTCTTTTGTCACTAACTTCACAAAAAAAAAAAAAAAAGTGTTCCTCTAACAGACACAAGTATAAAGACGACTGAAAATTTATTAGAAATTCAAAGAGAGGCACACACGAGTTTTTTTTATTGGGAGTTAAAGAAGGAGAAAACACAATACGCAATATGAATCCACATTAAACCTTTTAACAAAAAAAAAAAATCTGAATCCACATTCTTTCATGATAATGTGCCTTTTCAACAGGGAAGCATTGATACGTTTCTAGTATCATATTAAGGGAATGTATAAGACCTAACATTATTACTTAATACGCGCATTTTCTAAACCTTTTATGCTATCTATATCATTGTCTCTTATCTTGAGAAACAGTTATTAAAAAATTATTTACAAAACTCTATTTCATATTTCGTGGGTTTTTTTCTTCTCCAAATTCTTATATCTCAATTTATTCGTTTAAATCTCCAATCTCCTTCTTGTTACCTATTTTTTGTATGTAATATTGCAATTGTTATATCATTCTCCAAATTGCCTAGTAGGATCCTTGAAAGCACATTGCTCAATTTGGAAAAGAAAATAAACACAATTTTGATTGGAGTTCATCAAGAATGATTAAATTACTAAATTTGTATCTATAGTACTTTAGAAGTTATTTAATTTTAATTAGATCAAAGAAAATTTAAGTGACATTAACTGAAACTTCATATGATTAAATCAAAATTTGAATATTACTTTTAAGATCTCTTTGTTAATAATAGTAACAAAGAAGAAAAGTTTAAAATATTGTAATTGGAAAATAATCAGCGTGGAGCAAAACTTTAAGTATACATCATAAACATTGCTTCAAGTCACAAATGTCTTTCACATTCCATAAGGACAGTTAAAGGTTTAAGAACCACTTAATTATTGTTCATTATTTTTATTAGTCTTTTCTTGGAAATTAATTTAAAAAACTCTTGATGATGTTCAATCATGCATTACAAATGCCACTTTCGTATCTGGCTAAAACAGAAAAAAAATAAACAAAACAATTACATCAAACGACGCCGTTTGCTAACTGCCAAGACCCGCGAGCTCTCTCCCTTTATATAACTTCATCTTCTTCCTCTTTCCCTTCCAATATTCGTCAATCTCTGATTTCATAACTTTCTTACTGCACAACTTCAGATTATTTCATATCTTTTTGATTTTTAACTTCGAAGAGAACTCTGAGGAGATCAGAACCAATTCTATGGCGTCTCTTACGACTTTAAACCCGAGTTCTACAGATCTCGTCCGAAAGAAGAAGAGATTCTCTGCTTCCTCCGCCGCATCGTCTCGGAGAACCGAATCTTCCGTTTCAACCGGAGACGGTGACAGCCACGGGCGATGGAGATCCGAGAAGCAACAACGGATCTACTCGACCAAGCTGGTCCAGGCGCTGCAACAAGTCCGCCTCAGCTCTTCCTCCGCCGCGACATCATCTCCAACGGCTCATAAGCGAGGCAAAGCCGTCCGCGAAGCCGCCGATCGCGTTCTCGCCGTTTCCGCCCGCGGAAGATCTCTCTGGAGCAGAGCGATCTTAGCTAATCGGATCAAACTGAAATTTCGGAAACAGAAACGGCCGAGATCGACGGCGATTCCGAGCATGACCACGATATTCACGAAGGGGAGTAGCAGCAGCAACAGATCGAAGAAACGAAAAGTCTCGGTGGTGGGATTGAATAAGAAGAGTTTACCGGGTGTTAACCGGAAAGTCCGTGTTCTCGGCCGGTTAGTTCCCGGTTGCGGTAAAGAATCCGTACCGGTGATTCTAGAAGAAGCAACTGATTACATCCAAGCTTTAGAGATGCAAGTCAGAGCAATGAACGCTCTAGCTCAGCTTCTCTCTAGCCACTCAACTTCCGGCTCAGCTCCTCCACCGCCGCCGATTTGATGAGGTTAAAATCGTCATTTACCCATATTCTTCGTCCTTCTGAATTCTGCCATGTACACCAAAACTTTCTTATAATATATGTATAGAGAAGATTCGGTTTGAGTATTAATGTGTAACTACTCGTTCCCAACTGTTGAAATGAGTTTTAACAGAATCGTCATATCAAACATAAATTCGGAAGTTTTAAATCCATTATTACGAGTAATAATACTTTACCATTAAGATTTAAACCGTAGTGGATTATTAGATTAAACTGGTATAGACGTTTATTGCAGTTAGTGGAAATAATGGGTCTTTAACCTTATAAGATATGGAACTTATTTACTGCACTATCAATTCAATTCCTCCAATATGGTTTGTACTATCATCTTATGTACGATTAACCAGAAATATATTTGTACTGCGAATGCAATAAAGTGGAAAGAATATAATTCTCTTTTTTGATTTTTTATTACCAAATGTAAAGAAAACTAGTAAGTACTCATATTTGTTTTGTTTCTTTGCGATTAATAGACATTAATCAGTTTTGATTTTGGTTAGAGAATGAATGATATAATTCAAATGCATTGAGTGATGAGATGGATCTGTCACTCAATCATCTAGTCGCTTTATTGCCTCCTCACTCACTTGTATTCCCTATACGACACTTTTAGTTTTTTTTTTTTTTTCCTTTTTTCACAAGATTAGGTAATTTATTCCTGTCAATAATTAAGTTTGCATGTATATAAAAACAAAATTGACTAACCAATAGTTAAATATTGTTGCCAAAATAATAATGGTTGAAGCTGCTCATATTATATGGTTTATGTACATATTGTTTCTATATTTTCTCCTGCAAAAGCTGATTACTATTGAATCTTATCTGCTTAGTATATAATCTTAGTGCTAACACTAAGAATTAAGAACTAATTAATAGGGTTTTTATCAACTAATTATAAAGTAATAGGTGTAATATTTAAGACTTAAGAGCATCGTCTTCTGGTCTTTTGTATATTTAAATACCATATAGGAATTAGGAAGAACACTGGAGTATGACTAAGCGACAAGAAGAGGGAAATGACAAAAGCAAAAATGAAAGAAAAACAATATTAAGAAAGTGACATAAAAAGTATGAAGAGCACATGGGAGTGGCCATGCCTTGTCCTCTTCTTTCCTTTTTAGCTTTCCTCTTATTTAACTTGCACGAAAACTCTTTTGATCACATTTCCAGATGTTTTTTTCTAAACTATTATATATAGATATCTATTATTTTTCAACTAATACAAAATGGAACCAATTTGAACGTAAACTCACCTCACATTGATATGGATTAATCAAAATTCATGAAAACCAGATAGATCTTTTGAGATGTTTAAGATATTTGCTAATTTGTGTTGATCAATGTTCTTTTACTTATCTTTTTTTGGTTGTCTAAAAACTTTCATTCAAGAAAAACAAAGTTACGGTAAGAAAGCACCGTGATTACAGTTAAGTAGGGCCGTTTTGGCTTATTTCAGATGCTAATAAGTCGTCATTCCTCTAGACATTTTATTAATAGTGGTCGATATTAGATAGAATTCCAGAGAGCTCCTTTGGGTAAGAGCAACGTCGAATTTGATGATGGCCTCTGAATTTGATGATATAGTCGAATCCGCTTTCACCCCCTTTTTCGTTTGCTTGCGCAAGAGCCGCTCTAATGGCTAGAAACTCCGCCATGAAAGGTGAGTTCACTGCAACTTCCGTCGAAGAATCTCTTTTTCGTTCATGTTTGTTGCCGTCTCATAATATACATCCAAGACCAGCCACCAGTGAATTCTTTTATAATGTTCTTGTACTATCTTTTATTATTAACCCATATTAATATACATATATATTTTTCCATACTATGTCTTTTTGGCTCAAAATCTCTTATAACTACGTCGGAACGTGTGCGTGTGTTTTAGTATTCTTAATGAAACAACTTAGTTTGTTTTTTTACTATATTTATACAAATCTATAATTTGTTTTGCTGTTAAGAATTTTATTTCGTCTTTGTATAACAGTTTTTGAAAATTTTATGCTATCTTCTTTACTAGTTGGATCAAAATCACGAATTTTTAACGATTACTTATAGATGTTGTGGTAATTTTCACGTACAAAATTTCTGATAATGCGTGAATTCATGTCAAACTAAAGTAAATAATCTCACTCATAATTACAAAAGTTTGGGTTCAAATTCAAAGTACTAATTCGCTATCCGTGATAAAAAAATCATGAGTTAAACCGAGGTTTATTTATTGAATATTTTTATTTCGTCGTATGTTATGACAAAAGAAAAATCCATTCCTGTGATTGTAACTAATTCTTTGGTTAGATCCGAAAAAGATGTGGATGGCCTAATAGTTTTTTAAGCTGTATTCATCTTGTCTCCAACAAGGGCACGACTTGCCCGGTGGGGGATCGGTTCTTCGCATTAATGTCTATGCAACTCTTTTTAATAAAGGTTGAGAAAGATAAATAAAGTTGTTGAATTCTCATTAATGAACCATAATCACAAGTGTCTTAAGCATAATATAAAATAAATTAACTCCATCAATTAACTTAGTAACATCTATATGAGTAAGGTGATAGAAAATCTCAAAAGATATAATATTAACCACTCTAGTACTCCCCTCCCCCTCAAGCGTATGAAGATTATCATGATGAGAAGAGGTTTGAAATGGTAAGTCCACTGAGAGGGAATAAAACATACCAGGTTGTAACGGTATGGTCAAGAGATATGCATGTTGTATGGTGGAAGAAACATGTCAAACCTTCAAGCGTCCAAGTTTGACTTAATCTCTAGTGCTATAACAGTTAATCTCAATTTATTTGGGGAATACTGAGTTAATGATAATGTGCATTGCAAACTTATTTTCACAAAAGAGTTTTGTGAGAGAAGATAACATGATGTATAAGTCTATGAGGAGTTTTTGAAGCTAAAAAAGTTAAAAAGTTGATATGATCATTAATGTGTTTAAGAATTTATTCAAAACAAGATAATGTTGAACTTAGTAAGATGAACTGTGGTTTTGTTCTTACTAATTAAGTTATGAGATGGAGAGAAGGTTGATTGAGAATCTCCACAAAAGAATGTGAAAGTTTTCTTGATAAGATCACGAATCATATGATTCCACTTAATAGACTATGATCTACACTTGTATTCTAAAATGATTTTACAAACTAAAATAAACAAGCATAACAGCTTCAAAAAAGATTAACTCCGATTTTTATTTATAAAAATAGTGTCTTTTAAAAATGAAATGAGATGAGATTTTATAGGCTTGACCCTAAGACGTTTAAGACAATATAACTATTAAAATAAATCATCATAAATGCAAATAAATTAAACTAAATGAGAATTCAATCAAAAGCTTGATTGATTTGGTTTTTAATGCTCGATTTTGGTCAAATAAAGAAACGTGGGAAGTTTCTTGTTTTCGAACAGCTTGGTCATAAAATAGTAACGTCTTGGAACATTTTGGATAATGTGGATGCTCTCCAAAACAGCTGGGTTGTATAAATCAAGAACATATATACCCGTTCATCATTAGTTGCTCGATTTAGCTCCGAATATGGAAAGCGAGTGAAAAGGATACCCAAATAATAATTTATGTGTTGATGCATTCTAATGAATTCTCAAGAACCTCTAGATGAGGTAGAAACTCTCATGGACGCCACACATATACTTGAAGTCTTCCGAACTTGGAAGGTTCCAAATAAGGTAAGTGGAAGATTTTCCGATTTAGAAATCGAATATCTTTTAAACCAAAATTGGTACTATCACGAAACCAACTCTCAGAGATCCTATGATAGATTTCCAAAAATTTTTAGTTTGAAGCTTAACTCCTCCTGGTTTAGTCACCATGCTCCAATAAGTGATTGTTGTTCAAAATCGGGTTGAATTTACCCGATTTAAAAGCTACTTATCTCCTTCATGTGAGCTGACATTTAGTTAATTCCAATTCGAATAACTTACTAGTTGGTCTAATAATGTAATCAAAATAGTTTATGGTTTATTTA
Organism: Euclidium syriacum; assembly: GCA_900116095.1. NCBI lineage: Eukaryota > Viridiplantae > Streptophyta > Magnoliopsida > Brassicales > Brassicaceae > Euclidium > Euclidium syriacum. The sequence goes on from FPAK01000003.1 coordinate 16,504,166, forward strand.
CTAGTTTAATGACCTCATCACATATGGTAAGAGTCATACTCTTATATTCGACTCCAACGCACTGCTCCTACTCATAATTTTTTATTTCTTGGACTTCCAATATCAAAGAACTACCAAAGTGCACCCAGAATTCTATAACTAATCTTTTGGATTCAAGACATGTTTTCCAATCTGCATTTAAAGATGCATTGAAGCTAACCTTTTAATTAACTAGAATAGACCTTGACTAGGATTGTTCTTAATATATCTCAAAACTTTATGAATTATTTGTAGATGGACATCAATAAGAGAAGAAAGAAACAGGCTTAACCAATTAACTTTCTATACAATAAATTGCCTATTAATTTCCTCTTAAATGTGATTATTTCCAAAATGTGGCTAGTTACCTTGATCAAAGACGTATTTGGAGTCAACATCGATTTTATCATTTATGAGGTCTAAAACAAATTTTTAAAACTATGGCATTAAGATTAAAAATTATGATGAATTTTTAATCGAATATAAACGATACTCTGTCTAAAAAAAGTTATTATTATTATTATTATTATTATTATTATTATTATTATTATTATTATTATTATTTGTTAAATTGGCCTAAAATTTATGTTAAGAAGGTTTTTTTTTTTAACTTCTTATTTGACCCATTTTTCCAATTTTTTTTGTATGGATTTATCTCGAAACTAGTTATTAAAATCTAATTTCTCTAAATTTTACGAAATAAATCTTGAATGGGTTGAAAACTGATATTCAGGGAAAAAGAAAACTAAAAGCTAAAATCCACTACCAGAAGAACTGAGAACAATCAGGAAGGCCAAATTAAGAAAAATGAACAAGAAATAATGTAATTATCCAAACTCAAAAGTTTTGGATAAGTAAGATATTACCAAATATTCTGTTAAAGATACTATTCGATAAAATATAACTGATCTTCCTTAACAGATCTAGTCTATTTGTTTTTGGAAAATAAATAAATGAGATCGGTGGAAACAAATAATGCGCAAGGGAAGACGTTTCGTGATAAACCTGTGAACAGAGAGGTTGAGTAAGAGTCCTAGAAAATTCATTCGAGAGGCAAGAATGGCGAATCAGGAAGAAGTGACTGTCCCGATCTTCTCGTCCCTTGACCCTGTCTATGGCGAAGGATCTCAGCTCGAAGAAGCTACGCGACGATTCGATGTTTTGAAATCCAAATTCAACGAAGTCTTCGGTGCTACTCCCCAACTCTTCGCTCGCTCTCCCGGTAATTTTCCGAAAACGATTCTGTTGGATTTGGTAGAAACGAAACGAAATCATCTCTTGGCGATCTGATTATGATTCCTTTACTCTTTAATTTGGATCATGCGAAATCAAATACAGAAAATGGGTTAATTTCTGTTGATATAAGGGAATTTTTGGATCGGTTCTGAGACTTTGTGTATGGTTGAGTTCAGGAAGAGTGAATCTGATCGGAGAGCACATTGACTATGAGGGGTACTCAGTGCTGCCAATGGCTATTCGCCAGGACACGATTATAGCAATTCGTAAATGTGAGAATCAAAAGGAGCTTCGGATAGGAAATGTTAACGACAAGTACTCTATGTGTACATATCCTGCTGATCCTGATCAGGTAAATTATCTTTTCTTCCTGATGGATAATGCCTTCTAGCCATGATCGTATCAGATGTCGAATTTGAAATAAATGTTTATCGTATATGTGAATTTTGCAGGAAGTTGACTTGAAGAATCACAAATGGGGTCATTACTTCATATGCGCGTAAGGGGTCTCGCGATCTGATGTCCATCAGAAGCTAAGAGATTTCACTTTTTGTTTGTTTGACGTGCTTTATGGTTTTCGATTTCTTACAGGTACAAAGGGTTTCATGAGTATGCAAAGTCCAAAGGAGTGAATCTTGGTTCACCAGTTGGACTTGATGTGATTGTTGATGGAATTGTTCCTACCGGTATAGCTCTCAATATACACACATCTTGATATCATTTTACCTTGAAGTTTTTTTTAACTAGAGTGCTTTTGGTTAGGTTCTGGGTTGTCAAGTTCTGCTGCGTTTGTTTGCTCATCAACAATTGCTATTATGGCTGTCTTTGGTGAGAAATTTGAAAAGGTATTTACTCTATCGCGCTTGATGAAAGAATTCTTTATAGCTCTTTTGTTGATTATTGAATAAACCAAAGCTCTGCCTTTCTTCATTGCTTTCAGAAAGAGCTTGCACAGCTTACCTGCGAATGTGAACGGCACATTGGAACACAATCTGGTGGCATGGACCAGGCAATCTCTATTATGGCTAAAACTGGATTTGCTGAGCTTATTGACTTCAACCCAGTTCGCGCAACTGATGTGAAACTCCCTGATGGTGGAAGTTTTGTAATTGCACATTCTCTAGCTGAATCTCAGAAGGCGGTCACAGCTGCCACAAATTACAACAACAGGGTCGTCGAATGTCGCCTTGCTTCAGTAAGTCATCGCTGAGTACCTTTTGCTGCAAAATTTTATCTTTGTTTGCTTACTGATTCTCTCTACCATTTATTTGGTTTTGTAGATCATACTTGGCATTAAGCTTGGGATGGAACCAAAAGAAGCTATATCAAAAGTTAAGACTCTTTCCGATGTGGAGGGATTATGCGTGTCATTCGCTGGTGATCGTGGCTCGTCTGATCCTGTTCTTGCCGTTAAGGTACTTAATAATTATTATTCTCTGCTTTGATGTTTATACATCCGATCTTGAGAAGATATTTTGAAATATGTTTCGTGGTTGACATGTGTTCTTGTATATGCTGTAGGAATATCTGAAGGAAGAACCATATACTGCAGAGGAGATTGAGAAAATTGTCGAGGAGAAATTACCATCAATCTTGAACAACGATCCAACATCTTTAGCTGTACTTAATGCTGCCAAGCATTTCAAATTGCATCAGGTACATATTTATCGACAAACCTGTGGAATATTGTTTTCCTTTCGCCCGAGTCTTAACAATAAGTTGGTTCTGCTTATGATTTATCAATAGAGAGCTGCGCACGTTTATTCTGAAGCTCGGAGAGTACATGGTTTCAAGGACACTGTCTACTCAAACTTAAGGTGAGACCGCGCTTTTCTCTATTCGAACTTCTTAAAAAAATATCTTGTAAAAAATTTAAGAGCTTGAAACATTAACTGTGCTAGTGACGAGGAGAAGTTGAAGAAACTTGGTGATCTCATGAACGAAAGCCATTACAGCTGCAGTGTCCTATACGAGTGCAGGTGCGTAAACTTTAAAAATGAAATATTTACTCTAAAGCCACTGAATATGTGAAAGAGAATTTGACTTTTATATTATGCTGAATATCGTGTAGTTGCCCCGAGCTAGAAGAACTGGTTCAAGTATGCAGAGAGAATGGAGCACTTGGAGCAAGATTGACCGGAGCTGGATGGGGAGGTTGCGCCGTGGCCTTGGTTAAGGAGTCTGGTGTTTCTCAGTTCATTGCGGCGGTCAAGGTAATATATAATGATTCCTTATGAGTTTTTAGGACACTAATGTTATTATTAATTTTGAGAGGGGAAAAATGTTAAAAGAAATGGAAATGTGGGGTTTCAGGAGAAATACTACAAAAAGAGAGTAGAGAAAGGAGTGGTAAAGGAAGAAGATATGGAGCTCTACCTTTTTGCCTCCAAGCCTTCAAGTGGTGCTGCCATCTTCAACCTTTAGACATAGATCTCTCCTCCCCACTTTTATTTATTTATTTATATCTTTCTCCATTTGAATTTGTTTGCGATTGTCATATTTTATTGAACTCCCAACTTGAATTCGTATAAATATTGTTGAATAATAAGTTCGCCTGAGAATCAATAAAATATAAAGTAGGAGTTGACATAATAAATACCTGTTAAAGTTTATAGCCGCTTCTAAGTTTGAAAACAGAGTTTGATTGGGAAGAATTGATGTCCAGTTTAGAGGTCTGATTGAATCCAAATCGAGGATTAAATGAAACACAGAGTTTTGATTAAGGTCTGGGAAGGAGAGAACTTAAGAGGGTTCCAAATTCAAATCCTTTAAAAGGATTTGCCCACCTCCATTCATCAACACTGTTCCATTGCTTCTCACGGACTAAGACCAGATTAGATCGACTTATTCAACAAGTTGGAATCGTAACAACTTAATGCTTTTTCAGTTTTATATCTACAACGAACATTCCTGTTTTGTTGTTATCCTTATTTCAAAATTCCATTATTTTTAGTGAAAGGTTTTTCCTAAATTTAGTAAATTCTAAATAGCAGAGAAAGTGAGAAACAAATGTCTTGCAAATCAGGGGGCATTTACATTTACAAATTAGAAAGTTAAAAGTCAAACTAGTGTCTTCCTGCAAACATCTAAACAGTATCATCATCAATCAATCATTGGCACACACACTAAGAGTTTAAAGAAGCAAAGCATTACTAACATTCAACCTCTGTACTCGTAGCCTCTCCGTTATTCATCTTTTCGTACCCAACCACATAACCGGGTAAATGCTCTGAGTAAACCGGTGTATTCTTGCATTGCTTATCTTCCCTGATTCTCCAACAAGCCTTAACCATCTTCTTACTTCTGTTACTACTATCACACTCACCATTCTTAGGCAGTTGAGACGCTTGCACAACCGATAACTCGATTCTACCAACCGGTCCTTTGAAGCTTACACTCTTGAGATTCTTCAGAAAGTCCGTCTGCACAGATTCAATGTCCGAAACATTTATGGTTTTGACCTGTAGTCCCCAGTAAAAGACATTGTTTGGCTGCTTTGCGTAGGTCTCTACATACTCTGTTGGGTTTGGATCGCAAATGCCATACACTTCCTCTATCTGAATCAAATTATGAGACGAGAGATTTTCGGTATAACATGTGGACTTAATGTTTTTCATAAACCGAAGATGAAAGTGCGTACCTTTATCAGAAGACAACGGAAACGTGACTTAACCCAACCAAACCAATCGCTGAGATCTTCCTGAGTAGCAGCCGAGACTTGTATCTTGACGAACCACGTGTACGTGTTTACATAAGGATAAGGCTCAAACAAAGTCTTCCAACTAAAGTTAGGGTTCAAGTAACCCTGCAATTCACAACCGTAAAGTTAGCAAGATCCAAAGACCTAAAACCATATCCAATCAAGCTAGTAAGACTCTTCTCACCTTTGTCAAATTATGGCCTCGGAGAAACTCTGACACTATTTTGTAAAACGTGCTTCTTGTTATGTTGGAGTTGCAGTATTGATGTGAACCACACGGCAATTGAATGGGCATTAAGCCTAGAGGAGACCTAATAGCTGCATAAGTGTCTCCTAGCAGTAATACCGGTGTAGGCCATTGCCAATAAGCAAATGTGTTGAAGAAAATCGCCAGAAGAGAACTCAATGTAGCATTTGGGTTATATCGACAAACAAATGCAGCAAGAACAGCCATATGAACTCCCCCTAGGAATCCATTCAACTAAACAAATCAAAAAAATCAATTAAGCTTCTCTACATTTTCATTGATAGAGCCTAATAATGAGCAAATGATAAAACTTACGTTTCCGTACACGCCTCGTCTCTTCGCCCATAGTTTCACACACAGCAGCAATGATTGGAATAGCTAAAACAGGAACAAGTCTGAGAAATTGAGGAAGGAATCAAGTTACTGTTGTATCAATATTACCTCTATGGAAGGCACTAATTGAAGTATGCATTTATTTGCGCGGACTCCAGACAAGCTTTTCCAACTTGTCTCATCAATATTCCTCAAGAAGAAAGGATTAAGCACATCTACATCCTGAAGTGCTCGCAGAGTTATATTTTGAACAAAGAATAATAATAAAATCATTTAGTGTTAAAGCAACAGAAGTTTTGAAAACTAACGTTTGGAATGGATAAGATTCTAAGTTGAGCATATGGGAGATCGACCAAGATCCCATCAAACTTAAAGCGAATGAGAGGAACTTTCGCGTCTTTAACACAATGAATCTCGGAAACTTCTGGTCTGTTTTTCAACATGTTACGCAAGACAACGAAAAAATCTTCCTGTTTCAATGAGAGAACAATCTTAAATTTTACGGTAAGAAATAGAATAGAAACTTAATTCAAATGATTCAGCAAAACAGGTGAACTTACAGTCAGAGATGCAAAATAGGGACCAATGCATAGAGCGTCAATATCTGATTCAGAACCATGAACCTAAATAACAAGAAAGACAATAATAGTTAGCTAAAACTTGTAGTAGATTCACAATTCACATATTCTTCGACATTGCTGAGGAACAAAAACAATATAGTAAGACTTGAAAAGGAACAATTTAAAGTAAAAGAAGATAATTGACCCCAAGACCATAAGATCCATATGCTAATATGGTGGCGTTTGTGGCTGCAATTTGATGATTTGGGAGATGTTTTTGCCAGGCAACCTTCTTGATCCATTTCACCACTATCTGTTCATCAAACTCAAGAGACATTACTGTCTATAAACTCAAATAAACCAAAAAAGAAAATGCTTAAAATATGATTGAGTTTGAATGTACCTTTTGTAGCTTATGGATAACATCTCTTCGTTTCTCCTCGTCTTCAAGAGACGGAATAAGTTCTTCATTGGTCATAAGCTACATAATTTCGAAAAGAATCAAATGAAAATTGGGCTTTTGACTCCAGGAAGGGGAATCTTTCGATTAGTAAAACCTAATTTACCTGACGAAGGGAAATCGAGCTTTCGTCTTCCATTTCAGCCAAAAGAGGAGGAAAAACCTGGGGAATATGATCATAGTCGTAATGTGAGGAACAAGGATCAAAGAAAAGATTGATCTGGTAGTGAGAAGCAGCGATAATCAAAGCGCAGTGACGACATTGACAATTTAAATAATCCGCCGTACACAAGGAAGATTTTTGCCGGGAAAAAGGATTAACCTCTCTAAATTCTCCCTCCTCTCGCTTCTCTTATCCAAGAATTTCTGTATTGTCAAATTTTCCTGCTTTTGTTCCCTGAGAAAATCTTGCGAGAAAAGAAAATCAATGGGGCGATTCCGCCGTTTCTCTAGTCTCTCGGCTTTGCCTTTTTTTTTTTTTGCTTTGAACTTGAAACGACTAAATCCAGCGCACAATAGATTCGCACCCAATCAAGTATTGACACGTGGCATACATGTATTTTAATTTTAAACTTGGTAAGTAGTACATACCCTAGCAAACAAGCTAGTTTTTCCCGCAAATACATTTATTTTAGTATTTGACATTGTGATATGTGCAGAGACTTTTCTCATATCAAAAAGGAGCTCTTTTGGCACAAGAAAAATGTAATAATTTTTTCGAGGATATTTTAAAATTTTTAATTGAATAAAAGAGAATTTCAAAAAAATCCAAAATTTTTATAAAATTCACAGTTTAATATACCCTCCAAATTTACGGTGTAATTTTTTTAATTTGACTTTTTTTCTTCACGGTTTTGGGAGTAGAGTTGTAATAACAAACATACACTATAATTCGAGAAACGTACACCAAGATTCCAACACCAGTATTTATCTGTCCGATAAACACAAAAAGAAAAAGAAAACAAATCAAATGAATGAATCAATCAAATAGATTAAGTTATCAAGGGAGAAAAAAGAAAGAAAATCAAGAAAAAGACTTACAAGAATGTATAGATCAATTTTGTAGATCGAAGAGTAAACCGGCCAAATTCCAATGTTGATGAAACAGCCGAACAATAACCAAAGCGGAGGCATGTACTCAAGGCTCGTTGTTTTCATATTTGTTTCACACAAAAAAAAAGAAAAAAAAAGAGAGAGAAAATAATCACAACACAGAAAAAGATATATAAAATATCCATCAAATCAATTAGAGCTAGAGAGCTTACAATCACACACGTAGCTTGAATTGCATACGTAAAAATGGAGAAAGCGCAGCAAACAACACCAATTATTGTATGTCTAGTTGATAAATTAATGTCAAGTGGCAAAAGAGTAAGCACATATAACATTGCCACAAAATTAAACTCAAACCAAAGACAGATACAAAAGTTATTCCTCTGCATGCACATCAACAAAACAAAAATCAAGTTCATCAATATACAATAAAGACATAGATATGATGAATGATGAGAAAAAGATGGAACATTACACGTGATTTGTCGTCATAGTAGATCAAAATGACAACTAGAACGCTAGCTTCGAATACGAAAGCAATGCCATAAACAGTGGTGACGAGAATACCATCCTCGTCAACAACACCATACAAAGCCCACGAACTGAATACAGGAACATCCGGCTCAAATCCTTCAGCTGATTTCTTCTTGTATATCCCAATGACATCTCTCCTGTCTGTATATATATATATGCACTCTGATTAATAAATTAATCCCTTTTATGAATCCAATGATCCTAGCTAGAAACCACTAATTAAGCATTATCACAGTAGTTTTTTATATGTAACGACTGACTGACTATCTATTGCAATGGACTAAGTCAAATGCCCATGGCAATTAAAAACCCACTTCTTTTTACAATACTAGTATCATGATTCCGTGTTGTATATATATTTTAAAACTTTCCTTAAAATTCCGCCGACAATTTCAAATAAAATCAAAGAAACGCGTCGTTGACAATCCGAATACAACTCGCCCGCATCATAATCAACCTCATGATTATCGGTTTTGGTTTTAGTACAGAAATAAACTAACACTTATATGCTAATTGCTTAAGAAAACGAAACTAATTAACAAAATTAATTGCTTACAATCCGAATGAAATAAAATTAACTAAGATAAAATAAAATTAATCGCTTACTTAGATGCAAAATTGCTTAAGAAAACAAAATTAATTAAGAAAACAAATTACGAAATAGCCTGAATGAAATATAGATTTCTATACCGGAAATAAACTGAACCCGAATTATGTGAAATTCAAAGGAATTATCTGAATTAACCTAACTAAGCGACATTATTTGATCTCGAACTAAACGAATTAAAGTTTACATTTCATCATGTATCAAAATTTTTTTGATGATAAAAACTAAAATAAATGGCTTCGCCCGGTGCATCAAAACTTTGTAACAAATTTTCTTCAGATATTAAATTGTTGCAAAAAATTACAAAATATAAATTTGTCTCTTTTATTAACTTGGCTCTTTCTATTTACATAACCGATTTAAAAACACGTTTTTCTGGTAGTTAAAATCTCACCACACATTAACACCATTTTTTGGTATCTATACGAAGATTCTTTTAAAATAATGACCCACAATTTGGTTGAATAGCAGAAAAAACGAGAATGGTCTTCTTCATGAAATTTTGTCGGTTAGTAATTTTTAATTTGGGAGAAGTAAATAAGAAGAGAATCGGGAAAAATTGATTATTGTATCGAGCTAACCGCTCAAACTCTTTCGCATTACACAGTTCACTCGTTCCCCTGAAGCTTATCTGTGGGGCTAATTTTGTTACTATAGAAGGAACGAGAGAGAGAATTAGGATCTATTTATTTGATCCAATCTTAGGTCATCACACTTGTTTCTCTTCTCGATTCGATCACGAGATCTACCAGATCTGGTTCAAGAGCGAAGCGAATTAGCAGAGTTTCATATTTGGAAACTCACGAGTGTGTGGAGTTTGAATCCGTCTGATTTTCGCGCTTGATCGTTTCTTTCTCTGATCGGAAATGGCGATTTCAAGCCCAGGCAACGTCACACCTGGGCTAGTACGTTTTTTGAGCAATTTCTTTTGTTGTTGTTTAAATTTCATTCGTTTGAATTAGAGATCTTGCTTGATTTAGCTTTTCAAGTTGTTAAGAACTGAGGTTTCATATATTTTGAGTTCTTATTGGTTTAAGTGACACGGAGAGTGATTTGTTTGGGTTTTTCTGGAAATTGCAGATGTCGGTGATATTCGGCATTGTCCCGGTGATCGTGGCTTGGTTATATTCCGAGTATCTGCACTATACCAAACATTCGGTCTCCACCAAAGCGTACGTCAACACAACGTTTTTAGTGATGATGGAGTTTTGCTTTGATTCTGTATTGAGTTTTTTTGGTTTATTGTTGATGTTAGTAGGCACTCTGACGTTCATTTGGTGGAAATTGCGAAAGATTTTGTCAAAGAAGATGACAAAGCTCTGTTATTAGAAGATGGAGGTGGTCTCCAATCAGCTTCTCCGAGAGCCAAGGTCTCATCCACACATTCTCCTCTCATCAGGTTCGATTAGTTCTCCCGAATCAAGCAGTGTCTTTTACCCTTTTTTTCTTTCTTATGCTTATGCTTATGCCCGGTTGGTTCTACGCAGGTTTGTCCTCTTGGATGAGTCGTTCTTGGTTGAGAACAGGCTGACGTTAAGAGCAATGTGAGTATTTGGCTCTATTGGCTACAGTAGAGTTCTGTGTGTTCCATTAATCTAAATTATTTTGTTTTGTGTGCAGGATGGAGTTTGCAGCACTTCTCGCATACTTTTACATATGTGACCGCACGGATTTCTTCAATTCATCGAAGAAGGTGATGATAATGATGTTATCTTATTTGAAATCTGCTTAGTAGTCTTTTTAGAAGGTTTATGAAGTTACCGATGCGATACATTGTTCAAAAACATCTTATGTACACTTGTGTTTAATTATTTGAGTTGGTCTAGGCGTTATATGGAAAGAATATACCTCATAAGATTGTGAATTTCCTGCTTGTGCTTCTACGTATCTGACTGGCTTACATTGTTGATCTTTTGATACAGAGTTACAACCGGGATCTCTTTCTGTTCCTTTATTTCCTTCTCATCATCGTTTCAGCAATTACTTCATTCACGATACATAATGATAAATCAGCATTCAACGGAAAAGCCATCATGTACTTGAATAGGCATCAAACCGAGGAGTGGAAAGGCTGGATGCAGGTTTGTCATTTCTTTCATCTGAAAATGGCTTTCCCTTCAGTTTCATACATTGTTAATGCATCAGCTAGTAAGATTATTTCAGTTTTCAAAAAAGCATCTAGTGTTCATTGCTGAATGTGCCTTTTCATTTGCTGTTACCTCATCATTGTTTTCTTTTCCTGGTGTTGCAGGTCCTCTTTTTGATGTACCACTACTTTGCTGCTGCAGAGTACTATAATGCGATCCGTGTTTTCATTGCTTGCTATGTATGGATGACTGGATTTGGGAACTTTTCTTATTATTACATACGCAAGGACTTTAGCCTTCCAAGGTTTGCACAGGTAACAGCTATGGCCTCTCGGCTTTCTTCTTGTTTCTAGCTCTCACCTACTTTAAATTCTTACATACCCAAGTTCAACAGATGATGTGGCGGTTAAATTTCCTAGTCATATTTTCCTGCATCGTCCTCAACAACAGTTACATGCTATATTACATTTGCCCAATGCACACTCTGTTTACTCTGATGGTTTACGGAGCACTGGGTATTATGAACAAGTATAATGAGATGGGTTCAGTTATTGCCGCCAAATTTGTTGCCTGCTTCTTTGTGGTTATTATTGTTTGGGAAATTCCAGGCGTTTTTGAGTGGATTTGGAGTCCATTTACGCTCCTAATGGGTTAGTGACTACCCCGACATTTACTTCCCATAATAAACAAATGTTCTCATGAGATCAGTACACACAAAAAAACATCAATTGCAGGTTACAATGATCCCGCAAAACCACAGCTTCCCAAGTTGCATGAGTGGCATTTCCGTTCGGGTCTTGATCGGTACATATGGATAATCGGTATGGTATATGCATACTACCACCCAACCGTAAGTTCCCAACACTTAACAACTACAACTTCACATAAACTCCCTTCACAAATGGGTAGCGTAATAGTAAAGAGTTACCGTAATTCATCTTTTATTTCCGTGATTATGTATATAATAGGTTGAAAGATGGATGGAGAAACTGGAGGAAGCTGAGATGAAGTTCAGGATGGCTATCAAAACAACTGTGGCACTTATAGCACTAACGGTATTAACAAGTCATCATCTCATTTCCCTTTCAGGTGAAAGAACCCCTTACATATTGTTTCTTACATCTAATCTAATCTTTCTTGTTACGAAACTTTTAGGTGGGATTCTTCTGGTATGAGTACATTTACAAGCTGGACAAGCTAACTTACAACAAATATCATCCTTACACCTCCTGGATTCCAATAACGTACTTTCACATTTACTCTCAAAGCTTCTATACAACGAATCTTCCTGAAAAACCAGTCCTAACTTTTGCTTTTTCTCCTTCAGTGTTTATATCTGTCTCCGGAACATCTCACAGTCTTTCCGCGGCTACAGTTTGACTCTTTTGGCGTAAGTAAAGTATTTCAGTCAATAGATTTCGATTTCTCCAGATATAAAAGAGACTGTTCATGAACTTGCAGGTGGCTTGGGAAGATTACACTGGAGACATATATCTCCCAGTTTCATATATGGCTCAGGTATGTCGCACACACACACACACTTGTTCTTGCCACTGCTCTCAGAAAATGGACGGTTGAGAATGCTAAATTGATGGTTTAAATTTTGTAATGAACCAATAGATCGACGGTTCCTGATGGTCAACCGAAATTACTACTATCTCTAATCCCGGATTACCCGTTGTTGAACTTCATGCTCACAACTTCGATTTACGTCGCTGTAAGCAAACATCTGCTACTTGCACAACATATACAAATAAATTTTTGAAAGCGAACAAAAAGAAACTGATTTGGGAGGTTTTTTGCTCTGTTTTCAGATCTCTTACAGGCTCTTTGAGCTTACCAACACATTGAAAATAGCCTTTATACCAACCAAGGACGATAAACGCCTTGTCTACAACACTATCTCAGCAATCATTATCTGCACTTGTCTCTACTTTTTCTCATTTATTCTCCTCTTAATTCCCCCTAAACTGGTAAGCCTCATTTTATTCTCTCTCTTTTTCTGATACTTTTAAGTTCATTGATTTTAACCATTTCTTTATTACATGGGAAATAACAGGCGTAAGCACGAACCAGAGTGGATCAATTGAATGAATACATCAACTTTGGAAGTATGCGATGATGTTTAGATATACCAAGATAGAAAATGAGAGCTAGATCCATACAATGATGTTATAAGAGTCTTTGTCTCGTGTCATTTTTGTATATTTTATTTATTCTTGTGTTGTATTGAGAAAACATGATGGTGTAACTGTTTTTGAGTCTTTGTTTATTTACAAGTTGCTAGCATCTAGATGAGTACTGTTCCTTGAGGAGAATTGATATATGATTATCATTCAATATATAGATGTTTATCTACTCCTTAGTAGAATAAAATAATATCTTTTAAAGAAAATAACCTTTAATTTGTTGGTTATTACTTGCATTGCCATTATGATGAACAAATTTTAGAATCAATTCATTGAGGATATAATAGTTAAATCTAATTTGACACAATTAAATAAATGGATTGTCTGTATAATATTTTTACAAAGATAAATTTTTTTTTAGTTATTCAATTATGTTAATATAGAAGTATTTATTTAAAGTTATAATGAATAAGCTTAATTTTTGCTTGATGAAGTATATACTTATATTTATTTATTATTTAAAATCGTTTTTTTATCATGAATAATTGAATATTATGTGCTTGATCTAATAAGATACTAATATAAATGTTATTTTAACACTAATAATAAATATATAACATAAAATTACTGTTATTATATGTTATTAATGTATACATTGTAATTATCCTGTTAATTGATCAAATCAATAATAGTCTTGGATATACAAATTTATTTAATTTTTAAAAAATCTTTAGGAGTTTTTAGAATATTGTCTCGAATAGACCAAACTTACTTGCGAAGCTTTAATTTTGCAATTAAATCGTGTATATATACTTTTTTAAAGTAACAGTAAATCGTAGTATCACCATTTTCCAATTATTCAACAAAGTCGCGTCGCGGAGGTCTGAGTTTGATTACCGATTGGTTCGAGTTACCATGAGCGACCTTCCTCCTTACCCGCCGCTTGATCCCACTACCTACGATCTCATTGTTGTCGGCACCGGAGTTTCCGAGTCCGTCTTGGCCGCCGCCGCGTCCTCCTCCGGTAGTTCCGTTCTCCATCTCGACCCTAATCCCTTCTACGGCTCTCACTTCGCCTCTCTTTCTCTTCCCGATCTCACTTCTTTCCTTCGTTCCAATTCCGTCTCTCCTCCACCGCCACCGTCGTCATCTCCTTCTCCGCCGTCTATTGGTCATGATGTTTTCCTCTCCGTGGATCTCGTTAACCGATCCTTGTATTCCTCCGTCGAGATATCGAGCTTCGAATCGGGGATCCTCGAAGAACATTCTAGAAGATTTAACGTTGACTTGTGTGGTCCTAGGGTTATCTTCTGTGCCGATGAATCCATTAATCTCATGCTGAAATCAGGATCCAACAATTACGTTGAGTTCAAAAGCATCGATGCGAGCTTCGTCGGAGATTCGAGTGGAGAGCTACGAACTGTACCGGATTCGAGAGCTGCGATATTCACGGATAAGAGCTTGGCTCTATTGGAGAAGAACCAGCTGATGAAATTCTTCAAGCTTGTTCAGAAACACTTGGCTTCGTCTACCGAAAGCGATGAAACAACAGTAACGATATCGGACGAAGACATGGAGAGTCCGTTTGTGGACTTCTTGACAAAGATGCGTTTGCCTCCTAAAATCAAATCGTATAGCCTCCTCCTCCCTTCTCTGCATATTGATGTGCTTAGTCACTTGTTTCGCAGTTTTTGTTATTCAAATCATTTGAATGTTGACGGTGAGTTTCTTGTGTGTAGGATCATCTTGTATTCCATTGCGATGCTAGATGATGATCAAGACAATACGGAAACTTGTAGACATTTACCCAAGACCAAAGAGGGAATAGATCGATTGGCGCTATACATTTCATCTATTGGCAGGTCACTCATCATTCTGTTTTGCCTTGACTCTTATACATTAGTGATCATCTTTCTCATTGATTATACTGACTAGAATGTAAATTTTAATTCTGTTTATACTCTAATTTAGGTTTTCTAATGCACTTGGAGCATTAATATACCCAATTTATGGACAAGGAGAACTTCCACAAGCTTTTTGTCGTCGAGCTGCTGTCAAAGGATGCATCTATGTAAGCTTGGAACAGTTTGCTGCATTGTGTTGTGTACTGTGTTGTTTCTGTGGTGTTTGTTACGTATCTTGTCTTTCAATGCTATGAGCAGGTTCTCCGGATGCCTATTACTGCTCTGCTTCTAGACAAGGCAAGTGAGTCGACATAAAAGAAGAATTCACTTGGTTTTCTTGATGGTACCATTCTTACTTGATTATGTTTGCAGGAAACTGGTGGTTACAAAGGGGTTAGATTAGCTTCTGGTCAAGAGATATTCAGCCAAAAGTTGATTCTTGATCCATGTATTACTGTTGGATTGGAGTCACTGTCATCACTGACAGATGAGCAGAAAGAAACTATTCGGGTTCTTGTCCCGGAGGAAATGAGCAGTAAGGGGAAAGTAGCAAGAGGAATATGCATCATTAGAGGTTCTGTGAAAGCTGATAAATCAAACGTTCTTATCGTATATCCACCTAAATGTAAGAAATTTTTTGAAGACCCACTAAGTTAGCTGGAATATAGCGTCACTCAATTGCGTTACCATTAATATGTTTTTTTTTTCTTTTCTCTTAGCTTTGTTTCCTGAACAGCTAACTGCAATTCGCGTTCTTCAGCTTGGTAGTGGTTTAGCGGTTTGTCCTCCTGAGATGTAAGTTGTGGTTTAGCCAAAGTTGATGGCTCCCATTTTCCTTATGTTTTCGATTGTTCCCTGAGTCATACTATTTGTTGGTGCAGGCATGTTTTGTATGTATCAACTTTGTGTGACAACGACGATCAAGGGAAAAAAGCTGTATTATCAGCCATGAGTACTCTCACGAAACCGTCTGCTCCCGAGAATGTTGAAAGCGATACCGTAGTAGAGAATGACACTCCTGAAACAAAACCAACTGTACTCTGGAGAGCACTATACGTGCAAGAGCTGGTTAAGGTGTGGAATGTGAATTCGGAATTTTGTCTTGTTATGAATTTTGACATTTTAATAAATCCAAGGTTGATTTGGATCAGGGTGAATTTGGAGGTAGTATCAGTTCCGCGTCTAGTCCAGATGGAAACTTGAACTACAATGAGATTGTAAAATCAGCCGTGAAGGTTAGTGAAGGCTCCTTTCACTATATTCTCTGAATGATTTTTGATGATATTATTATGTAACATAGTTATATTGGATTTGGTAGCTATATGAACAACTCATGGAGAGTGAAGAATTATTTAAAGAAGAGACAGAGACAGAGACCTCACCGGAGAACACAACTGAGGAAGAGAAGGATGCTGGTGTTGAAATACAAGATTGAACACTCTGAAACCATTGTTTTATGAATACTAGGTTTTAATACACGCGGGTTTTCTTCTAACTAGAGTGATACCATTGATGCTTTGTCAAGAAGTTTCTCTCTCGACTTTGTTAAAGCTAGGTAGAAAAAAAAAAAAAAACTTTTATGCTCCTTTTGTTTTTCTTCAACTAATCACTTTCATTCCGAGACCTCTTTTATGGAATCCTTCGAAATGCTACACTTATAAAGCGTTTTAGAATCATACGACTTCGTTATATTCAAAATTATTCCACTCCACATCATTACCAGGTTCAACTACAAAAAATTCATCAGACTCAATTACTGTGCAGCCATACAAATATTCATTGTGGACATTATTTAAGTTATATAAAAATTAATAAAGGAGTATATACACATCAACCTTTTTTTTTTTTTTTTGCATCTAAAAACATGAGATAATTAGTATTCAGTCTGGTCAAAGGTTAACAGCGTATGACAAAAATATATGACAATATCAAATTTGAGAACAATCGGAATTTCAAATAATCAAATCATTCACATAGCATTTTTTTATTGGTTCTATTGAAAATTAAGTAAGAGTCGAGACTTGAGAAGACAAGTGTTTACCAATGACAATATATTTTTTCCCAGTTTTGAGGTAAGTTATATTCTCCATAGGAAGATGAAAATCTCTTTTAAATAACCAAACGAAAAAAAAAATGTTGGTATAACTTGAACAAATGACCATAGAAATAGGTGAAGTCGTTACAAAAGGGATCTTAAGCTTTGTTATTTACCAACACAAAACAAGACACGAGAATCAAAACTGGGGGGATCAAAAGGTTTTGTAGAAATCATAATAATTTCATAGATATTGCGCAAGACTTTCACCGCTCATCTCTTCCATCTGTTTGATGATATCTTGAGCCAAAGACTTAACAGAGAAGTCAATATCTTCTAGCGCTTCCCCTAAGAAGGGTATGGTTTCCGCAAGCAACACAAGATACTCTTCTTTCAGATTATCCAACATGTGTTTCACACTTCTCAAACTTAACATCTTCGCACGTAATTTCTCACTCCTTGTTTGCATTAGCACCTGAAAACCAAATTATATTGACAGGGAAAAACTTTAGTGTTATAAAAAGCTGAAACATATTGACAGGGTTTTCCAAAGATGTTTACCTCGTGGTTCAATGGTTTCCAGAGGAGGTCAGAGCCAGAGGCTACTGCCATTTGACCGATGCATGAGACCAATAAGTCATCAACCTCATCGACTGATGGTACATGTGAATGCTCCTTTAGAGAAGACGGCGGTTCAACAGCAAGCTGTGATACTATTGGCTTTAGTAGCACCTGGAAGTTATTTGCATCCAGGAACTTCACGCTTCCGGTATCATGCAAGAAGCAATTCTTCAAGGAAGAAATCACCAATGCCCTAAGATGCCAACTTCTTGGTGTTATACTGTCATCTGTTTCCTGAATCTTTGCTTTCTTCTTCTTCCTAGTCGAAACTGAAACTTCCGCACTCGTGAGATGCGATACAATACCATCGAGCACGTATTTGAAATACGGTACAAAAATAGACCTGCAAGTTTAATCCAAGTTAATTTCCCAAATTATCACAACAACTTCTTTAAACATGATTCTGCTTCACACTCACCTGTGACTCTCGCAAAGTCTATTCACTAAACCATAGAAAGATATAGCTCGGTCAATACTCTTGCTTTCATTCCCGGATCCGTCTACGACGTCTGACTCTGCCCAATCAATACTCCTAATAAAGACAGGTCTGAACTCAGACTCCGTTAGCTTCTTTGTGAGGGCAACGATTGCATTAGTCACACTTCTCTCAGCTTCATCGATGTTCTGAATTGCTGCTGGATTCTGACGTCGGATATCGAGAGCAACTAAGCATTGGTCAAAAATCTTCCCATGGTTGCTAACGATGGATGATCGATCCATTTTCACTACCAGATTCTCTAACATATCAAAAGCAATCACCAAGCTTGCATTTCCAGAATTTACAGCTTCATCGTATATTTTTAGAAGAGGTTGCAGAGTGAGACGAACCTGAAAGAGAACAAGGGTTATTACTACATACAAGCAAACAACATTAAATTCGTAAATGAATGTGAAGAAACTCACTGGTATTTTATCAGTTAGGAGCTTCCTAATGGCATTGGCTTTGGACTTGAGATTCTTGTCGGAGTCGGAAACATATTCGGGATGCAGAACCATGAGTTTCAAAATATCTCCAAGATGAGGATTCAGGAAACCTCCAAGTTTATCAATCACTGCTTCCAAAGTGACGAGAACAGATAGCATAAGCAACTGTTGTTCGGCTGTTGCGTTTCCATCGCTCTTGGATGCAGATGATACTTTGCGGGATTGTTTCACCAAGTTTTTCATTATGCGTGGAAGTTCAGCGAGCGCCTTTGGTCCAAGAACATTGATCAGTGCTCCAGTTGTACGTAGACAGCTTGAAGAAACTCCCAAATTCTTTGAGCTGATACCTTCAGCAACAGATGCAAGGCATTTGCCAAAGATCGGATGACTAGACGGAAACCTACCAGCCAAAACTTCCAGTGTAGAAATGGCAGCTCGTTTAGCTGGAACACCTGACTCATCATCTATCTCATCAATTATACGGACGATTTCTTCACACATCTTCCCAAAACATACAACAGCAACCTCATCCAAGTTCAACCAAGGATTTTTTCTCTTTTGATTGGAGAGCTTCTTCTTTTGTTTCAGTTTAGATGAAGTGCTGTCCTTAGCTCTCTCACTTATAAGCCCCAGTAACTTTTTCGTCCCATTACGATCCGACTGCTGCTGAAGCAAGCTAGTAACAACTCTGAAGTATATAGAATGATCCATGACTCCTGTGACAGTGATCAATATATCATGTATACGCGCTCTGATTTCCTTTCTAACTGCAGAAGTCACATCTTTCTCCTTTGTGGCATCAACAGCTTGCAGGAGAGATATACAACCCTTCATAAGTTCCTGTAGTTCTTGCTGAAAAAAATAAACAAAAAAGTAATTACTAAAATGGAGAGTTACGAAAGCACACAAACAGAGAAGCAAAGATTTTTGTTCCAAGAAATAACATTGGAAGAGGCTCTATTACTTGAATGCCATCGGAAGCATTATTTATTGGTTCGCGTGACACTGCAAATGAGAATTCTGGGTCTTGCAACTTCTGGAATATAAATTCTAAGACAAGCCGCGTCTGAAAGAAACATGGTTTGCTAGAACTCTCTTTGCTGATAGCTTGAATAAGCATGACCAAGGATGGGAGCCATATTGAAGAAGAGTATTGTTCACTTATTTCCATGGCAAAAACATACTCCCATTCTCTTTTAACAACGGAAGTAAAACTTTCAGAAGTTTGGGCATTAGCAAGCCAAGCTGAGTCTTTTCTTGAAATCAAGGACTGAAATAAGAGAACAAGTAACGAAGGCAAGCCATTTCGTTCACCGATAACACTGTACAAATAAAGAATTGTTCAGTAATTTTAGAGAATGACACACAATAATCCAGATTTAAATTTTACTATCTCTACACATTACCCCAGCAAGTAAGCTACAATAGAACGTCTTCTGTGCTCAACAATATCAGGCAAAACGTTCACAAAAATCTGAAAAATCAAATTCAAAATAAGAATATATTAATTCACAAAATGATTTTATATTTGAAATACGGTATCACGGAGAAAGAATCATCAGTTAAAGGTTACCTGCAGCAACTGCTCCTCACTCTTAGTCTTAGACAGCCAAAATGGAATGACCGATGATATAAATCCCTCAAAGATGGACTTTGAGTGGCTATCAATCTACAAATCAAAAATAAAGAACCCGAAGTCAAGGAAGAGTCAGTCACAGACGAAAACATCAGGGAAAATTTCTGCCAAGAAAGATCTAGAGATCTGAAGAGGCTTAAGGGAAGAAGCCTAAGTTGATCCAAGACTAAGAAGATTACAAGATTGACTAACAAACCTGAGTCACCGTTGATTCACCCACAAGTGTAAGTATACTGATAATGTGGTACAAGACTTTATCTGGGACAATTTTAACAATTGAAGTGAACAGCGAGAAGATATGGTTCCGTGTAACACCATCATTTGATGAATGAGCAAACTCAACCAGCATTTTGACATTGATTTCATCTGCTATGTCAGCCTGCCATCAGAAGAGAATTTAGGAAGAGAACAAGAACCAATAATATCGATAATCAACTCAGATAAAAATCTAAAGCATACCTTCAAAGGATTCATATCCAGAGAATCGAATATATCTTTCAGGATTAAGAGCACAGTTTGTTGGATGGACGAAATCGAAGTATGGGTCGAGGTTTCCTCAACAGAAGAAGCAATTTCCACCCATTCATTAGAAGTAGATCTTCCCAGGAGCTTAAACAAAGGCCCTACAAGGGACTCCCTAAGCAAAAAAAAACAAGATATTAAAAGTCAGGTGGGAAATAAAAATGTCTCTCGAGTGCCAAAATTTTAAATGGACGTGCAAATATAAGTGCATATAACTTCAGGATACCTGTGAGCTAGGTCTTTCTTCAGAAGAAGCATGTCAAGCAACGAGGCAATGAAACAGAGAGCCTTTTCTCCTCTTAGAAGTTCTCCACTAATTAAGTCTTCTGAATTTTTCTTCTGTTTCTTCTTCTTGCTCAAAGAACCAATAATAAGAGTATCCTGCTGAGTGATTTGATCAAGGACATGGCCCACCGTTGAACAAGAAATCTGCAATAGCATTGAAGATACCATGTAAACAAAGCAAAATACAAGAGGCAGAAATATGTGATCTCTTCTTCCGTAAAAAAAGGTTCTACATAATTTATCAAAAAAGACAACGAGAATAGAAAAAGTTTCACATAATTATAAAAGAAGACAAATAAAAAAGGTTTTACATAATTTATTAAAAAAAGACAATGAGAATAAAAAAAAAGAAGGCAAGTAAGAATCTAAGAACTATATTGAAAGTGAATATACCTTCAGGCGTACGACAGCTTCTTGGGCACCCTTTTGTATTCTGCCATTTGTACTTCGAAACATAGACACGAGCTTGTGGAAGAAACTTATCTGATCCAGAAAGAATAACCAAAAGATTCTGAAAACGATCCTGATTTTATACAGAAATGAAGAGTACCCAGCTATAGAAAGATATTGCATTTATATTCCACTATGCTGTTAAGACTGACCTGAACATCGGTTTTCAGTTCAGCATAAAATTGGTTGTTTAGTTTCTCCAAGATAGCAAGACATGGAGAGATAATAGCACGATGTTCTGATGCTGTACCATCCATCTGCAAAAGCAAACATCAGTGACTGGACAAAAAAAGTCTCTAAGCAAGCAAAGAAAATATCGAATAATGAACTATCCTTACATTCAATGCGTTCAGTATATGATCATCAAGAGACTTCCCTTTAAACGACGCAGAACGCATCATGGAGCACTGACAGGGAAAAAAGCAAAAGTCAAAAATTAACTTTAAACTATAACAACATTAAACTGTAGCGCAAGGCAATAGGTAAGTTATCCTAGGACACGAAGTGATTTTACCTCCAGAAGAAGGCACAGTATATCGACCTCAGTGTCTGATATTGGCTGGGAATTTTTGTCCAGTTTCAAGTAGTATTGACTACGTTTATCTAGAAGTTGAGACAATAACTTAACATTTTCATCATGCAGAATCCTGACGCCCAGACCTTTTAGCAATGATAGGGCTCTTAGCTGTAGAAGAAAAAGGGTAATACTTAAAATACTTGTAACAACCATAAGAAAATAATAATTACACTAAAAACAGATAGAAGAGAGGTACAGGAAACACACCTTTCCGTAAGCAGGAAATTCTTGCACACGCAATAAAATGACAGAAAGGATGTTTTCTTTAGTGGGTTGATCAAACCTGAAGTTAAAAATCGATAAGAGACAACATTAGTGAAAAGACAACTATTAGAGGTAAAAAGAAAGATTATTATTATCAATCTTAGTACAAGAAACACAGCTGAGTACCTTTTTTGCAGGTCAACTGGCACTAGAAGGTCATTAGGAGTTGAACTAAGCAATGATGTCAAGTAGGATGGCAGAAATTTATTGTCAGATAAAATGAGCCTCCTTTGTTCAACAATCATGCCCAAAAGTTCATAAGAACTACTACAGATTGCAGCACTCCCTGGTTTCAAATTTCAGAAAGTTTATTAAGAAAACAAAATGGCAATAACATCTGATGGCAAACTAAAGATTACCATTCTTTTTACTAGAGTCGACACGGCGCCATAGGTTGAAAAGCGCCTCAATGCAATCCATGGCAGATATTTTTAGGTCCTACAGTGTGAAAATACCGAGACCAAAACGGGTTTTAAGAAATGGAAGATAATGCAAAGAGTAATACAATCAAGAAACACAGAAAACTTCAGTTGTCACCTGAATATCACTTATCATGGGAACCAAAAGTACGGGAAAGCTTGAGAGAATCTGAATTGACCATTCGTTATTCCCATTGGAGCAAAGATATGAAAAGCATTTGAGACTTTCAATTTGGACCGCAGGAGAAACATCTGCAAGAAGAAGAAAACAGTATAAGAAAACAAAAGATGGAAGAATACAGAAACAGCTATCAGCAACTAGATTGCATGAGCCCTTTCAATACCCAATAGCATTAACTCCGCGAATGCTAGAAAATGACTAAAGGAAATATAAATTTCCATGCAAACCTTCTCGCGATATAAGTCGGGATAGAATCGAAACAGGACAGACTTTGGCTTCTCTCACAGAGTAGTGAAGGTGTTCCTTAAAGACATGCCGTGATCGAGTTGTTGCAAAAAAGGAAAACAAATCCTCAAGTCCGCTAGCCTGAACAAAGAAGTAGCACACATACAGTTATAAACATTGCTTTTGATTGGGCAGCAAGAATTTCAAAATAAGCAAATAGTACAGATCAGGTCGAGCGTCACCCACCAAAGATACTTGGGCTGGTTCAAGTTTAATGAATGACTCGACCAACTTCCAAAACAAGCAGATCAGAAGCTTTGAGTTCAATGCCGTTAAATCAGAGGCATCAAAAAGTTGATATAACAGTTCTTGGCAGTTGCTTTTTGACAGCTGCAAGTAATATACAAAGTAATCAAAAAAACTCACATAGATAACTAAGCAGCAACTGTTAATTATGAAAACATCAATCTACATCAGCTAGTAGAACACTATACCTCTTTCAAAGATACATCAACTGCAACCTCAAGTTCTTCCCACTCGGTCTTCAAAACAGGAAAGCAAACTTCGAAAAGATCCAAAAATTGACTAGGGTCTACATCAAAAGAAAACACAGCCACCAACATCAAATCTTGATAACTTACCATATGAGAAAAATGTTTTACGGTACTTAGAAATAGAAAAGACTTGATCATCATGTATAATTAACACATAAACCATTGATAGCATCTTACCAGATGAAGAATTCATCTTGTGCAGTGACTGCATCAACATTATAAAAAACAGTGTCTTTGACAAGGTGAAGTCTCGGCAACTGATGGTAAGCCACTGAATAAAATCACCAGGGCTCATGATAAATGCGTCCACCAGCTTGTTAATGGTATCCATGTTCAATACGGACACACTTTCACGGATCAACAGTCCTTTCTGATATGAGATAAGAATTTCACAAGTTATTTAAAACTTACATAAATCTTTGAAACAGAGAAAAATAACTGCCTTTCAAGTACGCGGAAACTAGAAAAGAGTAATAGCTAAATATCAAGTAATGACGAACCTGCAACTTGCTACGTTCCTGTTCTGTCAATTTGATATCACTGCACGTTTCCAAAACTTCAGAGAGCTTGAAGTTGCAAGCACTCTCAATAAGCTCAATCCTACGTTCATCAGAATCCAAGGATAGTGCTTCCCCCAAATTATTGATAATATCCATGCTTATTGGGGATAAGTTTCCAGACATGATATCCGGAAGCTTTTTCTGCAAAAAAAGGAAATTCTTAGATGACGTGATAATAATAATATTCGACAACCACAACAAGATTCGTGATTGTGTTAGTATGAAGAACATGCAAACTGTGAACTCACCACTCCATCATGAGCAACAAGATTCTTGAAAAGTGTCCAGTTAACATCCTCCCCCAATTTGAGCACTTGTAGATTTAAATTCCAAGTCTGCTCATAGACATGATTACAACAATTAGCAAAAGTAAAAAGATGTTTTCGCCGTTACCATACAAAACAAAGAGAATAAGAAAGTACCTTAGGCTGAATTAAGAGAAATGGGAACATCGCAGAGGTAACTTTCTCAGTAGAGTCTGTTTGATTACAGAAGCTCGAGGCAGCAATTTTTAAAGACAAAGCAACGACATCAACTGCAAGTTGAACATTATGTGATACTCCTGCAAAGAAAAAGGTTCATTCCAGATAAATTGATTATATGTTTTAGAATATCGTACGCTTGAAGCAAATATAATTATTTCATTATGTCAGGTAAAAACATGCATAACATTAAACAAAAGTGGCCCTATAAGAAAAGCAACACGACAATGGTCTGAGCAATTGAAGTTCCTATTAACGAAACGGTGCATCAGCAAGGGACAAGAAATCAATTTAATATCACAAAGACAGTACAGCCTAAAAACATGTCTAACTGATGTTAGCATTCTAGAATTTGATCAAAGAATTACTGCTAGCAGAAACGATTTATCAGATGACACATTGAAAATCAACACTCTTAATTGATATGCTAATAAAACTCTAGACGGCGAAACTGAATCAAGTTAAGAAAGGAACAGAGCATCTTTAATCACCTGACAGGAGAATGCCAACACACCGTTTCACCACATGAAGCAAAGCATCGAGAAGACTAGAAGAGGTTACAATATTTGGCAACTGATCAAAAGAGAGGGCAGCCTTAACAACAGTCAGATCATCATCCCAAAGCTGACGCAGTATAGCATCCTGAATTGTGACAAGGTTCTGGATAGAGAGTGACAAATAAATAAAAGAATAGTCAGATGCCAGGAAGTGCGTAGCAAAGAGTAACATAATATTTGGAAGGATTTCCCCACACATACCTCTGTCTTAGAGCAATCAGCCTTGAGAACACCATTTAGACTAGAAAGCGCAGCACAACGCACAGCAGCCTATGATTCAAAGCAAAACAGTAAGTTTTGGTCATGAAGGAAATAGAAAAAAATAACATGTAACTAAGATTAGAGTTTATAGTACCTTGGGATGGTGGAGCCGGAACCACAATTTTGAATCCAAGGACGGTTGGGACATGTCTGAATTCCCATCCAACACAGAAGATAACATCTTTATCTTCAAATCCTCTTTCTTCGATTGAACTTCAGTATCCTGCAAAAAGAACTAGATCACTCAGGATACTATTTAACTAACGAAAAGCAAAAAAATATGTCTCCAAAAGTTGGTCCACAAACCTCCATAAATTTGTGAACTGCTGCGCGTAGCTCCGCAGGATACTTCTTGCTAACAACGACCAGAATTTTCTTGGCCCAGCTCCCTGGAATTAACAATTCAGGCTGTCAATATAAAAAGTGCTGAAAAGAGAAGTTTCAAAATGACTATCCATTGGCATTTCACTAACCAGATGTTGAAGATGCAAAATCAGTATTCTTCTGGTGTTGCGTCATACACAAAGAGAAAGTCTTGGAGATCAAATGATCAACCAAACTGCTTACTGGAACGGTTTCAATTATCGAAGCTAAATTTTCGCAACATTGATCATCAGACGAACTGCAAGCAGAGGACAATCAGTCAAACCATGAATACTATCAAATAAGAGAAATGTATGCTTGGAAAAGTACAAAACAAAAAGTGTCCGATAAATACCTGTGATGAAGAAACGAATCCAGTAGCACAGCTAGGAATCTATTGATGCTAAACTCTTTGGACAGACCCAAAAGAACACCAGAAATATCTCTACAAAAAAAAAAGTGAAACCCTCATTGGAAAACAATAACAATGGTTAGAATAAAAATGGCTTTAAAAGGGAGAGTGTTCATATTCAACTACCTTATTTCCTTTAAAAGGTCCAAAGCTTTCTTAGGGATCAAGTCCACGGATTGCAGCTGAAAATGTGTTTTAGCTCACAGTTAAAAGATTCTGAATTCATCATGTCAAAAATATAAATGCGAAAAGGTTCATGATAACAGAAAGTTCTTGTACCTGAACAAAATTGATCAATGCCATAAATGACAATCGAAGCCAGTGAGGATCGGAGGATTCTTTGGCATGTTCACCAGCAATGTCGATGATTGACCTCATAAAGCGTTTGATAAGATTGCTATTTAGCGTCGCTCTGTTAGCCAACATGCCAACAATCATTAACGCACCAGCCTAGAAAACAGATGAAAATGTCATAAAAATCACACTACCTGAATAACTAAGTTCATTAGAGTACAATATTTGACAAAATCAACTTTACAAACCTGCTGATCCAGGCATCCTTTCACATTGGGTTGAAGACCAGAGTCTACAAATGGTAAAATCTGCTTTACGATATCTCCATCAATCGTTGCAACCGAACCTAGAACCCCAACAACAACAGCTGTTGTAAAGCTGACCACGGGTTTTGAAGGCTGATGCTTCTTAGTCCGAGATGCCTACAATGACAAGAGATAAGATGTTAAGTCTAATATAGTGATTTAGAAACACCTATAGGAAGAAACCGAAAGAGAGGAAGTACTTACATAATCACACAAAGCCTCCAAAACCTGCCTATCACGTATGCACTGCTGCACAATGACTGATCTAGGAGGTGGAGCACCTGAGTTTTTCACACCATCAAGAAATGTCCATTTGCTATTGCTGTAATCCAAAAAAGAACAAAGGTTTTACAAAAAACATTTGTTAAATTAAGCTACTTCACTTCAAAAGTAAATGAAAGAAATGCTCACCCAGTAGAAAGAAGCTGAACAATACGAACAAATGCATGTGTGTCGTGGTATGGCAAAGCACATAAAACCACATCTTCTACATTATATATATGAATCCTGAAAAAATCAAGGAATTAGAACAATGCGAAGGTAAAAATACACAGCTAAATGCAAAGAGATAGTAATAAGAGGAAACACGTACTTGTATCTTCTTATCAGATACTCAAGAGTCTCCAAGGAAGCACTAAATTGAAGATAACCCGAGAGTAAACGTAGATAGGAACTGATTGATGCATCAATCCGAGCATTTTCTTCTTTAGCCAGCAATTCCCTATCAGTTTCTTTACTTTTATGACTAAACAAATCGTTCAAGTAATTTTTAAACCTCTCATCCTTGTTTCCAAGTACTTCGAGACCTGAATTAACAAATAAGCATTGAAAATTTATACTATTGTTACGCTTGTTCAGTGGAATTACATATTTGCTAGAAGAGAAAAATCAAAATCCGATAACATACCTTTGAGCCCTAGTTCATAAATGGATTCGATATCGAAATCCGCTGCTTCTTTAGGACTGTAGAGAACCGAAGGGCGTGTAAAGGGTCTCTTCGAAGGCTCTGTATCGGCTTGTAACACCGACTTGATGGCCTGTAACTGCGAAGCTATTGAAGAACTCATGCTCGCGCTATTAGGGCGAGGTTGTTCTTCAGAGTAAAATCGAAGAAGCGCTTTCGAGAGGGAAAGAAGGAGAAAGAGAGTGCGGCGTAGAAGACGAAGAACGAACGAACAAATCAAAGTGGGTTTAGGGTTTAACGATGATTTTCTACTTTTTTTATATATTTGTTTGTCGTCGAACGAATGGGTCGGTAAAATGGTAAAAGAAACAAGTGAAACCCCTGACTTTTAATGAAATTGCGTTTTAATCATGAGCATTTTTGTTTTAGTTGCAACCCCCCAAGCTTCTAAATTGTAACTGAAAACCCCCTTGGTATTGTCAAAAGGAAAACGGTGCCGTCGTGGTCAACTAAGATTTGTAAGACTCTCTCTCGATTTCTCTCTCCCTCTTCCACTCTTGTCACATGTTATACAGAAAAAGATAATGTTATGTTATCGTTCCACTGGTCAAATTTAAGAAAACCCATGACTTCTAATCCACTGTTATGTTATGGGCCACTATAATAATCAGTGTTTGGTTAACATAAATTATAAATTATAGATAAAATAGTTCTTAAGAAAAAAACAAAATTTATTTTACTAAAGGATCAAAATTTTTTATACCCAAAACCCCTAAAAACATTTTGGTCATAATTATATCGATAATTAGTGTACGTTAGAGCAAGTATATCGGTGACTTTTAAGGGAGAAGCACTTAAAATAAATAAATTTTTAATCGTGGGGCTCATAATAATTATAAGAATTCGACGCTAATACTCTTAGAACATTTCCATTAGTAGTTTTTAATAAAAAAAGGGTTCTTAGAATTTTTTAAATTTTCCTTTTGTTTTGGGTCCCATTTTTTCAGCTGAAAAAAAAATAAAAAATAAAACCGAATCAAACGTGTGTCGCCACGTGGCGTGAACAGTGTAAGGATCGGTTCTTATTTAAGGATTTTAGGAACTTATTTCTTAACTATTCACGTGGAATCTACAATATTTTATTATTATTTTCTTAAAGATTCCAGCTAAAGACTCCATTGGACATGCTCATAGGGAAGAGACGATTCTTAAGCCTTGTACTGTCGTGTCATCACGTTATTGCTTCTTTTTTCTTTTTTTCATAAACTTTACAAAACAAAAAAAAATATATTAAAATATTTTTTAAGAACCCCCAAAGGAAGTTTACCGATATACTTGCTCTTAGATGAAACATAGAATCTCTTTAAATGATTTGACAAAGATTAGAATTACTATAAGAATCTCATGAGTCACAAGTCGAGTAGGTCTAGTCATTTCATTTTCTTCGCAACCCCTTTCTTTATATATATTTCATCTTTGATTCCTATTCACAGCAAAGAAATCCAAAGAACAAAATATAACGAGATAACGTAGAAAAAAAAGAAAATTGTGCCTTTTATAATTTGTAGAAAGATTAGAGTGATCAAATCAGATAATCAAAAAATTCTCTGTCTATTCCTACTCCTAACCCTTGCCGATGTCTTTCTTGTCGATCTCCTTCTCCGGATATGTTGCACCATATCGTAGCAAGAGTCTCGAAGTGTTCTTCAGCTTCGAAAACTTGTCGCGCCATAACCTCTTTGGATATTTGTACCTTAAGGTTAGTGATAATCAACGCGTCTCAATTTTGAAGTTCCCACAAATTTCCATAATGATATTCTTAGTTTTCGCTTATATATTATCCATGAATATGTATATTCTTTGGCGGGGATGACACCATACAACTCTGGATCTTTGAGTTTGAGAAAGGATTTAGTAATTTTGTTCAAATGTTTACTTAATTCATGAGTTTGAGAAAGGATTTAGTAATTTTGTTCAAATGTTTACTTAATTCATGTATCGTTATGAGGGCATGAATTGTTTTGGTAGTAGAGAGGATTCAAGAATAAAATAGAGTTTTTTGTTTAATGTTTTCATATTGTACGCAATAAATGGACTCCTCTTATTGACGAATAATTGGTTTTAGTGAATGGGGCGTGAGATTTTCAGTATGTAGAGAGGTTTATTGGATAAAATTCGGATGCACTCCAACGATTACTTAATACGATGTCTCCTAGACGACATTATCTTCGCTTATTACCAAGAATTCAGGCTCATGTAGTATAATACAAATGTTAAGAAAAATGGAAACATGTGTTGGGTGTGCACTTTGAGATGGGAAATGAGTGATTCAACACGCCATAGCTGAATACAACGGAGAGCTAAACTTAATCACTTTGCAGCAGAGATAGAGCAGATAAACGAGTGATTCAGCGTGCCCTAGCTGAATACAATGGGGAGCTCAACCTGTTTGAATAGTGTTTTGATGATACCCATCAACATTCACAAGACTAGAAGAAATAAGTTATCTGGGCAAACACATATGGAAAAAAATGATAGTTATAGTACCCAAAGCATATACGCTCATTGTGAATCAAACTAATATGTTATCCAATCGTATGGTATTTCAATATAAATCAAATCATGAATCTTAATACCTCTCAAAACTAAAAACAGATGAATCTTGCGAAATGTAATTAAAATAATAGGCAATTTATTATGTAACTGAGTCTAAACAAAAATTAGGAATCTTAATTGAATGAAAATGGTTACTAAAAATCGTGTAATAGGAGTTTTTTCATGTCACAAGTAGATAATAAACATGTAATTATTATAACATAGAAAGTAAACCGTGAAATTGTTTATGTCAAGAATATGATTTTGAAATAGTGATAATTATGCTTATTCCCTCGAATATGCAATTGGAGATGTAAAGATTCTCAACAAATATTTAGAGGTTTATGTAATTAGGGATGTGATACGGTCTCAAAGAGCCGAAATAGAAGGTGTTATATGGCCAAGAAGGCCATTTGTACTACCAAAAAATCCACGTGATTCTCTATAGTGGGAAAAATCGAGAAATAGTCGCAAAAAATTGTGTTGTAAGATATAAGGTGAACACCGTAACGAAGAAAGTGAGATTCATAAGACTTATTAACAATAAAGAGACAAATAATTTTGAAAGTTCATTATTTGCTACCAAATATGATAGATATCATTTGAAAAGTCATTATAATCATTGCAAGTGGTTAACTCGACCGAGAAAGTTTCTTAAATTTGTGACTATTATCTCGACACGAAAAAATCTTGTTCTCCTATCCATGATTTATTTGTAAGTTTCGAACAAGAGGTTTCGAATATTTTTACAACACTTTTTCACTTTTTAGTCCGATGGATTTTAAAATTGTTTCTTGGATTGGGAAAACTATTGCTGAATACATGAATGATTTATACCAATTGTTGGATGGTCTATAAGACGCAAAAGACTTCTTAATCGAGTCGACTACGAATGTGAAATTATGTAGTCTGAATCAAATTAGGGATTTTAATTGAATCAAATTGGTTACCAAAAATTGCAGAATGTGAGATTCTGCATGTAACAAATAGATATAAAACAAGATATTATTGTGACAAAGAAAATAAGACGGCAGCGTCGTTATGTAGAGTTGTGAGGCCTAAAAACAATAAAATAAATTGTGGATTTTTACTCTTACAGAAAAATGTAAATTATCTATATTATTAATTTTAGTAAAAAATAAACCACATAACTTATTTAAAAAAACAAGTAAAATAGTTTAAACTACATATACTAATTAGTTGAATATTTAACCATAGATTATATAATTAGTTAGATTATATAATTAGTTGAATTATAAAATTTAGTAATTACTCCTCTTGTTTAGGTTACCAATAAGAGTGTGGTATTCTAATTATTAATGTTTGGTTGAAAAAAAAAATAGTAAGAAATTAGTTGAATTTTAGAAGTATAATTAAAAACTAATCCACTTTTTGAATATAATTAGAAACTAGTAGAATTTATCAAATAAAATAGTTAAAAATGTAGAAGTGTATATTAAAATTTTTGACTGTATAAAATCTAAATAATTTTAGAAGTATATAACCTGTTTAAAATTATGAATTACATAAGTTTAATTTGAAATATAAAATTATTTGAAAATTATAATTTATTTCAAATTTGTCTTATGTTGTAGATTTAGATTCAGTTTAAAGCTTCATAGTCTTAGTTACTAAATACAGCTTTATTATATTCTAATTATTTTTATAATTTTGTAGGACTAGAAACTCATAAAATAAACATTGTACCTCTACTAATTATTAACTACATGACAAATGTTTTATAAGCATAGTTTAACCACAAACTATAAACAAGTCAAATATTAATCACCCTTATAAGTACCACCTGTTACTGATAACCATCTTCCTCTTCTTAATATTCTTAAGCACGACTCCGTTTTCCTTCTCTCCACACTTGACAAGGCCTTAAATTACTGTACGCAAACTCCAATTTCTCACCAGTCGTCTGGAAGTAGACACCATACCGTGTGTAGTCGCTGCTTATCTTATAAACTCGACCAGACCACCATCCGTCGTGAAACCAAGCATCAACATTTTCCAACAACTCATATCGACACGCCTTTTGAATCAATGAAGGAGGAATAGGTCTTATATCTGAACCTCTTGCTTCTTCTTTCAACAACTCACTTTCATCCTCTGTTTTCAGTGTTTGATACTCCACTGTGTATCTGTTTCCCCCTAAATAACTTATGATCTTCGCAGAATACCACGCGCCTTCGTAGCCTTGTTCGTCGCTTCTAACTTCCACCATCATTCCTCTGGTAAACAACAACTTCTCTGCCCTCACACAAGTTTTCAGCTTCTTCCATGGAGGTTCGTAGCGGTAGCATTCTTTGGAAGGAGTAACCCATTGTCCATTGATCCAGTCTTTACGAGGCCTCAAGTTGAAATTTGGGATTATCGGTTCTTCACCGGTTGAGATGAAATAAACAGAATACTTAGAACCTTCTCCGAGCACTTTGGAAACTCTACCGGTCCACCACCGTTTGTTGAACCAAGCATCAACTTCGTCCCCTGGTTCATAGCTCACAGCAGACGAGAGTTCTCGAGGAGGTACTGGTCTGATGTTGTTAGCTTCTACTAAATCTCTCAGAGGAATAGACTCATCGCCATCTCTTTTTATAAATCTCAAGTGTTCAACAATGTACTTATTATCATCAAAGATGCAGAGTATACGTGCACAATACCAAGAATCCTTGTAAGCTTCTTCGTCTTCACTTCTTACTTCAACTAAATCTCCCTTCTTATATTGATGATCTCTTGTTTGTCTGATCTTTACCTTCAGCTTTTTGGGCTCATTATTGTCCTGTAAATCAAAGAATTATTTTCAGTATATTAAGCCAAATCAGAACATTCCAAATTCAACACTGCTCTCAGAACATTGATTTAATCCATTAATTACTCTAGGCTTGATTTTCGGTGAACGTGCAATAAACAACAATTCTTAAATTAGTAAGTCCTGTAATATTCAATCGATTCCAAATCCTTAGCAACTAAACTATCTAGAATCCCTAATCTGCCGTAACAACTGAAAAATTTGCAAAATCAGACAAAGAAAATAATCAGACATCGACATCACAAATTTTTACTTGAAACCCTAGATTCGATTTAAATCATACGCAGAGGATTAAACGAATTTACCTGTTGAAGATGAGATGGAACCCACACACCATCTTCCCAGTCACGGTGTAGCCTCAGATTGGAGCGATCGACCTCCGTTTCCTGACGATTATCCCCTTTAAACTCCACAATGTACCTTAAATTTCCAACAACAGTCGTCACGCTGGCTCTAACCCAGCAACCTTCGCTGTATCTGAAGACATCAACCTCGTCACCAGCTTTGAAGCTTCGTTTGAGTTCACGCGGAGGAGATGGACGGAGGCGCGTGGGAATCACGAACTCCTTCATACGTACGGAACCTCTAACCGCTAGTGCTTCATACTCCACCCAAACGAGATTTTTTCTTACCGAAGGCACCACAGTAGCCGGGAAGTAAGCCGCCGCGCCGGAAACGTCTCGTACCACCTCGACGCGGTCACCGCCGCGCCATAATCGATCGCTAGTCATCTCTAGAGCATAAAATTTGTGTAAACGAGAAAAGAGGGAAAAGTCGAGAAACGAGTATGAGCGGCAAATTGTAGATGGCTGAAGAAGACAGATGAGGGAATAGTAAAGTAATATAGTATAACAGTGACCTACTAGGGACTAGCCGGCAACAAAAACACGCTTATTTTATGAGGCGGTCAAGGAGTGGTCAACACCCAAAAAAGGAAAAACACAGAAACAGCACACCGTTTCCATATAATGGTGTACAACGTCCTGCTGTTTTATTCACTATACAGATTACAATGCAAGGCTTGTTTTAGCTTTACCCAACATGTAAAAATTAAAGCCGTTGATCTAGCGTGGCGTTCAAGTCTTTTAACTCGTTTAGGGTCATATACAAATACAGGTAGGACTCTAAAAGCCAATTTTCTCAAAAGTAAACCGGACATTTGGGTCAGGTAAGTTAGTGATTCTCTGGTCCAAGCAAATTGCAGTACTCATCATTATCCAGGGGCCATACGTTAGAACATCGTGCCGTTTTGCCTTTATTTAAAACAAAATCAAAACGGTGAATCGTCTCTGATTGCGCCAAATGATTTGGCAAATGGTACAGGGAAATGAGATTTGCTCTACTCTCTCTTCCTCTAGTCAAGGGGTGAGGCTAAAGCGGGTCGTAGAATATACCCAGAATCATTGGTATGCTTGACCTTAACTTTTTTTATCTTCTTCTTAAAGATAAGCGGCCATATGAGAAGAGTTCGAGCCACACGACTCAGTGGATCTTGAAGACCATCCATTTGGTAGTGACCAAACCGCCAGTCACGGTCAACAATCGGTCTCCATTGAGGCTTGTCCAGACCATCTGTTACAAAAAAAAGAAACAAATGAAGTTTCAGAAGGTGATGATTCAGAAAGAGTATTAACAATTTAAGCTGGAAATGTTAACCAACCTGCGTACATGAGACCATTTTTATCAACGGCTCTGTAAAATGGCCGTAGTTTTCCTTCTTTGGCAGCTTTTTGAAGGTCTTTCCATGCAAGAGCCCGATCTTGACGAGTGATTTTGCCGCTTTTCACTATCTAGATAGTCGAATTGAATTAAAAAAAAAACACAAAAGCCATTTGAGAAGATAAGCAAAGTAATCACTCTTCAAGTGTAGTTGTAGAAGGGTTTACAATGATAAACCTTGGTAAAGAGATGGTAAGATGGCCGAAGGGTTCGGGCAAGATTATCGGATCGGTCAACCGAGACAAGTCCAAATTTTGGACCGTATCCATCAGCCCATTCCCAGTTGTCCGAAATCGTCCAGAATATGTAACCAAGCACCGGAACACCCTGTATTGAAAGCAACAAACACAGTAAGAGAGATATGTACGTTTGGATGATTCAGAGAGTTTCAGGGACAAAAACCTTTAGCATTGCAGCATAAATGGCAAGGAGATGCTCGATCAAGTAAGGTCGACGAATCAGATCTGTTTCATCAGACACGCCATTTTCAGTGACGATGAAAGGAACTTTCAGGTGTCTGTATCTCTCGTGGAACATCAACAACACGCGGTAAAGACCATCAGGATATACCCCTCTCCCAGATTCACTGTATTCATCAGTCTCTACAAGCTTTAGTCCAATACCAGACACTGCTTCCTGATTTTCCCAGAGTCAGCTTCCAAAATAAGCAATTCAAACTTACTACCTTAAAGCATTTTAAACTCTATCTCCCTCACCTGTCCGTAGTAGTTGATGCCTATGAAATCCAACTTTTTAGCAATGCTATCAACAAATGGGTACATAGTCATGGAATTGGTAAGAGAAACCGCCCCAATATCAAACAGACCATATGGCCGAGAAAAAGAGACGTGATGCGCAACTCCTACCATAGCTTTTTTCAAGGAACTGCCAAATAAGAGTTGGAAACTATTAACATTGTACTAGAAAGAGAAATCCTTTCAAGAAAAAAGGAGGAGGAAAACTAACATTTTCCCATGGATGTAGTCATAGGCCTTGAAGTGAGCAACAGCCATCCAATGCATGGCTCGATGGAATACACCCATTGGTAGAGTAGCTGTAGCCATCTCCAGAAAATCAGGGTTGTTACCAGGCCAATTTCCACACATGTAGGTAAGCATGGCGAAGATGTGGGGTTCATTAAATGTTACCCAAGAGTCTACCAAATCAAACATGGAATCCACAACAAGCCTGGCATTATTTAGAAAGATGATTTAGAGTCTATAAATGCATAATCTCCTTAAAGCTTTAATTGAAAGAGAGAGCCCCACCTGGTAAACTCCATAAAGTAGTCAACTGTCTTCTCCATTTTCCATCCACCATATATAGCAGCCCATGGTGGTAATGAGTGATGAAATAGTGTTAGCATCACCTTCATTCCACTTGAACGAACTCTAGTGAGTATCCATTTATAGTGTTCAAGGGCCTCAAAGTTAACCTACAAAACACAATAATCAAAAAGAAAACGTTTACGAAACAAAAATGCCAAGACGTATATTCAGACGTTTAG
This sequence comes from Euclidium syriacum, assembly GCA_900116095.1. Lineage (NCBI taxonomy): Eukaryota > Viridiplantae > Streptophyta > Magnoliopsida > Brassicales > Brassicaceae > Euclidium > Euclidium syriacum. Next base: position 16,540,501 of record FPAK01000003.1, read on the forward strand.
GTTTTCTTGACTCACTGCTTCCTTAATCCCTTTGGTGGGCTCTTCTGGCATGACCCTACACCAATCGATTCCCATCCTAAAGACAGTAACGCCAGTATCTTTTGCTAGCTTCACTTCTGCATCAGGATCTGACCAAAATTTTAGCCTGTCCTCCCTGAAACAAATTGAGAAAACACCTCATTTTCTGCTGTTAAGACTAATGTCTACTATATATATCTATCAACTATTTTGGTAATGCTTGGATGTTAAGGAAAAAAACAGAAGTAGCTGATAAAGTCTAGTTATGAAGCTCACGCATGAGGAGTGTTATGCCATGCAGCTACATTTTTATTGACTGGCTTATCAGCTGCGCTCTTATCTTCTTTTCTTTCAGTGTTCTTCTTCAACCCTTTGATAGCTCCCATAGCAAGCTTAACCTTAGTCTTCTTTTCTTTTTTACCAGCAGACTCTGCATCTTCTGAAGATGGTTTGTCTTCTTTTGCAAACTGGATCCAAGCATCATCGAGATCATCCTCCACATGAGCAGGTGCAGTAGCCAACCCAAAGAAGAACTTTTCCTCTCCGTGTTCTGAAAACAGAAGTTTTTATATAGCTTCAAAATCTGTGTAACAAACAAACTTAAGAGCACTAAGCTCCTGTGGATAAAAATAATAGCCGATTCCATAGCATATAACGTTAATCTTTCGGATTCAATTCCAACATAGCCTAATTAAATTTTCGTAGAGGAGATTGAAATTGCAGAAACGAAAAAAAACCCCGATTAACCAGAAATAATTGCGCCACTATAAAATTTATTTTAAATGGAATTTTTATTTCCAAAAAGAAGTTGCAGAAATGAGGTGAGCCAAAACCTCAATCTCAGTACACAAAACTGTCAGAGCTCAAGCCTTACTGTGGGAATTAAAATCGGCGAGAACTTCGGCAGATTCGTTAATCGGAGAGCGAATCTTCGCGAAGTTCTGGCGACGGAAACGAGAGTAGGAGAAAGCGTTAGCTCCGACGGTTATCGTGGCTAAGAGACCGGCGACCTTGACGAGCAATGTGACTACATCCATTATCGCCGATGATGATGATGACGGTAACTTTCTATTTCCCACAACAGAACGGGTTTGAGAAAGGAGAGCCCATTAAGGGCCCAGATACTTGGCGTGACGTGAAGTGAATGGTTGGTGGTGATTCTTTGCTCGTAATCTTATCGTGTTTGTGTGGGGGCTTTAGTTCCATACGCGTCGTAAGGTCGATATTCAATCTCTATCTCTTTTTCAAGTAAAGTACAATAATATTGTTGTCAAAAAAAAAAAAGTACAATAATACATCATAGATGTACCAAAGTGGAATTGAAAGTTATTTATTGCAATAATTCATTAGTTTATAAATTCTTGATTAATGATACTATGTGTTGAATGTTTATTTAGACATAAACTGAATGCATTTGTAATATTAGTTTTAGGAATGTAATTATTTGAATTTGTGGTCGTATTTTTAGACTTTTTTATTGTTGTCCGAACTCGATAGATTTTGTCTTAATGCTGTGTGTGTTTTGGTGAGTGGTCTCAGTTTTCCTCAGCCATCTCTCTGAGACCTCTCTCGTTTGCTCACTCTTTTTGGCAATTTCTCAAAGTAATTTACTTTTAGTTCCTAAAAGAAAAAAGAGAAAAGAAAAATCCTTTAATCTCCTCTTCCTTAAAAATATCTCCTTTTCCAAAAAAATATCCATTCTGATAGGTTGACCAAGTCTAGTGCACCCAATTACCAAATCGAAATAACAAATCTAAAAATTAATTAAAACTCAGACCTGATCATTACGTTGGTAAATATATGTTTCACACAAGTGAGCACGAATATCCTAATTCATATAACTTACATTACATATAGCATATGAAATTGTGATTCATACGTGAAAACTGCTCATGTCATGAGTCATGATCAAGTTAAAAAGGTTTCAGGAAACTAAGAACTTGGAGGTGTGAAACGCGAACACTTATTCTTCTTATTCTTCCTTCCACTGCTTTTACTTAAGTCACAGACACAAGTCTCGAGCAGCTGATAATCCTCTTCCCAAAACAAGAGTGATGCTTTCTCAGGTTGTTCCAAGAGTTTCTTAGAAGCCAAGAAACCTGCAATGGTCCAAGTCTGGTAAAGCCTTGATTGCTTCCCAACGAATCTCCCGCTTTTCGTGTCGTAATACTCAGGCCACTTATCTTCCTTAAGCCTCTTCTCTGCTACAGCAACTGCTTTCCTCGCTAGTTCCACCTTATCCATCTTGATGCAAGCCAGTGTGAACTAACAAAACCCCAAAATTAAATTCGTTTAGGGTTTAGAGGCTTAGATCTGTGATGTAAAATTTGTTTGTTTTGTACCTGCCAGAGAAGAGTTGGCCAGGATCCGCCATTGTGATATGACCAAGGTCTGCAACGATTAGTCACAAAAAATCAAAGATCTGTGTTTAATTTTACTGAGAGTGAATCAAAGAAAGTAATTTGAAGAGACTCACGTGTTCTTTGGATCAGACCCGGTGATTATTCGCCATTCCTCTTGCTCTAGAGCTGGGAAACAGATCTTGAGTGGCATGTTTGCAATAAGATCATCCCATTTCTCTTCAATCAACTTCATGACTCCTTCGTTCTGTTCTTGATTTCCCAGAGACGAAATAACAGCCCAGAGGTTTCCAAGTGTAAAGAATCTGAAATCCATGTGAGCAGGCTGGAGATTCCCTATGAAGTAACCTCCTTTGTCCGGAACCCAGTCAACTAACCAAGAAGGGATCTGATCTGGATATATATTAAACTTGTTGGTTGCATCTACTGAATATTCCTCAGTGTTGTAACGATAAATCTCGTTTATTTTCTTGATATCAACCCAATAATACTCTCTGATATGGAACGATAAAGCGCTTAGGCGGTTGTTGATTGCAGCGACTAAGTTCTTAGTTCCATCGTTTACGATTAGCATCTCTCGAGAACAGCGCAGAGCAGAGTAGAATAATGCTTGGATCTCAAGTGGATGTCCATGAATTCCCATTCTTCGATCAATCATACAAGATCCATCAGTGACAAGAAGAGTAGGGAACATGTCAAACCCGTCTGCTAGACATAGCTTAAGTATCAACTTAATCCCTGTTTGAACATCGATTCTCTCTTGTAACGTGTAATCGCCAGTAAGCTTTCCATAAGCTCTCAGCAATATGATCCACCACAAGCCTTAAGCAAAATTTATAACATGAGTAAGAAAGATTATCCATTCACAGTTTCATTGTAACGTTAAAGTGAAAAGTTCACAACTTTCAAGAAGATAATGTCAAGAAGTGAGAAATGAGAAGGAGTTACCAGAGTCAACAGGGCTAACACGTCCAATAGCTGATTCGCCGAAATCTGGATCTAAAAACTCCTCAAACGAGCTATCAGTTCCCTCAAGTGGCGCAGATTTAACTTTAAAACTCGCCGGCATTAGCCCTGGACCAGGGCTGTGACAGTCCACTGTTTTCTCCCAGCTCTAACAACCAAGCAACACAAAGCTCGATTACATTTAGCATTCACGAGAATTGAAGTCATAGGAATCAACGGAAAGCATTAACTAGATAGCAGACAATGAAATCCAAATCTTTATACAACATAAATGGATATGCTTCTCTAAAAGAAGATCACACTGTCATAACTCAATATTTCTAATACTCCAATCTTTCATCAAAGCCATATTTGATAGATAACTAATCTTAAAAGCATTTACCAAATCTCATGTAGCAGGCAAAGATATGCAAATCTTTAGACCAAGTAAATGAAACTCACAGTATCATACATTTTAAGTATTAACAGTTAAAGAATGACAGAACCAATCCAATTTTTGGGTCTAAACAAGTTAAAACACATACCTGAAACTTCAACGTACAGGGGAGAGATTTCTCCAAATCTTGCCTTTCTCCATTAGGCAAGAAAACTCAGTATACAAACTAGATAAATTGCCTGATTTCACAAAAATCCGCTAAACTTCCCTAGAATGAGAAATCAAATTCCAATTGCAAAAATAATGAGCATGCAACCAAGAAAAGCAAAAACCATTCTGAAATGCAAAGAATCAAGCCAGATATTCACTTCTCTAAAAACTGAAAATTTACATAGCGTATTGTTTCATGTAGGTATCAAAGACTCACCAATTGAAACAGTTTCCAAGCAAATTCACAACAAGTTCCACCAAAATCTCTAAGCAGTCAATCTAAAACCGATTGTATATGGCAAAAGCGACCAAATGACAGCTCAAGAACATCATTTCAAACAAAAATGGGTCAAGAAAATGTTACCTGTAACTGCAATGTACGAAGGAGAAAGTTTTTGACAATCTCCACTTCTCCATCAAGCAAGAACGCATAAGCCGAAGGAACAAAATCGCGAATAAACACTTGATCATAGTTCAAAGTCTGCTTATCTCCTGGTTCATTAGCCGCTACCGTCCCCACCGGAAACCCACAATAATTCACCACAGCATCACGAAGCAGCTTCCAGGCTTCCTTCTCAGACTCAGTCTGATTTAAATCCTGTTCTTCTTCGCTTCTCACACCCACATTTCCAAATTTAGCATCTTCTCCTCCATTAACACTTTCCTTTTTCGGTATCTTATCAAGCTCCTTGAAAACCAATGGCTTCACAAAGATACTCTCGAAGCTCTTATTATCATTTACATGAGAACCCAACGAAGAAGAGGAATGGTTCCTAAAATCGGAAGCTACACGGGGAATCACTAAAATACCCCTACTTCTTCCTCTTCCTTTACTACTAATACTACTTCTACCTCTTAAAACCCTAGATCCTCCTCCTCCCCAACTAATTGAATCGGAATCACAAAAAGACTTCCGATCCAGAACAATCCGACGGCATTGAACACCAGATCTAATAATACTTCTGGGATCAATCTTTCTACAGTGTAGTTTCGACGAATTGATCGATTTGCCCGAGATTCTCGGGGGAGAAACCCCAAAGAGCGAGGAACTTCTAAAACTAATTAAAAATCTACAACAGGGTTTCGTTGCAGAGACAGAGATACAGCTCATACTGTTCATCATTCTCCCACAATCGAGAAATATAATTGCAAAATCAAGCTATACAACCACCAGCAATACTGATACACACTTGATCGACGAACACGAAAAGAAAAAAAATTCCGATCGTAGAAATTGGACAATGTCTGAACAAATTGGAGGATGAGATTTGAATTCAGAAACAAATACTAAGATCGTTAATACTTACAGGGGAAGAGAAGAGAAGATGATCAAAAATAGGGATTTTAGAAGATAATAATAAATGAATAGAGATATTTTTTTGGTCTGTTGAATGTTTTGGTGGAGATGGAATCTGAAAACTTCATTTCAAAAGCTTACTTTAAAAAGAAAAATCTCCGTGGCAAAAGTTTAAGACGCAAGTGCACTTTTGTGGTTTTTGGCTCACGTGCAGATCAAATGACGAAAACAGCCTCGTATACGTGTCTCTATTGTAACTATTGGGTAAGGGGTAGAAATGACATTCTCAAGTATGGATCAGATGGGTTCTTGGTGGACCCCACGAGATTTCTCATTAAATAAATGTGGAGTAATACATAAAAGACAACCCAATTGCCCCTCTTGCCCTTGGTGCAATGATATTTACGAAATTACCCCTGGTCGCCATTACCTTGCACAATTTGGTTCTACGGGCAGATTTCTATTAGTCAGAGTTTCTAGAGGTGCGCAGAAGAAAAAAATCTCTGACATTTATTTTGTGTAAACGCGTCGCCGCGGTCAATTCTGGTTTGCTTTGGTTCGGTCTAGCGTACAAGCAAATGGTTCTTGTTGTATCCACGACTCGCATCAAACTTCATTCACGCGATGTGAATGAGCGCGTGATACACAAGCGCATGGCCCGAATATTATAGCCTATTGGATATTATAAATGAGGCCCACTTTAAGCTTCATTAGTAGCTTAATAAATTAACAAAGATCAAACCACTTTTATATGGATTATTAGATCTCAAGTTAAATAATAGAGCTAATTATATAGTAAAGCCCATTATCAGCCTATCGATCATAACTTATTAAATTCAACCCATTTATTCGAAAAAGAGGGCTTTAAGATCTACACTAGTTTTTCATTGTTTTTATATTAATGTTTGAAATTTAAATTGATAGTTTCTGTCCTTGTTTTTTTTTTTTTTTCCTTTCTTACCGCAAAATAAAATTCTGAAAAATATATTCAATCACTTATGTAAATAAATCTACATGCATTTTTTTTTTTTTGTTAAAATATGCATTTGTTTCACTTTCACCAAAAAAATTGGTCCATGATTTTATAGTTTTACTTCTACTGATGAGCCTTGAATATAGAAACATACACTTAAATCTCTTTTAAAAGGGAAGAACATCAACTAAGTGAATTACTCGGTGACAATATGAATGCATCTGAATGATCAAAATAATACGTAAATTTCAATTCGTAGAAGCATATTAAATATATACTAAGTGCATATGATTTTATATTACTTGGTGAACAAGAAGAAAAAAGATAAGAAGTTAAATATTTCAAAATTGTAATAATTATACAATCTTATTAACAAAAAAAAATAATAATTATACAATCTTAGTATTCATATTAGATGCCTAACCAAGAGAACTGAAGCACGTGGGCTCAATACTAAACTTTTGCTTTTAAATAACCTAGAAAGAGATAGGAGCATGTCACTGTATTACGTGATTTCCTTTGTCTTGTAGATATTAAGCTAATACGATTTTATCTTCAATCCTATGAAAAATAAGTTTTTAATATAACAAAAAAAAAAGTGTAGTCTAATGGTTTGTTCGAAGATACAAAATAATCATCATTGGGGTCAAAGTTAGAGATCAAATTTCAATGTCTACGAAAATCGTTATAGACATTTTTATAGTAGCATTTTTTTACAAATTTCAGGTGAAGGATAAAATTTAAAAATATAATCCAATAATGTATTTATGCATTTTTGAAATATAAAATTATCTTAAAGTATGAGGATCAAATAATTGTACAACTATATATATGCCTCTTAAAAATCTCATGAAAAATCAAACACTGAAATCCTTACATGTATAATAGCTACTATGTGAGATTTAGTTTAGCCGAAAATTTGAAACTAGAATTGCAAAATTGATTAATAAACTTAGATAACCACAAAGACAGAGAAACAAACAAGTGGTTGCTAAGGTATAGCAAATTTCAAAGCAGGCAGGTATCAATCAACTTACAACGGGCAGGGACAGACAGAACATAAACTTTCTGTTTATGTCCAAAGGTACTGCGGAAACTTATAAATCAATACTTTTCCCTAATTGGTAATAAATGAATATTACTAATAAAATAAAATACCATGTGACGTCGTATCGATTACAGATTTGGGTATTCGTTAATTAATGTGATAATTATCCGTTAATGTGAGGAACAACTATCATCACTATTTGGTTTGCGTCTCGATCCATTGTTATAATATCTCCAATACAGCGTTAATTCGATTGGTCTTTTTTTTTTAATTACGTGTTAGTACTTTTCCCAAATTGGTAATAACTGAGATTTAGTAAATGAAAAAAGAAAAAGAAAATTTCACGACTTGGATGTTCGTTAATGTGATTAATATTGGGTGGAGTCTCGATTCATTGTTATGGAATCTCTAATAAAGCGTTAATCAATTTTTTTATCACGTGTTAGAATGTTTGTTTTGGCTACTGCTTAGAGACTTTTGTGGCTAAAAATGATATATGTCCATAAAAAGGAAAAATAATGACATACGACAATAAAGAAACTGAATGCAATTCCCTTTTAATACGACTTCACAACCACTCGTCTGTAAAGTATATATATAGTAATATAAATTGATTGTAAGTTCCGTGACAAAAAAAAAAAAAAAAAAATGATTGTTAAGTTCGTACTTAATAAATTCATTTACGGTTTACCAGTGTTTTTAAATAGAGTCATAAAAATAAATAACTTTTTACGAATAAATGTTAACCCAAACTCGAAACTTGATTTATCTAACGTACACACACACAAATTAATTGAAGACAAAAATTCTCAAGTTTAGCAATGTATTGGTTTAATTAAAAAAATTGAGATTTAGTTGAAATAATAGATTAATATTTATGAGCAGAAAGAAGGGATGGAGATACTAGTATGGGCCTAAACTCAAAAGTTTTTATAAGTGGAGGACTACTACTCATTTATATATTAGTTTATAAATCTCTTAATTTTATGAATGGACATTAGTATGAAGTTTGTGGGATTAAATATCTACGGTTGGCTCCTAACGATAAGTTGAAATCTTGGGTTCTGATACCGTATTAACATGAATCTAACTCACACCCAATACTAATTCGAGAATTGAGGATTATTACATATCTATATATTACTTCACAAATCTCTTAACTTCCAACGTGAGATAGTTACATATCTATTCATTAGAATAAATGTTCTCATTACAATAACTTTGAATATAAAAGCAAAATGTAAATTTGATAAGGAAGACTAAGTTCAGATTTGTGAAAAGTATCAAACAGCTAGAGGAGATGCTAGTACATGGTTCGTGATCTAAGAGAGGTTCAAAACGATTAGAGAGAGAGCTTTTTTTATTATTTTTTTACCTTCAAACAGCTGGATGAGTTGCACATATGGTTGGGCTAAAGTTGAATAGGATTCGAATGTTGACCCATATATGGTTTTGGTAGTTTGGGAAAAATCTCAATGTTTCTTAGAGACTTTGCTTTGTTTGGATTAACTTTTTTCCAAAAACTCGAAGAAGTGGAACCCGCCGAATTCGAGACAAATAACAAAGAAACTGGCATGAGATTGAGGTTTTGTAAATATATCAACTCAATAGTAAGGATCGAACTTTGATAGAAAAACAAAAGTATCGGCTCCGATAGCAAATAGTACAGCGAGCGGAAGCTTCGTAACAAGATTAATGACGAGATCACGGAAAACTAGTGAAGATTGGGTAGATAGTTAGACGGAAAAGGATTCGACTAACACAAAAGGGTTAAGACTTAAGAGTACTCCTCTTAGTTATTAATAAAGCTCTGTATTTTGGATTTATGTTTGTGATTCCATATGAATACTATAGCTATGTTTGTGATTCCATATAAACAATTTTTTTTACAAATTATGTTACATCAATGTTATTATTTGAATTAACATATAGTAACCTTAGTTACTTTACTTATCTTTTACAAAAGCTATCTATTAACGCATGTATTTATATTTAATTTTATTCGAAGATACACAAATCTAAGGAATAATTTTGTGATTTATCTTTTTTTTCTTGATTCAGATAAGTAATGAATCACTAATAGCTATCTTTTCTTTTATTTTTTGGTCCTGATAGATATCTTAAATATTCCCTTATGTCACATTTGTCTATTGTTGTTGTCATACTAAAAGATACCCCTCTCGACTCTCATAAGCATATCTTCTATACGTACAAAAAAAGAAAAAAAGAACCAAAGAAAAAAAGGTGAATCCTCAAATACAATGTATTTCGCTAGTTTCGAGTTAGATATGGTTTTTGGGTGTGACCCAGAAGAAAGCTACGTTGACGCCGACGTGAAAGTCTCTGGGCGCGTTGACCTTGACCATTCAAATAGACTATCGAAGTCGGTCCTTCTTTGCTGTTGGAATATTATCCACCCATTCGATTCATCGAACACCACGTGGCGCGCGGCTAAGTCCCATGTATCTGTTTTCTGTTTTATTTATTCTGTCTTTTCTGAATACACCTCTCTTTACAAGTTGGAATTGGAAGATTTTAGACTCGAGTTTATTAAACTTCCACGTGTGAATTAATGACATTATCTCACACTTTGATTTTTTGTTTTTCCTAAATTTAAATTATTCTTCCGTTGCGAATTAAGAAGAAACCATCTCATAATTGTTTATTTGTTTTTGTTTTGATTTTGATTTTTGTATTTGCGTTGCATTTTTACATAAATATTGTGGAATTAATGTTTCTATGTTTACTATTTATCGTAAAGTTCGCAACAGCGACTAGAAGAAAAAGCATTAACATAAAATCAAATTTCAATGTCACTTGTTATCCAATTGGTAGTTTAGGTTGAAAAACAACGATTGTCAAGGTCCACTCAGCTATGGGGCGTGGTAGCAAATAGTTGAGAATTTGTTCATTAAAACTACGGATAAAAAACAAATACAATACCTATCATTTATATTTTAAAACAATAACCATTTTTTGTGACGTAAAACTACATAAACACATAAGAAATTTGGTCAGAAAGTTTGTCTTACACATATTTTAGCTTTATTAATCAAATTATAAACTATCTAAAACTTTAATAACCTCTTCATAAGAAAGCTCAAAACCCTGAAAAACATAAACGATAATTTTTCCGTAAGTAACTAATATATTATTCCACCAAACTTCCAGCTGATGTGTACTATTTTTATATTCCACCGTTTTTTAATTTAACCAGAAAGTTGTTATAGATCAGAAAAACCATGAAAATACATTAGCTTGCGACTCATATTAATAGGCAATGAATAATTCAATATTGATATGAAATGTATAACGTGACTGAAACCTATCATTTATATATTGGGCTTCTAACCAACTAAGAAAATTTTGAAATAAAATCCAAGTGAATTTAATGTTTTTATTGGATTATTTGTTTTGTTGGTAAACTATATATTGGATTATTTGTTTGAAGACTTTCTTTCTCTTCTTTTTTTGACAGTCCTTTCTTATAAACTTTTGAAAAAAAAGTCAATACATATTTGTGAGGCCGCCAAAAAACTGTAGTTGAAGTCGTTATCTTTCGATATACCAACTTGATCCTTTATAAGCAATAATACGGCTTTCCTCGTTTTTTCATATTGAGTATAATGAATTCACTTGAATAAATATATATATATATATATATATATATACACACTTATAACATAAGAAGATATAAATGTTGCGGTTTTGCACATCTTATGATTATGGAGTTGGCACGTGACGGGGAGACAAAAGGCACGTGATGAAATAGTAAACTAAGGCGGCTGAGAGAATGAAAAATCGTAGGGGGAGTGGTGTGGGCAGCAAGCCGACGCCTAAAAGCCATCCCAAGACCCAGAGAGTGGTCCCAAAATCTGAAGCATCTCTTTCCTAGGCAATATCTTTAGATGCTGTATTCAAAATCAGTCTAAGATTGAAAAATTATCCTAGCCAAGAATTATTCTGGTCATTATCTCTATCTAAAATGGTTTGTAGTTTAGAGATGAACAACTTATCTAAAATGGTTTGTAGTTTAGAGGAGAACAACTTATTGATTTGTTAGTGGTACGGACTCGTTATTTTTGTTCAGCGGATCCGTACTAACAAATCAGCAAGTTGTTCGTTTATACTCGTACTAACAACGAGTTCGTATCCACTCCACAAAACGGATTGGATTAAATTACAATGTTATGCTGAAAACAATTGTTTACCATGCCATCTTGGATCATATCGGTTTAATATTAGACATAGGCTATGGCACTCAGGTATTCAGTTATGGATGTTTTGGTTCCATAGATTTAAGATCCAATAGGTACTTTATTTATTTCGGTTTGATTCTGGTTTAATTCCTGGCGGTTCCGATTCAATTCAATAATTTGAGGAACCATAAAATATTTGAAATTTTCAGTTCTCAACTGTTCCGGGTATTTGGATATCTGAAATAGCAATTTTATAACCGAAATGTGAAATAGTAATCGAAATAACAAAAAAAATACAATAAATGAAAAATAATAGGTGAAACTCGTACCCTGAATGTGAATAAATTACTCAAATGTCAACAAAATATTTAAAATACCATTAAACTACATGAAATATCAATGTTACCCAAATATATATATATATATGTACATACACACTTAGATACATAATTTAGTTGAATTTTTTTAAAATTTTGATCAAAATATGTATATTTATGTTTATATATATATATATATATTATTAAATATATACGTTTTAGTTTTAAATTTTTTTTTTATGTTTTTAAAATTATATTTATTAAAAACTTGTGAGACCTGCTGGTAACTTGCAAACTTAAGCGGAGAGGGTACAAATTCATTATTTTTGTTCCTTGGGTCGAAATTTTATAACCCTTTGCCGAAGTCCAGAGCTTGGAAGCGCAAGAATCCATTTGAGATTGAACTTGATTTTTTTTGGCAAATTTGGATGGATCGAAAGCTTGGTAAGTATTTATTTTTTTCTTGGTAAAGTTTAGAAGGATCGGAAGGTTTGTAAAATTTTGATTGGGTTTGAGTGATTTGTGGCGAAGGTAGCTTGAACAATTTAGGTTTTTTGAGTGACGGAGTAGTGAAAGGGAAATAACGGCCTCAGGAGGTTCGATATCTAAAGAGATTGTCATAGAAACCCCTGATTGAACTTTAGAGCGTTAGGGTGAGATTGTTTTTTGGTGAGTGAAAGAATCGGCGGCAGAGATTCTGAAAATATGTGTTGTGTATGCCTAGTTGGTAGTAACTTAGTCGAAGAGGGTCATCGTGGCAACAATGATATCTTGATGGACGAATGTAAGTATTGATTCAGTTGAGGATGAAAAATACATTAGGAGATAATAAAAAAAGTATCACATGATTTTTGAGTGGATGTCGGCGGAAATCTTGTGGAAAATTCTCAAATTTCAGGTTATGAGGCTTCGGCGGCGAGATAGAAATACCGGCATCGTCAATGACCATTGCAAAAAAAGAGATCCGAACTTACCTTAAGAGATCTATAGAGAGAAAACGAGTAATCACAAAAAAGAAAAAAATTATTTGATAGTATGCTGTTATAAATAGTGTCACATTATTTGATTTGTAAATATCTAAAACAAAATCCACTTGTTAAAACTTTTTCAACCGATCATTTTTCAAATAACTTTAACCTCAGATACAATTAAAACTAAAACTAGGTCCTCCTATATGTGTGGCTTAGTCGATATCTTGATTGAAATTTTAGTTTTTTGCTTCTTGCGCTTTCAAACACCCATAAAATAAGGGTTAAGTTTTTCTTCTGCCAATCTTCGATTTTTTTTTTTTTTTTTACTTTTTTCATTATTAGAAGGATTTGAAGCATCCACAGTAAGTCAGTATTCAAAAATTGTATTGAATCATAATACACTGTACATCTATATCATTGAAATTTTGGATTTGTGTCCTTGAAGTTGGCTTCGGGGATCTTTGTTTTATTTTTTTAACTAAGGAATCATATAGAAGACATGGTGTATAGCTGACGTGTTACAGAGTAAGGACACGGCTTTGTCTGGATAATGGCGTAACGGGGATCCGTACAATTAATAATGCGATTTACCAATAATTAATTAATGTTTTTTGGACATATTTAGTAGTGGGTTATCATCACTTAGCCCTATATTTTAACAAACAATTAACTTTCCAATGAATAACCCCCTCCTTAGTGTCCACCTTAAAATCAAAGCCTAGATAAAAACCAATGGAATTCCGCCACGTGATTTTAAGAACAAAACAAACATATTTAAATGTTTACTTTTGAACCCAAAGAAAGGCTTTCACACACACTAGTTCCTCTTTAATTTCCATATACATGCTCTATAGACACAGTTCTCAAAAGTAACGTTTTCATTATCCATTTTATAGTACTAAAGTCATTATAATATATCTTCTTAAAATATTTTTCGATGCGTGTTTGTTTTGTTCGTTTGTGTCATATCTTGGGTTAAATATTAATCATGGTGGAACCAATTATGAGTTTCGTCGTCGAAATATTATTAATTAAATGAATTCTTGTTTTATATTATGCTTCCATTGAGGAAATCACTCAATCTATAGTGTGAAAACAGCTTCAATTATTTTATGTTTATATAGCATGCTCCCACCGACGAATAATAATTTGTTTTTAATAAATAATAAAAATTTCATCCAAACTTATGAATTATCCACAAAATATCATTACAATCCCCAAAAAGAAAAACAAAACCAATGAAATTTTTAGCGATTTGTTAAAACGCCATGATATATGATCAAAGCTTGACATAAAAAAGCTGATCATATTCCCTAATATAATAATCATCATAAACATTCACTTATCTTTAATTATTCCCTTAAAACAAATTCCTTTCACACGTATACTTAAGTGTATAATTAATTAAGTACTTAAAACGATTTTATATTCAGAAGTTGCCATTACTGTTGAACTGTTGTTGCTGCTGCTGTAAGAACCAAAAGTCTTCATCACTTTCTCCAATGTTCCATAAACTGTCCGAAGTAGAAGAACCTCCATTAATGTTTTCAAACCAGTTAAGGTTATTCTGCTCTTGCATCGCCGTTAAATCTTCGTCTAATAATCCAGAATAATCGAAATAATTCTCTGGTAACATTTGTGGTGGACCCACCAAACTCTGATCCGGATAGTAACTATTTCCCATTTGACCCGAGTAATATTCCGGGTTCGGGTTTGGGTTTGGCGCGCTGTAATATTCCGTTAAGTCTGACGCCGGAGACACTGCCACGCTGGAATTTTCCGGCGTGACATAATCGTTGTTGTTGCTCACTACACCAAATTGTTGTTGTTGTTGTCCCATGTTGTTGTAGTCATAAGTCATGAATTGATTGTCAGAAGTTGTTATGCAAGATGACGTGGTGGCTGATCCTGTCGTGGTTGTGGTGGTGGTTAGTGCTGCGGCTGAGACTGAGGCGGATTGAATTCTTTCAACGAGCCGTGGCATCCATAAGTACTTCATTGTATCTTTGAATTGTTGGCTGTTTACATCGCATTTAAGTTGCTTCGCATGTTTTTGCACCCGTGTTCTCCAGTAGTTTTTGATCTCGTTGTCTGTTCTTCCCGGTAAATATTGTGCAATTTTCGACCACCTAAACCATTAAAATTAAACAAAATATTGAAAAATACATAATATAGTCATTAAATCAAAATATTATTCATTATAATATCTCAATATCATAGATATAGATATAGTAATTTGTATCCATTAATTTAGATATATAAAAGCCGCAATTTCCTACTCGTTCCATTTTCTATCGTTATATATTTGGTTCGATAAAGATCGTGTTATTTATATGTTTTTTTTTTAAAAAAACGAAACTATGTAGAAATATGGTTGTATGGATTAGTAAGTGATATATAACATAATATTGTAAACTTGAACCGATAGAAAATTAAACATACCGATTGCCCCAACGGGAATGGAGTTCGAGGATCAAGAGTTGTTCTTCAAGGGTAATGTTTCCACGGCGGACGTCCGGTCGGAGATAGTTTAACCAACGTAGTCGACAGCTTTTTCCGGTGCGTTGGAGTCCTGTTTCAATGGTATATAATGATGATTAATTTACCAGTCGGACATATATATACGTATATAGTATGATGGTTTTATACGGAACAAAAATGAAACGTTTTTGGTAAAGTTATATAAAATTCCCCAAATGAACTTAAAATGGACCGTACGTTCTATATGATGCAAATTGCAAATTGTCCTAAAAGAGTCTCTTTCTTCACCAAGCTTTCTTCCATTGAGTTAGTGCTCTTCCCTTATACATGATGATCATTTAATTCCCATTAATTCGTCTTTTGTTTTCACTACTTTTTTAAAAAAACCTAAATTTTGGATATTTTATTCAGAATTTGAGATGGTTGATAATTGAATCCATTACTACTTGAACCATCAAAATATATACTTTATTTATTCGAATTATGGAAATATTTTTAGAAATTGGAAGAGAGATATGCACTTTTTGATTCATACCTATGAAGGGTCTTTTCATTGATTTCCGAAAATTCAAATAATCATCTTTAAAAATAGGAAAGAAAAACACAATCACACATGTTGATTGGAACATGAAAAGGATTGAACAAAAAAGTTATCAAATAAAATTATGTTATGCGAGTTGTTCTTTGGCTCTTTTTGCCAAAAAAAGATGCACATATATAGAAGTGAAGAACAAAATATATCATACCGGCGCAACGAGAAAGAGAATTCCATCGACCTTCTCCATGAGTAGCAATGTAATTGATGAGCTTAAAATCTTCTTCAGAAGTCCATGGACCTCTCTTTAAGTCCATTTCATCTTCCATGTTATTGTTCTTCAAGCTTCTACCTTTGTCATCCATTGATGCATACAGAAGAGACCCACAAAAGAGATTCTTGAGCAAAAAAGATTGAGACTTTTCTATTTTTCTTTGTGGTTTTGTGGAGAGAGAGAGAGAGATTGTATTTTTTTGGAGGTATGTGTAGATAGAGAAAGGATGAGTTTTGAATGCACAAGAAAAAGAGAAGTTGTGGGTTTTATAGAAGATACAAGATGATAGCTTTCAATTTTTCTTTTAAAATTTTTTAAATATTTGGAACATGTGCGAAGAAGGGAATAGACAGCCGTAATATATGAACTGTGTGTGTTAGATTGATTTAGTTATTCATTATTTTAATACTCCTCAATTCTGTTTGCATTTTCTTTTTAACAAGTAGTTTAAAATTAATAATGAGGCATATAAAAACAATAATACTGTAATATCGAATACGTATAGTCCACTTGGCTGAACAGAAATATTCTCTTGGGAAAAGTGAATCCTTGCTTTCAAGTTCGATTTGTGGGAAAGAAATGGTTTATATTGTCACATGTACATTTTTAGCATATGAATCAACATCATATTTATTTTAAATATGAAGACCTCTATAACCAAAATTTAGAGTAGTATCCAAGACATATGGAAGAATCCATTGATTACATTTGTACTCACGAAAAATCCTCAAATTTCATGATAAATCTATGATTAAAACTATTTCGTTGTAATTTCAACCATAGATTTATCATGAAATATTTTTGTTTTAAGTCCATTATTTTGAGATAAATTTATGATTGGAATTCATCATTAACAAACCAATAAAAACAGTACTCCAAGTTTTGAGTTATAACCGGACCTAAGCCTCAATGAATTTATGTTTACAAACTTAAGTTGTTGTATTTCCATTCAACCATCACAGTTAAATTAGAATTTTGTTAGTATCTCAAAAAGTGCAAGGAATCAGAAGTCTCTTAGTTCTAAATCCATTGTTTTTTTTTTTTTGATAAAGTATTTTCAAAATCCATTGTTGGTACTACTAATTAATTCGTTTTGGGTGTTCTAGAGAATTTCAAAACTGCCAGTAAACATGTTTTCTTAATTTTGGCGATAGTAGTAACTAGCTATTGTCTGATCTTTCCATTTACAGGAACAAAAAAAGGAATATTCTGTTACGTACATTGGTAAATTGAACAGTAATACACTAGTACTATATAGTAAACTATCAATAAAAACCTTAAATTAAGAACTACATATCCTCCGAACGAGTTTGGGAGTTCTCTAAATTTTTTTTGCGAAAACACGTTGTCGGCTTTAATTATACTAGAAGTCTAGAAGTAGAGAAAGATGCCGTCCAGTAAAAAGGAATAATAATGTAAAAAAGTTAATTATCGCTTAGCACTTAATTAAGGCACTGAGTTTTAAGAGTTGACCCGCTGACTTTCCCTCTCTGTGACTAATAACTCTGTTTCCGTTTTCTGATTTATATTGCTAATTAATTTGCTTTTTCTTTCCTTTTATGGGTTTCTCATATAGTTTCAAACAAGTTGCCAATAATAAATATATTTACTCCAACAGCTATTTTTTTAAAAAAATTCCCCACTTCCATCTTTCAGTTCTTTTCTGACCATGAGAAGTCCGAACAGGCACGACATATTTTTTTTATACTAACCATATGTGTAGGTTCTAAGTGATTATTTAGATACCGATTTAGAGTTAGCTTAATAGTATACGTTGTTTATAAAAAAAAAAAGAATTGTAGTACCAAAGATTAGGTATGTGAGCTGAAGAGATTTAAACCAGAGATCGTTCTTCATTGAATGCAAGAGATAGCCAAATTTTCAATCATTTTGTAATAATTATATAGTTTTGTATCATGTATATGATCCTAAGTTGCTTAAATTTTGTAAGTATCGTAAGACAAAAGCAGAAATGTCTACGCATCATACGTGATACGTCCTGTCAATGTATATATTATTTTTTTGTCAAAGTCTGTAAATATCAAAAAGACAAGTTGAACTCTATAACTTCAAAATAATAGTGAACTTTGGTATAATCTCACTTATTTTTTTACGACGATCTCACTTGTATGAAAGCTCTCAAGCTAATTCATGCACGATTTCAATTGGATGACTACTCCAATTTCTTAAAATTAAATATAACTGATGAAATATACATGCATTACATACGTATATTTACGTTTGCGCACAGGATCTAGAATCTACCCTATAGATAATATATAAGCAAACATAAAAATTCCATCACTGTACCATGTAAAGGTGTCTAATTTGGGTTTCCGATTCGTTTTCAGTTCGATGTTTCGGATTCTGAAAAATCATTCTCATATTAATATCATATCTATTTTGGTTTGTTTTGGTTTGGATACTACTGTTTTTCAATTTTTTTGGTTTCAATTTTTTGTTTGTTTATAAGCAAATAAAACCACTGCAATATTCAATTTGATTTCATACCTTTTACTATCATTTGGTTGTACTCATTCTGTTTATTACATTTAATTTATTGTGAAATAAAATATAAATTATGATTTTTTCTAAAAACTCCACATATGTTTGTGTTTACCTTTGTAAAAGTCATTTATAACACATCAAAATAACAAAAGGTAAAAAACTAACATTTCTTAACATGTTATGCGGATCGAGAACAAGTTTTTATATTCATTGATGAACTTAAGTCATTTTCGAAGCCTTAAAGTTATAAGGCCAATTGAATACTTTTGAAAATATATGTAGAAAATACCCCATAAAAAACATATAACAACATAAATCTCGTAAAACATGTCTATGTTGACTATGTACTAACACTAGTTTCACAAAATTACATGTATATTTAATGATGTACATGTAATTGTTACTGTCATACTATTGTTAGTTTATTATACCTAGAAGACTATCGGTTTTTTCGGTTTAATCGGTTATAAACCGAACCATATTTGCATCGGTCAGTTTCCATAAAATGATAAACCGGGAATCCTCATATCTTCTTATATCATTTCTACTATCCCTTGTAGTACGATAAGAAATGTTTTCGACATAAAACATTCTCCCATTTGAACAATGTTTTTCTTTGGTAATTTTATTGTCATCTTAATAACGACAAACAACTACGTGAGTTTCAAGGGAGGAATAATATTTGAGGGAAAACGAGAAAGAGCTATTGTACGAGATGTGGAATGAGTAAGAGAGAGCATGCGAGGAGGAGATCGCCTTGGAGAAGCCTGGTATCATCTTGGTGATCTTGAGTGGAAGTCTCTAGATTTAAGAGGATAATAGAGGGCTCTGCCATGTCTGTCAAAGGAGGATCTCGGGAGGCGATCCTCTAGTTTTGCTTTATTCTCATCCCTTTGACGCTTGTCCACTTAAATTCTCGAACGAGTACTTTGCTGGTTGATGTTAGTGGACTTAGGCAATGGTGATTTCCCTTGACTGAGAAGCTTATTAGGGCAATAATATCCTTCATGATAAAGCTTATGCATTAAAACAATGTTTTCATGGCCTTCGAATTCAAGATTAACGAAGACGTCCTCTCCCGAAGGTGTAAGGATGGATTTTCGTGTAGCCAGCAGTTTGAAAGCATTAATCTCCACCTTAACTCTAGCTTTGTTTGTGCATTGGGTTATAGTCTTCCCGATCTTAGAACGTATAGTGCTCAGCATAGTTTCATTCCAATATTGTAGCGGGATTCCATGAACCCTAGTCCAGAAGGGGACCCTAGTCCAGAAGGGGACACATAACGGGAAAGAATCAAACACGCTGGTTCCTGATGTTCAAGCACACATATCCATTGTTTGTAGTCAAATGAACCCCTATTCAATACGGTTTAGAGATCTTCTGATTCAAATATGAAGATGAATTTGTCATAGCCTAAATCTCTCCCTTCCACTGCAGATTTGGTTGGCCATAGAGATGGCATGAAAGCAATAAGGGTTTTAGGTTTTTGAATAGTAGGGTTAGTGACTCTCCCATTTAGTGTTAGCCGATTCACTTTATTGAGGACACATTTATCCACATTTCGAATTCTAATAGGCTGCTCTCTAACCCAAGATCTCGATCCACCAGATACGTTATGCCCTAAGGATCCATAAACTATCGTCATTTATGGTAAAATTAGATTCGGTGTAGGAACAAGATTGATAAAAAAAGACTGTATAACACAACAAAAATCAAACCGAACAATAAAATAGGTGATCTAGAACATAAGGGGATGAGATACGATCGCAATCTAGGAAAAAATCAAAACAAAACACTTGATAAAAGGACTCGTTCTAGATTTTTCTTATGAGCAAACTTAATTATTATCAGAAATATAAATTAGAAACAAAAATTTAAAGTATGGTATTTTCGAGAATTGTTTCTTTAATATATACTACTGTACAATAACTTATTCCAACAAACGTCTAATGTAATTACACAAATTAATAGAAATTATTAAACATAGGACCACACTCTAAAGTATCCCCACGCTCAAAGCAACTACACTAATTGTTGTAGTTAATTAAATACCATTCACTACACCCTTTTTTGTGTGCACTTAAATGTAAAACTTAAACTACTACTAAACGACGGCGAACTAATTAATATATGTATCAACTTGTCAACTTGCCAATATATCAAATGAATATTGTTTGTGTAAAGAAACTAAAAATAAGAATCAACTAATTTAGCTTA
This sequence comes from Euclidium syriacum, assembly GCA_900116095.1. NCBI lineage: Eukaryota > Viridiplantae > Streptophyta > Magnoliopsida > Brassicales > Brassicaceae > Euclidium > Euclidium syriacum. The sequence continues at coordinate 16,561,251 of FPAK01000003.1, forward strand.
ACTATCAAACTCGATATTGAAGAAATAAAAAGAGATTTGGCCAAATCTCTTATAAGAAATATAAAATTGATCTTTGATACCATGAATAATCTACATATATGAATATGAAAATCAAGAAGAAAAAAACATATAACTGCATTCTGCATATGACCTTTGTATATTGACAAGAAGACAACTAATTATTGCAATCAAAATATAATTTTTTGATGGCACGGACATCACGTGTTGTCAATAAAGTGAGTGAAGTGTAAATGACTTGATACACACTCACAATAAATAAACAAAACACAAAATATAATGGATACATGTATATGTAGAAATATTTTTGTCTCAACTTCACACATGTCTTCTTTTTAGGAAACCACATCCTTATATCAAATATTAGTCTAAACTCTTCAAAACCTTACAAGTACGAAAAACGATTTTTTCAGACATAATAATAAACTAATTTTAGGGCATAATTATTTGCTAGAACACCAGAATTTATAGCAAAAACAATAAAAACAATGTAGGCTAACTAATATGTTACAAGTTATAACCAACCGTGTATAGTGGTTTTTTTTTTTGAATTCTCTAAATTCCATTCCCACTAAAAAAAATTTCATGTATGTGTTGACCAATAAAAACAATGTCAGATGTCTCAATTGAAAAGCGGTAAATGAACTAGTTGACGGTGATATTTACCCTAGAGACTAGTTAAGTTTGTTCATGATCACTCTTCATTATAATAAAAGAAAAACTAATATGTCAGTTAGATAAAATAACATGATAAAACAAGTATAAAGTCTATATTATTAAAACAAACATAATCGATAACTAAACCGATTTATTTATGACTTATCATTTACCATTATTATGAATAAAAGGGTAAAATGTTTTTTTTTACCATCTAAAAATTCCATGACTTCTTAGACAATCCTTACATTGTTATCAGCAGAGTAGTCTTTGCCAAAAAATCTACTGCCACATTTTTAACTATTGGTACATACGAAAACGAAACATATTCAAAAGATTTTGCAATTTTCAAAATGTCATGGTATATGTCATAAATCTCTTTGTTCTCATTTTTCTTGTGAAAGTACATTAATCAAATCTTGAGAGTCTGAATAGAAATTGACTATGTTTATCATATCCGCTCTTGCATCTCTAATTATTTCCAGCATAGCAAATCTTTTCATCATTAACAGCGAGTGGACATGGGAGTTCTTCTCCTTTTCTGCTTCAGAATCGCTTTTGACCCTTCCTATATTAGCCATCCCATGCTAATAATTTTTTCGTCGTATTGGTAGGCTGCATCTGCGAAACAATTCTCAGAGTTTGTGTCCATTCTCTGCTCGCTTCTTCTTTTAATTGTTGCTCTCTGTTGAGCCATGAGTTCAATGTAGGGGTAGTTTTGTAATTATTCAAGAGTTTGTGAATGTTGGAGATCTCTCAATAAGAAGTGAGCTCGGCGATGGAATGACGATAAAGAATGTTAGAAAGAAGTAGTTTTGTCTCCGGAGAGATTGCTTACATACTCCACAAAAGATCAAACGAGTCTTATTTAGTTTACCTCAAGATTTATAAGAGGTCTGAGGAGCTCATATCTAAGAGAGGTCCCACCTCATCTCCTGAGAGATGTCTTACCTCTTCGTAAGAGAGGTCCTACCTCATCGTATGAGAGAGGTCCTACCTCGCCCCTCAATATAGGTCCCACCTCGTTGTCTGGGAAAGGTACATGCCTCGTCGCACGAGAGAGATAGGAAGTCTCCTCGTCATGGAGAGGTTGGCAGCCTCCTCGTCGCCAGGGAGAGGCCGGCATGTTCGTCGTAAGGGAGATGTCAACAGTCTCGTCATCAAAGAGAGGTTGGCAGCCTCGTCATAAATGTAACGTAGACCAGGCTCGTCATACGAGAGACGTGGACCAGACTCATCATACGGGAGAAGATAACATGGTCTTCGTATCGTAGAAGAGGACCATGTTCGTGATACGAAAGACGTGGATCAAACTCGTCATGTGAAAGAAGATGACAAGTTCCGTCATACGGTAGACTTGGATCAGGCTCATCATATGGGAGATGTGAACCAAAATCGTCATGTGAGAGAAGATGTCAAGGTAGTTAAGGGAGAAAAAGACCATGCTCGTCATACGGAAGACGTGGACCATGCTCGTCTTGCATAGGATGTGTGAGAAAGGATGACATGGTCACCATATGAGAGGAAATCATTGGGCTCGTTATGTTTGGAGATGGTGACAGGGTCAGAGTTTGGTATCTAGACTTTGTAGTGGAGGTCGCACCCATGATTCTTGAGGAAGATCGTAGCTAGGCATTTCTTTTTGGGAATGTCCTGAAATCACTTGTATTTACTCTAGTATAAAGTTGTAGTGTCGAGATAAGACAATCATATGATACTAGGTGATTATAACGTTTTGCTAGAAACCACTTGTAATCTATGAGTTTGGAACTCATTTCTAATATCATATGATCCTACAGGGTCACACACCTAAGAAAACTAGATAAAGTATATTGGGATTGATCATTAATGTAATGATCAAATCGATTTATATTTGATATACATGAAAAACGTGTTTCTGACCGGTGTGTCGACCGACACAAATGGTTGTGTCGACCGACACACATGTCGAACCAGAATAATGATTTTGGTTTACGGTTTAATTAATTATTGGTTTAGACCAATGGTTAATTATGTTTTTCACAAGTCATTATATATATGATATGTGCACGACTTTGTGAGTTTAACCTAGTTTACAGCCACCAACGGAAACACAGAAATCCCGAGAGCTTCCTTTAGAGATTTGATCTCTCCCGGCACTAGCATCCCAGTTTTCAAGTTTGTGTGAGTGTGGAAACCAGTAGAGGCGTAGCATCTGAGGCGCTACTCAATCTCGAGTTCTTGATCTCTTCCGCTGCTTAATCAATCAGGTATATTCGAGATTCATCTATTTGATTCAGTTTTAAATATGAATACATGATCCTTAGGCATAGAATTTGTAATTATGATATTTTAAATATGATTTAAAATCCTGTACAAATTCCTTCATTTCTTTCTCTCTTTATAAATAAGTTCTCTAAAGGTGATTCATTTCTTCCTTGTGAGACCTCTCTATCTATAGAGAAAGGTTCTGGGTGAAGTCTTGGGTTAGGTGGTTGTTATGACCGACGTGACACCATTTATGTGGCCGTAGGATTTTGGTGACATTGCTGCATTGTGATGGCTTGCTAGTGATGGGCTTGGATGTGAGGTTATTTTATTGGGCTTTGTTTTTGTAGATCCAAGTTGACCGAGTTTGATTTGAGCAGAGCATTGAGGGGTGTATTTAACCCACCTTTAACACTCTCATTGTGTCACATGTTCCTTACGCTTCTTGCTATTCTCTCGCATCCGAAATTTCTCTAATCATTATTTATTTCTCTCGTCGCTCAAACACTTTCATGTTTCTAGCTGACCATAGATCCATAGTAGCCATGGAGCTAAGGATTCCATTGAAAATTCATGTGGGCAGTAAGAGAATCAGCTCATTGCATCGTTTAGTGCCATCTTTTGTTTCCAAGTACTTAGGCAGTCTAGTTTTCCTTCAAAAAGTGCATCTGCCCAAGCCTTCCTCACCATGTTGTATTGAAACGACAAATGTTACTATGTTTATGGTTTAACACAGTGATTAGCTTGTTGTTATCTAGTGCATGTTCTTATAATGTTCATATTTTCATAGTTTTTTGTTGATTGAAAATCTTCAAAAAAATAAAATACATTAATTTTTAATTTGATAATTTTCAAATTTTAGGAAGTAAAATATGAATATAGAACTAAGTATGACATGTGGAGGAATTTGATAGAGGTTGGAGTAAACCATAGAAGTAAAAGGATTTCTCAATTTTATTGATTAGTCAAGTAGGTTTATCTATATAAATGATTAACATGTTCCATAAGTTCTTCATAAGACAATAGAAATGTCAATTTACTTATTTGTTTACATAAATAAATATCACTTTCCTATTTATTTCTGAAAAATATTAATATATATCCATAACCGAATTTCGATCTTAATTTAAAGTCTCCCTGAATTTTAGTTTGTAATCTCAATCGGTCCAACGATAGCCCAACAAAATTCAAATTCATATATAGTTTGAGCTATTTTATCATTTTAGCAGCTATCTAACTAATATTTTTATTTGACAAAAGGCTTTCTTTATTACCCTTACAAAGATACTATATGAAGCCTACAAAGAAATTAGGCAATTTAAAAACTGACAAAAGGCTTTCTATTAACCAATAAAATTGATCTCAGAGAGAAGTGATTCTGAAGATCTATATCCATGCTAATTTATTTAGATTCTTACTTTTAATATATTTAAATAATTACCAAAAAAAAAAGAAAAACTAAATCATGATCAATCATTAGAACCGATGGTTCTGAACGTACACAATTTTTGTTATATTGTAAATTATTTAAGATAAAACTGTTTTGTCAGTTTCTGATGTATATGTAATACTATAGAACTATCTATCATTCTTTAGCTTTTTTATACGTTAGACCGCTCCTATTTTTGTAAAATAGTTGAAGTTCAAACCCTATGTGAAAACTCACCTCTATATATTACTATTACATTAATTCATTAGCATAGAAGTCTAGGTTCGGAAAAAGTGCATCAAAACTCTTCTCGGTCCCCAATTGGGGTAATTCGAAACGGAAAACTGTAAAGAACTTTTTAAAGGTCATGAATAATATAAGTATTTTATAAAAGAAAAATCGTAGCCAATAATATTGAGTTGTCGACACGTAGCCACGTAAATCTGAGATTAATCTTTTTCTTAGAAGACTTGTAAGTCTTGAACTCTCTAATTATGATTAGTTGGTCGATATCATAATCCGCTTAGCGAAAAATAATTTTTAAAAGAGGTAATAATGTGTACTTGGTTTTCATAAGTTGTGTGATTAGGCCAAATTGTGAATAACTAGATAAATAATTTGCCGAAGAATATTTTTTTGTGGGCATAATTAGTAGGCACAAATCCAGAGGAACCAGCTAGAACCACATACGCATACGCGCCCATACATCCATGTATCCATGTATACACGTATTTGTCTTATATAATTTTAAAGTATTACATTTTTTATTTATTTTACTTGAATTTCGCCGCAACTCAACATGTTATATGGTCCAAGAAATCGCATTTTGGTAAGGAAAATGCTTTTTCTCTTTATGTACGATAAATATACGAGTATTTCAACAAAACTTAAACAATGTGAACAGACAAAAACTGCAAATTTTGAAAAGGAGTGATACGTTATATTATTTAAATTTAAAAAGTGACATATATATAAATCATACTATGGCATCAAAATTTAATTTTCTTAAATCTAATGCTAAATTATTCAAGAAAAAGTTATATCTCTTATAACTTTTTGCATCTTCCAATGTATTTTGTTTCAATAGATTAAGATCTTATCCGATGACTTGTTTACTATTCAAACAAAATTACTCAATGATTTTGTAGCTCATTAAAAGGATTGTTTGCATATATATCACATATCTTAAAACTATTTAAATACAATAAGTCAACTTAATAAAATTATAAAAAACGAAAAATATTCAATTTTCCAAACTTTCTATCACTGTCACATTATCACCCCAGGAATTGCAATTTTATGCTTTGGATCTAGAGGGGAGGGGGGGGGTGTGGGGGTAGAGGGATGTATTTAACAAGGCATTTATAATGATTTAACTTTTAATAAGATTTTATATGAGGGATATATTTAACAAGGCATTTATAATGATTTAACTTTTAATAAGATTTTATATGAGGGATGTATTTAACAAGGCATTTATAATGATTTAACTTTTAATAAGATTTTATATGGTTTTGGTGGTTTTTGATGATTTAAGAGAAATTGTATGATTTTATTTTAAAATTTCTTACAACCCTGTTTAAAAACATGAGATTTAATTTTTTATATTTTTAACTAAAATCATTTATTCAATATATTCTCTAAATCAGTTATACTTGCTAGATTTTAGATCGTATTTCTATATTTCTGGTTTCAAGTTTTAACTAAGATTTTGATATGCATAGTATATTATTTCTTTCTAATTTCTAGGATGGGTTTGTAATAAGCAATTTATTTTATTTTGCATGTTATAAAAACACACTAACATAAGAAAAGAAAAAATGCACTTACTTAAAATGACATTTTGCTTCCCAAATATCAATTATTTATATCCTAAATTACCAAATTTATTCATAAAAACTAAGATTTTATAAATCATATTTAGGACGGCCGTATTGAATATAGGTTATTTTGCTTCCCAGACGGCCGTACTTTATAAGCTATTTTGTTTCCCAAATATTAATAACTTCCATCCTAAGTCAGAATCCAGAATTATCCAATTAAAATAACATTTTTGGAATGTATTGTTTTGTGACATTTCGCAAAATTGTCCAAAAATAAAAGCTTCCGATGATCAACCGAATAACTGAAAAAGTTATAAAAAAAGAAGAAAAAGCGGTACAATTAAATTTTGACAAAACATTGGGTAAAAAATGATAGGCCAACATGCGCCAAAAAGAATATAGATACAACTGGTGAGACTTGAGACTATTGGCAAAATAAAAACATATGATTAACTTCTCCTAGCAGCTAATTTCCATCATGATCAATCTATACAAATAAGACACTTGTAAAAAATACGTGAAACTTGAACTTTTAATATTGAGGTCAGATAGCGAAGATTATCAAATATCTTTAAAAAGAGTTAAAAGTTGAATCCACGGATCAAAATGTAATTTGAAGAGCAAGAATTTCGCATTCTTAATTACTAGTATAACTTAACGTCTTAGTTTTCACAAAAGTTCTAAACACACGGACCAACAGGTGATCAAAGTTTCACTAAATCTTTATAAAAAAAGTAGATTTTGATCAGTCCACAATTCCAAATCTTGAAAGTGCTTACGTGTGTTGATTAATGCGGGGACACGTGTTTTCAGGACCACTTTCGCATATGAACTTACCCATAACAAACATAACCTTTTTTAATCTTATTTAAATGTGGTATAGCAAATATTGAAAATGGCTTATAAGATAAGATTAATCTGAAAATGATTAACACTTGTAGATGCATATGAAAATGACGAGATTGATGATGATATAGTTCCAGAAATGTATAGATACAGATTAGAATATTATGAAGTGCTTTTACGTACATCGTCTTTCCTTTTGAATCTAAAAATTCAAAAGACAAAATTATGTCCGATGATTCTAATCTATTGAGTTCGGTTAAGCCAAACAGTGTAGAAGATAAACTAGTATTTTAACTTGAAATAACTACAAAACTAGGTGTTTTTTATAAGAATATCGTGAAAACATGTACTATATGCAAAAAAAAAAAACGGAAATAAGAAATATTTTACTATTAAGAAGATAAATCTTAAATTATTTATATAGAACCTCAGAAATATTGATATTATTGCAAAAAAATACGTTAATGCCATCAAAATTTAAGAATGCATATTTTAACGTCTTTTCGAAAATAACTTTTTAAACTAATTGTCTCGGTTTTGAATTTAAAACTAGCATTACGTATCAAAAAATTCATACTAATTCCGTTTTCTTTGATTGAAACTAACACTATCTATAATACCTTACTCGATCTTATAAATTCGCTGGATTTGAAATTATGAGAATTCAATTATTAATCATATAAGAGGTAAGGGAAATGGTAAACAATAGCAAAAATCAAAATACGTAGCAGGGTGAAATTAACAATGATGGACTCGTTTTCTATGTCGTTATACCGTTTTGTGATTAGTAGATAGCAAAAAGATCATAACAGAACTATTATTCTCGTAGTGGAAGGATAAACAGTTTTGAATGGATTGGTAAAAATGATGAAATGAGATATATGCTGTAGATTTCTAGAAATTTAGATGAGTTTGTATTGGTGAATGGATATGAGTAATAGGATAATAGCTGAGATTTATAAAAGTTATGCCTGAATGAGACAGGGGAGAGTAGTTTCAAGTCTAGATTCAATGACCCTTTTAACATTACAAAGTCCTCCCTGAACAATGACAGCCCCTTCGAGTTCCATTATTTATGATTCATTATTATTTTGTAAATAGAATAAAAATTAAATATTAGAGAAACTACAAAGTTGATAGGACTTAACATTTCGAATTCTCTAGGTTCAGTTTTGTCCATTAAGTATGACTTTAATTGATAGCTTTATTTAAGGCGTTTGGAAACGAACCGTTTCGTATGCTATCAATTAAGCAGGCATTTGCAAAAGATCGTTGTATTGGCGTTTGAGATTGGTGATTGAAACGAATAGTTCAACGTTGGTGCTTGTTTTGAAACAGTGTTTTAAAACACCAAAGAAAAGGGTCGTTTGGATAGTTTTGCTATTACAAAAATTCATATCTATGATGATAAATTCTATAGTTCGTCACATTTTTTGCCCTATGTTCTTTTTCACTCGCATATATACTAAGCTTAACTTTCTAATATGTAACATATCGTATAACTTTTTTTATGAAACACTTCTATTAACGGTTTTTATGATGATTTATTTTTAAAAGAGAACATGATTTTTGTTTACTTTTCTTTTTGTCATCAAAGATATTATTATTGATAAACCATGAACAAACGAAACAAAGAGATTACAAGAACAAAGAACAATAAAGACAAACATAAAATGTTATAACAAAGAGAGCCGGCGGTCTACAATAGAGACCACGGAGACAAAGACGATAACAAAACCAAAGACAACAATCAACTAAAATGAAACAGTTAAAACAAAATAAGAATTGTAACTCAAGTTTGATAGAAAGTATCTCTGCCGCTAAGATTTTCGACTATGTCACGAGTTCGTAAGAAATCCACATGTCCAATATAATGGCAAACGAGGAAAGGAGCATGCCCAATGAAAACTTCAGAGACAAGTGTCTAGGTACCGATTGCATCACCTTACAATCCATAATATACTATTGATATCAGAACTGGAATGGAATGATCACGAGTACTTAGTGAAATAAACTTTACATGTTTTATATGCATCATAGTTTTTGTACGATTCAGAATATCACAAATTATATGGTAGTAGAGGTAAATTCCTTTGATTGGACCATTTCCTGTAAAGAACCATAGTTCAGTTACATATATGTTATTTTGGAAGTATCATTGTTTTTTATTCTTTTGGGAGAAAAAAAAAACAAGATGAAAAATCTCCGCTAGTCACGCTTCATTATAAATATCGGAGTATGACTAGATAGGATTAAAGGCCGCAAAATACGAAGTAGTAATTAAGGACATTATATTATGAATAAAAAACTTTGTGTTGAAAAAATGGTAGGGAAGTAAAATTCCATTAGGAATTTGATTTGAAGTGGACTAACTAAACGACCCATTTTGACAAATTATATTACTTACTTTGAACAAGTTTGTACTTCTCATTTCTTTTACATTTTATTATTGTTATTTGAAGTACCACTATCCGCGGATTCACATTCTGATATACTTTCTAGTTCGGGTGCTCTACATCTCATTCCAATTAATCTTTGATTTATTACACATTACAATAACTATAATATTTTATATAGAAATGAATTCTTAAATATTTAGGAGCACAAAACTACATCCAAAAAAGGAAAAAAAAACGACTACACAAATTGCAAATAATTGGACAATATTAATATATGAATATATTATAGATAAAAGAACAGGTTTAAATAACATATAAAGAGAATTATAGAAGATATCTAGGAAAACGAAATACCTAAATTAATATGTATATTTCCTCGTGATTGTTTGCATCTATTCCCTAGTTATGTGTATATATAGGATTATATAGTCCTTCCTCAATAATAATAATATAAAAAATCTTTTTCTCTGGTATCAAAAACAAGATTATTTTCTAACATCTAAAACCTGAAAACCCTTTTATTTTTTCCCTTTCTACTTCCTCACTACATGACAACCAGCTGCTTACATCTCGACCTCATCCACCGCCTTCAGCTCGGGTCTACAGCAGTTCTCACCTCCTCTACCAGTGCCAAATAATCACATTCGTTACAGCAAACGTGATAGTCACACTCAACATGATTGACATTGCAAAATTCTCGACAACAAATTAATTACCTCACCTAGAGTGTTCAAATCAAGTCAATCATCCGAGACTACAATCTTCTTCGAATTATTGACGAGACCACTACACCACCACTGTCGACTCATGTTGTCTCCATAATTGAAGTTTCCAACCCGGATCATGACGCTTAGCTTCACCATGATACATTATTCTACAACGTTTTGATTGGTTCCCTCGAGACCTTGAATCAACCCCTACCGCAATCGCCTCTACCACTCTTGAAGTTTGGATCAGGCTTGCCTTCACATATGAAAACCATCTCGTGGAAACATCAAGCGATTTCATCAACAACTCAAGTAATACGAAAACAGATCCAAGGTGGTTGACGAGTAAAAAGACATACTTTCTTACTCTTCTAGGCTCACTGGTGGAGCAAGAGGATTTCACTAACGTCATTCTTAAAGGACATAACGATGAAACTCATGCAGTTTTAGAGTCTTTCCATAGACGAGATAATCTGATACCCTTCCCTGAGCTTCATTAGAAGCTTTTAAATTGTGAGATGGCTCTTCTTACACGATAGTCCTCCTCGTTGTTTCCAAACACCACCAATCCCACACATGAAAAACCGTGCACCAATAATCCAACTAGAATCCTCAAAGCTTCTCGTCTTCAGGCCAACATTATGACAACTCGCGGTCTCAAGGCTTCACCATACAACATCGACCATACTTAGATCGCTAAAAAGCATGTGGAATCCAAGGACATAGTGCACAAATGTGTCATATGTTGCGACTCATCTCTCAACAAAAATATCTACGTGTCCACAACTATTTTTTAGTGTTTCAATGTGGCATTCACACAACACAACCTTGGATCTTGTGAATATTTTTGCTGTATTCTCCTTACATGGACACTGATGCGGTTCACATTGGCAACAGTAACGGTTCGCATATCACTCACACATAGTCAACTACCTTACCTTCCTCTGTCGCGTCGCCGTTGTGACAAACTTTCTCTTTCTCTCTCTCTCTCTCAAGGAGGTGAGGGGAAACTGTAAGTGGGATAAACGGACCCTATTCACTTAGACCTCAAACAAATTTGACGAAACTCTAGACGCGTATGTAGCTTTAGGGGTAAGTATCCTTGAGGAAATTCTGATGGACCAACTCCAGAGTCTAACTCCATAGTTAGACCATTTATTGTTAGGATGAAAGAGAATATAGTTAGACCCATTTAAGTCCAAAAACTCATGTGAGGATGCGATTCTTTGCCTTCCGTTTTCTAATTGCTCCTCCGTTTATTAATATAAGAGGTTTTAGTGATTTAGTTTTGTTTCAAGATATAAGATATTCTCAATTTTTTAATGTAAATTTTAAATGTATTTAATATTTTATAATTTTATATATTATGTAGGTTTTTTGTGATTACTTGAATTTATTGTAAAGTAATTATTAAATATTGTTTTTTAAAAAACTAACTTTTTAAAAAAACATTTATGATTTTACTCAAAACTTCTTATATTAAGAAACAAATGGAGTATTATTTTCTTCTCTTTCTCCCCCATAGAAATAATGATTAGAGTTAACTAAGATTTTTAAGGGTAGCTTTAAATAACTTGGAATTTCAAAGCTCTCTCATCTTAATGGAGTTTCTTTTAATCTGGTTTTGGTCACCATATTTAGTCAATAAAATTTTATCATGTAAAGGACGTCGATTTTAACATTGGTAAAATAATTTAAAATTTAAAACTTGTAGTTGTTAATTGTTGAAATCTATTGTTGAAGCAATGATTATTAAACTAACGATAATTAATCAACAGTAATTTCGAAGCGAACAACAAAACATGTGTTTAATCGCTATCACTAGTCACTTATTACCAGCGACTAGAAAACAAAACATGACTATTTTCGTGATCATCGTTGTTAATTGACATACTTTTTGTATTTTTTTTAAATAGCAAACCATACATATATGCCCGTGTTGGATGAAATTAAAGACCTTGGAGTCCCACAAATAAAGATGGTAGGAACTTCTTTTCTTTGTTTAGAAGATGGGGATGGCTTATTGAGTTGGCCGTTGGGTATGCATTGCCTAAAACATGTACTTATGAAATTTAATTATGGTTGGAAGCTTCTAATTTCTAAATCATCTTAGTTTCACAATTCATATAATTTATTATGTGAATATATTGACCACGTTTATGGCGGAATGTTAAAGTAAATGTGAAAGCAAATATGTGAAGTGTATATGTAACATGAAAGAACCAGCTAATTAATAGGGAACATAAAGTATTATTTAGAATTTAAGATGCTTAAAACTTATATTATAGGCATTTGTTTTCCTCCAAAGTGGAGAACACAAGTGCTTTTGTTAATTATTAGGGTTACTTTTTCCTCTCAATGCTTCACAAAAGAAACATTATGTATGTTTAAAGACGAACATTTTTGTCGTTAAACCCATATTTGTTCATTTAAAATTGCTTAAACTCTTTTTGTTTTTAGGGGTCGTCACATAATGTTTTTCCATTTAAAAAGCTGTCTTTTTTTTTATATAAGGCAATTCTAAAATATACCTTTAACAAAAAAAAATCTATAAAATATATTCTTATTACTATATTTCCATTTAATGTTATCTTGTCACGTAGTGCATAATAAAAAGAGTAAATATATAAACATATTTTATTTTATATAAGACAATTCTCCAAATATACTATCTTTTGTTTTTGTTAAAAAAAATTTTTTTTGTTAAATATACTATCTTTCTTCTGGATAGTTGTCAAGGTTTACAAAAATATAGTGGACTCACTAATTAAATGATGATAGCTTAATATTTCTTAGCTTTAAAAAAGTTATATAAGAATTACATTTTTAAAAGTCATATAGAAAGGCAGCATAACACTATTTTAAAAATAAAAAGTAATTCTAAAACTAAAAAAAGTAGTATATATCAAATGTCCATATAGTTCACCTTTCAATACCGACAATAATAGCTTCCATCTTACCACATATAATGCTAGTACTACGTACTAGACAATATAACCGGGTTCATCAGCCAATTAAGAGTATTATTTTATGAATATTATTCATTTTGGATCTCGAAGAGAACTCAAATATCAAAAAAAATTTATTAACATCAAAGATGTAAAAACGTTCTTTTGATTTGAATATAATTTTAAATTTATCGAAAAGAATAAAAAAATTGTTAAAGGGTTTCCAGTTATCAAAATTGTTTGTTAGATTTTGACTCGTAACTCGATTTGTAATAGAATAATAGTAGTATTAGTTAATTCGGCGTGTTCGCAAGGTCAATAGGTCAAAGAGCTGCATACGAGTTACAGACTTACAGTCATATAATCCACTCGTGCGTTTTGGAGTACCTTCTATTTCTTTGTTGACAAGTCAACAACGGAAGCTTTGATCAAAATTCCCCGTAAAAACAAATGATACTCTTACATTACTTAACTGTTATTAAGTTAGTGATTTAGACTAAATTACTTTCTCTTTCACGATGATTAAAATAACGTCATAGAAACTATTTTAAGAATTTCTAATTGTACTTGGTTATTAACCTTTTTTTTCGTTACACTTTTAGATGCAAAGTCAAATACTCCATTTCATTTGATTAGTATAAAATGTGCGAATTTCTGTCAAATTGTTATATATAGTGGCCACAAGTTATTAGTCAAAGAACTTTTTTTTTTTTTTTTTTACCATAGAAAATAAAAGATTTTGATAAGAACCCACTTTTAGATTTTGATACGGATAACATTTGTAAGATCGTAAACATCTTGACATTTTCAAATAATTTACATAAATTGGTTTTAAGCAAGACCATGTATAATAAAAAGTAGTTATATTCTCTAGTTTCTTTCCATATACAATTGAGGTTTAATTCGCCAAGTTTTGAAGTGAGCATGGCGACATCGGTCCTTAACTTCTCGCAGAAAACCACAACATTGCCCCCATAAGCATCTTTCGAGAGAGATGCCATAAGATCGCGAAGAGAGGCAAGGAAAGCATTCGACCAAACTCGAGCGGACTAGAAATCTCCTTGAAATTTTTCTGGGTCGTAGTTGACCCGATTAAGAAGTAGTTTAGGTCATCTTGCAATTAGTAGAAAACATTCATGTATTCGAAAATAATCTTCCCTTAAAAAGTAGTTTAGATCATCTTTTCATTGGTCGAAAACATCCATGTATTCGGAAATAATCTTCCCTGAAGAAGTAGTTTAGATAATCTTGCAATTGGTAGAAAAAATTCATGTATTCGGAGACAATCTTCATATCTAAGGAAAAATTTCGGAAATCCATCCCACTAGAAATTGAAAAAGTGTTGCAAAAATACATGAAGCCTCTTCCTCAAAGCTTAAAAATGGATCATGGATGATGTGTCTAGATTATGGTAATATATTTGAAAACTTTCTCGATCGAGTTAACACTTGCAATGGATATAGTGATTTTTCGGATGTGATCTATCGTATTTGGTAGCAATAAGTGAACTCTCAAAATCGTCTCTGTCTCTTCATTGGTGATAATTCTTATGAAACCCTTTTTTCTCGCTGTGGTGTTCACCTTATATCTCACACCATCTTTTTTTTGCAACTATTCTTCGGTTTTTTTCAACTGATGCGAACTGATGATTAGTGTAGAGAATCACATGGACTTTGTGATAATCCAAATGGCATTCTTGGCCATATGAAGGCAGCACAAACAACACCTTCTATTTCGTCAACATAAAAATTATGTTCCTATTTAAAATATTAATAACTAAATAATAATAGTTTAGTTTAATTAATATTTAGTAATCTGACGAAAACAAAACTTTTGTCTCTTATGAATTACCTCTTCAATGATGGGATGGATCTTAAGAGATGCAGTTGGTGTGTATTTAGGAGCAGTCCAATCAAAAGGATCAAGAATTGGTTCAATTTCAGAAATTAAATTCTAAGCTTTAACTATGACAATGCAATAGTGCTGAATTTAAGGCTATCATCTGGTTCATTTTGAAGGCGACAACCAATTGGTGAATCAAATTTTCCATAAATAAAAACATTACTTTAGAAGTTACAATTGGATCAGCAGAATACTTCGACGGAAAAGTAAGTTCACAATGGCAAAGTTCGAGTGGAATAGGAGATCATTAAATATACCCTTTGATATTTTGCAAAGCAGACAATTCACAACAATGTTTCATTTTGTTATCATCCTTTTGTTTCTTTTGTCTCTTATAAATGCTTTTGCACAATGACTATGTAACTTCAAATTGATAATCAAGATACTGGTATTCAGAGTTTTTTTTTTAAAAAAAAAAAAGTAAGAAGCTAAATATGAGTTATATTGGAAACATAGAATAACTTTTTTGAACTTAAAACATATTTTTTTTATTAAACGAAAAGAGTAGTAAAAGTGTAAAACTAAATATAATATGCCCATATCGAACTTCAATACCGACTTCCCTCTTTACCACATATAATAAATATACGCACATCTAGACGATATCCATATCGCGTTGATCAACCAATTAAGAGTATAACTTTATGAAATGTTATCCATTTCGGATCTTAAAAGAGAATCATAATTGTTAGATTTTGACTCGTACTTCGATTTTATATAGAGTACTATTAATTAATTCGACGTCTCCTCAAGATTAATTAGGCAAAGAACTTACATACGAGTTAATAGTCATATTCATATAACCCACTCGTGCGTTTTGAAGTCTCTTTTCTTTCTTTGTTGACAAGTCAACAACGGAAGCTTTGTTCAAAATCCCCCATAAAAACTAAAGATACTTTTACATTATTTAACTGTCATTAAGTAAGTGATTTAGACTAAATCACTTTCTCTTTCACGATGATTAAAATAAAGTTATGAGCATGGTTGAATATAAACTCTTCTACGATTTTCCAGGTTTAGCTGTACTTGGTTGTTTATATTTTTATATTGTTCAATGCAAAGTCAAATACTCCATTTCATTTGATTAGTATAAAATGTTTGGATTTCGATCAAGTTGTTATAGTGGCAACAAGTTATTTAGTCAAAGAAAGTATTTTTGTACCGTAGAAAAAAATACTTCGATGAGAACCCACTTTTAATTTTAAAATACGGATCTTAAACATTCGTGGGATCATAAACAATTTAATATATTCTAATCGAAGTCGAACTGTCGAAACCAAATTTACATAAATGATTTAAGTTGCTCCTAAGCACATGCAAGGCCATACTCGTAACTCTTTTTTCTTAAATCTGAGTGACAAAGACCAATGTAGTCGTGTGTAGATATGTATTAATAGTAGTAAGAAAAACCAAATCTGTGTAGCTAGGTTAGTGGTTTGTTTTTTGTTTAGTGTTCGGATTATGTAGAACATTCTTTTGTTAATGTGGAATTCAGGTAAAGAAAACCTCGTACCGAGAAAAAAAAACAAAACAATAGAAAATGGAGTGAACAAGTCAAAGATAAACTCATGCAGAGAAGTAACAAAAAATATCAATAAAGTGAGGTCAATGAAATTTTTAAACGTCGTTATTTCAGAAGAAAATGAGTCATGCATTGAGATTTGGAGAAGTCGGTAAGATATTAAAGTCAAATTTTCCAATTCTATTTGTTGTTCCAAAATAAACAGAACATCTGTTCAAAGTTTAAATTGTGACTCATCGACGCATGCTTTTGGGTTTTGAGTTTTGGGGTCCAAGACTTTGTTTGTTGCATACGAAACTGTGGATTTACATTTACGTGAGGGCTGACCTAATTATTATATCTTGTTAAGATAATTAGTAGTTTGGCATTAATAATTTCATTACACCAATAAGTTTAGAAATTTTGTAGAAGTAAATTGGTGTACTACTTTAAATCAATTCTTCTACAGTTTTGTTAAAAATAAGAATATTTTTTGTTACTAGAAAGAAAGACTAATCACCTAACAATGGAAAAGAATCAACATATAACTCTAAGAAAATTCTTAAATTCCTTTAACGGAAACATTTCTCTGATTATTTAAACTATGTTCTTTAGTTCAATCAATTTTTGATAAATATGAAATTAAATAAAAAAGAAATTTATCTACTTTCAATATTACCTTTTAATAGTAAAAAAAAAAAAAAAAAACCCTTTTGATTTCCAAATTTTATATAATATATTCAAATAGTAGAAATATCGTAAATCTGCTATTATTCGTTTTTGATAAGAACTAGGTCTTGAAAAATAATTCGAATCGAACTGAATTGAGAAAAGGGTTTTGGTTGGTATCCGATTATAGGTAAATAATCGATAGAATATAGTTTTGAAAAACCATGGTTATCACTTGCTAGCCGAACCGAAAACTAAAAATGAGATCAAATACAACCGAGTATATTAAAAAGATATGCATATATCTTCTTTACATAAGATCTCATTCTCCTATCTTTCCATATTTTCTCATATATTTCCTTTGATTGATTATATATTCTTTAAAATAATCAAAAAAGTAAAGAATGCGAAATCAATCTTTCTTGATAAATACGACAACATTCTATTACGAAATACTGGATGATAAGACTATATCAGTTTATTCAGTTAAAAATAATTATTTTTGGATAATTTCGGTTGAATATAACCAACCAAAATATAAACGAAAATAATTTGATCTATATTAGGTTTCCAAATGTCATAACTGAACCGACCGAAACCAAAATATGACCAAAACTGAACTGAAATTTAAAAATAACCGAATGGATACTAAACCCCAATAACCGAAAAAACTGAAACCGAAATAACCGACCAAAACATAATTCATAATCCAAACGCCAAGCCTAATAAGAATAAGCAATCAGGTTTACCTTTTGATTTGCTTAAGTTTCTTGGTTTTATAAAAGCCAACACCAAATAAAAATATAAAATCATGTCACACTGACACACCTAACCTAAGAATAAAAATTTGGTATCTGGCTTATAAGTTCTCATTAAATAAAGGCCTTTCACAAAAAGTTTTCACTGTATAAAGTTAGCCTTATTCTTTTTTCTTAAAATGGATAAATGAATAAGAAGAGATATGGAATGTTGGGCTTCTAAATGGGCCAATGCGCCTCGGAGAAGAAAGAGTGCTTGGTAGAAATTGGAAGCTATACGTTTTGCTTACCCTGCGACTTAACTGTTTTTGTCATCAGATGATGCAAATCATATAGTTTTTGTCATAAAAGAAAACAAGTCGTTTATCTATAGATGAATTGAACGACATGTTGTTTATATACATTTATTTAGAATTTAGCCATGTGGATTGGGGAATCCTGTTTAAACTATATAGTGGATATTATCCACAAAACTTTTTCATTTTTTTTTTCCTCTTTTCTTTTTACAGCTTTTCTTTTCCTTATCCAATTTAAGGTTATAATTTCTAAACAATCATATCCCTTTTTCCTACTAACGTTTCTAGTATTTAGAATAAAGTTGGTTTATGTAGATATATTCACTCGGTTTGATTTAGTTTGATCAAGTTAACATGGAATGCCACGTAAACTTTATTTACCTGAAACAAAAGCCATTTTTAGCAATCAACATCATTAACATTATTAACAAGTACAAAACGAATATTTTGTAATTAAAGTTACACTTTTGATTTTTTTTTTCGAAAAATAAAACGATTCCACAAAATAATCAGATGTTCGAACAGCATACCGATTTATTTCTGATTATTTTCTCTTTTTTTAACAATACATTTTGGTATTGTCAAAAAGACAAAAAACAAAATATTTTGGTATTTAAAAATAAAACTTTAATCTTTAAAAGGTAAATACTATAAAATATTCTTTCACGATAGCCAGAGTACCACACAATCACTCAAACACTCTTCCCTTAATAGTAATCCATCAAATTAGCGGGCAAAACAATGCAATCTTCTACTAATCTGATAATTAAATTTAAATTATTAATATTGGTTTTCTTTTTCTGCCGATGCCAAAGCCAATCCTCTTCTCTGTTTCTGGATGTCCAATCATTTGCGCGGTTTCGTCTTGTCGATGACAACGGTGGAGAGCGACGGAGGCTGCGGCGACGTTAGGGTTTGTTTTTGAAGGTTGTAAGGCTTATGGCAGTGAAGAAAGCCTGCGAAATGTTCCCGAAGCGCTTGATCGAGGATGTTCACAAATGGGGTTGCATGAAGCAGACGGGTGTGAGCCTTAGATACATGATGGAGTTTGGTTCCACACCAAATGAGAGGAATCTTTTGATTTCGGCTCAGTTCCTGCACAAGGAGCTTCCGATTCGGATCGCGAGGAGAGCGATCGAACTCGAGACGCTTCCTTACGGCCTCTCTGCGAAACCTGCCGTTTTGAAGGTACCTTTCAGAAATTCTGGGTGTTCGGTTATTCGCTTTGATTGTCGTGAGTTATACAATTTTGTTTGAGTGCTTCTGGAATGGAATTTCTGGTTCAAATTGAATAAGCCTTGCGGAATTGTTGCTGGAATTGTGGTGTGCGATCGTTAAATTGCTTACCTAATAAGTTTGGTTCTGGAGCGAGATCGTTGTATGAGATTGGATATATATTGTGGATTTGATGGAAAAAAGTTAGGTATAAGATTCTGTATGATTATTTTATTTCTCTCCTGTATCAATGGCTTTTACAGCTCATGCTACAGTGAAAGGGAATGCTTAGATTGTGTGCAATCTTTCTAATGACATCAGATTTGGCAATTTTGATACCGAAAAAAAAACTGTTAAATTGCTTTGAGCAATGATGTCATTCTCTCGTTTTTGCTGTTTCTGTAGGTACGAGATTGGTATGTGGAATCATTCAGGGACATGAGAGCATTTCCTGAGATTAAGGATACAAGCGACGAGAAAGAATTCACTCAGATGATTAAGGCCGTCAAAGTAAGGCACAACAATGTGGTTCCCATGATGGCTCTTGGTGTTAATCAGCTGAAGCAAGCAATTAATTCCAGGATTGGATACGACAGTCTTGATGAGATTCATCAGTTTCTTGATCGCTTCTACTTGTCTCGAATAGGGATCCGTATGCTTATTGGTAAGACTTTGTTTTTGGAATCTCTCTCGCTTTTCCTCGACTGAAGGGTTTTTCTGGTTGCTAATACTTTTTGAGGTTATTAATGAAATTCTCAGGGCAACATGTTGAATTGCATAATCCAAATCCACCACTTCATACTGTGGGTTACATACACACCAAGATGTCTCCTATGGAGGTAGCGAGGAATGCTAGTGAAGACGCTCGATCAATTTGTTTCCGAGAGTATGGTTCTGCACCAGAAATAAACATATACGGCGATCCAAGTTTCACCTTCCCGTGAGTTCACCCTGACCGCTATCTCTTTTCAGTTCCTTTTGTTTTCACTTTGCGAACAATGTCTTATTTAATACTCCTGTGTTATTACAGGTATGTTCCAACCCATTTGCATCTCATGGTATACGAGCTAGTCAAGAACTCTCTACGTGCTGTCCAAGAACGATATGTTGATTCCGATAGAGTTGCACCACCAATCCGTATCATAGTTGCTGATGGAATCGAAGATGTTACAATAAAGGTTGTTGTTTTTTCCCTCCTTTCCACCAAGACGACCCAATTTTTCGTTGCACTGTTTTGAACCAATGCATTGTTTGTGGATTTTAATGATCTTAATAGGTATCAGATGAAGGTGGAGGTATCCCAAGAAGCGGTCTCCCCAAAATATTCACTTATCTATACAGTACTGCAAGAAACCCGCTTGAGGAGGAAATCGATTTAGGAACTGCTGATGTTCCCGTGACTATGGCTGGTTATGGTTATGGTTTACCAATAAGTCGCTTGTATGCTCGATACTTTGGTGGCGATTTGCAGATCATTTCCATGGAAGGATACGGTGAGTCTATCTCAGTCAGCTCCATTTTTATTGACCATTCATGTCAAAGGTTTAGATTTTTTTATTTATGTGTATTGTTGGGATGTGCAGGGACTGATGCTTACTTGCACTTGTCTCGTCTTGGAGATTCGCAAGAGCCTTTGCCTTGAGAATTTGTCATCTCTATGTGAGGCAAGTGAAGAACAGGTTTATGAGGAATCTATATTACTCAGTTAACTATATGCTTTTTTTTCTAGTTTATTTCATGTACAGACATTATTTCTCTTATTTATGCTTTTCTTGATACTAAACTCAGAATATGGAGATTTTTCCAAGTGAGTTAATCTCCTCTGATTTTTATTTGATTTTGATTTGAAACTTTGTACTTTTTGGGTGCAGTCTCTTTTCTTGTACCCGAAAATAAGCAAAAACGTTATTGGTTTTATATATATACAGTATTTGATAAAACAGTTACTGAATAAGTGTTTGGATTTAGTTCGATCTGTTATTTGACATGTGTCACTGGTTTCAAATGGTTGAGTTCTGAATTCTGAATCAAATTCAACTGTTATTTGATTCGAATTCGTTGAGTTCTGAATCAAATTCAACTGTTTTTTAGCCTAGCCAATTGTGTTAGACCAAAATAAGGAATTTCCCAAAATACGTAAATCAATGAGATAGACGGTGTCGTTTCGTTAAAGACCGTGAAACGTCGTCATTTCGTGGTATCCATACATCGTTTTGCATCTATTAGACGACGTCGTGTGACTGACTTCTCTTCGTCACACTTTCTTCTCTTTCGTGAACCCCAGCCTCACTTCATTGATACGCCGAACCCATCCTGTCTTCTCCAGCTCGCGCTGACGTTCATCGTCCCTCTTCGGTTAGCACCGGCGCTCTTCTTCATCTATTAATTGCACAGGAGACTTCGGTGCTTTTTCAGCGTCGATGTAAGTGGTTCTCTCTTTGTCTTTATTCCGAACCCTAAATCGTTGCATCCTTCTACGAGCTGTGTAATCTGCTAAATTTTGTTCTTCTATGCTTTTTAAAAGTTGTCAAGGTTTCTTCTGTTTTTAATTCTCCATTGATTTTGGGTTTTGATGTTCAAGTCTAAGTTCTTCAGGGCTCTTTCACCTTCATTCCGTTTCTAAGTTGCTCTTTAGCTTGATTTCTGATAGTTTCTCTTCTTTGCGATCGAGATTGTAATTGTTTGATTTCTTGGCATGACCGTGTTATGACTGTCTCCGGGGTTTCTCCTCCAAATCACTTGGTTCCCATTGATTTCTCTAGTTTTCGATTGAGATCGTAATTATTGGATTTCTCGGCATGAAGTACTGATGTTGAATGATTTCTGCACGTAAGCCTAGTTTAACTATCTCGTTGATGAATCATGTGGCATAAAGCCTTTTACAGTGTGAAAGCTTATGTTGATTTGGTTCTCTGGAAGATCGTATCTATATGTCAAAGCTTTTGTATGGTAACACGAGAGTTTTCTATGCTTGCAGAGCCATTGGGTATGGACACAACAGAAGCTGGAGCAGCTTCTGCTGGTCCAAGGTATGCTCCAGAGGATCCAACTCTTCCTAAACCATGGAAGGGATTGATTGATGGAAGCACCGGTGTTCTGTACTACTGGAACCCTGAAACAAACATCACGCAGTATGAAAGACCATCTGCTCCTCTTCCTCCGCACTCTTCCACAACACCGAAGCTCGCTCAAATTCCTGTACCATCCACAGGACAAGGCCACCAATCTCAGCTTGAGCAAGCAAAACCAGCTGGTCATGTACCTCATCAGCATGGTTTACAGCAACAGCCACAACAATTTCCATCTCAACACGTAAGACCCCAAATGATGCAGCAGCAGCATCATCCAGGCCAGCATGTGCCTCAACAATCAGGTCAACAGTTTCCCCAACAACAGACCCAGTCGATGATGCAGCAGTCCCATGGGCATCCTTCTGTACAGACTTATCAGCCAACGCCGCAGCAACAGCAACAAGTGATGCAGAACCAGCATTCACAGATGCCTCAGCAGCTGAGCCATCAGTATGCACATTCACAACAACAGTACATGGGTTACCGGCCTTACATGCAACCGCAAGGGGTTCAAAATTCACATCAGACTGGTCCCCAGGGGCAACAGTTTCCGAGCCAGCAAGAGTACAAGACATTAAAGGAGGGGGATGAGTTCCATGGTGTTAAGAAAACTGGGTTTTCTCAACCTCATTTGCCAAATGCTGAAGGCTCGCCATCTCCAAATGCTCCCTTTGAAACTAATGCAGCACCACAGAGACCAAATGTAAACTTGCCTCTAGCTCATCAATACAATGGACCTCAAGCAAACATGCAACATCCCGCTGCAGTCACACAGTTTCAACAGCCAGGGGCTAATCTGGTTCACCAGCAGCTTGGACCGAGGCCTTCAAACCACATGGACCCAGCAATGTTACACCAGAAGTCTCATGTTTCCCCTTTCCGATCAAATAGTGCTTATGAGAATAATCTACAATCGAGACCTGTGAATGACTCCTATGGTAACACAAGAATGGAAGGGCCGGTTAGGGGCGCTCCACCACTTCATCCTGCAGCAATGCCTAAGGTTAACTGCCTAATGATCACTTCTCCTATCTATCTTGTGAATTTTTTTTTTTTCTCCCAGTCTTTTCTCATGGAAGAACCGTTTTAAAATGCTATGCAGGATATAAGGACAGGTGGTGGTCCACCTGCAAATGCTGATCCCGCAGCCATGGGGCAAGCAGGGCATGGAACATATGGACACGGCAGTCCAGCTTTTCCAAATAAATCATTAGTGAGGCCTCATTTTGCCACACCTCCTGATGTTCCCCATCTCTCGACTGTTGAAATGTACCGAAAACAACATGAAATCACAACAACTGTAAGTTCATAATTCTTGGATTGCTTTGCTTAATCTTTCAGTTAAATTGTTTAAGCTGTAATGTGCTGTAATATTTTGCAATTGTTGTTTCAGTGAATGTTTGTCCATAAAACTCTACTGAGAATGTGGGATTGGACGAACTTCAACTGGAATAAGTAATAGCATTTGAGAATAGTGTTAAAGCTTGCACTTTTCTCATCTATTCTAATCTGTTTACCGCCTTTAAAAATATGTCGCTGTTGTGCAGGGTGAGGGCATTCCAGCACCGTTTATCACATTTGAATCTAGTGGCCTCCCACCTGAAATACTTAGAGAGGTCAGTTGTATTATTAACTTGATTAGCGCCATAGGTTCTTCATACGTATGGCGTGTTAATGTGTATAACTTTGTTTTTCAGTTGCTTGCTGCTGGATTTCCATCACCAACACCGATACAGGCTCAATCATGGCCAATTGCTCTGCAGAGCAGGGATATGGTTGCAATTGCAAAAACTGGTTCTGGTAAGACGTTGGGATACTTGATCCCCGCCTTCATTCTTCTAAGGCATTGCCGTAATGACCCCCGCAATGGCCCCACGGTTTTGATCTTATCTCCTACTCGGGAGCTAGCAACACAAATACAAGACGAAGCCATTAGGTTTGGCCGGTCTGCCAGGATATCCTGCACTGTGAGTTTTATTCGAGTCTCTTTGATGTTCTTGTCATCAGTACTCAGAGAGCTTTCTCTGAACGTTTTTGTTTGGTTATCAGTGCTTGTATGGTGGAGCTCCAAAGGGTCCTCAATTGAAAGAGTTGGAACGAGGAGCTGATATTGTGGTGGCTACTCCTGGGCGTTTGAACGATATATTGGAGATGAAGCAGATTGATTTCCAGCAGGTTTCCCTTCTTGTGCTTGATGAGGCAGACCGAATGCTTGACATGGGTTTTGAACCTCAGATCCGTAAGATTGTAAATGAAATACCTCCACGGAGACAGACTCTTATGTTCACGGCAACTTGGCCAAAAGAAGTAAGAAAAATTGCAAGCGATCTTCTTGTGAACCCTGCCCAAGTGAACATAGGCAGCGTGGATGAGTTGGCTGCAAACAAGTCGATAACTCAGGTGATCATCATTTTCTTACCACTCTTTTAACATATGGCAAGTTGGTTATGAGGTTACTGAAAAAATTGTGTGATTTATCAATGCAGTATGTTGAAGTAGTCCCACAAATGGAGAAAGAGAGACGTTTGGAGCAAATCCTTATGTCGCAAGAACGAGGTTCCAAAGTTATTATATTCTGTGCCACGAAGAGGCTCTGTGACCATCTTTCACGCAGTGTGGGACGTAATTTTGGCGCTGTTGTAATCCACGGAGACAAGTCTCAAGGTGAGAGAGATTGGGTACTTAACCAGTTCCGAAGTGGAAAGTCGTGTGTGTTGATAGCTACCGATGTTGCTGCTCGTGGACTTGATATAAAAGACATAAGGTTTGTTATAATAATTGTTGGTACATATCTCGTTTGTTATCTAGATTCCTTCCTTACCTTTGATTTTGTTTATACCAACTACAGAGTTGTGATCAACTACGATTTTCCAACCGGAGTTGAAGACTATGTCCATCGTATTGGGAGAACCGGTAGAGCTGGTGCAACAGGAGTTGCATTCACTTTCTTTACCGAGCAAGATTGGAAATACGCGCCTGAGTTGATCAAAGTCCTGGAAGGCGCAAACCAGCAAGTACCGCCTCAGGTAAGGGACATTGCAATGCGTGGTGGTGGTGGTGGTGGCGGTGGCGGCCCTGGTCCTGGTTTTAGCCAGGACCGTAGAGGCATGGTAAATCGGTTTGACTCTGGAGGTGGTGGTGGTGGTGGTAGCCGTTGGGATTCTGGTGGTGGGTTTGGTGGGCGTGATGGTGGTGGTAGGTTTGGTGGGCGTGATGGCGGCGGTGGTGGGTTTGGTGGGCGTGGTGGATTCGGAATGAGAGATGACTCATTTGGACGAGGGGGGAATCGTGGACGGGGTTTTCCTGGTCCTGATATGAATGTTGGTAGAGGTGGATATGGTCGGTTTGGCAATAATAATATGGATAGCCGAGGCTTTAATCGTGGTGGTGGTAGAGGCTTTGGTCGTGGTGGTGGTGGTGGTGGTGGACGGTTTGAGAACAGAAGCCGTAGAAGCCGAAGCACAAGCCTTGATTTGGTTAGGCCACGGCGTTGTAGTCGTAGCAGAAGCTGGTCTCGCTCGAGGAGTCGTAGCCGGAGCTATAGTCGTAGTCGTAGCAGGAGCTGGTCTCGCTCAAGGAGTCGTAGCCCTAGGCCTAGCCGTGACCGTGGTGGTCGTAAACGGAGCAGAAGCTATAGCCGTAGTCCTAGTCCGGTATATGAAAGACGAGATAGACGGTCCCGTGTTTCAGGATTCGATATTAAACCACCGGTTGAGGCTGATGTGAATGCAACGGTGGCTCTTGAAACCGTGGTCCCTCCGCAATCCGAGAGACCAGAGAATGGGGTTGTTGAAACGGAGGCTGTAGTACGACCTGTGGTTGATGAACCTTAAAAGCCTAAACACAAAGAAACTGAAATCACAATTCATCCCAAAATTTTTGGTTATTGAATGGATCCACCAAATCATAGAGCTGATGCGTATTCTCAGATTTGTTGCCATGAGTTTCTTTATTTTTATTTTATTTATTTATCCTCATTTTCTTGTATTATGGAGAGTTAGTTTGTAATGTATTGAGAATTTTCACCGTTCATGTAACTCCTTACTGCCGTTCAACAAAAAAATAATCTGGACTAGACAATAGAATTGGTGAATTTTGGATAAATTGTGATTGTAGACTGATACAGCATTTAGAGAATAAATTTAGATATGATTAGTCACTTGAAGCAATTAAGAAGCCTCAGTTTTGGGTAGAGCCATTTCATAATGATTAATGTGACATTTTGATGTCTTATTCATAAGAAAAAATATTCAAATTATCCGAACGTTTCTCAGTAACTAACATATCATGAAACCAAAATTCCAACAATCAACGTAGCATCGAAACTAATCTACACGCTTTTTTGGCGCACCGGTCTTGTCTTTCTTCACATAGTTCTTAGAATGGAAGTTAAAGAAGAGAGCCAAGAGAGAAGCATTAAACGCAGCGTTGAAACACCATCCCCAAATCCCGGAGCAACCCGACCCGAACAAATACTCTCGGAGCATCCAACCAGATAACCCAAAACTGAAAACAAACTGCACAATCTGACAATCCGTCACCAACCTCTTCCACTTCGGCCTCGATCCGACGGCGCAGAGGAAGTAATAACCGTACATGATGACGTGGACCGTCGAATTCGTAACGAGCGCAATCGGAAACATCGATTGGCGAGTTCGGAGCCAGAGGTAGCACATTATCACAACCGTCGCATGGTGATACACGTGGAGGAACGAGAGCCGTTGGATTGATTTCCCGAGTATGATAAGGAGTGTATCTCCGAATTCGAGGATCTTCGAGAGGTAGAAGACTTGAGCCCAGAAGAAAAGCGGACCGTCAGCTTTCACGTCGACGGGGAAACAGATTGCGTGGAGGAAACGCGACGTCGTGTGTGAGGAGGTTATGGAGAGAGTGCAACCGACGGCCATGATTAGGGAGAGGAGACAGAGGACGAGGCTGTGGACGGCTGTGATTGGTTTGAGAATTCGGGGACCGAGTGAAGGGAGCGAATTGATGACGGATCGGAAGAGGAATGTGGCGGCGAGGTAACCGGAGACGACGACGGAGACAAAGAAGACTGTAGAGCCTAGGGTTTGACCTTCGATCCAAGTGAAATTGGCGATGTTGGGTTGGTTCACGAGCCAGTAGGTTAAGGTGGAGGAAACTGATGCCATTTCGTGAATCTCACGCGCCTTTCCTAGCCGGCGGTTGGATATTACGGTGGATCGCCAGAGGAGTTAGGGAAACTGATGTTTGAAGATATGGTAGAGAGAGAGAGACAAAGAGTCGCAGGTTTACCCAATCGGGTAATCTAACGTTCAAGTGGATCCATCTTTTCTTATACCGAATTGTATTATTGGGGACCCTTTGGTATTGGGACGATGCATTGTATATTGTTAATATTTTATTGTGCATTGACGCAGAAGGACAGCATTGTAAATCCATATCTCCATGTTGTCGATTGAATCCCAGATTTATTTGCCAAAATGATGTCAGAAGAATCTTGAGTCGTTGATAAGAAAATGTTTGTTGTGTGTTTTTAGACCGTGAAAGTGATATTAAATTAAACTTAAACCTAAGGTGATCCATCTAGTATTATGTAGGGTATCAAATTCATACACAAATATACACATAGTCTGCATTTTGTCAAAGCTTCAAAGCAGAAAACTACTCCCAAATTTGTCTTCTTTAAAAGATAAGAGAGGCCATAATTTTGGTTTTTTGGGCTTGGAACCCATTTTGGTAGGACTTAAAAACACATTCGCATATACAACACTGATGAAATGTAAATAGCAGTCTAATAAATTGTCTACCATCTCCACCCAAAGATTTGATATATCATATATGAACTGAACAAAAAAACTATCATACATTAACCAAAATAACGGGTAGAATAGAGAGAGTTCTAAGTTTCCATAAAACAAAAGATGAACAAAGCTAAACAAGGGAACTACTTAAGAGAGAGATACACCTTAGTGTTATTACTTTCTGTCTTCAAAGAGAGAGATACACCTTAGTGTTATCACTTTGTTTCTTTTTGTTCCAAGAGAAGTCATTGTTACACTTTACTTGAGTTTTGGATGGAGGTGACCATCTCTTATGTTGATCTCACATAAGCCATATGCCCTTGATTCAACCTCATATCCAAAGCTTGAGCGTTATACCACTGCTTCACATCTTTAGTAATCTTGTTCGCCGTGTGAGGAGCCAAGAGTAACTTATACCTTGAAAGATGAATGTATTTTGGATCTTCCACAGCATCCATAAGATCCAATGACTATATCCATAGCCGACCCTTCTATAAAGCAAACAAAGCATTTGCTTTAAGCCAAATGATATAAGCATATTTAAGGTCACATTTACAAAGAGTTAGTTTAGTTTAGTAGTTTAGTAGTATAGTTACATGTTACTTATCTTGGTGGAATCCGCCATCAACCATCTTTTTGTTTTATTTAGCAAAATAGTTTCCCCTCTCATAACTTTTTTTCTTTATATATCTTTTAGCAATTTCCTTTTCTTTTTAAGATTTAATTTTGGAAATAGCTAAATAATTTTTTTTATATACAAATTAGAGATGTAAAAGTCTTTCATAAAATTAGAAACTAAAACACAAAATCACGACTCTTTTTAAAGAATAACAATTCACAAATCTTCGACATCGTTACAACGTCCTTAAAAAATCTGATCTAAATCTGACTCTCTAGTACCAAAAAAATCACCACCGCGCCGTCTTCATGGTTTCTTTATTTGCCAACATATCTCTTTTTGTATGTTTAAAGCTTATCTTTCTCACATGTTTTGTGTTTGAAGGTGCCGATGTTAGTGGATTATTGATGATGAATAGAATTTGGGATTTCATAATTGAAATACTGTGAATTTTGGATTGTTGATGATGAATAAAATTTCAAATTTTGGATTGTTGATGAAGGTTTTTAGTATTTTTTTACATTTTTTTAATATTACTTTTTGTCATTAATATTTATATAAAATACCATATTTTAAATTATACTTAAGCCATCCAAAACCAAGGATCGGTCCATACTAAATATTTTAATCTCCAAAGATAAGAAACGTGTTTTCCATGTTTAGTACAAGGTTGAGAATCTGATATATGGAATCTACATGATAACCTTCTTGTAATGATGGAAAGTGAAAAGGAACTTAGACATGTATATCGATTATGAACATGTAATAACCAGACATTGATCTTCTAGTATTTATGAGAAAACTAACACAAAGTATTAACTGCATAAGAAATATCATGTCTTGTGATATGTAAGTACATGAGCTTGCGTACTAATTTTCTATAATCACTTAATGGTATTCCCACATCCTTTGATAGTTCCAAACTGAGATTAAGAAGAATGGAAGAAGGCTTACTACCTATAAATCATGTAGTAGACATTAACTCCAAGATATACTCTCTCTAATACATTGATATATCTTTTATAGAACATGTAATTTTCAAACCAAAAATTATTTACCTCATTTTATTTTGAGTGTCATTTAAGATTTTTCCATACATAGTAAGATAATAGTCAAATTTTCGACTTTACCTTTATTAATTATAATATAAAATATGTTTACACTTATTAATAAGTTAAAAAAATAGGAATAAAAGATTTATATAAAAACTGCATTGAAATATAAACGGAATTTATAATGAAACAAAATTTAAATTCTCAACCGACATTTAGAATGTAACAGAAGGGAGGTGCCTATTTAATGCTATCTACTTAACTATTTTTTATGAAGATTATTTACTTAATTACAATAAATAACAAGGTTAGTAAATGCATACCCTTAAAAAAAAACAATAAAAGCAATGAAAACGCTTAACAAACGATCACCGCCAAGTAACATATGCCACTAGTAGATATATGAGATAATTATAAGGAAAATTGGTCTAAATGAAAAACAAAACATTAATTTAAAACCCAATATAATAGGAGTCATTCTCACAAATGAGACTTTCTTTTCTGGAAAAGATTCCAAATCTTCTATCCGAGGAAATGTATGATTCAAAATCAAAATTCCGAAATTAATTTGGAGGAGAAAAAAGATCATGATTCATTAAAATTTTTTTTTAAAAAAAATAAAATATAAATGGTTAAAAAGTAAAAAAAGAGACAAGTTAAACCGCGTTAGGCTGAAGTGTAGAAAGTACAACCCAATCACGAGCAGTGTCTGAAACCCGAGGCAGAGACACAGAGACAAACATCTCTCTCCTCTCCCATAAAGATCTCAACATCAACATTTTTTAATCTGAAGCAATTTAACTGATAATAATAAAAAAATCTCGCACGGCTCTTGTGTAGAGAGGTCAAGTCTAGAGAACGAAAGCTGCTCACTTCTTCTTCTCTCATTCTTTAATAAGTCTTGGAAACTTCTCTTCGTTTGGACATTTTTGAGCTTTTCTTTGTCTCTGGTAAGTGTTTTTTATCTTTCCCCGTCATTCTTAAATCCAAGCTTAGATCCCATGGCTTTACTTCTGTGTTTCACTTTTGATTTGTCTTTGAGATTTCCGTCAAAAGATGTGTTGTAAAGTTCTCTCCTTTTTTGCCACATCAAATCTACAGTACTTCTTTTTACATACTCTCTCCGCAATTAGCGCTTTTGAGGCCATTTCTTTCGGTATCCTATCAAATTCCAGCAAAAAAATTCATATTTGGATCTGAGTTTCTTGGTAGAATATTCAATTTCATTAAGCCATTAATAAATAATTAGTTTCTCTCTGTTTATTTTGATTCTAGTGACTGGAAAAAATTATTAAATCTGAAGCATTTCAAGTTGGTTTAGATTTCTAGTCTCTGGTTTAAAATGCCTTTTTGTCTTAATTCATACATCATAACCCATGTTTTAAATTTCTTGGGGGTCTTAAGTTTTTAACAGAATCAAGTGTTTGTTTTGTAGGTGACTGAGAAACACCAAATCTAAAAATGGACGAGGCAGAGAGCTTTGTCCCGTTTCAAGGTATAAAGAATGATATCAAAGGGAGACTCAAATGCTACAAACAAGATTGGATCAGTGGTCTCAGAGCTGGATTTAGGTAAGTTCATTAGAAAAGTGTTTAACGCTTGAGGCTTTGGGATATGAATTTTAATATTATGCAAATATTATAGGATTCTAGCACCAACAACTTACATATTCTTTGCATCCGCAATTCCGGTGATTACATTTGGAGAACAATTAGAAAGAGACACTGGTACATTTCTTCTCTCATTCATATTTGCCATCTTTGAACTTTAATGAGAATAAGCAAAAGCTTAGTGAACTTTTTTGTTTTGTTTCTCTTTCCAACTTGGTAAAGATGGGAAGATCACTGCTGTTCAAACTTTAGTTTCAACAGCATTGTGTGGAGTGATACATTCCATTATTGGAGGCCAGCCACTATTGATTCTTGGTGTAGCAGAGCCAACTGTTATAATGTACACCTTCATGTTCAACTTCTCAAAAAGTAGATCCGAATTGGGCACTAATCTCTTTCTCGCATGGACCGCATGGTAACAAACTCAAGAAGCTTTCAAAAGTCTCAAACTTTTTACGAAAAAAGAGATTTTTTTCTTCATGCATGATTTATTTTTTAAAGGGTTTGCTTGTGGACGGGACTGTTATTGTTCTTGTTAGCTGTATTAGGCGCTTGCTCCTTCATCAATCGATTCACTCGACTTGCTGGTGAACTCTTTGGTATCCTTATCGCCATGCTTTTCATGCAAGAAGCCATTAGAGTAAGTAAAAAAAACGATTCCTTTATTCAAAAGCTTTGTTCCTTTATGCTAAAGAAATTCTTACCTTTGAAGGGCATTGTGGATGAGTTTGGTGTTCCTGATAGAACAAATCCAAAATCAGCCGAGTTTCAACCTGCTTGGGTGTTTGCAAATGGAATGTTCGGTTTGGTTTTGTCTTTCGGACTTTTGTTTACCGCGTTGAAAAGCCGAAAAGCAAGATCTTGGAGATTTGGTGCAGAATGGTTACGCGGGTTTATAGCAGATTACGGTGTTCCAGTAATGGTTGTAGTGTGGACTTGTGTCTCATACATACCTTGGAGAAGTGTTCCTCAAGGGATACCAAGACGTCTCGTTAGTCCTAATCCATGGTCCCCTGGTGCTTATCAGAATTGGACTGTCATTAAGGAAATGGTGGATGTCCCTGTGCTTTACATTCTTTTAGCTTTGGTTCCAGCGTCAATGATCGCTGTTCTTTACTACTTTGATCATAGCGTAGCTTCGCAGCTCGCGCAGCAAGAAGATTTTAATCTCAGAAAGCCTCCTTCTTTCCATTATGATCTCCTTCTTCTTGGTTTCTTGGTAAATATCAAGAACCTGTTTTTAGCTATTGACTTGACCGTTCTTCAAAATATGAAATGCTGAAACTCTTCTTTCGTAGACAATCATATGCGGTCTCCTCGGGATTCCTCCATCGAACGGTGTTATACCGCAATCGCCAATGCACACGAAGAGCTTAGCAACACTGAAACACCAGGTTTGATTACTTAAGATGAACGTTTTCAGTTTCAAAGGCGATTTTAAACCGATATATGCGGATTTGATTGTGTGCAGCTTCTTCGAAACAAACTCGTGGCAGCTGCGCGTAAATGCATGAGAAACAACAATGCAACATTAGGTGAAGTCTATGAAAGTATGGAAGAAGCTTACCAACAAATCCAGAGTCCTCTCATACACCAAGCGCCTTCTCGTGTAATTTTCGAATCAGTTTATAACTAAGACTTCTTAAAACTCATACCTGACTCGAGTACATATTAGATTCAGGGACTCAAACAGTCGCAAATGCAAAAGGGAAACGCAGATACGCTCGTCAATGAAATTGTGTTCGATATAGAGACAGAGGTTGAGAATATATTGCCAGTGGAAGTCAAAGAACAAAGAGTAAGCAATTTTCTTCAAGCTATGATGGTTGCTGGATGTGTTGCAGCAATGCCACTAATCAAAAGAATCCCAAGTTCGGTTCTTTGGGGTTACTTCGCTTACATGGCTATCGAAAGCCTTCCAGGGAATCAGTTTTGGGAAAGGATCGTACTTCTCTTCACCGCTCCAAGCAGAAGATTCAAGTAAAAATGAAACCTTTCTTTCTAAATCAAGAGTATATCTTCTTCATTTCAAGTATTAACTGAATTTATATCCCAATGCAGAGTTCTTGAGGATAATCATGCGGTATTTGTTGAAACGGTGCCGTTTAAGACGATGGCCATGTTTACTCTGTTTCAAGCGGCTTACTTGCTGGTTTGTTTTGGAATTACGTGGATTCCGGTGGCCGGAGTTTTGTTTCCGCTGATGATCATGTTTTTAGTTCCGGTGAGGCAATACGTGTTGCCTAATTTCTTCAAAGGAGCTCATCTTCAAGATTTGGACGCTGCAGAGTATGAAGAAGCACCTGCTATCTTATCATTCAACCTCAAACCGGTAATAATCTCTCTTCTTCTTCGTCTCTCTGCAAAATCGGATCAAATTTAGGGTTTTAATCGTCGTCTCTGTGCAGGAAGGAGAAGTGAGTCGTGCGACGTCGTTTGCGGATAGTGGAGAAGTGATGGATGGGATGTTCACGAGAAGAGGAGAGATAAGGAGAGTGAACAGCATAAAGCTCGGTGCTGGTGGTGGAGGAGGAAGTGGATCGGCGGGAGGTTCGCCGGCGGGAGGAGGAGTAGGGTTGATGAGACGAGTGGTGAGTTTTCAGAATCCGAGAGTGTCGGAAAAAGTGTATACACGAAGCTCAAGTGATTTCAGAGGAGGAGGAGAGGTTAGTAGTCCTAGGTCTCCCGCCGGAAGAACCCCGCTCAGTCCACGATTCGCTGCCGTCACAGTCGGAGGAGGAGAACAGAGACTTTCTAATTTAGGAAAGTCTGTCTAGTAAACAGTAATAGTATAGTCTGTCTCTCTATTCATGTTTGCGTAAGCAACGTTGCCAACGTAGCAAAGCTATATTTCATTTGTCTGGTATTATGAGATTTTTTTGAAATGAAAAAGAAATTATTATCATGGCAACTTTGTAAACGACACCATTTCGCTACTAATCAAACGACAACGTTTCTGCGGCTAATATAGCAAGAAGATCCTTTGCTTAAGTTGGCAATGCCTTCTCGAGTTCTCCTCTCTGGTTCGGCAACTGGAATCGACTGATCCTGGATCTCCATGAATGCTTTAACTTAAAAGACCAACAGACATCAAAATTAAACGGGTAAGCTTCTCAGTTTTAGTATGAACACAGTTTTTGCAGCTCTTGAAACAGTGACACTTCAGAAACTTTCTTTTCCCTGTCAGTGTTTTTGCTTCTGAGTCTACTTGTACCCATTCAAGATTGCTTCTTTTTGCATCAATTCGGTTTTAAATCTATTCTTGTTGCTTAATTTATTGCGCTAGTAATGTCCAACACCAAATTCAAGGTTTACTTATGATAAATCTCCCTCAGGGTGTTAGGATACAGAGAGTGAGAATTGGATCATGCTAACTCTAATTCAGAATCTGGGTTTTTCTTTAGGTGGTGATCTGATGTGACTAATGATCCAATCCATGTCATTGTTGAAATTCAAATTTGGTTTAACTCGAGTGAGAATGAGGAATTTGATTTCATAACAGTGGGTGTGAGTCAAATTACATTCTTGTTCATTACCAAACTCCTCGGTTAGTTTTGTGTCTATGGGATAAGTTGCAAAAGAAAAAGCAATCTGTTTGCTGCGAATAGATCTCCAAAGAGGATTAAATGTTTTTGTTGTAACTATAGAAACTTCTGTATAAGATGCAGCATGTAGTGGTTTTTTTTTGTGTGTGCCTACTTGTATAGATTATGGATGTGCATTTAAAATCCCTACAAAAACCAAACCCAAAGTAATTTTTAATAGCTTTTGACTGTAAAAATAATTTGCATTTTATAAATATTATGATAAGAAATTATTAAAACAAAGTTTATTGATTAATTTATACCGACAAATGTCAGATTTAACAAGTGTTACCTCCCGGACCACCATAATTGAAAAAGAAACCGAGAAAAGTACGATGGAATTTTTTAACCGTACCAAATCTCAGCCCATAACAATTAGTACTATCTACCAAGGTTTCTATAGGAAACGAATTCATTTTACGCTGCTCAAAGTTAGAATCCAAGACTCCAACATTTGCAAACAATGCTGATTCTGAGCGGTCTCCACTCGGAAATTTACCAGTACCCATCGGAGGGCTGGAACCAGATGGTGAAGCCTTAACCAATCCCTCAGCTCCAACCGTATTTGCACCATTATCAAAAAGGTCAAATAACTCTCTTGGCCAATATCCCACATCTACAGGTTCATTTCGCTTTGGTATAAATGTAAGCCACCAGTTTCCTGTATTTTTATCCTTTTTTTGTGTGTATATTTGAAGACCAAAACCAAAAGTCATTTGTCAATAATATGCATACACTAATTAAAGGGTATAAGTGTTCGGGTCTAGAGCAGTTATACATTTGATTCTATAAATGATTAACTTCAAGACTCATAAATCCTTTACTATTATGAATATACGTTCGTTCATATATATAATCAGGAAAGTACCTGATGAATGGAACTATGCAACCATTGAGGTTCCCCTGGCTTAAGGTCAAAGGGTTGGACTATAGGAAGCTGTGATAATTGAACAAACCCTCTGAACATGCCGTATTGAAACATCCTTTTCCATCTTTACCCTATCAAATGTTATTCGATTCAAGGATTCAAACGCGTATATATAAATAAATATTGTATACACACAAAAAAATAAAAAATTTGTTCACATGCCCACACCTTAAAGAATCCAAATGACCAAACACGTCCGTCGGGGAAAAGGCCTTGATTTACCTATCAAAAAGATCTCGCAATACTTAAAGACTCCTCAAAAGGTTAAACTAATGAAATAAAATTAAGAAAGAACTCAAGAGAATGTAATAAAAACGTACCATTAAACCCGCTGAGATAAAATTGACCTTGTTCTTTAATCTAGTGCCTAGATATATCTGACTATACGAGGCTTGATCTTTTCTGATGTTTAGGTCATAATGATTAAACCAACCTTCTACACCACGAAATGCACCACCAGATGTCCTTACTCCAGCAACCTACCAAGAGCCGTGTAATATGTGTGATCTTTTATATATATTTACACTAATACTTGAATTATACATATATAAAAAAACTTGATTAGATCTAACATATTAGGAGTACTGAGATAATTGCTTACATGTATTCTAGGGTTACCGGCTAATAGCGTATGGAAATACTTCTCAGCGAAAAGTTGTGCCTTGGTGTCATATTCTTTTGAATTTCTCAGTATAGGAACTGTTCCATCTGGACATCCTATTTTTTTCTTATATGTTTTGTTGAAATCACTCTGATTCTTTATTTCATGTCTCGAAACTGATGGTTTCATCTTTTTTTCAAAAAAAATATTTGTATAAATAGTCAATTCAGAAAAACATCTTCCATAAAAAAAGAGTAAAATGTTCATAGGAGGCAAATCCGAAATCAGCACCTGGATTGTGTGGTTTTTGAGCAAGGGATGATTAAGCCCTGGTTGCTTATAAATATCAATGCAATCATATGTTACATTTTCACTTATCTGCCAATGACAAAAAGAAAAGAAAGACGTGAGATTACAAAATTAAGCAAGATGATGGTGACTCAGTCGTCTATGATGTATTAGATATAGATGAAGTTAAATCAATAAAGTAGATAAAAAAAAATGTAGATCAAAATAATAGATTGGGGTGTGTCTCTAATTTTTGTCTAAAACTGACCTTGATGGATTTGAGAGGCAGCATACTTTGGTCCGAACGAACTAGGGCTGCTGAGAACAAAATAAGTAAAAGATTCATAACAAAAGCCATCCTAATTCTTGTTGACATTCTATTAGTTTTGTTTCCTCAACACTGAAAAAAACTCGGTTATATAGATGCCAAGAAGAAAAATTCAATAGAATTAGTACTACGTACGTTTGATTTTTTGTTTTGTTTAACGTCATAGATATTCTGAGAAGGGAAAGAAAATATATATATTTGACTCAAATTATAAAGGAAACGTTATATACGTGACGTAAATGAATATTAAGTGGGGAATAGTAGCACTTTGATAAGAAACAGAAAGAGGATTTACTAATTGCGTAATAATATATATTGTAATCAATGTGTTTGACCCCAAAAGAAAAAATTGTAGTCAATGTGAAGATATTTGTTATATCTGAGATGCATTCCAAAATTCGCTTTGCTTCGGTAAAACAAAAAGAGATCTCTCGAATTTTGGATCCAGTTGTCTAGTTATTTTTTGTTGTGTTTTAGAGTCTTCTCTCGCTGATCATATTAATATTACAAGTTCTCCATTTTAGTGATCTAGCACAAAAATATAAGTTTTCACATTTTCAATTAGTGAAATCGTGGTTATGCGTCTTGAAACCAAACTGGGTTTTTGGCTAACGGGCTTAGTGATTAGCTAGTTTGAGTTGTTTTTTAGTGTAAATGTTATTTATACCATTTTCGATCTTTGACAGATTTATAGAGAAAATACAAAGAAGCAAAGGGAAACTACAACATGAGATATACACAAACCCAAAGAAGACCCTCAAAGAAGTCTAAGCATTCCGAAATGTTTGTGCCACAGCTCTATCGAGTTTGAGTCATCATCGTTGCCACGAGCAAGGCGAGGCCCACCCTCAAAACCTCAGCCCCAACATGGCCTACAGCTTTTCCGAAGACAAACATAACCGACCTGCATAAGACACTGAAACCAAGAACCATTGGAAGAGTTCACGAACATGTCGGCGCCTCCAGCCATATGCCCCTCGCTTCTAAAGTGTCTACACGACCACTTGTAAGAGCAACACAAGGGACTACCTCAACCACGATCATGTTGAAGAAACATCACAAATAGCTGAAGTTATTCGTTAATGAGCTGAAGTTAATTCCAACACCTTAGACATATAAGGTCAACCAAATACTTATGAAAATGTATTTAATAAAAAAATCAAATAACAACATGTATTTGTTGTTGGTATATAAAGTTTTACCTGAGAGAGATTCATAATAAAAGTAAAGATGTCCACAGACCACAATTACTTTCATCTGCTCAAGTCATTTCTATCACTGGTTGTGGCGCGTCAGTAACCCGCGTGACTCGACATCCTCCCTGGTGCCGTCCGATGCACCAGTAAACGACTGCGAAAATAATGATTATGATGATGAGGAAAACCCCTAGGTAAAAGTACCTAGGGTCAATGGGATCTTCCAAGTGCGGTCCATCAAATGTCATCTGCATGCATGAAATAATAGTCAAAATGAATATTAATTATAGTTGTCTATTCACCAATTTTAAACTGTTAAACAAATAAACTTAAGTTGACAAAATTGATGAAAACTCTAGAAATGTATGAAGAGTATATTTTAATTTTTTGTGTGTAGAATGTTAGCATTTAAAATTGCAACGAGACCTTAAATTAGAATCACTCGTTCTGACTACGTAGTCAGCTGCATACTTGGAAACTAAGTAACAAATGAATAAAACCGGAGAAAGAGCTAGAAATCAGGACGAGAAAGAGAAATCAATCGGAGAAAGAGAAGGAAGTGAAGAGAGAAATGGGCGGTGAAGAGAAAAAGAAAGAGGCGGTGATGAAGGTTAAATCGGAGAAGAGAAGGAGACGATGTTTACATCGGCTATAGCTGGCTAAACTGCAATTAAATTGCACAGAGTAATTGGACCATTTACTAAAAATGATATTTAACAAATTTATTTATATACAAATTCGAATAGATGATATCTTTAGCATCCAAAAATTGCATTTTAACGAATTGATACAGTAAATCATCAATGTCAAAGGAAAATATCTTCTCCTTTCCTTGGGCCATTACGTTGTGTTGAAGCCCAATTCCAAACTGGCCATGCGCATACGTATCTCGGTAATACCCATATTTCAAAACTGTTTCAAAACTATGGCTACAAGCGAATGAGGATCTTGAACCAATCACAATAATTTGTTAAATAAGGCCAAATTGAAGTTTTCAAAAGTTCGAAGCCTTCTGGGGACGTTTATAATATTAGATACAAAAATATTGTGACTCCTTTGTTAACAAATTCTTGTTAAATTTTATGAAACCAAAACGAAACGAAGCTTTAAAAATTGTTCCGACGCTAATCCGCTAGGCCTTTACATAAAGAAGAAAACGTTTCACTAGCGAATTGTATCTAAAACAAAGGGTTTTTTCATTTCAACTTTAAAAACCAATATTAATATCTGATCAGCTAAATTGTTCTCTTAAGGAGGAAAAAAGATTCTACTCTAGTCAGTGTCATCGATATCACATGTACTGTTACGTAAAAATGATGACCAGAAAGCTCAAAAGTCCGATTGTGGAATTTTTGGTAGAGTTTCTCCGGCCAATAGCGAGATGTTCACATGAATTTAGACTTAATAATAGCTATCAAAATCTAACTATATCTAAAATATTTTTGATGTTGGATACAATCTACTCATTTTTAGGATTTCTTCCTTTATTTTTTAACATTAGGTTGATAGAGTCCAGCACAGCATTAATCATTTACATATTAAAACGACGCTTTTCTTGAGAATAAAACAAAAAGATAGTTTGACATCATTTTATTCATTTAGAATAATTTATTAAATGCCAAGTTTAAAGAGTACTGGCAAATATCAAATTCCACAGGAGTTTCCTCCAGGACCACCATAATTGAAAAAGTATCCGAGTGGATTTTGATGGAATAATTTTATCTTACCAAGTCTTAGCCCATAACATTTAGTACTATCTAGCAACTTCTCAAATGGATAATAATCGATTCCACGCGGAAAATAGTGATAATCACGAACTTCGATATTTGCACACAATGCTGATTCCATGTTCCCTCCATTCGGAAATTTACCATTACCCATTGGAGGACTAGAACCAGAACGTGAAGCCTGAACCACTCCTCCAACTCCAACCATATTTGCACCATTACCTAAAAGGTTAAATAACTCTTTTGGCCAATACCCAACATCTATTTGATGACGTGCATTTAACCTCTGTATTGTAAGCCACCAATTCCCTGATTGTGGATCCTTTTTGCGTGTATTGAGAAAAAAAAAAAAAATTCATTTGTAATAATACACACTAAATGAAGGGCAAAGTGTACGGGTCTAAATCAGTTACTAAGGTCAAATAAAATATTGATCACTAACTAATTTCGTAGATCCTTTACTACTAAGTGGCAGTGACATATATATAATTAGGAAAATACCTGATGGATGGAGCCAAACAACCAGGTAGGTTCCCCTGGCTTAAGGTTTCTAGGTTCAACTAGAGGAACCTCACGCGACGTTTGAACAAACCCGGAACATGCCGTATTGTAACATCCTTTTCCATCTTTACCCTATCAAAACTATATTTAATATCTTACGGAAACCAAAAATATAATTGTTCCTATGCATGCATGCACACATAGAATACCTTCCAAAATCCATATGACCAAACACGTCCATCGCCAAAAATGCTTGGATTTATCTGTCAAAAGGACTTGCAATACTTTAACACTATCAAAAGGATAATTAAATTAATGAATAGTATATGAAAAAAAAAATACTATTAAAACCTACCATTAAACCCGCTGAGATAAAATTGACCTGGTTATTCATTCCACTGCCTACATATATCTGACTGTAGGAGGCTTGATCTTTTCCGATGTTTAGGTTATATGCATTGAACCGAGATTCTATACCACGAAATGGACCCTCGCGCGATAACCTTAGTCCAGCAATCTATCAAGAGTCGTGTAATATTAATTCGTGACTTGTACATATACACATCAATACTTGAATTATACATATAATTGAGATGAATGCGTACATGTGTTCCAGGGCTATCGGCTGTTAACGGATGAATGCGTACATGTGTTCCAGGGCTATCGGCTTTAAGGTAACAAATATTTGACTGAAAATATTATGGAAATTAACGGGATGATCATAATTAGAGGCGTACTTTGACCAGAAAAGAAAGGGGAAACGATAGGTAATAATCATAGTAAGTGACTTTCACCAACGTTTTATTATGTTTT
This sequence comes from Euclidium syriacum, assembly GCA_900116095.1. Lineage (NCBI taxonomy): Eukaryota > Viridiplantae > Streptophyta > Magnoliopsida > Brassicales > Brassicaceae > Euclidium > Euclidium syriacum. The sequence goes on from FPAK01000003.1 coordinate 16,602,770, forward strand.
CAACTTGTAATACGAAATTAATTATATGTATATGTATATGTATTATGTTTTTTTTTTTTTTTTGGTTAATTTAGATTCAGTAGACACTAAATAATGTTTCAATTTTTTAGAAAAAATATGTGTATGTTTCTTGATAAAAATATAGTGTATGTTTTTGATATTAAATGATTAAAAATATTTATGGATCAACATTTACATATTCAACAAAACCATATTCATCAATAGTATTTTAAGTTAGAATACTTAATTAGTTGACTATTATGTTATATGCAGTAATTATATACCAATATATGAATCTTAACAAAATCATTAAGATAACATAATTCACAATTAACAGTTTTCGAATTTATAATTTAATAAACCAACTCACCATGGTCTAGTGGTTGTTGTCTTGGATAATGTGTGTGTTGATTTACTCCATTTTGAACTCAATTTTCACATGAAACAAAATCACATTGTGAATTGGCTAGTCGAAGATGATACCACGTTTTAGATCCATTAGAAAATCGGTGAATGAACTAGTTGACAGATACACTTACCTAGAGGATTAGTCGGGTTTCAGCGCGGATTATCCTTTGTATAAAAAATAAGTATAATTTAATAATTAAAACCAAAATAATCATTTAGACTCACATATCACCATATTTCATATACCATCCATGCATAAAATCCATTTTCATTATAATAAAAACATAAAACACTTCAAAAAAAATACCAAAGAACCACCAAGAAGTACATTCATAAATATTGAAATTATCAAATAAGATAAACATATAAAAATATTATGCCCTAAAATCATTTATTTCATTTACATGTAACTTAAGGAATATTAAAAGATAATTGATCTCAAAAATTTGAAAAGTTTTAAAAATATTTATTTTTCTTTAAATAAAAACTATTTGGACACTTGTCATTCTCCTAGATGTTTATGTGTCAACTCCATGGAGAGAGTTGGTCATCTTTTATATATATATATATATATATATATATATATATATATATATATATATATATATATGATTTCAAAATCCAATATTATTAGATTAATAATTTTTACAAATTCCTTCAAATCCTACCTTATTGAAAAATTAGGATTTCATAATAAATTATGTCAAAATTGATTTGGAATTATTTGAGGGACAATTGATAGTAAAAATCAATGATTCCAAATATAACCTCAATTGATAGTATTTGGTAAAATCCCTTTAAAATCTACGCGATTAGGATTTCTCAAAATAATTTCAAATTCAATAGGGTTTAACTTCTTTCTCTCCTTTGTTTTCTCTTAACATTTTCTCAACTATGACATATAGTTACTTTTAAACATAAGTTATTAAGTGGTAATTTGTGTTTATCTCAAATTTACGATCAAATATATCAATAGAAATATTGAATGGAATAGCTATATCATCAATTGAAAGAGATATGATTTAAATAAATTCGATTATCAAAGTTTGATAATTAATTTTGTACGAAAAATGCATTAATCGATAGTTTAACTATCAATTTTCATATATTTTTTTGGATTTTATCTTAGAAAAATCATTTTCATATTACTTTGAATACTCAAAATCATTTAAATAATTTTTTTTTTTACTATATCTTTATAATGTCAAATAGAAGGCCTCCGTTTTTTTCGCCTACATTCTTTATTATGTCAAGACCGCCTCTGTATGCAGCCACATGTTTTAATATTATATATTAATGAACAAGGAATGAAATATTATGTTATTAAAAACAAAACAAAAAAAATTAACAGAAAACCCTATTGTTTTGAGTATAAAAGCACTGCTCTCTCTTCTTCCTCATTTCGCTTTTTCTCTCTCCTTTTTCAGAGGTTAAATCATACGTTTCTCTCTTCTTTCTCCATCGGTCTTTAATGGATTTCTTGAGAGATTTTGTTCTTTGACTTTATTTCTCTGTTCTGTTACCCATCTACGTTCATGTTGTCAAACCCTTTCACAGTCGTGTTCTCAAACCCATTTACGATCGTGTTCTTGTACCCATTTTCCAGCGTGTTCTGATGCTCTTTTACCTCCGTGTTCTAACACCCTCGTACCAGTACATCGTGAGTCCTGTTATCGGGATCATTAATTGGGTGTTAACAAAAATGTCTTGGCTGTACGGGTTTCGGGTTACATAAGAAATCCATCGTTAGGGGAACATAAGAAATACTTTTTCATTCCAGCGATTTGGACTCTAAGCTCCTCATATGTTGTGTTTATTGTTGTTATCGTGGTGGTAACAGCTATACTCGGGGAAAGAAATCTAAGAAAGGTTTTTAAAATCAAGGGAAAGATTGGGGTTAATTTCTACTGTCTGGGTAAGAATAGGCCTGGGTAAAAAAACCGAAACCGAAGAACCGAAAAAAACCCGGTTCGGTTTGGTTTCGGTTCCAGAATACCCAACGGATCCTGAGACTGGGAACCGTGGGTATCGGTTCGGTTCCGGTTCTTACCCGAGAACCGAACGGGTAACCAAAAACCCGAAAATAAAATGGCCCATATTAAATATCATAGTCCTATTGAGTAGATTTGAGATAGAGTTCAAACCCATCCACTGAGAACGAAAGATAATATATGAAGCATTATATATAGGACAAGTTTGAGAGTTCTCCTCACTGATGTTGTCGATGTGGGACTCCAAAATTTCACGTTTTTGCTTCTTTTTTTTCTTTCATCGTTAAATAAATTACTTTAGTTGGGTTTTATTGGGTCTCGATCACTTTAGTTTCTTTTTATAACAAGACTCTAATGTGTAACACATGCTAAACCAAAATCAAAAATTTATTTCCGTTTTTATTTTTTATTTTTTGTTGGTCGTGTAAAACAAAAAACAAAAAAATCGGGTACCTGGAATCGAAGCGAAATTGTATGGTTCCGGATACCGAAAAATATAAAATACCCAATGGGTAATAAATCTTAGGAACCGAAAAGCCGGAACCGAACCGAATACCCGAATGCCCAGCCCTAGGTAAGAGTATCGGGGAGATTACTGTCCTAAGGCTGATGGTGCACGTTGGTGATCAGGTAACAGACCCATCTGTAGCCGAGATCCATATTGCTTCCTTCTTTGTGTGTTTTTATCTCAGCATCGCCAGTCTTTTAAAACTGTGTCATTTGGGGACTGATTTAGGTTTTATAGATGGTCTACTTTCTGTGGCTTTGTGCACTTTCAGCCATTATACTAAGTCCACTAATTTTAGAATAGTTGGGATCTTCATATGTGGGATTGCGGTGTTAGCAAAGAACATTTTCTTCTCTAAGTGTTGTGGACGTTGCGAAGAAGACGATCCTCAAATAGCTGCTCAACCTGGAGGATCTGGTGGCGGCGACGGTGAACCTGGTGGAGGCGGGTGCGGCAGTGTTGACGGAAACACAAAACTCCGACGTCGAAACCGAACCGTCAGCGGAGAGACTAGTATCTCCGTTGCTGGTCTTGAAGATATCATCTACCACTCAGCCAGAAATTCCAATGTGAGCTCCCCAAATTAGTCTCACAGACTTGCGAATGGTTAGGGCTTATATTTGTTAATTATGTCTTCTTAATTAAGTTGTTTAGTAATGGATAATTCTATCTTTCACGTATTTTAGTTATGTCTTTTCAATTAAGTCGTTTAATAATGGATAATTGTATCTTTGTGTTTGACTTTTATTGGAGATTATTATATGCGTTGCTTATATTTTGAACAAAATTCTTTTTTTTTTTCTTTCAAATGTGTCTCCAAACTCTCTCTTAAATTGATTGTAATAATAAAATACCCACCGAAAATCAGTAGATAGACTCTAAAATGGACTTTATTAATCTCTTATACTGTTAACCACATTCTTATGCGATATACAACTCTTTCTCTAATGACGTGTGATATATTCCAGTCCTCCAGTCCTAAGAAATAACAATTTTTTGAAATTGAAATTTTTTGTTGCTTTTTGGATTTATTCTGAATTGCCTTTTCTTTAATAAAAGTACTTATATAAAATTTGTTAATATATAAGTATATAATAAAAGTACTTACAAGTAAAACAATTACAATTTTTTTCAATAAAATGGAAACGAATTAAATGAAAACGAATGCAGATGTTGGAAACATAAAACAAGAATCAAACTCGTTTTGGAATTAAATTGGAAATTTTAGCTGTTAGCAGAAGTGGTGAGCGGTGGAAGAAAATTATGGGAATAACGTAAAGTTGTGGAAGAAAGTTTTTAACGAAACCGGTAATAAAAAAACTGAAAATAAACATTTTTACTATTGTTTTTGGTAACGTTTTTGTAATTGGTAGACATACAAAAATTTTCCCTTTCAAATGCTCTATTTTAATGCTACCAATCAAAGTCTATAATGATCAAGATCGGAAATAAGAGAATACAACTAAAGAAGTAAAGAAGTGAGCCCAAGTAATGTTTGTTGTGAATGCACCTCAGGAAAGTAAAACATTTTTCGTTGACATCCATAAACAAAATTTATTTTAGGTAATGTCTCAAATACCGGTTACCTTTTTAGCCGGTTTTATCGATTTTGAATATTTTGAAATGGTGTGTATGGGTTTCCGGTTCAGTTAAACCAGTATTTACCATATATCCAACCGAAATCAATATAGTCGAGAATTATCCGTAACAGAGAGTGACAGCGAGGTGTGAAGGAGGAAGAAGACGATGGCGTCAATGTCTCTCTCGTTTTCTTCTTCGCTATGTTCGTCTCGAATTCCAAAAAGAAAGCCTAAATTTCTTCAAAGAGATGCGAGCTTCGTACGATGCGTGTTGGCTGCTTCTTCATCTCCTCCGACGAAGAAGAGGCTTTGGAAGGAAGGCGAATTTCCTGGAACCTCGGAGCCGGTTAATCAGAGAAGAACTCCGATAAAGAATGTGAAGAAGAAACTTGACAGGAAAGAAAAAGCTAGTGGATGGGCTAACACCGTCACTGAAACCTTGTCCGATCTCATCGCCAAAAAGCAGTGGTTACAAGCTCTCGAGGTTATTTGAATTTCTTTCCTTCGTTTCCTATTCGATGAAATTTGAACTGAAAATAGAATCACAAATTATAATTTAGCTGAAATTGGAGGTTTTTGGTTTGTGTAGCGAAAGATGATTTGCTTCAATTGGGTATTTTTGTGTGATGATTTTAGGTTTTTGGTATGTTGAGGGAGCAACCATTTTACCAACCAAAGGAAGGAACTTACATGAAACTGCTTGTTCTTCTGGGAAAATCTGGACAACCGGAGCGTGCACAGAAGCTGTTCGACGAAATGCTTGAAGAAGGACTTGAACCCACTGTTGAACTCTACACTGCTCTTCTGGGAGGATACTGTCGAAGCAATCTCATCGACAAAGCTTTCTCAATTCTTGAAAAACTGAAAACCTTGCCTCAATGCCAACCTGATGTTTACACATACAGCACTCTGCTCAAAGCTTGTGTGGACGCTTCTCAGTTCGACTTGGTTGAATCGTTATACAAAGAAATGGACGAACGGTTGATAACTCCAAACACCGTGACACAGAACATTGTCTTAAGCGGATACGGTAGAGTCGGAAGGTTTGATCAGATGGAGAAAGTGTTATCTGATATGCTAGTGAGTACTTCGTGTAAACCTGATGTGTGGACGATGAATATCATCCTTAGTGTGTTTGGAAACATGGGTAAGATAGACATGATGGAGAGCTGGTACGAAAAATTCAGAAACTTCGGTATCGAGCCAGAGACTCGAAGTTTCAATATCTTGATCGGTGCTTACGGGAAGAAGAGAATGTATGATAAAATGTCGTCTGTGATGGAATACATGAGAAAACTCGAGTTTCCATGGACAACATCGACATACAACAATATCATCGAAGCCTTTGCTGATGTCGGTGACGCGAAGAACATGGAGTATACGTTTGATCAGATGCGAAGCGAAGGTATGAAAGCAGATACAAAGACTTTCTGTTGTCTGATAAATGGATATGCGAATGCTGGTCTTTTCCATAAGGTTATAAGTAGTGTTCAATTAGCTGCAAAGTTTGAGATACCAGAGAACACTTCGTTTTACAACGCGGTTATATTAGCGTGTGCGAAAGCGGATGATTTGATTGAGATGGAAAGAGTGTACATGAGAATGAAGGAGAGACAATGCGTTTGCGATTCGAGAACGTTTGAGATTATGGTTGAAGCGTATGAAAAAGAAGGTATGAATGATAAGATTTATTACTTGGAACAAGAAAGGCAAAAGGTTATGGATCTGAAAGAGGAAGAGAATCTCCCGGGATGATTGTTGCGGTTTGTGAATCTCTCTTGCAAGGAGAGATCTTTCTTTACCTTCAAAACAGTAGAATAAAAGAGTTAGTAATACACTTTGATTGTTCTTGCAGCTAATGTGTATAAAGCTTTTTGTTATTATGTTGAATGTTTTTGTGGAACTTCTCCGAAGGAATCTTTCTCTTGCTATGTAGAATAAATTCATAATTAATTGTTGCCTTGTTAGATAAAAAAAAATTCAAAACGACAAATATAATTGTATGGGCCTAAAATGGAGCCCATAAAGGAAGCCTGACTTGCCCAACAAGTCGGAGGAGAATTTTGACTAGCCTTTGCGGTAACTGCTAGGTGGCGTCTTCTATAAATCTGTCTCATTATCTTTGTCTCTTTTTGTCTCTTACCGTTCCTTCTCAAACAATCAAAGCGAAACCAACCAAAGAAAAGTTAAACATATTTTGCTCTTCAGAAACAAATTAAAAATCTTCGAATCCGAATCATTCGTCGGAAATCTAGAATGGGGATTGTTGTCAAGTCATTCAAGGATCAATTCTCCTCTGGTTTGTCCTTTTTGATCTCTATTTGATTCTTTACATTTTCTGGCGAAATGTGCGCTTGAAAAGAGATCTGTGTTGATTTGATGTCTTTTGGAATGCAGATGAGAGATTGAAGGAGTCAAGAAACATCCTCGCGAAATATCCAGATAGAGTTCCGGTAAGTTTTATTTCATGCCGGATTTAATTGATTTGTTTCTTGGTGGTTGGTCTGAGTTGTTGCCGTGCGATAGTGGATTTCCTAGGGTTCGAATATAATTCCAATTTTGTTTTCCTATGTTCCTTCGTCAATTGCTCTAATTACTGGAAATTTGGATTCAGTCTAAGAATTTCCGCATAGTTGTTTGATGATACGAGATTGGATCTGAAATTTGTGTCCTTTGTATTTTGCTCTTGGTTTATTCAGTATTAATTGGATAGATTTTTGACAATCGATCATCACAGGTGATCATTGAGAAATATTCAAACGCAGATCTACCAGACATGGAGAAGAACAAGTAAGTTGTCACATCAATTTAGCTCTTGTGGAACAAAAAGTTAAATCTGTCCAATTAAATAATTATATTCCGATTCTGTATCCATGTGTATTGCAGATACTTAGTTCCACGAGACATGACTGTAGGACATTTCATTCACATGCTAAGCAATAGGTTACAGTTAGATCCATCAAAAGCTCTGTTTGTCTTTGTACAGAACACACTTCCTCAAACCGGTAAGAATATAAAGACTTTCCTTATTTATTTTAAACTTTCTATTAACAATCAAATGCTCTTTGGTGACTGACGCAGCGAGTCGCATGGACTCTTTGTACAATACGTTCAAGGAAGAAGATGGGTTCTTGTACATGTGCTACAGCACCGAGAAAACTTTCGGCTAACAAAAAAGATTTCGTTGTTGCGTAATAATCGAAACTCATTCTGAATCCATTTTCTTTGATTCATATGTTTGTGAATAAATGTCAAGCTATTGTTGTTGTTGTTATTATTATTGTTCTTAGCTGACATTTGTACAGAAAAAAAAAGCTAAAAATATTTGACTTTGTAAATCTTGTTGACCCAATGGCAATATTAATAAGACAATGTGATGATGATTTCACAACACGAAACCTTTTCTTTTTGTTCTTCTCTCAGAAAAAATAAAACGAATATAGTTTCGTGCAAACACGTAAAATTTGGGGAGATATGGTAAAATGAAACCTAAAGAAAGTTCAATGTCGGCGACTTCAAACGTGCCCCGTACGACTTGGATTATGTGTGATTATGCGATAATGTTTTGAATTGGACCACAAACTCTGGAATCTACAGTTTTGTGTATATCTCTTGGTCAATTTCTTATTAAAAATGCTTTTTACTTCCTGTGGAATTTACATACGTTATTTTCCGATTACTATTTTTGAAACTTTTTAAAATCATCGGTTATGAGTATTTTAAACCTTTTCTAGTTCCAACGAGTTTTGTAGATACCTATTTAATTAATGACTCTATAATATAAGCTCAATAATGATTAATGACACGTCGGCACCGATTATTATAGTAGCTTATTTTATGATATCTCAAAAATTCGGCGAGGACACCAATTAGTGTTTGTTTGAGTATATCCTATTTGCAAAGAATAAAATTGTTCCTTTTTGAAACAAAATGGAAACCATGGAACACAATAACACGTTTGTTTGAGTTGGGGATATGTTACGAAGCGATGCATGGACTAAAACGATTGGATCAGAGCTTCCTTTTAACTTTTTGGAATTTTCTGTCATCTTTTATTTTCAGTTATAGATTCGGATATTCCTCACTGCAATGTCGGTTACATTTAACACGGTACGACATAATAATTTAATTGATCCACGACCAAATAATTGCGCTTTCTCATGTTTCCAATGTTAGTTAGACCATTATCTTACTTTCTATAAGGATCTATTAGATTGATAAAGGATAACAGCAAATTTAGATAATCAGTATTGCAAATGAAGATGAAGATAATACCATTTTTCTTGGCTTGGCATGTTCCCTTTACGTAAATTATAAGGAAACGTAGTTTTCCTTTTGTTTATTTTTCATTTTGAATTTAAAAGCTAGCAGTTAGTTTCTAGCAATTCCAATTGAATTTTCAAAGCTTATATCTAATATAAGCAACATATTGTTAAAAACACAATATGTGGTAGTCTAGACTCTAGCTAGTGGCTTTAAGAGGAATTTCAGACCAAATAGTTATATTTATTGTAGACATTGAAACACAATAATTTTCTTTCCCTTTAATATACCTTCTACTTGATACTTTGATTGTTATGTTTTCTCATTTTGATATGTGCTCTTACTCTATCAGTGAGAAAAAAGAGTAGAAAGAGTAAGACAAGGTGATTCTCAGAGCTGCAAGGGCACCTTTGTTGGATACTCTTTTAGAATCAAAGGGTATAGGATCTGGATTGCGAAAGTTTGGAAGTGTGTGACTAACAAGAATGTAGTCTTTCATGACGATTAGATATTTATGAATACCTTAAATGGCGAAATGGTGCAGAATTTCACATAGATGCTACTAAGAATACTACTAAAGAACCTAAGAAGACTAGAAAAGGGGTTGTCTTCAACTATGGTCTGATTTTCCGGTCCTTTTGGCACTTTTCATGAAGCATAAAAGAACTCAGGCTTAGGTTAGGAGACGTATACTCTTCATCAGACTTCTTAGAGGAGTCAAGTCGAGATCGTGAGGATTCTAGTGACTCATAAGGTGAAGGAAGAGAAGCAAAGGCATCTCATTAAGAATATCAACAAATTATTGATGAGTATTTGCTTGCAAGAGACAGAGGCAGAAGAGAGAACATACTGGATCGTTCCCGTTATGAATACTCCGATTTTGTAGAATATGCGTTATCAGTGGCTGATGACTTATAGGTTAAAGAGCCTAAGACCTATGGAAAGGCTATAAGAGTTTATATTGGCATAAGAGATGGATTTTTTGACGAAGAATGAAACTTGTACCTTGATTGATAATCTAGACAAGCAGAAATTAGTGGGTTGCTGGTGGATCTTCAATTTAAAACCATGTATTCCCATAATTAAAGATCAGAGGTATAGAGCTATAGGTCGTGGTGGCTAAAATTTACTCTCAAAACAATGGAGTAGACTATAATGAGATATTTTCTCTTGTAGTAAAGCATGTAACCATCATACTTATGTGTATATCTCAGAGACACGGGGACATGCAAAGCAATTTATTTGCTTATGTATGTGGATGACATGCTAATAATTTCAGAGAGTATGGAGGTGATAAAGAAACTTTAGGAAATTTTGAATAACATGGAGTTTGAGGTCTAAAAGAAAACACATTAAAATAGATAGCGATGTTTTGAAACCTAACGCGGTCGGACCGGTAAACCCAGTAACCCGATAGATAATCTGGTTTGAGTCATATGCAAAAACTATTGCGATCCGATGGACCAGTCGAAGGGATCTATCCGAATAATCAATATTTTTGAATCTTTTAAACCAAAGAGAAGGTTAAATTGTGATAAAATATAGAATTTTAGTAGTTCAAACATTATTAAAAGTTCTTCTAACAAACATTTCATCGTTTAGTCTCACAAACTTTTATCTATTTTTTGTTTTTTAATCATTGTAACATTAATTTTCCTAGTGCATTGTTTTTTTAAAATTGTTGTTTTCTTTTAATTTCTAAATTCGTATTTTGTTAATAATTTAGATCATAATTAGAAAAATATAAAGTATATATTTTAATGGATTATTATTAAAAAAAATGAATAGTCCCATGAATATATATATATATATATATAGTTGTGATGCGTAGCTGACCCGTGGTGACCCGAAAAACAGTCCGATTCGATGTTCGGATCAAGTTCAAAAATATTATATTAAATAATTTACAGCTGTAAGTAAAACTTAGAATAAAGGAAAAAATATAGATGCATGATTACCTATGTTGAACTTGAAACTATAAAATATGACTAAAACTTAGATTTTTTCTAATACTCGAACTATCCGAATTTGAATTATCCGTCCTTTTTTGCAACTCCTGTCCGATTTAGTAAAATTTTGGGTATATATGAATATTGAATAGTGTGAATTTCTTTCTCGAATTTTTTCTCTATGTTTTTGAAACTCAAATTACATTTCCCATTCTTTTATAGGAAAATTTTGGGCTTCTTGAACTTTCCGTTTCCAACTTTTACCTTTAATTTCTCGTCTCAAATCTCAAAAACAACATGACTATTTTTCATATGAAAATATATATATATATAGGAATAATGAATCGTAATTTCTTAATGGACGCGTTTTTGTTAACGCTGAGGTAGGTGTAGGCTCAGTGTAGCATAAAATATACATGACCATTTCTCTTTATTACTCTATGTACTCGCTTAGTCGTTTTTAATCATAATTCACCTGTCTACATCGGTTTTTTGATGGCATTGGCATGAGGATTGGTCAAAATTTAAAATGAGATAGAGAAATTAAGTACTAAAGCTATAATGTTATATGTATATCAACCACAAATTCTCAACTCAAGTAGCCATTAGGAACATATCTTGAGACCAGATAAAACAGATAACGGTGTGAAGTCTGATTTTGTTGTTTTTCAACACTTTTTGAGTTATAAAGAATCTCCGCTTTCGCCCAGAAAGATGGTCATGTACATATATCGTAATATATTTCCGATCATTTTCTAAGAAGAAAAATTCTGAGAAACCTTACGATAAAGATAAACTATTACTGAACGTATTTCACTTTTAACAATTAATTGATTTAACACTTGATACTTGCCTACTGCTACTTGGTGACATTACGACATTCTGATATATAACGGGAATATAGCATTATGACTTTTGTCATAATGCTTCGTCTCTTTTCGGCATATGAACGAAATCATACGAGTACATTTCTTTGTTGTTTGGGCCGGATTTGGGCCTTCAGTGATAGAAAACGGGGTTTTAAGTTGAATTATCTTTTGTCACTTTTTTTGTTTAATGCTATTTCATCTTTGAATTACAATCACAAGCTTCTCAAATTGGCCGTAAATAAACATAAACGCTCAAAATCATTGATCACACTACAAAATCAATAAAATAGCGATAATAAAAAAGATTGTTTCGTGTCGATTATATAATATTAGTACTATAAATATTTCAATTCTCAACATGGAAACCACATTCTAAAAGAGATTTCAGGGTTAAGTTGTTTGGAATTTCCAAAAGACATTTGCTAGAGTTGATTCATGATTTTATTTGTTTATTCATTCTTTGATAGTTTTTTTTTAAAGTAAGCATACTTGATTCTTTATCTGTAATTACATTCAATTCAGTCGATTCATGTTGTCTAGAAATTATTATTATAGAAACTTCCTTTGATAAGCATCGCTTATTCCTTGTTCTTGTGCCTTGCAACTATCCATTCACTCTATTTTGTGGGAGATGAATGATAGGAAACATTGAGAAAAATCCGATCACATCCACTAGACTCATTCAATGCCTTGAGAGTATACGTAATATATTCCATTAGAACTATGGGAGATAATTGATACGACCGATGCATGGAGGTTTGGTTCGTGACAAGATGAAGATTTTAATTTTTTTTCTCTAAGTTTTTAGAATAAAAATGATGCATCCACTGTAAAAACATTTTTGGAGTGGAATAAATTATATATATATATATATATATATATTTATACTCATATTATAATTTTTTGATAATACATTTGGAAACTTATGGTGTTTGTGTCCTAGCCCATCTATGTTTATGTCTGTTATGTTATAAGACGATATATAAATTCTGACCTTATGTTTATGATAAGAAAGAATCAAAGCATATAATCTTGAGGTAATAAATCTCCTGACTGTTTCAGGTGTGGGATTTGGAATTGAGAAAGAACAATTCAACACGTTGATTCTCCAAAATTTGAAGATGTCGAGGTATCTATATCCCTCTTTGGTGCTGTCTGGATAAGGAATCAACATTTTGAGAATATATCTTGTAGTGTTCTTGACTTGTTCCTTGGACCTTCTTTAATCTTTCTAAGAAATCCTCTAATGAAGATGTGTTACAAAACAAAAAAAAGAAAAGGGAAAGGAATATATAAAGGTTATTTTATATCTCTCCCACACACACCTTTTATCTAAATCTTTTCTACTTTTTTTTTCTTGTTGTTTCCCCACACAATGAACGATACTACAATCTTTATGAGTAAAAATGTTTCTGTGTAGTTTTGTCGGTAAAAGTTTTTGGGAGAAAAACAAAAATTGTGGATAAAGATGCCTCTTTGAAAAGAGCCAAGAAGAAGTAGTTATGTGGTCTATAAATTGGTTGAAGCTGGTTTTAATTGGCTTTTGGCTGATAATTCAATCCCATTCGAAAAATCCTTAATCATTGGTTTTTTTCCGGTTTGGAGAATCAGGTCTTGGTATCCTATCAAAACATAGATCATCTAAAATTGTAAAGTTTTCCAAAAATTGTTTTTTCTCAATATATTGTGTATTAGAAGAAAGAGTACAAACATACAAATGAGAATGACAATTATATACTATATAGTGGATGGTGGATAGTAGCAAAGGTGTTTATTTTAGCACGTAATATATATAAATTTCTATGTCCCAAATATTTCTAAACTAGTCTTAGACACCAACCACTTAGAATTAATGGAACAATCAGAGTGAAAATGAATAATATGTAATAATAGTAATTTTCATTTCATTTTTCAATTATAATCACCATTTGAAACCTTAGTATATCTATTTGAGCCGTTACCTAAATCTAAAACCGACTTTTGTACTAAGAACAGTTCTTTTCATTCAATCAGGTTTATTAAATTGTTAGTCAAACTCTAATAATCGTAATATAATTATTTTTGTTCACATTTAAAATTTAAATCATATTTTTTTCGTTTTAAATATTTACATCGTTTAAATTAGATTATAGTGATCGTTAAAAACATTTAAAAAAAAAACTTATCTTTTCAACTGATTTCAAACCCCTAAAATTTTTTATATCACAATAGATAATAAATTTGTAAAGACTTTTTGTGGCTCGGTAAATTATATTTTTGATTTTTTTTTGTTAACGATATTTTTTTTGTTATTGACAAGTTGTTCTTCTTCTGCCTTATGCAGATTCGTCTTCCAAAATACTCATTTGAACAATTTTTTATTATAATTATAATAAAAACGAAAGTACATAATTAAATACTTGTATAATTTCCTTGAAAGGAAAAAGTTCAAAATATAATCAAAACGTCATACAACAACAAATAAGAAGCACACCCTTTTAACAAAAAAAAAGAAAACAAAAACAAATAAGACAACGATGTTATCGTGCCTGTGCCATACTCCGCCCAATACTATAATGCATAGTAATTTAAATTTAGAAAATAATGTACCCAATATAAAAGTAAAAGATAAATAAATAATACAGCTCGCCGACATTTGGTAGATGAAGGAAGGAGGGATGTTATGGGGAATAACACAATCTCCAAAAGCCAGTCACATGTGGCTCATTCCTGTCCAAGTCAAACCTTCTACATCTTTTTTCTTATTTTATTACACAAAATTTATTAACTTATTATTACTCTTAACTTCCTTTGCAGAATGCTTTTATTGCTCATTCTGGCTGACTAATTTTCACTTTTCGACTTTACAAAGGAAAAAGTCGTTTATTTTCCTCTATGAAGTGACAGGGAATTGATACTAAGAATTTGATTGGTAAATTATATTTTTTAATAGTTACTGATCATAAAACAATAATAATTATCATCATTCAAATAGTTTTGTTCTTATATTTGTATTGTAATTTTTTATTATTGTTTATAACTCTTATATATATTTGATAAAATCTTACCACTATTTTTTTTCACAAACTTTTTATAGTTATATATATGTCATCAATGGTGTTTTGTGTTATTAATTCCTGATACTAATTGAGAAAAAAATAAATACCGAAAAAAAAGCATATGAGATTATAACATGTCAAACTTCTGTTTCTATTGTGACTGTAACCTATTCAGATGAAGAGTTCCATCCCAGCCATAAGGCACAATAAACACGAGTTTGAAGCAACAAATTAATGTGTTTTCAAAAGCCACCAAAAAATACATATGCGTAATGTTAATGTAGTGGTTAATTTGGTTGTTGTATCTCTTTCTCTCTTCATCATCATTAGCAGCCATCACATTAAAATGTGAACCTAGACAGGTCATCCTTGCTTTAGCTTGGTCTAACTGAATCTTTTAAACATATTTTTTTCTGAGACAATTCAAGTTTGAACTCTGAAATGTATGATGATATCCATGGGTGGTAGCTTTTTAACTTGAATTTGACACTTCAAAAAATATCCATGTGACGATTTCTCAGTATACATCTAAATCTTGTTCATGGTGACATGAAAATTTTCTCTATGTGGCATATCTCCAATGAAGTAACCTTCAATATAGTTTAGTTAAATCGTAGTTGAATCCTCCAAAATATCAATAGGCATAATAATCTCTGCTACACTTTCAATTACTATAGACGGGAAAAAATAAATAATCGAAGAGGTATAGGATCAGAGATTATAAAGATTTGAAAGATTTTTTGTGGGTCGTGGATTTGTGACTAGCATTTTTGTAAAGGATAGAGGCCGAGACTACCAACTGGCGATAAAGATTTCATGCCACCGGCAACTGACGAGCCGCATAAGGCACAATTCCAAAATTGTTAGGGTTTATTAATTCAAAATTACGAACCCATAGACTTTAATTATTTCCATTATTATATTATTATTCGTATTTGATATGAAATGTCTTTTTAGGAGCAAGATCTTACATGTTTTTAATTATTTCAAGTAGGCAAACATACCCAAATTGATTCCATCAGTGGCATCAATAGATATACTAAAAGAACCTTGAAAAGTTTCTTTACAACCATTTTTTTTTTTGTTAAAAGTTTCTTTACAACCATACAAATTCAAAAAGATATAGATATAATATTAATCTACTGTTTATAAAATATGAACTACTTATTGAAAAAAAAAAAGACCCAGAAGCCAGAACAAATTTGGATCGAAGTACAGTTTTTACCAGAAACGTAAAAACCTACGAAAAATTTCGAACATACTCATCACGGTCTAAATGAGAGAAAGTCAATCTCCTAAAATTTAGACAAGTTATGTTTTTACAAAAAAAAATTAAAAAAATACATGATTCGACCTTGGATACCAAATTACTTGTCATATCATGAACGATTATGTCATTATGTTGTCCATGTATAAACAAAGAAAAAACAAAATCATGATAGTATGCATCGGTCGACAAGTGTTATGAACTTTCTCAAATTATCAGACTAATTGTTACACAAAACTCGTGACAATTACTATTTGCATCATTTCTTCCTTTTTGCATAAAACTTTTGTTTGCATCGAATCTGTATCAAAACGATTAAAATAACTAATCTTAATTCTATTTTGGTTTTAATTTTTCAAATTAATTCTCATCAAGTGAAAATTTAATTTCAAATTTATGAAGAGAATGGGCTACTTTACCTACTACACTCAACGAGCCCTCTGGTTCGTTTGGTCAGCTGTTTAGTGACAGTGATTGTGGAACAGATCTCCACCGTTTGTCATCAGCCTAATGCTTTTTGTCGCCGTTGGATTGGTCACGTCATGACCCAACCAATTTGACTTCTTTAAGTGATGTAAAATCATAGTTTCATCGCTCGCAATTAATCTTCAAATCTATTCCACTCTCCTGTTTAAGCGACTGAACGCCACACATTAGAATATTTCCAAATTAACAAAAACTGAAAAAACGATAGATTTTTCCTTATGGAAAACTAATATCTACCTATACGACTATACATCAGAATCTATCATGTTTAGATTTATGAACAAAATTTAATTTAATTTCTAAAACATATTTACAATCTCAAATTTTTACCAGTAAATAGTGGCTAAATAATCAGACTAATAACTACGAAAAATCGTGACTATTAAATTTGTTCGATTTAACAAAGTTTAATCCAAATAAATGAGGGATAGTTATGGAAAATTTAATAATGTATGACGAAATTTGATAATAAAATTTATCCAATTTCTCTTATTCCATCATCATTTAAATGTACATAAAAATGAAGTTTGTAATTACAAACTTGTAAACAAAACAAAAAAGAAGCTTAGAGGTTTTTGATTGGTCAGCTAATTTTTCACTTCGTATTATCAGTCAAAATTATTGGTTTGTTATTCGTTGTTCTTTTAACAGTTGTATAAATCTTAGAAATAATTAATATACACAATAACACAACTGAATTTCTAGAAAAAAAAAAAAGACTTTTAGTGGATAGAAACAAACAATAATATTTCCCCTATGCCATGGACTAATGGACACCATATTTTAATATTGAACAATTAAAACAAGTAAATTCATGGCTTTTTTAAAATCATTTTTTCTTTTTGTGTAAGTGGCAGCCTTGTCTTTGACCCATAAATCCAATTTCGCCATGGACGTGTCGTGGTCCAGTGATTGAAATAAAAGGTAAAAGATATAATATCTTTTTATCAAAAAATAAAGAAATGGAGAGAGAAATAAATAATCTCTGGCCTGAGAGAGTGAGAGAGCCTCCAGACAATCTCTGCTGGTTTTCTCGTGGCAGAGATTCTGCTCCTTCCCTTTGTGGGATATCTAAGCACAAAATAAGTGAACTATATACTTTTGGGCCAAAATTTTAAATTCACATTTTAAGAACCAAAAAATATAGGTCAATCAAAACTTTACACTAGTGGCTTTTTATAGCTTAATATTTGTAAAACTGAACACAACAGACACATTAAAACAAATATCGTCATAAGTTGGAGCCCCGATGTAATCTCAACTTGTGTTTTTTGCCATTGGAATTTCGAAATCATATGTTCTTCTGATGCCAATTTTTCGTTCAACTATGAAAATAATTAATCCGAGAGATTCTCAAAAGCTAGTATACTACAATAAAAGACACGTTTGCATTGTTCATATTAAACTTGAAGCAAGATCAAATTTCTTTCTTTAATTTAGGTATATTTTTTTGTGTGAAATCGTTGGGTTTTGCATGAGATAAATAATAAAATATGAGAACAATTAAAACAAATATCATTAAATTTCTCTGAGATATCGTTTAAACTTGATAAGAGTTTTGAGAAACAAAACATATAAGGATAGCCTTGAGTATTGATTTGAGATTTTAAGAGGTTGAATAAAAAAAAAATTGTTTTGTAAAAATTATTTTATTTTTCGGATAGATTGTTGCGCTATATATATTAAAAAGTTGGGTTTAAATTATTTTTACAACCAGTTAAAAAATCCATCTAAAACTTAACTAAATGATATTAAATCATTTATCAACATTTTAATAGTTTAAGTATATATATATATATGTTTATTTAAATTATTTATATTAAATTATTTATTTTTTTGCTCTACCACTCATTAATAATGTTCACAATTTGTTTTTAATCATATGGTCATATGTTTTTGGCGATAATTTCTTAGATTAATTACAGTTAAAATGATATCTAAATCGAAAGACTAACTTGATTTCCCAATTTTTTTAAAAATTTGGATTTGACCATAAGAAACTGATTTATAGTGTCTAACCGATTTGGTTGTCCACTTTTATAAAAATCGGAACACTTTGTAAAAGTAAACATGTAAATAATCATTTTGATGGGCATCTAATAAACATGTGTTTGGAACCATGGTTATGTAGAACCGTCTAAAACTGTATAATTGTATTAATAACAAAAATATCTAATTCCAATGCCTAGAAGAAAATCGTCATGGGCGTCTAGATTTTTTTAGAACACAAGTAATTATGAATAATAATAAAATGGAAATGTAATTCACATGTCAAACAACATTATATCAAATCTCCAAATTTTGCCAAAAAAATTCCCACTGGAATTCAGTCACCGTGACATTGTATGAGAAAACAATTTCATTATTTTACTAAAAAAAAAAAAAAAGTGTAGATAGTCACAAGTGACTCAGAAAGTTACAATTTCTTGAAATATAAACACCATTTAATTAAAACTGGAAACAAACTTGACAATAAAAAACCTTCTACAATCTAGTATTGTACGTATCTATACTAAAATCTAATCAACGTCCCTTTTCTATACGTGAATTCACAAATAAACAACAAATAAAAAAATAGGTCAAATTTTATAGATTAAATAGTTTTAAAGTACCATCCAATATGGCACCCTAGTGATTGGAAATAAGCTTTTCTAAAATATTTGACCCCTCATAGAATTGAAAATATGTACTAAATAACCTAATTTATGCAAAACAAAGATGACAAAAACATATCAATTAATTTATTGTAACGTATATATTTACATGATAATACATTATTTATTTAAATTATACACGATTTTGTAACTATGTCACTTTGACCAATAAGCTCAAATATTTTTTTCTGATTTTAAACTTTATAATTTTTTTTCATAAATAAAAAAAATTATATAGTCAGTCGTTTAGACAAGAAAAATATCTAAGTGAATTTTAGGTTTTAAAATTTTGTCAATATTTCCAAAATATTTAAAGAAATAAAAATAGAGAGAAGAAACAAAAATAAAATAAAAAGGAGGTCACTTATTCTATGTTTGGCGCGTATATTAACCACCACCGGCAAAAGACCCACGAAAAAAGCGAGCACGCATAAAGAAAGATCAAAACCTCCCCCATCACTTCCAAAAAGCAACTTAATTAATTTTCTTTTAAAAAAACTTGTTACAGCACAAAAAAATATATAGAAAATCGAAGCCGAAAATTATATAAAAAATTAATTTTCAAGTTGAAAAAAATTTCAGCTTTGAAGCCAGAAAGAGAGAGAGAGAGAGAGATCAAGCGACTGAGAGTGGTGTGGAAGCAAAACCACGATCTGCGTTTTTTTTCCTTTTTTCCCACTCAGATTTTCACACACACTCTTCTTGTTCTTCGATCGGAGCTTTCGACATTCCGACAAAAGTTAAAAAGAGTTCTTCTTTCGTGTTTTCTCCCTCCGTAGAGGGTTAGGGTATCATAAAATGGAGCGGTATGGTCGCGCCGGTGAAGATGAGTCGCGATCGGATCCATCGCTTGAATGGACTACCTCTCATGGAGGTGAAACCGGCGTCGAAGGTAACAATTTACGATTTCCACTCATAATGTCTTGTCAAATCTCTTAATCTCCGATTAGCGTTGTGAGATTAATGGATTTTGGTTTCAAATGCGTGTTTTTGTAGCTTCGATGTGGCGGTTAGGGGTAGGCGGCAGCGCAGGAGGAGGAGGAGGAGGAGAATCGTACCCAGAGAGACCCGATGAGCCTGATTGTATTTATTACTTGCGAACCGGTGCTTGCGGGTACGGGTCAAGATGTCGGTTTAATCACCCACGAGATCGTGGATCGGTAAACACAAATTCCCCCAAAATTACACAATTTTCAATTCATTGGTTTCAGATCAGATTCGTTGAATCAGTGATGATTGTTTTTGGTAAAGTTATTTGATTTGGATTGCTTTTTAGGTTATTGGAGCTGTGAGAGGAGAAACCGGAGGTCTACCGGAGAGGATGGGTCATCCGGTTTGTCAGGTTTTGTAATCTGAAATATATAATTCCACATTTAGACAATGCAGTTGTGTTTTTCTGTTAAAGACAAATCTGTGGAACTCAATTGTTTCATTTTACTCAGCACTTTATGCGAACGGGGACTTGTAAATTCGGTGCTTCTTGCAAATATCATCATCCAAGACAAGGAAGTAGCTCGGTTACGCCTGTCTCGCTAAGTTATCTCGGTTATCCATTACGCCCGGTTTGTTCTTAACCTAATCCGAATAACCATTTGGTTTATCACAACATTGTACTTGTATGATTTTCTTAAAGCTTCCTCTTTGATTACACAGGGAGAGAAAGAGTGTTCTTATTACATGAGAACCGGTCAGTGTAAATTCGGTTTAACTTGTAGATTCAACCATCCTGTACCTCAGCAACAACAACCACCACAGCCACAGCAGCAGCCTCAGCAGCAGCAGATACAGACTATTTATCCAACACTTCAATCTCAAGCCTCTCCACAACAGTATGGTTTAGTTTTAACAAGGCCTTCTCTTTTACCTGGCTCTTATCTTCAAAGCCATTACGGTCCTCCAATGGTTCTTCCTCCTGGAATGGTTCCATACTCTGGTTGGAATCCTTACCAGGTAAAGAATCTCATACTCGACGCCATTGTCATAACGACTCTTCATTTGCTAAAAGAATGGTTTTGATTATTTTTTAGGCAATGCCTTCGCCTGGAACTCAACCGTCGATTGGATCAAGCTCTGTTTATGGAATCACACCGTTATCTCCTTCAGCGACTACATATACTACAGAAACATATCAATCTGGACAACCTTCTTCGAAAGAACAAGAACAAACTTTTCCTCAAAGACCTGATCAACCTGAATGTCAATACTACATGAGAACCGGTGACTGTAAATTCGGAACCTCTTGCAGATACCATCATCCTCTAGATGCAGTTCCACCTAAAACCAATGTTCTCCTCAGCTCCATTGGTCTTCCTCTTCGTCCCGTAAGTCTTTTTCGTTCTTTCTATGTGAAGAACACAAAACTCAATCTGATATCGAAACATGTTTCGTTTCAGGGCGTAGCGCAATGTACACACTTTGCGCAACACGGGATTTGCAAGTTTGGACCGGCGTGTAAATTTGATCACTCGATGAGTTCTTCGCTTAGTTACAGTCCGTCAGCTTCTTCGCTGACCGATATGCCTGTGGCTCCGTATCCAATCGGATCGTCTACACTCGGAGGTGCATTAGCTCCAGTAAGCTCAAGCAATGAATCAGCCACAAAAGAGACTGTAACTGCTGCGGTTTCTTCTTCTACGGTTAGTGGGTTGAGCCGTGTAGAGGCATCAGCTGAGACGAGTGGTGACTCAGCTAGCGTCAGTGGCAGTATAGAAGCTAAGACCTCAAGTTAAAAAAAGAAACAAGGAGGAAAAAAGAATATATCCTTCAATTCTTCAAAAGAGAAAAGGAAAGATTATTTTTGGGGTCTGAGATTTGATGGAAGCACAGAGACCAAACCAAACCAAAAAGCTACCATTTGTCCATAATATAATATTTTCTTTCTCATACGGCCATCTCTCTCTATATCTTGTTTCTTTTTGTTTCTCTTCTTGAAAACGAATACTAATAAATGGCCTTTATTCACGTGATAATTCCATTCCTGAAAAATTAATCCCATGTTTTTGAGATTCGTCTCTTGAGTAATCTTGAATCTGGAGCAGTAACAAGAAAGTCAGACGAACGAATCTAGTGTTCACGTTTACTCTTCCTTGTTCTTGAAATTTGTTATCCGTGACAATTAGATTCGATCATTACTTATTACATGAACAAAATGCTATTTTTTTTCTTTCCAAAGAGGGAATCAGCTCTTTAAGTGAAAAGAATGCAAATATTAGACAAAAAAAAGGAAGTAAGAAATAGAAATGGTGTGAAAAGTGAAAACATTGCGTTGCTAACTTTTGCAGCTTTGCTTAAAGATTTCAGCTAGGGCTAACTTCACTTGCCATGATCTCACTTCTGTTCTCTACTTGTATATTTACCTTTTATAAACATTAACAAATATATAGATTATAATTTGTTTGTAAATATGTAGACAAGAAATTAATATAACTTTATAAGTTCTAATAATCCGCTTCATTAATAAATCCAAAGTCAAACGAGGAAAACATTCAGATTGAAATTCACTAGCCATGTTTAACAGTTAGCTAATTAAATATATAACAATAACAACAAAAAAACTTAGCGAATTTCATATTCTGGAAAATGCTTCAACAGAGCACACATCTCTCACATAATCATTTTATCTCATTGACATATGCTTTCGCTTCTTTGTTGATGAAGGACTCTCATTTGGCTGCCTTGCTAAAGCTCGCTTTGATGGTGTTGCACTCTTCAAAAGAATTTCAAACAAAACCAAAAAAAAGCATTAGGATCCAAAAAAGACATCAAAATCATAAGAAGACAGAGCAATGATTTTTTGTTTACCTTTGAGAGCTTCTTCTCTTTACGAGCTTGTCTCTCTCTCTCATCAAACTCCTGGTTCTCTTTCTCAATCAATCGAATCAGAGTATCACATCTTCTTGCAAGTTCCTGACTCGTGCGGGATTTCACAAACCAGTCGAACCTGAACAAAGGCGATGTCCTGAACGCTGCTTTTAGCTCCTCCCAGTTTCCATACCCAAGTTTGTGGATCATGCAGATCTGTTTTTAATAAAGGTCAGAGCCGAATAGTGTGGAAACCAAAACATCAAAAATATGGAAACGATGATAAAGAAACAGACCATGAAACGATCGCATTCTTCATTATAAAGCTTCCCTTTGTTCTGACCATATTGAATCTTGAGTTCAAGCCAAGGGTTTCTGTAGCGATCCAGTTTCTTCCCTATCGCTTTCATGATTTCATCTTTCCTCGAGATTCTTGCCTCTCCTCTCTCAATGTTTTTAATGATTCTATCATAGTCTACAAGAATATGATAAAAAGATAAACGTACTTAACATAAGCTCTTTTCTGAGGTAAGAAAGTTACTTATAGCACATTAAGTTGTTTAGTTACATACCGTTCAGCTCTTTGTATCGCTCTTTGAATACTTTGGCATATCTTTCAACTTCTTCCTCTGTTTTACCTTCCATCTCAGACGCAATGGATTTTATGTCGTTACGGCCATACTTCTCACATGCCCTAAGGAAACTGTTGAAGTCTCTTCTTCCCCATGTTGAGAAACCCTGGAAAATTTCACAATTACAAACAATAAGACAAAAGCAGAACGATACAAAGGTTTTAAGACCAATTTAACATCAAAGGTTTTCACTTGCCTCCTCCAATAAGCGCTCCTTTTCTTCTACTTCTTCAGCAGTTAAGGGATCTCCACCTTCTAACAAAAACATTTCTTAATCAGTAATAGGTTCGTTGGAACACTTGTAAGCAAAGTGGATACAGATTGAGAAACTAAGCCTGACCTTCTGGTTCTTCAGCATCAATTGTGTCTTTCAACTGATTTTTCTGATGTGTTTGCTGAAAACCAAAGTAAAGCAAGTTACTACTTTTAATAGCCAAAAACTCATTCAAAAGCACAACTGAGCAGTAACAAGTGACACAATTAAAAAGCCCTTCACAATTAAAAAGACCTACCATGAGATAGCGCACTTCCTTTTCATATAACTCAGTCAATCTCTGAATGTTAAAGAACTGGAAATCATGTCTGCAGGATGGACGATAAATTTAATTTGTCAAGCTTAAAATCCAAACAAAATAGAGAAAATACAGTTTATTAATGCACAGTAAACTTTATTAAGGTACTCACAACTGTGGCATGCGTGGAATTCTAGGCTCCTTAGGTTTAGCTGGAGCACCTTGGCGCAGTGTTTGCTTAAAGTATTCAGATTCAGAGTAACTGAGGATACAGTAAATAAGGAAATAAGTATTTTTCCTTCATAGATAAAAAGTTTATGACGGTAGAAGTAACATTTACTTTCGCTTTCTCTCCCGCTTTGGTGGATCATTCCAGTTGTCGCTCACAATCTTTTTAAAATCAAGCTTGTTCTCATCCTATAAAACATAAAAGAAAAATATCAGCAAATTTGATTTTCTTAACTAGGGGTAAGACATGAAAGCTTAAACTATGCAAATAAGTTTATAAGATTTACCTTAGTGTCATCATCAAAATCATAAAAGTCAGCACCTGCAACAAATCAGACACAAGATTATTTCCAAACATTACAATATTCACATAACGTAATATGGGAAAAAGAGGTCCATGAAATTCTTACTGTCATCCATTTTAAACTGTATTGCATCTTCTGTGAATTTCTTCATCTTGGCATCAAGTTCAGCTGTTGCCTCCTCTCCTTTCGCAATGATTCTATCAATATCCTCGTCTGTGATTGTGCTATCTTTAGAGCTGAACACCATCTCAGCACCGTATCGTACCATTTGAAGCAATTCATCCTTATTGACAGCTGCATAGCAAAGATAATTATTAATTCTGACAGAGATGGACAGATGCAATTCGCAATCTCTGTATAAAAAACTTACTTTTCTGCTCAGCCAATCTCCCTTGTTGAATAACCAGAGCATCAAGTGCTAACTTCTTGTAAGCTCTCTCAATCACTTTCTCTTCAATAGCAGACTGTAAACAACCACCAAAGAATTAATATAAAATCCCCAAGGCTCTTCTTACTTAAAATGCACGGGGAGAACACCAACCTCAGTGCAGAATCGAAAAACTTGGACTTCTTTCTTTTGACCAATTCTATGGGCACGATCCTGAGCTTGCAAGTCGACTTGTGGGTTCCTGCCAGAATCGCCCAGACTCTTAGACATGAACAGAATACTCCTAAACTACAGTGGACAACGATAAGGGACTTACCAGTCACTATCATACAGGATCACAACATCTGCCGTGGCAAGATTGATACCAAGCCCTCCAGCTCTGGTGGATAACAAGAACACAAATTTCTCACTTCCTGGCTTGTTATAGGCTTCTATAGAGGCATCTCGTTCGTCACCACCAGTATTTCCATCGATACGGCAATACAGGTAACCACGATACATTAAGTAATCCTCAAGAATATCCAAAAGCCTTGTCATCTGCCATAATATGAGCAAAGAAAAGAACAACGATCAGACTTCAAACAGAGAAAGGAAAACAGAGAAGATGAACTGCAAGAAACCATTATCTTCAGCTGTTCTGTATGAACGTTTACCTGAGAAAAGATCAGAACCCTTGAATCACGTTCCTTCAACTTTGGGAGCAACTTATCCAACAGAACCATCTTGCCTAAAAATAACAAAATATAGATGCTTCAGAAAAAGTTTCCCCATAAATCTGAAGGATCTAGTTTGAGTGATAGTCTTACCAGCATTTGTTATAAGGTGATCTCCTGTGGTATATGGGGGACCAGGCTCTGCACCCTGGAAGAGATAAGGGTGATTGCAGCATTTACGTAATTGCATTGCAATGTTTAGCAGACGTTTGCGTTCTCCACCAGCATTAACAGCTTCAAGATCCTTCTGCAATAACGCCTTGTAGTATTGTTTTTGCATCTGAGACATGCCAACTTTCAGTATCGTCTCCTTCTTCGGTGGCAAACCTTTCTCAACATCTGACTTGAGTCTTCGAAGAAGAAATGGTCGAAGAACCTAAGAAGAGACAGGAAAGCGATTAGGCTATAACTACAACAGAATAAACTTGACAGAAGCAATGAGTGCAATATATCCATACCTTGTGAAGTTGTTGAACAACTTCTTGCTGGTCATTCTCGGCAGAAATTTGAAACCATTCATCAAAAGTCTCTGCTGAACTAAAAATCTCAGGCAAAAGAAAATTGAGAAGCGCCCACAGTTCATGGAGATTGTTCTGCATATACGAAGAAAACATGAGTATAGCCAATAACACAATAAAACACACAGAATAAGGAAGTTATTACAAAGTGCAAGGAATGGAAAAGCAACATTAAGAGTGGAAACAGGCTCGTACAAGAAAAGTTGTTTCAACATACAACTCAAAGCAACTTCACAAAAGTTCAGTGTCTCAATATTCAAGAAAGATAGAGCAAACACCTGAAGGGGAGTTCCCGTGATAAGAAGCCGGTAGTTGGTGCTAAAAAGCCTCATAGTTTTTGAAAGGAGTGAATTTTCGTTCTTGATTCGATGAGCTTCATCAATGATAATATAACGCCAGCTAAAACGACGCAGTGCTGTCTTCTCTTTGATGGCCATCTCAAAGCTTGTGACACAAACATCAAATTTCCCAGCAACTAGCAGGTCATCACGAATATGTCTCTGCATCATATAATAGACATCTCAGAATCCTGGGGTAAATGTTTACATGAAACTCTGAAATAGCAGACAGCTCGTGACTTACCCTTTCCTCAGGATTACCAAGAAACTTCACAGCACGCAGGACAGGACAAAACCGACGAATTTCATTCATCCAATTACCAAGGGTTGATTTTGGAGCAACTACCATATGAGGACCATTGATTCCCCTGTATTCGTGAAGGTAGGCCAACAAAGAAATAGTTTGAAGAGTCTTCCCCAGACCCTAGACCAGAGGAAAACATTGTTTCCATAATTAGCATCAGATAAAGTAGAGAACTTTTTTTGCTTGGACCGTTGGATGGAGTTGTTGTTTACCATTTCGTCAGCAAGAATTCCATTTATGCCATTCTCATACAGCCGAATGAGCCAGTTTAAACCAGCTAATTGGTAATCTCTTAGCTTCCCATTAATACCTGTAAATCAAGAAGAAGTATAAATCTAAAGTTTTTCCAGAAAATTTGCAAAACTATATATTTCTATGTTAACAACCCCTACACATCACGGGAATTGACAAAAGTGCCAATCATATTGTACGTCTTCCTCTCAGGTAAACAATTCATATGCAACATCCCAAGACCAAAGAACAAAATACATGTACTTACAAGAGGGTTGTGTGAGCAACCGCGTGTTTCCAGATCCAGTTAAGCCACCTTCTTCTTCCTTTAGATATTCTTCATCTTCTTCTTCTTCAGTTATTTTGGAAGCATGACGACCCCTGAAAGTAAAGTTAAAACCCAACATATCGTGACTATCTGTTTTGAGACCAAAGCAATGAATAAACCAGTATTCCAAGAATCAATTTCACCTAACTCACCTTCCCTTAGTCTTCTTCTGAGAAGAGGATGGATCACCTTTAGCAAAGTGTGCAAATAACTCAGTTTGCTGCAGAAGATACTTAAGTCTACCTTTTCCCTTGTTGTTCTAAGCACATAAAAATGGTTCAGATTTGTCAATATCTAAAATTGCAACAAAGAAAATAAGCTCAAAAACTGAGACAATAACTTCAAACAACGCACCATATCCGCATCAATGGACGCGTTTTGTGAGTCCAGCATCTCCTGAATCTTCTGCTTCTTCAACTTCTGCATCTCTTTAAGTCTGGCTTTCTCACGTTTGCTAATTTCAGCTTTTTCATCATCTTCTTCGTCCTGCATATGCAATATTACCACAATGAGCGACCATGCAGGCATTCGATGAACTTTCCATTCAGCAAAAACTTTCAAGCCCCAATTAGTCGAATACTAGTAAAGTAACGAAGTAAAACCCACAAAGTTTAAATCTCGCACAGTTGAACACCAAAAACCATTACATCCAAAGGTATTTTACAACAATAAGACGCAGTGACACTGATAATGCGAAGAATCAAAGCATTGACCCGAAATTGGCCTGAAAATACCTCGTAATCATCTTCTATAGGAACGACCTCTGCGTCAGAGCCTGGGGAGTCGTCGGCTGCGGCCTCCTCATCGGAGTCGGAAGAACGAGCAACAGCCTCGAGCTCCTCTTGGTCTTCTTCTTCATTGACCTTAACTTGATCTTCCTCCTCCTCAGACGAGTAAGCGTCGTCGGAATTCGAAATTCTCGCCATAGAAGCTACGAATCAGGTTCCGCCTGGAGATCGAGGGTTCGCTTAGGGGAAAGTAAATAAAAAAAAGTGAATTAGAAACTATTGCAAAGTGCAAACTCCGAAACCGACCGAAGCGTCAGGTTATTTAATACCGTTGATTAGTGGTGATGAAATCTATGGCTACGATGCAACTTAAGTCACTTCGTCGAGTTGGAATTACCCGCCAGACAAAGGGGGAGAGTTTTGGAATATTCCCGCTTTGGACTTCTCTTGTACGATTGGGCCTAGTGAATCCATAACGCTTACATATAAGCCCGCACATTTAAAAAAAAAAATTAAGCCCGAATTGTTACCGTTTCTGATGCGGGAAAGTATATAGATATCTCCGATTTGGTTAAAAGTTAAAACATTCCGGGCCAAATTGTTAAAGCTTGTATTTCTACATTTATTTATTTTGATATAATATAAGTAGGGGTTATTGATTTATGTATTTTAAAAGATTTGGAAATCTAAATTAAATTTGATTATATAATTATATAATATGTTTTTTTATAAATGCGAAAGATTTTCTTTTGATTAAGTAATATGTAGTCTCACACAAATATAACCGAGTCATTTTTAGATGTTGTTTAATGCTCCATTTTAAGCTAGTATCACTATAATTCAAGTTTGCTATCAACACAAAAATTTTGTGGTATATTCCTCACAATTTTCTCTTTCTATGATAAATACTATTAGTACGATGATTATACATATTTGGTTTAAAAAAAAATAAAATAATTGGATCGCGTTGAATATGTGGTCAACAACACAAAAAGAAAAAAATCACATAATAAATATTACTGATCAAGAGACAAACACAAACTCTTGATACCTAATGCCATTGATCTCATTACCAAAGTAATGGAAGCCATTATTACCAGTAACTTCACCGAGAAAATTGTTCATCTACATTGGATTTATAATACACAAACATTTTATATATATTATATATATATTTTGTGTGGTGAAGACCAACACTTCTAAATATATCTATTGTCCTATTTAAGTGTTGATCTATCAGATTTTGATCATATGAAAATTCATATATTCCAACCACGAATTTGTTTGGTTTCTCATACTCTTGCCAAGAGTAAATCAATTATTCTACTTCCCCTCTTTCAACCTTATTCACCTTCTTCACCTCCTTGATCTTGTTCATAACCTGTACAATACTACAATTTAAAGAAAAATTTTGTTATATGAAGAGACAAACACCATTTTAGGCATTCATCTCTTGATACCTAATGTCATTGATCTTATCACCAAATTTGTTATTTGTTATATAAAGATGATAAATAATAGATCGAGTTGGATATTCTATTGAAATCTCATCATATTCACAGATTTTATGAATCTATACATATTTTTAATTAATACTCCATCAATTTTGTTTGAGCATGATTCATATCCTATGCCAAGTTATTATAACAGGTTTTCAAAACTCATTTTATATAGAATTGCAGATATGGGTATATTATAATCTGATGCTTTTTAATGTCATCTTGTTGTAAGTTCATTAAAACAGAAACATGAATACACATGATTTTAAAGAAACAAAACACCATACTAATTGCTCAACCTGCAATTCTTTGTGGTGAATATCATTCTCTTTTGGCGATTGGATTAGCACCACGTCTAATGAGACATCCAAAGATCTAATCTCTCCATAAGGAAAGTTCACAACCCTAATCAGCTCTTCGTTCACTATTTCAGTCCCATAAATCATTACATCTTCTTATCCTACAAGTATTTAGAATTGTCATATCTAGACCCACGATAAATTTTATCTTTTATCACAAATATAGTTAGACAATTACACATGTAATTTTACCGTCACATGTCCACGTTCTATGAAGGCCAATAATCATTTAAAACTACGCGGTTTGACAACTCTCTATTCACGGGAAAGAGATAAACTCTTTGAGATGGGATTGATCTATCTATACATCCTAAGTATCTATAATCTTTTTCTTTTGGTATTCTATTCATCAATGTGTAACGTATACCTTATGTAACGATACTAGGTTTGCATTAATTAAGAATTTACATTTTTGCCAGCACACATTTTGGAACATGAAGAAACTAAATCCAACAAATACTAAGACGAATATTTAGTTAAGACTCGTATGTCTTTGGTATAATATCGACAAGTGCTTACCATTTTGGCGGTTAAGATATCTATAATTTTTTTCTTTTGGCGTCCTATTCATTTCTTCTTATTTAGCAGCGTCTGAGTAAATGCGTAATGTATGCTTTCTGCAACAGTACTAGATTTGCAACAATTTAGAAATCCAATTTATGCCTGCACACTTTCCGGAACATGGAGAACCCAATCCAACAGATACGGAGATGAATATTTCTGAGATCACACAAATATTACCGAGTCAATCATGCCTTGACTTTTTTAATGCTCCGTCGCCGATCTTTAAATCTGCTGCAACAGACAGAAAGTCCAAGCCTTTGTTTAGTTGGTTTAGTAGCCAAGCTTCTTTTTTTTTTGAGTTTCTTTTACCCACAAACTTTAATCTCTTTATTTTGATTTGTCGTTCTCTTGGAAGTTCATTTTTGTAGGATTGTATATCTTTGTAGATGTTGTTAGTTTCTTTTTGGGCTTATAGTTAAGATCCGGAATTTGATCGATAATGTTACAACCGTTGAAAAAACAAAAACTATACCATGGTAGGTGTAAATGGAAGAAAAACAATAGATTCATTATTTATTACTGTTAGGTCTGACGTTTCTTATATCTTGGTATCAAGATAAAGTTTGGTGTGCTTTTGTTAAGACAAAACTGTTCTCTTTCGTATAGGTATTATTATCTAAAGCAGTTTATCTATGTAAAAACGTATTATAATAAACTTGAGACTTGGTAATGCTATTGGACTTTTTGTTTCTTGCAATTTAATGTTTCAACAATACTACATAAGTTAATATACTTCATTTAACATTATTTACAGCCACAAGTAGAAAGCAAAGTAGTACCTAAGACCACATATAAAATTACATTGTGTTTTTTTGCAAATGATTGTTTAGCCACTCTCTAATCATCCTCGCCCCAATTTCCTCACCAACCCTTTTGGGGTTGGCCTAACACATTCCAATCGCATCTACATTATCCATAACTTTATACATATACAGAAATAAAATATATTTAATTTTTCTATTAGCCAAAATAGATTTGCAAAATGTTGATGAGATAAAATATATATAATAGATTTGTAGGTTGGTATAAATTATCAAAAATATGAATTGGAATACCAAAAAACAGCCAGTTGAAGATTTTTATTTATGATCGTATCTTATATAGCAACATAATTATCATTTAATTCAACCTATCAAAAAGTTAATAATTTTGTTTGTCTCTGTTTCATTTGATGAAATATAGTTTGCAAATTGAACAAAGAGTGCAATACGTTGCAGTTATGTGTATTTGATTAAAATTGTGTAACTAATGTGATTAAAAAAAACACTATGGACCATATTTCAATATGTGAACTCGTTAAAATATATGGTTTCTTGGCGTGAGGGTAACTATAATTCATGACCCCCAGTCCGAGACTATATATATACTGCAATTTAGGAGCCAGTTTCATAACCAAAACAAAACTAACCTAGCCCCAAATTAAAAGTATATAAAGTTTATACATTTTTAGATGGCATCTACCGAAAACCCTGACCTAGAAACCGGCAAATCCGAACCAATTCCAGAGTCATCTACCAGTTTCCTAGATTGCCGGAAAATAGACATCATAATAAGAGTTATCCTTTTCTCCGCCACACTAACTGCCCTAATAGTAATGGTAACCAGCGAGCAGACCGAGATGACTCAGCTCCCTGGAGCTCCGTCTCCATCTCCGTATCCTGTCTCTGCTGAGTTTAATGACTCGCCTGCTTACATGTACGTCTCTTTAATTATAATCTCCATGTTTAATTGCATAATCTTCTCCCTTTTGAAACTTAATGCTAGCTGTTGAGAATTTACGTAGATACTTTGTGGTGGCTCTCGTGGTGGCTAGTTTTTATGCTTTGATCTCAACACTTGTCTCCATATCTCTACTCTTAAGACCTGAGTTCGCTCCGCAGTTCTCCATCTACATAACCTCTTTCGACATGGTAAATTGTTTTACAAGTAACTTTGAATCTTCTAGACCTAGTTAGGGTTTTAAAAATTTAAATATGTTTTCGATACGAACAGGTGATGCTAGGGGTTTTGGCGTCGGCGACGGGAACAGCGGGAGGAGTTGCGTACATAGCGTTGAAAGGAAACGAAGAAGTTGGATGGAACAAGATTTGTAATGTTTACGACAAGTTTTGTCGTTACATCGCGAGCTCGCTTGCCTTATCTCTATTCGCTTCTCTTCTGTTTCTTGTTTTATCCATTTGTTCTCTGTCCAAAAGAACTACATGATCATAATTCACAAAACCTGAACCTATTGATCCTCTCTCTTTAACGTGTGGTCTGTTCACACGTGTGTATGCATGGGTCATGGGTGTTCTAGTTTCTGATTTGATTTGTTATTAATTTATGTTTTGTATACCTCCGGTGCATGTTGTGACTTGTGATCACCATGAGTCCATGAGCATGCGTTTTATGTATCTAGTGGTTGTATTTCCCTATCTCTTTGTCTATATCAATGAATCTCGTGAATTTGCGTATCTCTGTTTTCTTATCTCGTACATTAGGTATACACTATACACATATTTGACATTCCTCTTACTTAAAAATGGAAAATGCCAAAAACACGTGGAGCAAACACAATAGTTTTTCGGGTGGGTAGACAATTCGTAAGATAAGAAATTTGAGATCGAGTTTCACTATTTTAATCTTTTTACTACATCATAAATAACAAAAAAGAACCCAATTTTTTATAGTTCTTGAAGATTAGTACGAATTACAGTCCGAAATTATCCGGCTACAAAAACTAACAAATATGTGGTAGATAATTGATAGTTGTAAACTACATATACTTACGTTGATCTGAGTCAGTATACCTTTCATATTCCGACACGTGTGTATTTGGTCTGGATGACTGAAAAATTGGATCTTTAATTATTTTCTTTTCGTGACCAAAAAAAAAAATATATATTATTTCCTTTCATGACTGCAATTGACAACTTGACATGACGTGACATTTCACTTTTACCACATCAAGTTTCTCGGAAGCAACGCAATGTAATCTATTCACTGTTTGTTCTTTAACAGTTTTTTTAAAAAAAACTCAAAACTCTAACAGACAGAATTCACATTATCAAAGAAATTTTTTATAACAAAATTATGAGAAAATCAATTATTTACTACATCATAAATAACAAAAAAAAAACCCAGCTTTTTATAGTTCTTGAAGATTAGCACGAATTATAGTCCGAAATTATCCGACTACAAAAACTAACAAATATGTGGTAGATAATTGATAGTTGTAAACTACATATACTTACGTTGATCTGAGTCAGCATACCTTTCATATTCCGACACGTGTGTATTTGGTCTGGATGACTGGAAAATTGGATCTTTAATTATTTCCTTTTCGTGATAAAAAAAAAAAAAAACATTATTTCCTTTCATGCAATTGACAACTTGACATGATGTGGCATTTCAACTTTACCACGTCAGGTTTCTCGGAGACAACGCAATGTAATCCACTCACTGTTTGTTCTTTAACAGTTTTTTTTAAAAAAACAAACTCTAACAGACAGAATTCACATTATCAAATAAATTTTTTATAACAAGATTATGATAAAATCAATTATTTACTACATCATAAATAACAAAAAAAAAACCTAGCTTTTTATAGTTCTTGAAGATTAGTACGAATTACAGTCCGAAATTATCCGGCTACAAAAACTAACAAATATGTGGTAGATAATTGATAGTTGTAAACTACATATACTTACGTTGATTTGAGTCATCATATCTTTCATATTCTGACACGTGTGTATTTGGTCTGGATGACTGAAAAATTGGATCTTTAATTATTTCCTTTTCGTGACAAAAAAAAAAAAAACATTATTTCCTTTCATGACTGCAATTGACAACTTGACATGACGTGACATTTCACCTTTACCACATCAGATTTTTCGGAGGCAACGCAATGTAATCTACTCACTGTTTGTTCTTTAACAGTTTTTTTAAAAAAACTCAAACTCTAACGGATAGAATTCACGTTATCAAATAAATTTTTTATAACAAAATGATGAGAAAATCAAGGTTAAGAGGTAGAAAATTCAATATTTGATATTAAATAATATTCAAAAATTTCCAGGTCAACAGCGACTTCCAAAAAAAATTCAAAATAGACTCTGTTTTTGTTTTTTTTTTTTCCCAACAAAATTGAACTTTTTTGACGCTTAATTCGTCGTCACGAAAAATAAAAGTTCTCGTCAAATTAAATGTGATGATTATAAGCGGTTGCAAAAGCCAGCGTGTTGTAATGACGACATGTGTACATTCCTCTGTGACGGCTGGGTCCCGCGAAAAACGCATACACAATATGTTTTTCTTATATAAATCAAATCGAAATGTTCAAGAAATCCATAATTGAAGAGAGTTCATCAGGTTTCTAATTCCAATCCCGGTTTCTGTCTTCGCGATTTCCTCATTTTCGGCAGCTATCTTTTCTTCTTTGGTTTGCGATTTTTTGCAATCGATTGCTTTTCGCTGCAAATTTGAGTGGATTTGTGGAGCCAGGGATCTTTGGGCGGATAAAATTTTCTCTTTATTTCTCCCCGAATTCTAGGTATTGTTTTTTTTGTTTTACTTAAAATGGAAGTTTCGGTGATTGGAAATCCTCAGGCGAGAATCTGTAGAACTGAATTAGCGTACAGGGTGAATAGATTCTGCGTTGGATCTGAATTCGTTTCGATTAAAGAAAGAAATAGGGTTAGTGTCTATAGAGAAACCTTGAGGTGGGATGAGATCGGAATCCGATGCTCGCAGGCGAAGAGAGCTATCAGATGCGAAGCCGTCATCTCCGACAAATCTCCGTTCCCGAAATCAACTCCAAGAACTCGATCGGTAATTATAAATCTTTCTTTGGATTGAAAAAAATGAATTCGAATTTCTTGCCTTATGTTTGTGGAATTGATTGGCTTTGGATTTTTGTTATAGTTATTGACTCATTGGCATTATGTTTGAATCTTCGTTGTTTAATAAATCTGAAACGTTGTCTTCTTTAACAGCTCGAGAGCGTAAGGTTATTCGTTGGGCTTCCATTGGACACAGTTTCAGACTGGAACACCGTAAAACACACAAAAGCCATCACTGCTGGGCTAAGAGCTTTGAAGCTTCTCGGAATAGAAGGCGTGGAGCTACCAATCTTCTGGGGAGTAGCTGAGAAAGAATCTCCAGGAAAATATCAGTGGTCTGGTTACTTAGCCGTTGCAGAGATAGTCAAGAAAATGGGTCTTAAGCTTCACGTATCTCTCTGTTTCCATGGCTTGAAACAGCTAGGAATACCACTCCCGGATTGGGTTACTCGTATCGGAGAAAACAAACCTGGAATCTATTTTACAGATCGATCTGGGAGTCAGTACAAAGATTGTTTATCCTTTGCGGTCGATGATGTTCCTGTTCTTGATGGGAAGACATCTATGGAGGTTTATAAAGTTTTCTTTGAAAGCTTTAAGTCAGCTTTCTCAGATTTCTCGGGGAACACAATCACAGGAATCACAATAGGTTTAGGACCGGACGGTGAACTGAGATACCCTTCTCATCAAAGCGG
This sequence comes from Euclidium syriacum, assembly GCA_900116095.1. Lineage (NCBI taxonomy): Eukaryota > Viridiplantae > Streptophyta > Magnoliopsida > Brassicales > Brassicaceae > Euclidium > Euclidium syriacum. The sequence continues at coordinate 16,638,746 of FPAK01000003.1, forward strand.
AAAACTCTCTAACGGTGCAGGAGAGTTTCAGTGTTACGATAAACACATGCTTAACTCTCTCAAACACTATGCTGAAGCTAATGGAAACCCACTTTGGGGACTTGGTGGTCCACACGATGCTCCTTCTTATGATCAAGAACCTAGTTATTCTCCATTTTTCTCTGATGGTGGATCATGGGAATCAGAATATGGTGATTTCTTCCTCTCTTGGTATTCGTCTCTTCTTGTCTCTCACGCAGACCGAGTCCTTTCTCTTGCATCATTTACATTTAGCGACACGGGACTGCATCTATGTGGGAAGTTGCCTCTGCTACACCAATGGCACAAGCTACGTTCTAGGCCTTCTGAGTTAATAGCTGGATTCTACTGCAATGGTGAGCAAGATAGGTATGAAGTTGTTGCAGAGACCTTTGCGAAGAACTCTTGTAGAATGATACTTCCTGGGATGGATTTATCAGATGAGCATCAATCACCGGAATCTCTCTCGAGCCCTGAGTCATTGCTTGCTCACATCAAGACATGTTGCAAGAAACACGGAGTTGTTGTTTCAGGACAAAACTCTACCGACCCTATCCCTTGTGGCTTTGAGAGGATCATTGAGAATTTAAAGGAAGAGCATTCAGCGATAGATCTCTTCACTTACCAGAGAATGGGAGCATTTTTCTTTTCCCCAGATCATTTCCATGCCTTCACAGAGTTTGTTCGGAACCTTAGCCAATTTAAGTTACCAAAAGACGATCTTCGAGCAAATGAAAAGGACAAGGAAGAGAAAGAAAATCATGCATCCAAGACGCTAAGCACAAGTATGCAAGCCGCTTGAGTCTTTGAACTCACTGTAGATTATATTTGTATATAAAGAAAAGTCAAATCTTTCATTTTCCTGTGAACTAAATCCAGTAGCCTTCATAATAGAGAGAGATCGATTATAGATCTTCTTCAAGAGTATATTGTTTTTGTTTGTAAATTTCAGACAAGAGTGTAAACCGTTGCTTCTGTGCATCAAAGACAAAAAAAAGAGAAAAGAAAAGATACAACAGACTTGAGTTGTACAGAAGTATTTAGACAAAGCTATCAACGATGGTAGATACATATAGCGATTATTTGTAATATGAAATTGTATGGGATGATTTGACAATTGGAGAACAAATCGGACAAGGTGATATATTCTTATCGTACATTATATGTGATATTGTCTCTGCTCTGCTAACATGCTCCAGTAATTTTCCATTTTACAGGTTCATGTGGAACTATCACGGTCTCTGGTTTGGATCTGTACGGTTTTCCGCTTCTGTCGATACTGTAGAATTTGCATTTGTTGATTTATTCACGCTTCTATGATAAAGAGGAAGACAAGTAAACCTGGCTCTGCACCACGATCTCGTCGATTTTAAATCCGGGAACAACCGTGAACCCGACCCGGATATCTGCCTTGTCGCCGGAGAAGACGGGCTTGTCGTCTGATTTCACGCTCTCCATGTACACTTGAGAGAATCTACATCCTCTTTTGAGCTGAAACACCGTGACGTTTTCGCTGAGAGAAAACGCCAAGCAGTGCAGAAGCCATATCCGCTTTGCCATCTCAGCGAACGTTGCGAAGAAACCCGAATCCGGAAACCCGCCCGAGATAACCAGCTTTCTTTGGTTCAAGTTCCCGAAGAAGGAACACTCCATTTTCGCGTGTACAAGGCTCAAATACTTGTGGAGCATGAGCTTCCCAAAGGAGGAACCCTGGTTCCGGTTCAGGTACTGTATCGGGTCGGCGGATCTTAGGTTTTTGAAACAGTTGAAGAATTGCTCCCGGCTCGGCGGTTTATCGTCGAACGAGAAATTGGGAGATTCGAAATTCTCGAACATTTTCCCGCAGACAAAGGACTCAAACGCGAAGCATCTGTGGCTCGGCCTTGAGAAGACGGTGGATGTGTTTCTAACGGCGGCAGTAGCGGCTGTGTCGAGATCCCAGCTCGCCATTTCCATTTCTTTCACCATCGATTTGACGAAGTTCCGTACGGATCTTAAAGTGAAACCTAGAATGTGAACAAAGTGGCCTAAATTCAAATTCGAAAACTGGATGTCGTCGAGCGGTCCACTCGCCGAGAGTTTCTTCTCCAGAGATTTGTTGGTTTCTTCGAGGCTCGTTTTCAACGAATCAATCCTCGATTGCTTCTCCTTAACCTCCGATTCGAGCTTTTTTATTGTGATTTCGTAAGTCCTCATAAGGCTCTGCTGCTCCTGGATCTCAGCGAGCATAATCGCCACTTGCGGAGACAGATTCAGCTCCTTCCTCAGGAATCTCCGCTTCAGCTCCGACAACTCCCTCAGTTCATCGACCACCGCCGTATCTGCCTCCTGTATGGCGGCGTTGTCGTACGGACGCTGCGCCATCTGAAGCTCTGCGTACGCTGCTTTAATTGTGGTCGTGCTGGCGAAGATCTTGGCAACCACCGCTTCTAAGACGGCTCTCCGCCGCTCTCGCACCTTCAACTCTCCACTCTTGCTGCTCCAAGTGCTTTTCAGATCGAACACAGAATCTAGATCACTATCCTCACCGTCGTAGTTTGGATTATGTGACTTCAACATACAGATACCGATCCCGTTGTTGGACGAAACCTTGGTCGATGTCGACCTCAGGCTGCACACCTTCTGGAATGTTCTCGCTAACTTGCTTTTTCTCCTCATAGACGGATTCTTCTTCAATGTTTCCATTGAACACAGTTTGAAATTAGAGAGGAAAAAACAGAGACTCAATGGTTTTTTGCTTCAAACGAGGAAAGAAAAATCTGACAATTTGGGAGAAGAGAAGTTTTCTGAGTCTGATACAGCAAAAAGAGAAAAAGAGTGACCAAATCATGTTTTTAAAAAAAGAAGAAATATAAATAAATGGAGGCAGAGCGTGAAAGCGTGGGAAAGATGATGATAGAAGCAAAGAGAGGTCAATCATTATTTTTCAATATATTCTCTTTATCTTTTGCGTATTTTATAATTTTTTACTGAAACGTTTTCTATACGATTGCATGGTATATTGTTAGCATGTAAACATATGTGCTTCAATAGTTAGTCACTTAATCTAATAAAGTTCATGTGAAATAGAGTAAGCTTCTTTCGCAAGGTTATTAAATTGTGGTAGGGTTGAGTTTGTCGGAGAACGCTGAGATTAATTATTTATATATCGTTATATATTTTACTTTTGATAGTAAGATGCTTTAAGAGAATTTTGCGCAACCTAGTATTTTTGAGTAATAATATAATATAAAACAATTTTCCTCAACATTTGTCAACACTTGTGTGCTAGAGAAATGATCAAAAGTACTTCGGATTATAACAGCTGCAGTGTATTTCGAATTTTGTGCTTTAGGGTTGTATGTGTTTAAATTGTTTAGTTCCATGGTGTTTCTTGCAAATAGAAGTTAGTGAGGCAAGAGAGCTTTTATCATAAAAGTTTTATGTACCAGATAAACAAAAAGGCAAAGACAAAATATAGGAAGAATACATGGTTTTGTTACCTATAAACTACAGCTGTTACCATTTGAGGACCATTGATTCCCCTATATTCATGAAGGTAGGCCAAACAATAAATAGTGTGAACCAGAGAAATATTAAATGGTTTAATTATTAGCATCAAACAAAATAGAGAACTTATTTTAGTTGGTCCACTGGGGGAGTTATTGTTTACCATATCATCAACAAGAATTCAATTTATGCTAATCTCATACAGCCGAATGAGCCAGTTTCAACAAGCTTGGCAACATCGAGAAAAAGGACGATGGAAAGATGGAAACTTTGATAGAATTATGTTAAAATTCAAACATTTCATTATCTACCAATATATCAATCTCATAATCTAATGCTCATTGCTCATAGCCTGACTATTGATCAATTCATAAAGCTAGACCAACTTTTTCTACTCTCAGACATGTGGAACTCCAATAAACATATACCATTAACCAAATTCATCATAACTGCAATAAGACAACTCTGATTATCTTAATAATCAAGAACTAGGCGAGTAGGTATTACAACCATGCCCACAATCTGTTCGACCTAATTTCACTAAGAGCCGCTTGAATCTAGAAAACAAAGACAAGTTAGACGCCAGTAGAACCGAAACCTCCTTCACCACGAACAGTCGAGTCCAGATCTTCAACCTCCATCACTTGAGGAGTCACAATCTTCACGATGATGAGTTGCGCGATTCTATCTCCCAGCTTCACCTCGAAATCAGCATCGGAATGGTTGAACAATATCACACCCACCGGTCCTCTGTAATCAGCGTCGATCACTCCCGCTCCGACATCGATCGAGTGTTTCCAGGCCAGACCTGATCTCGGCGCAATTCTCGCGTAGGTTCCTTCGGGTACGGCGATGCTCAGATCCGTCGGGATAAGCGCCTTGCCTCTCGCCGGAACTTTTGAATCTACCGCACTTGAGAGATCGTATCCAGCAGAGAGGGACGATCCTCTCGTTGGCACAACAGCGTTCTCCGAGAGTTTCTTCACCTTGAAGAATGCTTCAGAGTTGCCATGGACTCCGTTCCGATCGAGCTTCGGGACCTTAAGCAACGGTTCCTTGACTTCGGGACTGTTGTTCTTCGTCTCCACGCAGGCCATTGTGGTAAATGGAAGACGAATGGCCGATAACCGCAAATTCACAAAGTCGCAGCGAAACCCTAATTTCAATTGAGGTCGACTTGTTGTGATAACGTGGCGTCCTAGTTCCGCCATAAATGCAGGCATTTCCCTTACTGTGTGAGTGAGTGGCGCCAAAACTTCCCTCCAATCTAAACTCGCAAAACAGTTTCGATGGGCTCAGCAATTTAATTTCTTCATCGGCCCATTAAACCCAATTCGCTCTTCATCTTCTGTTCCAAGAACGGAACCTTTTACCTATTTTGCTGCCTTGTTGGTAAGCTTCTTTGCATCAATGACAGAAAACAAAAGGGAAAAGATACAACAGATTTGTATTGTAGCAAAAAAAATCCAAACAAAGCTATTAACGATCTTTAAATATTTTCACCATCTACAAAACAACAACAATAAGTACAAGGAAGTGTTACAAAGGTTTTTTTTATCTCTTCATCATTCATTCACAGGCGATTCTGGTTTCAAAACTGCTCAGGCAAATCGCAAACGCTTGAAACGCAGAAATCGGATATCCATAATCCATGGTGAACATATCCTTCCCGACTTTCCCAAACTGGAGTATAATCCTCTCAGATGGTTGCACCGTTTCACTCTCGCTCACCGCCACAAGCTGAAAGTTCTTAACCGAAGCCACTGTGACTCGACCATGAAAATTTAAGCACCAGCAACGTAGCTGCTCGTGCCATCGTGGAGTCTTGTTGCTCAGCACCAACGGCGGTTCTCTCAGGTTGTTGTTGCCTGAGTCGCTCCGCACAGGTTTTGAGTGAGACCTAAAGAACGGTGATGACCTAGTGGAAACAGAGCTTACGGATGATGTTGAAGCTACTCCTCCACGAGGCTCTACGACGCTCATAGGTAATGTATCCATTATACAACGCATTCTTCTCGGTCCTCTGTTATTATACCACCATGAGATTGTTAAAAAATCAGAATTATCAAAGAGATATTTAGTTTGAAATGTGAAAAGTTGTTTACCGGGAGCCTAAGACGTTTAACTCGTATGAAATGTGAGCGACGGGATAACTTCCCTGAGGAACTCTAGGTGAAACTTTGATGAGATTAGAAGAGCGGCTCTTCAGCATCTTCGCAGCTCCGGTTTGTGGCATTAGATTACCATCGAAAACCGTGAATTTTGTTCCAATGAAGTTTGATCTTGCAGTAACAACAAAGAGAGATCAGGTACTTAATTAACATCAAGAAAAAAGAAATTTGGAACCATGGATACTTATTATTACACCATCAATCAATATATCAATCTCATAATCTAATGCTCATAGCTTGACTATTGATCAATTCATAAAGCTACAACACTTTTTATACTCTCTCAGACAAGTGGAAACTCCAAGAAACAGAAACCATTAACAAAATTCTCAATTTATCATATCAAGAACAAGGCGTTTGACTAAACAATGCATACCTCACTCTGCCAAGGTATCCGTTGCTTCTCCTTGACATATCGTCTGAACGCAAAGAGATGATGTAATCGGTGCAAGTTGCACGCTTTAACTTACAAGCAGCAAGAAGAAACTTACCGTTATCCGTCAAAGCTGCCAGATAATTCAAAAGTCTAACAATTTCAGAACTCAGGAACACTTAATATTCTTGTTTTCCACGATTATAACCAAAAGAGAGGTTTTTGTTAACAAATTCAGAACTCAAAAACAAAGTAACATTCTCAGAGTAATCGTTTTTCTTGTTAGAAATTTAAACCAGGAAAAAGAAACAGAGATAGCTTACAGTTGGTTAAACCGAGATAGAGATGATACGATTGTGTATTTCGGTTACGTTTTATGAAGCATTGAATCAGAGAATCCCTTGGGCCAGGCTGCAATCAAAAGCACCAATCCTTCAAAACCAATCTAATGATTCAAAACAATTCCACAATGTTCAAGATTGTGCTAATCTATCTACCAACCATCAAAGAAGCTTTGGTGCCATGAATTTTACTTTAGCATAAGAACACTTAAAACGCAGAAACGCAAACGCTGCTGAATTTCAAATACAAGTAAAGGAACTAACTTGAGATTTTAAATTCAATCACATATACTCAAAAAGAGACATAAGACAATAATATACAGAGAACCTGCTTAAGAGAGATTGGGAAAGTCAACTGAGAAGAGATTTCAGGAACAGCTACGATCTCTTTCGTGAGAATCCGCCAGACACGGCAAACGCCGGCGCAAGCCACCACGTCTCGCCGCGACGGCCAATCGCCGTCTTCCGCCGACTCAACCCTAATCAGGATCTCTCTCAATAGCTCCTCCGGGAGCTCCGACCATCGGAAATGATCCGAATCAGTAGCGGTCGAGGCGGTCGAGGCTGCGTCGTGGACCACACGGTGGGGTCTGGAGCGCATTTCCTGGATCAGACTTCGGATCTTCATGCGATTCCGGTGAGATCTGAAGGGTTTACGAGATGATTGACCATGGAAACTTTGATCTGGAATAGAGGGAATTTCTACGGGAGAATCATTTGGTGGGAAGTTGAGGTGAAGCAGATAGAAGATGTGGTGGTGGTATTGTTGTTGAGAGACGCGAAGAAGATTCGGACAATAATGGAGGCGTTTGCTTTTTCTTCTACGCTTTACCGCTTCTAAGAGAATTTTTGTATTTATTTTATTATTTTCAATGATATGTTGGGATAATAAAATTATCTACTAGCTTAGCTGTTATAGGATAAGGATGATAAACCTTACGAAGTTGGTAAGAAAATAAATTCATATTTTACGTATTTTTCTCATATATCAGTCGCTATCCTCTTATTTTTGTAAGTTAATTGTAACGATGCTTGTCAGTCTGAGTATGAAAAAATACAAAAAATTCTTAGCAGGTTTTGTGTGTGTTAAGATTCCCATATTTTATTTTAAATTTTTTTCAAAATATAAAATATTAAAAGTATTTGATACTTGCCAATCTAACTGTTTATTGGATTAAAAATCGGTACTATATCCTAATGTTATTTAAAATATTATGTAACATTTTCAATTGTTTATGGATAATAGCCGGTTTGTCATAAGAAAATCAAAAGTAACCATATGTATATGGATTTTGTAGCAATTAAATGATATAACATATCAAACAACAAAATTTAAAAATATCTCAAAACACATATGAAACAACAATATTTTAAAATTATATATTGTGACTAAATGATATATATTTTATGTAGGTTTTCCGATTCAAATTCAAGATATATATATGCGCGTTTGCGAAAGTGCTCGAACCATAAGATTCTTCCGCAGTTCCGCGTTAGTCTTAGCGATAGTTAGGCGGGGAGCATCCTCGATCGATAATAAAACATAATATATATACTTCTGTGGAAAATTTCATGTTTTTATTTTTATTTTTTAAGGGTTTACAAAGAAGATTTCATGTTGGTCTTAATATCATGAGCAAATTGGTGGATATAAACAAAAAAAAGTCAACCGAAACATATTTAACTGATTAACAACAATTGAAAACGTCATTTAAGTTTTCTAAGTTTAAATTACGTGGTGGTCACTGGTCAAAGAAGTTTATTGATATTTTCTTCCAGTCTGAAGAGCATGGAAAAGAAAAAAAAATGCTGAGACTGAAATTCCGATAAATAACAAATGCTAACTTTTTTTGGAAATTATCAATCCACCGATTAACATCTAAACCAATTCAGAGCTTGTGTTATATATATTTGTTTTTTACTGATATTGATGATATGTTATACTAATTAGGGTTCAAACCTAATAGTGTATGCGCGTGTTTACATAAAAAAAGAAGTTCAATGCCATAATTGGACATCTAATATACTAAAATTTTTAAATCTATATAATTACGCTGTGTTTTTCTATAAGTTCTAAACTAACAGAGACTCTTAATCGACCATATAACGTGGGAGTCATTGTCATGTGTCTTTATTATGTTTCACCATCATACCATTCGTTACTTCTTCACAATTGCTTTACTTTCTTCGGTCCTCATAACTAGCTACTAAACTAAAGAGTATCATTTTTCTTAGCATATTTTTAAATTACATGTTGTCTACTTAATTTTAGTTTATAATTTCAATTTGATAATCAACTTAAAATTAACTTTTACTAACTCTATATATTAACATCTATATCTTTTATATATATATATATAGGTTTCATTACATTTTTAACGTAAAAATTTGAATACGTTTATTAGAGATGATAACTCTTATCAATTTATCTTAAATTGAATTTTATATTGAACTCGCAATATCTAATGGTGATACACTTAGCTGAAAGTTACACATAAAAATCCATTTTAGTAATGGGTTGAGATTTGCCAATTTATATTGATAAACAAAAAGGGAAATTTAGATCGATTCGAACAGAGCATCGAACATATAAAAGCATGTATATCAAAAAATCTTTTTTGGGATTCTTAAAAAAAATTTAATTTTAATTAATTTTATTTTTTTTAAAGTCGAAAAAAAAAAATCGATCAATCGCGTGCCGCCACGTACCCGTAAACAGTGAAGAACCGTCTCTTAAATAAGAGATTTTCATATACGGTTCTTAATTGTGTTGTGGAGCCCGTTTATTATTTAATTAGTTTTTTCAAAAAATTTCAGTAAGATCCCTTGATGAACATGCTCTAAATACCAACAAAAGAAAAGAAGGCACATGTTAATTTTTTTTTTTAATACCAAAAAATATGCGCATAGCCACATACAAGATGACCACATATTGCAAGATAAAATTATTTATGGCTATCTACTCAGTGATAGTCACGACTACATCCTTGGCTAAGCATCTAAAAAAAATAAATATTTTTTCATTAACTAAATAGCCACAAAATTTCTCTAAAAATAAGTGGTTAATATGCCAAAGAGTTGATTGTGAGAATATATGGCTAATTAGCCATTAAATTTGGATGTTGTTAAACCGTGAGTAAAATTATTCATGGAATCAGTTGTGGCTAATTAGATTTGGATATATAAACTTCTTATTTCCATAAATAGCTCGACCGAAATAGAATCGGCTCATCCAATTATATCTGCTCGATTCGATCTTAGGTCCAAATTGGTAAAAAAATTCATTAAAAGCCTAACTAAGAAAATGTCAACACCGACTCTTGAAAAAGAAAATATATTAAAGGTTAGATCAAATTTTCAAGAAAAAAAATATTCATAGAAGCTAAAAAAAATGAATCCGTAAGGTCTTCGTCGCCTAAATTTTCTACCGTCTGAATACTAGTATAAATATGAGATTTGTTTTGTTTGTTTGAGGATCTGAATTCTCACTGAGAGAAAAGTACACATTCTAAGACAAATGAATTGATATCTTTCGAGTGTATGTATATAGCCTTTTTATAAAGTGTAGATATGAACTCACGTAAAATCTAAAGAGTGTTTTTCGGGTTGACAATAGTAATTTGTCTGGTTTATGTTTGAATTGCTAACGAAAAGTGTACTTTGTAGAAAAACGTATTTATCAAGTAATTAATTGTACACATATTTCGTCAAAATTTCAATGCCGCTAACTTTTATTGTATTTTTTTTTTATGTTGGAAAATGAAATACATCATGTGAAGGTTTATAAGCTATGTTTTGTTCTACAACTATGCAAATAAATTTTTGGAATAGAATAAACAAATACAAGTAAAAGTCCGAAGTCAATGCATCGTGGGGGAATACAATCCCCCTTACCCTAAAGCTTTCATATGCCAGTTCTTTTTTTGCTTTTGTTTTTTCATCTTTGTTATCTGTCAATTATTGTGTTACCATTTTATAAAATTATGTTATAGTAAGACTGTTTGACAAAAACGTATATATATATGATATATATAATGTATATATAATAAGACTTATTATGGTCTTCTCCATCACCATCTTAAGAAACATATATAAATAATTTGTTAAACAAATCCTTTTGATACTTAATGACTTGATGTAGATGTATTCTTCTACGAAAGTGTTTTACTATAAAACACAGTAAATAACGTTTAATCATGTGGCTTACTCGTCAATGATTGAAAAACTTCTATATCAGGTATGAGATTCGAATTCCAAAGTATAGGTTTATTGGAGGTTTCAGCGTACAACAAGTAAAGCCGTATGGTTTCGGGAATCAAGGGTTAAACTATCCATCGTAGTATGGTGTCATGTCTAGCCGTCTGTCGTGAATTCATGTATTGCGGATAGAACCGCTATATTGGAATCGTCCGTGAAATCTTGCACGTAAATCATTATTATAATACGATAGTATCAAATACTATGATAATGTAATAGTTTAGAAAGTGTTGAAAAAAATTGTTTAATCATGTAAGTTTTTTTTGTTGTGGGTAAATTTTAGCCTTGACTTTAAAGTTTTTTTTACCCTCAAACTAACCAAGTAAATAAATTACCTATTTTTAAGCGTCTCAAAGACAAATATATGTTTTACTGCGTTGCAATTGCTATCCAAGTGAAGAATATGATACCAAAATTTTATTACGAATAGGAATTACATATTTCTAACGAAGTAATAAAGATGAAATAAACTTACATGATGTAAAAATAAATGGACATATAATGATGAACCCTTTCTTTATTGACCCCAAAGATGGGAACACCAGAATTGGCTTTTGATCTCTCTGTAAGTGCAAAATATAATAAGAATAAGAGGAGAACAAATAAACACCTGCGCAACTAGTACTATCTGAATTATTCAAATAACTAAAGCTCCTTGTAATGATGACTATAGTGCTTTTCACATCCAAGAATTATTCAAGATCTAAATTTTAGTTCAAAAGATAAAGAATTAGTTACAAAGAGAAAAAGATGAATTAGTAGTTTATGTATGATAATTTATATTTGCAAGGAAGTACTTTAATTTGTATTTTATTTTATTTTTGTGATTGATGAAACCTTATATATTATTTTTCTTCTTACCGACTTAAAATTTTATTAATCAAAACGTCGAATCGCATAAGAAAAAGCAACTCCAACAACATATTAAATTCAATAATTAAACCTGACGTAATATAACTATTTTGGGGTCATCATAATCTGTAAGTAATTAGGTAATGAATGGTGCCATCATAATAAGTGACTAACTAATTGATGAAACCTTGTTATCATCGTAATTTGTTTGTAGGTAATTCGGTGGTAAATTGTACTATATTATTTGCTCACACTTTCACATTTTAAAATTGTAATCCCGTTTTTTTTCCGCCATTCACAACATTTATAAAAAAAAAGTCACGATACTATAAAATTGCTAGAAAAGCTTTAAAAAAATTTAAAATCATAAATAACCTATGGTGCCATAAAGAATACAAACATTATATCCACTTTATTCCAAAATAAAATAACATAATTGATCACCTAATTTTATTGCTGGTTAAAGAAATAACTAGTTGCTAGGTTATAGCTTTATAAATTTGGAAGAACATAAATAACCTATGGTGGTGGCAAAAATAAAACAAAAACACTAGTATATATATATTCACTTTACCGCACAAAAAAGGAATAATCGTAAGATATTTTCACTTGGTCATAAGATTCCAATAGGGAAGCGTGTTCTCCTCTGTTGGTCCTTTGATATATCTTTATACGACAACATCATAACCAATGAGCTCGTTCCACCTGCGATCATTAACAATGGCGTAAGCAAGTAATCTCGACCGTCCATTTGAAAGAGTCTTTTCAGATGAAGATATCAACGGTGAGTATTTTGCCAATGTGAAGATTTGAAAGGCGTTGACATTCTGTTTCTCTCCTCCAGTTGGCTCTCTGGAAGATGAATCTATAAATATTTATATACGCCTTCTTTGGCGGTCTCGTGTCTTCGTCTTCGTCTCGTCTTCTTCAACGAACTGTAAAATTCAAATCCCTCTCTAACATAATCATTTGATCCTCGAATCTCGTTGCCAGGTACGTCTCCGATGCTTAATCGAGTTTTTGTTTGTGAAGATACTGTTGTGATCATTTTACTGTTCGTTCATGGAAACGTGGAATTTAGCTGTCGGTGATGAAAAGAGAGGAAAGAGACGTTTCGTGAGGAATTTTCAATAACTTAGTCAATTTTCAGCTTTTTATGTTTAATAACTTTCTAAATCTGTAATTAGCTTTGGAATTTTCCACGGTTTTTTGCGATTTATAGGATTCTTCTGGAACCTATGATTTTTGGAAATTCGTACTACTTCCCTTTTCTGGAATTTTCCTGTGATTTGATTTTGAATTTTTTCCCGGCGGCTAAAGAGGGAAAAACAGGATCAATCAGAAATTGGATTTCCATAAATCACGATTCGTTTTCTTTTTAGGGAATCTTCTCTGAGCTTTGAGATTTTAGGGAAATGGCGTTCGGATTAGAGACAATGCTGGCGAAATCAGAGGCTCTGTTAGGGTCAGATCACGCATCAGTCGTCTCCATGAACTTGTTCGTCGCTCTGCTTTGCGCTTGTATCGTGCTAGGTCATTTGCTCGAAGAGACTGGATGGATCAACGAATCAATCACCGCTCTTATCATCGTCGGTTTTTTTTCTTTCTCCCCCAATCTTTAAAAACTTTGCTTAGAATCTAAAATCCGATTACGGAATTACAGGGTTCGTGTACTGGAATTGTGATCTTGCTTATAAGTGGAGGCAAGAGCTCAAGGCTTCTTGTGTTTAGTGAAGATCTCTTCTTCATTTACCTTCTTCCACCCATTATATTCAACGCAGGGTAAGTTTTCTTTATATGATTTCTTAAAAGAAAAAATAAACCGGTTTATGTATTCAATTGGAAAAAACTGGTTATTGAAGTTTAGCTATGAGCATTGAGCAACAACACCTTTTCTTTCTTTTTTTTCTCTCTGTCGATTCCAGGTTTCAGGTTAAGAAGAAGCAATTTTTCAAAAACTTCATGACCATTATGTTATTTGGTGCTGTTGGTACTCTCATTTCATTTGTTATCATATCATTAGGTAAACAAAAAATAAATTAATCTAAACCAAACTCCCTAATTTCAAAATATCATTCTCATACATTTTGATGATATTTGTTTTTTTTTTGTGTGTGTAGGTGCTAAGCATTTTTTCGAGAAAATGAATATTGGAGATCTCACCTTGTCGGATTATCTAGGTACCCTAAAAAGATTTTGATTTTGATTTTGTAGCCATTGGAGAGCAAACCGCTTAATCTGTGGTTTGATTTTGCAGCCATTGGAGCAATATTCTCTGCTACAGATTCTGTTTGCACCTTACAAGTAAGAGTTTTCTTATGTAACATTCAAAAATATTACCATTTCTAGTACATTTGCTGTTAATGAATTTTTCTTATCCAACATTAAAAAAATATTACTATTTTTACTACATTTGCTAAGTGAGAATGAATTTTCTTATGCAACATTCAAAAATATTACTACATTTTCTAATTGATAATGATTTTTGTTTCCACACTTATAGGTGCTGAATCAAGATGACACACCTCTTTTATACAGTCTAGTCTTTGGAGAAGGTGTAGTGAACGATGCTACATCGGTCGTGCTCTTCAACGCAATACAGAGATTTGATCTCACAAACATCAATTCAAAAATAGCTTTAGAGTTTGCCGGTGACTTCTTTTATCTCTTCATCTTAAGCACAGCACTTGGTGTTGCGGTAAGCTCCTAAAATCCCATTGCTGATATTTTGGGAATAAAGTTTTTTAACTTATTTGTTTTTTTTTTCTTTTCAGGCTGGATTACTTAGTGCTTTCGTTATCAGGAAACTCTATGTCGGATCGTACGTGCATGCATGTGTATAAATAGATCGATAGATATATAAAACACAACGGGCTTATTCTAATCTTTAATATCTTTTTTGTAGAATCAGGCACTCAACAAATCGTGAAGTTGCACTTATGATGCTATTGGCTTACCTATCATATATGTTGGCAGAGGTTTAAAAAAAAGACAATATGAAACATTTTTGCTACATATTTTTTCAAAAGACAAATGAAACATTTCTCCTATTGCAGCTATTCCACTTAAGCTCTATCTTGACTGTATTCTTCTGTGGGATTGTTATGTCTCACTACACATGGCACAATGTTACAGATCACTCAAAGGTCACTACAAAGTAAGTTTTTTGTTTTCTTCAGCATATAAAACTTCACATTTTGGTGATTTTCGTTAACTAAAATCTATGTTCTTTGTGTAGACACACTTTTGCTGCATTATCGTTTCTAGCTGAGATTTTTATCTTCCTTTACGTTGGAATGGACGCTCTCGACATCGAGAAATGGGATGCTGTACGCAACAGGTGAGAGTCAATTACATATTTTTAAATATTTAATTTGGTTTCATTCTCTTGAATCTTTGTTTTAACAATTATGGGAAAACAGTCCTGGGCAGTCGATTGGAGTGAGTTCAATACTTCTTGGGCTTATTCTTCTGGGTCGTGCCGCGTTCGTGTTCCCTCTTTCCTTCTTGTCCAACTTGACAAAATCTTCACCGGAAGAGATCATTGATTGGAAGAAACAAGTAACCATTTGGTGGGCTGGTCTCATGCGCGGTGCAGTTTCTATGGCTCTTGCTTATAACCAGGTATGTTTTTTCGAGCAAACCGATCTAATCAAATAGGGTTTTTTTAACTAATCATTTCTCTCTGTTACATTATATAGTTCACAACTTCGGGACATACCAAGATTCTTGGAAACGCTATCATGATCACTAGCACCATCACAGTTGTTCTTTTCAGTACTGTGGTAAGTAAATTAAAGAAAGCCTTGCGCAAACCAAATCCGGTTTAACTAACTGAAAACCGTACCGAAAATAATAACTTTCCTTTTTGTTTGAGCAGGTGTTTGGAATGCTAACCAAACCGTTAGTGAAACACTTACAGCCTGCACCAAGACGGGTCCCGACACCGATGCCTTCATTCCGCGAGCCGCTCATCAATGGCGGTGGTAGCTACAGCCAAGGATATCCGCTGTTGATCAGTGACCATGGCCAATCAGAATACAACATTGATGAGCATATCACCCTGAGTATGTTCTTGAAGAGTCCTTCCAGAGCTATTCATCATTACTGGAGGAAATTCGACAACGCCGTTATGCGTCGCATATTTGGCGGCCGGGGCGTTTCTCTGATAGCTCCGAGTTCACCTATTGAGACTAGTGCAAGGAATTGGATCGAAGGACTAGAAGTCAAGGATGAACACGCCGAACCTTGACTATACGACAATGTTTAGTAAAAGATCTTTTTGACTTGTTGAACGCAACATGGTGGGACCGGCTCTCGTTATTTACCTCCAGTTTTTATTTAATTTTTTTGTCTCTTTTGCTAAATGGGAGTATTTTTTTTGGCTGTGATTTTCTTTTCTCGGGTTTCATTTTCGGTTGTGGTGTGATTTTTGTAGAGCCGGTCCAATTTTTCGTGGTTTGGGTTTTTGGTTTAGCTGCTCTCGTTGTAAAATTTGTATTTTCCATGTAAATAGGGACTAATATAGGTGTCACTTTGAGATGATTTAAGTGCACCTCCAAATGTGCGCTAATCGTTGATATAATTTTAGAGAAGATGTCATGTACCACAATGTATCGAATTACTATAAGACAAAATTAATTACCAAATTGTTTATGAAAACATATGGAAAGAATAAGGAACCTTAAAAGCAAATTATATTTGATATTATAATCTCTATCACAAAGAGTTTCTAGATAGATGATAGTAATCAGTAAATACAAGTAAGTATAAAAAAAAAGATAGTGAATATTGCTTTGACTAGATAAATGTTGCACCAATTTCATAACCAAAAAGCAGAGCTTCAAAGGCTGGAAAAAAACAATCTAAAAAAAGGTATATCTTAGCATAAGCAACAATGGTTTCGTATTAATCATAATCAAATGTTTGACAAACTACTCTCGAACGCACATGTTTTAGTCCCAGTAACCAATTTTTTTTTTCTCTTAATGGTGTAATAATCCGGGAGATCTTGTACCATAAAGTTTTAGACCAATAGAAAGAGGTGGTCTTGTTCCGCAATTTTGAGATTGCAAAGATAACTAGCTTTTGTAAAAAATTTGTTTGAAAATTTGTTCGAACCCCATTTAGTTATAATGTTTAAGCCATCATTTTTTTGTTCTTCTTAAGATCTTGCAACCTTGTCACACCATGTGTACGAATAGGGTCCTGAAATTCTTAGATAACACAAGACATTGACATTTTTACCCAGTTTTTGAAATTCTTAGGATTTGTTTATTTATTATCTGTTTAAAATTATAATTATATGGCTTAATCTTTCACATATGGATTGATGACTTCTAGTAGGGTGTCACTAAAATCAAAATGAGAGAAATGGCAGTTTGAAAAGCAATTGTACTTTAGGAATACACAATACTAGTACATGAAAAACAATACATCAAATTTATTGCACGGTTGTTTAGTCCACATGTTCAAAATATTTGTAATAATAATTTCATGTCCCAAAAAACAATATTAATGTAGAGTAGTTAACATCAAAATTATAAAAAAAGTAATAATAAATGAGTCTTTCATGTTATGAAATTTAAAGGATCAACTTGATAAAAAAAATAACAACATGTTAACCAACTTCGATAATGTTGAAATCAACGTTGTTATATGATCCTGTGAATATGAGTAAGACACAAGGTGAATTTGTTTGACTCTTTCGAATATCAGATTTCACATGTTTATTGTCGCTTTACATAACTCCAATCCATTTTTCAATTGAATTTAATAAAACAAAAGAATTATAGATGAACAATGAATAAGAAATAACTTAAAACTTTCCATATTTTACAATATAAATGATTGAATGCTAGTTAAGGTGTTCTATCAATGCAATCAATATATGTTAATTATTTTATACTAAAAAAGTTAATTGTCTAATTTTCCAAATTATGATCTGTTACTTTTTTTCCAAATAGTTTATAATATACTAATGGGTTGCCCGCCCTTCGGGCAGATTTTTTCCGCATTGGTAGGTTTTTTTATTTTGTTAGTTTTTCGGTTTTGTGATATTTTGTTGATTGTTTTGATAGAGATTGGGATAATGTTTGATTTTTGAGAATATGTTGTGTTTTAGACAATTGTTTTTTGTTTCATTATTTTTTTTGTTTTTTATATTTAATTTTTTTTCGTTTTTGTTTTGTTTACTTAGTGTGTTTTTTTTTTCCGGTTGGTTTTGAATCTGAAATATGTTGGTCTGTTATTTTTATCGTTTTTTTTGGTGTTTTATTTTATTTTATTTTTTTTGGTTTTATTATTTTGTTTTCTTTTGTTTTTACAATAATTTTTTTAGGGTTATTGTTATTAATTTTTTTCTGAAATATTGTTTGGCTCAGTCTGATCATTGACGGGTTGTTCGAGATACCCCTAAAAACCATAATCTTTTCCCTTTTTTTTCCATCTAAAACCTCCTTTTTTTTGGTATTTTTTTTCTATTTCCACCTAATGTTGTTATTGGTACTCTCAGTCAATGATTCGTGTCCAATTTCATTGTCGTCTTTTTCCCTTTTTCTTTGTACCGGTTCAATGTGCGTCGTTTTTTTCGTGTGGGAATGTGTCTACGGTAAGGATCGGTACAGTGGCACTAAACCAGTCTCTTTTGGTTCTGTTTTACTAAAGATTTGAGACAGCTTAATTATATATTTTTATAAAAAAAAAATTAGAGACAACTTATCTGATTCCAGTTTTGTCGGTGTTTTTTTTTCCTTTTTTTAATTACGGTTTGTCGTGGAGATTCCGATTGAGTATCGATTCCTTGTTTCTGGAATGATAGATCTATGTTTTTTTCTTCGATTCGGATATGGTATCATCATTTGGATTTTACCACTGTTGCGGGTCATTTTTACTTTTTAAAATCTCTTCTCCTAATATGAAAAGAAGAAGACGACGGCGATGATGATTGTAATTATGATGCTGTTTTTTTCTCTCTTTCTGGCATTTGTATTTTGTGGAATAATTGTGCCATCACAATCTTTGATGTAATAGGATTAACGAGACGACAATTCTCAAACAATCTAAAACAAAACAGATTGGAGAAAAAAAAACAAACAAGATGCAGACTATTAACATGAATACAGTCAAGTTCAGCAGCTGCACAAATTGAACTACTCCAACTCTTTTATTAACAAAATAAAGAATCATAAAAACATGATTTTCAACCAAACTCTGTACTTTAGAACATCACTCCCAAAAAAGATATAGCATCAGTATTCAAACGGTGTCACTATTATCTCCGACAGACTTGGGGTTGATATTAGTAGCCAACATAACGATTGGATCTCCACCGGCATTCTCGAGCTTTTGGTTGAGCAGGCAGACAGCTGCATCAAAAGCACTGACGCAAACTGTGTTGCCACTGCGAAATTGAAATGTAAACATTGTTAAATACAAATGAAAATAGAGAAATACATAACTCGGAATAGAGCTGTAATTTAAAGGTCAATACTTAGCAAGTCGAATATGAGTCATAATACGATGAATGGTTTGAGTCTCCTCGTTTTGAATAGCTCTGATATTGCTCACGAATCCAATGACGTCTGAGTTTGGTGTTTGGGAGAAAGAGTTAACTACTTTTAAAAATAGCACAGTCATCAATATCGTACGGAGTTTGTCTGACTCACCAGGAAGGTCGGTGTTTGTGTTAGCTAAAGCGAAGAGCTCTTCGTGGTAACGGAAATTAAACAGCTCCATGGGGATTTCGGAGTCACTTACAGTAAGTTCCATCATGGTTGTCTCGTCGGTAAACCGTATTGCAATGGTTGCTCCGGATCACGTCAAAGCGACGGATATCGTACATGGATCCTTCATGCAGTAGGCCTTTGAAATTGTTCAAACGGTTTACGTTAATAGATCCTTGGATCAATTTGGACTGGGAAAAACACATTTAAAAAGATGAGAAGCCAGTGCTACTATTATAAAGAGGGTAAAGATAGAGAGGAACAGATTTACAAAACCTTTGAATCAAGAAGCAACAGATCAACGCCCATGAGCTCTCCTCCTTTCTTCACATTACGGGCTTCCCAAAATCTAACCAGCCTTGCCACAACACGTTGCCCACTTCTACCAGCTTTCAAGTCAGAGAAGAGAAGAGGTAAGGCAGAAATATGTAAACTGTGTTCTTTGATTTGTTTCTCGAGAATGAGAAGAGATGGTGAGGATAAGAGTTTGGGAAACCTATTTATAGTGTGAGTACAGTCTCGGTGGCTTTAATTTTCATAATGAAAAGCGAATTAGTGGCAGCAATTAAGATAGGTAAACCGTTACCTGATTACATTTCGAAGATGAGGATTTGAAGGGATGTGAAGTAACGGCGAATTTGAATTAATCAACGTGTTTTAGTAGCCATAACTGTAGATTGTCGTGGTGGTGAGCGAAATAGTGAAGTAACGGCGAATTTGCAGCCGTAGGCGGAGAAGAAAACGAACGGAAATAAGAAATCATGCTAAAGTGGAGATGAACGAATATCAATTAATCACCGTGGCGCATCATCACGCCGTTTTGGTAGCCAGCGGGAATCGAGTTTGCAGACTCCATTGTTGCTCTGCTTGAAGATTATCATGGTGGTCTGTGAGATTGGGCAGACAGAGGAGGAGAAGAAATCGTACGACAGGAAGAAAGAGGTTCTGGAGATGGGCCACAAAATAACAATCTCAAATTGAGCCTTCTATTTGCACAGCCCAAATCACAATCTCTACACGTATAAATTTATAAAGGTGACGTGTTTGTTTCTAAGAAGGTCAATAGATGATGTGACATCATGAGAAATGAAGAAATATAATTTTATATATATAGATTTCAACAAATTTTCAAAGAAAGAATTAAAATAATTTACTTATATGATACGAAAATTATATTCTTATTGTGTTGCCTATTGCTGTTAATTAGATTTAATGTTTGTATTTTATGGTATTTTGGCCTATTGATATCCCTTTCATTAATGAAACATTTCAATGAAAATTATATCTTATATCCTTTAGTGATTTGTGAGCTAATTTAGAAGTTATCATGCATCTCCTGCTTCTTCTTATGATAAAACTTAGTTTGGTTAGTGTCACAAACCAACTAAATAGTTGTTCAAATCTGTTATAAATTGATTATTTCATAAAATATTTGGATTGTTGCTTCTTTTTTTTGCTGGAACTAAATTAAGAATCGTTTTGCTTGGCTTTAGTATATGAAAATTGAAAATATAATTTATAATTCTAAGTTTTCTCTTAATTTTTCTATTTAGACTTAGATTTGTTTTATGTTTTGCCTATTGTTGGACGGACAATGGTATACATTTAAAAGTTGGTTATTGAGGCAAAAAAATAGTATGATAGTTGATCTCAATTTTTTTAATTTTTTTATTTAAGTCTCAATACTTAATATTAATAGACATTTTGATCAGTTAATTTGTTTTTTCTCGTTTAATTTTGCATGAGGTAGAAACTTTACGTGACAAATATGTTATGATTCGATTTTGTTACATCCGGTTCAAATTTAATTTGGTTTTTAATCAGAAGAAATTTTCCTTTTGATGTTCTCATGAAAACACGTACGGACATCAATTTTATTAGTCTGTGGGAAAAATCCAAGCAAAACAAATTCTTCATGTTTTAGTACTTTTGAAGCTGATCTTATTTTTATTTCTCTCGTTTAATATCATTGTGTTCCCACTAAGGACAGAATGAGTGGGTATCAACTTATATAGTGACACAACAATCTTTTCCTTTTTTTAACGTTAGTGACAAATACAATCTGTCACGCATAAAATCCTGATGTGAAAATAAAACCCTGATAAAGAATTTAGAGGAGGAAATGTCCTTTATATATATATTCGTTTCTCAACTACATATAAATTCCATTAATAATTGAAACTTCTTTTGGCCGTCAGGCATCATATGCATCAACTCACATGCGCGTCTCTAACCTCCTGGCATTTTGGGAATTATGCAACATATATGCTTAAATACGTTTAATTCACAATCCTACATTGCTTTCATTCGATAAAGACTTCGTAAAATTATATGAACAACAACAATATAAAACGGTGTTTATTCCGGTTATACTAAGTGGTACTTAATGCATGCCCATAAAAAGTAAACCGTAGTGTGCGATTATACGATAATAAAAGTTAGCTGTAAAGTTCGTTAAGAAGGAAAAAGAAAAACACGAAACTGTAAAGCATATGACACATTGAAACGTGATGTCAACTTTATCAAAAGATCCTTTAGGAATAAAAACAAAAATAAAGTAAGTGCAGAAACAAACAAATGAAGTCCTCGACCATATAGAAGTTCCTAAGTACTATAAGAATTTAAGAAATATATAATGCGTAATTTCCTTCGTCTCTAAATATAAATTCGATATATAATTAAGTTGATATTTTGCGCTATGTATTACTCAAATACCGTAGAATTAAGTTACATTTAGATATTTTCAGAGCTCTGAAGTTGATTCCCGACGTTTTCATATTATTAACAAGAGATTCAAAACATAAAAACAACAAAATTTTATTCGAGATATTAAGGGACAAATAAACTCGTGAAAACAAAGACGTACGTACGTGAGTATATATAAAAGAACTAAAAAGCTGAAACCGCAAGAAACCGGAGCGAGAAACACGAGACGGCGGCGAAGACAACAGAGAGGACAACTCCGGGAGCTTGAGAAGACGGTGAAGCAAGAGAAGAAGCCGGTGGAGAAGCGGATGGAGCAAAAGCGGGATCCGGATCGGCTAAAACGTCGTCGGTCTCGGGATCTGGAAGAGTTGAATTAGAAGATGGGATGGTTTGTGTGGAGGAGACGGCGGGGGAAGGGAGGAGAGGAGCGATCTCCGGCGAGATTTGTTCTCCGAAAGGAGAGATTGTTGGAGAAGAGGGGATTGTATTTGTGGTTTGTGAAGAGAAAGAAAGTGAAAAGAGAGAGATGAAGGTGATGAGTGTTATGAATAAAGATGATGAAGCCATTTTTTGAGGTTACTGTAATGATGAACAAATCAAAGCTCTCTCTCTACTGATCAGAGTGCATTTTGGGTTGTAATGATACTGTCCCTATAAAAAGAAACTTTTTAGCTTTAATAGTAGAAAATAGAATTTGAATGAAATGAAATTTGTCTCACTTTTTTTCTGAAAAAGTATTGTTTGAAAAATTAAAAGGATGTGTTCGGTGGAAAAGAAGAATACTTTTGTTGAAAATCTTGAAGAGTACACATGGAAGTGGATCAAATTTTAGTTTATTTAGTAGAAATTAAATGTGTGTATATATATAGATATATATATATTTTTTTTTATTTTTCAATAAATCTTCTAGCTTTAAATAATTTATATACAAAAAAAAAAGGGCAAAATTCCTAATTTTAATCTCTACATTATATTTTTTGAAGTACATGTTCGAAATCTAGTTTTACATAATTTCATAGTCCGAATCAAATAAGACTATTTTCTTAAGAAATTTTTTTTGTTTAATAATCAATTAATCAGTTTGAAAGAATACTAGAACTTATTATGGATGTATGTTATATGTATTTTTTTCTAGAGAGTGGATGGTGAATTACGAAATAAAAATCTAACCCATGCCACTTAATCCATATGATAATTAAGTTCTACTTAAGTAACTAAGTTAATTTGTTACTGGATGTGTTTTTTAAGAAAATCACTTTAGCCAACTATACGTATGTTGGAGTGTTCCAAACCAATTATTGTTGTCTTTTGTTCTAAACTTGGCTGGTGAGAAAAAGCTTAGTGGTGTTAGATATGGATTTCTTTCTGGTTGCTAATTTTAATGATATACCTTTTTGAATCTGAGTTTGCTTAAGCTTTTGGTTACTGTTAAATATATATTTTTATCTCGATAAGTCTAACAAACCAAGTCTAAGAAAATAGAAATATACTATATGAAAGTACCAAGTTAAATTTTAACTTGGTTAAATTAGTTCTACTGTGAGCTTCCCATCATCACCGGAAGAATCCACATCAACAACTCTAGTCTTGAACATGAATTTCACCTTTTGTTTCTTTAGTGAACGCTGAAATTCCTTCCTAATTTCACCATCCATTGTCGATACTATATTTGATGTAGATTCAACAACTGTGACTTCATATCCAAACAGTCCCCAAACTGAACCCATCTCTAAACCAACAAAGCCAACACCAATGACGACAAGTTTTTTGGAACTTCAGTGGAGACAATGCTGCAGTTGATGAGACAACTTTCTTTTCATCAATACTAGGCAGAGACTTGACATCATAACCAATTGCAATTATGATATGTTTGCCTCTCACAATTGTGTTTCCTCCCTCAACCAGGTCTACAGATACTTCCATCGGAGACAT
This sequence comes from Euclidium syriacum, assembly GCA_900116095.1. Classification (NCBI taxonomy): domain Eukaryota; kingdom Viridiplantae; phylum Streptophyta; class Magnoliopsida; order Brassicales; family Brassicaceae; genus Euclidium; species Euclidium syriacum. The sequence continues at coordinate 16,662,609 of FPAK01000003.1, forward strand.
AAACTTACCATAATCCTTAACGTAGTTTACTTTGCTTCTTAAACAGACATTTGACACCAATGAGAGATTCTTGATGGTTGTGTCTTTTTGGACTAATGTTGCAGAAATATCAATCTCAACCAGAGAGATCTTGAGACCGTGGTTAGCAAAGGCATGTTTTGCCGAACGGAAAAAGACCTAAAAGAAAACACATAATATGTCAAGTCTCCAGAATATCTCCATTCAACAAATGCCAAGTAGATAACTTTCTCTAGATTCACCAAAACTTAAGCATGCTGAGGGAAATAGCCTAATATATCACAATCTCCATTTCCGTGGAAATGAAGCACAAGCAAAATTTTATTATAAGCTAACTAGATAATTATCATAAGCTAACTAGATAATGTTGTATACATTCCTCATAGCTTAAGCATAGTGAGGAATTCAACAATAAACTTAGTTGATAATGTCGTATAGCTTTCATCAAAGCTTAAGTAGAGTGAGAGAAGTAGCCAAATAGAAACATAGTGCAAAAATTAAGGTTTACAGTTTTAACATCTTTGGTCAATTGGTTTCATAAAAATAAATTTTGCATGTAGAAGACACAAAAATCCGAAAGCCATTTTCGCAATCAAGCAAAATCAGAGTTCTAAGAAGAGGGGAAACGAGAAAAAAATAGGAGAATTAAGTTATTAGAGAGGGGAAAATGAGTTTCTAAATTACCTTTGAAGGAATATTATCGGCGTTAAGAAAAATACCACTGAGACTTCTCAATGCAGGTTGTCTTGAGACTGAGCTGCGCCACCTTTAACGCCGCCACGTAACCTCCAGACTCTCCTCCGATTACGACAACTTTGCTCTCGTCGGATTCAGATAAAACAAATCCGCGGGATATGGAGAGTGAGAATCTGAAAGATAAAGAGATATTTATGTTCCTAGTGAGTCTCGTCATCGCTATCAACGAATAAGTCATTGTCGGGATTTGTTGTTTTCTCTTATTCCAGGGTAAGTTTTTATTTTATTTTAGTTCATTTTTTCTGCCTTTATCTCATAATCAAGAGGATAAAGACGGGTCAATTGCAGAAAAAAAAACTAAAGAGGCCATTAGGGATGATAACCGGAAAAAAGAATGCTAATCAAGATTAAAGAGAATAAAATACAATTATTTTGGGCATAATATGTTCATTTTCACCTGGATAATCCAATAGGTTATTGACATCCATTCTACTGCGGTTGTCGATATTATTAATCATAAACTCAAGTTCATATAACATGTCATCCTCACTGCCACTAGTAGATTCATCTAAATTCCTTGATACAACATCCTATGAATTGCAGTGTGGATCAATTTGTTATTGTCATTTGTTAAATATAAATTGGAAAAATTGAAAAATAGAAAAAAAATATAAAATATATAAATTTATATTTTTAAGTTAATAAATATTAATTAGTCGATAAATTAATAACTATATAAATTAATAAAATATCACCGCCCCGATATTTTTAATTTATAAAAATTTAATGTAATTGCTTTTTCTATAATCCAACAGTGGAACAAAATAATATTTGGTTAGTTGTACTCTATATTTTTTTAATTTTTATCTATATTTATAAATGGAAACTTGAAAAACCTGAGCAAAACCAAGCCTAACCAAAATCTGAATACCCAGGTCTAATTTTGATTACAAATTTTTAAAACATATATAGTTAATTAATTATGAAAGAAAGACATTTTGTTATAAAATGTAAAAAAGATTGTAGTAAAAAAATACTTTTGATTTTTGGGCTAATGCCACCAATCCAAAGCCACCTACCATGTTTAGTTTAGTGCTATGTATTAAAATGAAAAAAATACCAAAATTTTTTAGAATCTAAAATCTCAGAAGCGTTGAAAAAAAAGACGCAAGGTCCGTTTGTTTGACGTCTCAATGGCAGCTTCTTCAACTACTCCTCGTCTTACCTACCCTTCTCATCCACGATTATCACCAACCTCCGTCGCCAACCGCCGTCTTTCAGCCGCCGATTTCCCTCTCCGCTTCAAATCGAAATATTTTTTCGCCGAATTTTCTTCTTCACTGCAAATCAGAAGTGTCCCGGTTCCGGTAGTATTCTCTGATCGACGGCGCCATCGAAGCATGGAGCCAAGCAATGTCTATGTTAGTGAATCTTCTTTTCTATTCCTTTTTTCGGCAATCTCTTGGCTAAGGCTAGATAACGATGAATTTGAAGATTTATCGGTTTTAATAAATTTGATCTTTGTTCTGAATTTTTTCGATGAAGAGTTTGATGATTCGTGTAGAACATTAGCTTCCGTAAATAACAATTCGCCTTAATCGATGTTCAGAATTTTTGTTTAGAACTTCTAAGTAGTAGTCGTAGTTGGATTTGAAACTACAGCTGAAAAGCCGAAGCTAATGGATTGTGGAATTTTATCATTTCTGGTGACGTTAGGTAGCTTCAAATTCCACGGAAATGGAGATCGAAAATCAAGAAATTTTGAAGAATCCGAGTTTGATCTGTGCTCCTGTGATGGCGGATTCAGTAGACAAGATGGTGATTGAAACGCTCAAAGCTCAGGAATTGGGTGCAGACCTGGTGGAAATTCGATTAGATGCTTTGAAAGTTTTCAACCCTCGTGATGATCTGAAAACCATTATACAAAAATCTCCTCTTCCCACTCTATTCACCTTCAGGTTTGTGTGTGTGTGTGTTCAAGCTTTGAGACTCTATAATGATTTTTGGACTAGTTCTTGGGCTGCAGTATGAGTAATGTTCGTATTTTGTATGATGACTGTTTCGTAGACCAAAGTGGGAAGGTGGTCAATACGAAGGTGACGAAAACGAGAGATTGGATGTGCTCCGGCTAGCCATGGAGCTGGGAGCTGATTACATTGACGTTGAACTTCAGGTAACCATCGTAAACACTGAAGAATTTTGGTATTGAGGTTTTTTGAACATTTGATGCTTATTAGTGTCTGCTACTTTCATATTAAGGTTGCAAGTGAGTTCATCAAATCAATTGAGGGAAAGAAGCCTGAAAATTTCAGAGTAATAGTTTCGTCCCACAACTATCAGAGTACCCCTTCTGTCGAGGAACTTAGTGACCTTGCTGCAAGAATACAACAAGCTGGAGCTGACATAGTGAAAATTGCTACTACTGCTGTTGACATCACAGATGTTGCTCGCATGTTCCATATAACCTCAAATGCTCAAGTAAGTGCCTTTAAAATCAAGCATTTGCTTTATCTCTGAATGTGATACTCTGCTGTCATTGTCTGAACTTCTTTCACTCAAATCGCAGGTTCCCACGATTGGACTTGTAATGGGAGAAAGAGGTCTAATGTCTCGGATTCTTTGTTCCAAGTTCGGTGGATATTTGACTTTTGGCACCTTAGAATCTGGAAAAGTTTCTGCACCTGGTCAACCAACGATCAAGGATCTATTGGATCTTTACAACTTTAAAAGAATCCGTCCTGACACTAAGGTGTATGGAATTATTGGCAAGCCTGTCAGTCACAGCAAATCACCTATTGTTCATAATCAAGCTTTCAAATCAGTTGATTTTAATGGAGTATATGTCCATCTGTTAGTTGACGATCTTGCAAGCTTTCTCCAAACATACTCATCCTCTGATTTCGCTGGATTCAGGTAAAATACATTTTAAAATGTCCATTGGCACACAAGAACTTTTGGGTGAATAATGTAAATCTGTTATAAATGCAGCTGTACAATTCCTCACAAAGAAGCTGCATTGCAATGCTGTGATGAAGTTGATCCATTGGCAAAGGTATGATTTGCTAATTACAACCAGATAATTCTGATAGCAGTCATTATCTGGTCGGGTTCACTCTGAATGCTTAATATAAATATCTTACAGTCTATAGGAGCGGTGAACACTATACTAAGAAGAAAAAGCGACGGAAAGTTATTGGGTTACAACACAGACTGTATTGGTTCCATTTCTGCCATTGAGGATGGCCTACGTCGTAAGTTCTATGTTCACAGCTTTCATCCGTTGTTGCTCCTCGTAGAGAAGTTTTACTTTTAGTCGTGGAGTCTTATCCTTTGCGTTTCACATGGTCAGGTGATCCAAGCAGTGTAACTTCTTCTTCGTCTTCTTCGCCGTTAGCTGGTAAAACAGTAGTGGTTATTGGTGCCGGTGGTGCAGGAAAGGCGCTTGCTTATGGTGCAAAGGAAAAAGGAGCCAAAGTTGTAATTGCTAATCGAACTTACGGTATAACACATGTCCTAAATTGGTACTTGTCGCTTTGATGAATAACTGTTATATGACCGGTAACGGATGATATGTTTTGTTTCTGAAGAACGAGCCGTAGAACTGGCGGATTCCATTGGAGGAAAAGCGTTATCGCTTGCGGATTTAGATAACTTTCACCCAGAAGATGGCATGGTTCTAGCCAACTCCACGTCTATGGGTATGCAACCAAATGTTGATGAGACTCCCATTTCCAAGGTAAGCTATTTGTTCTCCTGTTATGTAAAGAACAAAAACCTGGTTACAAACTCTCTTGTAGTAAGCTAAGTAGCTTTGTCTTTGTTTTCCCAGGAGGCATTGAAGCACTATGCGTTAGTCTTTGATGCGGTTTATACACCGAGAATCACTCGACTGTTGAGGGAAGCAGAAGAATGCGGAGCCATAACTGTGTCGGGCTCAGAGATGTTTGTGAGACAGGCTTATGAGCAGTTTGAGATTTTCACCGGTTTGCCCGGTAAGTCAACGAACTCATACCAAGTAAAATCCATAAAACTTAAAACGAAAATAGCTGACTTGTTTGTTCAATTGTTTGTGCAGCTCCAAAGGAACTCTTCTGGCAAATCATGTCAAAGTACTGAGACCAATATTTTGTTTGTGTTGTGTGTTTATGTTCCATCTTCCTCGAAAACTCAATTCAATAAGACGTTAGAAATGCCAAATTTGTATTTTTTTTTTTTTTTTTTGAGGCCATGCTAATTCTCTCTCTGTATTTATATAAACTATAAAGCTTGTTGAGTTTATGGAAACCATAGGTTTACAAGTGCAATATCAACTAGCGCTTGTGAAATTGTAACATTATAAAACACTCTTGATAACAGAAATGCACGGCTCATATTAAATCTTCAATTGATTTACACATAATTGGGAAATAGTACTAAGTAGGAAAAATATCCCAATTCCAGTTGTTAACTTTGACCAATGATTTTGGTAATGAGAAGCTGTGAGATTGACCAACGGTGTAACTAGACTAAATTCAACTAAAATTTGAGGATTATTATAGTTACATTTTTTTTGGGTCCAATTCTGGTAATTTAGGATTTTTTGTACTTTTTTTCCACAAAATGCGAAGCTGATTTTATGGAAAAGATATCTCTAAAGTCTAAACAGTTGAATTATCAATCGTAACCTTTCGGGACCAGACCAATCCACATGTTCGAGCACCTTTTCATATCTATACTTTTAGTATTTCGTACGTCTCAAAACTTATTTGTCCCACTTTTTATTTTTACTAGTTTCTCTAATTAATATCATGATATTTTTTTGTTAATATTGTTTTATTAAATAATATTACTTGTGTCATTTTGCTTCTTATTTATGCGTTATGTAAAATCATGTATGGAGACACGACCACAAAAGTAAATAAAATAATGTATGGACAAAAAGTATTTCTGTAACATTCATTAAATTACCAAATGGGTATTTTGACCAGTTTCCCAAAAGCAAATTTCCTTTAAACGGAAAACAACAAAAATAAAGCACTCTAAAAAACCCATCGGACATCGAGGCTTTCTATCGCAGGAGTTGTTTCCCGCCAAAACAATTTGGCAAAATGAGGATTTTCCCACGCGAAATGGGAAATTAAATCAATTAAAAATCCCACAAAGAACATACAGATTTTGTTCGTTTATTTTTTTTCCGCCAGATCGCATTTCTCTCCACACCCTCGCGTCTCCTCAAGCAAAGTAAGCTTCCTAATTTTTGTTTTTTGTTTCTTTGTTGATTTTTGTGTTTCCATTATTGAATGCGTCACTTTGATTCGAGATTTGGAATCTCTTCGTCTGCATATGTCTCTCAACGTAGCCTTTATTATTGCTCTCACCTGGGCTTGTGTTCTTTTACTTCCAATTTTCAGTTTCAAGATTTTGATTTTGATACTTTGCCTTGGAAAGTTTTTCTTTGTAATTTGATAAACTTTTAAAAATCTGACTGTAATTTCGGAGTCTTAATTCTGGCAAAAATTGGAGGGTTAATGTGCAATTAATTTTAAAATATGTTATTTGAAATAAACCCCAAAATTAATCGAATTTACCAGAAAAACCAAACGCTTAGAACAATACTTAGATAGATGGTGGTTTTTAGTTTTACATCCTAGACGGTTAACTTAGCCGGAGTCCTTCCTCTCCACCGTTCGACTGCTGCCCTCCGGTGAGCTCTGAAATCTTCTCTCACTCTTTAATTAGTTACCTCTAATTTTCGATTGGTCAGATCGTATATATATTTTAATTCCGGAAAAATTCTTCTCTTGTTTCGTTCGCTCCACTATTCGCCTCCGCAATAGGCGAATTTCGCCGCCGGTTATTATCTTAGTTGTTCGAATTTCATTTTCGGTTGGCTTCTTGGACTGTTTTGTTGGGCTCCTTTTGTTCTCTTTTGCTTTAATCACATCGGAGTACTCACAAGGGTATTTTAGAGAACATAGACATGGTTAGGGTTTTTGGTTTTCGAATTTTCCTTTTCTAATTTTGACTTTTTTTTGTTTTCTCAATCATCGAATGTCACGAAAATGAACGTTTTTATTATACAGCAGTTTAAAGTTATAATTGCAGTGTCATTTGACTGATGGAAGCTTTATATATGTGTAACAGATCTAAGGAGAGGCGAAATTGGGGAAGGTTTATTTATATTCCTCTCTGGGTTTGGTGGATTCTATGATATACTTGTGCTGAATCGATTATGAGTATCAACAAAGATGAGGCTCTAAGAGCCAAAGAGATAGCAGAAGATTTGATGAAGAAGACAGATTTCACCGGTGCTCGTAAACTTGCATTGAAGGCTCAGAAAATGGATTCCACCTTGGAGAACATATCTCGTATTATAATGGTGTGTGATGTGCACGTTGCTGCAACAGAGAACATGATTGGGAATGAGAAAGATTGGTACGGGATACTTCAGGTTGAGTTTCCTGCTGATGAAACTATGATCAAGAAACAGTACAGGAAGCTCGCACTTCTTCTCCATCCGGATAAAAACAAGTCCCCTGGTGCTGAATCTGCGTTTAAACTGATCGGTGAAGCTCAGAGGATACTATTGGACAACGATAAGAAAAAGCTTTACGACATTAAACGTAAAGCTTCGAGAAAGCCTGCAGCACCATCATATAAACCAAAGGAGAATGCTCAAGCTCAACCAGCACCATCATATAAATCCCATCCTGTGCCGAACTATCACACACAGCCTGCTTATGGGCCAAACGGTCATATGAGAAACTTCTTCAACGGATTGAGACCTGAGAACGGGCATCTCAAGCAGAATGCTCAAGCACAACCAGCCGGTATCAATCTCAGTTCAATTTTTACGACCGTTTGCTTCTTCTGTAGAACGAGTTATACGTATCATCGGATACATATCAACAAACAAGTGACTTGTCAGTCTTGTAACAAAAAGTTCGCTGCTGTTGAAACCCCTTACCAGAATGTACCATTGGCGAAAAGCACATGCCAGACTAATTTCTCCTTCCCGCAACAGAACATGTTTCCAGGTCAAAAGACTACCAATGATGAACCTTACAAGCGTCCAGAGAACCCTGCTCCTACAAAGGCGAAGGCGAGTGTCCCTGTGCCTCCGGTTTTTACTGCAGAGAACAACAATGGGAAGAAGAAGAGAAAGGCCATGGTTGAATCTAGTGAAAGCTCTGTTAGTAGCAGCGAGACAGAGGACGATGATGTTGCAACTACTGATACTAAGTCCTCACTAGATTTGGAGGCTAATAGAGAGCGTCGGAGGTCAGTCCGTAGCAAGCGTCAGGTTTCTTATAACGAGCATGTGAGTGATGATGATGTAGACTTAGGCGACAACGATGAGGAAGGGTCTGAGAAAAATATAGATACTGAAAGGGAAGAAGAGCCAGTAGACGAAAAGCAGACGCATACCGAAAGCAAAAACTCGAAGAAGAGAAAAGAAGAACAGGTGGAAAGCTCTGATTCAGAGGAAGATATAAGTACAGAGAGTGCAGCAGAACCAAATATTATCAACTGTGGTGATCCTGATTTCAATGACTTCGATAAGCTGAGGGAAAAAAGCTGTTTTGAAACTGGTCAGATATGGGCTTTATATGACGATGGCGAAGAGGGGATGCCTAGATTTTATGCTCTCATAAAGAAAGTGACAAGTCCGAATTTCTCAGTTAGGTACGTATGGTTAGAAGCAGACGATGATCAAGATCACGAAACACATAATTTGACTGTTTCTGTTGGTAAGTTCGAACTTGGAGGAGAAGAGAAGGCGAATGAGACAATGGTTTTCTCACATTTGGTTCAAAGCAAAACAAAAAACAGAGCACGGAAGTTTAAAGTGTTCCCGAAGAAAGGAGAGATCTGGGCACTATACAAGAACTGGAACATCGAGGAGTCCTCTGAGTTGGATACTCCTCCTAAGTACGAATACGAATTCGCGGAGATCTTGTCCGATCATGCAGAGGGAGCGACTGTAAGTGTTGGGTACTTGTCTAAAGTGGAAGGCTATTCATGTGTTTTCCGTCCATTGCCGGAGGAAGAATCTGACACTATTGAGATTCCGCCTCGAGAGTTCTGTAAATTCTCGCATAGTGTTCCGTCGTTTCGATTGACAGGAAATGAAGGAAGAGGTGTAAAGGAAGGTTGGTACGAGCTTGATCCAGCTGCTATACCAGGATCTGTCTCTCAGAATCAAGACAATCAACATTCTCCACCTTCATGATCTGCCTGTTGATATTTCTCTCAATCAGGATGACTCTTGGAGCCGTTTTTATATTGTTCAGGCGTACAGAGGTTTAACATGCTCGAGTCATGATTCTGGTGGGAGATTTTTTGTTTATTTTATCTTTAGCCCTTGCGTTTTCTCTTTTTTTTTTCGTTGCTTCACTCAAAGACTTAGAACTTAACTTAGAATTTGTCTGTCTCTCTAAACTACATTGTTGTTATAAGTAAGAAACTGTGGAATCAAGTTGGTACAGACCCGTTTTGGCCATGTTTATGCTTGTGCTATCCGTCTCCGTCACTTGTAAGTTGTAATATAACATCAGTTTCAGTATGTTTTTTCCTCTGGTAGAGAACGCATATAATGAATGGGATTGTTGTTGTTTGGTTACAGTGATGAAAATGTAGGAATTAAGTTATAGATGCTTAATAATATAACAAAAGGGCGTTTGGTCTAGTGGTATGATTCTCGCTTTGGGTGCGAGAGGTCCCGAGTTCGATTCTCGGAACGCCCCTTTTTTAAACTTTATATCTGTCTTCTTTTTAGTTCTCACAGCAACAGCAAATGATGACAACAAAGTGACATGTTAATTAAGTGAAGATAAAACACCTGCCGTTTATATTTTAACAAACGGCAAGAAGTGTATGCCCCGTTATCAACAAAACGGCAAGCAGTTGTAAAGTTTGCAGACAAAACAAACACCCAATCGTTTAACATTGCAGAAACAGGAAGGAGTGGAAACCGCGAACAAGAAAACGGCAAGCCGTTGTGCATTTATTCATTACAGAAGAAACATACAACAACTCATTTCACCTGATTACATGAATGTCTTTCTCTTGCACAAATTATCAGTCCCCGGAAGAAAAAAAAGACAATTTCAAAAGGGGACACAAAAAGGAACATGTTGGAAGAAGAGTGGATATATTTACATTTTACAGGTCACTGGTGGATCCAAATGAACAACTTCTTCGTCTTCTTCCGTAACTCAAGGAAGAACAGAGAACCGGAAAGAGATTTCACACTTGACTTGAGTTTTCAGCAACACGTACACGCCAAGCGAAATAATGTAGATATAACGAGTTTAAGCAAACTGCTATCCCAAAACCAAGAATCCCTGCAAATAGTATAGAATAGATCGGCGATAGTTTAACCTGAAAACAGAGAGGATTGAGGAAAATGTGTTGATTTTAATTTATCATGTAATAAACAAATGCGGAAAACGGATAAAAGTGAGATGGTATTTGCTTACGGTAGCATATAATAGATGAACCAACATGCCTACAAGTGCAAACTCAAGTGCTGCGTATGTCCATATGTATTCTCTGATAGCTGTAAACATAGTCCAATGTTTTAAGCTTTTGTTGCCGAATAAAGGACAAAGAGAGACTTTTGAGAGTTGTGTGTACCGAGAACAATGGCGAAAACGGATGCTAAGAGACCCAACGTTAATGAAAATGGCGCTGCGATGTAGATAGCTTGCTTGTTCAAGTCACGAATCTACAAAACATAGAAAATCCATCTCAACTTGCTTTTTCAAGTCACAATCAATCAAAACATAGATGGCGAATAATCAAATACCAGTAACTGCTCGAGGAAGAAGAAGTAACACACTGTGCTGATTAGAACTAGCACCACAAACTCTTGCCAAGCACTGTACCAAATCCATTCTTATTAATATCAGTTGTGTTATTTCCAAGAACGGTGAAAAAAAAACAGAGAAGAATCTTCAAGTTAGTTTACCTAGCGGTGTGCGACTGCGTATTCTGTTGATTACGATCACGCCTGTTGTTTGGTTGATTCGTTGTAGGCACACGAAGTAATGTAACCGGTAAGTTCTTGACTTCTTGTCTACAAACATCACATGTTCTCGTTCCCTTTGTACTAAACCACTTAATAGCACACGCTTCATGAACAAGTCTAAGATCACCTTTGCAGCTACACTCCATTTTCAGAGTATTACCTTCTTCACACACATCGAGACATATCCTACACACCGCTTCTTCTTCTGGAATTTCTTCATCTGTTTCTTCTGGAGGAACAGGAGAGACTTGATCTGCCAAAGAAAAGCATATGAAAGAATGAAAAAAAAGTTCTAAATTCCGTCAATTGATCTGTTGGAAACATGTACCTGCATTTGTTTCAGCTTTGCGGTTATCGAAAGAGATGGATCTCACAATCACTTTGTTTCTTCCGGGCATTGACAAGGATCTTGCAACAGCTGGATAAGCATAATCTTTCTGCAACAAAAATCCAATCTTTACTTTAGTTTGATTCCTTTTAGTGAAGAGGATCATATTGTGGGATAGAAATAAACTTACATTAGGCGGTTCACCAGCTGAAACCTGAGTAGTAGTAGATACCACAGGAGATAACTTAATGGCATGTCTACTAGGAAGCGACAAGCATCTTTTCCAATAAGGCGCAGTAGTAGTCGTTGAACTAGCGGTGGTATTAAGCTTTTTAGCGGTTTCCATGAGACTTGGAGATAGTAAAGAGCTTTTCTCGCTCTCTGGATGAGAAACAACTTTCTTCTTCAAGCTTAAGTTTCTTAAGATTCCTCTTGGTGATGATGTACTTCCACTTTTGAATGAACTTGTGGTTTTCAGTGAGCTCTTTGGGTTACGGATACCACCAAATGGAAATGGTCTTGAGGGTATTTGTATTGAAAGATCCAATTGGGTTTCGCTTTGCACATCTTCAGTAGATTTTTCTTTAACCTGATGATCACCCTATTAAGTAATAATGTCAATAAACAATCTTTCTACATACCCAAACTTTTGAGTAAACAATCTAATTTGTCAATGAAAACAATCTGAACTTTTGTAGTGAGTGAATAAACCCCAAATTGTAATAGTAAAGATCTGAACAATGAATTTTGTACTTCTCAATTCACTTTTCTCCACAGAAAAGCTAAAAACTTTCTTCTATGTATAAAACAATCCCAAGTGGGTTCACTTTTTTTTTGGTATTTATAATAGAAACATAAATAAAAGCAAAAGCAGATGCTACGGCTACTAAGTGAATCAGATTTTTGATCAAATCCAGATTCCAGATGCACAAATGAAGAGAAAAGCTTTCAGATTTTATGATTTAATCATATAAACCCTATACGATAATCCAAACCGTATCAATCAGAAAAGGAAAAAAAATTACAAACATAAAAAGAAACCCAGATACGTTTTCTAAGGATTTTCAGATAAAAACGTTTAATTTAATGATTTAGAAAGAGATTTTGAGGAAAAGCTTTCAGATTTACCTGATAATCTACAAACCCTTAAAACGGATTAGGTTTTATAAGAAGAGACGAAGATAAAAAGATTTGAAATACCTGAGAAGATGAATGAGGAAGAGGAGGAGAAGAGGAAGAAGAATCCCCCACGATTATAGCAATTTCGGGTTGTTGAGCTGCCGAAGCTGAATCTTGCATCATGATCGAACCAAAAATTAAACCGATTATTATAAAAATTATATCGATACGAAATCAGAAGCCGCTCGACAAATATTCTGAGCGGAGATAGAGAGATAGCAATCTATAAAGATGAAATGAAATAATTGTGGATTTTATTTATTTATTTATTAAGCTGAATCCACGACTGACATTATACGAAAAGGCTTTTAATATTTTATCAGTTAAATAATTAATACGTATGCCACTGACACTCATTTATCACTCTTCTTTAATTTCCCATGTTAATTTTAATAAATATTTAAAAGAATTGTTAATGGAAAATATTTTAAAAATCGACATCAAATAAAACGAATCATATTCTTGTCGTTGATTTCGACGAATGATGACGAGGAAAATTCAACGTTACGAGTTTCGTGGCTCATGTTCTTGTCGATTGCCGTCATTTTCTAGGAAAATTTCACTGTCCTAATTAGTTCTTACGTATTGATGATTTTATGTGTAATAATATATATGGTTTCAACTATTGGATTAAAAAAAGTTTTGCCAAGAGAATGGATTTGAAAGGAAACACTTTCCAAAGTATAAAAAGCTACTTTTTATAAAAATTAAAATAAACTTATCTTTAAATTTAGGTTGATGAACTTTATGAGCGGCTTTATATATTACAAATATACAATTATAAATATTTCAAACTCACAAGCCACGATGCTTTAAAAACTTGCTCTTTAATTTCACACCTAGAATTTCTTGTGTAAACTACTCTATTTCACAAGTAACACATGTTAAAATCGTACACTCCAGAAAAAATAATCATGCAGTTTGGTAGGCTGCGTGGATTTGTGGTTAACACCTAAACTATTGAATTTACAATAACTAGGAACATTAAGTATTTTTTTGTTTTTTTTGACAAGGAACATTAAGTATTGAATTTCTAGTTCATTAAGAAAAAATAATTAGATTAGATTACAAGTTCGGTCAAAAACAAAGGTTTTTTCGGCTTATTAAAAAAACATATGAAAGAGGTACATATTTTTCATTTAGGACATATAGAGAATACATGATGGACAAGCCATGGCAGTGAAAAATATTAAAATTTGTTACCTCAATATTTGACAAACCATTTAAAATCCTTTTTAAGAAACTTACAAAAAAAAAAATTCTTTCAATCAAGTTTTTAATATTAATCAAATTTTTCTGAACACGAACAAGATTTTTGAAATCAACAATAACATGGCTTTTTATTTTTATAAGATATGATTGGTGAAAAATCGTTATGAAATTATTAAATGTAAGCTGGAATGGTAAGTATTTATAAAATATTACAAAGAAATGAAAACGAGCAGTAAAAAAATGTATACAAAAGTTTAGAGTATTGTTTTTTTATCACTTTCCATACTGTTAGGTGACTACTGACTATTAAAAGGGGGTATACCCCTTACTGTTGTTACCAAGCCATGTGAAAAAACTTATTTAACAGTTTAATAATTGTTTTCAATATATTTTTTATGTATGTACGTGTAAGTATAATAAGAAATAAGTTTAGTGGTAGCTAAATGCCTAAATCCGATGTACATTTCCCAAGTGAACTTTGTCTTGGATTAAATTCATGAAATTCTTGATCCTTATAATTTGTCTCCACGCTCTTCACCATCCGAGACCATCCACAAGCATGTGCATGTGTAAAATGTACTTTTGCACAAAGTTTCACTAAACTAACAAAAAAATTGGTGTACTTTAATTATGATCCAGTATCATTTGTAAAGATCTTTGAACAGTTTAATTAGAGTTCATCTTTAAAATATTGAACATGGTCCTTCATTGTTTTTTTTCCTACTGTTGAGCCGACCTGGTTACTATTCTAGTAGAACCCACAAGCAGTTTAGGAAAGCTGACAGCTCATGTGGGGAACGACGGTTTCTTGTGAAACATGTAACAAGACATTTTTTTTTGGACATCTATCCTATGCATGGATACACAACAAACATATATTTATGTATTTATGTCTATATGAAACATTGGGCCTAAGTGTTTTGGGAGATATAAAAAGAAAAAAACTGAAATAAAAATAAAATCGATGAAATATCAGATAACTGTCGACTTAACTTAAATTATATGAGTGAAAATAGTCGTTCCGAGGCAAAGATGGGTAAAATGGATTGTTCAGTTCTGAGATTGATGTAATATAAAGGTCAAATTATACATTTTACCTTACAAAATTGTATCATTCTGGTTTGGTTATATACTTTCTCCGTTTTATTTATTAGATGTTTATCTAAAAGGGTTGATATCTAGAATTAGGTGATTTTGGCGTCATGCTCATGCATAGAGAAAAAATTGATAATTAGTTTTATTTAGAGGTGATCATTAGGTTTGCAATTGGACTCGTTTTGAATTTTTCATTATCCGGCTTTATCGTTTTTACTAGTATGAACCTAAAACCATAAAAAAAAAAACCATTTGTGTTTTGGTTTGGAATTACCAGTTTAGAAATGTTTGCCCAGTAAGTAATTTCAATTTACTATCGAGAATTTTAATAAATAATTTGGTATCTGATTTCAGTTTGAATAAACTTTTTGGTATCCGTTTGTAACCGTTTTGGTTTTGGTTTCATTTACCAAAATATAGATTTTGTTTGATTTGGTATATGGTTTTGCTTCGCTCGTTACAAGATTCACTCTTGCTTTCATCCATTCTTGTTTCTTACATTGTATCATCATGAAGTTAATCTTTATATATACTATCATGTATACAATATTTGTGTACATTTACTCCAATCTATATATAAGAAGTCAATCTTTTGAAGCTTCTTACAAAGCCCTAGAGATAGAGGTTTCGGCCAAAAATCTTCGATATATATATATATATATATATATATATATATATGTTGGATTAGAAAGAAACTTAACCTGCTAAATCTTATTATAGAATAACATGTCATTTTCGCCAGTAGTCAATATCGATATATGGGATAAGACAAATTGTGATCAACGATTAGTGTAAGAGGACCCAACCATTATCTATGAGATAACTCAAGAATTTATAAAATATATGAATAAGAGAATTGATTCTCAATTTGAACTGAGCTTATTTCTTTCAAGATCTAGTGATTTAATTTCCTACAATGTTATCTCAAAGTTTAATTTGGAGTTTTTTTTTCTTCAAAATAATTAATACCCACAACCGATTGAACAAAACCTTAGCTAGTATTAGAAAATTATCACTAAAGGAAAAGATAATGGTAATTACTAGTTGGTGACTTTTGTTAGATCGTCAAACCTTAAGTCACTTAACACTCAAACTTAGCCTCGATCAAATAAAGTCAAACCTTCTGTAAGTATTTAGTTATGATGATTTAGATTTTAGTCATTTAACACTCAAACTTAAATTTGTCGAACACACAAGTTAGTTCGACGATAAATTGACTGATTTAATTTTTATTCGAATGGTCAAAGTTGTAGGAGGGAAGCTTGTGTCTTACTCCTATCACTATCAATTAGTACCAAACATTGGAACAAAATTAGACAATGGTCAAATTATCATGTCTAAAAACATCATTGCTAAATCCACCAACCAAAAGAGAAGTGTTCAATTACTCCATCTTAAATGGAATTTTGATTCGATTTGACTTCCAAGATTAGATAACTTATCTCGAAGTGACGATGGTGGGTGAATTAGGATTTAGGCCGATTATGGATTTAGGTTATCTAAACAGAGCCAACTTTTTAACTTAACTTATGATAAGGCCTAACGACGGAGAATCAAAGACTCAGAAGATCTCCAAATAATGTTAGATTTTTAGGCAGCCATAAAAGCGAATCACGTATGTAGACAAAGGAAGTTTCTAGCTATTTGCTTGTTGATTGATCTGACTTGTGATCAGTTTTGAGTATCTTTCTCTTCAATTATCAATAAAAGTGATCATATGAACATCTAAGCAATACAACACACGAGTGATTCGATAATTTACTCGCAGTACTTTCGTTTCGAAATCAAATTGAATCGAAGGTTATCCTTATCCATATTGACCAGAATACAAACAATCTGGCACTTAAAGTTATAGAATCCTACAAATTTGATAGTTGAAAAGTTATTTGATTGATAAATGTAACTCACATCACCATAGTGTCTTGTTCACTTCATTTTCTGCTCAGTAAAGAGGACATGGCGATTAACTCGAGGATCGTATTTTCGGAATTCAAGCTTCTCAAGAAGTTTCTTGCTACTCTTCCTCTTGACATAGAAGAATCCAGTTCCAGCTGCTGAAACTAGACGAATGAACATGAACGTCTTCTTCCTCTTGTCACCCATCTTTCTTCTCACTTCAATAAAACACACAATAACCTATGGGAATTGCTTCACCAAAAGAGAAACAAAGAGAAAGTAACATATAAAGTTCCGATTTTTGTTGTTTCCTCCTATAAATTGAAAATGCTCAAAATTCAGAAATGAAAATGTTTGCTAATTCGTATGGGACAATTATCCTTTTCGATGGAAATCTGAAGCAGTAGATTAGAAATTGAAGCGGGAAACAGATCTAATACCCAGAATATAAATCTCGATTCGGTGAACACAAATTAAAACTAGACGAACACGATAAACAATAGAATAATCCTTCCGAGGAAATGAAATTGTTTCGAAATGGATCAAGATAAGTCGAAGTTGAAGAGGTTGTTAAGATTTAAGCATACCTGGAAAATAGAAAATCGGCAGAGTCCGAAGAAAGAGAGAATTATCGGTGAACACGATGACAAAACGAAACGCCGACGACGATGACGGGAGAAAAACCCTAGGACGAGGAATTGGGTTTTGAATCAAACAAAATGGGCTTTTAATTTTGAGTACACTATTGGCCCATATCAAACGCAGCGTTTAATGACGAGAGCCAGTGCTGCTTTCTGTTCGTCATCATCGGTTATGCGCCTCTGTTCTTCAGCAGAGAAGACTCGAGTCATCTGTAACAAAAAAGGTGAGATAATGTTCGTTTCATCAATCGCATTTTCCCTTGGATTTAGAACTTCGATTCTCCATTTTTCTTATGAATCAGATCATTATCAGATTTGCGATCGGATTGGATTTAAGATTTAGGGAATTGGAAAAAGCTTGAGCGATGGCGTCGAGTGCGGTGGACGGGACGGGAAATCCGATCCCTACGTCGGCGGTTTTGACAGCTTCAGCGAAGCATATTGGAGTCAGGTGTATGCCGGAAAACATGGCGTTCCTGAAATGCAAGAAGAATGATCCTAACCCCGAGAAATGCCTCGAAAAGGGTCGTGACGTCACTCGCTGTGTTCTTGGCCTGTACGTTTCTACCTCATTCTCGTTTCAAATTCTCTGCAAGTTTTTGACTGATCTTAGTTTTTGACTGATGTTAATCGTATAACCCATTTTTGAGCTCGTTCTGTGAATCTTGATGAAGACAGTGGATAATGCCACATTGTAGATTAAAGGATTCTGATCATATAGTTTAAGAAATGTCAAATCTCAGACTCGTTTTGATGTTTTCATGTGTATTGATATAGTGATCTATTTCTTGAGAACTCGTTAGTTTTAGTAAGCTTCAAACCATAGAAGGATGATGCATTGTCCTTGACAATCTGAGGTTAAATTTTGTAGGCTGAAGGATCTTCACCAAAGATGTCCAAAAGAGATGGATGCTTACGTTGGGTGCATGTACTACTACACCAATGAGTTTGATTTGTGTCGGAAAGAGCAAGAAGCATTCGAGAAAGCCTGTCCGTTGAAATAGAATTTGAGACTGAGAATGAGAATTTACTGTCTCCTAATAAGCAAATGTTTCATAGTCCTATTATGTATGCCATAATCTTCTTGCCATTTTCATCGACAACAAAATGACGTACATGAGTTACGAATTACTATAAACCAATCAATCTTTGTTTTCCTCTTTTTATGCCAACTTTTATCTCCAAATATACATGTAAAGACTAGATATTTAAAATCTTTTATTTTTATTAAGTTAAAATAATTATTACATTACTTCTATTTAATTATCATATAGTTAAAATGTATTGAAATTATAAAATTTATATTGAATTAATAATGTTATACATGTTGATCTTTAAAAAATTTTAAAAATAAATAAAATTTTCTAATTTCGAAATTTGGAATGTTTTCAAAAAATTCTTATGATAATACTTCAAGTTTTAATTATCTCATTTTATTTTAGCGCTGACAATCTGACACGTTACTTGGAATGTTTAACTGAAAGTTCTTGTTGCCCTTAACGCACATTGATCGATCATTCTGTATTCTTTAGTGACAAACACATATAATGGAAGACATATATGCCTCTGTGGACATTTTTTTTTTTTTTTTTTTTTGCATATATCACTTACAACGGATAGATTAACACTTGTTTCTTTCGTTGATCTGATGGGTTAAATAGTATATTTTGCAGATGGCAATCGCTAGCTTATCTTTGAAGTGGCCTTAACGTTCTCTCTTTACTTTCTTTTTTTTTTTTTTTTTTTTCTAGTCCATTAAGTTTACCGATGGCTATAGACATAGGAAGTGTACCAGCAAAGCCTAACTATATTGTTTGGTCCTTTACTATGCTGCGGATCAACCTGTAAGCAAGTCTTGGTCCCTGGGGATATTCATGGATGGGAGTGATAGTTACCGGGATGCAAGATTTAAGTTGATTCCAAGTATTGTTCATGTAAAGGAAACTCTGCTCTGAAAAAATACGAAAGTTTTGATGACATGCAACAGTAACTAACTGTGTGTGAATATCACAGGGTCACAGGGATATTGGAACCAGAGTATTTGACTTTGAGGGACTAAAAGATTATCTAGTAATCAAATGACCTTTTAAATCGTTATGTTTGTTATCTGAAATTTTGCCTTAAGAAATAAACTATTGTCAAGTTCTCATTAACATCGTCATTAAAAATCATCTTGGTTACTTCAATTCTCTGACTACATAGTTTGGTTAGTGGATCAAAATTCTCATGATCAAATATTCAAAAATCATTTTGGTTACTTAAATCTTATGTAAACCATTTGGGTTACACAAACTAAAATCTACTTCTACAAACCCACAATTAAGTAGGTATAAAAATGTGAAAATTAATGGATGTCAAAATCAGGTTAATGAGTCATTACATCAGAGCGCATGGGCCCGAATTATACAACCTAAACACAAACTCTCAATAGTCAAACTGGGAACCAACTTACAGCATGGTATGGAACGATGTATCAGTGGATTACATTGTTATCTAACCTAAGCGTGGAAACATATGTTAGTTGTCAGGTTTTACAATAACTTTTTTGATTTTGGACTTGGTCTACAAAGTATGACATGAGCCTTACGTTGCCAAAACTTCTTTTCCGTCTTAGCTTGATACTCTACAATATCTCCATTCGGAGACTCTCTAGCCAAGAAAGTTATGTATAACTTGTATCCGGTGATTCTAGTCAAGTTGGCCCTCACAATTGATTCACAAGTCACAGTCGATCCCTACCCCCCCCCCCCCCCCCCCCCCCAAAAAAAGGAAGAATATATCAAATATACGCAAATTGTATCACATAAAGTTTCAGAAGATAATTAACCAACCTTGAAACTATTGTATTTCTCGAGAGCCAAGTCCACCAAGTTTCGCATGTACTGATGGCCTGTAAGCTCACTAGTCCAAAAGCGTTTATCAAGATCAACAGGAGAGAAGTAGACAGCTTTCCCAGAGTATCTTTCTCCAATCACATCGAAACCCTGTGAACACAATTATAAGTTGTAACTTTCAAAGAAGCAAGTTTTAATAAAATCTCAGTCGTTACACTCGGACTGGTTAAGATTCACTATATAGTTGTTGTATAATCCCATGAGATTGATCAAGAGACCAAATACCTTGCTCTGGTACATCTGAGGTCTATATAGACGCATTTTCTGAATTTCCTCTTCAATGAGAGTCAGCGTCTCTGGAGGTTTGTAATCAGATTCGTCATCCATACTATCCAGGTCCCATTCTTGGTCGCTTTCGCGGCCGGACGTGTCACTGAGCTCAGAACCGCTGGAATAATCCGTGGCGACGAAATCGTCATCCGTGGGCAGCTTTATAACTAGAGAAAATACTATATAGTTATATTGGCGAATAGAAGAACATATCACTAAAATCACAAAACTGAAGAGAGGGCAAACTGGCAGTAGCGTTACATGAGTATGTTCAATGTTAAGCTACTTAATGATTATAAAACCAATATCTAACCTAATTTATACACAAACTCTAAAAAAATCAATTAAATTTTATAACTTCAGAACCAACTTACACCATGAGATCAAACGATGCTTTATGATTATAAAGCCAATATCTAGCCTAAGTGCAGAAACATAGGCCAGATTATCATTGAAATCAAATTGAGTACCTATTGGTTTTGGAGTTGGCCTGCAAAAAATGGCATGGGCTTTCTTTTGCCAGACCCTCTGGTCTGTTTTGGCTTGATACTCAACAAGATCACCATCCGGAGTCTCCCTTGCCATAAACGTGATGTAAGATTTGATTCCAGAGGCCGCATTGACAATAGCCCTCACGATATATTCACATGTGAGGGTCAATCCCTGCCATGCAGAAAAAAAATAGTTACTGATGTAGGGAATTGTATCACATAAAGTTAACGTTGAAGATGATAAGCATAGTAATTAACTGACGGTGATTGCGTTGTATTTTTCTACAGCCAAATTCAACATGTCTTGCATGTACGCACGGCCTGTAAGGTCAGTATAGCCAAAGGGTTCATCAAGATCAATAGGATAGAGTTCTCGGTAGGCCACTCGTCCAGGATAGTTTTCCATATCGATGTTGAAACCCTGAATCAAATAAATTTGCAGCGTGCTTTTAAAATCCAAGTTGCGAATATAAACAACTCGATTCTTGAAACAAAGAGACCCAAAAATACACGAAGTCTACCTTGCTCTGATACATCTGAAGTCTGTATCGACGCATTTTTTGAGCTTCCTCATCGTTGGGGTCCAGCTTCTTTTTGGGTTTGAATTCGTCTCCGTCATCGAAACTATCCACGTCCCATTCTTGGTACTCCAATCGGCTGGAGACATCGCTTTCCTCTCCGCTTCGTTCTTCGCTCCCCTCGTCTATGTCTCCGTCAAATATACAATGGGGAGAATTCGAATCATCAGCCTTGCGTTTCCTTGGAGCCGTATATTGATTCTCCCATTGGCTTCACAGTCGAATTTTCTGCCGCGTTGGAATCCTAGATCTAAAAAGAAAACCTAGCAAAATAAATGATATGACTTTTTTTTTCTCGTGGTAATATTAAAATAGGAAATGAGGTTAGAAAGCCTTCCCGAAAGAATAGCTTACCCTTACTCTATAAGAGCAGCTCCATTGGTTTTTGGAACTGCTCTAACATTCTCCGGTGTACAGAGTAGCTATGGGCAATCTTGTAGTTCCATATCTACATATAAGCCTAAACCGTAAATATCACATAATATCTCCCAATATACCAAGTTCCTGTTATCCTAAAACGTCGTTCCATAAATATAAGTTTTTTTCTCTCTTTTTCTGGAAAATCCCAAAATGCAATAATCGCTCTGCGTGCGTATGGAGGTTACAATAACACCATAAGATTAAGAAAAAAAAAAAAAAAAGGTTACAATATAACACGTGAAAGACGGAAAAGTACCAGCTGTGTATATACCATATACTGTGAATTCTCTGTGCATGCATTTCTCTGATGAATATTCAAACCAGTACCAAAACATCAAAATACAGAAAGAAAAAAAGACCAATTTGTTCTATGGGGCAGCATGCGTTCGATATACGTCATTGTAATCAGATTTCGTCAAAATGTTGTCTTTGTTCAGCAAGGTTCATCACAGTAAATAAAAACTTAATACACACAAACTAACCATGAACTCTTAAACAATCAACTACAATAGACTAACTTGGGAACCAACTTAATTACCATATCTAACCTAAATCGAAGAAACATGCTCTAGTTACGCTTTACAATAGAATCAAATAGATTTTGGACTTGGTCTGCAAAAGATGGCATGAGCATTCCTTTGGCAAAACTTCTTCTCTGTCTTAGCTTGATACTCCACAAGATCTCCACCCGGAACCTCTCTAGCCAAGAAAATGATGTATGATTTGAATCCAGTCACTTTAATCAGATTAGCCCTCACGATAGACTCGCATGCCACAGTAGTTCCCTACCCAAAAGAAACTTGTCAATAAAAAAATGACAAGTTGTATCACATAATAAATTCTAAAGATGTTTAAGTGTATTAGTTAATCGACCTTGACTCTGTTGTATCTTTCCAGGGCAATATCTACCATCTTTTGCAAGTATTCACGACCTGTAAGCCTAGTAGGCCTTAACTCTTTGTCAAGATCAACAGGAGAGAAGTAGAGCATTATCCCAGGGTAGCTTTCTCCATCCACTTTGAAGCCCTAAGCACAATCATAACTTTGGAACGTTAAAAAGATCTATATTAAACAAATTTCATTTCTTACTCTTGGCAGACATATATATAATTATAACAAACTTCAGTCCTTACACTTGACCTAATTACGACAAATTATTGTATAATTCACATAGATTACATAATGAAATCCATCAAAGAGATCTAAATTAAGAATAATGATCAGCAATGTAGAAAATACCTTGCTCTTGTACATCTTAGGCCTATAGAGACGCATCTTTTGAATTTCCTCTTCACGGGGAGTGTTAGTCATTGGGACTTTGTAATCAAATTCGCCGTCAAAGCTATCGACATCCCATTCTTGGTCACTTCTACGGCTTGAGGCGTCACTATCCTCCTCATCACTGGAAGAATCCGAGTAGTCACAATCTTCTTCCTTAGGCTCTTCAAGATCCAGCGAAAATGAAATGGTACAGTTATGTTTACAAATCCTTAGAGAGATAGGGGAAGTTCAAGACGATGAGCAGAGAGGAACAACATAAAAATCAGAAACATTAAGAAGGGAAAAACTGGTTATAGCTTTACATGAGTCTGCGTGTTTAATCTTTTCTAAGATATAGTCATAATTTAGCAGCTGGAATTCTTCAAATCACAAAGACAAGTTAATACATCTTAGCACAATAAATTCAGAGAAACTTTTGTGGGTCCTAAAAGATTCAGCCTAAACACAAAGAAAAGAATATAGTTACTTGATCAGATTTAAGCAAATTGAATCAAATAAGGTCTAAAAAGATAAGAAAACTAATTAACTAACCTTGATTCCATTGTATTTTTCCAGGGCCAAATCTACCATGGTTCGCATATATGCCCGGCCTGTAATTTTAGTATCCAAAAAGGGTTCATCGAGATCAATTGGACAGAGCGGTCGGTAACCCATATTCCCAGGATAGTTTTCTCCATCGATGTTAAAACCCTAAACGCAACAGTCGTAATTTGTAACTTTCAAAAGAGGTCAGCATGAGGATACACGAATTAGAAGCGATTTCTTGTGTGAAATAATGAGTAAGGCTCTTAGTAATCTATTCAAACTCTTTCCCTCTGGTCTATGTGAGCAAGTCAGTTTCGTCAGCATAAAGATAAGATAATAGGACAAGTAATCCAATCCTATCTCGAGCACTAGAAGAACAATTTTATCCTCGCCATATATTCAATTGTTGATGTAAGTTCAAGAAGAGCCCTAAATTTACCTTGGTACGATACATCTGGGATAGATATCGATGCAACTTTTGACGTGCCTCATCGTTAGGGTTTAGATTCCTTTTGGGTTTGTAATCGTTTCCATCGTCGAAACTATCCACATCCCATTCTTGGCCCTCCCCGCGGCTGGACACGTCACTTTCCTCCCCATCACGGTCCTCTACGCCTTGTTCTTCCCCGCCCTCATCTATGTCTCCGTCATTAACATCTTCGATATCATCAGCAAAATCCAGCGGAGACAAATCTTTCATCTTGCGCTTCCTCGTAGCCTCATATTGAATCTCCTCAGATGTCTCCATGGGCTTCGTCATCGAATCTTCTTCCGAAGTGATGATTTCGGAATCCATGTTGTGTAAACCCTAAATCCAGAGGAAATATCGAATAAAGACTGATATGATATGACCAGTGAGATTGGTGTCCCCTCAAAACCAAAAAAATAATTTGAGAAACTGATCCATCTTAATCGATGATTACCAGAATCGAAACGTTCTGATCTAGAATAATTGATCTGACTGGTTCAAACACCCTAAAATGTCTCCTTTTTTTTCTTAATGGAAAATCCAAAATGTAATAATAGCTCTTCGCATAGCTTTACATACACGTAAAGAAAGAAAACGAGCACACTTTGTATACCTAATTGAAACAGAGAGTCCAGTGACAGAAAGAAAAAGCTAACAGGTTCAAGAACACAAGAGACACGTTCATCAACGAGAAATAATTCATCAGGACACAAGAGAAATGAAGAAAGTAAGCAAGAAAACTTAATGGTACAAAGAAAATGATTTTAACAAGCTTTACAGCTACGCCTGCAATTCCCTGGAAGCTCTGGAGTTCCAACCATATACTCTGGGTTCTTTCCACATTCTCCAAGCACTGCCCATCTCTCACAGCTATCGTTTACATCCGTACAGTTACCGTCATGTGTCACGATCTTGTCGAAAGAATCCACGTGAATCCATTTAGTGGCTGACCATTTCTCTCCTTCGATCACAGGACAACCTCCGTGAAGGCTCAATGGATCTGGGATTGCGTCTTGGTGGAGGTTGAAGAACAACAATGCATTTCCTTTCTTTGGTTTCACTATAGAAACATTACACAGCAATCAAAACTATGTTCAAAACATTCTTAAGGGATAAGAAAACTTCTATAGCTTACCAGCAATTCCTTTCTTTGCACAATCAGAAAGGTCGTCTTTGTTTTCAGAAAGCGTGCGGCGAGAAGATTCCTGCTCAAAGAGAAAGAAAGATTGATTTAGCCATTGTAGGAATGTTAGTGAAAACTGATGGCTTTTTGCATGAATACAAACCTCTGCATCAGGGAAAACAGTTTCTCCACCCTTAGTTACATTGGAGAGATACATGAGAACGGTTGCTATGCGGTGTCCACCACGGGCGATGTTGACTTTGTCGTGAAAGTAGTCAAAGTGAGCGTCATATTTCTGACCGTACTCATATCTCAATACCTGAAGGTCTTCTCCATTTTCTGTAACCAGAAAGTAAAGGACTTAGATACAATAGTATCTTTTGAACAATCTTTCAAGAAACTTGAAAAGAGTTGAGGTTCATTGTTGTTATTTGATCTTCTGAAACAACTCAGACTATATTGTTACCTTTTGGAAGGAATGTCCATGTGGAGATCTTGTCCTCTATACCGGAAACAATTGGATCCTGTGATTCAACAAAGAAAGCTTCACATCAAGATATGTAATCGCAACAGTGATGTGAGTCATCTGTTTCTGTTAATGACTAACAAGAATCATCATCCATGGTAGATCACTATATGCAGCAAACACAAATCAATACAATTTTTGATCAATCTACCAAGATCTTGAAGTATAACAATCAGATTATTCAAGAAGATTCATAAATCACAATCAATGTACCCAAATTCAACAGAACTTAAGGATCTTGACTTATAAAGATCCGTCATTACCAGGATCAACATCAGAGATTCAGAGTTCTTTAAGTCGAATTTGACATATTAGAATCAAGATCAATGCCAATCGAAGAAACCCAGTTGGATCTGTTGTTTCCAATTAGGAGGGTTCCAAGTTTATCAGCGAAGTACAAAATGGAAGGGAAACAAAAGAAATTTCACCTTTCCTTTGGAGATAAACGTGCCGGAGCTGGTCCGGACGTCACTGACTTGACTCTCACCGTTATCGTTATCAGCAACCGCAGATCTCTGCAGATTCTCTTTCGCCTTTTTTCAGAAATCAAAAAGTAGATATTGAAATCAGCACAATTAAGGTCAAAATTGAGCTCAAATCCAAAGATGAAAATGGAATAATTCGCACTCACAAGGGAGATCAGATGATCACATTCCAGGTCGGTCAGAAAACCTTCATACACAAATGCCCTGAAGAAACAACATCGAATTATTTCCGATTCATCAGCCTATACATAAATTTGGAAGTTGAAAGTTCCCAGAAGTACTTCAAATTTTCGCCTCAGTTCTCACTAATCCAATTAGATAATATACTGCGAGAGAGCAAAATCAAACCTGGGTTTCGACGAAACCTGCTTGGATTTAGAAGGGTTGATGATAGAACTGGGAGAACTAATCAGAGAAGTGGAAGACTGAAGCAGGACGAGGAAGATAGCGACGAACAACAACAATCCCCGGCGAGACATCGACATTAGCATCGTAGTCGCTTGGATCCAGACGACCGAGAGTGGTTAGATGTAGAGAGATCAAAAACTGGTAATAATTTATTTTTCCAGGAAAAACAAAGAGGGAAATTTTATTTTTATTTTCTGGGGAAAATGTCAACGGTCATGAAAAAGTTGATGTTCTACCTAAAGAAGATGGCGACGACATGCGCACGTTGTTCTTCGAAGAACGTTCATAACAATTATTTGTCGTTGCGTTACCAGTTTACCATGAAAAAGCCCATTAAACAAAAGAATCAAGCCCGTTTATGTAATACTATCAATTCGAATCTTTGATTAAGGATATTGTGCTTCAGATCCCCACGTAATTTCCCTCTATACTTGATTAAGGGTATTGTGCTTGATCTTTACTTAATCTTTACATCACGTAATCCCCAATTAATCTCTTTATATGTCGCCTAGATATTAAACATTAGCCACCACCTGACTAACGCCTAGCAATCTATAGAAGATTGTTGTTTATAATTATTTAAGAAATAAACTTATTTTAAAAATAACTAAACTACTTATCACAAAATAAAAATGACAGGCCATAAAATAACTTTCACTATTCTTTCATACAAAATACTCTATTTGAAGAAAGAAAAGAGATGCTTGGCAAAATACTGAGCGAAGAACCAATCAAATGAATTTAAACTTAGGCAAGGCCGAGCCTAAGGTGCTACTTGTGTGGGCTGGTCCGAATATAGTATCTTTCTTTAGTTCTAGGCAAATCGAGTTAGACATAACATTGAGTCTCCCTCCACTTTTCAAAGATTTTTCAAACTGTTCTAATATTTTCACAATCTGCAAAACTTTGGTCTCTTATCTATTTGCAACGATTGCTCAATCAATTCGGTTATTGGCGTTGGACTTTTCCTCGGTATAACTAGCCAACATTACACAAAAAAATATTTTTAAAAGCAAACACGTGAGAAATAGTGTTCTAACTTAATGAAATATTCTAAATACATTATCCATTTATTCAAGATCTCAACCACCAACAAAAAAAATATTTATAAAATCTTATTTTACCTTATGCACAACTGCAAAAGAAACTTGAACAACTCCTCGTATGGAACTACTCTAGCAACCATTTCCCATAAAACTAACTCCAAAATTGTTCCAACTACCATTTCCTATAAAACAAGTACAAAACTATAAACATCGATCTTATCTATGTGGTCTCCGTCTTATAACTTCAGGTGCCATCCCCCTAAAAGTTTCCATCTCCTTCTCCAATATATTACAATACTCTTCCTCACATGCTATGCCAAAATCAACAATCTTCAAGTTAAAGTCTTTGTCAATCAACATGTTTTTTGGCTTAAGATCCTGATGAACTATCATTTTGTAATATCTAGAACAACCTTAATTAATTGTTGCAAAGGAGGATTTTTGTTCTAGCTTGTGCAAATATGATGTTATAGACCCTTGAGGTAAATACTCTGTTGTTATACAATTTCCAATATTCTCTCCCACAATCTGCTTTAGGACAATATTAATAGAGTAGAAAAGTCAAAACAAAGCACAGTCTTAAGGGATTTTTTAAGGGAATTTTCAATGAGAGTTAGAAGATGTAACTTTTTTAGTTTCTCAAAATGTGCATTGTCATAATCATTTATATATCAATCTAACCTACATAATAAAAATCACCTTAAAAACATTTGGAAGCTTAGTCAAAATAAAAAAGTGGCTTCTTTGGTAAATTGTTTTTCCAAACGATCTCTCTGTTAGTCTTCACTACTTAAGTTTAGACGTATCATTAAGGTATTCCTCAAGTGTTTCATAGCATTTACTCTAGAACCTCCATAAGCAAAAGACTTCCAATACCTTTTTATTTGATTAGTTTAAATAAACTCTAAAAATTTAAAGACTCAACAACATATAATTATGATGATGAAATACTAATTACAAAGTGAATAATAGTAAATTCATTTTGATCAAACCAATAATTTCATGGTGTTTGCAAATTATAAAATCAAATGTAAGATAAATTAGAGTTATGCCGATTAGGTGTTAAATGCAAATGCATATAAACATTTCAAACAACCATTTTTTTTAACCATTTTTCGAATGTTCATTCTATATCTTTAACTAAATAAAGAGTTATACTCTTCATTAATAAAAACCATATGTATTAAAGCATTAGAAATTATATCATCAAAAGATAAGACTAAATGACGATTTAAAAAAAAAAACGTAACACACAAAATTAAGACATGCAACATAGCAATACTTAAGTTCATTATATGTTTTAAATTGAAGGAGGTTCTCCTCTTGACCAATCTGGTTGTCCTCTTGACCATGATCCTCTTGAACAAATTGATTATCCTCTTGACAAATCTGATCATTTTCTTGACCAATCAGGTTCTCTTCTTGAACATGATCCTTTTAATAAACAATCCGATTCTCCTCTTGATCAATCAGGTTCTCCACTCGACCCATTCGATTCTTCTCATGACCAATCAGATTCTCCTCTAGAGCTTATATGATTCTCCCCTTACCAATCAGGTTCTCCTATGGACCCATTTGATTTTCTTCTAGACTTATCTGATTCTCATCTTGACCATCATCCTATTGAGCATTTACTTGTTCCTCTTCAGCCTCATCGCTAATGTACCTCGTCTTCATCTTTTGCATCAAAGGTAAGGTGACATTCTACGACTCTCTCGAATTTATGAGAATTGTAAGTATTCTACCTGTGACCATCCTGTTTTCATGTCTCCTCTCATGAGCTAAAAGTTCCGCCTCTCCCCAACCACCTTCTTTCTCATATAAATTTTGGTTTTCTTACCCATAGGCATCTAATTACCATGCTCTCCAAGCTTCCTATTGACATACTTCTTCTTTGAGTTCTTCATAAGTCTTTCAAACAAGCCCCGATCATTCTCATTCCACAAAGTATGGGTTCTTGCTTTCTCCATTCATTTATTTGGATGATAGTCCCAATTACACAATCCGGTATCTCTGATGTGTGGTTTGAGATACTTCTGGATAACTTCTCCATCCTTGGGAGCAAACCTCACACATCCTGCAAGATTAACTTGATAAACAAAACCAAAGGTTAGACATAGACTTACACATAAATTATTAAGTAGCTAACAACCAGAGACGTGCTTACCTTACAAAAAAAAAGCATTCGTTTTGGGGCCTTGAAATATTAAGAATTTTAGGGGTCCTAAATTTCTGAAAATCTAGTCTAGTGTATAGTAGTTATATAAAATAAAATTAGTCTAAGAGTATAAATTCGAAACCCCATTTTGTCAGAATACTACGAAAGACCATTGAAGTGTTATATTTCTTGAAAAGTATGGGAGGTTGCTATCCAAACTCGTGGATCACTTATCGAACAATTCCATTTTAGTTACTTTTGTTGGAAGAAGATTTTCTAAGTTGAAGCTGAAAAAGTCTTATTTGCGATTAACTATGTCTCAAGAAAGATTAATTGGTTTGGCTATCTTATTCATTGAAAGAGAGTTCATAAGAAAATTCGATTACGAGATTTGAGTAAAAAAAGTTCATAAAAAAGAAAAAACGGAAAATTATGTTTTAAAATTTTTGTAATAGTGTTTATTTTGTTTTTAATTTATTTTTTTGCTTTTCATATCATTTTAAAATAATAGTATTGTTATTAAGTTAAAAAAATTATAAGGATCATTTTTCTAAATTTGCCTTAAGTCTTTATAACTCTACACACGGTTATGCTAACAACAACTATGATTAACAATTAGTATTATAGTTCCACATTGCCAAATAACTTCACGTGAGTCAATCATTTCTTTTCTTTTCTTTTTTGCCGCAAAGGACGATTATATTGATAAAACTCCAGTAGAGAGTACAAAGTAAAAGCTTAAACAAAATTGATCTGGTTTCTCAACATTTAAGCCAAGACGATATTATAAAAGAACAATACTAAACTCGAAGCAACAAAGGTTCACTACACTCCGACAATGGAACGTTCTTGCTCCAAAAGATGACGAAGCCAATGAAGGCCACCGGACGCCACATAGGAAATAAGGCAAAGGTCGACACTTTTGCAATTTCAAGTGCCGCTTTGTTACCTGAATTGGCCTCACTGAAAAGATCCCAATCATTTCGATTATGAGCCACCTCCAATTGATCTGATATTTCACCAGTAATATTAGGCCAAACATTAGGAGCTTGAAGAGCTTTGATGATATATATCATAAGTAGATGAGTCAAAGGTCACATGCTCTAAGTGAAGACTTTTGATACTTTCCAAAGCCCAACTCCAACTTTTAATCTCAGCATCCAGACACGACGTGACATTAGAGAAGGCACGACGAATATGATGAATAACAAATCCATTATGATTCCTTGTAATCCAAGAATCCCTTGAAATCGCGTGTTTCTGATGCCAAGAGAAGCCTATGTTGCATTTTATCCGATTTTCTTCCGGAGGTTCCCAATATTCTTCCACACTGGTACTAATTTATTTTTCCAGAAGAAACAAAGAGGCAGAGTTTATTTTGTCATGAAAAAGTTGATGTTCTAGTTCTACCCTAAAGGAGATGGCGACGACATGCGCACGTTGTTCTTCGCATAACAGTTATTTGTCGTTGCTTTACCAGTTTAACATGAAAAAGCCCATTAAATAAAAGAATCAAGTCCATTTAAAAGCCCAATTTTGAAATCGTCAGCAAATTCGAAATCAAACGATGTCGTATACATAAACTGTAAAATCATCCTCGCCCGGCGGTCTCCAAGACGGAGAGGCGTTAAGCAGAACAGAAATTTCGATTTGGTCCGGTTTCTAATTCAGCCGGCGACGAATATGAACGAAGGTTGAAGAAGAATAAGAAGAGAAGCAGCGAAAACGAATTAAGGATTTTTTTTTTACTGAGATGGCGTTTAGACCTTTCGGGAAAGATGTAGGGCCGGCGATGAGCTCCAAGCCATCGCCGTTTACACCGTTCGGCGCTTCTGCTCCTACTCAACCCACCAGGTTTGCTTCTAGATTCTGTTGATTTCAGTATGGATGTATGAACGTGTAATTATGCTGTGATCGTACTTTCATTCCACTTTGAGGTTTTTAGATTGATTTCGAGCTATGTATCTATCCTGGTTTTACTAGCTGTCAAATTTATATCTGTGCTCGTTTCCACCTTTCTATTAAAGTGTTTAGAATCAGGCGAAGATGAGAAGTATCTTGAATTATTTTTACTTAGGCAGCTCTAAGCTTCGGTGTTTAGAGCTCACTTTCTTAGGTTTTACTCTTATTTTAAATTCTAACACTGCGAATTGGGGATTTGCTTGTAGTGGTCCTCCAATCCAAACCCCGGCTTCTCAAAACCAATCAGGTGGTTTTCAAAGGTTAGATAAACTTAACTCTGCAGCTCCGATTTTTTCTAAGCTCTGTCCTGTAGAGAATGTTAGGTTATTTGTGAGCCTCCTTAGGGTGAGCTGTTGTGCTACTTCTTGTAGTATTTTTTTCTTAACTTCGCTGATTTTCTATGTCCTTACATTCTAACCTGTGTATCGGAAATTTTGCTTGTAGTGGCCTTCCAATTCAGCAAGCACCGTCTTCTTCAGCTTCTCAGATCCCTCCACCCTCCTTAGGACAAACTTTCCGACCAGGTGGTGTCCAGAGGTTAGATATTCTTAATTGATTGGATTGGTTTTCTTTCTTTCATCCTTCAGCCTTTATGTGCCTCAAGAGGATGTTAGGTGGTTTGATCTCCCTTAGGGTGAACTTCTGGTTACTTTTTTAGTTAGTATTCTTTGTACTCTGTATATTCTTCTTCGTTTAGATTCTAACCTTGCTTATCATGGTTTTTTGCTTGTAATAGGCCTATAATTAATCAAACACCACCTACTCTGGCTTTTCAAAATCCCCCATCATCCTCAGGACAACCTTATGGACCTGGCAAGATTCAAAGGTTTGAAAAACTTACGTTAATGGCTCTCTTTTCTTTTCTCTGTTTTGGCTCTGTATGTGCCTTTAAAGGATCTTTGGGAAATGTCTGGTTAAAAAATCTGGTGATGGATAATGTATAAACATTTTTCTTGTAAACGTTCTGCTTAAATTATCTGAATTTTGCACAAATTTTGAGACTGTGAAATTAATAGCACTTTGTGCTATGTGTTTTCAGGAGCCCAGAACCTGTCAATGGAATAACATGGGGTTCAGGGGCTTTTCCACGTCCAACCCCCTCTGTGAGACCGTACCAGTTTCCTGGAGCTCAGAGGTAAAAATCTACGTGAAACATTTTCCACTAAGAAAAGTGTCATATCGGCAACTCGACAGCTGTTTTAATCACATATCTACAAATGCTTTCAGTTTTCTGCAATATAAATTATAGCAGTAGGAAGGGAGCAGGGTGTTGGGCAAGTGCTATATGTTTTTCTGTCCATCTGAATGCCTAGTACAAAAAGGCTTACTATGGCAGTGCCTTTGTAGCTCTAAAGAGACCACTGTTGCCGGATTTGGCTTTTAGAATTTAGCAAGCGAGCTGCTGATGATGAGTTAACTAAGTTTCAGCTACTTCAAATTCCTGGCAGGCCTACTTTAAATCCTCAATTTGGGCAAGATGGATCAATGAATTTCTTGAAGGACCATGGCGAACATAGTCTAGCCACGCCTCCAGCTAGTACATCACACATTCTTTCAAGAAGTGGAGCTGATGCTGCTGAGATTGGTCGATCACAAGATTCAAAAAGGAAAAGGTCGTTACTGCCATTTCCTGTAGATAAAGGTCATTCATGTAGTACGCTATTTCTGAAATAAACATCCCGTCTGATCTGTATCACTATCTCATCCCTGGCTTTCTTAAAACTTGTCGGTTTGCGGGAGTTTGACATTCTGTGTTCTGCTTCATGTACCTTTCTCTTTCAAATGTCAAAAGTTTGTTGTGTGGTCTAGCTGCTAGTAAATGAGATTTTATACTCTTGGAAGTGATGTTAAGTGATACCATGGTTTTTGATGTAGATAATTTTCAATCTATAAAATCCTTACTTTTTTTGTTGCAGTCGGTCAGATCTTCCTGACCAGAGTTTGGGTTTTTCTCGAAGAAATCAATCGCCTGTATCAGGTTTTGAGAATAACGGCTTGGTAGATGGTTTTCAGCCGCGGTCTAGCCAAACTTGGATGTAAGCTTTTATTCCTCTTGTCAGAATTATAATTGTTTTGTCTCTCCCTCTCATTTTGCTCTTGGTCTCGATTGTCTTAAAAGTCTCATGAAATGTCTCACATGTTGTGGTGTTATTATTATAGAAAGTAATTTGAACCGTTCCTGTGTCTTTGCCTCCTTGCTTTTGTTCTAATTATTAGTCTTAACTCTTACTGATTATTGAAACTTGCGTCCTGGCACCTTTTCTCATGACTTTGTAGACGTTCTCCCTCTTCTGTGGAGAATAATCCAGTGAGGTCGAGGAGCAGTCCTAATCGTGTGATTCAGCAAGAACAAACCCCAAATTCTTCATTTCCCTATGCAAATGAAGCAGCTGAAATTCGGGGAGCTACAAGAAAGTCTTCGGCTATAGCATCTTCTGATAAACCTCTCCGAGACGACCCCATATTTCCTCAACATGAGTCTCAAAGGTAGACAACATGAAACTCATCATAGTTTGTAAGCTTATCAATTTCTTTCCGCCCTCCTGGTGTCCAACGTGTGCACATATGAATGGCAAGAGAAATCATGATTCAGAATAGAGTTACATTCCCTTCGCAAATCGGAGCATGGGTGTATTCATCTTAAATGGTTTCATGGAAAACTTCTGCTACTAGCCTGTGAAGTCATGCTTACTTCTCTTGCAGCTTTATCTTACTGCTCAAATCTGCGTTTCTATATCTGGTTGGATGTGCTTTTTCACCTTGCTCTTATGAAGCATGTTGTTTCCTTGATAGGTTTTCGACATCTCCTCTTGCATCAGGCACGAAGTCATATTTGCTTTCAAGAAGTTCAGATTCTCAATTTCCTGGGCAGCCCTCTCTAAATAATTTCAATATTGCTAGTAAGACAAGCAGTTCACCTGCAACAAAAAGGACGAGATCTCCACCTTTACATCCAGTAGAAGAGGATATCCGGGGAAACTCTTTTCCTTCTCAAAATTGTACTGAAGGGTAAATTTTAAAGCCACGCAGTACTGACTCTTTGTATTTATATGTGGACCAGTTCTTTAAGATCTCTGAACTGTGTGCATTTTTGGACAGAGAAGAGCAAGCCAGGGCAAAGAGACTGGCTCGCTTCAAGGGTGAACTGGAGCCTATTCCAGCGGTTGATACTCAACTTACTAAATCAGTAGTAAATAGAAGTATGAAGCCTCTGGACAACAGACAAACATACAATTCACTAGAATCAAGTAAAGATGCCCTTAAGGGAGATGGCTCGTCTGATTATGAAAGCTCGGAGCAGCCCTCTCTTATCATTGGATTATGCCCTGACATGTGTCCTGGTAAGCATAAGCCTGAGCTTATAAAACGAGAACTTAGTGTATAGTCTTTGGTTCATTTCATTTGATTAAGATATTTATTTACGTCGCCCATAACGATGTCTGGTGTGAGTAATATATAATAGAACAAGTATATTGAGGGATTTTTTCTTCATCTTCCCAGAGTCAGAACGGGGGGAACGTGAAAGGAAAGGTGACTTGGACCATTATGAGCGTTTGGATGGAGATAGGCACCAGACGAGCAAATCCCTTGCTGTGAAGAAAGTAAATTCACCTTTTTCATATCAATTAAGCCACACATTCACAGTGATGACTACTTATATATATCTGCCTTTGAATAGTATACCAGGACGGCGGAGCGAGAAGCCATTTTGATACGACCAATGCCAATCCTTCAGAATACAATGGAGTATTTGCTGAGTTTGCTAGACCGACCTTACAATGAAGATTTTCTTAGCATGTACAATTTCTTATGGGATAGGATGAGAGCTATTAGAATGGATCTAAGAATGCAACATATTTTCAACCAAGAAGCTATCACTTTGCTGGAACAAATGGTTTGTGTTTTTTGATCTTATATGGAGCCCCATTAAACATGATGATTAGTGATATTTTGTTTTGGATGTGTGTTTCTTACACTTGATTTCCTTGTTACAGATAAGACTTCACATCATTGCAATGCATGAGCTATGTGAATATACTAAAGGAGAGGGATTTTCAGAGGGGTTTGATGCACATCTGAATATTGAGCAGATGAACAAGACATCTGTTGAGTTGTTTCAAATGTATGATGATCACAGGAAGAAAGGAATAACTGTTCCTACAGAAAAAGAGTTTCGTGGCTATTATGCTCTTCTCAAACTGGACAAGCATCCTGGCTATAAGGTAAGTTTTTCTGAGTGAAGTCTGCGGTCAGAATTTTGTGCCAAGTTCTTAACCTAACAGTAAATTATTCTTGTTAGGTTGAACCTTCAGAGCTTTCTCTTGATCTTGCAAACATGACTCCAGAAATTAGGCAAACTTCAGAAGTTCTCTTTGCCCGCAGTGTAGCCAGGTTGTTCCTTGAACCTTTATTTGGCTGTTAGTTTGTTAACTTGATCCAAGTATTGAAACCAGTCGTGCAATAACAGAGCTTGCAGAACTGGCAACTTCATCGCCTTCTTTCGTCTTGCACGGAAAGCAAGCTATCTTCAAGCTTGTCTAATGCATGCTCATTTTTCAAAGGTTAGGCTTATTCGTGGCGTGGGTTTAAAAGCTATCATTCTTAGTACCATATAACTACCGAGATCTAAGCTTTATTCCATTTCATCAGCTAAGAACTCAGGCACTTGCGTGTCTGCACTCGGGACTCCAAGTTAATCAGGGTCTCCCAGTTTCCGATACGTCAAAGTGGATAGGAATGGAGGTAACTCTTCCATTGCTTTTTTCTTACTTGATGTATCTTTTTCTTCCTCTGTCACAGAGAAGTCGCTTGAAGTCTTACATTATTCTTTGGGTGTTGGAATTCAGGAAGAGGACATAGACACCCTGTTGAAGTACCATGGTTTTTCAATAAAGGTGTTTGAAGAGCCATATATGG
Organism: Euclidium syriacum; assembly: GCA_900116095.1. Taxonomy (NCBI): domain Eukaryota; kingdom Viridiplantae; phylum Streptophyta; class Magnoliopsida; order Brassicales; family Brassicaceae; genus Euclidium; species Euclidium syriacum. The sequence goes on from FPAK01000003.1 coordinate 16,699,239, forward strand.
TAAAGAATGACCTATTTCTCAATGCTGATAAGGATTATAAAACAAGATGCTCGAAACTTGTTCACAAGAAAAAGTCAAGTACCATAGTGGAAGATGTTTCTGCTCCCTCGATAGGGGCAGATGTTTCTGCTCCTTCTCCGTTGTCATCCTTGCCAACAGAAGCAACTAAAGGATATCAACCTAGTATCACCGCGTATAAACAGGATACACCGCCTGCTCGAAGTCTTAAGAAACAAACATCACTGCGTCTGGTTGATAGAGATATGACCGATTCCAAGACTTCCCTCTTACCAGATGAGAACAAGCCAGTGAGACCATCTGCTATAAATCCAGTGGGGCTATTTGCTTTAAATCCAGTGGTGGATCAACAGAAACGGAGTGACCTTGTACCAGCTGCTGAAATCCATTCTCCTCTGAAGTTCCCTTCTCTGTTTAGTTCTTCTGGATTTCCTCAAGCTAAATCCTGGAATTTGGAGAAACAACCTAATGACGGTCGCATTGGTATGTCTCCTGGGGAAATTAAATTTCCATTTTCAGAGCCTATGCAAACAAATCTTGTGCCTGGACCAGCTTTGCAACAAAGCCCAAATTCTAAGCCAATGGAGATAGTGCCTGCAACTACCTTATCAGAATCTCCGAAACGTGTAGCACAAGCAAATGCTATAGAAGAATTAGAACCTGAAACTGCAATGGTTAGTAACTTGGAAAAGGACTTCCATGAAAATGACCAAGAAGATGAGGATGAGAATGGGGTCATCACAAATCAGTATGACGAAGAAGTGGCAAAGGCAAAACTAAAGTTGATCATAAGGTTCGCCAGCTTCTCACGCATGTTCATAATTGGTTTTAGACTATTTTTAACTTTTCTTTTATATTCGTTGCAGATTGTGGAAGCGGTGGTCTTCGCGTCAAAGTGAATTGCGTGAGCATCGACAGTTAGTAGCAGCTGCTGCCTTGAATTCACTATCTCTCGGTCCTCCTATCCGATTTAACAAAACTGATGTAAGTTTCAGCTTTCTTTTTGTCAAGGAAGCAATAAGATCGTAAAAGGCATTTACAATTGAGGTTGGTCATCTAATATCGGTTCTTTCTTCATACACAGCAACCAAGGCAGTGTGGTGAGTTTGACATTGATCAAGCCATGAGGAAGAGATTTGAAGAACATGAAAAATCTTGGTCAAGGCTGAATATATCAGGTGTGATAGCTGATATACTAGTCGGAAGGAATCCTGACTCAATATGCATTTGCTGGAAGGTCATCTTATGTACTCAGACTAAATCCGTAAACACCGCTACGCATTCAGCAGCCAGTCGATGGTTATCAACAAAGCTTATCCCTGACGCGGAACAGAGTCTCTCCGATGATAATCTGCTGTTTTCAGCTCCTGGTGTCTCGGTATGGAACAAATGGGTTGCAAATGAGTCTGATTTCAAATGCTGTCTCTCAGTAGCTAGAGATGTGGAAGCTGGTAATGATCTATGTGAAACGACACGTGGAGCAAGCGCAGTTCTTTTCCTTGTATCTGTAGGCCTCCCTTTGAATCTCCAGAGAGAACAGCTTAACCGCATTCTCGAATCAATACCTAACGGTTCAGTTCTTCCCCTTCTCGTAGTAATCAGCGAAAGCATGGATCCTGATACCGATATCATCTCAGAACTAGGCCTCCACGATATCGACAAATCAAAGATAGCGAGCTTCACCGTCGTCTCTATTGCGAATAGATCTCAAAAAGGACAAGAAGTTCGTTTTTTCAGCGATGCAAGGCTAAGAGATGGACTTAAATGGCTAGCGAGCAATTCACCACTACAACCAAATCTTCATCACGTTAAACCACGAGAACTTGTTCTGACTCATTTCAGTTTCTCCCTGGAGTTGCTTAAGCAGATGCCAGATCAAGAAGTTAGGCCTAACATCTGTATATCAGCTTTCAACGACGCATTGGAAACATCTAAAAGAAACATCACTTCTGCTTCTGAAGCTAATCCGATCGGTTGGCCTTGTCCCGAGACGCTCTTGCTCGAGGATTATAATAGAATGGTGAAACGGTATCTTCCAAACGTGGATTGGAGCAGTACAGAGAGCATCGAACCAATCAATTCCGCGCTCGAGAACTGTAAGCTTCCGTATTTCGATGATGATTTGACGTGGTTAACCGTAGGATGTGCTCCTGGTGAGATAGAGAACCAAACGGAACGGCTTGAGAGATGTTTAGTTGAATACTTAACACATAGAAGTAATGTAATGGGAGAGTCATTAGCAAACAAAGAAGCAGGAGTAATGATACAGAGAAACACTAGACTCGAACTGCGTAACTCAAGCTACTACCAAATCATCCCGAGATGGATTGGAATCTTTCAGAGAATATTCAATTGGCGAATAATGGGTTTGCTCGATTCATCGTCTTCCTCAGCTTCTTACGTACTGAAATCCGATCTCACCATGTCAGCTTCAAGCTATGCAGATAAATTCTCTTCTGAAAATAATTCATTACACCCATCGTCTTCACCTCCTCCGAATCTTCCATTGCTTGATGTAATGATTCGAATCAGCTCTAGCCCCTTCAAGTCTGTCGAATCGGTTCAGAGAGAAAGGCATATCGATATAAACGAGTCGATGTTGGAGAAGAGCAGAGAAGCTAGTAGAAGGATTGATATGATGATAACTGAGGATGATGAGTTAGGTGATGAAACAGAGAGACCAGCTGAGAAGAAGCAGACAATGAAGGATCAAGAGAGTGAGAGATTAGATGAATTGTTGGAGAAATGTAACTTGGTACAAAATAGCATAGCCGAGAAGCTTTGCATATACTTTTGAATTTTCTTGATATGTTTTTTGTTAATGCTTGTTGTTGCATGTCAGTTTTTAGTCAAATTAGAGGGTCTTTATTATTGATCCGAATATGCTTGCTGCAGTGATTAATGATTTAATATGCAATACATAATATTACTTGAGGAAAATCTACAGAAAGTTTTGACTGTGACTAAGCTACATATATCAGATAAGCTTAGGAACAAATAATTTTGGAGTTAGTCAGGTTAGGTACCAATTGTTTGACTATTAAAGTCGTGCTACTAACCCTTTTTTGGTTGCTTTGCTTTGGTGTCCTAAAAAGTCTTGGGTTCCAATAAATGAAAAAGAAATCTCATATAAACTCATTGACTTTTTACAGAAAATAATTTAAACAGCGTCGACTGACTTTTCTTTTGTTTATATTTTTAGAAAGATGCAATAACAAAAATGTTTGTCAACTGCTATTTTATCACAATTGGATAAAAAATCAAGTACTTGGCTTTTGCTTTTGTGTTATAAAGAGTCATTTGATTGAAATTAGAAAAGTTTCCGGGCATTCCCTTAATTAAAAACAGAAAATAAGTACTGATCCCAACTCATTTCAACATTTCTTGTACCTACTAACTGAGAAACAAAAAAAAAAACTGAAAATTTGGTGAAATCACTTTCATAACGTCCGTTTTACAAGAAAATACCCCTCAACTAAACATAACATTCTACATAAGAAAATCATTCACATGTTATTTACATATGACGTTTCATCACATTCACATCTATGGTACCTCGTTTTTTCACATGCTCCACCACCCACTTATTATTATTATTCCAAATTTTTCAAACTTATTTTCTCGTTTAACAACTTAAGTCCAAAAGGCTTTTTGTCTTTATCTAGTTTTGTTTTTGACATCAGTCCAAAAAGCGTTGTCAATTGTCAATAATATTAAATTGAAAGCAGATCTTATCAAAAATCTAAGGCAAAGAAAAGCTTCACTCAGCGTCATCAGTTTGCTTAAAAAGTCCTCCTTACTGCGCGTCCAATAAACGCGCCTCTAAAACTCGAAAACGACTCCAATGAGCGCGTGGGAGGGAGGGACAGTTATGTCATTTGCGCTTTTATCTGTCTTAACATTAAATTACTTAAATTTTTAAGAAAACAAACATCAAAAACTCGTCTGTGTCGTCAAAGTTCTCTCATTCTCTGTTTTAAAGCAACTAATAGCGTAACAATCACGTCTGTATTTTTCATAATCTGGTAAAAGAAGCTCAATCACACACACACATAATAAAGAAATAACATTTACTCTTCACTTTGCTATATTAGAAGATGCCATCATCAGTAAAATACACAAACAAACACAAACAAAGGGGCAAATAGGAATTATGTATCATCCATCATCATTCATTACAGAGGTTTTTCATCTGTACAATGATTATTGTGATATCATCTGTCCTATTCTCATGCTCCAACCACAGTTTGTATGATTCCGCCGCCGCCGCTGCACATCCATCTCTCGGATCTGCATATCTCCCAACCTGCAAAATCCGAATTCACATTCATAAACTCAAAAACAACAAAACAAAAACAAGATTCTGTTTTCTCTCTTACCATATCAACAACAGCTTGACTTGGAAGAAACTCGAAAATCCCATCACTCGCAACAACAAAGAACATATGATTAGGCGAAAGATGAACCATTGATACTTCTGGTTCAGCACTAACACCAATGCTCTCTGCTGTAAAATCTCCAACGCTTCTCGTAAACGCGGTTCCTGGATACATTCCATTCTGTACCCAAAGTCTCGGTGGATCTCCTCCTTCGCTCTCTTCACTAGCCCAAGTTTGTATATTCGGATCTTTCAATCCTTCAACTTGATCCACACTCAAAACTCTAGCTCCACAAGCTTTAACTCTCTCGCATTCGTCTTCTCTAAACGGCGTTTGATCGTAAGACAAATCCTCAGCTAGAATCCGATTCCGATCTTTAACAGCGAGTACCGCTCTCGAATCGCCTACATTCGCAACGTAGATCTTATCTCCAACAACGAGAACCGTAATCGCGGTTGTACCACTCATCGAATCATCGATTTCGCTGTCGTGTAGCTCTTCGTTTACCCTTAAGAAGGCAGATTTATAAGCTTTCTCTGGATCATCAACTAGAGTAGGATCTTCAGACAATATTTCCACAACTCTTTCTTTGACGAAATTGGAACATTGTGTACCGAATACACCGTGACCGTCGAAAACACCGAAGAAATGAACGTTTGGGTTACCTTGAAGCTCGGTTTTGATGCAGTAAGTGTCTTGGTTTTCTTTATCAGGTGAATCTGGGTAATAGCCTCGTTGAGATAACACGGAGTAAACCATGTCGAAATTACGAGATGGGACGTGGATTGATCCGAGTGTAGGTCTTTGAACGACGCCGTCTTTGTTCTTGACGCCGCCGTTAAACTCCTTGGTTTCTCCATTACCTGCTCGAGAATCTCCTTCTGATGATGATGACGACGGATATCGGCTACAACATTTGCACTGAACACAACCCATCTAGGAAGAAAAGAAATTTCAATAACGCAGAAAAACCGAAATTCCCAAAAAACAATCTGGCTCGGCTAGAGCAATCGAAGGGAGAGGTATTCTTCAGAATCAACAATGGCGTTTGCAAGAGTGTAGGGTTTTGCAGATGTCATGATAAACGCGGCAAAATCGGGGAAAAGAGGGGTAAAGGAAACGAACAAAAGAGGGGAAAGACGAAATTCAGACCCAAAGCCAGAATCGAGAGGAAGAGGAAGGAAGAAAACAAAGGTTAAGAGATGGAATTCGTTTCTTTCCTTGTTCGTCTTCTTCCTTTTTTCTTATTCTGGTTGTTGATGTTCGAATTCTTCTTCTTTCAACCTCTTTATCTCCTCTTATCTTTCCCTTAAAGGGTTATTCCGTCAACCCTTTTAAGAGAAAGCGTCAAAATTCGAGAAACCCTAAAAAGACGAAGCAGAGGAATTTGTTCGGAAAGAAAAAAAGGAGAAGAGAGGATGAATTGTGGTGGATCCGACGGATGGAGTACACGGGTGGGTTTGGCCTCTGCACAGCCGCGCACGAATTCCCAAAACAAACAAAACTTTTGAGCTTTCGATGAGTTTTATTTTATTTCCAGAGAAATTCCATACTTTTCTCGTTTGTTTTCCTTCCGTGACGGGTCGGGTATAATCAACATTTTCACGACCCGCTAAACTGTAATCACGAAAATATCGTTTCAATTTAAATAGGCCCTGATGGGCCTGACATATTTTTGGGCTCTTAAGTGTGATTAACTGAATTAGATAAGAATAAGATATTTTAACCTTTTTTCTAGGGATTAACAAACACATGTACATTCTTGATTTCTTTCACACTCATTCTTACGTTCCAGTTCAACCAATAAGGCTAAATTGAATGTGGGATGAATCTTAGATACTAATTATGTTCTTGCATCTTATGTATAAGAATAAAGTTGTTTGATGTTTTGTCGGTTGTTTTGTATTTTTCTTTTGTATTGATTGGTTGATAGATGGAAATTTTGTGGTAAAATTGTATGGTGCAGGTAGTGAATGAATGTTAAAGGATAATGAAAATTATTTGAAATTGTTAGCAGTTGTTAGCGAGTGTTTGGAGTTCCTATCAGTAACTTGTTAGTCACCCCTCTCTTCACCCATCTCAAGTGAGATACTTTTTAGAGTAGTGTCTCAGGTTGGTATTTGTCTATGTGTTGGTTTAAATTGGGTTTATTTAATGATTTATTACATATTTGTAAATATTAGTTTTCGTTTGGTATTGGCTTATTTGATTTGAGTCGGATATATGGTTTATGTTCAGTGCATGGTTTAAGACATAGTTTAAAGAATAAATGATTTTTTGCGAAAAGATATCAGTAATCATTGTTAGTGTTTTTAGATGACTTGTTGTGTCAATTAAGTAAGTTGGATGATTGTCACAGTTATTTTCATTCTTTGAATTTTTTTAAGATGACAAAAGAAGAATTACTTACATGCAATCAAAAGAAAGTTGTAAATATAATTACAAGATTAATATAAGTGAAAAATCTATTTAATATATTTATAATGGCTTTTTTCCTTTTTCTTACAAAAGAATGATTAAGATAAGAATGGATCCGTTTTTCGGAGATATTTCTATTGGAGTTGGTTGAAGAAATACTTTTTTGGGTTTCAGCTAAATCTCTTATTCGTTTCAGAATTATTTGTAAATGAATAAACACTCTTTACAAAGACCAGAGATTCACCAAGAGTCACTTGGCTCGTGCCAAAAATCCTCCACAATTTATCATAGCAACCAATTTCAAGCTTCACTCGGCCGGTGTAAATCTTGATGAGGATAATGATCCTTTCATAGATGTGCGTCAGTTAATCTTAAAGAAACCTAAAAGAACATCCGATTGCGATGACTTATTGTTTTGTGACTGTGGAGAGTCCGAGATCAATATTTGGAATTCGTTTCTGAGACATACTAGATTGTTTTTTCTTAGGGTACGTAATTTTGTTTTTCTGCGGGATAGGATCTGATAGTAGTAGACCCGGAACTGGTTACAAGATGTATGGCTATTTTATTTTTAATCCAAATTACTCGAGGATTACAATATGATTCGTGGAAGCTTATTGATTCTCCTTACAAAGAACGTCCCTTATTAGATAAACCATTACATTACGTTTCATGCAATGGTACCATTTTATTATGATACGGTTTTAATTTTCCATCGAAAAATTTAACACCATTTGAAAGTACCACGTAGATAATATAGAGAAGGTTTGTATTACGAAGTTTTTGAAAAATTCATGTAGTTGATCTGCATTTTTTTAGTTGATGGCTAAGACATGTAAAAAAAATAAAATAAAATTTGATTTGCACAAAATCCTTTATTCATTGATCTACAAAATTGATATATATATATATATATACATACGTTCTTGTAAGTCTTTTCTTTTCTTGAAAACTTAGTTAGCTATTGACTGATTTTCACTATTAAATACTATTTCAATTGTAACTTTTTTTGTCTGTTTATGGGACATGTAAGTATGGGTTTTGCAACGTTGTTGGGTGCTTGTCGATTAATACTCCTTTACTACAACTCTACTATTAAGGGTGCATCCCATAGTAGAAGATAAAAGTGATAATGGACAAGAAGAAAATGCAATATGCCTACCGACTATTAATAATGGTGTCAACTATCAACACCCTCTACTCTACATCTTCTTCTCTCTTTTCCACATCATCTTTTATCTCTTCCAACTAATAATTCAACATTCACTCAAATTTAATATTCTATAATAATTTTCTTAATAAAATTCAACACTCTATCCTTCTATTTTTATTTCATTATTTTTATTTTAGTTTATGTTTTTCTTTATTTGAATACATATTAATTATAATTACCGATTGAATTAAATTAAAATAATTAAGAATTAATTAAAAGAATTATAATTATCGATTAAAATTAAATTTTTTTATGTGTCCAATTCTAATGAAACAAGTCTCTAATTATAGAATATGAAAAATAATGAATTTTGGTATAATTTATTTTTTTAAAGAATATTATTTCGTATGCAACAATTACCTTCAAATAATGTGGATATAAGAAAAAAAACTATAATCTCAGCCTATTCTCTCTCCACCTTGCCTATTCTCTCCCTACCTTATATTGTTACCGAAATTATTATTCTTTCCATTGGTTAAATGGCATGTTCAAATGGAGACCCACTAACCTTATTTCAACTAATTGAAAACTTTCAAACACTAAATAATTCACATCAGCTTCCAATCAATTTTCAACACAGCTTCCAATCAATTTTCAACACATCATTGTAACTAATAAATTATTGAATAATTTATTCAACAGCTTTATTGTAAATAGTCTTAGTGTAAACAAGTTTTTATGGACAATTATACCTTTATCTTTGTACCCAAAGAATTCCCCTCTTACTCTTTTTTGTTTCTTAACCCTCATTTCTCTTATATTCTATATATTTATTTCGTATGTTATGACGAACAAAATTACTCTACCGAGTACCGGATCAAAGAATGTTATCAAAGAAAGCTAAATAAAATACTACATGAGTAGAAATATGTATATATATTGAATATTGTTTATATTCCACGATATTATAGTCATTAGAAGCATAACTTAGAAAAGATTATGGGTATATAATTGATAGATGAATATTGTGTATATTCCAGGATATTATAGTCATTAGAAGCATTACTAAGAAAAGATTATGGGTATATAATTAATGGATCAGATACCCAGACAAAAACTGGAAGCAGAAAGTATTAGTTATAACTATTAGGCGTGAAGGCACATATACCCAAGTACCCAACATGAATATAGCTCGGCTCTGCATACACGTGTGTGTTGTGTGTGTTTTACCATGAGTTTATTCCTCTCTCCATAATGTGGTTTCAATTTTTTTTTTTTTTGTCGTGAAAGATAATTCATTAATAGAAAGAACTTAGATGTTTGTTACAATTGGGACACAAGCCGTTGGCCTAAGAGCTTTTTTTACAAGTGAGTCTGCAAATATGGTAACTTTGGAGCTCCTTGATCTTCAAAAAAATCTGAATTCGTATTTTAATAAACTTAATGGGTTTACCCATTCACGATTCCTGTGAAAATTGCTTTAACTTCAACGGTGAATAGGGATTTTGTGGGTGAGATTCTCATTGAGACTTGACTGATTGTTCGATCGGTCTTATCTGAGATAGTCCAGCCAATACTTGCTTCAGTCTCGTTGTTGATCCATGCGTCATCAGTATAGCAAATCAATATTCTTGAGTCCTCATTAATCGGTGCGGGTTGTTGGTTCTTCGGTTTTTGCACTTGTGTGGTAGGTGTTGGATTGTGGGTTTGCGTTTGTAACCACTCTTTTGCACTTGTGATTGCGTTTGCCAACGATTTTCGAAGATTTTCTTGTTTTGCGATGTCCAGATTGCAGACCAGATCTATGAAAACAAAAAAGACACATCTGAATCAGCTGGGTTGAAATTTGTCAAGATTCTGCATCATGTTAATCCCTCGGTGATACAGTGGATGACGTTGAATTTTGGTTTCCATAAAATGGTTTCAAAGACCTTGAATTTTGTTTAAATTTCTCCACTTCATATATTAATAAAAAAAATTCCACTCTTTCAATGTGAAACTTTGTACATTAACCGAATTCTAAATTTCATACATTTTGAATTTTAATATTTCATTAAAGTAAACTATGATTTTGACATATTAGTACACTATGTTTTTGTATTTGGGGCAACGAATCTATCTACTGCTCTTATAATCCAGTCATTTTATTAAAGGAATTCATCAAAAAAGTTATTTGCGTAAATTTTTATTAAGGCACTTATTGTTTATAGTTTAAAAGCATTACCATGACATATAAATGTAAATATAAGTAATATATTTTAAGAAGATCAAAATCACTATGTGCACTTATACATTAAACCTCAAAATAAAATGTTATTTCACATAAGAAAAACATCTAAAACATGAATGTTAAATAAATACAATATAGGATGTTAATAGTGTTGGATAAATGAGAAGAATTTTAGGATATTAAATTTTATATATCTGGTTTGTTTGTAAATTAAGTTACTGACAATCAGTACTATAGACAACCACTATTTATTTAGACAACCACTATTCATTGACATAAATGTCATCTTGCTTCTACTTTTTCACATATCTATTATAAGTCTAAATCCAATTAAAAAATTGAAAAAAAAAAGAAAGAGATAATGAAGAAGTGAAACGGTCAAACGAGTTGAATCAATAGCCACCGCTGCGATGGATTCACCGTCGTCGAAACAAATTTCACTGCGAAGACAATACCCTGCTGCAAATAGGAGTGGTTCGTGATAAAAAAAAATAGATTTGTATAGATGAAACGTAAATCTTTTACGGGGAGACGAGACACATCGAGTTATAGGCGGCGATCTTGGCGAGGCTGATGGATTCGACGGCGTTTAACGACGACGATAGGAATTCAAGACAAATCTGAGAAAGAGATATGATTCGCGGTGGACCATAAACCGGAATGATTTCGACGGAAATGGTGGAATCAGTAACCTCTAAAGAGACAGTAACACCACCTAAGTTAGTCCGTATAAATTTATGTTTACATGTATAATAAGATTATTTTGTAGATTAATAAATGTTTATTTGTTGTATATATCCAAGATACAAGGTAAAAAATAAGATATTCAGATAAATTAGCAAATATCGAGATAAAAACATGCTGTTAGATGATTATCTAGGAATTTCCTTATTTGTGGTTAGGGTTTAGGATTAGACACCAAAAAATTTAATATAAGAATTAGTCGAATACAAACATAAAAAACTGTATAAGTTACACAATTATCTATATAACATAATTACTAGTCACAAAACTAATAAAAAAAAGACGATTTATGTCCACGTGCAATATAGGAGATAATATAATATATTTAATTTTATAATAGAAATATTATCGACATAAAAATGTATTTCACCTAATTTATAATAGGAGACACTTCATTCACCCAATAATTTTTATGACAAATTCGTGAAATTTCAGCTAGATTCCATTAAATTATATCATAAATTATCTTAGTTCCATGAGATAAAAAAGAACTGAGGAAAATAAATGTCTTCTGGGACAAGATAAATGTTATTATCTGCATCTTCTAAGAATATAAAACTTTTGTATTTCCAATTGTGATTTCGTTTATTATAACTGAATTTTCATCAGTGAATCAACTTTTATTATAGTTAAAGACTTTTTTTTGGTTCTAACCGTCACATGCTGAACATTATAGCCATCGAGTTCTCACTGAGTAAAAGATCTGGGCTCGCTTTGGTTTTGACTTTAACTGAATATAAAAGATAGACTGTCAATAGCTGTAAATTCTGAGTTCATCAAAAGTTGTAATTAATGTGACAACACACTTTTACTTATTCAATGTTCAAATAAGTGTAACAGGTTGAAATGAATTTCCAGATCAAAGTTGATAAAAGGAAAATAACTTTCGAAGCTGAAATTTTTAGAGTCACTGTTATTCAAATGTTAGAGCCTAAGAGGTAGTTAGTTTAATGAAATTTGAAATTATTTACTAACTATGCAGAAAGGTGACTGCTTTCTCTATGTTAACATTAACGTGAAAAATATAAACTGAACGACTGAAAGAAATATAAGATTTATGATTAAACAAGCTCCTCGTTAAGTACTATCTCATAAACCTAAAACCGAAAAGAAACAAAAGATTGCAAAACAGAAAATAAAATTAAAAATGCTAAAGCTACAAAACTGCAAAAATATCTACACAATCCTAAGTTCTAAGTTCGTAAGTGAAGATCCAAAGATCTCAAATTCATTGCTGCCCAAAACTCATTCCGAGACAAAGTGCAGCGTTAACGTCGAGCCGCCACGCAAAGCCACCGTCGTTCATCCTCCAAACGTCACAGGGCGAAGTAATCGAACTCACTTCCTTATCCCGACACGTGTACTGGAGCCTCATCCTACAGGTGAACGTCCGTTGCGTTAGCAAAGGCCTTTCCTTCACCACCAGCCACACACTCATATTACTACCCTGCTCATCTTTCCCCAACACCAAATCTCTGTAAGATCGGTTCGTCCAGATGACTCTTCCTAGACCGTCGGATATGAAGCCAGGACACGTGTCTCTCTCCAGATTCATCTTCCTCTCCTCGTCCGTGCACCCTAGCTCATACTCCCCTTCCACCCATCTATCCGTTACGCACTCTAACGTCAACAACGACGATACCACGGTTTCCGTTTTGAACTCCGCGGAATTCTTCGTCGCCGTCTGATAACGTCCGTCTCCGAAATTTAGCCACAACGATGCCGTACTCAACTCCGGCGTCGGCGCCAAAACCCTAGCGAGCGAAGACGGCGTCTTCGAGTCCTTCCTCTCAGGAGTCTCTGGAAGAAGAGGCAAAGTCACCATCTCAGATCCGTTCTTAGGCTCTTCATTTCTCCGTCGGTTGCACCGTTTGCTGTTGCCGTTACTATTGTCAGATCCGCCGCTGCTGCTACTGTTCTCCTTTGAATATTTTCTCTTACCCCTGCGGCTATTAGATAATACGTTCGCCGATCCATTTTTCTCCTGCGGTGAAGTAGATCCACCGGAATCCGGTCTCGGAGCAATCGGCCGGTACCGGAGCATGATCCGATCTACTTTCGACATATCATATGCTCCACCACCGCCGCCTCCGTACCTCGCTATGCAGCAACCTCCCCGGAAATTCATATTTAAATTATCTTCTTCAAATCTCACTTTTCTTAACAATCGGAAACAAAAGAACCAGTTGTTTTGTTGGAGGAGATAATGTGTTTACTAAAGTTTGCTGGTAGAGAGGGTGAGATATAAAGAAAACTGTTACGTCGACACGTTTGGAGAAATCGCCACGTGCGAGACCAATCGATGAACAGCGCAACGATGGGATTGGGCGAAAGGAGAGAGACGTGGCTTTTTTCTGTTTAAGACAAATGGGTCCCACTTAGACTCTCGCGCTTCAAAGTCGAGAGCACCAATCAGAGAGCCAGGAGTGGCTTGAGGTGCGGTGCGATTAAAGGGAGACACATATGGCCTGCGACTTTCGAGTTACGTGTTACCGACTGCGAGGATTGTGATTCAAGGCGACGGACACATGGCCCAATCTTATTTGCTCGTTTGTACGTTCAGAGTTTTATTTTCTAATTTAAAAGTTTGGTTTCTATTATTAGGATGTAGAATGGGCAAGATCATGCCACGCGCCACGCGGAGAGCAAGGTGGTGACACGAATCTCCTTTGGATGTGGATACTCGCATTTATTTCCAAAATAAGATACCTCTAACATGCATTTAATTGGTGAAACTGAAAATAAAGATGTCCAAAAAAAACAAAAAAACAAATTGATGAAAATAAGTTATACTTTATAAATGCATGTTAAAAGTATCTTGTTTTGGAAATAAATGCGAGTATCCACATGACCACATCCAAAGGAGATTCGTGTCAACTCTACAAAGCAAATGTGAGGAAGCAACGGGCCATCAAGTGAACCCTTCAAAGTCTGCCATTACTTTTGGCAAGAATGTAGAGGGGGAAAAGAGAAAACATCTCCAAGAGATGCTTCAGATATCTAATAAGGGTGGTGAAAGTCAATATCTGGGTCTTGTTGAAGCGATCAAAGGGTTAAAGTTCCAAGCCTTCTTCTTCCTAGAAGACAAGTTAAACGGGAAAGTGTTAGAATGGTTTGCAAAAGGCCTTATCAATGGGAAGGGGGAAAGAGGTTCTAATAAAAGCAGTGGCTCTCTCTTTCCCAGTTTCTCTTTCCCAGTTCATTTCACGAGTTGCTACAAACTGTATAAAACAACATGCCAAAATCTAAATTTAATTTAGCAATGGCTAAGTTTTGGTGGAATTCATAGGAGAACAAAAAAAAGATCTACTGGTTATCACGAGATAATTTTGTATGCCTTAGGACAAGGGAGAAATGAGATTTAAAGACTTGAAATCTTTCAACCTTGCTCATATGGAGAAGCAAGCATGGAGAATCCTCGCGGAGCCTGGCAGTTTGTTCGCCCAGTTATATAAAGCATGTACTTTCCAGACGAACATTTTCTTGAAACAACCGCATAAGCAAGGCCCTCGCTGGAATGGACCAGCATATTGGCAAGTAGAGATCTATAGAGCAAGGGATTACAAAGAAAGTTGGAAATGAAAAGTCCTTTAGTGTATGGATGGATGAATGGTTGGAAGTAGAGGAAGGTGCTTTTAGAGCTCCGATCAAGAAACCAGCTATTTCCAATCTCAAACTTAGAGTAAATGACATTATTGATGTTTCAAAAAGAGATTGGGATCACGCGAAGCTTGGGGAGAAATTCTTCACGGATGATATAGCAAGAATCAAAATGGAAAAATCCAGTAGTGGATAGAGATGATTTCTGGTCTTGGGACTTTTCAAATAATGGAACATACTATGTTACCTTAGGTTACAAATTGGCTTTTGAGGACAAAAATTATGACCTTCTGCAAGAAGTTTCTATAGAGCCATCTCTGAATCTCCTCAAAAAAAAAGGTATGGAAAATCAAATCTCAACCATCAGAGTTTTCCTACGGAAAGCTTTATCGGGTGCTTTAGGGGTTTCAGATCAACTAAGATACAGAGGAATGTGGTCAATAAGGTTAATCAGTGAACCATGTGCTCTTTGAGTGTCCTTTTGCTTGTCAAGTGTGTGCACTTTTAGACATTCTATCACATGAGCAAGGATTTGAAGGGGGTTTATTATTTTCAAACATGCCTCATATGTTAAACCTTAATGCTATACCTCAAGCTTTAGGAAAAAGCATGAGATCATTCTCTTTTTGGGTTGTTTGGCATATATGGAAAAGAAGGAACAATTTCCTATTTGAAGCATCAAAGTTATTTCCAAAATTCACAATGAGATCCGGGTTAGAATAATATATGATGTGGTCTGAAGTTGATTTAGTTGCAGAGAATTACTCAGCTTCAGGGTCAGGTGCAGAGCCAAGAAATGAAGATGGAGAGGTGCGAGAAGCGGAAAAATGGGTGCCTACCCCAAAATACTGGTTGAAATTTAACATAGGAGTGGCTTGGGTTAAGGAGACAAAAAAAAAATGTGGGGTTTTATGGGTGTTAAGAGATGATATGGTTCAAGTCCTCCAACATAGCAAGAGTTTCTTCTCGGTCCTTTAATCTCCGCAAGATGCACACTTGAAGGTAGTCACTTAAACCATGGAAAGCTTGGTTTTTCACAAAGTGAATAAAATAATATTATCTATATTCCCAATCCATCTTTAGTAGATTCGGTGCTCATACCAAGAGCATGACCAAACTTCTCCAGTCTAGCTTATCATTATTTTTAAAAATAAAGATTTATTTAGATAAAAAACGTAAAAAAGATCTTGTAGCTTCTCTTGCAGATCTCCTTGAATGCAAGTTTTGATTTGTGAAGAATCTTATAGACTTATTTCGTTATATTCTAGGACTAAAATACAATAGAGATTTCTTATCTGTGATCAAAAGAGTCCGAAGTTAGTGAACAAGATCAACTTATGTAAGGTGAGAACTGAGAAGCCATAAGGATGTGTATACTATTAATCTTATAATGAAAACATTTATTTGTCAAAGATATAGAAAATACAAAAGACATCTCATATATTAATTGAGAAGACACTTTGAATATTTTATATCACATGTCTCAAGAAAATTAAATTGAGGTGTAACAGCCAATGAGATTATTTTTTTAATACATCTCATTAAAAATTAACCCTAACATTCAAAATACCTGACCCATTTAATCATTCGCAGCCTAACTCATTACTTTAACATTATATTTTTTTTTGTTTATTATCAAGTATTTGATATTTTTAATTTTTTTTAAGATGAATTTAGTGTTTATTTATAGTAACATACCATAATATGATTTATATTGTTTAAAATTAATTTCTAACAATTGTGAATGTTTATGTTTTTATATATATCTAATTTTAATATTGTGAGGTGTAATATATAATTTTTTAAATACAATTTAAATATGATATATATTATATATATTATTAAATAAAATTAAAGGGTGCGGATTATTATCTAATTTGAAGATGAAAGAAACATGCCGGTCCTCTGATAAATCTCTAAACCTTTGACAAATTTCGGAATAAGCTGTTACATTAAATTAAACCGGACAGAACCGAACCGAAACCCATAACCTAGCTCTGAAATCCCGTGTCTCTATATAGTGCCGAAACACTTGCTTCAGCAGATACTCCCAAATTCCTTTCTTATCATCTGCTCCCAATTCGCGTCTTCTCGGGTTTAATGTTTCGTCCTTTTTTTAGTTGATTTTTGCGTCCTTAGAAAGTGATGATAAGAAATTGTCGCCCCAGTCTTACTTGTATCCATTGCGATGGATCCAACATGGTGATTGACTCTTTTTGTGTCTGATTCTCAAATCTCTCGATTTACTATTTCGTTGTCTTTTTTTTCTGAAAAATTTAGATTTCTTATGAATATGATGAATTAGCAGATCTGTTTTGATGATACCCAGTCTGATCTGCTTCTGCATTGTGATTGATTTGCTAATTCAATTAATCGATTTTATTTTTCCAAAGAATTTATAAATAAGAGAGGAGAAATGAGGATATATTTCCATTATACGTCTGCAAATCTGAAACACAGTGTTGATTCATAGACATGCACTACCATCTGATCTCTTCTCATTGCTTTGTTTTTTTTTTAATTTCTTCTATGTTCTCTATGCAATCAGTGATGCAAAATTTTTTTGTATTCAATCAATGATAATCCAATGATTATAATAATTCACGGTTCGGCTGAGATTGCACATTACTCTACTTTGTATTTTTTTGTTCCCGTAATTTCAGTTTCCACTTACTGAAATAGAGAGTAAATCTCTTTTGAGATTTAGATAGACTCTGTGATAAGCTGTTGAGCAATTTAACAAGACACAAAGCACATGGTTATCTTTTTTATCCTATATGATTCAGAAGGATCCCAAGTTGATAACTGGTTATGTCGGCACTGGACAATTTAGGTAGTAAAATGCTGATGAAGAATGCAAGAAGTGGTGTCTACAATATAGACATGTATTTATTCATTAATGTAACTTTTTTTTGTTACTATCAATTAGTCATTTCATAGTTTCTGTAGAAATGATGCTGAATGGAGAAATATGAACTAGGTTATATAAATTTTGTTTTGTCAAAATTGGTAGAGTATTTCAAACCTTTCTCGAGAATCCTAGAAAAAAAACGAACACTAAAACTAAAAATTGGTAGTGTACATCATTATTTCATAGGACCAAAGAATTAGATTGGAAAGAAAAAGAGACTTGTTTGTATTCTATTGTTCCATTATTCATAAGGGTCCCAAGTCAAAATTACTTGTGGACTAAAAAAATTCCGACGAGAAATACATGATCAAGTGGGTATAGTAGATTCCATATTATGGATATTTATGTTACAAAATTTAGGTAGTAAGATGCTGAATGAATTATGCAAAGAAGTGGTTGTTACATTGTATACACGGAGTTATTCATTAACGTAAGCAGCAGAGTAAGACTCGAGTTACCAATCATCAACTTATTATCTTATTTTGTACTTTGTTGCTACAAATCTAGTAAGCAGATTTGACTGTACAATTGAAACTCCAAAGAGTAATAAGTTTGAGTTGAGTGATAAGTTTGACTTCAGAGGTCTCAAAGAATTGTTTCATTCATCTGATCCCAAGAACCTCATCAGTGGGAGAAATATTTGCTTCAGGATCAATCGATACATGCTCTCAATCGATGAAATACTTGGGAGCCATGGATATTGATGAATTCTTGTTTATATCTCCAATTGTCGTATAAACTTAACCAAACCTGTGTAAACCGGGTATTTACACTCATAGATGATTTAGGCTTGAGAATGACACGCGACTAAATCGTATACATCATCATTTTATAAGAATATTTGATTTATTTTGTTTTCTAATTTTGGTAACCTTTTCAAAAACTTCCGCCGGCGGATCCAACTAAAAAAGAAATGACAGCAAAATCTAATTAAGCAGCTCAATTTCTTCCTAAAAATAAGCAATATTTTTTTTTGCCAAAAAAAAACATATACCAGTTTGTAAGAATCTAAAGAAGAAGAAACAAAATCTAAAAATCTCCTCCGGTTTCATTGGAAAAACAGACTTGTCTTATTGTCTTATTGCCTATTTCATAGGAAATAGGATTTTTTGAGAAGAAAGATTGTGTGGGAAACAGACCGAACTTCAATCTATTCCCCACATTTCAACTGCTAATAAAACAAGCCTCTCCTCTATTCCTTTATTCTAGCCCATCCCTTAACAATGGCTCTATTAACTTTTCATCTTTTTAATTTGTAAAATAAAAAAACAAAACAAAAAATAAACTTAAAAAAATAAAGAGTTTACCTGAGAATTAGGTTCAGGATGGCCTCAAGGAGCCTTTCGTATACACAACTCCTAGGCCTCCTGTCCTTTATCCTCCTCTTGTTCACAACCACAACCACAATGGCGGTTCGTGTTGGTGTCATCCTTCATAAGCCTTCTGCTCCAACTCTTCCTGTTTTCCGAGAAGCTCCGGCTTTTCGAAACGGTGATCAATGCGGTGCTGATCAGATTCATATTGCAATGACTCTCGACACAAACTACCTCCGTGGAACAATGGCCGCTGTTTTGTCTCTCCTTCAACATTCCACTTGCCCTGAAAACCTCTCGTTTCATTTCCTCTCCTTACCACATTTCGAAAACGACCTCTTCACCAGCATCAAATCAACTTTCCCTTACCTAAACTTCAAGATTTATCAGTTTGATCCAAACCTCGTCCGAAGCAAAATCTCCAAATCCATACGACAAGCTTTAGATCAACCTCTAAACTACGCGAGAATCTACCTCGCCGATATCATTCCTAGTAGCGTTAACCGAATCATCTACTTAGATTCTGACCTCGTCGTGGTAGACGACATAGAGAAGCTTTGGCATGTAGAGATGGAAAACAAAGTCGTGGCTGCTCCTGAGTATTGCCACGCAAACTTCACTTACTATTTCACAAAAGCTTTCTGGTCTGATCCGGTTTTGGTCAAAGTGCTTGAAGGAAAACGCCCGTGTTATTTCAACACAGGTGTGATGGTTGTTGATGTTGATAAATGGAGAAGAGGAATGTACACACAGAAGGTAGAAGAATGGATGACGATTCAGAAACAGAAACGGATTTACCATTTGGGATCATTGCCTCCGTTTTTGTTAATATTCGCCGGTGATATCAAAGCGGTTAATCATAGGTGGAACCAGCACGGACTCGGAGGGGATAATTTCGAAGGAAGATGTAGAACGTTGCATCCAGGTCCGATTAGTCTTCTTCATTGGAGTGGGAAAGGGAAGCCATGGTTAAGGTTAGATTCAAGGAAGCCTTGTATTGTTGATCATCTTTGGGCTCCGTATGATCTGTACCGTTCATCAAGACATTCATTAGAAGAGTAGAGGCAAAAAAGTGGCACATATTTTATATAATAGGAGAGAAGACGAAGAAGATACAAGCAGGGGTTTTTCTTTGTGATCAAAGAGAGCTAAAAGTTTTCATTTGGAAATTCAAACAAGTGTAGCGAAAAAAAGAGAAACCAAGTGTAAACTAAACACACACACACACTCTTAATGTAAAAAGATGTTGTGCATTGAGCTCAGATGTTCATCATCATCATTTTGTTTCTCCCTCTCTTTTGATTCAACCGTTGGAATATTCCGCGTGTAATATGTATAGGTAGTATTACTGCACAAATGGAGGATTCAATTCATTCTTTTCTTCAAAGCATCTGATTCTATCAGAAACCCTAGTCTAGATTCTCGCAAAATTATCCGACACCATTTCAATTTCCAGTTACAGAGAAATTGAAATCAGACTAAAGCAGGAAAATCGAAAGCGATCTAGGGAAAAGCAAAAGGATAGTACCAGGATAAGAAGATAAACGTCTCGATTCTGCAGAATTCTCCGACGAGCACAAGGAGATATCGTAAGAGACTCGAAGTCAATCTGCTTCTCCACGAAATGAAATCATGAAACAAAGATATTCAAAACAATGACGCCTCTTCGTTATAAACTTCAATTTGGTACAATCTTGGTTTACACGATTTAGCTGTAGTTTGGCGGCAATTCCGACCACAAGCTCCGACCACCGGCGACCAATTGTTATGGTTAAATTCAAAATCCGGCGAATACGTTGCGGATGAGCTCTCTACTCTCGGACACAAAATATTCGAGAGAAGGATTGGATTTTGATTATTTAGTTTTCGCAGGAACCCTAGACTTTGATTTTGAATCTGCCCCCAAATAGGAGATGAACGGTTTTTTTTTCCCCTTAACGAAAATAAATGTTTTTTTTCTTAAGAGGAAAAAGGGACTTTTGTAATAAACCATGGTACCATGTCCTTTAGAAAGAAAGTTAATTTTCAAGTAATAATCAGATTATAGTTTATTTGGTCAAATTGACGGATAAAAAAAGGGAGCTTTTTTGCTTGCTTCTTCTCATTCTCTCTCCTTTACCTCTCTATCTCTCTCTCTGTATCTCTGTCTATCTTCTTCATTCCAATCCCTAAATTGTATTCTTATCTCCGTCAAATCACACTGTACAAAAGGAGAATGGGAACGGTCGGGAATTGAGATTCCAAAGTGAAACTCTAATCGACACACAAACTCGAAAAGCGTTATAGAGCTTTCTCGCAATCTCCGTCGAGGGTTTTTGCATTTGCGTTTTGTTGCTTCGCTCTGTTTCGGTGGTTCTCTATTCGCTTCGATGGACATGGAAAGGTAATCTTCGGACATTGCTGATTTCTATGTCTAGATTAGGTTTCTTTGATTTCATCGAATTTCATTTCTCCTCTTAATGTTCGGCTTCAATTGGGTTTTTGATTTATCTACACTTCACTTCTTATCCGATTCTCTCCTCTCATTGCTTCTTCTTTTCAACCTTTTCAATTTCTTTCCCATTTTATCGGGTTACATAAAGAGAAACAATGTGGATGATAATTAGAGATCTACTGTTAAGGACGAACATTTATGTCTTTAAGTTTGGTTTAAGCATCATTTGATACTTTTTGTGTGTTTTGCCTTTGGGTTGATTCGATGCAGTGCAGATACTGAGCCTACCAGTTTGAATTGTGGTAACAACAACAGCAACATGGTTGTGAAAGCTTACCCATTAGGTATGGTTCGGATTTTGAATAGCAACAACGGCATTGGTAATGAAGACGAAGGAGATTCTGGAGTTGAACCATACGTGGGATTAGAATTCGACACTGCGGAAGAAGCGCGTGATTTCTACAACTCTTACGCTACGAGGACGGGTTTTAAAATTAGGACGGGTCAGTTGTATAGATCGAGAACCGATGGTACGGTTTCATCAAGAAGATTCGTTTGTTCGAAGGAAGGTTTTCAGTTAAATTCAAGAACCGGATGTCCTGCGTTTATACGAGTGCAACGACGAGATACAGGGAAATGGGTTCTTGATCAGATTCAGAAAGAGCATAATCATGAGCTTGGTGGTCATATGGTGGAAGAGACTAGTCAGACTACTACTCCACGTCCTTCGGTTCTTAACAGAGCGCCTGCTCCTACGAAGCTAGCGATTTCGGTTCCTCATAGACCGAAGATGAAAGTTGTTGATGAAGCTGATAAAGGACGGTCTTGTCCTTCTGGTGTGATCTCTTTTAAACGTTTTAAAGGAGCTAATGAAGAGAGTGATGGACAACAAACGCAGCCGGTTAAGGCTACTGAACCGTATGCAGGGTTGGAGTTTGGTTCAGCTAATGAAGCGTGTCAGTTTTATCAAGCGTATGCGGAAGTTGTTGGTTTTAGAGTTCGTATTGGTCAGTTGTTTCGATCGAAAGTCGATGGATCGATTACGTCGAGAAGATTCGTTTGTTCGAAAGAAGGGTTTCAGCATCCGTCAAGAATGGGGTGTGGAGCTTACATGAGAATCAAGAGACAAGATTCCGGTGGTTGGATAGTTGATCGGTTAAATAAAGATCATAATCACGATCTTGAACCGGGAAAGAAGGACGCCGGTATGAAAAAGATAACAGAGGATGTCACTGGAGGTTTGGATTCCGTTGATCTTATCGAACTAAACGATTTCAGCAATCACGTAAACAAAAACAGAGAAAACACGATAGGTAAAGAATGGTATCCGATTCTTCTCGATTATTTCCAGTCGAAACAAGCGGAAGATATGGGATTCTTTTACTCCGTGGAGCTCGATAGCAACGGAAGCTGTATGAGTGTTTTCTGGGCGGATAGTCGATCGAGATTCGCGTGTAGTCAATTTGGTGATGCGGTTGTTTTCGATACTTCGTATAGAAAAGGAAGCTACTCTGTTCCGTTTGCTATGTTTATCGGTTTCAATCACCATAGACAACCTGTGCTTCTCGGTGGTGCTTTAGTCGCTGATGAATCTAAAGAAGCTTTCTTGTGGTTGTTTCAGACATGGCTTCGTGCTATGTCAGGTCGACGTCCGAGATCTATAGTAGCTGATCAAGACTTGCCTATACAACAAGCTGTGGCTCATGTCTTTCCCGGGACTCATCACCGGTTCTCAGCGTGGCAAATAAGATCGAAAGAACGAGAAAATCTCAGTTCGTTCCCGAACGAATTCAAATACGAGTACGAGAAGTGTTTATACCAGACACAGACAACCGTGGAGTTTGAAACTATGTGGAGTGGTCTAGTTAACAAATACGGCCTTAGAGATAACTTGTGGCTCAGAGAGATATACGAAAAGCGCGAGAATTGGGTTCCCGCGTATCTAAGAGCGAGTTTCTTCGGTGGAATTCCTGTAAATGGAACATTCGAACCGTTTTTCGCAACTTCTCTGAACTCTCTAACGTCTCTAAGAGAGTTCATCACTCGGTATGAGCAAGGACTGGAACAACGCCGTGAAGAGGAGAGAAAAGAGGATTTCAATTCTTATAACTTGCAACCGTTTCTACAAACGAAAGAACCAGTCGAAGAGCAATGCAGAAGGCTGTACACGCTTACCATCTTCAGAATATTCCAGAGCGAGCTCGCGCAGTCGTATAATTATCTCGGTTTGAAAACCTACGAGGAAGGAGCTATCAGTAGATTCTTGGTGAGGAAATGTGGGAACGAGAGCGAGAAGCATGCGGTGACTTTCAGTGCGTCGAATCTAAACGCGAGCTGTAGTTGTCAGTTGTTTGAGTACGAAGGACTTCTCTGTAGACATGTTTTGAAAGTGTTCAACCTCTTAGACATTCGAGAACTTCCGTCAAGGTATATACTACACCGTTGGACCAAGAACGCGGAGTTTGGGTTTGTACGTGATTTAGAATCAGGTGTGAGTTCTCAAGATCTCAAGGCTTTGATGATATGGAGCTTGAGAGAAGCAGCTTCTAAGTATATAGAGTTTGGGACATCGTCTCTGGAGAAGTATAAACTTGCGTATGAGATTATGCGTGAAGGTGGAAAGAAACTGTGTTGGCAGAGATAAAGCACATCAAGTAAGGTCATTGTCCTGAATATTCTCTTTGTTTCTCGAGTTCTATAATCTTTAATGTCAATTGAGTTCTGTAAACCCTAAATTCTTTATCTTGTTGAAGACGTTATTTCATCTGTTGTAGAATTAAAATAAGAGGTTTTGTGTTTTTTTTTTTTTTTGCATCAGATGAAGCTTTGTTTGTCTAAGTGAGATGGAATTTCGTGACCACCGATGTAAATCCTAACCCTTTATGTTAACTTAAAGTTCGCCGGAAAAAAAGGTGGTGGTGGTCGTCGTGTGGACAGTCATATCCGTTAATGAATCGGTGGGTTATAAGTTTTAACCATGGCATGTAATCTCTTTGTTTTTTTTTGTTTATGTTTGATTCCTTTAAAAATATGGGAAGGAAAGAATTTTATCAACTTAGAATTTTTGGAAGGACATTTTGAAAAGTTCATATGAATCTAGTGGAAAATTAGGATGTAATGTAATATCATATTATTAAAGTTAGTTTTCTTCATCACTCTGATTCTCTGAACAACATACCGCAAAATGTACATAGATACTTAAATGATATTACAACGACACTCAAGCTTTTGATGTTAAATATTACAATGTAAATTAGTACATTATGTTTTTGAACTATAACAATGCTATCGTGAGGTCGCGATGCGTATCAAAACTCTGGTCATCAGTCACCACCGATTCATATTTCATCAATTCGTTCGGACTTCGGTCCTCGCAAAACGTGAGTCTTCTTTACATCTCCAAAAAATCGAAAAAGTTGTTTCTTTTCTCGTCTTCGAACAACAAGTCTCAGCATGTGGAACATTATCAGCCCAAATCTATTTGTTTCTCATCCATGGAATCTGCACACGGCTTGATCTGCTTTCGAGGGTCATCGGAATCTATAATTTGGAACCCTACCATGAGAAAGTTTTTTACTTTGCCCAAACCTAAAAAGAGATGGACGAAACAGTGTACAACACTCTTATTAGGATACGATCCAATAGAAGGGAAACACAAAGTAGTGTCCATGCCTCGTGAAGAATTTTCCGACAAGTGTATGGTTTTAACGTTGGGAGTTAAAAAATCATATTGGAGAAGGATCAAAACCAATCTTTATCATAAACCTTTACCTGCGACTCACGGCAAAGGGCAATGTATCAATGGGGTTTTGTAATATAAAGCCTTTAATCATATGAAAAATCAGGTTGTAGTGAGTTTTGATGTAAGATCTGAAAAGTTCCAACAAATAACAGTACCACTATCACTGGGGACTAAGTGGGGTTTGCTAATAGCTTATGAGGGAAGTAATGCTTTAGTATGCAATGATGACTACGGAATTTTTTAATTAAAATTGTGCATTTTGGAGGATGCAGAGAAACATGCGTGGTCGCATAAATCCTTTCGTGCACCTTTGAATCACTTTGATTCGAGTTTGGGAATTTATTGTGAACTAGGTGGTGTCACTGATGGTGGTGAGTTTATTTATGAACCGCCGAGATCGACGTTTCTTAAATCGTTGGGTATTTTGTATTTTGATCCAAAGAGAGGCAACTTTCGAAAAACCGTATTTGATAGACTTGGAGACGAATCTTTTAAGGTGCTCCAGGTTTTCCCAAATCTCATCGAGAGTCTCATCTCGTTGGGACCAGGTGTTGGTGCTGATGATAAGACGAATCCATTGGAATTTGATCCAACTCAGTATGATAACGTTCTCAAGAAATTGAAAGCGGTAAGTAAGCCCCGTCCCCGTCTTTTTGATGATGAAAAGGACACTTTTGTCGATACTTCTCTTCCCGCGAAAAGGAAGCGTGAAGAAATTATTCAAGAACCCATAATAAAGTTAAAGAGTCTATGCAAGCAGATTCTTATAAAGGTGTGCTGAACAGTGTTTGATTGTCTTCTTTCTTCTATAACATCTCTCTCACATATTTATCGCGCTTTTAACATTTTCAGGATGGTGGATCCATGAAGCTGAAACAGCTTAAATCTCTAATCGACGAACAAGCACCATCGGTTCTTTCAGAGTTCTCTTCAATAAAAGATGCGATCGCTTACTTAAAACTTAAGGTAAATACTGACCTTAGCTTATCTTACACAAAATCTCTCCTATTACTACTACCTACATTGAGCTATAATGGTGGAGTTGGTCACTTTTTTTCATCATAAAGTTTAACTCTTTGTTGCAGCTGGAACGAAGTTGTAAGTTTGTTGTGGAAGGAAAGAGGATCAGTCTTGTATCGAGAAAGAAGCGAGAGCTACACAATCTGCACAGGACAAATGGAGATTATTAGGACAGAGTTTTGTTACTAAAACATGACCATGCTCGTATGTATAACCAAAAGTCATCGATTCATCGTTATCATTTAAAATTTGGAAATTTTTGAAATTTATTTGTAATTTTTTTTATGATATTCTTAAAAAGAGTTCTGCATTAAAAAATTCCCACCATACTAATTCTTAGCATGTTTGGTGTCTGAAAGTGTTTTAGATGTATTTGCCGATTTTTTTGTTCTTTCAAAAAAATAAAATAAATATATTAAACGTTACAGGTGACTTATGACTCGAGGTCATACAGTTTGGTAAAAAAGTTACATATAAGGGAAAAAGTAGCTAATTCCAGTGCTCGAAAGCATCAAATTAACAGTGTGCACGATGTAAAAAAATGTGTGGGTATTTTCTCTATCAAGATCCTACGGGCACGCATATTGTTTGGTGCATTATCGGTTAACAATTGAACGTACATATTGTCGTAACACTTCCGGTACTCAGTGATATATGTGTGTTACATGATTTACATCAGATCTAAAATTTTATTGGATTAAGTTCAAATTTGAAGAGTGGTATTCAATGATTGATTTTTGAAAGAATTGAACTGAACCTAAAATCATTGAATTAAATATAAATACGGACAAAAAACTATTGATCTTTGAGCATTGTAAAGTTTTAAACACTGTGTATGATCAATGTCGTCTCAGTGTCTCTAAAAGACATAGGTCGTGAGTTTCTTTATACACTGAAAATTTTTGAGCTTTATTGTGTTGGAATAATGTAGATTTGATCGTCAAATTAAACTTCGTTTAGTTGAATAAGTTTCGCTAATATGTAACCATATCCTAAACTATCTATTCTTTTGCATGTTTCTTCGTTTCTTTTTTCTTTTTCGTCTATGTAATGAAAATCTTTGAGCTTATATTGAGGTAATATAGATTCAGTCGTCATGCTATAATTTTTTTTGTTGTTGATCACAAAGATTAATCAAGTAACATAAATTAATACCACAACATAATGATCAATTAAATAATAGATCTATCTGTTTTTGAATAAGTGTCATTCTACAAATTTTCACACAAATTAAAAAAAATATAAAAAAATCTATTTTAATCCTTATTAATACACTAAATATTTTCTCTTTCCAATTAATAGATTAAAAACCAAGATTAAAATAGGATTTTTATTCAAAATTTTACATTGAAGTCCTATAATGACACTCTTTCAAAAACAAAAAAAACTAGACTAGAATGACATTTATTTAAAAACAGAGAAAATATATAATAGAGTTTATAATATCATTAAACCAAAAAAAAAACCTTAATAGTTAAATAAATATGGCGGAAGAACAATAAAATATTGCAGATTACTACTAGAAAAACCTTTCATTGTAAAAAAAATTTTAAATCATGAAAAAATAAAAAACAAAAACAAAAACAAAAAATAGCTAAGCATTAACTTCGGGGTCAACTTCAACACTTTTTCCTTTGTAACAGCAACTCCGCACTAAACCACAGATGCACCCAACGGCCAGAACGGAGAGGCCTGCGGCGGTTAAGTTCACTTCCAAACTGGCCATACTGTTTTTTCACCACACCAATAGTTTTGTTCTCTCCTTAACCTTTTTTTATGCTCGTCTCTTATTCTTCTTTTCTTGGGTGTATATATATGTAAATGTCTGGTTATTAACATAGAAAGTTAAATCAGCGAAATTTGTAAGTTTTACATTTTTTTGTCGTTAAGTAATATTAACTTGGAATTTTTTTGGAAATATTACATTCAGTAAATATTTTCTAGGAAAGATTCTAAATTAAAATATACTGGGCTACAGTTTTTTGCTCTGGTTCGGTCACCAATTTTGTTGGACCGGACCTAATAGTAACCCAAGCAGAGTCATTAGAGAATATTCTTTTTAATTACCCATCGATTAAGCAGAGTCATTACATCAATTTCAACGAACACTTGGTAAAGAACCTCAGACTAATAAATATCGTTTACAATGAACGGTTCAACCTCCTCAGGGAGTCAAAAGGACATGAAAAAAACCCAGAAAACTCAACTCCAAAGTATATATGTACTTTATATAAAAGATATGGCTTTATGGATATATATAGATCTTTTGTAGCTTTGGGCATGTTTCTATGGTAATACCGTGAACCTTCCATGTTTCGTTGAACGACTTCTCCTGAACTCGGGGATAGATATATTACTATTACCTTCTTTCATATTGGTTGTACCATTTGAAGCCTTGTCCTCAAGCTTATTCACGAGTAAACTATCTTCCTGAGCATTAACTGTCCTGCATGCACGGTATATGAAGTTATTAAATTAACAAGTGTTTGATTGACTTTACGTAATGAAATGATTTTGTAGAGTTTTATAGTAAACCTTAGTTTTTGGTTTTGTGAGTTTTTGGAGAAGTTTCTTTGGGAATTCTTCACTTTCAAGGGTGGTTCAACGAGTATACGCTCGTTGTCCGTCTCTGATGAATCACTTTTGAGTGTTGAATCGCTAAAAGAGAGGTCAGAAGAGAACAAACTGATACCAAGGTCAAAATTTTGGAATCTTGAGTGCATCACATTCTGGTTGTGATAACTTCCCATCTTTGTTTCAGAGTCTGCTTCTGAACGTAAACTGATCCCAACATCGAGTTTCTGAATCCTAGCTGGTGATGGTTGTTTTGCTTTGCTCTTCTTGACACCACCTTGACGTGCATGCCTCATTTGTTGCTCTTCAGTCTCGGCGAAGAGCTTTCGAACGCTAAACTTCTTCTCTGAGTGATCTATGGAAAAGGATTTGGCTGATGATGGGTTCAATGGAACTGTGGAAAAGGATTTGGCTACTGGTACTCTAGCTGGAAAAGGTGTTCTTGAAACCGGAAGGTTCTGAGTAACTTCCGGTTTATTCCTAGTTTTGATGGAAGATCCTCTATCTGTGGATAATGATCTCCTACTCGGAGGAGATGGTGATCTTGGATTTAACCTTTCTTCTGCTATATTCCTCATCTTTGGGCTTGCTTCTCTGTTTCTTAGCGTAGACGGAAACCCTGACTTTCTCTGCTTTCCAGTTGAGCAACTTCTCATCTGTAAATCACATTCACCAAACTTTTTAGATAATTACTGATTTAGAGAAAAACCAGTCTTTGTGTAATTTTACCTCGTAGCTTCTGGTACTGTCGTTTGGCTGTGGACTTGCTTCAGCCTTTGTTCCAGCGCCATTACCATATCTTGGGAGATGGAAAGGAGAAACTGCTCTTGCTTTCTGACATTCAGTTGTGTTCCGGATGGTACTACCTTTTTGAAATTTTTCCAGCTCTGCTTCCTTCTTCTCCAGTGCCGATCTAAGGCTAGATATCTGCAAATGTGGAGGAAAGATTGTTTACAATATACATTTATTTCCCTTTGAAAAACAAAATGGAAACGGGTGTTAGAGGATACCTCATCCTTAAGATCTCGAATTTCACCAGTTTCCTTGTTTGATCGAGCAGCTCCAAGTTCAATGGACGCAACCCTTTGTGCAAACTTAAGGGTACTTATAGTCTCTCCTATCGCGTCAACTTCAGGGTTAATATGCACAAACATTAAAGTTTTTGCTTGCCCACCTGTGCCACGTAATTTCAAAAGATGAGAGGTGAAGTTACAAAAGAATAAAACCAAAGCACGGTCTTGGCGTTTACCTAAAGAATCCTGCAGAACTTGGGTAAGCTTGCTGTTTCTGTAAGGAACATGTGAACTCTTTTGTGCAAGTGCTGAGATGACATCTCCAAGTGCAGATAACGATTTGTTTATGTGTTGAGCTTCTTTGAGTCTTTCACCCACAGCTTCGGATTTTTCTACTCTTTCACTTCCAGCTAAATCCACTAAATGAAGGCAGCCTCTTAAAATGGATCCTGAGGGTAACTCTTTTCCTTGAACGTGAACGGTTAAGACACTGTAGTAGAATATGATCATATGATTAGTTTTAGAGCTTGAATTAAGCAGTGGAATTAAAAAAAAAAAGAAAAAAAAGAATTAAATTACCTATGAGATCGGCTGCTTCTCTCATTCAATGCAGTGGCTCCCACTGCACGATTCTTTTGGCCAATCCTCATCAAATCAAGAACATCTCTAGTACTTGAAACTGGAACCAGGCTAGCGTCAGGTACATTAAGGCCATTGAGTTGTGAATTATTGCGTATGTCTAATGTGAGAAGCTGGTCAAAGATCACTAAGAGAACAACACGAGGGGGATATAATGCAGATCATTCAACAGAACTTTTTCAAACAAACTATATGAAAGGATATCTTCTGGAAGAACCATCACTGACTAGTAGATCTCTAACTTGTTCATTGTATATCTCAATCATTTGTACTCCAATTTCATAAGTCACCACATGTGTTCTTGCGTTTGAAATCTGGAACAGATCACGTAGAGCTCGGTAGTTGACACCCCAAGTTGTCTCAGTCATCAAATCTGGCCCACTCTGCAAAAGTAAAGACAAATGAATCCATGTCCATGTCCATGTAATCTGACGTCTTAGGGAGTCACAGTGCAAGCTGATGGAAATGGTTATTACCATTGTATACGTTTTCCCTGAACCAGTTTGCCCATACGCGAAGATGCACACATTGAATCCATCAAGTACAGACCTTATTACCGGTCGAGTGTCAATGTATATTTGCTCTGGTATGTAAACAACCATTTATCAGTGTAATAGACGAGAAAGCATTCTAAATGTAGTTAGATGGTGCAAAACCAACCAACAGTAATTGGAATACCAAAAGATAAGACATACCTTGCGAGACGTTTTGACCAAATACTTTGTTGAAGGCAAATATTTTCCGTGCATCTTTTTCCTGCTTAAAAGGATTGACAATCATTATATTACCATTTTCTCCAATATAATCCACGGTTGATTGCATATCCTTTTGTCCTTGTAAGAAAGGTCTGACTCTGCAGTAGACTCTAATGGCCCCTACAGAACAACGATAACTGAAGAAGTCAATACACTAAAAGTATTAGAAATCAAATGCAAGGATGTCATAGGTGGTGGTACCTTTGAGATCTTGGACCTCATTGTAAAGTAAACGATTTTCCTCCAGAATCTTGTGGTAAGAAGAAGAGGTAACTTCCATGGACTTAACGTGATGGACTGCCATAGAAGGTGATTGGAGATTTACAGTGTAATCTTTAAATTAGTGAGAAGAGGAAATTTGGGTAAGAGAAAATCTATTACCTATCCTTTGAATTTCTTCCTGCCATTCTGACTGCATCTGTTTAACTTGGCATCTTGCTTCCACAAAATTTGATTTTACTTCCTACATCAGTGCAAGAAATAAAAGAATCATTCCCGTAAACATGAATGCATGTACAATATGAAATATCTTATCTTGCAACTTTGATCATTCAAGGATTTTAACCAAAACGGTTCAAAAGCAAGAAGAATCAAAATTTTAGTATTAGAAGAGAGAGGAAAAACTCTGACCTCCAGCTCTTTCTGTTGAACGTCAATAGCTTCTGCATGACTAGAAGAAAACTCGTGAACGCTTGGTTCAATAACCCCAGGCTTTCCGCCACAGTTGCAGAACTTTGAGAACTCCTTTGACACCATTTCTTTTCTCTGCCGAAGATATCTGAGGACTGCTTCTAAAAACTCTGTTCTTGACTGATCGCCGTTATCACATTTCTGTATCCTCTTTAGAAACGAACCCAGCTGCAAACAGATACAAGAAACTAATTATGTACCCTGGAGAAATGTCCCAAGAATTCCGTCAAGAGTAAGTAGTACCTGAGTCCCCCGAGAAACTAGTATTGCAGAGAAATCCCTGACAACCCTGTTGAGCAATGCATCGATCACCTATAAAAGAAAGCAAAATCTGAAAAGGTGAAGGAAAGATTATACTTATAATCTTGATAAAGCATGAAATACTATTTCATCTTGCATAACTAATGACAGAGCAATGATACATGTCAAACATACCATTTCATTTAAAGGCATATCATTGATCCCATCACTCTCCTTGAGGTAAGCATGTAGAAGATGAATCGCGAAATGATCAAAAAGAAAGGCCATGGAGATTGCAGTTTCAGATTCTTCAGTTGAGATCTCATTCGAAAGGTGAAGAAAATCCAAAAGCTGGTCATACTGAGAAGAAGACTCAGATTCGTCCAAAGAGACAGACTCATCTGTGGGGCTTTCACTACCAAGCCCACACTGCGGCGAAGAGCCTTTTGGATGAAAAGAGACTATCCTCACAGTCCCTCCATACCTCCAAACTCCCACTGCACCTGCTTGTTTCCACTCATAAAACCCTTTCAAACACAAAATGCAATCTACTACTTTGTTCGATGAGCCTCCCTGCAAAAAACAAAAATATTAACGATCTTTCAAATATTAGTGATTCATTAATCATCACCACTCAACATTATCATCTCTGGGGAATTTCGTCAAACATAACATATGCACAAACCTTTTCGAGATCAGAAGCTCCGAAAGTTAAAAGCTGCATATCCTCTACAGCTTTAAGAAAGTTCCTCATGTTCTCAAAATATTGAATGGCGGATTGAGCAGCCCC
Organism: Euclidium syriacum; assembly: GCA_900116095.1. NCBI lineage: Eukaryota > Viridiplantae > Streptophyta > Magnoliopsida > Brassicales > Brassicaceae > Euclidium > Euclidium syriacum. The sequence goes on from FPAK01000003.1 coordinate 16,731,902, forward strand.
TTCTGCATACTGAATAGCTGGCGTGGCAGGATTCTCCACCACCTGTTTCAACAATCATTGTTCCCAAATCACCAGAAATTCAGAATTACTGATCGATTGATCAACAAAATATCTAAATCCAGCACCGAAAAGAAGTAAACCCTAGAAAGATTAGAAATCGGACCTTGAGAACCGAACCGGGATTGACTTTGTTGAGGACGTTGCAGAGGATGAGGCCGTTGCGGAGGGCGAGAGAGAACTCTTCTTCCGACGGTTTCTCCGGCAGTTTCGCTGCCGCGCTTTGGTCCATCTGTCTTAGCCATGCCACTGCTTGGTATCTTCTCAGAGCTTGACAATTCACACAATACCCAATTAAGTTTTTATTATTCTTTTCCCAAAACAAGGAAATATGCAAAAAGTATAATAAATGACTCTAACGGAAACTTTAACGCGGGAAATGAATTGGGCCCACGTATTGATCAAAAGACCATCTTAGTGGAAAAATCCTGAGTTCATTGTAGAATTTTATTCGAATTTAAATGAAAAAAATGACATTGAATTTAAGTTATTTTGAGGTGATATGTTCTAGATAAAGAGAAGTTATTTTCCTTTTATTTATATATGATTATTTATTTTCCTTTTAAAGGAAAAAACTGAAATAAATAATCAAAACTTGGGAGATACTAGAATATATTTGAAATGTATATATCCAGGAAAATATAATCATATGATGATTTGTTTTAAACTTGTATATATATATATACACCAAACATAAAGTAATAATTAATAGTTGTGGTGGGTAACCTTCTAATGGAAAAGCATTTTCTAAACAACTTTCTCTAATTCAAACCCAACGTCATTTTTTTGAATCACAAAGCTAATTAACATATGGTCCATCCGCGACTTCTTTTTAATCTTTACTTTATCTGATTTATCTTCATATTCATAATTAAAATAAAAACAATGATGAGACAAACCTGTTTCTTCAGCTTTTCGTTGAGCAAGCTCATAATCTCCATTGCTTGTTGTGGACACCAAACCCTTTAGTCCTCTCATTAATTCTTGTGGCATCTCTGCACCTTTCTTCTTTTATTATTTCTCTCCAAATTAATATCCGAATTACAGTAGTATTTCTGAAATTGGTTTAAACAAAATTTATCAAATTGTGCAAAACAAAAATTGAAATGCTTCTTAAATCTATTTTGCATTATGAAAAGTTTTTTTTTTAGCTCTTATAGGTGCAGAAAGACCAAATGAAGTTTAAAATCTGAAAGTAAAATCCGTAAATAGAAGAAGTTATTTTATAGATCTGCATATCTAACTAATTTGGCAATAGTTCACTGAAAATTGAGTATTTCTAGTTTTCTACTCGCAGGATCAAAAATTCAACAATAGATTAATATCTGTGGAGTATTCAAACTATTTGTTTTCCTTTTTGGCAGAGGATTCAAATTAAATTTAGAAGTGGAATTAGAGAGAGTTTATTCTTTTATACGAACCTTAATTAGAAGTGCAGAACTTGAAGGGACAAGTCAATCCTCGCACACCAACCAAACCAAGACGACGAACATGAGATCATGAAGAATTGAAGAGAATTCAGAGACAGAGAGAGAAAAAGAGAAAGAAGAGAGATTTGTGAAGAGAAAAATCAAAGAGTTGATTCGCTGCCTTTTGCACTTTTGTTTTTTTATAACGGGTAAGAGAAGATGGAGAAAGAGGAGAGACGTGTGTAGCGATAATCAAGTGTTGGTTCCACTGTCTTTTGTTTATTTATTATGTTTTTCTTTTTCTTAACGTCATGAAACTCATTTATTTTCTTTAAACCGTATGTATTTTTTTTGTCCTATGCAGTATTTTTCTGTTTATTGTATGATGGTATATGATTTTGTTATAATTCTAATCGCTCACAACATAGTTTTGCATTTCTATTTTGGTTGATTATTAAGGTAAACATAAATATAAGATTCATTCAACAAATATCATTTGTTTCGGTTAAAAACATCGGGTTTGTCACGTCTTTCAAAATATAAGTCTTGAGATTGGTAATGAAACGTCGACTGGACTTTACTTTATGAAATCAGAGTCAAGTCACTTGCTAAGGGTGCAAATCGAAATCCTTTGGAACCGTGTTTTGGCTTACATTGTGTTGAGGTTGATTTGAAATAGTTCTGACAGCGAGGTTTAGTCCACCGAAAAACAAATTTCCAGTCAAAATAGTAATCGTGTGAAGTCCTTGTGAAAATATGATGGGTTGTGTTTCATAAAATTCTTCAATAGTTAAGTCAGAAGAGGAAAAACAGACCACTAACGTTGACTCCACATGTTTGATAGAAAGAAAATTAGGAGAAAGATTATGGGTGGAGATTGATTAAAGACACTACAAATGTCTCTGTATTGGAAGAAAATAGAAGTTTTTCTGAAGCGACAAATAAAAATCGGTGATATTCGATCGAAAATCTCCTCAACGATTGTTTCTTTTATAAGAAAACCAGATCTTTAAACGGTTTTTGGTGGAAATATGCCATCTTAGGAAAGTGTATCGGCTTTGATCAAGTGATATTGGATTCGGTTTGAAAGATGCTACTTTCGAGTAAAAAATATTTGTTCCTTGAAAAATCCGGCGAGAAAAAAAGAAAGAAAAATAGAATAACTTCAACCTTAGAGATGATCTGTTCCATATTAAGAGTTCAACTCTAGGAAAATTCAATCAAGATCATCTAACCCCTTGACTCAATGACATCTCATCAAGAAGAGAAAAACTCGTTAACGAGCATATCTCGAAAAATATAGCCTATTTTTTTGATTTTTGAAGGAAATAATCTGTCTAGTGACTTTTTTACCGAAACAAAAATAAGGATTTATATTTTAAAATTATCCTAAAATATAATTAAATTATTTTAAAAATTGTATATAAATTTCATTCAAAATTTTTTTTCATACATCTAACGTATTATTTATTTTTTTGTCTATGAAAGGTAAAGACAAAAAATATACACAATTTAAACTTTTAACGTTTGACTAACTATGCCATCAAACTTTTTCGTATCTTGTATTTTCCATTTTTCGAATGGATGATGATAATATAAACGGTTTATGACTTGTTTATTGATGCCCTTGATTGAAATTACTAGGTAATGTGGATATTTTTCCATATCTTATTTCGTTTATTTCTCTCCAAATAGAGTAAACATTATTAGCATGTACATATATACCTCAATATGAATGTTTGAATTAAATTAATAATGAAATTTAGTTATGAACATTTTATTTCTTTGTTTTGTAATTCTATTATTGAAAGTAATTTTGAATAACACCTCAAATAATGTCTAAGAGATCTATATATATAAAGTTTTTTGATCTCTCTTCTCCTTAATCCACATCATCAATTCAATACTTCAAATTGTGACATCTCATTAAACTCATTTTAATTTTTAATATTTAGTTTATTAAAATTTATTAGGCTCATTAATACATTAATGAAGAGAATTTGTGATTCATTCTATTAAACAAATTATTATTATGAACATAAGTCTAATCTTAATCATTTTCAAATTAAAAAAATTTTTAAAAACACAATTAAATTCATATATTTTATGACTACAACTTAATACCTATTTAAATAATAGTATTAAAATATTAAGTTGAAAAATTAATCGATTTATCCTGCATTTATTAAATAAAAATTTTATGACTCTCATAACACATATAGTCTACTAGAAGAAGGTTGGATGCTTTCATAAGGGGATCAATGTTTGATAAATACACATCCGACTTAGATTCCATAGAAGATAAGTGTATGTATGAGTTTTTCTCCAACGTAGGATTTGAATCTATTGGGAGGTCTTTCGCTCTTTATTATGAAAATGATAGGTATAGTTTTAGGAGTAAATGGACTTATATTTTTTACTCGGGTTTTGAATGGTTCGATTGGATTGTGCTTAGCTATGAGCATTAGATGTCTTAATGAATCTTAAGAAGTTAAATATTATAAAGGGAGTAAGAAATGATTAGGGTCTACGGGAAGAAGGTCGAACGCTTTCATAGGAGATCCATGTTTGATAAATATACATCTAACTCAAATTCTAGAAAAGAGAATTGTAGGTATTATGAATTTAATTGGAGATCCAGATATGAGTTTTTCTCTAACATAGGGTTTGAATCTCTTGAGAGTTTTCTCCGTATTATGAAAATGATGGGAGGGGGTTGTAGGAGTGAATTGGCTCAGATTCTTAAATAAGATTTTGTGTGGTTGGATTGGATTGTGCTTAGCTTGGATCTTGCTTAGCTATGAACATTAGATAACCGACTTTAGGGTTCTTTTGGCTACGTGACTTGACGTTGATACCTGAAAATGTTAAGTAGTTTATATGACCAATCACAGAAAATGCATGCTTGGTGCAAAAAAATGGTAGTAGCGCTTCTCATGTAGCATTGACTGCTTTAGATGTTGCTTTTGGAAACAATATACCTTTGAAACAAAGGATGGGATACTGAAAGTTTGGGATCAGGGCTTTCAAAACCTGAATAAGAAGGAAGTACATGTCCTATTGGAGATATTCAAAGATGAAAAGTTAAAAAAACTGGTTGGTCGTTGTTCAATTAAATTTCCGAAACTCGGCAGTTGGTTTAAGTTGGTTATATTCAACCAAAGACTTCAATTTTGTAGGATTTTAGAAAAGTCACGAATGACCGGTTTAACTTTCGGAGATACAAAAATTATTCATTTTGATGGTAACATATCTACATCTGGCCATGTTGGATGAAGATTCTTTTGATGAAGGGATGCTTCTAGGAGTTTTTGAAAAAAACTTAGATAAGGAGCTCAAGACTTTCATGTTGTATGCAAAAATGCATGTTACATGAAACATATACTAAAATATCCATAATTGATAGCTTGTTATGAAAAATCTTTGAGATCATGAGCGAGAAGTAGAAAGGATACTATAATACTAGATAGAGAAATAAAAAATATGAAAAATGGAATGAAAGTTAGATTTAACCAAGTCAAAAGTGGTGTATATGGTTCAATATGTTGTGTTGCTCAAAGTCTATTGGAAGAAGATTGGATGCTTCCATAAGGGGATCCATGTTTGATAAATAGACATCCAACTCAAATTCTAAAAATCATAAGTATATGAGTTTTTCTCTAACGTAGGATTTGAATCTATTGGGAGCTCTATCCCTCTTTATTAGGAAAATGATGGGAATAGTTGTAGGAGTAAATTGATTTAGATTTTAAAATCGAGTTTTATGTAGTTCGATTGGATTGTGTTTAGCTATGAGCATTAGATATCCAACTGTAGGGTCCTTTAGGTTATAATATATAAAAAAAACATTAAACATAAACACACTAAGAAAAAAACTGAATTTACGGATTATGAAAATAAACCAAAACAAAATAAAATCACTAACTTAAGGGAAAAGAAACAAACCAACCATAAATAAAAAAAAAAAATCTACAATCATACTATATAAAAAAAAATCATAATCATACTATACAAAAAAAATTATTAAGTACAAAAAAAAAAATTAATTACATTATACTAGACAAAACAAAAACAAATATATATTTTTAAATCTAACATAAAACAGTAAAAGATAATATAATCTATAAAAAAAATAGCAAATACACAACATACTTTTTTATAAATATAAAAACAACCAAACTTCACTCTCTTTCTAGACAATGAAAAAAAATGACAGAGTCCAAAACAAAATATTTTCTTTAAATCGAGAAGAAAAATCCGTCGAAGGCGGGTCACTCACTAGTATTAATAATAAATTTTTAAGGAATTGTTTTGCTTAATGATGGAATGGTTGACCCTTGGAAGTTTAAATAGTAAAGGTAACACGTGGCGTGCATCTGCAGAAGTCAGCTACTGAAAATTCTGGTCGTATGTAGACCCACCTGATACCTCATTAAGCAGCATAGATTACCTTGAAACAATTGTTTTTTTCTTTACTAAATTATATATCTTTTGTTTGCTTCCATCATCGTATTGCAATACAAATATATACAATGTGAGTTTTTGGGATAAACTATGTCTTCCTGTGTTAGGTGGGACTATTTTGATGGAATTAATATTTTTTTTTTTTTTTGTTGATAAAAAAAAGTATCAGGAAACAAAGTACGGTGAAACAAAAATAAAAGAGAAATGCAAGGGGAAAAAAGAAAAAGGGCAATCAGCCTTTTTAAAAACAATGAATTTGTAACTGAAAAATATTTTTAGATTTTTTCCTCATAAATAACCATTAGCATTGCAATTCTCATTGAGTGTATTGAGATATATTCATATTTTTGTGAATATAGAATATTTCTATTTTATTAATATTAAGTTTCTAGATCTAGAGTTTCTTTGTAAGTTATAAATACATTGTAACTGAGTTGAGAAATATACAAAATAATCTTTTGGCATTAAGAGATTTTACATGGTATCAGAGCAATAAAACTCTTTTGATCTAGTTTTTCTTAGATTCTCTTCCTTTTCCCTGCCAACTTTGTTTCTTTGACCTTAGCAAACTCATTTTTCTGCGATTTGCTCATATACTTTGCCTTACTTACGAAGTTTCTTTGCTCTTGAATCATGGGTGACGTAAAATCCGACGCAGAGAAGTGACGGACGATATCTCCGTACGATTTATCAACCGGAGATCATCCAAGATTGGTGATTTCAAAACCTCTTCTCATCGGTCCTAATTATGATGAATGGGCTGCTAGCTTTCGTATGGCTTTAAGCTGCCAGAATAAATCCGGCTTTGTTGATGCTTCTATACCAAAACCTAAGAAGGGTGATCCTTATCTTGAAGATTGGATAGCTAACAACTATCTAATCGTTACATGGATGAAGCTTACGATAGACGACAAATTGCGGTCAAATATCTCTCATCGAGAGACAGACAATGATTTTTGGGATCTTCTAAAAAGGCGGTTCTCAATCAAGAGTGGTGCACGATTTCAACAGTTGCGTGTTGCTCTTGCTTCTTGTCGACAACAAGGATCGTTTATCGATGATTATTTTGGTCGCCTCACCAAAATCTGGGATTCAATGCAAGAGAGTAATCCTAGAAAGACTTGTTCCTGCAACAAATGTGAGTGTGATCTTGCCCGTTTTTATGAAGAAGAAATTGATAAAGTACGGGTTCATGACTTTCTATTTGGACTTGATGAAATTCATGGCACAATTCGACAACAATTGTGCGCTCAGATTCCGACTCCGGACCTGGATTTTGTTTATCAAACGCTGGTTCAAAACGAGACGATTCTTGATAATGCTCGAAAGGAACCAGCATTGATGAGCTTATTAGCTCGTGCTCCGGGATCCACTGCTGCTCCTCTTTCAAGCTCACGAAACAATGCTCCTGCTGGTTGTGACAAATCTGACTTGATTTGCACAAGTTGCAATCGCACCGGGCATGAAGCGGCACAGTGTTTTCGCACCATAGGTTACCCTCCTTGGTGGGGAGATCGTCCAAGGAGCAAAGTTACCGGTTCGAATTCCAAGTCAGCTTCGTCCTCTACGAGCTCTTCAAATCCACGGGCCAATACTACATAGATTATTGGTCAAATTCAAGCTAATGCAGCGGCAATAACTGATGTTGACAGGCTGGGATTAAGTGGTTTTACTGATGCTCAATGGAATACGCTGCGTCGTGTTCTTCGACCTGAACCTACTGATCTTCTTAGTGGTAAGAATGAGGTTTCTTGGATTTTAGACACAGGTGCTACGCACCATATGACTGGAACTGCAGATTTGCTTTCCGATTTGCGATCTATCTGTCCTGTTTTCGTTGGCCTACCTGCTGGAAAAGATGCTTTATCTTCTCGCCAGGGTACTGTTCAATTAATATCGCATTTGCGCTTGAACAATGTCTATCTCGTCGATGGATTCCATACGAATCTAATCTCGTTTGGGAAATTATTATCTGATAATCATTGTGTTGGACAGGTTACTGATCGTCTGGTTGTATTACAAGACCGCACCACGAGGATGCTGATTGGAGCGGGTGAGCGGCTGGGCGAGGGGCTTTACCACTTTCGAGGGATTGAGACTGTGATGAGTTTTCAGACAAGTGTTGGTGATGATGGAGCTTTGTGGCATCGCCGTCTGGGTCCTGCGTCTTCTCGTATAGTGGGTTTATTACCAGATTTTAAGAACTTATCTACTAGTAATTTGGATTTACACAATGCCTGTGATGTATGTTTTCGAGCCAAACAAACTCGAAATTCATTTCCACTTAGTAATAATAAAGCATTGAGTATTTTAGATTTGATTCATTGTGACATATGGGGTCCTTATCGAACAACAGCATTTTGTGGCTCTCGATATTTCTTGACGATTGTAGACGACTTCTCACGGGCCATTTGGATTTATTTGCTTCCTGATAAACGTGAAGTTGGATCGACATTGAAACAATTCTTCACTATGGTCTCTCGGCAATTTTCTAAGGAAGTAAAAACAATCAGAAGTGACAATGGCTCTGAGTTTCTAGCTCTTTCTCGTTATTTTCGTGACAATGGAATGATTCATGAAACATCATGCGTTTACACTCCTCAACAAAATGGCCGAGTTGAACGCAAGCATCGTCACATATTTAACGTTGCTATACGATTTCAGGCGAATTTTCCTTTGGAATTTTGGGGAGAGTGTGTTGTTACAGCTGGATATCTTATCAACCGCACACCATCTCCTCTGCTCCACGGTAAAACTCCTTATGAGTTGCTCTACGATCGTCCTCCGCGCTATGCTCATCTTCGAGTTCTTGGTTGTCTTTGTTATGCTCACAACATTAATCATGGTGGAGATAAGTTCGCTAGTCGGAGTCGTAAATGTCTGTTCCTTGGATATCCCTACGGAAAGAAAGGCTGGAAATTGTACGATCTTGAGAATGATAAAGTTTTTGTTTCTCGTGATGTTACCTTCATCGAAACGACTTTTCCACATGTAACATCGATCACCTTGGAACATTCTGCTGTACCTGATGTTATGCTGGTGACTCCGTCCCGCTATGACGATGACTTTGATGCAGTCGACAACAAAGAAGCGGATCTGGTTTCGTCTGAACGAACCTCTGAACCGGATTCTCCGGTTCCTACGGATTTAATTTCCCCAGATCCGGTTTTGCCAGAACCGATCTCTATTAATGAACCAGTCATTAATGAACTAGCCATTAATGAACCGACATAAGATTTACCGGTTTTGCCTGAACCAATTGGGTCTGAACCGGTTATACCTGCACCGACATCTTCGACTATGCAAATCTCATCATCGAGTATGCCCTCTGCTGAGAACGAAACTCCGAAAACTCTATCTTCTTCTTCGGTTCCTACATCAACGCAGTCGATTTCCCCTGCTGATTCGACTAATGAAGAACACCAATTGGGTCGTGGCCATAGAAAGAAGACGAAGACTTCTCGCCTGACGGGTTACGTCGTGAACACAGTCACTCTCTCTTCCCCCTCGTCTCGCTCTCCTGTCTTCGAAGCATCCTCAGGTAATCTCTATCCAATCTCAAATTATGTAACGTGTGATCGCTTTTCTCCAGGACATCGTCGCTATCTTCTTGCTCTAACAGCAGCCGTCGAGCCTACATCCTTTCATGAAGCTATGAAATCTGAAAAATGGACGACATATGTCAAAGGTGAAATAGGTGCACTGGAAGGAAATCGAACTTGGGTTCTCGAGGAGTTACCACCTGGGAAGAAAGCTCTTGGCTGTAAATGGGTTTTTCGGATTAAACATAACTCGGATGGGTCTATTGAAAGATACAAGTCTCGTTTGGTTGTTATGGGAAACAAACAAGTTGAAGGCTTAGATTATAATGAAACGTTCGCACCGGTTGCGAAGATGTCTACTGTGCGGATTTTCCTTGATGTTGCTGCTAAAAGGAATTTTGAAATCCATCAAATGGATGTTCATAATGCTTTTCTTCACGGGGATCTTGATGATGAAGCTACCTCCGGGATTTGGATCGCCGGATGAAACTCGCGTGTGTCGTTTAAGAAAGTCGTTATATGGTTTAAAACAGGCACCACATTGTTGGTTTGCAAAGCTCTCTACGGCATTGCGAGACTATGGATTCAAACAATCAAAGTCGGATTACTCTTTGTTTAGTTTCATCAGACCCGGTGTCTGCATTCAGGTTTTAGTTTACGTTGATGATTTGATCATTCAAGGTAATACGGTTGCCGTTATTCAATAGTTTAAGGATTATTTGTCGTCGTGTTTCCACATGAAGGATCTCGGGCTTCTCAAATATTTCTTAGGTATTGAAGTTGCTCGCAGTCCGGCTGGTATCTACCTTTGTCAACGGAAATACGCCTTAGATATTGTCACTGATACGGGTCTTCTTGGCTGCAAACCTTGTGGTTTTCCAATCGATCAGAATCATCAACTTGGAAAAGCTACAGGACCTGACATTCCGGATCCAGAGGGTTATCGACGCCTTGTGGGCAAACTTATCTATCTTGGCGTTACTTGTCCTGATTTGGCATATGCCATTCATATTTTGTCCCAATTTATGCAACATCCCAAGGCTGTTCACTGGGAAGCTGCACTTAAAGTGGTCCGTTATATCAAAGGTACAATCGGACAGGGTATATTGCTATGTGCATACAGCCTGGTGTGACTCTGATTGGGCGGGGTGCCCTATAACTCGTCGTTCTTTTTCCGCGTGGATAGTGCAACTAGGTGATTCACCGGTGTGCTGGAGAACGACAAAGCAACGTGTTGTTTCTCGTTCCTCGGCAGAAGCTGAATATCGAGCTATGGCGGATGTGACTAGTGAACTCAAATGGCTCAAGGCTGTTCTCTTAGAGTTTGGCATCGATCATAAGGAACCTATGACTCTCTACTGTGATAGTCAATCAGCTCTTCACATTAGTGCCAATCCTGTTTTTCATGAGCGTACAAAACATATTGAGTCTGATTGTCACTTATTCGAGATGATATACAAGCTGGAATTCTACAAACTGCTCATGTCTCTACCAAGAATCAGTTGGCTGACATTCTAACAAAGGCTTTGGGAAGAAAGGAATTTGACTCTTTTAGACTCAAGTTGGGCATTTGTAATCTACATGCTCCAACTTAAAGGGGGTATTGAGATATATCCATATCTTTGTGAACATAGAATATTTCTATTTTGTTAATATTAAGTTTCTAGACTTAGGGTTTCTTTGTAAGCTATAAATATATTGTAAGAAATATACAAAATAATCTTTTGGCATTAAGAGATTTTACATATTGTTTGCAGATTATGAAATTACATTTTTTTTTTTTTTTAAAAGCCACTTGATCAGCCAATCAAGTTCTTAGATATATATTTTAACAAAAAAAAAAAAAAGTTTTTAGATATATAGATTCGCTAGAACTTTAAGGAAATTAGTTTCTTAAAGGTTTTACTATTTTCTAACAAAAACCAAAAACCAAACTTTGTAAATTGTTCTAAATTGTTGCGGAAGATATTTCCTCCGTTTCTTAATATAGGTTTTAGTGATTTAGTTTTGTTTCAAAATATAAAATATTCTCATTTTTAATGCAAATTTTAAATACAGTTGATATTTATAATTATTTATATTATGTAATTTTTTTTTTGTGATTGGCTGAATTTATTGTAAAATAACTATTAAATACTGTTTTTTTTGTTTTTACTTAGAACCTCTTATAGTAGAAAACGGAAGGAGTATTTATTTTGAGACATTACTAACTTTACCAATCAATATTTAACTAAATACTATTTATTATATAAAAAAAATGTTTTCATACTTCACACAAAACACTCATTTTCGTTTCTGTACACATCCATATAATTTTTCTTCTTCTAATTTATGATATAACTCTATATATGCATTTTTATCGATAATTTATATTCTTATTTATCAAATTTTGGAGTTATTATTTTAATAGAATATCTATTTTTAAAATAAAATTTCTATATTTATTTTATTATTATTTAAACACATTAAAAACGCTAAAATCTACATGAAAAGCCGAAAACTAAAAACTAGAAACCAAAAACTATTTTAAAAACCACAAACATTCTTATAACTGTGATTTTAACCCAAAAAAAAAAACTATATAACTGTGATTTATATAAACTGTTGCGTATTTAAGTTAGAAACTTTTCTTTTGAAGTTAAAAACTAAAGATGCTTGAATATTTATTTCCACGGGGAAAGAATATGAATCGTGGACGATGGATCCCACGGAATTCAAATGATTACGGGCGGCATAATAAAAAGCTTTTGAGTTTGCTTTTTCACATTTTCTAAGCTTCTAACCCAAGCGGACCAACTAATTGCCTCTAACCACATAAACATTTGCAGTACAATTTTTTCAAACGGTATTTTGGTCTTATATACACTACGGTTTTGGAAAATCCCATACAAACTAACTCAAGAAATCGTTCATGTTTATACTAAGGATTTTCCTTGGATTTTTGATTGAGTAATTTAAGAGTTTTTGGTTTATATTCTTTCAATTCATAAAATGAACCTTTGAGCTTATATATATTCCTGATGAGTTATTATATACTGTAACTTAGGTGAATAAGTTATTTCATACAATTCATGATGAGTGCACAACCTAAACAATAATGTATGTAAACAGTCCCGGTTCTAGGGGTGGGAAAAAGAGGCGTGGATCCTAGGTCCATTGTCAATTTTAAAAGGTCCATTGTCAATTTTAAAAGAATTCCTATGTAAAAAAGTCTCAATTTTTTTTAGAAAAATCTATACTAAAAAGGCCTAATTTTTTTTTTTTTCTTGGGCTCTGAATTTTATTGAGACGGTTCTGTATATAAACAATAGAAAACCAAAATCACAGTGACCCTAGAGTTTTTCTCTCCCCAAGAAGGAACAAAAACGAAACATATTCTTCAATTTGCTTGACCTCTTCCCCGCTATTGTGGGTTCGTCATCATCTAGTCTCGATGATCTCTTATATGGAGAGCCATCCCATCAATTATTAAGTTCCTCCCTTCATCATGGATTTGGTCTCTCTAACAACTCGAGAAAAAAGTATGATCAAAATCGCTTGAATTGCAACAGCTACTTCCTCCGTCACCATCCGCGACGCCATTCTTAGATCCTCACTCGTCCTGCCTAAATAAGTGGATTGTGAGCAAGCAACCTAATCCTCCTTCTCCAGATGCGAAACCTCCTCCTCCAATGACAAATTGATTTTGATGGACATTCCTCCTCAGGCGGAATCTCCTCCTCCTCATTCGCTTTTTTAAGCAGTGTCATTTCCTTCTCATCGCAGTTGTGACCTATCTTGGAATTGTACAACTGGTGGTGACAAGCTCTTGGAGTATTCAACGATTCATCTTTAACCAAGCAAGAAAATCGCCTTTACAATTTCTCTAATTACTCATATTTTCTTTGCACCATCACAAGCAGTAGAAACTTGTTAGGTCCGTTATGGATGCTTTGAGTCCACAGTCAAATATTTTTATAAGGTTTTGATGTTTTGGGGATCGGGTTATCGTTGATATAAAATGACCAAGTGCTAAAGCTTCATTTAATATAAGTTCTTGGATTACATGAATATATGTATAGTTAAGGTCCGAAGAAAAATATGATAGCAAAGCACTTATACTAAATGAAGGATCACCTACCCACTTCGGGTTGAATATTCATGAAGGATTATACAAGAAACTCATGTTCCTGATAGGCTCCTGGGCTGCAAGTTTAGGCAAGCCCCCAAGAGGACCTCATCTATCTTAAAATTATCATGATAAACTAACGATTACATTACAAGAACAAATGTTCATATTCAGGGAATATGCGACAAATGACTTTCCAAATCAATGGTATATGTAGCGATGTCATAGTCCGCCCGAAGAAGACTATCACGTCTTACGAGCTGATATTTCATGTGCCTCAAGAACACTAAAACTATGCCAACATACTTTCAGAGTTACATAGAAGAAAGGATAGTCCGCTAGGAAACATATGATAGAAGTATTGTGGGAGTCCTCCCACAACCCTTGCGCGTCTCATTATTAATTTTTCTATCATGCGAGAAATAAGAAAATTAAAGTAGGTGAAAAATAATCGAGTGCTTCGTACTCGCCTGATTTGACTCATCAGGGGATCACCCCATTGATTCAATATACTAATCCACGTCAGAAAACTTCTATAAATACAAACCTCTATCTCAACAAGAAAAGATATGAGCCATACTATATTTGACTAAATCTCAATACTCTTCTCATCTTTCGAAAACACTACCTCTCATATTTTCGATGTATAATCTATATCTCCTCCAAGACTAGCCTCAAAACTCTATCTTTTCTTACCACTTTTTGGTCTAGCCACCCATAAAGACCTCAACTTTACTATTTTCTCCACTGCCTACCAAACCTTGAAATGCATAGAAAACTTCTCATATCACTTATTCTTTTTGGACTGTAGTTATCTTTCTTTATTTTCGACTTCTTTCTAGTTCCAATTCACTCTATTATTCTTCTTTTGTCTTGCTTTTTTTGACTTGAGTGCCAAAGAGTCTCCGAAAAATATCTCCTCTTGTTTTGGAGACCCCACGCTCTTCTCAGTTTTGCATGAGATTTGCCACATAGTGGATCAAACCTAACACTAAGTTTGTTCCAGAAGCAGCCCACTCAACTCTGGTATTCAAACTTGAAATTAACCCGCTCCACCAATGATCTTAACATGTAGACGAGCTCTTCCAAATTCTTATTAGCCGTTTTCTAGATAATCAAGTCTGACTATAAGTTCATTTCTCGAAAGACGTGATCCACCAGCCGAAATTTTATCGAAATATGATCATTATAAATGGAAAAGTAATAAGGAATAAGTTAATCAAGTGTTAGGTTTTTATAGTTTTTCCTTCCCAGTACTACATTTATATCATATCGTTATAAGTTCAAATAAGGGTAAAAAAGGAAATTAGAAAAAAGAGAGAAATAATACTAACTTGATGTAAAAGTTTTGTTAAAAGAAAAGAAAAAAAGGCTTGATTCCGAAGTCCGATCACAGATATATGACAACAAAAGTGATTAATTAGGTGAGAGGAAATTGCAAAAGTTTTTTTTTTTTTTTTTTAACTTCTATATTAATTTTTCATAAACCAATCAATTAGGGTTAAAACAAAAGGAAGAAGGAAGTATTAATGATCGCAAGAATGCTTTGTTTGTTTGTTTGAAATTCGCATGGTCTTTCTCATCATTAGCGCATGAATATAATCTTTTTTTGTTTGTTCGTTTACCTCAAATTGCGCATCTATAAACGGCCCAAAGTTTTATATGTGGAAGAGTTGAGTACCTTGAAAGCAAGTGAATCTATCCACACTATTATAAAAGCAGATATTTGAGCATTTTTCATATATTGGCCAATTATAAACTGTCATGTGGCAATCTCTTTTATATCAGCTAATAGTCTGTGCACACGTCAATTTCTAAATTTCTTTTTAAGAAAAGAAGTGAAAAGTGTAATTTATCTATCTGAAATCTTTCAAACTTCGTCCCGTAAGCATCCACAGCATTTTGAGGGGTTTCTTACAAGAACTACCTTCAATTTCGACGTTTTCCTTGGCTGAGAAGATTTATCATCGGGAAATCTCTTTCTAACTTAGCCACAGAACGGTTCCGATTTCTCGACCTCCTTTACACGCTTTCTTCAACAAGTGATTCAAATGGAACTGAATGTCATTATTGGAGCCCTGCTGGGAGTTGGGTCTCGGCAAGGGACTTTGAAGCATAAGCTCTTCCACTAAACGTCTGGCAATATTACATATTCATATTTATGTTATTCTTCCACATTGGTTGGTACGTATCCATCTATACTTCATCATGGGGAGGTATGTGTAAAACCTCGTCCCAGTTTGTTCGACCGGTCGGTTTTGAAAACGTGGTTTTTAAAAATTTTATCGAGAGAAATCCGGACATAAAACGATTTATAAAATTTATCGAGCCCGAAGACCAAAACCGATTTAAAACCCGTTCAATCCGATGGTCTTGACGTCCTGCGCTCCAATTCGTGCTAACTCACTACCTGCATCCATAAGATGGAGGCGTGAGTAATTGAATTACTCGTGAGATTGGCTCTACCTATGTCCAGCATCTAACAACCTAGCAATCATATAGCAAGTAGTCCGGTTCATCATGCCAATCATCCTATCCTAGTCTTTCAGTTCGTTTAGTCCGTTCAGTTCATTCATTTCTAGCATTCCTATCATCTTAGCCTATCTGTTTCAGTTCATCCATTCATCTATCATTTCATTCTGTTCAATTCATTCTAACAATCACGCCCCCACCTAATTGGGCTCAGCCGAAGCTGCACCTGCGACCGAAGTCCAGGCTACGCATGCGTCCTTTCCTTTACACTTATAAACCCGTCGATCTATAAGCCACATTACACTCATGAACCCGTCGATCCACAAGCCATCTTCCCAATCGAAGCATCAAGACTTGTCCGTCCGTCCGAGAACCTAGTCTAGCAGCTTGCCGATCACGCGGCCTTGCGGCCCGGCGTGTTCCCGGCATGCTGGATCGGTCTCGATCGTGCGGCCGGACTCATCACTAGGCCATCATCATGTTACCGATGCGATCCGAATCTCAGACCGATCACATATCTCCAACTAGCGGACCAGCTTACCGGTCCTATCCGGATATGCCTTGCGACCGAGTCCTCGACACGCTGTCCTAATCACGCGGTCCGGAGACCTAGATCATCGCAGCGGCTTACCGATCCCGAGTCACGCGCATACTGCTGAGCCATCGGCATGAACCGCTATCCGTAGACATGTGAACCGATCCTCAGAACTAACATTTCCTTTCCTCTTTCCTTTCTCTCGGACCGGTCCCAAGCCCGCAGCCCGGAATCAACCCTACTAGTATCTCCCGACGTGTCCTGCGATCCGGTCCTCAACACACCGAGCGATCATGCGGATCAAGCCGCGATCCCACTGGTGGCTTACCGATCCGATTATCGCAGACCGGTCTGGTGACCCATCGACATTAATCCCGGCTGCCAAGCGGGTAATCTCGGTCCTCGGAACCTCATCATCAATCACAATCAACAATCAATCCTATCATGCATCTCTATATGTTTCCTTTATTTACTTTCTTATACTTAGTCACTTTCCTTTTCTATCTATGTCAGGTTTCCATTTCCGTATTAGTCAGGTTTCCTTATTAAATTAAGTCAAGTTTCCATATCCGTTTATGTCAGGTTTCCTTAACTTCTAGGTGGATCAGTCTAGGGTTAAGAACCATAGCCACCGCCCCTATCTTCTCATGATCATCTAGCGGATTGATCTAGGGTTCAGGAAACCCTAGATCTAGCCGTCCCTATCGTTTTCATGCATTATTCTCACGGACAGAACTAGGGTTCAGGAAATCCTAGATCTGACTGTCCCTATCATGACAAGCATGCGGATCACAACTAGGGTTTATGAGCCCTAGTGTGCTGCCCCTATCTAACATGCAACATACAATCAAGCAATAGCAATCAAACAATCAACCTGCAAGAAAAAAGACATACGGATCCATACTTAGGGTTTTCAGGAACCCTAAGCATGCCGCTTTCCAAACAATCATTATCACAATCATTCATCCTAGATCTCTAATCAGCCCTAAAGCATCTATTCCTTAGAGATTCTACACGCTGGAGACAAGAGAGAGTAGATCCAAGAACAAGGAGAAACCGCACTCACCTTAATGGTTTGTCTGGTCCGGGAGGATCTTACAAGTGCTTCTGTTCTCCTTTTCCGAAAGGCTGGGCTCCATAATCTCCCTGTGATCTCCTAGCTTCTCTCTTTCCTGGCCGTCACTCTCTCTTTCTCTCTGCCTCTTTGCTCTTTTTCTCCTCTTTCTCCTAGCCGTCCCTATCTAGTATTTATAGGGCCTTGGATGGCCCCAAAACCCTGATTCTCCAAGATCTTGTTTTCCTTATTTTTCTCCTCTTATTCTTTTATTTTTATTCCATTATTCTTTTATTCTTTTATTCCTTATTATCCTCCCTATATTTTCTCCTTAATTTCCTTTTTCCTCCTCGCGGGCTTGGAAGAAAATTCGCGGCCCGCTTTCCTTGTTTTTCCACCGGCCACTTCTCTTCTTGTCGGGCCGTCCTACAATCTGGTCCGTCGGACGACCCGTCCACTCCTTAACCAAAATTCCCCCTTTCTTAATATCTAACCCGATTCTTCCTTAGTCATTCGATGTCCTTCCCTCTGATAAGAAAACTGATGCGATCCCGCTCATTATTTCTTGAAAAACGAAGGTGGGATGTCACAGTATGTACGTCTTCATGCTCATCACCTTGTTTTTATTGATGGTTTAAGAGAACTAGAATTACTTATCGAGTCTTACTTTATTTTAGAAATGCGCCTTAGTGCCTCTCGGAATCATATACTTATAAGAGATGAATCTAATGTTTTATGCCATAACACAAGACCACAAGGCGAAAAAAGCAACATAGAGAAGTTTGACTTTCTTTTTTCACTGTTTCATTAATATGTATGTGGTGGAGCTTGGTTATAACTTCAAATTTCCAGCATGCATTGCGGAAAACGTTGAAGATAAAGCTAGTATTGGGTTACCTGGACAAGTCAAACTTGTTTACGAATGTGATTCTAAATGAAAAGGGAGTGATTTACTTTATTTTGCATCTACAATAAAAGGATGATTGCTAGGGTGTAATAACATTTTAGTGTTATGTGCAATGCATGTATATAGTATAAGGCAATTAATTGTTTGACTATTGTTAGCTTTTTTTTGCTTAAAGCTCTTTCTAAGCTGTGTTCACCATAGCACATCTGGTCACATTAATTATATGCAAGTATACTGTATACATATATGTTTCTCTTTCATCTTCAGACGAGCTTAACTAGGTTTAAATTTTCTTCGAATCAAAGAAAGGCAGTTGCCGAGATATTCACTAGCTCATTGTACACTCCGTATGAAGAATACTCTTATGCTTACTCGCAACTCACATTCTCGTTCTGTCTTCATATAAAGTTTGTAATATATTTAAGATCCAGATCAATCTTGCGTAAATTTAAATAAACACAAAGAATTAACGAGTTCGGATCTCCAATGTGGAGACCCTACGTCTCGCCGGGAGTTTTACCCCGGAAATCCACTATCATCATCATCATCATCATCATCCCCTTTACAAGAGTGACAACAAAACATACTTCAGTTTGTCTCTGGTCTCTCTGAGTCACTTGGAGTCTCTTGAACTCATTAGCTAATACAAAATCTTTGGATATATATCCCTAACCCTAATCTTTGCGAAGAAGAAAAGGGTGGCTGAGAAGCTGTAAAGCTGTCCATCTCTCGCTCGGTTTCTTGCGTAAACAGCAGTCGATAAAACTCTTCAACTCGTCAGAGCATTCCTCGGGAGCTTTCGGTGAATCTCCAAAAGACACGGCGTACATTAGCGTGGCCAAATCTGGTTTCTGTCCTTGGGGAAGCAACGGGAAATAACCAACCAAGACCTCCAGCATCGTGAGGCCAAAGCTCCATATATCTCCAGCATAAACGTTTGATTTGTCTTCCTCAGCTTCACTATCCAATCTCTCAGGACTCATATAGGCGCACGTGCCGACGAACGAGTTGCACTTGTCTAAAGACTTGACCATCATCTTGCTCACTCCAAAGTCTGCGATTTTGACCTCTTCTTTCGAGTTACGAAGCAGATTCGCTGGCTTGATGTCTCTATGAACAATCTTGAGCTCGTGCAAGTAATTCAACCCTTCCAAAACCTGACGAGCGATCAAAGCGAGCTGATCCTCTGTAACAACTTGGCCGCGTAGAGACTCGAGCGTGCCGATATCCATGTATTCCATCAGAATCGATACTTCTCCTGAAGGTTTTTGGAAGATATCGTGACACTTTACCACGTACGGAGAGTCCACGAGGCGGAGGATTTCAATCTCACGGAGGAGTTGGCCGCGGGATGTAGCATCCATGTTTTCTTTGACTTTCTTCAACGCGTAGACCTCTGAGGTTATCTTGTGGCTAACTTTGTAGACGGTTCCGCCGTTTCCACTGCCGAGAACGTTGATTCTCTCCAATTCAGAAGCAGAGACGGTGTTGCTTGCGCAGGACGTGACTGTTGCAAACGTTGTTGCGGTTGCAATAGGGAAGCAGAATGGGGAAGTAGACGCTTGTGGAAGAGAGAGCTTCAGGTTTGGGAATCGAGGATTTCTAACCAGAGCCATCTTGTGTGTTTTTCATGGATTGATCTTGAAGAGATTAGGGTTCTTAGTTTAGAATGAGTAAGAGTCACCTTTTTATTCTTTTTTTGGTCGGTTATGAACAAGTAATAAACTGAACCTGTGAGAAAATACTTTTTTTTCTTTTTCTTTTTCTTTCCTATGTTTCTTATAATACCAAACCTGTTTAGGTTTAAGAATATGTTAGTTGTGATTTGATTAATATTTGGGCAAAATTGATATGTTTAATTACAGGAGTCTCAAACAGCTTTTTTCTTGGTCGGTTTTAACTAGCCCACTGTTATTCTTTTATTTATTTTTTGTGATTTAGTTGAGATATCTCTCATATCTAATATTTTGGATTTTATCCGATTCTATTATGATCTCTCGAAATTTCAAACCATGTAAACATGTAAAATTGGCTGATTTGTTTTAGTTTAATTAGCATAAACGATCAAGTGATATTAAACTATATCCTAACAATATAGTTTTAAAGTTATTTCTAACTGGACATTTTTTGTAACAAAATATTTGGATTGAATTAATAATACTAGTCTCCTTGTAAGACTAAAATTACATAACGAGATTCCTATTTACTGAGTCTGAATTAGTTAAGAAACTTGATGAACAAGTAATAAGCTGAACCTGTGAGAAAATACTTTTTTTTCTTTTTCTTTGCTCTTTTTAGGAAATCTAATTCTTTTTGATGAAAACTGATATGTGAGCAACTTTTAAATGTCATAAAAAAAAACATAAATAAGGCACAAAATTCACATTTTATTCTTGTTCTCACAAAAAAAGATATGTACAAGTTAAAGCTTGAGTTTGAGGAAAGATGATACCTACGTATAGTTTTGTTCATTCATCAAACCAAATTTGAAGTCTTCAAAGAGCAAGAGATTATCAACAAAGTAAGATTAAATAATTAGAGTAGGTAAAACAAGCTCACATGAGCTTATATGTACGTTTATGCTTCTGGTCTTGAATGTTTTTGGCCATTGTTTTGCAAAACTCTTCCAAGATGAGAAAAACACACACACACCAATCTTTCATTTTTAGGTGGAAACTATGTTGAATGAACATAATAGGTCTTTCTTCAGCTCTCTATATACCATATGAGTTTAGTGATATAATACCCTCTACGTATGTATCAGCCTCAAACTTAAATCTAAGATCAACACCAGAAATTTTTAGATTCCTCGATGTATTGCACTCAAAGTTCCTCATCATTTTTGGTCGAGCAGAGTGGTTTCATCGAGATATACGAATCACTGAGCTGAATCTTACTCCATGAACTCTCAATGCCATATGCATTCATCACCCATATGTCGTCATACGTCTCATCGCATCTGTAAACCACACAAGGACACCCTTTGAGAAACCCGAGCTCAAGTATCATGAACCTATGGGGACAATTCTTAGCTTCATCAGGCAATGCCATCTCTCAGAACTCTTCAGTCTTGAGATCGAATACTGCAACCACTGTGTCTTCTTCAAGATGGACAAGCCAGTGAATCGCCCCATTGAGATGCACAACAGACGATTCCGTCTAATAGCCCAAACCATAGTAAAATCGTGGTTTATAATTTCTGTCTCAGCTGTAATTAATTCAAACCCGTCCCAAATAATGCCTAACCCGACCCAATATAGACATTGTTGATGTGAATGTGTATCTTTTTTGTTTTAAATGCCTAAATTATATATATGAACAGTATTCATAAATGCAAAAGGAATGCAATTATGCAACTCAATTGTCTTTAATCTACATAAACTACTAATGATATATAACTTAAGAATATCCATCTGCAGAAAATTTCCCCAAATAATTAGTTCAAAACTTTAAGAGAGACTTTCATTGCTATGATTGACCAGCTTTTAAACCAGGGGTCAGCATATATCTTGTACAAGACCTAAAGAATTTAACAACAAAAACGAAGGATGTTCATTGTAAATGCTACCTACCTTCATTTATTCTAGAGTTTCCTCTTTTTGGACATCATCACTTGGAGACCATATCAATGTTAATATCGTGCGTATAAGCTTGCATCAGGAACTGATTCTTCACCCTTGCCTTCTTCTTCCACCACAGGAACTGATGTGTTTATAAGATTGCTTACATACCTGGATGATAAGAGTTTCAAGCTTTGGAGACTGTAATGTCGCAATAGTCTCCAAAAACTATCATAAGATGCCTTTTGGTTTCCACTATTATGGACTCATCCTTTGCCGTAACATCTACTTGAACTAGTTCAAGACCTTCTGTTTTCCAAAGGAAACTCTTCAAGAGTCTCAACTCTTGACCAGTTCCTCGATAACTGAGAATATGCAACACCTTCAATTTGTTCAGATGCATCAAGACATCATCGCATATGTTATCATTCAGATCCTGGATGATTAGAGTTTCAAGCTTTGGAGAGTGTTTAAGCAGATATGGTAGCAGTTTCCAACCTCGCTTTCTCTTGCTCCCAAAAGATAGTTTAACCAGATTGTTGAACATTGGTAGCTTATATCTACAGTTACCATAAATCACCTGAAACATACAAAAATAGATAAGACTTGATCAAGAATTTTTCTCCGAAAGGTTTTTACAAACACACTTGAAGAACCTACATGAGCTGAAACCGGAGACAGATTAAGGATCTAAACATTTCTTATCCCCAAAAAGAGTTGTGTTAAATCCGGCAACACATGCGTTTTTGACAGACGAAGATCCAGCTTAGCTTCGACTAAGGATTCCAAATTACCTCGTGGATACTTAGCCAAGGCGAAATCAGAGTAGTCAAGGTACACAAGATTTGGCAGGCTCAATGACAGATATAGGCTCCTAAAAGTCATATATCCACAGCCGTAGTCAAGTGATAGTCTCTTGACAGTCGGACTCGAGATGTTGGGAGGCGTTCCTTCAAAGCCCATTTCATGAACAGATGATAACACCTCCAGCACGGGGCAACCAGAAAGAAGCACACCACAAAAGTCTTGTTCTTCGAAGCAAACCGTATCCATGAAAAGAGTCTTAAGACAGGGAAGTGAAAAATCTGAAGGAAGCTTTCCAAGACGGATCCGTGTCCCTAGTGTCAGCTTAACCAGTGTTTTGCTTTTGAAAAGCTGACGAGACATCAAGTGTTTACCTCCATCTTTTAACCTTAGGTCAAGCTCTAAAACGCCGCGTTCTACCACATTCGATATCCAGCGGTTTACACAAGCTTTCCGGGATTCACTGTACCAGCCAGTGTTACATTTAAGAGAGAATTTCTTGATCGGATAATCACCTTGCAAAGCCAGTGTTGTATCCACGAACTTCTTGAAGCTCTCCGGAAACACATATCTCGCTACGCTTACCAAGAAATACCCGCCGCCATCGTTCGGTAACCGAAACGCATCCCTCTCTAGTTTATCCAGTCCCAAGGCAGAATCATCGAAATCGAGATTATCCACCAATCTATACACATTCCTCCACTTTTTACAAAGAACAGATGTTGAAGCAGCCTCTTCTGTCGCAAGTAAAGACAAGATCTTGCCTAGAATTTCTTCAGGGAGCCAGCTAATTGCATCCATTGCGAACAATATAGTGCCTGAAACAGTCAAGTGAGAGAGCTTGTGTGTGTGATTCAACTTCTGGATCAACCACAATGTAATTAACAAGTATATGATTAAATCTGAATTAACACTGTTTCAGGAAACAAAAAAAAAAAGACAACTTCCACAATTGCAAATCAAACCAAACGATGTTGCACATAGAATTAAATATATCCAGAATACACCTACGACCCCATAAAAATTGAATCTTTCTGTGATTATTGCGAAAGCTCAATATTGAATTGGGATAAGCAGAATCAAGGATAATTCAAACAGAAATTTAACAGCTTTTTGTGTGTTTTCGACCAAATTTATTAAAGTTGCAAGCTTTCTCGCCGCCATTGTGACAAAGCATAAGAAGAAGAAGTTAAAGCGAAAATAAGCGAACCAGGTGATGGTCAAAAACAGATACAGAGAATGATGGTTTTGGTCGTCGGGATTTAGAGCGCCAAGTCTCCGAATTTAGGGCTTTTTTGGGTTTATCAATGCCCGCCAGTTGACGGAGCCAAAACGGGTTTCCTTTTATCGGATTCTTTTAATTGGTTACTCAGCGAGTTTTTGAGTTTTAATAGTTTTTAAGATTATAATTTATAATTTTGAGATAATATTATGTTCAAAATGTATGAAACATATGAAATTTTCATCAATTATATAAAATACATAATAAATCTCAGAGTCTTCGATTCAGGGATTTTTGGTTTATAGTTTTACTCATAGATTTTGTTGACCCAAAGAACAGCTTCGTCATACTTAGTTTACAACCAAACTGTCATTAAATCTCAATTTTTGACAGATAAAAACCTTGAATCTCAAAAGCACTTCCACAGCTGCAAAAGACAGATTTTTTCAAATAAAAATAAATAATAATTAGACTTACCTACAATATATTTCTCCACATAAAAGGAAAACAAAAACAGAGCAAGAGCCAGAGGATACATTATCTACATAAACAGACTGTTAATGCCAAAATATAGATAACATTCAAAAAGCGATATTAGCATATGATTAGATAGTATTGCATATTAGCTTCATCATCCTTCACAAACTCTTTCATACATAATTCGCTTCATGTCTTCCCAAGAATAGGCTGGTTCGTAGAAATCAAGTCGCTAGTATTCTTCCCTGTCCCAATGCCTAAACGCATCCTCGGTGATGAAAGTTTCTTCAACATAAGAAGTCTTATCTTCCTCTAAGACTTGGTTAGACTGAAACCAATTATCCATGTCTTTCTCCCATTTAAGTATGCATCTGATCCTTGGCCATGACTTGAGAAAGAGATGTATCGTGGTCTTGGTTCCTTCTCTTCAAAATCTGGTTCAACTCCTAACCGTAACAGTCTTTTCCAAGCAGTGATGTGTTTATTTGCCCTTTGCTTGATTTCATATCGATCGAAGACTGTGAGCGCACAAAGAACTCACTCACTGGCTGCACCATGAAAATTCTTCAACGCCACTTTTGTCAATCCCCAAGCACAAATCGATCTTGAATCATTCTAATCATTCTTAGCTCGGGAAACAAGAGCGACAACATCATCGATCATGTTCATTTTGAGGCTAACAGAGAT
Organism: Euclidium syriacum; assembly: GCA_900116095.1. Lineage (NCBI taxonomy): Eukaryota > Viridiplantae > Streptophyta > Magnoliopsida > Brassicales > Brassicaceae > Euclidium > Euclidium syriacum. The sequence continues at coordinate 16,757,200 of FPAK01000003.1, forward strand.
GACTTTCCATTAAAACTGAATTGGAAATTAAAAGTTTGGTTTAATTAGGCAACAATAGTTAACCCAAACCGAATTTTATCCCTTGTGAACTGCCGAACTGGATTTTCCTCCGGTTTAAATTGGCATAATTATTTTCAAACCGAAAGTTCAAATTTTAATCAGAACCGGATCGAACTTGCCGGAATATCCACCAATTCAACGATTTCTCTGAAATTTATAATTGGACACGCAAGGCCGCAAGCAACAACAGACAGAACAAAAGAAGATCATCGAGGTAGAGAGATCAAGTCAAAACACAAAATTCTCCCAAATTAGTAAAGAAAGTTCTGGTTGTCTCACTGTGTGAAGGTGAACGAGAGAAGAAAAGATGTCGTGTTGCTTGGCTTCGTGCTGTGCGTCGGCGACTTGTGGGTTATGTTCGTCGGTGGCGTCGGGGATTACGAGGAAATCAGCGAGAATCGCTTATTGTGGTCTCTTCGGTGCCTCCCTTGTCCTCTCCTGGGTCCTTCGCCAGACTGCTACTCCGCTCCTCGAGAAATGCTCCTGTACGTTCTCTCATCCAATTTTTTTTACGTCTCCATTAAAAGAAGAATCTTTGATTTCTCGATGTTCAAGTTAGATATGATTGGATCCGAAAACATCAGTTTCGAAATTAGGGTTTTCTCCGATTTTGTTAATTGAATTGCAAATTGTGGCTAATGGTTGCTTGAACGTTCCCTCTTTCTGCTTTCGATCTCGATTTTAATTTAGGGTTTGGATACTGAGACATAAGCCGTAGCGTCTAGATACGAAATCTTAGCTCATCAATCTCTCTTTTGTGGAATTACTATTGCAACAGATTGATCATTGCACGAGAACTTCACTAATGCAAATCTCTGTTTTTGGTTTATGCTACAGGGATTAACACTTCCGATGCACTTACTAAAGAATTCTTTCAGCAGCAAGCTGTTCTTCGTGTGAGCTTCGGAAATTCCCTTTTCTTTGCGATATATGCGTTGATCATGATTGGTGTAAAGGACCAGAACGATAGGCGTGACTCCTGGCACCACGGTGGATGGGCTTTGAAGATGATTCTCTGGTTTTTGCTTGTTGGCCTCATGTTTTTCGTTCCAAATGTCATCGTCTCTATCTATGGTAAGTATTTTCTTTTTTTAATTTTACACATATCATGTTTTTTAGCTTATGTGAGTTTACAATATTTGTGTGATTATAGGAACTTTATCGAAATTTGGTGCTGGAGCGTTTCTGTTGGTTCAAGTGGTCTTGTTGTTAGATGCTACACATAACTGGAATGATTCATGGGTCGAGAAGGATGAAAGAAAGTGGTATGTCGCTTTGCTTGTTATATCAGTCGTGTGTTACCTCGCCACGTACGCCTTCTCAGGAGTTCTGTTCATGTGGTTCAACCCATCTGGTCATGATTGTGGACTCAACGTTTTCTTCATTGTCATGACGATGATCCTTGCCTTTGTTTTCGCCATTATCGCTTTACATCCTGCGGTTAACGGAAGCCTTTTACCGGCATCAGTTATATCGGTTTACTGTGCGTATGTCTGTTACACTGGTCTGTCAAGCGAACCACATGATTACGTGTGCAATGGACTTAACAAATCCAAGGCAGTAACCGCAAGTACACTCCTCCTCGGAATGCTCACTACGGTTCTCTCGGTTCTCTACTCTGCTCTCCGAGCTGGCTCTTCCACCACATTCCTCTCTCCACCGTCTTCTCCCAGATCAGGTGGGAAGGAGGCATTGTTAGAGGATCCAGAGGATGGGAAGAAGAAGAGTGGTGAAACCGAGGCACGGCCTGTGAGTTACTCGTACTTTTTCTTTCATGTAATCTTTGCGCTAGCGAGTATGTACGCGGCAATGCTTCTCTCGGGATGGACTGATTCATCAGAGAGTGATTCTCTGATCGATGTTGGATGGACTTCGGTTTGGGTCAAGATATGTACCGGTTGGGTCACTGCGGGACTCTACATATGGACGCTCATTGCACCGCTCATCCTTCCGGATCGTGAGTTCTACTAAAGGGAAGATATGGGGTCAGTCTTGGCTAAACACTTGATATAGTCATGTGAATATCTATGTATAGTCACTTAAAAGTGAGTATGGTCTTATAAATGGTAATGGCAAGTTCTAGACTAAAAGACCTTGAATGTTGCAACTGTTTGTTGGACTCTTTATATTATGTTTTAGTGTTGTGTTTATGATTGTTTTATTTGTAAATGTCTTTTTTTATAAATATTATGTTTATTTCTAAATGCATATCTTCGAGGTAACTATTCTTCATCTGGAGTTTGAAAATTAAGCCATTAAGCGATGATTGGTAAAGAGTCTAAAGACTAGGATTTTTATTTGGAAAATTAATTTGATCCGACTGGCCGGCTCGATTTATTATATGATCAATGCGAATAAATAGATCCATTTATTATATATACGGATAACCGGCTCGAACCTAAATTAGTCTTAAGAATTTGTTTGTTTCTTTTTCTTCAAATTATATTCATCCATAGACATAAACCGATTAAAGAAGTTAATATATGAATATTTGATCATTTTCTTAACACAAATGAAGAGCATATTATTAATTAATTGCCACACGAGTTATAAAATTTAACCTCTTTTTTTGACAATCAAAAGAAACTTATCATCATTTGTCATTTTAAAAAATTTGAAAGAAAGCCAATCGACAAAGACGCAACATATTATGTATAATGTATATCTTCTGAATTCGGATGAAACCGTGAATATTAGAAGCCATAAACCATATTAAAGTAACATGGTTTGACCCATAAAATCCTCTTGGTATATCTTCTATGCATCATTCGAGAAAAGAATGACTCAGACAACATTAATTGATTCATTTAACTATTAACCAAATGAAGATATCAGTAACGACCAAATCTTTTTTCCAAATTATATTTCTAAAAGATGTTGTAGGATTAGAATTATTTTTAGATTTGGACTAATATATTTTCTTTAATAATTATATTCAAATTAATCTTTAAAACATTCAATACACTCTTTTCTTGTCGACAGTATGCTTTAATCGATTCAACTCGCAACTATATTTACAATATTCACGCAAAAAGGATATGTCTTAAAATTCTTATAAAAAAAAAAGGATATGTCTTGTGACTCTATCTACCATCTCATTATCATTGCATGGAATGAAAAAGAAAAAAAAAACAGATGATCAGAAACTATAGAAAAGCCGAATTGATGATTTATTAGTAAGAAATACAACAATATTTATACAAATTAGGGACAATCTAGAAAGATCTAAAGTAATGGAAAATGTACAAAATGATACAAAGGGAATATACTCTAATAGGTCGTCTCGAGATGGATCACCAGAAGATATTAATCCAATCTTGTCAAATGGCAGATGAAACCGAACTACCTTGAGTTCTTGTATAGCAGATATTGGGTCTTGCTTGCATTGGGATTCCATGACGTTTGAAGTATATAATGATGAAACTGTGTTGCATACTGAAGAGCCAAAAAGTTCGTGTAGAACAAACGTGGATTTAAAAATCAACCCTTAAATGAATCCTGATTTCTATACTATTTAAAGGAAATAAGCTAAATATAAATATCGTGGCCAAAAAAAAAAAAATTAAACATAAATATATTCGCGCGACGTAAGAAAAATGTGTCAAAAAAGAATTAAAATAATAAGACTAGCTAGATATTTAAATCATTTACGTATGTGTTTACATGAACTCCAGTTGTCACTGAGCCTAGACTTCAATGGGAATCCCCTCTGGAACCCCACGTGATTGTCTTCATTTAATTGATGCCTATTTTCTTGGTCAACGATTGAATTGTTTCTTTTCTTATATTAACTCTGAAATTCGTTTGAAATGCACTTAAACTGAAGTTCGCAGTTTCCAAACATAGAACCAAAGTTCGAAGAAAACTCGCTACGTGCGCTCTCAGTGTCCTTGTACGATCTTCTGCTCTTTTCTCTATCTAAACTTTTCTTTTACCTTTTATGTTTTAATCATTGGTACGTGTTTACTCTCGTTTTCTTAGGATTTGGTCCATCTTCTAGGATCTTTTGAGAGCCATTGAAGGTGGCATAGGAATAGGATGGCAGAGAGAAGAAACAACGGAGAAGTTTTTATCAATGTTTCAGATAAAGAAGTTCCAGTAGCATCTCCTCCTTTGAGTGCAGCAGTTTCACCAGAGCCAGATACCAAGCATGCGGAATTCAATAAGTTCTCTGGTAACGTTCATAAGCCACCTAAAATCCCAAGTCCTAACAGTGAAGGCGGCCTAGTTCGGAGGAAATCTATTTACTCCAAGTCCAAGTCGAGGTTCGAGGCGCAATCGTCTTATCGGTTCGATAAGAGTAACGGAGAGGAAAATGGTGGAGCTCTTAGAGAGCAGCTTGGTGCTCTATCTTTTAGCAAGGCTTCCCCTAATAACAAACCGACTAGGAGCGTTGCCTCAGCAGCCTTGAGCAAAGTTGGTGAGGAGGAGCAAGATGAAAACGAGATAATCTACAAAAAGGTTAAGCTAAACCGAGTAAAGCGTAGTGGTATGAAAACTATGGCTTTGCTTGAGTTGCTAATGTTTCTGGTTATTTTAAGTACGTTGGTTGTGAGTTTAAGCATTGATACGGTGAAGACGCATAGCATTTGGGGTTTGGAAGTCTGGAAATGGAGTGTACTCGCGATGGTGACGCTCAGCGGAATGCTTGTGACGAATTGGTTCATGCATTTCGCGGTGTTCCTCATAGAAAAGAACTATCTCCTAAAGAAAAAAGTCTTGTACTTTGTTCATGGCTTGAAGAAGAATGTGCAAGTCTTCATTTGGTTTGGCCTCATTTTGATTGCTTGGGAAATTCTGTTCGATGATGACGATGACTACAAACGCTCTCGCAAGGCCAACAAGTTTCTCCACTATATGTCTTGGACTATTGTTACTCTTCTCATTGGATCAGTCCTTTTTCTGGTGAAGACATTTGCTTTAAAAGTCCTTGCTTCAAAGTTCAACGTTAGAAACTTCTTCGAGAGAATTCAAGAGTCTGTCTTCCACCAATACGTTCTCCAAACCCTCTCGGGATCTGCGCTTATTGAAGAGGCTGAGATCGATGGGCGCGAGCCAACTACGGGGTACCTTTGTTTCACTAGCACCAAGAAAGGAACGCCGAAAGAGAAGAAAGTGATCGATATGGGAATGGTTCACAAGATGAAACAAGAGAAGGTTTCTGCTTGGACAATGCGAGTTTTGATCGAGGCCGTGAGAGGTTCAGGTCTCTCAACCATATCTGACACTTTAGATGAAGTCAGTGACGAGAACGAGATAACGAATGAGATGGAGGCTAAGGTTTCTGCGGATGATATCTTTGGCAATGTTGCTAAGCCCTACTACGAGTGAGTATCACACACTATACTTAAAATCCTCTGCTTTCTTCTACTTTACTTCATCTCAACCAGACAAATTTGGATTACTTCTTTTTCAGTTATATAGATGAAGAGGACCTGCTTAGATTCATGATTCAGGAAGAGGTAGATCTTGTACTCCCATTAATAGAAGGTGCCGATTCCGGAAAAATCACACGCAAGGCTTTTACAGAATGGGTGGTAACATTTTTCAAACTTTTTTCCACGTATAGATTCTCTCTTATTTCGTAATATAAAAAAAAACACGAAAATCAAGAATTTTTTTTATTAGAAAGAATATCATTTCAAGCTATCATGAAAAAACTCATGACTACTGGATAACAAAAGTATAAATTAAAGTTTAAATTTCTATCGAAACTTGGAAAACATCATATCATAATATAAAATAAAAAAAAACAAAAAAAATCATCAAAATATCTTATAAAATAAAGTATTTTTTTTCTCCGCTACGTTTTCATGTAATTAGCACACGGTAGGCAGTTTGTCCGGTGTATCTGTAAGCTTGTGTTGACGTTATTGACAGGTTAAAGTTTACACAAGTCGGAAGGCTTTAGGACATTCATTAAATGACACAAAAACAGCGGTTAAGCAGGTGGGAAAACTTTTAACTGGAATCTTGACGGTTGTCACCTTCATCATTTGGTTGGTACTTCTAGATATCGCATCGAACAAGTTTTTGTTAGCCATGTCCACACAATTCGTTGGTCTTGCTTTCATGATCGGAAGCACTTGCAAGAATTTCTTCGAGTCATTTATGTTCGTGTTCGTGATGCACCCTTATGACGTCGGTGACCGTTGCGTTGTCGATGGTGAAATGGTAAACTAACTTTTTGTATTTGTTGGTTCACTGATAGTCTATTAATTCATCGGGTTAATTTTAATTTCTTTTGCTTTTGCAAGTTGTTGGTTGAAGAAATACATCTTTTAACAACTGTTTTTCTAAAGATTGACTTCGAGAAAGTATTCTATCCAAATGTGGTTTTAGCCGCGAAATCGATTAGTAATTTCTACAGAAGTCCACATATGGGAGATGCTGTAGAATTCTCGATTGCATTCTCAACACCAGCAGAGAAAATCGCCACCCTGAAAGAAAAAGTTACAGAGTAAGTATCGATCTTATGAAAAATATTCCAAAACGGAAGTTGAAACAATATCTAAACAATATATAAAAGATATAGATCACTCATAACCAATTGACACTAAATTAGAATTTCATAAAGATAAAATGTATTATTGTGTTTCTTGATGAGAAATTCGTGTATGATTTTTGCAGGTACTTGGTACAGAATCCACAGTTCTGGTATCCAGAACCGATGTTAATGGTGAAAGCGATTGAAAATATTAATAAGTTGAAACTGAATGTGCTATTCCTACATACCATCAACTTCCAAAATTTCTCCGAAAAGAATACTAGAAGAACCCATCTGGTCCTGGCGATCAAGCGAATACTCGAAGAGCTTCGTATCGATTACACCCTTCTTCCACAAGATGTTCATCTAACTGGCCAACACTGATAATTTCTTTCTCATTTTGCATTTATTTCTCTTACTATTTAACTTGATTTGATTCATTTTAATTGTAATCACAAACCTGGTCGGTCGCACTTTGATTTAGTTTTGGTTTTAGTTCCACATTTTCGTTTACCTATTAAGATAATACGGTATTTGGTTTGTTATAGTTTTAATTTTAAAGTACGTAATCATATATATAAAACTTGACCAACTCTGTCCAGACTTGCAACACCTCAGCATACGAGAGAGCGACACGTGTCAAGTTTTTAAAATTCTTCCTCTTATATACCTCCTCGTCTTCTTCCTTGTAACTTATACAATCTCTTTCTTAATAACTAGAAAAATCTTAATCACTTTAAATCTACAAATACATGAAACAAAATTAAAATATTACTAGACCTTTCAATTTCTCTTTTATAATTAATAAAAGAAGTTCATTCATCTATATATATATATTAGATTTCTAAGATATGAGATTTTTGAGACTTTGCTTTTATAGATCTTCTAATATATGTCATCCAAACTATTATTATGCTTAAGGGCGGACCCACGTTATGGGTTGTGTGGTCACATTACACCAGTTAAATTATATATATTGGTTTTTTATACAAAGTTTGTCAAGTAAATTTGGACCAGTTGGTTGGAAACGTATCAGTTGACCCCAGTTTCGCACGTTCGAATCTTACATGCTCTCATTCCCATTTTTTTTCCTACGTAACATGTTTAGTATGGGGCTATGCTATTCGTAATTTCTTCAATTTGGGCCAATTCTACAGTTCATTTGTTCATTATAATATTCTCATCATTTATATAATTATTTTACTTTGACAGCGTATATTTACAGTATCTTTGTTAATTTCTTTTCAACTGATAATGTTTTATCACAAAAAAAATTTATGGAGTTTAGGATAGTTGTTTGAGTTAATATCGTATTAGAATCATCATTCTGGTACAATATCGTATGACATTTTGGAAAAAAAAAATTATATGTAAAATATGACCCCGATAAAAAAAAATTCTAGATCCGCCACTGATTATGCTCTTTGGTTTTCTCTGGCCGATTTTTCTCTACTTTAATGTTTAGTTTTAATTACAACCTAGTTGGTGCCTCTTCATATACTACCAAGCATTTATCCTCTCTTTATAAACAACTTCGAAGACAAGTAAATTTTTTTAAGGAATCAAGACAGGTATATTAGGAACTTGTAAACTTGTTTGGTATAGAAGAGGAATCTAGCAGTTTTTTCAAGGAATCAAGACGTTTGGTATATAGAAGACGGGTATATAAGAGCACCTCCATTGGAGGTTCTTAGTAGGGATTCTTAACAAAAAAATTAATAAAATATTGTGGACCCCACGTGAATAGTTAAGAAACAGGTTCTTAAAATCCTTAAATAAGAACCGGTCCTTACACTATTCACGCGACATGGCGTGCCATGATTCGTCTAATTTTTTAAAAAATTTTTTTGTTTTGCAGTAAAAAATTGTGGGCCCCATTTAAAAGAACCTCCAATGGAGATGCTTTAAGGAACTTGTAAACTGAAAATGGATAACTTCCTCATGATATGTTTAGAGTTTCCAAGTCTTCTCATGAAGTTTAGTTTTCCAATAAAAGACCATCACAATATTTTATCATCTTTTGCATTTTTATCAATTGTATATTTCGACTAAAAGATTTTCATTTACTATATTAATTTTTAAAAATAAATTCATGTATAACATTTTTATAATTGTACGTGGTTTTTAAAGTCAATTTCTTCAATAAGTAATGTGTTTTATAAAATAAAATATTTTAATAATAAAATCCGTGCGTAGTACGGATAATCATCTAGTAAAATATAATAATTATAGAGATAAAAATCACTCTCTTAAATGTAGCGCCATGTTTCGTGACGTGTCTTCTCTTTTTCTATTTTTAACTGAGCTTATGAGAATTTTCACAAAATATACCCCATAAACTTACTAAAAATATACAAGACCCCATACAAAAAATATTTTAAATAATTTTTATAGTAGAACATAAACTTACTAAAAATATTTTGTTTGTTATGAAAATTATATATTTGTATAGAAAAAAAAACTACTGAATATTATTTGTGTTGCGTTTTCTTTTATTTCGTTCATTTTTACCACTATAATTTATTATTTTCATCAAATCCAATATTTTCTAGCAAAATTTAATAGTTTTTCAAAATAGTGGGCCCCACAGGCCTATACGATCGCCTCAACACTGGCTGTACACAAATAGTGGGCATTACGCGGTTGTTGTTTTGGTAGAATATTTGCTTTTCAACCGACCGAACCTCCAAATAGTTACATGAGAAAGAAAAAATTCTAAGCAATGTAGAAAATAAAGCTCAACCAACGTAATCAATACGACGCCTAAAATTTTCAAAAACTTTTAAAATTAACCATATAAAATGTCCGACATGAGGTTGAATTTTATAATAATATTCACTAAGTTTCATATTTAGGGAAAGCGAAACAAGGATCTCTAAGTAAATCATGATTTCTATAATCTATACTATTGAAGAAAATAAATTAAACAAAACCTATTCGCACGAGAAAAGAAAAAAATTGTCATTGGAAGCGTAAACTTTTATGGGAATCCCCTCTGAAACCCCACGTGACATGTCTCTATTTTTTTTATTTTTTTTTATTCCCTCATATTACTTTGGAATTCGCTTGGCTTTCGAAATGCACTTAAACTCAAGTTCGCAGTTTCCATCCAAACACAGAGCCTAAGTTTGAAGATAACTCCCTGCATGCGCTCTCAGTGTCCTTGTACGATCTTCTCTCTCTCGCTCCCTCTATCTTTTTTACCTTTTCTGTTTTTAAAAACTTGTTTTCTCGTCCATCAAAGGATTTAAAGTGTTTTTTTGGAAAAGATAAAAAGAGAAGGATCTAAAGTCCATGCATGGTCTGTTTTGTTATATGTTTCGAGAAAGTTTGACCTTCCTTCTGATAAATGGTGGAGTAGTTAAATACTCATTTACTCGAACAAATTGTCTTTCTTGCAGATCTATGTTTTCTAGCCTTCTATAGGGTATAGGTTTAGCTTTCATATTTTCTATTAAAAGAACAGCAAGAGGCTCTCCTAAGTCCTAAGTTTTCCTCTAGCATCCAGTAAATTATTTTTCCAATATCGTCATTTTAAAAAGAGGTTACAACTTCTACCAATTACGGTGTCAAGCATCTGATAAATCAAATCTCATAGCATCTATTCATTGGTACATGTCTAATCTCGTTTCCTTTACGATCTGATACATCTTCTAGGCTCTTTTGAGAGCCATTGGGGGGTCAAATAGCATCGCAAACTTGTTGGTTGAAAGTGACATAAAGGGATGGCAGAGAGGAGGAACAGCAACGAAGGAGAAGTAGTTATCAATGTTTCAGATAAATTAGAAGCGTTAAAAGATCCAATAGCATCTCCTCCATTCAGTGCAGGCGCGGCTTCACCAAAACCAAATACCGAGACTGCAAAACCAGTGCCGTTAAACATTCCGTCTCCTGAAGCCGATAAGTTATCTGGTAGCTTTCATAAGCCGCCTAAAATCCCAAGTCCTAACTGTGAAGGTCTAGTTCGGAGGAAAACTATTTCGAGGTCAGTTTATTCCAAGTCCAAGTCCAGGTTTGAGGCGCAATCGTCTTATCGGCTCGATAGGAATGATGGAGAGAAAAATGGTGGAAGCTTTAGGGAACAGTTTTGTGGTACTCCTTCTTTTAGCAAGGCTTCCCCTAATAACAACTCTACTAGGAGCGTCGCCTCAGCAGCCTTGAGCAAAGTTGTTGAGGAGGAGCCTGATGAAAACGAGGAAATCTACAAAAAGGTTAAGCTAAACCGAGCTAAACGTAGTGGAATGAAAACCATTGCTTTGCTTGAATTGCTAATGTTTGTGGCTATTTTGAGCACATTGGTGTTGAGCTTAACCATTGGTAAAGTGAAGAAGCATAGCATTTGGGGTTTGGAAGTCTGGAAATGGAGTGTACTTGCGATGGTGACGCTCAGCGGAATGCTAGTGACGAATTGGTTCATGCATTTCTCGGTGTTCATCATAGAAAAGAATTATCTCCTAAAGAAAAAAGTCTTGTACTTTGTGCATGGTTTGAAGAAGAATGTTCAAGTTTTCATCTGGTTTGGCCTCATTCTGATTGCTTGGGAGATTCTGTTCGACGATGAAGATGACTATAAACGCTCTCGCAAGGCCACCAAATTTCTCCACTATATGACTTGGACTGTTGTTACTCTTCTCATTGGGTCAGGCCTTTTCCTGGTGAAGACATTTGCACTAAAAGTCCTTGCTTCAAAGTTTAACGTTAGAAACTTCTTTGAGAGAATTCAAGAGTCTGTCTTCCACCAATACGTTCTTCAAACACTCTCAGGACCTGCGCTTATTGAAGAGGCAGAGAGTGTTGGGCGTGAGCCAAGCACGGGACACCTTAGTTTCACGAGCACCAAGAATGGAACTCCAAAAGAGAAGAAAGTGATCGATATGGGGAAGGTTCACAAGATGAAACAAGAGAAGGTCTCTCTTTCAACAATGCGAGTTTTGATTGAGGCTGTCGGAGGTTCAGGTCTCTCAACCATATCTAACACTTTAGATGAGGTCAGTAATGAGAAAGAGAAAATTGATAAAGAGATAACGAACGAGATGGAGGCTGTGGCTGCTGCTTATGATATCTTTAACAATGTTGCTAAGCCAAATTGCTAGTGAGTCATCACATACTACTCTTGTATACTTTCTTCTATTTTTTCTTCATCTTAACGATGCAAACTTGGACTGCATCTTTCCAGTTACATAGATGAAGATGACCTGCTCAGGTTCATGATTAAGGAAGAGGTAGACCTTGTCCTCCCACTAATAGAAGGTGCCGATACAGGAAATATCACACGCAACGCTTTTACCGAATGGGTGGTAACATTATTCAAACTCTTTTCCACATATATTATAATTTTCCACTACACCTCCTTGTTAGCCACTTCTTAGTGATGAACTTCGACAAAAAAGTTTAAGGGAACTGGATTTTTTATCGAATATAGCTTTGTCTAGGAATTTTTATTAATCTCGTAAATAATACAAAACAAACCTAAAGTCTATATTATCTATAAACCTCAAACCTCATGCATAATGGAAATAAGATAATTCTGAATATTTTTTATTTCTACGATCTGCCATGCCTATACTCCACTCACGTAAAGAGCCCTACAAAACCCACAAAGAATTTTTTGTCAGGATAAAACACTTTCTCCAAAGGGTGTGTGTGTCAACTTGTCTTGTCAATTTTAACAGGTTAAGGTTTACACAAGTAGGAAAGCTTTAGGACATTCCTTGAACGACACAAAAACAGCGGTTAAACAGGTGGACAAAATTTTAGTTGGAATCTTGACCATTGTCACCTTCATCATTTGGTTGGTACTCTTGGATATCGTATCGAACAAGTTTTTGTTGGCCATGTCTACACAATTCATTGGTATTTCTTTCATGATCGGAAGCACTTGCAAGAATATTTTCGAATCATTTATATTCGTGTTCGTAACGCACCCTTATGACGTTGGAGACCGTTGCATTGTAGACGGTGTTATGGTAAATTAAATTTTATGTTTGTTGATTCACTATTATTACTACTACTATTACTCATCTAATAATTAATTGGGTTAATTTTTGTTTATGCTTTGTTAGTTGTTGGTTGAAGAAATAGATCTTTTAACGACGGTTTTCCTCAAGATTGATTTCGAGAAAGTGTTCTATCCAAATGCGGTTTTAGCCACAAAACCGATAAGCAATTTCTATAGAAGTCCACATATGGGAGATGCCGTAGAATTCTCCATTGCATTCTCAACACCAGCAGAGAAAATCGCCACTCTAAAAGAAAAAATAGCAGAGTAAGTTAGTCCTCTAAAAAATATCCCGTATCAAAAATTGGAATAAGATTTAAGCAATATATAAATATATCTATAATCAACTGGTTTTGCGTTAAAATTTCATGAAACGTAACATGTATTACTGTGTTTCTTGACAAGAAACTGTGTGTGATTTTTTCAGGTACATGTTACAGAATCCGCAGTTCTGGTATCCAGAACCCATGTTGATGGTGAAAGCGATTGAAAATCTTAATAAGCTGAAACTGAATATACTAGTCTTACATACCATTAACTTCCAAAATTTCTCAGAAAAGAACATTAGAAGAACCCACTTGATCTTGACGCTCAAACAAATACTCGAGGAGCTTCAAATCGATTACACCCTCCTTCCTCAAGATGTTCATCTCACCGGCCACAACTGATCATTTTCTTTTTTTATATTTCCTTCTCCGTTTATCTTGAACACTATTTGATTTAATTTAGTTCATATTAATTGTACTCACAAACCCCGTTTGGTCGACTTTTTTATTTAGTTCGGGTTTTAGTTCCAAATTTTTGGTTTGCCAATTAGGACCAGACGATATTTGGTTTATTATAATTCAGAATTTCAGATGTAAATACCATCGGTCTCTGCTTCCTTGTTTCTTTTACTACACAAATTACCCATTGTGGAGTTTGCATCTACAGAAATATTTGTATTTTTCTAAAGGCGGATACTCGGAGTTAGTCTCAAATTTTGAAAGGGGCGATGAATGTGATTTTTAAACCCCAATAGTTAGTCGAAATTGTTGAAATCGTGTGTCCTTAAAGTTTTGTCGCCTGTCGGCCAAAGCCAATTAATTGAGTGGTTCATCATTACTTTGCGTGCAACGTTAAGGGTCGATTGCGATCCCTAATATTTAGCTTTGGATGGAATTTTTGACTTCCAAGACAAAGTTAACTAAGAAGTAGTTAGTTAGTTAGTTAATCATCTGTTTTTGTTTGGTTGACTTTTGTTTTTTTGACCAGTTCCTTTTTCTTTGATTCGTTGCCTCTGACTCCGCTACAACATTTTTATTTGATGACAAAAAAAGAAGTTTATGAATTTATAACAAGATTGATATATATCTCTAAAGAAAATATATCAAGAGAGATTTCAGTCAAGTGTCTCATTTAAAACAAATGAAAAAAAAATAACCAATGAAATAATTTTATTCAGTCATGTTATTAAAAACTATTAAATTTATTGAAAAATTTATAACCCATTAATAGTTAAAAGATATTAGATTCGTAACCCATTTAGGATTTTGTATACCAAAAATGATTTTCGTTCATCACCGAATATCTTTTCGCTTCTCTCCAAAGTTTTAAATGTACCTCGAGAAAATAAAAAAATTTCACGAAACATGATATGCTTTTAGAACACGTTTCGAAGTTTTCTATTCAAGATTTTCTTTTAAACATTTACAAAAATATATCATATCACGTAGTTGTTAAATTTATTTGACATAATGAGACTGTAACTGATACATATCTATATTTATATTGTATAATAATGTACTAGATGATTACCCGCACCCTGTGCGGGTATAATATTTTCATTACATAATTTATTACATTTTTGTTTAATAATATATATAATATATAGAATATTTGAATGATATTTAATAAATTGTTTATTGAACCTCACAATATAAAATATCCTAGATATAAAAAATAAACATTCACAATTGTGTTTATATAGTTTTGACAATATAAATTATGTGTTATTGTAAATGCAAAACATAATTCATCTAAAAAGACATACAAAATGTAAAAGACTTTTTGGTACAATTTTTAATTTAAAATATATATTGCTAAAGACAGTGGTCCGTAAAAGTTAAAAATATGATTGTTTGATTAACTTAACCTACCTTTATTTAAAAAAAAAAAAAAAAGTAAATAAAGAGATAAAAATTTAAAAATTGAAAGAGGAAAGTTTACATTGCTAAACCACAAAGAGAAAGCGATTCACAAAAACCTTCTAACTCGAAAATCAAATTCCGATCATAATCGAATTCACTTTAATCCCATGGTAAATTGAGTTGAAGATCTACTTCTTGTTGTTCGAATTTTAGCAAAACGAAGCTAAACTTTACCGGAGTGGAGAAGATGACAGTCACGGCATCTTTATCCGTTGTTGAAAGTTCCAAGTTTCTTTAAATTCATTGTTTCCATACGAAACCCCGATAATTTAAGCACAAATCGAGCAGGCGATGCCACTTTGGATTCTCAACGATGCCACTTTGGATTCTCAGGTAAAGCTCAATTTTTTTTTTTTAATTACAGTAATCAAGAACAATTACATTGATTTCGCCCCTGTAGAAATGAAATAGAAAATAAAAAAAAAGTGAAAATGATAAGTTCAGTTTGGGCTGGGGTTGTGATAATTCCATTTACTGATGCAATTCTTCTTCTTGTTGTTCAGACTCGGGAACAATGAAACTATATTTTACCGGAGTGGAGAAGAGGATGATCCCACACTCACAGCGTTTAAACCATTGTTGATTGCTCAAAGTATCCGTAAATTAAGTGGTCTCCATACGAAGCCCCACATGATTTTATCACAACTCGTTTTGTCTCCAGCCACTTTGGATTCTCAAGTAAAGCTCAAACTCTGTTCAATTTTAATTAGAGTAATCAGTTACCATTACATTGATGTGTTGAACAGAAATTGAATAGAAAATGAAAAAACTGGAAATGATAAGTTTAGCTTGATCTCGGGTTAGGATTTGAACATTACAATGCAATTCTTCTTCTTGTTAAAGTCAATGATGTGTGAAATTGTCAAAGTAAACCATTAGAAATGTTGTAATAATTGTAATAATAATCTGCCAAACATAGTAGAGCTAAACAATTTGAAATATAGAGACGATAAAAAAAGCAGTTTGAACGAAAATAAGAAAGAAAGATGTCCATCTCACAATTTAAATTACGAAGCTGTAAAAGAAAAATGATCAAAACAACTATAGATTCTTGAAAACCTCCTTGAATACCACATTCATCGTCTTATTAGTTGGCTTCCCATCTTTATCCAAGATCAGAATTTTCAAACATTTCTTTGAAGTGACTTTTGACACGGCAACATATAATTGTGCTTCTTTTTAGTTTAGATGAGTATCTTAATTAGAGTAATCAGTTACCATTACATTGATGTGTTGAACAGAAATTGAATAGAAAATGAAAAAACTGGAAATGATAAGTTTAGCTTGATCTCGGGTTAGGATTTGAACATTACAATGCAATTCTTCTTCTTGTTAAAGTCAATGATGTGTGAAATTGTCAAAGTAAACCATTAGAAATGTTGTAATAATTGTAATAATAATCTGCCAAACATAGTAGAGCTAAACAATTTGAAATATAGAGACGATAAAAAAAGCAGTTTGAACGAAAATAAGAAAGAAAGATGTCCATCTCACAATTTAAATTACGAAGCTGTAAAAGAAAAATGATCAAAACAACTATAGATTCTTGAAAACCTCCTTGAATACCACATTCATCGTCTTATTAGTTGGCTTCCCATCTTTATCCAAGATCAGAATTTTCAAACATTTCTTTGAAGTGACTTTTGACACGGCAACATATAATTGTGCTTCTTTTTAGTTTAGATGAGTATCTTAAGCCGTAGTAATAAAACATGATTGACAAATAGGATATCTAACAAATTTTTACAACTAAATTTATTACTCCCTCTGTTTCTAATTGTTAGATGTTTTAGGGATTTAGTTTTGTTTCAAAATATAAGAAGTTCTCACTTTTCAATGCAAGTTTTAAATGTATTTGATATTTTATAATTATTTCTATTCTACAGTATCTTTTGTGATTGGTTGAATTTATTGTAAAATAACTATTAAATACTTTTTTTAAGAAACCAATGCATTTCTTAATCTTTGTGTTTTTCCTAAAACATCTTATAATTAGAAACAGGGGGAGTATCAGTTAATCAGGTTTGTAATCGTATGATACCTTTGAATCGCATAAGATGAGCTCCAATGTCTCACCATAGCCTGAAGATTGTTTCCACGCCTTGGGGATTTTGACACGGATTCTCCAAATATTTTTGTATGGCTTAATGTCAGAAATCTGGTCGAAAGTGGCCATTTTGTTCTTCCTTGTGTTTAGATGCTATAAACCAAATAAAGTTGATTGTGATGAAGAGATATCCATTAGTAGAAGCTTATTTATAGTGGACTATAGGAAGAGATATATAGTAGTTATTGTTAAGACAGTGAATGAAGATTTAAGATATTTTTAATTAAAATTTTGATCCTTGTTTTACATTTTAGTAGATTTAGAAATATATTAGATAACAACTTTAGGAATAGAGTGTTTTAGTTGGTGTAAATTCAAATATGTTGCCAAACTATTGTGAGAGTTTTAGGGAAGGATCATATTTGAGAAGTTTTGATGAATCTCGAATTAATATTCTTTAACAATTTTAGGAATATAGTGATTTAATTCATTTAAATTCAAAATATTGATGTTAGATATCGACAACTAACTTGCCAAAATGTGGTGGGATTTGATAGGGAAAGAGAAATTGTAGGAAAGTTTCTAGTTTGCATGCCAAGAAGATCCTATTCGAAATCAATATTAAATCTTATTTTCCCTCTCTTGCAGGTTCGAATCTAATTTTGAGGGGAAGAAAAATGTACAGAATTAATTGTGACATAGTAAGTTGGGCTGCAGTGGTTATTCAAGTTTTAACCTGAAATTGGGTTGCAATGGGTCTTGATATTTTATTGGATAGAGTTTTAACGTGAAAAATATGGATTGGTTAGTTTATAATTTTTAATGATGAATGAACCTCATTGGTTGATAATCTTTATTTTATTCTAGTTGAGACATGTGGTAGAAAACTTTCAAAACGTCTTCTCAATTAATATAAAGGGGATTTGTTATTTTTAAATTAAACCAAAAATTACAACTATGCAATTATATGTTAATAAATCATTTTATTTTGTATATAAATATTTTAAAAATCTTATACATAAATTAACTATTATTTTTATACAAAATATATAATTTAAATATATTATATAATAATTTTATGAATATATAATACCCGAATCGAGTTTGGATTATAATCTAATTGTAATATAATTTTCCATAATATGTCTACCATTATTTTTGTAGTATTTTGGTTACTTTCTTAATCAAAAATTTCATTTTGTCATTTGATTTTGTTTTTTTAAACACTTTTATTTATGTAATGATATGTATTTTATTCATCAATTATATTTATTTTATTTTTATTTTTATTATATTCTTAATAATTTATGTGTTTTTAATGTAAATGTGTATAGATTTCACATGACGTTCCAAATATTTTTTTTTTCATATGTCGAACATATCGAGTTGGATTAATTGCTAACGAGAGTAGTGAACGTTTGAGGAATAGTGTAAAACTGTAAAAAAAAACTGTTGGTTAAAGCGATGATAAAAAAACAGAAACGTTTTTACTGTAACTTTTAATAATATTTGTATGGTTGGTGACAACAAAAATGGTATATCTCAAATCGCGGCGGTTAAATGTTACCAATCAAAGCATTTTTTATTTTAATCATCATATAAATATTTTCATATCTGACGATTTATTCATTTCATTAAATTTTGTATGATTTTTAGTATAAACTATACCTCACCGTCCAAATTAAATCTAACTATTTTGTTGCTATATTGAGAACTAAAGAACCTTCAACCTATGATTCTTTTCCGTATCACTTTTGACTTTTGAGAAATCTATCTCTCTCTCTCCCGGTTATAATTTATTTTTAATTTATTTATTTTTGGCTTCTTCTTAAAATGGTGAAATAATGACGAAATGTATAGATACATAGAGGCTTACATGTAAAGGAGCCACCGTGGTCCTCCTCCTAACATGCTCCATCTCCTCCTTCTCTCCGACGAAGATCACACCAGCATGCCCTCTTCCCACGCCGCCTCTAGATCCGCCTCCAATCACAATCACAACCGCACCTCCTCATCTTCCCCCTCTCTCCAACTCTGTAACCACTCTCCCTCCGCGACTCTCGACCTTCTCATCCTCATCCTCGTCCTCTTCTCCGGCGCTTTCCTCCTCTCCTCCTACTTCTCCTATCTCTTCCACTCCTTCTCTCTCCTCTCCTCTCACTTCCCTTCCCTCTCCTCCTCCCTCATCCCCTTGATCTTTTCCGATGAAGATCCATACGGAATCCCTCCGGCGTCCGTCTTATTCGCCTTCGCCATATTCTTCGCTGCGTCGATTGCGTTCCTCGACCTATGTTGCGGGGCGAGATCGAGGAAGTGCCGGAATCCGAAGTGCAAGGGATTGAAGAAGGCGATGGAGTTTGATTTGCAGCTACAGACGGAGGAATGCGTGAAATCGGGTGCCACTAAGGAGATCGATCGATTGCCGTGGAAAGGAGGCAGCGAGAGCAATCCTGATTACGAATGTTTGAGGGCTGAGCTCAGGAGGATGGCTCCGCCTAATGGCCGTGCTATATTACTTTTCCGATCTAGATGCGGCTGCCCTATCGCGAAGCTCGAAGGTTGGGGACCTAAACGAGGTCGGCGCCATAAAAAGTAAGTCAACTTTCTTTCTCATTACCAATTCCATTTTTCATTTTCGTTGTTTGATTGTTGAATTTGCTTGAAGTCAAATCTGGGAACTTGCTTTGGCCAATTCTGTCATTGAGTACCGTTTCCAGAAATAGCTGCGAATTTGATCATCGTTGATCAGTTTCGACCTCCATTACTATATCCCATTGGTTTTTCGGCTGTGCAAGTTAGCTATGTGCCACTATTAAGGGATTTTAGATGAATCCTTATTGATTGGTAGCTCTGGTTCTTGCTTCTAATTGATAAAAAAAAAGTGATCCCTCCCTCTGTGTTAGCCATTGATGATGATGAGTGAAATGCGAGTCTCTTGGTTGGTTAATGAGTAGTTTCTATAGCCTTCATGGTTGCGTTGATTAGATCCGTTGTAAATTGGAGCAGATTGAATCATCCAAGTGAGGAAATGGAAGGGACTCAAATGAACATGATGTTTGGTGTATCAATATTGATGTGGTGGTCTAATTAAAAATCATGTTCCTTTTAAGATCTAAACTACATTGAAGGCATTGTCTTCTTCTCTCATGCTGTATGGTCGTTCCACGGTTTAGGCTTTTTATACTTAAGCCTAAGAGGCAAAAGGCTTTGTAGCTTCTGTTGGTGCCTTTTCACTTGGATATGCTGTGAATAGGACATGATTTTCAATCTACATTTCTGCCTCACTTGAATTCAACCCGGGGAACAACCTTGAGTTGATGATTGTTTTCTTTCTTATTGCTCTGTATGTAACGTGTAACATCATCGACACATCTACAATTGCGTAAGTTTGTATGTTGCTAAGGTCGTTGGTTGGGTTACTCATCAATAGATTCTGTGAGTTTGTATTGTCGTGCGTGCTCTTATCAGGTTTGAATTCTGTGTTCTCAAGTCATTAGATTTCTTCTCCATGTTTTGTAGATCTCAAGCGCACTTGGCTTTAAAAGGAGGGGTAGACAATCGCTGACCAGGTCGGTGAGAACTCTTATCATTATAGATTTTATATATCACATTCAATGTTTGCAGAGTTCATCTTTGAAAAACTAAAGAAATCCGGGCAGCTTTGTTTACGGATTATTTATTTCTTTCACCTCACAAATGTCCCAATATTACAATTTTAACACTTATTAACATTTTATTCAACTACATTACACCACACACACAAAAAGAGAGAATCAGATATTGAATGGCTGCCTAATAATATGGACTTCATTCCTCGGACTTTGACTATTTTGTTGGTCAACCTATGCTTATATCTTGGAGTAAAGTACAGAGCAAAAGATTATTGTCATCAAACAATACAGAACCAACAGTTTTTACCAAGTACTAGACTTGAAGTCACATGAAGCTTCTTTTGCCTTGAGAGAAGCTGTTTTGGTAAAAATAGAATCCTCGAGTCCCCAAAACAAAAATGAAAAATAAAAGAAACAACAAACAACATTTCACTCTACTAAGCTGGACAACACAGATCAACCACTACATCATTTTACAAATGACAAATACACAAATCTTTACTCTTTTCTAACAATTATGTTTTACCAAAAGTGACCATCTTCTTCATCATCTCAAAAGCGACCGCTTTCTCTTTTCTCAGTGTAACCGCTGCTTCACTCGTCTCCCATTTGCGTCACAACCATCAGCGAATAACTCTTTTCGATTCCCCGTTGATGTTAAAGAATGCTCACTCAGCCTAGCCACGTATTCCAGTAGCTCACTCAGTAAACTCGGGCAGCTTTCCTTCAGATAATCAAACCCATCCGTTTCCATCACAACTAAACAAAAAGTCGGTTTCAGATTCTAAAACATTTAACTGATCAAAACAGTTTCAAGCAAAAAACAAAAAGGGATGATCTTTCTTTATACCTTTCAAGTTTTCTGGCAAAGCTATGAATTTGAGGCAGGCGGCTTTCAGTTGGAAACAATGATGCTGCTCTGCTAAGGCCAATGTGGTTGCAACTGTGTTTATGCTTATTCCTTCACAAAGATTTGACTCGCAAATTGTTCTAAGCCGCTCAAGAGAATAACGGTCTGCAGCTGCAAGCAGATGCTGAGCTATAAGTGTGCCTGCCGATTTCAAGTCTGTGTCCATTATGTCTTCCATATCAGGCAATTCGTCCCAGTAGATAAAATGAAGCAACATCTGCAAAAACAAGCACACTTAAACCTTGGATTTACAGAATTCAGGATCTGAAACTCGCATACTAAGTAACCACCAATCTTAACAAACAAAAACTCAAGCTGCAAAGCAGAAAAAGGTTTGTACTTCAAAGTTTCTCGCACTACAGTACGGCAAAGTGATATAATAGCAAACAGAGGGAAACTTTTTTTACATGACCACCTATAACAAACTATCCCCATGTATATACTGCATGCAAGAAATAGAGACATTGCAGCAATGCATAAGCAAACAGACATTCATGCAATCAGGAAGAGAAGCAGAAAGATTAAACCTTATCCCAGGTGAGCAAACAGGAGCAGCACCACAGGAGAAGGTCCAGGATTGTACACTCGTACATAGAAAAGGCAAGGAACCAAGAAAGCTATCTCTTCATATAAGGACCTTATAACAACACCTAGGACGAAACTAACAGCCTCAAATTGTAAAGCTACGAAGAGAGAATTCTACAACCAAATTCCAAGAACAAACAGATTTAGTCTAAAAAGAGAGTTAAAGGACAAACCTTGAAGATGGTTGAGTCTATGTCTTCTATGTTTATGCATTTAGTATTTTGGGTTTTCAACGGGCCAAAAAGCTGTGCTCTGAAAACCGGAGAACGGGCTGCAAGAACCAATTTGTGAGCAGGAAATGTTTCTCCATCAACTTGGAAAGTAACATCAGCTCCTCTCCCACTTTCCAAAAGCTTTCCAAACTGTTGACCCAAATCAGAAACCGGCACTGGGATATTGTAACTCCTTGGTCCCTCTGTACGTGACTTGACCACACCAACACAGCACCGAACCAAGAGGCAATTATCTTTCAGATAGTCCGATGACTCAAGAAGAGACCTCTTGAAAAACCGCTTGTATCCCCTAAATTAAACGACAATCAATAGTTTAACATTCAAGCATGTCACCATCTAAACTCATCAGTAACAGAGAGCATTTGACAAATTCACTCATAACTAGAAAATTTCCAGGAAGGGATATAATTTATACTCACCACATACTTCCTCGGTATTTAAGAGTATAGGGTCCGCTTTCGAGTGTTCTACCGAAATGGCTATGGACCTTGTGCCTTTCATTACCGCTTTGATCCACGAGAGTCAGCTCAAACAAAGCCCTAACATCGGCTCCTTCGCTAGCTAAGGCTATGAAGAGAGACACGTAAACAGCATTATCCTCTTGACTCTTTCCATCTGGGTAAAAGTAGATCGCCCAAGAGTATCCACCGACCATGAACGTATCCGAGGCGACGTATTTGCCTATCCCCATCCCTTTCGCGAGAGAGTAGCCGCTGATCTTGAATTCGTGAGAGCCATTAATGGTTTCCGTACGCGAGGTAGACTCCGTGACCGACGGGGCAGACCCTGATTTCGAAGATCCAGGAACCTCCGAGCAAACCCTAATTGTATCCATCAAACAAAGACGAGATCCACGAATCACCGACTTTGTAAGAAATTGAATATGTCTTCGATCTTCTTACCCGGAATAAGTAACCCTGCGCGTCTCAAGTCTTCGAATTTCAGAAGAAGCCGGGAATTTCCAGATTGAATAAGCGAAATTAGGGTCTTGAATAAGAGGGAAAAAATCGGGGATTCGAGAGCGGATGCAAGAAAAGAAATAGGGGATTTTGCGGAATCAGAAGTCAGACAGATAATCGCCGGAGCTGCAGAGCTGAATCGTCGTGGATCGTGACGACGACGAAGGTTGGACGAAACGAGAGGAAGAGAAATGCGAGAGGAGAAGAAGCACTTGATCGGTTTAACTTTACCACAACACAAATGGTAGGTGACGAATATAAAGTCGAAAATGAGAAATATTAAATTACATTGCTATTCCTAATGTGTTTGGAAATTATTTCATGTTCAGTTGAAGGAATAAATTATTTATTTTATTCTTCTACGTCTCAAAATTAAAACTGTAACATCCTATCAAAAAAAAAAAAATGCATATCTGAAAACGATTACGATAACAAAATTGGTAACAATTAGTGTTCGGATTGGATTTTCTCAGATCGTCATATCGCACTTGACACTTTTGTTGTCTTTTTTGGAACCTGATTGGTATACTATATACTATACAGTATAGACTTAGAAACAGTTGATATGATTGAATGTCAAACCAAATTTTTTCGTTGAATTTTTGATATATTATTTAATTTGTTGGAGTGTTTGTACGGGTGAGGCAAAGTCAAAACATAAAATTAGATCAAAACAAGATTAATTAGAACAAAGTAGATAAACAAGATTATGTTCGATTGTGTCAAAGACTCTAATCTAAAAAAATTTATCAAAAAAAAAAGACTCTAATCTATGAAGAAATTGATGTTTAATGTCCCATTCCGACCATTGCCGAATCAACTTACTCTAGCCAATGAAATACGATTAATAACCAGACCCAATTATATTTTAGAAAAAGAAATGGATTTTTACTATACCTAATTTAGTTTTTGGCATATTCCATAATCAAAACTACATTAAAATATACTCGGTGCTAAATTCGCCAAACATTATATTTACAAGAAAAGAAAAATGAGACATTTGAACGAGTAAGTAAACCCTAGAAATGGTATACGCTCTGTAGCGAATAATCCGAAGATACAGGTAAAATCGCGGCAAAGGTGAATTCATCGTCGAGTGACCCAATCCAGTCAACCCACAAAACCCTTCAATCTTCAGATGTTTCGCAACCTCTGTTCTTCCTTCTCTCGTTCCATCATCTTCCCCAACAAACCAATCTCGATCTTCCGCTCTTTTCCCAAATCACTCCGTCACGCTCCTACTCTCTCTTATTCCTCGTTGAAGATGACAGATCCCCAGACCCCCGATAACCCTAATTCGCCCCCAATTTCGTCTCCGACCAAGCCCGAATCACTTCGCTCCCTCGAATTTCACATGGGATCCTGTTTCACCGTCGATCCGATCGTCCCGCCGCCGAATCAGATCGTCATCGTCATCAGCGGTCCAAGCGGAGTCGGGAAAGACGCGGTGATCAATAAGCTTCGTGAAGTTCGCGAAGGTCTTCATTTCGTCGTCACCGCCACTAGCCGTCCGATGCGACCCGGTGAAGTCGACGGCAAAGACTATTTCTTCGTCTCCAGAGAACAATTCTTATCAATGGTGGAAAACGATGAGCTTCTCGAATACGCACTCGTTTACGGCGAATACAAAGGAATCCCGAAAAAGCAGATTCAGGAATTCATGTCAAAAGGTCAGGACATTGTTCTTAGAGTCGACATTCAAGGAGCACAGACTTTGAGGAGGATACTCGGTAACTCCGCCGTTTTTATATTCCTCGTGGCGGAGAGTGAGCTTGCGATGGTTGAGAGGTTGATCGATCGGAAGACGGAGAGTCAAGAGGAGCTGCTTGTTAGAGTTGCGACGGCGAGAGAAGAGGTTAGGCATCTGAAGAATTTCGATTACGTTGTTGTGAATGCGAAAGGGAAGCTTGATGATGCGGTTAATCGTGTGGAATCGATTATAGATGCTGAGAAATCTAAAGTTCATCAAAGGAGTGTCAAGATTTGATTTGATGGTTTTAGTGTTTCTTCTTCCATTGATTTTGCAGGTACTACTTGTTTGTCTCAATGCAACTCCCAAGTTTCTTAGTGTATTCATAATGAAAAATGGTCTTATTGATATGATTACTTGACTTGCTTTAGTTCAATTGAGCAAATATGCTTTGGAAAGTTTGGTTTGATGAGTTTTTCGACTATATTGCGAAGTTCTGTTGTTGCAATCACATTTCTAAGCTTTAACATAAGCAAAGCTCATTTCTAAGCCTAGATTGATTAAGTTGTTTACGTAATTGGAGAATCTATAGCTTGATTGATCGTATATTAATACAACTTGGCTCCATAGCTTCTGTTACTATCATCCTTAATGTTATGGAGCATTGTTGTTGATATAATAATTTAATGACCATTGATTTGATTAACACGATGATGGCTGATGGCGGCTGAGTTCCAAGAATTTTGGAACATGGTTTAAGATATCCTTTGCCTCATCCAATTTCTTAAAAAAGGATTTACAGATAATTTCGTAAATTAATATGGTGAGTGAGGAGGATGAGCCAATTTAAAGCCTTTGAGCTTGACACAGGGAGAGTTTAGCTGGAATTTGGACTTTATTTCAAGTCACCACTAAATAACCATAATCAAGCACCTCACATATAATATTTTAATTACGCTTAGTTTAATAAAATTTCTAGTGGCGTGCGTCAACTCTTAATTTCCAATCATTCATGACTTATCTGCAACATCAAATATTGAGTATCTACAGTTATTACTATATTGGGTGACAATAATTCAACAATGTTGTGATTTTTTTATAGCTTTCTGTAATACTCCATAATATATCTATGAGAAAAGTTACCGTATGCATTTTCTAATTAAGAAATATTTGTTTATCTCTACTAGCTGTCTGAATTTATGAGAAAAGTTGATGATCAACAAGGAAGTTCTTGCAAGCCCAAGTTCGGATTAATAATTTATAATAGATTCTGTTTACTAGTTTAAGACAATTAATTTTAAGGTTTGGTTTGTGTGGGAGTGGGACACAAGACAGCATGAAAAAGTTTAGGGGCGGCTTTGATGAAAGATAAGTCAAGCAACATTCTTCATCAAGTTAATGACAATTTTTCTCCTATAAACCAAAAGATTAAGAACAAAAAAAAAAATACAAAGAAGATTATCCTCATCAAATAATGATTGAAATGAATGAGGCTTAGAATTTTTTTTTAAATATTTTATAAGGAATTAATGACAGAAAATAAGCAGCAATTTTAAGTTACACTTTCTTGCACACTTCCTTTTAATTTTTTTGCCTTATTCATATCTTACTTTCCACTCTTTCCTTTGTGCTTCCACACTAATTTATGCAATATCTATATAAGCTTGCCTTTTTTCACTGACATCCATCATCAACAAATCCTAAAATAAATCACGAAGAAACATATTACGAGAAGGAAAATTCTCACAAAGACTAATGGATTCCGAAAAAATTGGAAAGGATGATCGGAGCATTCATTTGCAGGTTTTCTTTCTTTTAAATTACATTTAATCCATCTGTATTTAAGATTCTTACTTTATCAATTTAGTTTATGTTAGTGTCTCAACACATATTCAAATGATATATTTTATATAAGAAAATTGTTCATCATATATGTAGGTTTTTTCATTGTATTTTGGAATTACATAACTCGGTTTTATTCCAGTAATACTTTGTATTTTTGGTGTTTCTATTTCTAATTGAAAGTAGAACTTCACCTACATTTGAAATATCTATATTGATCATCTTCTATATGTTTTACTGATTTTCATATCAAATAGAACTAAAATCCAACAACTTTGTAAAGTTTAATTTATTTCATATTTTCTCTGTTTTTGAATAAGTGTTATTCTAAAAAATTTCATACAAATTAAGAAAAGTATTAAAAATTTTATTTTACGCTTTATTAATACACAAAATAGTTTTCTCTTTCCAATTAATACATTAAAAAACCAAGATTAAAATTAGATTTTTATTCAAAATTTTGCATCGAAATTCTAGAATGACACTATTTCAAAGACAAAAAAATTAGACTAGAATGACACTTATTCAAAAACAGAAAGAGTATATAATATTGTTCATCATAAGCTATAACCACAAATGTGAAATTCAGTGGTTAAAGTTGCAATAACGAATATTTAAACATGCATTTTTCTATATAATATACATAATTAAAGGTTTAAGAAATATCAAATTTTTTTTTAAATTCATAATAAGTGAAAAAATATGTTCATTTTAAGCTGTAGTCATTTTTTTGTTAAAAAAAGAACATTTAAAGTTGTATTTTTTTCCAATTCATTTTAAGTTTTATATAACCACAAAAGTGTAATTCACTGGTTAAAATGTTAATAAGAAACATTTTAATCATGCTTTTTTTTCTATGTAATCTACATAATTAAAAGAAACGTTAAATATAAAAACTTTCAAGTTAGTGGAAAAGACTTAAAATATAAATAAATCAATAATAAACAGGTATTGGAACTCCAGAAATTGGAAGAAGCTCGAGGTTCAAGCGACACCATTTTCGAGTTCAGAAACAGCGTCGAGAAAGGAGATAGCGGCGAGACCGCAGATGCTGCGTCTGTGTCATCCGCGATTGCGTTCCACAGATCAACGTCCCCCGCGCCGGAGCAGAAACTCACACTGTTTGCTCTTCAACTTGCGGTCCTCGAGAAAATCGCCACTTGCCTCGGAACCCTAGGTTTCATTTGGGCCACGGTGGTTCTACTCGGCGGATTCGCGATCACACTCGAAAAATCCGATTTCTGGTTCATCACTGTCATTCTCCTCATTGAAGGCACTCGAATCTTCAGCAGAAGCCACGAGCTCGAGTGGCAGCATCAGGCCACGTGGACGGTAGCCGGCGTCGGAATAACTAGCTTCCGCGCGTTGCGGTCAAGCTCGGTTTCGCTTTTCCTAAATCTGAAACGAATCAGGTTTTTATCCTCTCTCTTTGTTGCTTAATCTGATTAGAGTCATTCGATTTAGAGTTTGAATTGTGATTGTGTCTCTATTCAGCGAAGGAGTCTTCAGGCCAATTCTCGAAAGCCGGTTGACAGAGGCGACGGCGAGGGATTACATTGCCGGACGACAAGAGACATTCGATCGTCGAACCACATGGAAGAACTCAGAAGTTCCTCTTCTTCCGTACGCAAGATGGCTCTACATCTCCAGCTACGTGAGCCGGCTTCTCTACTGGCTCCAGCTCCTCTCAGCGACCGCTTGCGTGGCTCTATCTTCTTACAAGCTCGTGAGGCACAACTACGGAGATGTTCAAGATGGAGAGCTGGACAAAAGGAACAGAAAGGCCGCTTTAAGCATCTTCTACTCGCTTGCCCTTGCAGAGGCATTGCTTTTTCTAACAGAGAAAGCATATTGGGAGTGGCAGGTCAGTATGTGTAACTTGCTTGAGAATGTAACTAGAGAATGTGGTTTTGGCGTCACTGGTATGGTCTCGATCAAGAGATTCTTCTATGATGCTTATTCCAAGTCTGTCAATGGGAGTATCTTTGACGGTGTGAAGATGGATATGGTTAGCTTTGCTATGGATCTATTGGGCTCTAGTTGCTCCGATGAACAACTCATCGGAGCAAGGATTCTGAGGCAGTTTGCGGTAAATGAACGGTTCGCAGATGATACACTTGAGAAGATTGGAATCAACTTACCTGTCATTGAAAGGTTGGTGGAGATGTTGAATTGGAAAGATTTGCAAGAAGAAGAGATAAGGAGATCAGCAGCTGAGATACTATCAAAACTTGCTGGCAAAAAACAGAACTCTCTTAGAGTCGCTGGAATCTCTGGTGCAATGGAATCCATTTCATCGCTGTTACAGAACACAAGATCTTTAGGTGAAGCTCCTGACGAGATTGGAGAGAAGAAAATCTTCCATGACCATCATCTGCAATACGATTTCTGGAGGTTCAACAATTTAGGCCTCTTGATTCTAAAGAAACTATCTAGAGATCATGACAACTGCGGAAAGATTGGTAACACCAGAGGGCTTCTTCCAAAGATTATTGATTTCACACACACAGACGCAACGCTGTTGAAGGATGAGAATGCAGATATGGTTATGTCGCGAGTCTTGACGGTGAAACGGTCTCTGCAGCTAGTGAAAATGTTAGTAAGCACGAGCGGAAACACTGGGAAATGTCTTAGAAGAGAGATCTCGGAAATTGTCTTCACAATCAGCAACTTGAGAGACGTGTTACGTCATGGAGTGAGATACCCGAAACTACAGAAGCTCGGGATTGAAATCTTGAGCTTCCTCGCGCTTGAGACAGATGCACGAGAGAGAATCGGCGTGACTGGAGGTGTCTTGAAAGAGCTATTCAACATTTTCTTGAAAAGCAGTAAAACACATGAGAACGGGAATGAGAAGAACAGAGTAAGGATCGCTGCAGGGGAAGCTATAGCGATGCTTGCCTTGGAGAGCAGAAGCAACTGCATCCACATTCTAAAGCTAGGAGTCATGGGAAGACTCGTGGAAGCACTTGAAGTTTCTTTGATCCGTGTCAATGCAGCGAGAGTGTTGAGAAACTTGTGTTTATACTCTGAACATGAATGCTTCCTCGACATGAGATTCATTAAAGCAGCAGCTCCTACGGTATTGAAGTCAATAACATCAGAAGACAACAAATTACAGGAAGTGATGTTAGGTTTAGCAGCACAAGTGTTCAAATTCATGAGTTCAGAAGAAGCAGAAGCTGTTTTGTCGGATTCAGGGATCAAGAAGCAAGAACTGGCGAAGTCTCTGGTTTTGATTCTTAAAAAGCATGAGAAACCAGCGATCAAGGTTCCAAGAATCAGGAGGTTTGTGATTGAGCTGGCGATATGGATGATGGAAGATGATGTGGAGAATGTTGTGATGTTGAGAGATTTGGGTATGGAGAGAGAGCTGGAGAAGGTTTTGGAAACTACGTCTGAGCTTGAGAACTTTGATGTTTTCTCGGGTGCGGTTGGAGTGAGCCGCCATAGCAGAACAGTTCATTGGTTAGCTGAGTTGACTTTAAGAATGCTTGAGGATGATCCAACTATAAGTATCTCATCTTCCTCTTGAGAAACTCAGAAGCTCTCTTTAACAATTGCTATAATAACTATTGTATATTTGTTTTTGTAAATTGTAAGAAAAAGAATAAAAATGTGATAACTATGAAATATATTCGTTTAAACATAATAATTGTTATACGTTTGAATTGAACGAATTTCGTAAACGCTAATCAGGTTTTTTTAACAAAATTAAGAAAACATGGAAAAGAAAAAAGACCTGGAGGAGCTTACTTGTTCATCAAGTTTCGTAACTAATTCAGACTCGAAATATGAAATTAGATTTGCATATCTCAACTAAATCACAAAAATAAAAAATAAAGGAAATCACGGAGGAAAAATAATAAAGTTTTGTGTATATAAAAGTTATTGAGTAAGAGTGATAGTGAAGTTACAGCCACAACTCTAAAAAAAAAAACCCTAATCAGTTCAAGGTCAAACGCTCAACTAGATGATGGTTATGGTTAGAGATCGTCGATTACCAAACCTGAAGTTCTCTCTTCCACAAGCATCTACTTTTACCCTTTCCTGCTGCTTCCCCATCGCAGCTGCCATAACCGCAACACCGTCTCTGTTTCTGATGTGGAGAGAATCAACGTCCTTGGCAGTGGAAACGGCGGAATCATCTACAAAGTTAGACACAAGACAACCTTAGAGATTTACGCGTTTAAGGAAGTCAAAGAAAACATGGATGCTACCTCCCACGGCCAACTTCTCCGCGAGATCGAAATCATCCGCCTCGTGGACACTCCTTACGTCGTGAAGTGTCACCAAATATTTCAAAAACCTTCAGGAGAAGTATCGATTCTGATGGAGTACATGAAATATTTCAATGGGGCGATTCACTGGCTTGTCCATCTTGAAGAAGACACAGTGGTTGCAGTATTCGATCTCAAGACGAAGAATTCTGAGAGATGTCATTGCCTGATGAAGCTAAGAATTGTCCCCATAGGTTCATGAAACTTGAGCTCGGGTTTCTTAAAGGGTGTCTTTGTGTGATTTACAGATGCTATGAGACGTATGACGACATATGGGTGATGATGGGTATGGAATTGAGAGTTCATGGAGTAAGATTCAGCTCAATGATTCGTATATCTCGATGGAACCACTCTGCTCGACCAAAAATGATGAGGAACTTTGAGTGCAGTACACCGAGGAATCTAAAAATTTCTGGTGTTGAACTTAGATTTAAGTTTGAGGCTGATACATACGTAGAGAGTATTATATCACTAAACTCATGGTATATAGAGAGCTGGAGAAAGACCTATTATGTTCATTCAACGTAGTTTCCACCTAAAAAATGAAAGATTGGTGTGTGTGTGTTTTTCTCATCTTGGAAGAGTTTTGCAAACAATGGCCAAAAACATTCAAGACCATAAGCATAAACGTACATATAAGCTCATGTGAGCTTGTTTTACCTACTCTAATTATTTAATCTTACTTATTCTTAGGCCATCCCAACGGGGTTTTAAACCGGTTCTTAACGTAGTTTTTTAGGTAGTTGGAATAAAAAATATTAAAATTTGTGCACAGTAAAAAAACGTTTCTTAGCTAAGAATCGTTTCTTATATCAATCATGGATCCCTCACGTGATATATTTCGCTCTGCGATTGATTTCATCTTTCTTTTTCCTTTTTCGTTTTTTTTTTCAACTTTAAATAAAAATAATAATAAAAAAATCAAAAAAATTTACCTTAAGTATTCGAGCCACCGAGTATGTCATTGGCGATGCTCTTAATCTGAAGACTTCAAATTTGGTTACGCCATTGGCGATGCTCTTAATCTGAAGACTTCAAATTTGGTTTAATGAATGAACAAAACTATACCTACGTATCATCTTTCCTCAAACTCAAGCTTTAACTTGTACATATCTTTTTTGTGAGAACAAGAATAAACTGTGAATTTTGTGCCTTATTTATGGTTTTTTTTTATGACATTTAAAAAGTTGCTCACATATCAGTTTTCATCAAAAAGAATTAGATTTTCTAAAAAGAGCTGCTTGAGACTCCTGTAATTAAACATTTCAGTTTTGCCCAAATATTAATCAAATCACAACTAACATATTCTTAAACCCTAAATAGGTTCGGACGTTCGGTATTATAAGAAACATATGAAAGAAAAAGAAAAAGAAAAAGAAAAAAAGTATTTTCTCACAGGTTCAGCTATTACTTGTTAATCAAGTTTCTTAACTAATTCAGACTCAGCAAATAGAAATCTCGGTCCGAGGAATCTCGTTATGTAATAACTTTAAAAAATATTTTTAACAAAAAAAAAATCCAAAAATAAGATATGAGATATCTTAACTAAATCACAAAAAAAAAAAAAAAGAATAACAGTGGGCTAGTTAAAACCGACCAAGAAAAGAATAAAAAGGTGACTCTTACTCATTCTAAAATAAGAACCCTAATCTCTTCAAGATCAATCCTTGAACAACACACAAGATGGCTCTGGTTAGAAATCCTCGATTCCCAAACCTGAAGCTCTCTCTTCCACAAGCGTCTACTTCCCCATTCTGCTTCCCTATTGCAACCGCAACAACGTTTGCAACAGTCACGTCCTGCGCAAGCAACACCGTCTCTGCTTCTGAATTGGAGAGAATCAACGTTCTCGGCAGTGGAAACGGCGGAACCGTCTACAAAGTTAGCCACAAGATAACCTCAGAGGTCTACGCGTTGAAGAAAGTCAAAGAAAACATGGATGCTACATCCCGCGGCCAACTCCTCCGTGAGATTGAAATCCTCCGCCTCGTGGACTCTCCGTACGTGGTAAAGTGTCACGATATCTTCCAAAAACCTTCAGGAGAAGTATCGATTCTGATGGAATACATGGATCTCGGCACGCTCGAGTCTCTACGCGGCCAAGTTGTTACAGAGGATCAGCTCGCTTTGATCGCTCGTCAGGTTTTGGAAGGGTTGAATTACTTGCATGAGCTCAAGATTGTTCATAGAGACATCAAGCCAGCGAATCTGCTTCGTAACTCGAAAGAAGAGGTCAAAATCGCAGACTTTGGAGTGAGCAAGATGATGGTCAAGTCTTTAGACAAGTGCAACTCGTTCGTCGGCACGTGCGCCTACATGAGTCCTGAGAGATTGGATAGTGAAGCTGAGGAAGAAAAATCAAACGTTTATGCTGGAGATATATGGAGCTTTGGCCTTACGATGCTGGAGATCTGGGTTGGTTATTTCCCGTTGCTTCCCCAAGGACAGAAACCAGATTTGGCCACGCTAATGTACGCCGTGTCTTTTGGAGATTCACCGAAAGCTCCCGAGGAATGCTCTGACGAGTTGAAGAGTTTTATCGACTGCTGTTTACGCAAGAAACCGAGCGAGAGATGGACAGCTTCACAGCTTCTCAGCCACCCTTTTCTTCTTCGCCAAGATTAGGGTTAGGGATACATATCCAAATATTTTGTATTCAAAAGAGAGACTCTGACTGATTCATGGAGATTTCGGAAGACACACCAAAGAAGGTTTTGGTGTATTTCTTTTTCTTGTAAAGGATGAAGATGATGATACTAGTGGATTCCGGGGGATTGTAATACTCCCGGTGAGATGTAGGGTCTCCACATTGGAGATCCGAACTCGTTAAATTCCTCGTGTTTTTTAAATTTCCGCAAGCTTTTACGTTACAAAAACAAGATATGGAAAGAAAAAAGAGAGTAGGATTAACGAGTAAGCATAAGATTTCATCTTCCTCGAGTGAGAGCTACTCAGAATCAAAAGAGAGTTCAAATCCTAACAAGCCTAAACCTAGTTAAAGTGACGTGAACGGAGTGGATGGCGCCATGGTGATGTCCCTGTTCGTGCTCGCTAACTCTTCTCCTTGATAAAGTAGTTCGCAATTGGCTCAACTCATTCAGGATTACCGATGATGGCCTATCCATTTGGTTTGGCTCTCGTACTTCTTAATCATTGTGATTTGGTTTTATGCAAAATATCCTCTGTAATTGTAAAAGTATTCTCTGTTTCTTAAAGTCCACGTAAAGAAAACCGTCTTTTGAATCTAATTTAACATATACTAAAAAATTTGATTAATTTTTTTACAATTTGACCCCAGTGCTTTTCATAACGAACCCAAAAATTTGGCTATATTAAAGTCAATAACACGAAGAACACTGTGTTTTCACTGTCTTTTATCTTCGTACAAGTACAGTCAACAAATAAACCTCGATAAAATCAAACCAATACTAAATGCGTTTTGATTCACAGCTTGTCGTTACTTGGCGAGTATGATGGGAAAAACGAACATATGCGTAATTCAATTATTTTTATTTTAAAACTAACACGAAGTATATGCTCTAATATATCACCCAAGTATTAAAATATAATAACCGGGACATGTTGGAGTTATAACCGGTTTAACATAACCGAGGCTCGAGATCCAGTGGAGGAGCTACGAAAAAGTCAACGATCTATAAGGAAAAAGTGATCTGATTTTGCTGGAGTAAAGCGTTAATGGAGTTGACGAAAAGAGTAAACCGGAGAGAAAACAATGGCGAAGAAGGCAACAATCATGAACCGTCCCCTGAATTTCCCAGCCTTCCTCTAGAAGTAATGACAGACATTCTCCTTCGATTACCTTCTAAATCGGTAGGGCGATTCAGGTGCGTGTCGAAACCTCTTTGCTCTCTGTTAACGGATCCAAAGTTTGCAAAGAATCACCTCGATCTAATCCTTCGAAACGATGCCGTACGATCAGGCCACCGAAGACTTCTCCTGTCTTTGAATAACCTATTCGCCGTGAATTTGGATATGATCGGAATAAATGATTTGACTGCTGTGGAACTCGATTATCCGCTTAAAGAAGATTTGAATCTTTTATCTGAAATGAGAAAAGAAACTGTCACATATAGGCTTTGGGGTGGAACCGAAGTGACTTATGAATGCGATCCAGCGTGTGAAAGAAGAAGCTGGGTTAATATCGTCGGATCTTCGAACGGGTTAATGTGTATCTCTTTGAATGAATACGATGTCTTCTTGTATAATCCAACCACCGGAGACTCCAAGAGAATACCGGACTTGCCTGAATCTCTACTTTCCAAATCCATAGACGAGGAGAACGTAGAAATCCAAATACATGGGTTTGGCTTTGATGTTTTAACCGATGATTACAAAGTGGTGAAGTTTGTTGCTAGTAATGAAGGTGATATCAATGCTAATGTCTACTCCTGGAAGACGGATTCTTGGAGGCAGATTCGCGATCTACGTTATAGGCATGTTAGTCCTACTCCAGGTATGCTTCTCAACGGAGCCATTCACTGGATTGCTAAACTTGAAGAAAGTAACGAGAGAGTGGTTGCTGTTTTTGATCTTAAGACTGAGGAGTTCCGAGAGATGTCATTGCCTGATAGGGTCAAGGAGGATTGTAACCATATGTTCCAAAACTTTGAGGTATGTAATTTTAAAGGGTGTCTCTGTGTGGTCTACAGTTGCTATGAGATGCATGATGTTATTTGGGTGATGAATGAGTATGGTCTCGAGAGTTCATGGAGTAAAATTCAAATCAACGTGTCATACATATCTATTGAGCCACTCTACTCGACTAAAAATGAAGAGGAGGTTCTTCTAGTGATTGATGAGCATTTGGTGTTGTACAACTTTGAGTGCAATACGTCGAGGAATCTGGAAATTCGCGGTGTTGGTCTTGGAGTGGAGTTTGAGGCCAATACGTATGTAGAAAGTCTCATATCACCAAACTCATATGGTGTAAAGAGCTAAAGAAAATACGTTTGTTTACTGTGGCTGGACATGATTAGTCCGAATTACTATGTTCATTAACGTAACTTTACATCTAAAAGATGGAATATTTTGTGTGTTTTTTTCTTTGAAGCCATGGACTTTTGGCAGCTTTGAAGTTAAACTCGCATGTTAAAACATACTCTCTTTTTTTCGCAAAACAATGGCCAACAACATTCTGATTCATAAGTGTATCAGGGCTCATGTGAGCTTGTTTTTATTGAGGAATTGTTCACCCTTTCTATTTAATATTCTCTTGTTCTTTGAGAATTTCAATCATTCAGGAGCCTGCTCTAATTATTCGATATTCACTATATCATGTGCGCATATTTTCTACAAAAACACAAACTTTTAAAATATTTGAGAAGTTATGCGAAATTATTCGCCAATGCTATAGCAAATGTTGCAAGAACAGGAATGATTTTGTTTCCTTCGAGATTGAATTCAGCTCAAGACGACATACAAACCAATTTTATCTTTATCCTCCTTATGGTTTATTTTCGGGATAAGATTTTGGACCAAACCGAACTGACATTTTCGGTTCATATATTCGTTTGGTTAAGTGAATCAATTGAGTGATTTATCTGGATTGGTTATCGGTTCGGTTTATCCAAATTGATCGGTTATTTGAGTTTCCTTTTCTAAGTTTTCTTAGAAATTTATTCATATATAACTGAATTATATTAAAGTTACAACTAAATCGAATCGACCCACCTAAATTAATATGAAATTACTCGATTTTAATCGAATTTAAAAAAAAAACGCCGAGTATTTTGATCCAATTTGGTAAAAACACTTTGAATTGACCGTGAACTTAAAAAAAATTAGATTAAGTTTGGCAAAATATTTAAAAACAGAAAAACCAAATTGAACTGAAAATCCGAAATCCTAATTCTAGTTTATTCTTTGTGTATACATTTATTTCCTTGTAGAGAATGAGAAAATACAAAAGTCTCTATACAAAACCAAAGTTTATCTAGTCAGAAGATAAAATAGTAGAACTATTTTTGTGAAGAATGTTGAATGTCTCATTAGCTAAAACGGTATCGAAAATTGACCAATACTAATCTAAGAAACATAAAAAGAAAAGATTAGTTTCTTATATTGTCATATCTAAAATTGTGAGTTATGCTAAATCTCCAAAGGCTTTTTCCCTTGTGATAATTATAACACCTTCTTCCTCCTTTTTTTTTTTTTCTTTTTAGCTTAGTGATAATTATAACATCTTGCTTTGATCTTTTTAGCCAAATTATCTTGAATTTGAGTTGATTGGATGATTACTATTTTTTTTAGCAATTTTTAGCTCCTTTTCCAAGTACCCCATCTCCTATTATTTATGACCCAACTTCTTTTGACAAAATAAATACTACCTTTTATTCTCCAAAATTATTTAAATAGTACTGCAGAGAAATTGGAGTAGCGGTGCCGGTGCGGGGACAACGACAAAACAAATGCATGTGACGCCAATCACAATCATACACGATGGAGTAAATACCCAACTGTAATGACAATAGTACCCCTACCGGCACACCGACGCGACTCCTGTAAATCACTTAACCGCTGAGTTGCCCACATGTCGCTCCCCAATTATTTAGCGTGCTCTCCGGCTTGCGGTCATGGTAAATCCAATGGAACACCAAGGTTATAACCGTCCAGACATAAAATTGTCTTTTTCCTCTCCATTCGCCTCCTTTAAAAAGCTTTTTTGGCTGCACTTGGAAATAAATCCTAAATTTTCCTGAGTTTTTCTAGTTGAGAATTTAAGACTTTTAAATCCTCCCTCAGTTTCCTTTTCTTCTCTTCCGGAAATTGGGAGGATTTAAAGTTCTTGTGAATCTAGGAATTAAAACCTAGAACGAAAAAGGGAAGTTTTTTTCATTGAAAATTGTGAATCATTCGTCGTCATCATCTTCTACGAGTTCGCCTATATTCCGAGCAGGAGGAGAAATTTGTTCTATCATTGAAGCATTTAGAGTAAGTTTAATGTTTAATTTATCTTATTTTAAAGCAGAGTTTTGACTTTTAATGTTCTTTTCTCGGTAGAATCTATAACTTATACTTTACTAAAGAGAAAGCTCATCTTGGGAAATTGGATTGTCGTCAAATTGATTTCTTAGTTTTTTTGTTTTGTTTTGTATCTGCCGGATCTTCAGATGCCGGAGAAAGGAGCGATTCTGACTCCGTTGCCGAACCAATTGATGATTTTACGGCCGAGTCCTTTGCTTCAATGGCGGCTCGGTGCTCTTACAGCACTTCTCTTCTTTCTCGTGGTAGTTGTCTGGAGCATTGATGGTTGCTCGATTCAAAGCTTTATTGAGCCATGGAGATTCAACGCGTACTCGGTAAGTGTTGATAATCGTTCTTCTCCGTCTCCATCTTCGTCGCCTTCAATGTCACCGAAACCAAATCTAGATTTTGAGAAACCCCACCGGCTGAATCTCACTCTGAACACGACGACGGTACCACGAAATCTGGATCCGAAGATGAAGGCGGCGAATCTCACTTCAAACACGACCCGGTTACAACCCGGTTGGATTACCGCCGAATTGGAGAAGGATTTCACGGCGAATCTGATGAGGAATTGGTTGGCTCCAGGAGGAGCACCGTGCAGAGACGCGAAGACCGTTGACATATCAGTTCCCGACGTCGACGGGGTTGATTCGTTGGAGTTAACCGCCGGTGAGATCCACGAATTCAAATTCCAAGCCCTAGACGAATTGCGAAAACCCGTTTGCATTGGCGGAGACTATTTCGAGACTGATTTATCCGGCGAGAAGTGGAAATCGAGGCCGCCGGTGAAAGATTTAGGCAACGGAACTTACTCGATGTCGTTACAGGTTCATCCTGAGTTCGCCGGAGAGTACAATCTCACCGTCATTTTGCTCTTCCGTCATTACCAAGGCCTTAAGTTCAGCACTGCGCGTTTAGGCTTCGACCGAAAGCTTCGCAATGTCCGATTACGCTTCGTCAAGAAGCCTGATGTCACTTTGCCGGAGCTCCGATCATGTAAAAGATCCGATTTCACCCGAGATGCTTGGTCAGGACGATGGACTAGGCTCGGGAAAAACGACGATTGCCAGATCAGCAATGACGGGCGTTACCGCTGCCTGGCCGCAGATTTCCCTTGCCGGAAACCGTGGTGCGACGGAGCGGTTGGAGCTATAGAGAGCAATGGTTGGGTTTACTCTAGCCATTGCTCTTTCAAGCTATTTTCCGGCGATTCGGCTTGGGATTGCTTGAAAGGCAAGTGGATTTTCTTCTGGGGAGATTCGAATCACGTCGATTCAATCAGAAACTTGCTGAATTTCGTCTTGGGTCATCCGGAAATCCCAGCTGTTCCAAGAAGATTCGATTTGAAGTTTTCGAATCCGAAGAACCCGTCGGAGACGGTTAGGATCACGAGTATCTTCAACGGTCATTGGAACGAAACGCAGAACTACCAAGGCCTCGATTCGCTTCAAGACCGCGACTTTAGAGAATTGCTCAAGAAATACTTCTCGGAAAACCGCGTTCCGGACGCTATGGTCGTGAATTCTGGTCTACACGACGGGATTCACTGGAAAAATCTTAGAGCTTTTGTGAAAGGCGCGGAAACCGCGGCTGCGTTTTGGAGAGACGTTTTCGACGGGGTCAAAAGCAGAGGACTGAAACCACCTGAAGTGATATTCAGGAACACAATCGCGACGGGCGGTTACGCTAGAACGCTAGCGTTTAACCCGAGCAAAATGGAGGCGTTTAATGGAGTGTTTCTCGAGAAAATGAGGAATGTGGGATTGGTCACAAGTGTGGTGGATAATTTCGATATGACGTATCCGTGGCATTACGATAACCGGTGCAGCGACGGAGTTCATTACGGAAGAGCTCCGGCGAAAATGAAGTGGAGAGACGGTGAGATCGGACATCAGTACTTTGTGGATTTGATGCTGGTTCACGTGTTGCTAAATGCATTGTGTGTGAGATAGTTTGGTTTAGGAGAGGCAGTCACGGATTCTTTATTTATGTGTAGACTTTTGATTTTTTGGGGAAGTATAGATTATTATTATTTGGGAAAACTCAACTCAACCTTGAGTTGTTGATTGTATAATAGGAAGAGATTGGAGCAACAAACGTGTACTATATATCTTGGTTGACATTTTTCTAATAATAATAATTTTGAGTTGAAATCGGAACAAGTTTTAACAATAATGGTGATCAACTCGGAATGAGCATTTTCCTTCTTTCTGCTAAGGTTTTTATGACCGGATCATTTAGGAGATATCCAACACCAATACTATGTGTAAAATCTAATTTGTAAAAGTGTAAAAAGTCTTTGGTTTGTATAAAATATAAAATAACTGAGTGAAAAACAAGAAAAAACTTTCTTACATAAAATATTCTCCAAGGATTCTTAAAACAATGTTCTATAGGAGAAAGGGAAAAAAGTAAGAGACCGAAATATAAAGGTTTGCCGAAAGAAAATAATGAAGTACTTAATCATTTCAATTAGGGTCAGTTGAATAATCTTTTTCATTATAAAGCCTAATATAAGAAGAAAAAGGAGGTAATTGTATTAAGTTTACTTATTTCATAATTAT
Source organism: Euclidium syriacum (assembly GCA_900116095.1). Taxonomy (NCBI): domain Eukaryota; kingdom Viridiplantae; phylum Streptophyta; class Magnoliopsida; order Brassicales; family Brassicaceae; genus Euclidium; species Euclidium syriacum. The sequence goes on from FPAK01000003.1 coordinate 16,797,642, forward strand.
GAAAGTTCAAGAAAAGTGTGTGTATATAAAAATAAAAATTGTTTTCTTTTTGAAAGGAGGAAGCGAGGTATATCAACTTGTTAAAGAGCAATAACGAAGTATTTGTCGGCGTCCTTAATTCTTGGCTTATTGTCGACCCGCATTATCCTTCACCACATGAATATAATCGATTTCCAAATATTTGGGATAATTGTTCTTCGATTTTATTTATGTGAAGCATATTTTTTGACAAATATTAACTGAAACTAAAATATCAAAAATGTATTGCACCAGCTGTGTTTGTCTTTTAAGTAAATCGCATTTTATGAATCAAATCTACACTAATTTGGAGATCTACACACTAGTGACAATCAAACGTGGTCTAGATCAACGTGAAGAAATGACTAAAGCAAGGATGGACATAAGGCTTTCCGGTTTAATCTAGTTAAGATATTTTGGTACCCTTATATTTATTTGGTTTCAAAACATTGATCTTTTTGAGATTCGGTTCAATTTCGGTTAAGATTTTTAAAATAACTTTTATATATAAATAAATGGATCACTTTTTTATCAACTTAACAAAAATTTCGATTCTTTTTTGTCGATTTAGATTAAAAAAATAACTATAGAATATAAATGAATGAATCACTTCTAATCAATCTTTATATATCTTATTTAGGTCTCCCACTAAATTTAGTCTTTGTTCAATTTTAATTTGATTTTGTTAAAAATAGTAAACCGAATTTGCTTTAGGTTTGGTTCAGTGTACAATCACTACTCACTAGTAAACCGAATATGTTTCTTTTGTTTATTTTTTCTTTCAAATAAATCATACTATTTAAGGACATTGTGGATATTCCTCCTGCATTTATTAGTTGGCACACACATATATAGAACATTCACAATACAAAATCCAAATATCTCATTCATGTGAACCATACAAACAAAAGAGACAGAAACAGAGAAAAAAAAATGGACATGACAACATCAAAAAAGAAGTTCACAAAAGAGATGATAGAATCTATCAAAGACAAGCTTCCAAGACTCAGCTTTCTCCTCCTCTTCCTCCGACAATGTTACGGCGGTTGCGGCGACCGGACTCATTTACTTCCTTGCTCCGTCGCTAACACCTCTACCCGCTTCTGGAACCTCTCGGACCGTCCCGTGGAGCTTCAGATTCGAGTCGGGTCAATCCTAAAACGCGTCCACACTCTCAAACCAGGACGTTCGAAGAGGCTCAAACACAGTAACATCCAAAGAGCTTACGTGGCTGACCAGGAAGGACGTAGATGGTTGTACTACGACGACACGTGTCTACCGTACGTATGGGTTCACGAGACAGGTACGGACTTGTCGAAGATGGTGAAGCAACAGTATGTGAGTCTCGAGGATCTTAGGGATTACTCGGAGATTAGGGTTTTTAAGGATTTACAGAGAGGTTGTGTCTCTGTTGAGAAGAGAGACAGAGCTACTTCTGCTTTGTGTTGATGATTCTCTATCTCCTTCTTGGATTCTCTTAATTGTCTCCTTGTAATATTGGTTAGTTCATCTAAATTATTCTGAGTTTTAATATATAAGTTTTATCATGTATATGTTACTCCATATCCAATATTGACTCTGTCGCTGTTGAGAAGAGAGACAGAGCTTCTTCTGCTTTGTGTTGTTTCTCTTAATCTTCGCCTTGTGAAATTTATGATTATTTGGTTAGTTAATCTAAATTGTTATTTCCAGCTCCATATATAGATATGTATTTTGGTGTTTTTATTTTTTTGTCAATGTTTGTTATGTGTGATATATGATATATCTATATTTTGTTCCATTTCCAATATATACTGTTCCTGATTTTGGATTTATTGGAATAAACAATGTGATCACTAGTTGATCTCGTTTCTTACCAAAAGGAGTAAGTAGATCTACTTCTACGAATTATAACTAATCACAAAAAAAAACTTATCATTGTGGTCGGTACAAATTTGAGGTAATTGAGGATTATATATGAAGAAAATAATACTTTAATCATAATATGACATAATTAAGCTAACAGTACTTGGTTTAACAATAGTATAGTATAAGTTATCTTTAAAATGTATTCAAGATCTGATACGAATGATCAAATGGTTCATAATCCAATTATTAGAGGTTAATTTCTTTAAATATTATTAGCTTAATGATGGAAATAAACAAAGTTTCTTATAATAGTGCAGTACTATTCTTCTATTCATGGAGCTTTTTCGTCTTCTTTCTTGTTGAGTAGGAACAAAATAGTTAGAGAGATCTTATCTTTACACATTTATCGATAATCAATAATGCGTTGCGTTTGTATTTGTTTTTCTGGTTGGAGAAAGGAAACAAAAAACCAGTGAGGTGCGTTGATGGCAGGCAAAATAATGACCTTCCCTCTGTGATCCTCTTCACTTTGGGTAGTCCATTAATAAATTCATTTTCAATCGTGTCATTAAGTATCCAATATCTGATGCCATAGACTTTCGGTTAGAACTCAACAATAAATCCAGTGGAGACTTTTATGGATGATAGACTTGGAAAAAACTTAACTCTAGAGTCTCTTAGTTGTAGAGTTGACTTTTGAGGAGCATCGGTTGAATATGGATGTACACGGACGCGGTAAGTAAGATTAGGTGGGAGATATACAGAGATACCTAAGGTTAAAAAGTTATGAAGAAAATAGAAACCTGACATTTTTATTTTAATATAAAATAGAGATAATTTTGATTTTTATTTTAATAGTATAAGAATAAAAATAAAAATAGTCTTTAGTATAGAATTATTATAGAGAAATAATTAATTAAACAACTAAACTAAAAACCTATTGAATTTGTAAATATAAATGAATAATCAATATTTTAAAAATCTTGTAACATAGTACATAGTAAGATGATCATAAAATATAACTCAATGGTTACTGGCCATGTTAGTTTACGCATTACTATCCGAATTGCATACTATTTATTAAAAAGGAAACTAAATAGTACAAATTTCGAATCAATAAAAAAAAAGATATTATGCTGGTTGGAAATCTATTTAGTAGTTAAATCATTTGGAACAATTAATCACAACCGATTTAGATAAACAAAACAAATTAAAACCAGTCCAATTTTTAGACATTAGAAAAACAGACAGACCAAGTTTTAAAATCGAAAAAAGGTCTTAAATACAAAAATTCTAACTGAAAAACAAAGTAACAATTATAGTATTTGATTTGTTGAAAACTTGAAATTAAGGCCAAAAATGGTATATAATAGAACCGTAACTTAAAATCAAAGGAAACCGGGTTAGTTTGATTTTACTTTGATTACCAGTTTCTCTAAACCGAACTCAAAACCAAACCCAAAAGAAATGTTCGATTTTTTTTAAAAAAAAAGAAAGTAAAAGAAAAAAGTCAAAAAGCATTACTGAATCTTCAACAACACATCTCCCTCTCACTCACCTTTATCTTCCAAATCTTGTTCGTTTTCTACAGTCTGCTTCTGTTGAGCTTTCTGTCTTTGTCATTCTCGCCAATGGGAATCTCTTTTAGCAACAACAGAAGACGAGACAACATCAACCGCCGTCTCCACCATCACCTCCTTCCTCCGCCGCCTCACTATTACCTCGATCCTCCTCCTCCTCCTCCTCCTCCTCCTCCGCCGCATTATGACTACAATTACTCCAATTACCAAATCTCTCCGCCTTTACCTCCACAGATCAACTCTTGTACCTACGGTCATTACCATTATTACCCTCAACATCCTCAGTGTTTCACTACCCAGCCCAATTGGTGGGGCCCAACGGTGCGGCCTGGATTTTTTCCTCCGCCTCAACCTCAAACGCAACCGCAACCTCAACCGCTTCCACCACCGTACGTAGAGCAACAGAACGCAAAGAAGGTGAGGAACGACGTCAATGTGCATAGAGATACGGTGAGGCTTGACGTAGACGATCTCGTCCCTGGTCACCTTCTAGTTTCCTTCGTCTTCGATGCCCTTTTCCACGGCAGGTGAAATTTTAACCCTTTCTCTAATTGGAGCCTTGATCTATGTCAATTGCGTGAAATGTGATTGAATTGTTAGGGTTTAGGGTAAAGGGTCTTGATATTTCTGATGCTTTGAACCATAATTAAGACAAAATTGGCAAATTTAGGTTTAGGGAACAATTAAAGGAGAGATCTTTATCCATAAGAATAAGCTTTGTGTTGATACCATTTGAAATCACTCTTTTCAGTTAAAAAGATTCAAGCTTTACATGATTTGCTCGATGATTATGTGTAAATTGAGCTTAAGGCTTGATCTAGAATGCATTGTGTGAATTTTAGATCAGAAACCTTAAGAATTGGATGATTTGTATTGACCAATGTTAAGATTATATAGAGAGACTCTCTCATTGTGCTCTCGTTTCATTTTTGCAGTTTCACAATCACTTTCTTTGCGAAGGAGGAACCAAACTGCACATTTGTCCCACAGTTTCCAGAGGTTTACTCACCAATAAGATTCCATTTTCAGAAAGGTCCTGGACAGAAGTTTCTACAACCTTCCGGGACAGGAACCGATCTGAGCTTCTTTGCTCTTGACGATCTATCAAAACCTTTGGAAGAAGATGTGTACCCGCTTGTAATATCAGCTGAAACGATAATCTCTCCGTTCTCAGAACAATCATCAGTTCATAAGCAAGTCACACAAGCGGTTCTTGAGAAGAATCACGATGGATCTTTCAAAGTGAAAGTCGTGAATCAGATTCTTTGGATCGAAGGAGTTCGATATGAACTCCGTGAGTTGTATGGCTCGACTACACAAGACGCGGCCTCGGGCTTAGAAGAGAGTGGTTCGGGTAAAGAATGTGTGATCTGCATGACTGAAGCTAAGGACACTGCCGTGCTTCCTTGCAGACATTTGGTAAAATACTTTCTCAATCTTATGCTTTTAATTTCATAACTTTAAGCATTTCATCAGTGCATTGGATTTTATCAAAACTATTGGAAAGTTGCAATGTTAGTTTAACAATGTCGTATATCTATCTGTCTTTGCAGTGTATGTGTAGTGACTGTGCGCAAGAATTAAGGCTTCAGTCGAACAAATGTCCGATTTGTCGACAATCCATTGAAGAGCTCTTAGAGATCAAAATGAACAACACTAGTTAAAAAAAAAAAAATTCTTTCTTCGTCTTTTTCTTGGGGTTTTTTTCTATATATAGCTGTATTTCCGTTGTGTAACTTCATAACACGCATATAGATTTGTTTGTTCTAAAGCTTTGTATTTGGAAGATATAAGTATTCAGTATATGTATAGCTAAAATGTGAGAGAAAAGATTTCCTCTCTTTGGATAACTTCCCAACAAATCTTACCAATTCCATTTTTATGAGTGTAATTGAATGCTTGTGTTGGTTAGCTTAAAGCACAAGGATCCAATGTTGTGGTCCAAATCTCATAGTACCACAGTATCTGAAAATTAAACTCTGAAGAGGTTTCTTACTTCTTAGCTATATAGTTCCATTCTATGTCTTACTCTCTTTGTTATTTTAAACCGTTTTTTCTCTGTAGAAGTAGGAAAGAAAATGGTAAAAATTTACTCTCTAATTCTACCAAATAAGAAAAATAGAGAGGGAAAGTATTTTTTGTTTTCAACAGAAAAGTTAAAACTTAAAACACAAAAAAAAAAAAACAAGAGTGAAAGAAAATCCCACTAATTTTCATTTTTTTACTATTTAATTACTCTATTATAAACACAAGTCACTTCTAGTGAAAATCGAGATTTTGGTATGTGCAGTGATTGAAAATAAAAGATAGAGAGAAAGAGGTGAAATTGAAGAAGAACCTTTTTCCTGCTTTTTGCCTATTAGGCTATAAATTTAAAACAATTCATTGAAGAAGAAAAAGCTGCAAGAGGAAAAAGAATGTTTCCCACTGAAGTTAAGCTTAAAAGTAAAATAAAAAAGGTTCTTTTTAAAAAAAAAAAAAATAGTCTTTTTTTTATTCTTTTGAGAATGTTCAAACTTTTGAGATAACAATAAAGTTTTCATTTGATTTGTTATTGTTGGTCGCTAGTTCAAAGTGAACTAGATAACTATATTTACTGACAGTCCTTTGGTTTTGAAATGAATAATCACAAAACAGCATCATGCTAGTCAAGGTTTGAGATATTCAAGGTTTTTATTTTTTTCATAGCTACCGACCGAACAGTATTAAAAAAAAATGGTGTCCGTTTATATGGTAAATTTTTTTTGTAAAGATAAAATAAAATTAGGTTTACAACATCTTTCCCGCTTAAACTGATAGCTATACAACAAATTCTTTATTACTATCAGTTACCGTTCACCACTATACAGTGTCAACCCTCTTACATTTTGATTTAATGGGCCGAAAATGTAGCTTAAATTCTGAAAATTGTCGGTTGCATTTAAGTGGCAGAAATATCAGTTTTTTTATTTCTGTGAATTTTGATTATTTTATGCTGTTTGATCAAAAAAAAAATGTAAATCAATCAATTAAATATTAAGCTTGTCTGAAACTTTATATTTGCAAAAAAAAATCTAGTTAACGAACAAAAACAACGGAAGCGGTTTTCCGGTGATGATTTTAACAAATAATAGAAATAGTGTATAAATTTTGTGTCATGTTAAAAACATAACGTCATATTAAAAGTAGCTTGTTTTAAAATAGTTTATTTTTATTATTGTTTTTTAAAAGAATAAAATGTCGAAGAAAGAGAACCCACGCACGTTTACAGCTACTAAAAAGTATTTTGCAGGTAAGAATTCTTCCATAGTCATTTTGTGCTAATTTGAGTCCAAAATTTACTTAAGATTTCCTTTTGTTTTACCAGTTCAAAGCCAATAGATCCTTTTATTTTTTCCTTCTGCCAATTCCTTTACGAGGATTTAAGATTTGCAGACAGTGCAACGCACGAGCCATTTAAAAACAGTATATGTATGATAATAATTAATACTGTGACATTCAACGCTAAAATTAATGGTATCATTTAATTGACTGATAAAACGAAATATTATCATCAAACGGTGACGTCGATGAGATTTTTTTTTTTTTTTTGTTAAAGACGTCGATGAAAATTATTACCTTTTAAAGTCCCAAACGTACAATAATGCACTTTCTCAAAATAACAAAGTGAAAAACGAATCCAAAGGAAAAGTTGATGACACGAGAAGAGAATCGGACAATTAAAGCATCAAGAATTAATGTCATTTTGTGAAGAAGGAGACGAAGAAGAAAAGCCATGTCATGTATGCTGAGAGCTCATGTGACCACCAGCTATCAAATTAGGGAAAACCTCAACGACAAGAGTCAATTATTCATTTCAACATGGCAATTTTTTTGACCCATCAATTATATACGAATTTTTGGAACTTTCCAAATGTTTACGTTATTCGTCTTGTTTAACGCTCTATCAATTATTAACTAAAAAAATATATCTCTATCAGTATTGGAGAACCATCATATCAAAAATGTGTTAGAAAGCCTTATGTTGAATTTTCTATTATTTTATTAGGTTCGTTGTGAATGTGATCAATGTATAATTAAGCATGGTTGGTTGAAGAAATAAATGAAAGTGTCACCAAGTAAGCCATTGTATCTTTTTTCCAAATAAAATCAATTTATATATAAGACAATCAATTTCATTATAGTTTAGTTAATATACTAAGCCGTATTAAAAAGGTAAATTTCTTGAATGATTACTATAAGGCAAAAGGAAAGAAAAAGATAGGCAGGAGAGTTATGTTCAGGCTTTAACAACAAGGACTGATGATGGTAAATGTGTTGAAGAAAAGTGCCTGAAAAAATAAAATTTTATAGGTGAAAAGATTAATATTATAGTTAAATGTAATTCGAATATATTGTAAACAATAGGGTAACCTATGGAGATCTGGCGGAAAACGTGATTATGTCTACAATAAAATATGAAATAGGAGGCCATCATCATTCGAAAGAATCATAACCCAACCCCACTCTTTTTTTAATATTAGTTTGTACTATCATATGATAATCGTAACGCTATGGCACAGAGGTTATTGGAGTCATTTAGAAGTTTTGACACTCTCTTTAAGCCTTCATAACTATAATTTAAGTCCCTAGTTTTGTTTTTCTTTTAAACTTATTTCTATTATTTCATATCAACCAAAGTATCTGTGGAAGAGATTCACTACTTCGGTAAGAAATCTTTTTGCTATAATGTTGAGTACCAACCTTAATGAAGGGAAAATCTTGATTGAAGTAATTTTTGCTAATGTCTGAATCTGATGAGCTAATGTACAAGTGTTAATATCCCACATTGTAATTTATATGGAATCAAAACTAGTATGTAGGAGACATTGGACAATCTATTCATTTTCATTTGGTTTTAAATTAGAAACCATAATGATGGGTTAATAAAAGTTCTATATAAGTAGTTGGAGAATTTGCGAAGTAGTATATAAAGGGCATGAACTAATTATTCCACTCATTTTCAATTGGTGTTAGTTAGAAGCACATGAGACTTACCATGATATCATAGTGTCATTTTTTACCCAAGTAAGATATATTGCCAATCATATTCAAGATGAAACAAAAGAACCCGCTATCTAGAGGAGATGTCTTAGGATTCAACACTGGAAGTTATAAGTGGCTAACACAAATATAAAAGAAATTTGGGTCAATCCATTTATTGTCAATTGATTTTGAATTAGAGACATAAACGATTTTAATCATTTTCAATTAGGTTTGAGTTGGAAGTCCACATAACTTTAATACAAGGAAAAAAAACGTGAAAAAGTGACTCAATTGCAACCCCGCACATTGAGAAAATTAGATCAACATTAAATGTTTTCGACTGTGATCATAATGATGGTCCCAATACACTATAGAATTCTTTCCAAAGAAACACTATGATCTTTGAATTCTTTCGAACTCTACAGTTTCTCCTTAAGACCCATAAAATCTAGATCGAAATCGTGACGAGGTCATGGAATGACATGATGGTTTGATTAAAAACTTATACCAACATGTAACTGAATATGAATCTGACTTTGTATAAACTCATATAAGTTGATCTTCTGCTCAAATATTGGAGACTTTGTAACAATTATGCTTGCATTAATAAGAGAAAGATATTCAATATTTGTTTATAATAGCGAGGATCCACTTGTATGATCAACTCTTAGTTGATGTTTTCTTTCATTCGATTTAATCAAATCTTAATACAAAATCTTTCCATGAATGATATTTGTACAAAACATATAACAACTAAACGTATTTTTCATGATCTTAAAAACTCTTTTTGATTGAATTAGCGACCTTTGTAAATCCGAACCACAAAAGATTTTAATTTATGAATTTTTTCTAAATTTAATATGTTTAGAGAGCTTGATTAAAACTTTCAAAACTATGAAATCTCAATCCTCTTTCTTGCTAAACCGGATTTTTTTTCCGAAAAACTTGTGTAAGTTTTGTTTTTACTTCTCTTTTATCTATGTTTCTTCTTCAAGTCTCAAGTTAATAATAATTAGGGAATATATTTTTCAATATATTCATATACTGATCTGAAAAAAAGTATTTTGAAGAAATAGCGTGAAAGTTATTTGTCTAAGTTTAAGCAAAAAATTAAGATAATTTTATTGTTCACTCACTCCTTTCTTGTAATAAATTGAAGCAGCGACTTTGCTCTTCTCTCTCTCTCCATCTCTGACTCTGAAAAAGATGAAGTGGAGAAGTTAATGTTCACCAACTTACTGTAAAAGCCTGAAACTTTCTTCCTCCTTCTTTGCTCTAAAGTACGTCTCTCATTCTCCTTCTCCTCTGTTTCTTCTCTCCGCCTCTGTCTCTTTGTTGTTTTGAAAAAACCAGGCATCTTTTCAAGATTCTATATACATATACGTAAAGATGTATACAGTGATATGTTCTCTCATTTATGTCTTTGAATGGTTTAAAGAGTAACTCTTTTTGGGTTTTTTATGTTGTTCAGATTGACGTTGTAAGTACCAGAGGAGTTTTCTCAGATCTGGTAAAATAGAAAGAGAGAAAGAGCTTTGAGTTTCGTCACTACCAAATCTTGTTGAGGAAAAATGAGTAAAGAAGAGTTAATGAAGATCCAGGTTCGTTCAGCATTTCTTGAGATTCTTTCTTCAGTTAAAATAAAATCTTGACTTAATCTGAGATTTTGTTTTTTTTTTTATTTGTCTGTAGACTTGTGTTCTTAAAGTGAACATACACTGTGATGGTTGTAAGCAGAAAGTCAAGAAAATCTTGCAGAAAATCGAAGGTAAAAGAAAGAAATATATCAAACTAAAAAAAAAATCTCTTTTGACTTTTTTCTTCAAGTCTTGATTCAGTTTATTGACCAAAAGTCTTGTGTTTTGTCTGAAAACCAAAAAAAAAAGGTGTTTTCACTACCAAGATTGATGCAGAGCAAGGGAAAGTGACTGTCTCTGGAAGCGTAGATCCTTCAGTTCTCATCAAGAAGCTCGCTAAATCTGGTAAACATGCTGAAATCTGGGGAGCTGCTCCAAAGGCTGATAACAAAAATCAGAATCAGAATCAGAATCAGGTGGCGAATCAGTTAAAAGGAATGCAGATTGATAATGGAAAAGGCGGCGGTGGAGGCGGAGGTGGAAACAATAATAACAACAAGAAAGGCCAAAAGAACGGTGGCGGAGGTGGTGGTGGCGGCGGCGGAGGTGGCGGTAACAGTTATGCGCCGAAGATGGGACAGCAACTGAATCCACAACAGATTCAGCAGCTTCAACAGATGCAGAAGTTGAAAGGGTTTCAAGATCTGAAGCTTCCTCCTCAGTTAAAGGATTTGAAAGGAGGCTCTGCTCCGGTGAACAAGAACCAAAGCCAGAAAGGTGTGAAGCTTCCTGAGGAAGATGAGGATGATGACGACTTTAGTGATGACGAGTTCGATGATGAGTTTACTGATGAAGATGACGATGAATTTGATGATGATGAGTTTGATGATCTCCCTCCGATTAATAAAACGAAGCCCAATATGATGATGATGCCTAACGCTCAACAGATGATGATGAACGCTCAAAAGAACGCTAATCTTGGCGGTGGTGCCGCTAAAAACGGCGGTAAAGGCGGTCCTGTTGGTGGTGGCAATGGAGGTGGCGGCGGCAAAGGTGGTGGTGGTGGCGGCGGTGGGAATCAAAACCAAGGCGGTGGCGGAGGCAAGAACGGTGGTAAAAACGGCGGCGGAGGTGGTGGACAACCACAAGACGGGAAAAACGGCGGCGGTCTAAACGCTGGAAAGAAAGGTAACGGCGGAGGTGGGCCCATGGCTGGAGGACTTCCTCCTAATTTCCGTCCTATGGGAGGCGGAGGACCACCGAACATGAGCATGCCCATGGGTGGTCCGATGGGGAATATTCCGGCGGTTCAAGGATTACCAGCGGGTGGTCCAGGCGGTGCAGCACCGGGTTATTTCCAAGGAGCCGGGCCAGATCCGATGCAAATGCAACAACAGCAGTATTTAGCTGCGGTTATGAACCAGCAACGAGCCATGGGGAACGAGCGGTTCCAACCAATGATGTACGCAAGGCCACCACCGGCGGTTAACTACATGCCACCAAATCCGCACCAATATCCAAACCCGTATCCGTACCCGTACCCTTATCCATATCCGCCTCATGGGAATGATCCTTACTCTAATGCCTTTAGCGACGAGAACACATCAAGCTGCCATATTATGTGAGATGGTTAAAAGTTGAAACCTAAATAAAACTTGAATAGTTGTGTATTTTTTTCATTCGATGGATCGAAACCTAAGTTATATTAGGTGTTTTTTTTTTTCATCTTGTGATAGTTTTCAGTAATTTAATAGAACTATAATATAAAATCTGAAAGAGTATTTCCCTCTATAAAATAAATTCCTTCCGTTGACTTGCCATTTGCTAATTCTTCAATAGATTAGTTATGACTTACGAATATACGGAATTGCTATGAACAGATTTGGTAGATACCAAATCATAATTACTAAATTAGATACGAATATTGACACTTTTGGTATAATCATTGACATGTACTATTTCTATTTTACAAAATCGTATAAAAAAAAGGATAAGGAGTCTTAATGGAATTGGAGTTGTGTCCCACCCATTATTAACACCATTTCCTCCACTATATTTGGATCTTGCTTTGATTTCTTGTTGTTATTGTTAGCTCTGAATTTAATCAAGATTTTTTAAAAAATTATATTTTTGTTGCTGTCGTCGATTTAAGGAAGAAAAATTACGAGCAAACGTCAGCAGATTGGTTGGCATTTAAATTATAAAGGTTTAAAGGAAGAAAAAATAAGATGAATATAACGACTTAATAACTAATATGTAAGTAAATAACAAAAATTGGGTCGTCATCAAATATATAGTCTTCCTAGTATTGGCCTATCAATCTCTCACCAATTCGTCGATGGAATCCGTTGGTAGTCTCTGTAGCATGGGACCGGTTTGGTAATTGGTTATCGATCAAATCACTGTTGCAAACAAAATCAATTAAAGTCATGACTTTAATCCACAATAATTAAAAATATCATGTGTCATTACTGTTGCAATAGCCATATGATGTCGATTGATGGTCTTTACTTTATTAAAAGATGATTGTCATAATGCCATGCATGATCATACACATATGATGATCATGTATGGGGATGATTTAGAGATTGGGCCCCAGAGAGAGATTAAATGAAAGGCTATGTGGCAGCTAAGTGTAGCGTCAGAGACTCAGCAGAATTGTTTCAGAACTGCATATGTCTCAGTCTCATCTTTCTATGCTTTTACGTTTACATAACACACACACACACACACATGTAATAGATTTTGGATTCCCCTAGATTCTGCTTATTACGTAGGAATTTCCTTTTTAATTTCTTGTTGTTACATATAAAAAATGAAATAGCATGCCGACAAAAACATGTAAAAATCAATTGGGTGTGAATGTAGTTTTTTTGGAGTAAAAGTTAAGAGCAAGTGTTTGGATTCAGACATTGGAGACTACAGTTTATGGAATTCGAATCATAGTCTAAACCTATGGAAAAATTCTTCACCATTATAATGTTGTGAGAAAGTATTTATTGGGTCAAACGATTCATCTAATAGGATAATGTAAATTAATTTTAAGTTTGGATTTAAACATGTACTTTAGTAGACTTACGCGAGTTATAAGTCAAAAGACAAAGAGAAGATTTCTTTAAATTTAAACAAGAATTTGGGAAGATTTCAATTTTTTTTAAATCTCATATTATTAAATTTAATATTTGTATAAGTTATTCTTTTTGGATTAAAGATTTCTACACATTCTTTTAAATCTATAGTTATTGAAAAATTGAGATTTCATTAATTAATTATATCAAAAAGAATTTAAAATTATTTAAGAGAGAATTAGTAGTTAAAAATCAGAGATTTCAAATATCACTTCGATTGAGATATTTGGATTTTTCAAAATAATTCCAAATCATTTTTCCAATACCTCCTCCAAAAATTTAAAATATCTTCAAGCACGTTTTTGGAATTTAGGAAGGTGGGAATATTAGAACAAGGATTAGAGAGGATTTCAATTCTTTTCTAAATCTCACATTATTGGATTTAATATTTTTAAAAGTTATTCCAAATGCAAGGTTATTGGATTAAAGATGTTTACAAATTCCCTCAAATCCACCGTTATTGGAAAATTAAAATTTCATTAATTAATTATATCAAAAAAGATTTGAGATTTTGAGAGAATTGATAGTTAGAAATCGGAGATTTTAAATACCACCTCAATTGATGGTATTTGGCAAAACCTTTTTAAAATCTCTTCGATTAAGATTTCTCAAAATAATTCCAAATCTTTGTTTCAATAATTCTCATCTAATGTCAATCGCCTGTTTAACTGTATATTTTTCTTATTTTGATATGTGAATTAAAAATAACCATAACCCTATTTTGAGTGTTAGGGATAAGTAATTAATATCAGACCATATTTGTATTTTGTAAAGAACATAAAAGGCAATTCAAACCCTATTTTAAGATATAAGTAACTGAGAGACCATTTATTGTTAAAATATCATAAGAAGTCAATTTAAACTTTATTTTTTTATGCAAAAGAAAAACATTTCTTTTTAATATAAAATCATCTAATATCATATTAAAACTTAAGTAATTTCAAATACTGGATACACTAAATATTATAAAACTATATATAAATATAAAGGAAAACAAATTGACTGAAAATTAAGGAAAACATAAGCACAATATAAGCAATAAAGAAAAAGTTAATTAAAAATAATAATTATAGATCCAAATTAAAACATTTAAGAGGAGTTACTAGTTTATGGATTTTAATTTATTTGGATATCCAAACAATGGTCAGTGTTTGGATCTCTGATTTGAAAATCTTTATCAAAATCCTATATTTTGGTTCTATGATATATATATCATAAACTGATCCAGCTAAGTTCAATTCCGGCTCAATTTTGTATTAGTCACCTTAATATTTAGTTTGATTTGATTTAACTAAGGTTTGGGTCAAGAAATGGGTTGCTTTAGTTAAATCATATCAAGTTTCTAATAATTTTGAGAATTGGTATCTTAGAGTGGTTAATTAGCAGTCTAATTGGATTTGCTTTAGTCTAGTTGGTTAAGTATTTGATGATCAGAGTGGTTGATTTAGTTCAATTGAATAGGCTGGTTAAAGGTTGTTTGATTTTTTTTTCTGGTTAGTTACTTTTGTTTTATTTTACTGAAACGGTTGTGCCTGAATGTTTAATGAATTGTATATGACGTGTATTGAATTTAACAACTTTATATTCATAATCTAAGTACACAAAATGAATAACATAATTCATGATAAAAGGATGTTTCTTGCGAAGTTAAAGTGTCAGAAAAAAAAAGTCTATCCATTTTACTTGAGCTTTAGTAGTTTAATTCTCGTAAGAACTTATTTACAATAAATGCAGGCCGGTGCTGGAGCAAAACCTGTTCTATGCAAGGATACAACTCACGAGCCCGACTTTTACTTCAAGGATGTTCAATTTACTCCCTGCCATTATGTTTGTGATGACGTGCATCTTCAAGTAATAACTAGAAATATTTGAGTTTCAAATTATTTGTTTTAGAATCTAAGATTTATTAATTATATTCTTTTTTTTTTAAGGTTGAAGAAGGTGGCTATTTATAGCCGCCGTGGACATGCCAAGATCGTGGGAAACTTGTGGTTGTCGGTGGAACCATGACCATGACCTTTTAGAGGGGTCATGTGATACCCCTCCCCTGTACTAGGTTCGCGGTTAGAGGTCATGTGAAAATTCAGGACATTAGGAAGACGTGGTTAGAGGAGGTTTTCTCCTTATCTCTAGCTGCATGAGCTAGTCATTCTACATGATACTTCAGGTAAATACTCTAAATCACAAACTCTTTGGTTTTACTAGTTAAGATCAGACCATATTTGTATTTTGTAAAGAACATAAAGGGTAACTCAAATCCTATTTTGAGTGTTAAAGAATAAGTAAGTAAAAGACCATTTATTGTTAAAGTATCACAAGAAATCAATTTAAACTTTATTTTATATTGCAAAAGAAAAACATTTTTTTTAACATAAAACCATCTAATATCATATTAAAATTTAAGTAAATTTAAATACTGGATAAACTAAATATTATAAAACTATATATAAATATAAAGGAAAACAAATTGACTGAAAATTAAGGAAAACATAAGCACAATATAAACAATAAAGGAAAAGTTAGTTAAAAATAATAATTATAGGTCCAAATTAAAACTTTTAAAAGGAGTTATTAGTTTATGGATTTTAGTTTATTTGGATATCCAAACAATGATCAGTGTTTGGATCAATGATTTGAAAATCCTTATCAAAATTATATATTTTGGTTCTATGATATATATATATCATAAACTGATCCAGCAAAGTTCAATTCCTACTCAATTTTGTATTAGTCACTTTAATATCTGGTTTGATTTAATTTAACTAAGGTTTGGATCAAAAAATGGGTTATTGTAGTTAAATCAGATCGAGTTTCTAGTAATTTTGAGAATTGGTATCTTAGAGTGGTTAATTAGCAGTTCAATTGGATTTGCTTTAGTCTAGTTGGTTAAGTATTTGATGATCAAGTGGTTGATTTAGTTCAATTGAATAGGCTGGTTTAGGTTGTTTGATTTTTTTTTTCCGATTAGTTACTTTTGTTTTATTTTAATGATCCGGTTGCGCCTGAATGTTGATGAATTGTATATAACGTGTATTGAATTAACAACTTATATTATATTCAAAAGCAATAAGTTAAGTTAGAGACTTGAATGTTCTTCACATGTTAAATTTTTTGCTTTCACATAAAACTATTACAAAGTTTATAAGCGAGACAATTGAACGAATAAGAAAACTGAGATTCCGCGCATAAAAAAACGTCTTATATAAAAGAAACCTTCTCTGTAGATTATATAACTCAAATTTCAAAGAACAATCTTGAGTTACTAACAGAGCTTCAGTTTCTGCATTTTCTCCTATTACACATTAGAGAAGAAACCATATGTACTCTACATAAGATAAGAAAAACCAATCAAACAAGGAAGGATTGATTCTAGATAGTGTTCAATGAACAGTTATAAAACTTAAAGAGCCTTTGAGGTGACTTTCTTCTCACCAACCAACACAATTCCGTCTTTGGATAAGATTCCAATTGCAGAACCAGCATTGCGAATATTCAACTTGATAGAGTTGGGTAAATTGCGTTTCCCAAATCAGAACATCAAAGCTCCACCACAAGCAGATGGGTCTTAAGCATCTTTGATAAAGTTGGAATTGCAGAAGTTACCAAATTTCGATAGCCTATTTATGCTCTCTGTTATATATATACCAAGCCATCGTGAAGCAATGTTTTTTATTTTCTTAATTTGTTTTGTTTATTTAATTGAAACCCTCTTTTGATTTTTTATCTCTTGTTATGGCAAATAATGATGGTTGATAAAAGAGGGGGTGAATATGAATTCTTAAGAGCCCATTAGTTGTGTCTACAAAAGTAAGAGCCCATTAGTTCTGTCACCGCAAATCGCCAGAAGTTCCGAATAGACGGAAACGAACTTGGAAACCTTAGCTTTCTCAATCGAGAGGATTCTTTTTCCGGCGACGGAGGAAGGAAACAAGGACACGTAGATGACGACTCGAATAGCACCTGGAGTAGGAGCCAATCTTCTCGGCCAACACTCTGCTGGGAGAAACCAAGACGCGACGGTTTATGTTAGAAATCTCGATAATCAGGTTCTTCTTTATTCTCTCTGTCTCTCTCACGAACTTCCATGTCTATCTTCTCGCTTTTCTTTCTATGTTGGTTCCATCCCCCTACGCTTTGAAGAAAAGTGATTAATTTTAGGTTTCAGATTGATTCAGGATTGCGTGTTTCCTAAGTTTCTCTTATATGTGAGTTAAATGAATATATTTAGTGAAACTGATTTATTTTCCTCTTTGAAATTCAGGTTTCTGAAGAATTGCTTTGGGAAAATTTCGCACAAGCTGGCCCCGTTGGTAAGTTAGACCTATTTTCTACACTTAGTTCATATTACTATATTATTTAGGTTGGTAGCTAATGGTTTCGAGGTTTAGTTTAACAACCATGGGGTTTGGTTGGGAACTTAACCTAGTTCGAGTAAAATTCTGACATGAGTTCCTCTTGTGTTGGATTGCATCAGTTAACGTCTATATCCCGAAAGATAAGGTGACAAATCTTCATCAAGATTATGGATTCGTTGAATTCCGTAGTGAAGACGATGCTGACTATGTAAGTGTCGCCTTAACCTTCTTTGAGGAGTTTTAAACTTTTTTTTTATTTTTGGGCACATTGATAAAAAAAATTAATGTTTTTTGCAGGCAATTAAGATTCTTAACATGATTAAGCTCTACGGGAAGCTTATAACTGTTAGTAAGGTATCATATTGTTTCTGTAACTTTGATTATTTAGCATCCTATCTTTTGTTTCCTAATGAATTTTCTAGAAGTAGGACTCTTGTGGAGTTGCTAACATTCTTGTTTCATAATTAAATAATTTGTAATAGGCGACTCAAGGTAAGAAGAGCTTGGATGTTGGTGCTAACCTTTTCATTGGAAACCTTGACCCTGTAAGTAATTTTCATGGTAGTACTATATATGAAATTGTTTACTTCCACAAAAGCTGACCAGGTTTTTGCTTTTTATAGGATGTGGATGAAAAGCTGTTGTATGATACTTTCAGCGCATTTGGTAAGATTGCTGCTAATCCTAAGGTAGGAATCTTGATCCCTAATCTGTACTAGTTTTAAGAGTAATACACCATTCATTTAAGAAAAGAATGTTTTGTGCGCTTTGGAATCTGATTTCACGAGACTTTTCATTTCAGATAATGCGAGATCCTGAAACTTACGAGGTTTCGGTTTCATAAGCTATGATTCCTTTGAGGCATCTGATGCTGCTATTGAGGTAATTCTCAGTTTTTTCTTTATTCTTTTATGGCTATCATTCTCCTGATCCTGTATCGCTGATCTCTCTCTGACTATTGCAGGCAATGAGTGGACAATATCTATGTAATCGTCAAATAACAGTCTCTTACGCATACAAGAAAGACACCAAAGGAGAGCGCCATGGAACTCCAGCAGGTTAGGCTCTTTGTACTCTTTTTCTTTTGGATTCAAGATCAAATTGTTATGAATCTTTGCCACTTAACAATACATTTACTTGTATTTTGTGAATGCAGAGAGACTTTTGGCTGCCAAAAATCCAAGTTCCCAGAAAAGCAGACCCCATGCTCGATTTGCAAGCGGCCCGCCAACGCATCCCAGTGCTCCTCAAGCTACTGGTGTACCACGTCCGTTTGCCGATGGCGGTATGCAACCTGTCCCAATCCCGGCCCAACGTCCACAACCTCTACAAGCCTATCTAACTGAGCCACAACCATATTGGCCATGTCAGCTACTACAACAACATGCCCAGTTTGACCTACACTATGCTTACGGTGGTCCAAGGCCGCCACCACAACAACGAGGTTGACAATAAGTCTTGGTTGGACCAAATCAACAATTCGTAAACCCATTACAAGTAAGGATTTTCTGATTTTAATTTTAGATTTAACAAGGCTACAGAATGAATTTAGAAAAGAAAAAAAAAACAGTATTTATGGCGTGTGAATATGATGCAGATGACAAGGTTATTTTAGCATAAATTAAATTAAATGATTATGGTGGTAAAATTGTGAATAAAAAGGAAGGTGATTTTCATAAAGTTTGACGGATATTTTTCTTAAAATTATGTTCACGAAATTGTGTGATTCTATAAAATAATGTGGCCTATTATTGGCGAAATAACGATCATATCATGATCAAATGTCTATTTTGTTTCTTGAATAAATAGCATGATATCATGTAAATAATACTCTTTGTAGCTTGGGTGAATTTTTTTAATTGTGTCTTGAGTTGTTTGATATGTCCGCGGTTTGGTTTCGCGTAAGTGGATGCGAGTTTGTTCCAGATCTGAGATACAGAGGTGGTGCGAGACACAACAAGTTGAAGTGGAGTCAGAGCTCCAAGGAGAGCACTGTAGATGAGTTTGTCTTGATGATTCCAATTTGTGAGTTAGATTTTGCTAGACAGTGGTTCCAACGGTTATAGTAGCGGTTAGGATGACAAGGGAGCCGTCGATTTAACCAGCAGACAATGCCCGTATGAACCATAATTTAGTATATACACAAACACACGAAAATTATTGGAGTGAATATAAATATGACTATACAAACACACACGCAGATGATTACAAGTATTAAATTAGTTCGAGAGCATAGTTTTTAATGATTTATTATAGAAAATTACAACTTTTGATTGAGTTTAGATACTACAACAAACTATAAGTAAAACATAAAACAAAACATTGATACAAGTTAACTAAAAATTAAGTTTGTAGGAGCTTATTTCTAGCAAAAGTATCAAAGGATGCTCATGTAACGATAGACGCTAACACATGTATAATTTTGGTTTTAATTGGTAGAGATGATGACTTAAGGCACAAAACTTTTCTGAACTTCAAGAGTTAGCTCCTCCAAGCTCAAGTGACATTCCAATCCTATCTGCACATGTTAATTTAATTTTAACGAAAATTAGTATCAAAATTTTCATATTGATAAACTCTTTGATCCAAAAACAGATTGGCCTTATTCCTCTGCTCCTTCGAATAAAATCCATTTGCAGTACATCTGGATTTTAAATCATCTTTGAACTATTCTCGGTAGTTGGCGTTTGAGAGGTTTCATATAGGAGACTTTACTTTCATTAGGTCTATGTACCCTATTCCCTAAATTCAATCTAATGTCGTATGATATATAGTGAGTTTATTTAACTGTTCAAGTGAACAATTTTATATGTACCTTAACAACGAAGAAGTATAAGACTGTCTCTTC
Source organism: Euclidium syriacum (assembly GCA_900116095.1). Classification (NCBI taxonomy): domain Eukaryota; kingdom Viridiplantae; phylum Streptophyta; class Magnoliopsida; order Brassicales; family Brassicaceae; genus Euclidium; species Euclidium syriacum. The sequence goes on from FPAK01000003.1 coordinate 16,818,000, forward strand.
CATGCTGCTAATATTGAGGTGAAGAACCTGAAAAGATAGTTTCTCCAAGACGGATATGATCTTCACAAGCTGGCCTGTGATTCGCCTAGAGACCACTCTCAGTACAACGTTAGAGCCTGAGATCTTGGCTTCAATGTTAGCATGAGGGGAGTTGCAACATGCTCCTACTTCCTTGAATGTGCTTGTAGTCATTACATTCTCAATTCGACTAAACGGTATTCTGGTGGCTGCATTGGTGGTGGCGGCGTTTAATGTGGAGGGCTCGAATGTTTGGTGATCATAAGGAAAAGAAGGTAGGTTTAGTGTCTTCCTACGTTTCTTGGACTCGAGAACTTGGGATAATTGCTGCAGCTCTTTGATGAACTCTATCACTCCTCCGATTATTGAAGCTTGATCTCCCTATTATGTCGTTGAAAACAAGACCATATTCATAAATATATTTCCATACATTCTGTGATAAAATTTGCTGTCCATACAAAATCTAGACAAAAAAACAATAAGAATATTCGATTAATATGATATATAATCATATATTAACCTGGCAAAACATGTTCTTTTCCAAAAATAGTAAGCTCTATCGGAAGATCCAAAATTATAAAAGGATTTAACATGCATGATTCATTACGTATCGAAGGGGTAATCGTGTGTTTTCGCACAAATTTTTACAGTTTGATAAGGTTCAATTATCCGGAAAAACCAAAATTTCATGAATCTTAAATCACACCCTTTGTACGTAATTACTTCAATACGAAAAAAAAAACCGATCATTAAACCCGAAAAGAAATTAAGGACCAATCTCATCGAGAAAGTATTTAATTGAAATTTCGTATCAATTATACATAAAAGATGAAAATTACCCTTTTGATATAGAAACAAGGAGTCAAAGAACGAAGAGATTTAAGATGTTCGTTCATTTGTCTTCTTCGATTCCTCTCAACAGCGATGTGAGACATGATCCTTGATTCTTACTATTCACTTATCTCTCTTCTAGGGTTCTTATCTATAGAAGAAGAAGATGATGATCACTTTTCAATTTTTTTGACCCATTCTTCAAACCAATGTAGTATTTATACAGCCGCAACACCAAGAGATAAGTTAGGGTTTAGATTTTTTTTGCCTCTCTGTCAAGGATTCATAAATGCACTATGTCGCTGTCCCGTGACATTCTTTTGTCTCATATTAATGTTCCCTCTCTCTCTCTCTCTACGTATAAGTACAAAGTAGAGAAAGGTATGCATATACAAAGATACGTCACGTTTGTGAAGTTGGATACATTTACATTTACATTCACTGCGTGACATCTTTTTATGAGTTTATCTTTATTTTCATTTAGAGTACATGCCTTTGCACCACCTTCTTTTACTTCTTGTGCTACCATTGTGCCTCTTCTTATAGTTTTTAATTACCGCGTTTTCTTACCAAACAAAAGAAAGAAAAAAAATGGAATTTGTTTCATCTTTTAAATCTACACCAGAGTTTAGAAATGAAATCGGATATACAAATTTTGTTAGATCACTGGTGGAATTAGTTATGAATTTGTATATATATATATATATATTCTTTAGGATGAATGAACATAAATTAAACGATTAATTAAATTCTCCCAAGTTAAGATATTTTAGAAGCCAATAATATTCTGTGATCTCTTCCCCTTCATATTTTTATTTTCTAAGAATACAAATAGGATTTGGAAGATTCAAAGAGACTAGACCAAAAAAAGTTTCGAAGACACATTACATTACACACAAAACATATTTTATCTCGTACAGAGAAAACAATTTTTTCAGTAAATTTTTTTAATAAACTAAGTGAACTTGGTATAGTGGTTTCCCCTGAAAAATAAGGTCAATAGTTCAACTTCATTTAGAGGTATTATCAACGGTTGACCTGAGTAACAGATGAGATTATGGACCAAAAGGTCTAGAATTTTCAAAGTTTATGAAATAATTTGTTTGTTTTTTTTGATAATATCTGATTATATCTTATTGTATCGTAAGAATCCTATAAAATTGAAAGAGACGTCTAACTATATATTGATGTGAAAATTTGTAGTTTAAGAACATTGCATCAAAACACAAGTTTCTTTTAACAAGAAAAAAAAAAACATTTCTTTAAAAGAAAAAAACAAGGTTCGAAAAATCTAATTTGAGCATCCAGTGATCCATGAAGGCCAAAACTTTCACTCCATGATATCATCAGCGTTGTATTACCACTCGGAATCAGAATCCTACGATTTGTTAATTGTTCTGTACATCACTTTTGCATGAAATAGGCTTTAAAAGAAAGTATTGCTACAACATTTGGAGCAAACATAATATTCAGTTGTTCATGCTTCTTCATGAGTCTCAACTACCTCGACGGCAAATTAAAGATTCCTCCCAAAACGTAGTACTATTCTTTTTTACAAGTTTCTTTTGCGAATAAAAGATTTATTCTCAAATTTTCGGATCTGTTTTGTAAAGTTAATAATATCTCAATGCATGTTCCAAACTTCATTTTAATAAGGTTCAATTTAACCTAACATAAAAAAGGGTGTTATAGTGACAACATTTTTTTTTTTACTATGTGATCCGGTAACGGACACCATGAGCTAGTTATGTCGCCGGGAATTTTACTCCCTAACTGGTTTTTCGGGTGAACAAACCATGAGAGATCCGACTAAATCTCGGGATAGATAGTCTGTTGATAATGACCCATCATGTAAATACCCCGACCAATGCCAAGATCCAACTGATCGAGAACAATATCACTTTATCTCGCACAGTAAATGAATGGAATCTGAAAGGACATAACCACTCAGTCTCGTCTTCTTACGACTCGAACTCAAGAACCCGTACAACATTTTTCTCTATGCAATGCAACAAATTCCACCTTAATACTAAATTTATTTATGCATATCAAACATACACTACTCAGTTTACGCGCATGATTTTGTTCAATTAAAATGCAAATGGAATATTTTTAATTTCTTTTATTCTCAAGTCCCCAAACTGTGGAAGTTGGAAACAAAATGTATGTGGCCGCCAATGTTACGATACAATACGTATAAGACATGCAAGGAGCATGCCCCATTTAATCAAAAATTAATTTTACGAGTTGAAAATTTAACTCCAACATTGTCTATCACGTTATATAACAGTATTGATCGAACAGGCGGCATAAGAAAACCAAAAAAAATAAATACAATTTAATATCTTTGCCGAAAAATATATTAAGAACTGAAGAATTCTTTTAAACAAGGAATCAAGGTACGAGTATATGACAGTTTAATCTTATGTAAAATCTGATTCATATTTTTATATGAAAGTTTATTTCTTAGGAAAAACACATTATTTTATGTCATAAACATAATGCTTTTGTATGTAACGGTTAATCCATTATGACTACCTAATGCAAGGGTCGAAAACCAAACCAAACCAATTCAATCTGGTTTGGTTTTGGTTAAGTGCGTAACAGAGGAAATGTAAAATTCTGCGTTTTCATTTATTTCAATACGCTTATGGACATGGATGGCAAACCATCAGTTAGTTGTTCACAAGAAAAATTATTTCACATCACGAAACCAATAAGTTTTTAGTCATCATCGGACTCATGAGACTAGGCCAGAAAATCTCTTGAATCATGACACCATCTTCTTCTTATCAACTGAACTCTCACCATGTACTGTGTAATCAAAAAGAGAAGAAGCAAAAATCGTATCAATACATATGATGGATCTATAAAGGAAAATTTCCTCTGGCAAACAGATACTGACATTTCAGGCTTTGGATCATACCTTGGATGGATTTTTCAAATTGCTGCAGCTGCGAAATGAAACCAAAATTCGGTAATGATTGAGGTCGTCGACTCTCTACGAGCTTCATAGCTTCAGAGAAGCTCATGCCATGCTTTTTCATCAGATAAGCCACCACTATTGTCACACTTCAAAACAGAGAACTCAAATCAATACAATTGTACAAGCACAAAAACAAATACCAAGTGAGTCAGAATTGGGAACTAAAGTAAAAAAAAAAACAAACTACACAATTCTGTATATACACAAAATCATCTGGGTGAGGAGGGGTTAAGGCCACAGCTACAGTTAAGATATGAGTGACATTGGAGCTTTTGAGTAAGTCTTTGTTATTCGCTTCAGCTACTGAACCGATGAACAATCCCTGAGGTAAATCAAACAAATGTTTAAATCGGAAACTTCAAAGAATCCAAAACTCATTTCGTGATGATAGAGAAACAAAACCTGTTGGATCTCGCTGAGATCGTTGCCTCCTTCGAGTATAGCTTCTGGGTATTAGCTTCTCCAACGCCGAAGAGATCAAATACTTTCTCCATTTCGCTAATTTTCGAAATTCCACTTGTACGAAGACGAATTTCCCAATCCAGAAACAACCCTTGCTCCAAAATTCAAGGACAAAATGATACACAAGACGACAAACAAGATCATTTATTCGTTTGAGAAATCATTTGTAGTTTGCAGAGTTTGTTCAACTCAGCACCAGTGGTCTAGTGGTAGAATAGTACCCTGCCACGGTACAGACCCGGGTTCGATTCCCGGCTGGTGCAGTTCTTTATTTTTGTTAGTTGGTTTGACGAAGACGACCATCAAATTTTTTCCAAAGGTGTACTTTTAAATTGTCTTTCATAATATTTTATCTATTCTAATAGTTTTCTTTATTCTTTCCTTTTCCGTCCCTATTTCTTGGCCAAAAATATAATCTTCTTTTTAAAAAAACTAAGACATCCTATATAACAGTTAAATCTGATAGGAAAATGATTGCATTTTTTCAGAATCTCGCGAAGTTTAAAAATGATTCTGTTAAAAATTCTTGAATATCAAATTTTGGTGGAATTGACGGAATTTAACCTAATTTATATAGCCGGAAGTGAAGAAGTTGATTTTGCTAGAGCTAGAGCTAACTACGAAACCAAAGAATGATTCAAAAACACTGAGGACTGCTTGGTTGGATTGAAGAGAACCGTTGACAAATGAGAAAGCTTTATTTTCTAGGAGGTGAAGTGGTATAACTAGTTTATTAAGCATTAGAGTTAGGATATTCATAGTGATCACAAAGATGAAAAGAGATCTTAATAATCATATATATAGAAGAGAAACCAAACATAATGAGATTATTTAAGATAACAAAGCTGCATATCCAAAACAAACATAAAATTGTCTTCAATAATCATATTCTAGAGATCTTTAACAAAAAAATAAAAATAAAAAAAATCATATTCTAAAGATAGTTTATGTGCGAACGACCTGTTTTAAAACCCAGGCTCTTGAGCCACCTTGTTAGCATCAAATTCTTTCTCAAACGAAGCATGCCATTCAATCATAAAATTCTTCCCTCGCTCTTCCCTCGACTCAAGAAGACGGAAAAAACCATCAACAATGGCCTCCATATAAGCGTCATCCTTCTTTTTCACCAATGTTTTCAAATCTTTGTGGGGCAATAATAGGTTCGAATACTCACCAACAAACTGACAGAAATGTTGGAACCTGCTATCAGTTCCGTTGATAAACTCAAACCCATCTTTCTTCGTCAATTTCAGCCAAAAACGGCGCCCATACCAAGCTACAAACTGCGCTGTGAGCTTCATAGTAACAAGCTCCCTATGAGGAAGTGTAGTTGTTGCAAGAAGACCAGGCGGAAGAATGAATTGAGGCTCAACAAGGTCGGGTTGTGCATTAACTTCTTGACCATCATCAATAGCAGCAACCTGATTAGTAGCTTCATCTTGCTGATTCTGATAACGGTATTCGGTAAGCATCTGGCGGTAAAACGCGTGAAAAGGATCTGGCATCTTCAAAAAGTTGTACATTTCATTGTTTCCACAATGGTCCATCATCACCTTCTCAGCCTCCAACCCCTTTTTGGAAAGTTAACGTGCCGTATTCTCGATTCTAGTTCTGATGATACCTAGAGGTGGCTCAGTGATTTCGGTACTTTCTACTCCATCTTCTTCTTCTTGTTGATTCTGGTATTCACTAAGCTTCTGCTGGTAATATCCGTGAAAGGGATCTTCTGAGTTGGTCAAAAAGTTGACGTTGAGTCCAGCATCCTTGGGAAGATTAACGTTCATGAGACTCTTCTCAGACTTTAACCCGTGTTTCGCAACGAACCGTGCCGCACTCTCCACCAAACTTCTCATATCTAGAGGTCTTCCAACAGTTTCTCCTTCACCTTCTAGATTGTTTACCAAATTATGCTGCTCCCAACTCGACTTTGACCTTTTCATGTTTTTTTTTGTTTCTACAAATTAACCACATGAAAAAGAAAAAAAAGAAACATCAATATCAGATTCTCTGTTTTTACCTAAATCATTGGTTTACAAAAAAAACTATATAAATATTTTGATCAAGGCCGAGACAAATACGGAAACCCACATGAATACTGAAAGAAACAAGAGATAAATCGATAGGACAGATAAGAGGAGAACGAACAGACTTCGAGAAATTAACGCAACCGACGAGAAACTGAAAAGATCCTCTTGAGTCTTGAGAATAAATCACCATATAGTTCACGTTTTCCAACTATTTGGGCGCCTTTATCGTTTGACCCTATAATTATACCTCGTTTGTCATGTTGATGCAATTATCTACACAACCGTTGGGATTTTAAGTATGGTCCAACCTGAATTTTCAGTTAAACCTGAACTTTGCCCGGAATTTTACCCCATTTTGACCCAAAATTGATTGGCTTATCTTCTCTTCGAGCGGGGTCTCTTGGGTGCATAAGCATATTTAATCCGAGATGAGTCTTTTTGGGCGGTTTGATTTCAGTTACATAAATTAGGTTTTTGTCCTGGATTTAATGGTTCAAGAATTAATCTTTACCTATCAAATAAACTTGATAAAAACTGTGCATCACTTACGAAACACCAAACTAAAAACAAAGAAATATTGGTAGAAAGGAAGTAAAAATGAACACAAGAAAAGTGTTTAACACCTTCCTCTCCTTTCAAACTGCTTAACCAATGGAAATGTAACACTCTTCTTTCTTTCTTTTTTTGTTAAACCGATCTCCATCTTCTTTGCATTTTTCTTTCTATCTCTCTTTTTTTTTTTTTGGTTCCATCAGATCATTCATAAAGCTAAACCAGCCACCACGATCGTGAGTGCCCCTTGATTCTCAGTCACAATCTTGAGAGGGAAAAAAAGATGAATGGTGATGCAAGGTCAAGAGTCGTTGACCAAGAAGCTGGTTCAACTCCATCTACGTTGAGAGATGAAGATCATCCGTCGACACAAAGGCTTTTTCGATGTCTCCCTTATGATATAGATCTCAATCCCTTACGCATTGTAAGCTTTATATATATTTTCCATCTTTGTACATACACTCAAAAAAAATTTATGCACATATTAACTATTGAATCGTTAAATCATACCATTGAATGGAACTTATTTTTGTTGGAGGTTAATCACAGACTCAAGGGTCGAAATGTTTTTAGAGGTGAAAAATAAAAACGCTATACCATAAGATTTTAGTCCAATTCACATACGGTCATTTAATTCTGAAATCTCAACTAAAAGTTATGAATTTAATATTATATGTTTAGACAAAAAACCTTAATTAATTAGTCGGGCTAAAACTTAAAAAGATGTCATCTTAAATGCTATATCTATGGAACAATGTTTAGGTTATGGCGGAATTGGTGGGGACATTTATTCTAATGTTCAGTGTGTGTGGGGTCATAAGCAGTACTCAGTTATCCGGCGGTCACGTTGGACTTCTAGAGTACGCCGCCACCGCTGGGTTATCGGTGGTGGTTGTAGTTTACTCCATTGGACACATTTCCGGCGCCCATCTCAATCCTTCGGTCACCATTGCCTTTGCCGTCTTTGGCGGATTTCCATGGTCTCAGGTATAACGCCTCTCCTTATTCTCTTAGATTTTGCCAAGTAAAATTCTGCAATATAGCAAACCTGATATTGATCAAAATTACCACACACATGCAAGAAACGTATGCAAACTCAAAAACTCATATCATGAACCTTGTTGTAACGTTGTTATCAGGTTCCGTTATATATAACGGCACAAACGCTGGGGGCAACTGCGGCAACGTTAGTTGGCGTATCAGTGTACGGAGTAAACGCTGATCTAATGGCAACAAAACCTGCGTTAAGCTGCGTTTCTGCGTTTTTCGTTGAACTCATTGCCACTAGCGTCGTCGTTTTTCTGGTCTCCGCGTTGCATTGTGGTCCTCATCAAAATGTTAGTACAACCAAAACCATATATTTTTGTTATATACTTTTAACCCTCTTGATAGTTCTTTAGGAAAACAAGTCACCTCAATTGCAAATTTAATCTTATCGGAGAAAACTTAACTCAATGATGAAAAAGAAATAACGTTAATGTTCTGTTATAGTGTTATGTTCTATATTTATATGTTCTTTTCAAATATACATTTTCTTACAGTTGGGTAATATGATGGGGTTCGTGATTGGAACAGCCATTTCACTTGGTGTGCTTATTACCGGGTATGTAATAGTATAATATATTGTATTTATAAAAACATTTTATAAATGAATATAAATTTGAAACCAATTATTTTTACTGATTTTGTGTTTGGAAAATAAAAAAACAGTTATTTCGTCGATTAAATTAGAATATTACTAATACTTTTTAGAGTATATATATGGTCAGACCGATTTCAGGAGGATCGATGAACCCAGCTCGATCACTAGGACCGGCGGTGGTGGCATGGGATTTTGAGGATATATGGGTTTACATGACGGCTCCGGTGATCGGAGCCATCATCGGAGTTTTAACATACAGATCAATTAGCCTCAAAATCGGGTCTCCACCTTCCCCTTCTGTCTCTTCACTTTTACGCTAATCACTTGACAATCAAAGCCTAGTATCTTTAATTAACCTTAATTACTTAATTCTATCGTTTAATGTAGCCCATTAGGCCTATGTTGGGCCTCAATCGAGACTACTAAATAAATTATAAGTTTTTTTTTAATTAAATAAACTCTATATGGATATTTTACAAGAGAGTACATTTAATTATCTTTTTTTTTTCTTAGAGAATCATATGATTGTGGGAACATTTTGCTTAATATTCATCTTTGGTTATTGTTGTGATTAACATTATTTCAGTTATAAAATTATTAGTATGTATTATGTATATATGACTTTTGTTCATATGGTTCATTATTTTCCTTAATTGTATTAAAGTAAATAATATTTAAGAATGTTTGTTCCCTTTCTCAAAATTGATAAATAAAGGAAGACTAAGTAAACTGATGTCCTCAAATTTTTGTAAGAAAACAGAAACAAATATTTTAGATACATAAAATAATCTTGCCGCGAAGAGGTTGTTGGATAAAGGGTGCATTCATGTTTTTACACCAAAGGATAAGCAAATATGAAAGTGATCCTATCATAGAAGGCACAATTATCATTATTGATCTGTATAATGGATGGAGAAATCAATAATTGATGTAACATGATAGGAAAGTATCTTTTGGTTGAAAAATAACATAATCTATTTAAGAAATAAAGAAAAAAGAAATTCATATGAAAACTCCAATCCTTTCATTATTATAGGTCATAAGAGAAGCCATCACAATACTCATACTACTTCTTTTTACTTCGATAACAAGAAATATAATCTTCTTACCCGACCCGGTCGGTAAATAATAATTTAGTGACCACAACCTCTACGACTTGGACCAAAAGCTAACTTACGACCCGGAGAGAACTTCACCGTCTTCTTCCTCTCCGCATAGTTCTCAACCTCATCTCTTGAAGCTTCTCCGGACACATTCTTTCTCATTGTCTTTATTGCAACCTTGTCACAGCCATGATAACTAGCCATTGCAATGGAACAAGTTAAGTAAGCGACCAAGAAGAACACAACTTTAAGAAGCTTCTTCATCTCCATTTTCTTACAATCAACACTAATCTTTAAAACTATAGACTTAACAAGCTTTCATATTAGTAAATATATGCATGTTTATAGATGTTTTGGGCTCTTCTTTTCTATGTGAGTTAATGCGTATTTGTTCAACGGTTCAAATTTTATTGACTGAGTGAGTGAATAGTCTAGAAGTAGTATGTTTTAGGTTGTTACTATGTAGTTAATGCTGTCTCAGAATTTCTAATTTAAGAACAAAAGTCAATTTCATTAATTCATGATATATCTGAGTCTGGTTTAAGAACTTTAAGCCATGTGTTTTTTAGGTAGACTATAATTAATTCCAACTAAAAGTATTAAAATTTAGATGGTGATTTCAAGAAATTGTTCAATCATAAAAAGAAAACATACTTAGATACAGTGAGACTCGCATCTAGAGTACTTAATTAACTTAAGTAAAAGTATTTTACTATTAATTTCTTTTGTTACCGTTTGAGAATTTAATTATGGGATGGTAGAAATTTTAATTTAATAGAAATTTTAATTTAATAGATGAAAGTATCTCTAGGAGAATATAATTTAAAAACGCTTTCTCCCTAAATTATCAAGGGAAGGGGGGGGGTTGAAGATGAGAGAACTAGAATTCATGGAAACTTAAAATTAAAAGTACAAAGGTTGAGTTGAGCTATGAGATCCGTCATCTACCCTGTCACTACTCTTAGAATTTGATCAAATCATTACAACAAATAACAAAAATTTAATAGAAACCTTAAATCATTGCTTAAGTAAAGTAGTAACGATGTTGTTAGTAAGAAGATGCTTTTAGTAAGAACATTAAAATGGAATAACATTTTTTAGCTTGATCAGTACGCAATATTTTTCCCTTTTCCTATCTGCTTGTGAGATTTATTGTTCCCAAAAAAAATGATATGTGATGTATTACAAAATCTTAAGACACGTAAACATAATTCGGAGGCGGAGTCTCAAGCTTCTTCAATTAAATAGTATACTTTTAAAATAATCATCTGAAGATTCCATCTCATTTGAATAAATTATTTATAATTATATATATGGGGGACACAAATCTAGTGTGGTTGGTTCAGTGTTAGATTAGATTATTTCGTAAGAAACATGTTATATGTATAAACTGTAGTGTTGAATTGGGTGTTGAACAGAAAATGTGTCCTTAGCTTGTAAATAGATAACATATCTTTTAGGCTTGGTTCGTTTATGTTCAATTATTCGAAAAAGCAAAGTTAAACGGAACAAATATTCTGTGTGCCTGGATACATTGATTAATTGGTTCCGGTTTAATTGGGTTAAACCAAAACAGATTTTGGCTTTTGTCTTCAATAATCTTGATTCGATCCAAAAAAAAATGCAATGTTTAGGACCTTTATCATATTTTGGAGCTATTATATATATTCAAATATTTTCATATCTTAATGAAACCAAAGATTCAAGAGGTGACGAAACTGACAAGGATGGGGAGCTGATATCTGACAAGGATGGAAAAATATTTAGATGCTTAACGCTCTTGATTATTACATTGATACTATTGGTCCCTACACCATTTAATTTCTCAAATACTTTTATATAGATTATTATCTATAACATTATTTACTTTATATAATAATAATTATAGAGTTACACTTACAAGTTACAACAACAACAAAATACCAATATGTATAGTTATTTGTGCTTTCCGAATAAAAATAGTTATCCATGAGAAGTTTAAAAAATTGGTGGTTCCATGGATTAGGGAGAAACAATCAATCAACGTAGAGACCTGAGATTGAGATTACTCGACTAAAAACATTTGAACTACTTTATTGTATAACAAATGTTTTGGACCCAATGAGTTTTAAGTTTTTATATTGTAGAGTTTTTATCCCAACAATAATCATATTATATTTAGAAAACTATCAAAGATTTTACTTAGAAAGTTAAAGTAAAACAAATTATTATTTTAAAACATAATTTTTCTTTTTTTTTCTCTAAAAAAACCAATAATTGCTCAAAATCAATATTTTTTTATCATATATATTGGTCAAGTCATTTAATCTCTCTTGTAACTTATTCCAATCTAAAACTTTAAAATATATTTTTAAAAATTGATAAATTAGCTGAATATTTGAGTTCTCGTTTGTATTTTTTTTTTCTAGATCATAGATCAAACTAAACTTAAAAAATAATTAATACATATTTTTTGTGAAAATAAAAATTTTGGTTGTTTTCAATGAAAAGTTGAGGAAAAATTAAGAAAAAGTTAAGGAAAAATTGAGGAGGTAAAAAAAACACATTTTGTCTAATTATATAGTTTAGCGGCCATCTATTTGAATATCTAATATTTTATTTAATTGGTTATTTAAATTTTAGTGTGTAGCTAATATTAAAAAAAAATGAGAGGAAGATATCTCACATAACTAACTATCTCTAACCTTAATCTAATATTAACTAAAACTAATAATAAAAATATGGACTTTTATAATTTAATAAATGAAGTGAGTCTGTAGGCAATTGTTTTAAAATTTGTGTACCAATTGACATAGCTTTGTTTTTTTTTAACAGAGAAAACCAATTATATAAAATCCAGTCAATTTACTTTGTATTTTTTCAACTTATATTTTTTTAAAAATATATAAAATTAACTTTCTATCAATTGACCTGTTTTTTCAAAAATTTGAGCTGTTATTAAGAAAATTTATGAATAAAGATTTTTCGTGAAAAGACCAAGGTCTTTGTGACAATGACATTCAATCAGGGATGAGTAATTCCATTGCCGTGGACCGGAAATATACCCTATCGACAACTAGAAAACGAAGAAAAAATGGGAGCAAGAAGAGTCACAAGTTGTTTAAGTTAGGCTGCGTACAAATTTATCCATGTAAGACAATATATTTTGTATTGCGATTTCAATTTATTGATATCTTATCGTTTGGTGTTCTTTTTGTCTTCCTAACAGGCCAAGTTGCTAGTCGATTATCCTGCTCCACTTTCGATATTGGCTATAATGTCAATATTCGGTACATTCGAGGCTGCGCTGACTATCCTTATTTAGGAGAGGAAGTTTGTCGGTGTAAACTAATGTCCCTAACAAAAACCGTGATAGAAGAAGAAGTTGCCGAATAAACTTGAGTTTGGAATGTCATGGAATTGTCTTTAGATTACTTTAGATTACTAGTAGTAAACCGTCAAACATTTATATGTGTTTGAAATGTCTTTCGTTTTTAATCCTAAAACCCTCGAGATTTAGTTTTCAGAATTACAAAAAACTTATTATTTATTAGTATAAAAAGTCAACCAAACTCTCGTAGGATTCTTAAAAATACTAACTTTTTTTTGTTTTGTTTCATTAACATTCTTTCCCAAATATTATTGCGTAAAGAAGGAATAATTGCTTAAGAATTAAATTTGGTTGTATTCTGACCATTATTCTCACATAACCAACAAAATCCCAGATTTAACACACCCAACAAAGAAAAAACGATTTCATCCAAATTTCTGTGACATTTATCAGGCACTAAATCCCATAACAAATAACTACAGCTTTTTGCATTTTTATCTAGCATTTATCCGGTACCAATTTATCTACTTTCACCTATATTCTTAATTTCCTATGTTATATTTGTTCCATGACAGAACAATCTCCTTTTAAAGCAACGAATCAATTGTTAGTTTGTTACTTAATTGAAAAATGATTCCACAAAAAGAAAGATTAAACGCAAATTACGTTTATTAAATCTCACATAATTTTAGTTTTCATTATTTTTCAGGTGAAAAAACACTTAAACCCCCACTAGTTAAAACGCACACGGCCGGTGGTCCCACCATTATCACAACTCTTGAAATTTTCTCCCACGCGCTTTTACGTTGTCTCAACTTCCACGATTGCTTTTAACGGCCTGAGTTTTCCCCCCACGCACCTAACTGGCGCGTATACCAATTGACATAATTTTGTTTTTTTTTGTTGGAAATAATAGTACTGTACAATTTACCTAAAGCGGTTTTCCCCTAAATACAACAATTATATTTTTTTTAACAGAGAAGAACAATTATATAAAATCCAGTCAATTTACTTTGTATTCTTTTTAGCTTATTTCTCTTATAAATATATAAAAATAACTTTTTGTCAATGGACTGTTTTTTCAAAAATTTGATCTGTAATTATTACTTGTAGATTGTAAAGAATATTAGTTGTGGCACATTATACAAAATTGTGAGTAATTTAATTACTACTTCTGGATATTATTAGCTGTTGACTTCTTAATTAGTTATGTACATTCACTTAAAATCTAAAGTTTCCACATAAGCACAGATTTCATACAATTTTTAAATGATAAAGAACAATTAACCTCGGTAAATTTAAAGAATTTAAAATTATCAGATTTTTTTCCTCAAATAAATTAAAAGAAGAATTAAATGGACCCATATTTCAAAACCCACGATTCTCAACTAATAGTCACTCATCTATCTCTATCTCTCTTCTTCTGAATGTGAAAACAAGTACACAAAAAGACAAGAAGAGAAAGTTGAGAGTATTCTTTTTATTTCTCACTTGTTTTGTTTTGGATTCGAACCGAATCGCCATTGTTGTTGCCAACACTTCTTCTCTATTTGTCTTCTAAAAAAACCAAACTTTATTTCAGAAAAAGCAGAGAGAAAGATTTTAAAATTTTCCAATTTAAAAGCAGAAACAAAAAAAACATCCTTCCATGAGTGCCTGTTCCTCGTTTACTTGACACATGTTTTTCGCATCATTCTTCATAATTGTTAAACGAAACTGACTTACCAAGCAAAGCAGTCCACTTCTCCATTAACAATCCTCAACATGCTTCTCTTCCATTGGCCATCATGTCTCTCTTCTTCTCTTTCCTAATTTCTTTTTAAAAAATTAAAGACAAAAAGCCCTTTCGATTGAAAAAATCCTCCAGATGTCTAAGAACACAAACGTTGAAGAAAATGGAGGAACCAAACCAATCTGTGAAGCTTTGAAGAGATTCAAGAGGTCAAGGCTTGTTGTATTCGAGCCGTCTTTAGGAGTATTGGGGTTTCTCTTAGTTGGGGTTTGTTTGGTTTTGAGCTTTTTCTACTTTGATTACAGAAACGTCGCTAAAAGCTATAGACTTTCGGGTGAATCAGAGAGATTCGTTTGGCTCAAGCTTGAAAACAACAACAGCAACAGTAGTAGTAGTAGTGTTACTAGTTCCAAGAGAGTTGGGTTTCTAGAAGAGAGTGGAAATGGGTGTGATGTGTTCGATGGTGATTGGGTTTGGGACGAATCGTATCCATTGTATCAACCCAAAGATTGTAGATTTCTCGATGAAGGTTTTAGATGTAGTGAATTTGGAAGATCTGATTTGTTCTATACTCAATGGCGATGGCAACCTAAACACTGTAATTTGCCCAGGTAAACAAAATCTCTCTCTCTCTTTTTTTTCCGGAAATTTAGTGGGAGCATTATAATTTTCTCTGTTCTTACAGTCTCTGCCACTTGTTGCTCCGTAATTGCTAATCCATGACTACGAATCAAACCGTTTCTTGTTTGTCCTCCAGAATGTGTAGATTTTGAACAGTAATTTCTGTGGAAACCAAAAGGGTAATTGAATTTTGGAAAAATCAGAGCTTCTTTGGATTTTGGTACAGTAACTTCTGGAAATTCAAAAGGGTTTTTACAATAATCGGAGCTTTCTTTAAAGTTTTGTTGTTTAGAGATTTGATAGATGTCGTTTTCTCAAAGTGGTCCGTAAGTTACGGGTGAGGATAAGCACAATGAATCTGGGGTCAGCTCTCTTTAATCTCGTGAATTAGTCATCGACCTTTAAAACCCAGTGGCTCTTTTTGTTCTCTTCTTCTCTTGATTTGATCTTTTTTAATGGTCCCTTCTTTTTTCTTCTTCATCCGTTTCACATTTAACATCACACAGCTTCCACCAATCAATGAGTGTTCCTTTGTTATACAAGACTTTTTGTATTATTATGAACCCGTGAGCTTTCATTGAATTGGATTTTTAGAAAACAGGTTTGGCTGCCAAATTATATATATGGACTGTACTAAGTGACTAAGTCTACCAAATAGATTTATCTGTCTTTTGCATGAGCTATAAATGTGTTTAGGTATTGATTTTGTGGATTAATTGGAATAATAAGCTAAGCTTAATCTATTTTGGTTTCTTTTATATAAAAATGAATCAGATTTGATGCTAAAGTAATGCTAGAGAAACTCCGAGACAAGAGACTAGTGTTTGTTGGAGACTCAATAGGAAGAAACCAGTGGGAGTCTCTTCTTTGTTTACTATCTTCAGCAGTGAATAACGAGAGCTCGATTTACGAAATCAACGGAAGTCCAATCACTAAGCACAAAGGGTTCTTGGTGTTCAAATTCAAGGACTACAATTGCACAGTGGAGTATTACAGATCTCCATTTTTAGTTCCTCAAAGCAGACCACCGATTGGATCACCGGATAAAGTTAAGACAACTTTGAAACTAGAGTCAATGGATTGGACTTCTAAGAAATGGAGAGATGCTGATGTGTTAGTGTTTAATACCGGACATTGGTGGAACTATGGGAAAACTATTAGAACGTAAGTTTTGTTTATTCGATGTCTCGTTTTAAATCTTTTTTTTGTTTTTGTTTTGAAATGAGAGAAATCTTGAATGTTTTTTCAGGGGATGTTACTTTCAAGAAGGTGAAGAAGTGAAACTGAAGATGAATGTAGATGATGCGTATAAACGAGCTATGAAGACCGTTGTGAAATGGATACAAACCGAAGTTGATTCGAACAAAACTCAAGTCTTCTTTCGCACTTTCGCGCCTGTGCATTTCAGGTTTGTTCGGTTTTTTAAAGTCCTTGATATAAGATTTATTCAGTTCATATTGGTTAAACCGGATTTGTATGAAACAGGGGAGGAGATTGGAGAACAGGAGGGACGTGTCACATGGAGACATTACCTGAGATTGGAAAAACTTCATTGGTTTCATCAGAGACATGGGAACAGATAAAGATTCTTAAAGATGTGTTGTCTGAGTATTCCAATAGTAATGAATCAGAGAGTGTGAAAATGAAAGTGTTGAACATAACGGCAATGGCTGCTCAAAGAAAAGACGGTCATCCATCGCTTTACTATCTCGGTTCGCTTGGTCCTGCACCGCTTCATCGTCAAGATTGTAGTCATTGGTGCCTACCTGGTGTTCCTGATACATGGAACGAACTTCTCTATGCTTTGTTTATGAAACAAGAAGCTTCTGCTTCTTCTTATTCATCAAGAAGAGTCGAAGGAGTGAATATTAGTACAGGAAATGTTACAATGTCGTGACGCTGAACAGAAGGAAACAAGAACAAACTCTTGATCAAGATTCTTGAGGTTAAAGATTAAAAAGGGTTTGGGATTTTTTTTTGGATTGGTGATTAGATTCATTGGGTGGGGGATATGTAATTAGGTTGATAATTTGTAAAGATAAAAAATCTCAAATGATTTTCGAAGTTTCTTATATATTATTCAGTGACCTCACAGCAAAGACAAGATAAATACTACCAAGTTTGAGAAATCTATCATTACCTCAGCCAACACTCAAATTTACACGAATAGATTTTGGTTTTACATAATTTGGTCTTTAAACATTGAAGATACGAAACGGTTACAAGAAGAAGAAAGATGGATGCTGTCTAGACAATGTTGGTCTAGTGTCTGGTAATATTCTGAGGTTCGAGGTAACAAGTGCATGTATGTCTGTCTGGCCACTTCCATTTGTAAAAGATAAAGTATTTGTCTTACATGCCGACATATATAATGACGTGCGTATTAAAAATCCAAATCAAGAAACCTTATTGGAACTGTAACAGTTATATACTCCGAAAGTTGCAAATTTCACCTTTTATTTAGGAAACCATAAAAAGTCATGGTAGAGTAATTTACAAGGCCGATATACTTAGGTGGATCGGTTGGGTGGATACCACATATACACTTTTCTTTCTTTCTTTCAAAATAGACACATTAGATAATTTGTTTCGTATATATAGACCATTTTTAAAAAAATATTCAATTTTGTGCATATTTAACAAAATCATAGATAATTGTTCAAGTGTTATTGACCATGTGATCGCTTGGTTAACCACTATCCACGTCGACTAATTAAGTCGTGAATACACTGATGGAAAGGAGACAGAGAAAACATAAAATCACAATATAGATGTGTTGTTTATATAAGGGCATTTTACTCGTGGATACAATATCGTAAATTAAAAAACATAAATAATATATTATGCACACACAAAATGTAACCAAATTTATATGTTCTCATTCAAAATTGAGAAAAAATTTCCCTTAGATTTAACAAGATGTGACCACATGCACATACATTAAGTAAAGTTGCAACTCCTATTATCTTCGGAAATAATAAAGATGTTCTTTAACAAAAAATAAATAAATAATAAAGATGTTGATATGAGAAATCAAAACGTTGTGTGAACAAAGAGGTTGAAACGGTGGAGTGGTTAGCGACGGCCACCTCATTGAGATTTCCAATAAAGAGCCAGACCAAGTATGTAACTCACAACCAGGGTCGACACAAAGTTTTTTAAGCCGATACGAGACTAAAAAATCGAGGCCCTTTGAAATGTATTAAAGAAAAAAGAATACCAAGCTGCTTAAATATTCAAGTTTCAAAAGAAAAAAAATTAACAATATCTTCAAAGGTAACAAAAATCTATCAATTTTGAAAATTGACTTTCTTTTCTTTGATGTTTTGATTAGTTGTGGGTCATACTTTTCCATTCTTTCCCAACACATATCAAACAAATAAAACAGTTATTTAATTCTTTGTTATTACCAAGTAGACCCAAGACAAAAGCATTCTTGATTACACACAAAACATTATGCATTTTTAATTAAAAACATTAAAAAGGGCGGTTAAAATTTGAGGTCCTACACTAATGTTTCATATATGCATGTGTAAGGACCGATCCTCAACCTCATCAACTCCGCTCTTACTAAAATTAGTTATCATGCAGACAGAAAAAAAATCATAGACTAGAGATTCATAGGTTTATGAACATGTGATCGCTTGGTTAACCAAAGTCCACATCCATTGAGTCGTCTAACATATGCCATGATCAAATGTATCATGTTGTATGCGTTTAATATATGTCATGATCAAAAGATTTTGTATATAGACACCAAAAACCATGTTTAGCTATTCAGAGATCCTAACCATGTGATCCCTTGCTTAACTTTCATGTTTATTGAGTCGTAAATACATTATCGTGGATAGAGAGGAGATGGCGAAAAAAAAAGTCACATTATTTTTTATATAAGGTATCTCCACTCATGGATATATTATGCTAAATTTGAAAACAAAATTACATTTTATACACACTCAAAATGTGAACAATTTCCTACGTTCCTCTACGTAAATGGGCAAACAATTTCCATAGATTTTGCATTTTCTAACCAGCTTTATAATTTAAATGAAATTGAAACTCCTATTATCTTTGAGAATAGTAAAGATAGAATAGAAATCACAAACTGCAGCCAAAGCCTCAGTGAAATTTCTGAATGTAACCTTTCTCAAAGAAATACAATAGATTTCGTTTGAAAACCTCATAATGGTCGAACCTTTAGAGTTTTTAAAAGAGAAATATGGTACTTTTTTAGAAAACCGGTGAAGATAGAGAGATAAAGCTAAAACAAGTGCTGAATTAGAAAAATCATAGAATATATAAAATTAACTGGCCGGAGTTAATAGGCCAAGTCGAATGGATAATCTAAATGAAGTGTAAATAGGGTTGGTATGAAGCACTCGAATGCTTTGCAGCTAACTTGCATTGTGTAATGCATGAGGAAGCGAAAGATGCCTCATACTGTTTATAGTCTGATGCAACGTTTTTGGGTTGGCTATTGAGTTTAAACGTGGCCATAAAGCAAGAAAATTAACATAAAATCATTAGGTTACAACTACTCAAAGTTTCCAACTTACATCTTAATACTATTAATTGAGGAGTACAGATATAGAGGTAACGTTATTATGATGTGTTATATTACATGTAATGCTATTGAAAATTAGTTATAAAGGTATATATTTATTAAGGATAATTTTGACAAAAACTAATTACAATAGATAATAAAAATTGGGCTTATGAATATATACTTTTTACGTGGTCCATTATTTCAAAAATACTCTACTTACTTATGATCTCAATATTTAATGAGAATTTGTATATGTTACCAAATCATTAGTTTACTATAACAACTAACGTGATTTTTCAACATTTGTTAATATTATTCTTTTTACCTAAATTATGGATAGCATATGTACCAAAAATTTATAATAAAAATATTTACATAATTTATTATTCTTTTTCTTTTTTTATCAAAATACGCATTAAAAATATAACACTAAATATATCAAATATTATATTATTCTATAAGAAGTAGTCATGTTTATTTGGGGTAACAGAAAAAAAAATATTGTAATGAAAACGAGAGGAGAACGGGTAATTCCGGTATTGAAAAAATTTCTTATAGTATTCACGATAAAGAAACGGGATGAAAAATGATATAACGGAAAATGGATGAAAACGTGAAATTTTGGATAACTAAGATTAAGATCTTAACTCTCATTAATTTGGATAAATCTCTATTTCGGGACGAATATTTCAGAATATTTAGAAATTTTTTGAATAATATTTAGATAATTTCTCATTCATTTAAAAACGTATTAGATATTAAACAGACTATTTAGGAAATTGGTTCTCATACTCTTTCTTTTTTTCTTATTCATCTGAATAAAATAAATGATCCAAAACGGAGAATATTTAATAAATGAGACGGGATTCGGGTCGCGAAATAGCCAAACCTAATAAAAAGTAACTAAAAATATACTATTTAAGAATAAAGATAAAAAATAATACCCCGCGTTACAACGCAGTGTCAAAACCTAGTTTTTTATTTATTTGACAAGTACATATACTTTACTTTAGTTATTGCAAATAAAAGAGAAATTGTTCAAACAATCCAGCACAACACTGACGTACATTTCTATTTGTTTTCTCGCACTTGTATTAACACAATTACATCGTTTTTTATCATTCCAACGATACATGCATACCACTTCAATCGCACGATCTTCCACCGGCTCAACATCCTTATACCCTACTCCATGTCCACTTTTTAACAAGAGTGTTTGTTGTGTCAATATGAATCTGATGCTGTCCATTAAATGCACCAAAATAAAGTCTTTTTACGGATAAGTTTTATATTTCTTTTTTTCCGTATAATTTAATATTTTAATAATAATCACAAAGAGGTCATTTGAGTGAATCGAGTTACTATATGATTCAATGATTCAAAAAGGACAAGTCGGTGAGGCTAAAAAAAAACCCAAGTCGGTGATCGTGACATGACATGAGCCTTAGCAAGAGCCTCGTGAGAGAATCTGTGATTGTAAATTCTCTACGTGATTCTCTTCCAAATACTTTACTCTTATCTCATTCTTTCTTTGGTCATTAGGGGGTCATGGAGTAAACTTTAGAGATGATCTTACTTCACTCGGATATAAAATTTGGTTACTACGGTTTATATCGGTTTGGGTTAGATTTTTTATGGGCTTATACAGGGACGTTTGCAAGTTGGAAGTGTATGTGTAGGGTAAACTAGAGTATCTTATCTATAAAAAAACGTTGTGGTCTTCTATTATTTGCCCTTTTAAATATTTATAAGATTGTAAATGATGAAACCAAATATCCAAATTCGGATAAGTTTCTCTTATTGTATTAATACGTTATGTATACGTACAATAATTTTGACTTTTTGAGTTAGAATCAAGTAACCGTATTGTTCAATAGTTAGCACTTGTTAAATTAAAGCTTTTTTTTCAATCCATAAACATATTCTCACTTTGATGATATATAAATAAGACCCGGTCATGAGATTTGAGAGACTCAGAACCTAAAAAGAATTTGTGGCTCATTTTGGTTAATTTTTTTTAGAAATGTACTCATGACCGGTTCTATATACACTGATCATAAAAAGTAGATAGATATATAATAGATTAGTCTAGATAATGAGATCCCGGTGACCAAAAAAATGAACAATTTAATATGTCTGAAATTTATATATGTATACAGAAATGTACAAAAATATGTGTAATGTAGAAATGGAGAACAAACTCATAAGATATTGAC
Organism: Euclidium syriacum; assembly: GCA_900116095.1. Taxonomy (NCBI): domain Eukaryota; kingdom Viridiplantae; phylum Streptophyta; class Magnoliopsida; order Brassicales; family Brassicaceae; genus Euclidium; species Euclidium syriacum. Next base: position 16,840,046 of record FPAK01000003.1, read on the forward strand.
TTGGAGTCGTGGTTCAAAATAATCAACTTGACCGGTGTGTGACCCCACTTCCATATAAAGAGTATCTACAAGACTCCAACCAAATCAAATCATGGAGATAGATTCTTCTTTGTTTTCTTCTTTCTCCCTATCTCCAAAAATCCATATTCCTAATGTCCATTTCCTCATTCGTTCACCGGTGAATTTCCTCATTACAAATTTTGTTACATAACTAACAAAATTGATTCAAGGCACCAACTATTCAAAGCATCATCACATTACATTAACCTATTATGCAATTATGTTTTCTTAATTATATAAAAAAAAATCTTTGTTTTGTACTTGTTGACGAAATGGATCAACAAGTTGTTCATTTCGTAATTTTCATTGACCAACGACAACAACTATTTGTATTTGTTTCATAGTCGCATGTTCAACCACATATTTGGATGATAAATTTGAAGGACTAACAACTTGGGCGATAGGTCTCAGAGACTAATAACTAGGTTATGATATCTCATGCTGAAAGTGCGAGTGAACTAGAATCAATATTTAAAATACATGGACCTTTGTCAATCAATTTTGAATTAAAAATTACTATGAAAACTAGCATGATATCAAAATCAAGTTTGATCCAAATAGTATTATTGTTTCTAAAGTGAAATTCAATTCGATATAAAATTATAAAAATCATTATTCAAAAGGACGGGTAAAAATCTCACATAAAATGAAACAATATTAATGTACTTCATTCATTTTAAAATATAAGCGGATTTTGATAAATGTGTGTATATTTAAAAAAACTTCAGTAAAATAACATTTAATACTAGAAAAAAATGAACAAATCATCAAATATACGACATAATTCAAAAGTCTGAACTATTAATAATCAAATTTTGATAAAATAAACTATTAATTTAATTTAAAATTTACATAGAAAATTACAAAACATCTTATATTAAAGCAGGTAAAGCATCTTATTTTATTAAATAGAGGAGTATCGACGACTTAACTCAAAAACATGATTTTAATAATTACACAAATAAGTTAACAGTTCGACAACCGACATGTTTAGATTAGGTCAATGATATTCGTTGAAGCGAGGTTGAACATGTTTGATTCACGAGGTAACAACGAACAATCAAAGTATGTCCTTCAAAAGCTATTTAAAGGTTCTAACTTTATTCTCCTAACGTGTTGAATGTTGATATAAATAGTTAAAACTTATCAAATGTGAGCCCACGGCTCCATATTGTTTGGTATATGCATAGGTCACCCCATCGTGGACATGTGCTCTCCTCATTTTAATGGATGTCATGCAAATTGGCTGCAAAAACAAATCTAGTTATTAAATTATATATGTGGGAGCAACCATGCAATCTCAAGGAGTTTAGACAGTGTGTTCCAACCAAAAACAAGAATTCATAATTTTTGGAAAAGAAACTAATATAAATATAGTAAATAAAGTTTTTAGACATCAAATCTAACAAAATATTATAGCTACAAAAATTTAAAATTAAATAAATAATAATAATAACTTAATAAGTCAAAAAATATTTATCAAAGTAAATTTTATTTCTTCTAGCAATTAAATGTTTTACATGGATAGAAGCTTTGTGAAGTATTAGAAAAAAATTCGCTTGGAAAACTATTAATTAAATTTAGCATTTTCTTACATCAAACGTACAACAATTTTGGGTAAACTCGTTTCTATTAGAATTTTAGTTTTTATAATTAAATTATTCAAGAGCTATATATAGGTTGGTAATAAATTATAAGGTTTTTCTATATTGGATGACACAAAATTAAAATTTCGATATATATTTGTTTCACAAAAGATATTATTATCTTGTCATTCTTTTTAACAAATATAAACATTTTTTTCCTTATTCTGTTGAAGAATGTTTCTTTCGTATGAAAAAAAAATCATAAATGAACTGGATAATGTGTGTATACAAAATTTTGAAAACTATCAACGATCATATATAATATATATTTTTTTGCATAAAATTTCTTCTTTTATATTTTCTGATGGTATTGACTAAGAAAAAGAAAGTCATTGGATAATACCCTTTATTTTATTTTTTTTTAAAGACTTTGGATAAGGTAGTTAGGAGTTCCATCTTTAGTGGAGATTATTGAAAACGATGAACTTTGAGCCATACAAGAAAACTGAATTTTGATCCAGGGAGAGTCGAGAATCATGCGAGGGATGGGTTTTGTGGATGAGATATATGCTAATATTTGTTCCTAATTTTATTTTTTGCCAACATATATGATAATTGGAAAAAAAAATGAAATTTTGATAGATATGGGTGTTTTGAGCTTGTTGTGAGTTGTGAGCTGTGAGCTTTTGATTCAATAAGGATTTTGCAAGTAGACAGACATCATTGCACAAAACCTTCCCCTCATGATCCATTTGTGTGTAGGGACTTACTTTTGCCAGATTAGATTATACATTTCTACAAATCTTTACTCTGGCCCCACTCTCCCACATGCACTTCTCTCTCTACCCTCTTTCTCTCTCTTAAACCTCCCCTATTTATGCCACCCTTTGAACATTCCTCCTTACAACTCCACTCAAACCAAAAATAGAAGACACTTCTTTCTACAGCACAACTAAAGGCTAAAGACAAGTTGAAGGATAGAGAGATATGGCCATGGAAGTGTCTATGGAGCTTGAGCTTGATGATGATGTCTTCTTTGCAGATATAAGCAAACAACTCAATCTCTTAATCACAGATGACGATGAACAAAACCCTATCTCACTTTCATCTTCTGTCTCTTTCCAGGTTTGTCCAAATTATAACCCCTCTCTTACTCTCTCTTTCTCTTGTTATTAGTGGACTAATGGTGATATTTGAAAAAAAAACAGGGTTTGTTCAGAGAAAACTACCAAACCTCAGCAACAACACCATACATGATGTACCATGAACAAATCAATTACAACAACTTAAGAGATCAGAGCAAAGGAACAGGAGTTTTCATCCCAAGATGTTCTCAGCCAAGAAGAAGACCTAATCATAATCATCAGAAGAAGCAAGGGAGATCCAGTTCCTTTGTCCCCAAGCAACAGTTTTCTCATCATCATGTTCATGACAATAACTACAACTCCAAAACTCTCAACAATAACCAAGAAACCATCACAACCCTTCATCATCATCATGCTTCTATTAACCAAAGAAAAACCTATAGAGATGCAGCTCTCTTCACTTAGTCTCAAAATCAAGATTCAAATTATATAAGACATGTATTTGTGTCATTAATTAATTCATATATTATTGATAATTTTATAGATTTTATGTTTGTAAAATCAGCAAAATAATAAGAATGTAAGGAAGAAAAATCATCAATCTAAAGGGACTTGGTGTGATTTATGTAAACAGTCTACAGAGATTAACTTTCTCTAATTATTTTGAATTAAATGATATTAATCCTAAACAATCCTAATTAATCTCGATGAGGAAAAGTCCCATGTGAGATTGGAAAATCTTCCATGTCAGGTCCAAAACCAATCAATCTCTTTGGGGACCTCACATTCACAGAGTTACAGTTAAGTTGGCAACAATGTTTGAACAGACCCAAAAAAAAGGTCAGATCTAGAGAGAAAATAAACTGTCACAGACTCACACCCACATGCCTACATGCCCATCACTCTTTTTTTCTTTCTTTCTATTTTAGTATTTTAAATTATTATTTTTATTAAACAAACATGGAAATATATGTATATTCTTTGATATAATTCCTTTTTGAATAATTAAAAATTCACAATCTAGACATTTATATGGAGCAGAGCTGTATGTTTTCTGTCAACTAGCTGTATTACTTAAACTGATTATTTAAAAGTCTAATAAAGCATTAAGTGAAAGTAATCAGTACAAATCTGCTTTCTTACAACTTGCCACCGTACGAACTCAGCATTATGTAGTCTGTCTCCAACTCTTTTCACATTCCCTTGTGAAAACAACTGGTTTCAGGAATAAAAAATAATTTAATCTTTCACAAAATGTGTAATAGCATGTAGATTCAGACATAATATATGTAATGGTCTTTTTAATTTATCTTTTGAAATGTTGTTTACTATATTTGATATTGGTGAAATCATACATAAGAGGGTTTAAAATTAAGTGTTATTCAACAAAAACTTTAAACAATTTACAATTCTTAAAAGCTATTTAATCATAGAGGAATCATATAGTAAATTGTAAACATATATATCCTAGATTGTAATTGGTAACACTCCAAAATAACAGAAGAGTTTACCAGAAGATAATTTTTGTATGGGGAAAAAACAAATTAATCAAAACATAGATCAATATTCATAGTTCATAAGAGTGATTAGAGCCAGAAATTTCAAACGGCCGGTTCAGATAGAAATCCTTAACCGATTTTTTGGTTCGGTGGTTTTCTCTGTATTTGATTTACAGTCTTTTGTTTTCTCCAATGTTGACGGAACTTCACATCGCCGAGCTTGTCACGAGATCCATGGCGGCCATTTCTCCTCTCTTGCTTTTATTCCTCATTCCCGTTGTCCCACTCTCGATTCTAGCTATCTTGGCCCTAATCGTACGTCCTCGTCCCACCAGAATCCCCATCAAGTCCCGTCATGTATTCATCACCGGCGGATCTAGCGGCATCGGTCTTGCCCTAGCCCACCGCGCCGCATCCGAAGGCGCTCGCGTCTCAATCCTCGCTCGCTCCGCTGGTAAGCTCGAGGAAGCCAAGCAATCCATCAAACTCGCCACTGGTATCGAAGTCGCTACGTACTCCGTCGACGTTCGCGATTACGACGCCGTGTCTAAGGCGATAGACGAATCGGGGCCGATCGATGTGTTGATTGTAAATCAAGGTGTGTTTATAGCAAAGGAGCTGGTGAAGCATAGCCTAGAGGATGTCAAATTTACGATTGACGTGAATCTCATGGGAAGCTTCAATGTAATTAAAGCCGCCTTGCCTGCCATGAAAGCAAGGAAAGATCGTGGACCTGCCTCCATATCTCTCGTCTCCTCTCAGGCCGGTCAGGTTAGTTTTTGAAACTTCCACACCTCTGATTCATAGTCTTTAGGGATTATAGTTTCTTCTGGATTTTATATTTAAGTGCAAGGTTACTTTATGTAAGTGCAATCATGTGGTTCTTGAGTAATGCAGTTACACACATAGCTTGATGATGGATGCTTTTGAATGTTTCAGGTGGGTATCTACGGTTATGCTGCGTATTCAGCAAGTAAGTTTGGGCTTCAAGGTTTAGCACAATCACTGCAACAAGAAGTAATTGCTGATGATATTCATGTCACTCTTATTTTTCCTCCTGACACTGATACACCCGGATTTGAGGAAGGTAAAACCCAATACCAGAGAAGCTTTGATGTTTTTTAGAGTATATAATATAAGTATAGCACATGAAAAGTAGCTAGGGTTAGGTACTGGCTGTAATGAGTTTCCTTATATTAAGCGGATAATAAACAATTAAATGCATCAAAAGAGTTGGAGACAGAGTACATAAGGCTGTACCATATGGTTGGGAGGTATGAAGACATAAAACTATTTATTGATGTAGTTGTTATTATGAGATCAAATCTGTGCCCTTCTCTTGTCTGAATAATTGTGTACTCTATCAAACACGTAGCTGGTTGGTATTTTCCTCTTTATTACTAGATTTCCAGCTAGGAGAAATTGATAGAGTTATGTACTGAGGACTGAGTAGTGAATTTGATAGTGTTTAGAATGAAGTTTCTGCGTGAACAAGGGATGCATAAGGGAGAATAGTTTATCTTCCAATAGAATCTAACATTTTCATTTAAAAACGTCTTTTTCCTCTCCGCAAGACTATAAATTTACATCTGGAACAATCTCTGGTCCTGAGAATGAAGTTGAAGATGATGATGATAAGAGTTTATTTGATTTTTTCATTGTTTCCTTTCTCAGAACAGAAGAGCAGACCTGAGGTGACTGCCATAATAGCTGCGTCCTCTGGTTCAATGAAAACAGAGGAAGTAGCCAGAAAAGCTATGGATGGCATCAAAGCGGGAAAGTTCACCGTCTCATGCAACTTTGAAGGATTCTTACTGTCTCTTGCGACAACTGGCATGTCCCCTCAGAGATCATTTTGGCTTGCCTTTCTTGAAGTTATAACCGCAGGGCCTATAAGATTAACCGCTCTCTTTTTCCAATGGGATTGGTATAATGCCATTGAGAAATGGAGCAAAACCAAAACCAGAACTAAATAGTAAGTGCCTAATCCCCAATCAAGCTGTTAGTTTCGTCAGCAATTATTGGTTCCTCTTCTGCTTTATCCGTTACTCTTTTCGCTTTGCTCATTTGGCTTCTCTTTTGTAATTTCAGAGAGATAGATGTGTGAACTTGCTCACTGATGGGCACTTGAATCTACTACCACACGCGGCTAGTCGAATATTTTTGTTGTATTGTAACTTCTCAAGATCCATGAAGATCTTAGGAAAAGTTCTTGCTTCTTTTTTTTTTTTGTCTTTTGTAGAGAATCTAAAGAAATACTTTGAACGATACACACTATTATTAGTATTACTTGATCAAAAAGTGAATGTCTTTTTTCACAATTTGATAGTTTTCGAAAGAATGGAAGATTGAGCTAAACAGTTTAAGAACTAAAAACCAAAACTTGAGATTTTTCTCTGAGACGCAAAGGCAAAGCCATATAATATAAGCCACATAACAATGTGGGCTGTTCAGGAGATCTTAAACAGCGCGCAGTTTGACTCGTTTAGTGCAAACGGCAAGGTTTTCTATTAGAAAGGGCATTGAGAAGAGAAGGCTGAAGCAGGAGTGCCATTAACGTTGTTCTCGGTCTCATTTCAACGATGGCGATGTCTATTCTGAAGCTAAGAAATTTGTCGGCGGCTGGTAAAAGTAATCCGATCGGAGTTTTCTCGAGGGCATTCTCAAAGCTCGCGGAGGGAACCGACATAACTTCGGCGGCTCCCGGCGTTTCTCTCCAGAAAGCTCGAAGCTGGGACGAAGGCGTTTCCTCCAAATTCTCCACCACGCCATTAACAGATATCTTCAAGGTTAGAATCTCTTTTCTGGATTTCCGATTCTAGAGGAATTTCAATTTCTGACTTAATGTTGTGGGTATTGTTGCAGGGGAAGAAAGTCGTCATCTTTGGACTCCCTGTAAGAAAGATAACCATCCATCTATCTATTTTCATCTTTCTATGTCTTGATCAGGTTTCTGAGTTGTAAGTTTTTATGTGCAGGGAGCTTACACGGGAGTTTGTTCACAGCAGCATGTGCCTAGCTATAAGAGTCACATTGATAAGTTCAAAGCCAAAGGCATTGATTCTGTTATCTGTGTCTCTGTCAATGATCCTTATGCTATAAACGGTTGGGCAGAGAAGATTGGTGCCAAAGACGCTGTAAGTTCATAGATGCTGGTTTTTGCTTCATTTTTGCAACATAACATATATTATTCGGTTCCTGGTTTGGTTTGTTTGTGTAAGAGTTAAGTAATGAAGATGGATCTTTTATGAATCTTCTAACTCCTCTTAGTATGAAAGTCTTGTTGAGTTTATGATAGTCGTCTATCTGCTCTTACTTGCACATCAATAGATGATAAATCATTTGATTCTACGATTACAAGGACTTCCCTCATAAGAAATTTCATAGAACTTGATATGGAATAGCATTACAATATCTCTAGCTTTCTCTGTGCTAGGAATTCGAGGTTTACACTTTGTTCCTTTGCGTGTTTGTCATATCAGATTGAGTTTTATGGAGATTTTGATGGGAAATTCCATAAAAGCTTAGGGCTAGACAAGGATCTATCTGCTGCATTGCTCGGGCCTCGCTCTGAGAGGTAAACACCACTTGCAAAGTCCATTTGTAGAAATTCCATATCCTTTAAACCATTAATCTTATGATTGGTTGGCTTGTAATGTCGATGGTGCAGATGGTCGGCGTATGTAGAAGATGGTAAAGTTAAGGCCGTGAACGTGGAAGAAGCACCGTCTGACTTCAAGGTGTCAGGGGCAGAAGTTATCTTAGGACAGATCTAACAAGTGTTTCCAGAGTTAATGTTCTTTTTCTGAGTTGCAACTGAAAATAAAGTTTGATCCGGACATGTTTGAGGATCACACCAGCTCACAACTTTACTCTTTTGTTTCCACTGTTTCAATATCATTTTACGTTGAGGTGAAAAGCATTAGCTGTTCCTTTGTGGCTTCTCAGGAAATGCAAATCTAGATCATAATATAAAGTATAAACCAATTCGGATTACAGACATTGCTGATAGATTTGTGTTAGCTCGTCAAGATTCATGCCGTTGGTTTTCGTAGGGAATTTAAAGAAGTCATATGCTGATCAAAAAGTGAGTTTCTACAAGGCAAAGATGAAACAAACAGTGAAAACCAAATTTGGGATTTGGCCTAAAAAACGGAGAATTGAGTGCGTGCCGTTTAAACCAACGCCTAGTTTGACTCGATTATTATGAAACGGCATTTGTTTACAAAAATTTGTTGAGGAGATCTTATTGGGCTTAGCCCGTATGAAGAAAAATGGAATGTGTAGCCCAAAGAGAGAAATGTTCACCCTAAACCCTCTCGTGTGACTCCTCCTCTCCCTCCCCCACTGCTTCCTTCAACTCAGAGCCGGCGAAGCTAGCCGTCCGATCCACCGCACCTCACCGCCGGAGGGTAAGCTTGAAATCCCTCTTTCTCATATTCCTCTCTCGTTTAAAACTGTCGCTTTCATATCGTAGATCTACGATTCATGGATCCCATTCTTTGATTTTGGGACTGTGATGATAATAACTCACGAATTTACTAGGTTTTGATCTTTGGGGTTTAATCGGAAGAGCAGTCTGTAGCATTATAGATTGTGAAACAGTTTTTCGTTAGACTAATAAATCCAATTAATTTTTGGGCTCGTAGTGCTATTGACGCGAAAATCGATCTTACGAATCTCTGCTTGCTTCCGAAATGTCATTTTTATCCACCATTTTGCTCCACTGATCTTGTGAGAAACTCGTATATGTATTTGATCTTCAAAGAAACGTTTGCCTTAAGCCTAAATTGATACAATAGAAATCTGTTCTTGAGAGGATTATGGAGTTAAGCACTAATTTATTCAGATACGGATATATTGATCATTCTGTAAGCATAATCAGTCTCATTCTGAGATTTTGATTTCTTTGCATTGTAAAATAACATCATTTATTAATTCTATTAGCTAAAGATGTTGTCATTTCTCTGACAGGAGAGTTTACTGTTGCTGTTCTCTGAAGATTGTTGGTTTCATGAAATGATCTTTGGTTGAAGTTGTATGGTAGTAGAGGAATATTAGTCATGAAGCTTGTTTCACTCCTCAGAAACGTTCGTTCTCAAACCAAAGTAAACTGGTCTGTGCAAGTCCGTTTCTTGCAGCAAGATTCTGTCTCGCAACCTAAACCCAGGAAATACAAGTACCCATCAGTTTATGATCCTTATGGTCCGAGACCAGAACCGTCAAGCAAAATCATGGAGTTAGCCGAGCGTATAGCTGCATTATCACCTGAAGAACGAAGTCAGATCGGTCCTGCACTTAATGAGCACCTGAGGCTTCCAAAACAAGAGATGATTTCATCGCAAGGAATGAGTATGGGAGCAAAACAAGATGGTGGAGCCGGAAAAGCAGAGGAGGTTAAGGAGAAGACGGCATTTGATGTGAAGCTTGAGAAGTTTGATGCAGCTGCTAAGATCAAAGTGATAAAAGAAGTGAGAACGTTCACGAGTTTGGGATTGAAAGAAGCTAAAGAGCTTGTTGAGAAAGTCCCTGCTGTGCTTAAACAAGGCGTTACCAAGGAAGAAGCTAACGAAATCATAGCTAAAATCAAAGCTGTAGGTGGAGTCGCAGTTATGGAGTGAGTCCATTTGATACTTCCATTGTTTTTTTCTTTTATTGTAATAACAAAATCAATTAAACATTGAGTTGCAAGAACTTGACTTTTAGTTTCAAAATTTCAATTTTTTTGTTTGTTTTCCGCAAGTGAATTTGCCAAGTTGTGATTTTTAGGTCTCAACCAAAGTGTTTAACAATGGCGTGTTAGCTTTTGTGCCAAAGGTTTAATAATGTTGTTGCTTTCTTTGCAATGGCTTATTTTTTGTTCTTAGCCATATATCAGAAAACGATGTCGTTTAGGATGAGAGGGGGACCTTAGCACATGCCCTTTAAATGGTCGACGCAAAGTCCATATCCAAATCGTACTGACAAGAAGAATCAAACAACTTAAGAGTAAAAGCTAAGCAACTAGTTCTCTCTCACTCTCCTTTATCAAATAAAATAAAACCCAAATCATCAGAGAGTTCTTGAAACCAGTTTCAATGGCGATCCAGAAGCTTCCACTTCTCCTCCTCCTCTCCATCATCCTTCTCTTCCTCAATCGCCCTGTTCTTAGCGACACCGGTAACTTTCTCTCTTTTTCCTGCTCTCTGTTTAGAATGTTTAGATCTGGTCTGAAATCTTTAGGATCTGTTCACTTCATTAGATCTTTTACGATGTTTACTGAAGGATTAATGAATTTGTGTGTGTTTGGGGTTGTTTTTGCAGATGAAGAAGACGTTCTTTTCACAGGCATCAACAGTTACAGAACATCACAGAATCTAACAACCTTAACCAAGAACGAAAACGCAGAGTGTCTCGCCGACGAAATCGCAGACCAGTTCAAGAACAGGCCTTGTACCAACGACACTGGCTCATTCACTGTACCTGGAACCGAACCACAGTTCAAAGATTACCCTAGAATCCTAGCTAAATGTCATCTAAACGTCTCCGACACAAGAGACGGTTCGATTATGCCTGCCTGTGTTCCTCGTTTAGACCCGACCCTTGTCCTCACCAACTTCACGAAATCACAGTACTCGTCGAGTTTGAACGATACAAAGTTTACAGGGATGGGTATTGGTACAGAAGATGATTGGATCGTTGTGGTCTTCACTACAAGCACACCAGAAGGAAGCTTTTCGACGGATACAGATACAAAAGATGATGATGATGGTTCAAGTGGCTTCATCAGTGTTGGCTTTGTTAATTATTTGCTATTTTTGATTTGTTTCTTCCTTTATTAAGTTATCTGAAATGTTTTTTTTTGTTGTTTTTACTTTTCAGTTATGCCTCAAACAATCTCTTCTTTAGACTGTATCAAGAATAAGTTTTGTTTGTGATAGTTGTTATTGCTTCTTCACTTTATTCCCCTTACCAAAATATCATTAGTCATATATGTTTTGAATATTGTAGCTACCAAATTATTGGTGCCAATTTTGGAATGGATATTTAAACAAACAAAAATATAACTTAACTAACACTCTTGCCTTGTCTAACTAAAGAATAAAATAAAATAGTTATTCATTTTTATTTGGCTATTATGAATTTTATTTTATCTATCACAAATTGGATTAACTGAATAATATTTAATTTAACTTTTTGTTTTCTGTTTTCAACAATATTTAATTTGAACTTAACGCTTATTTTTAACAAAAAAAAAAAAAAAAAAAAACTTAACGCTTATTGCATGTGAATAGGACGTATTTAAATAATTTGTCGGTGTTAGGTGGATATAGACAACATCATTCAACGACCGACATCATCAGGAATATTTGACACGTGCGAACTTTATGCAAGTCCAACACTTATGTACAGACGTAAGGGCCCAATAACTAAGGCCCATTAACGAAAAGGGTAAAAAATTTTGAATTTGTTGAAGGGGTTCAACGGAAAATCACTAAAACTTGCCTTTAATTTTGAAAACAGATCGAGTTTCTCTTTCCCTCCTCGAAAGTTCCTTCCATCCACACATCACGAAGTCCTGATGAGTAATAATCTTCACTGATCTACACATTCGCCGCAACGAACTCACAATTAAATGCAGGATATTCTTGGATCGGTTCGCCGATCCTTGGTTTTCCGGTCCTCTTTGGCCGGAGATGATGGTAGCGGCGGCGGAGGAGGTCTCAGCGGATTCGTCGGGAAGATTAACTCCAGTATCCGTAGCTCTCGAATCGGACTGTTCTCCAAGTCGCCTCCAGGTCTTCCTATGCCTAGAAAGGAAGAAACGCCGTCGATTCGGTGGAGGAAAGGGGAATTAATCGGCTGCGGCGCTTTTGGGAGGGTTTACATGGGGATGAACCTCGATTCCGGCGAGCTTCTTGCAATTAAACAGGTCAATTTGAAATTACTAGTTCCATTTATCCTTCAATTGCTCTTATTTATGACTTTAATTTGCGCTGCTGATTTGTGACCATTTTACATGATGATAGGTCTTAATCGCTCCCAACAGTGCTTCGAAGGAGAAGACTCAGGTGAGTTTCATCACTGTGCTAGTCTCTATTTTCAATTTACGGTCTCAATTTTGTGTTAAGTTTCCCTTTTCGATAAATCTGTTCCCATTTTGGTAACAATTTTTTTTTCCACTTTTGAATCCTTGTTTTAGGGTCACATCCGAGAGCTTGAGGAAGAAGTACATCTTCTCAAGAATCTTTCACATCCAAACATTGTTGTGAGTAGGCGAATCCATTTAGCTCTTTTGAGATATATTTAATGTCTGGGTTCGCATGCAATTCCCCTTATTATCTTGATATTGTACAGAGATATTTGGGTACTGTAAGAGAGAGTGATTCGTTGAATATCTTGATGGAATTTGTTCCCGGTGGATCGATATCATCTTTGTTGGAAAAGTTTGGATCTTTTCCTGAGCCAGTAAGTCCTGATTATACCTGAAATTTCCTAAACTTTGTGTTTGAGCTTCACTGGCGATTAATGTTGTGCTGAACCGTTTTGAATAGGTAATAATAATGTACACAAAGCAGCTTTTGCTTGGTTTGGAGTATCTTCATAAAAATGGGATCATGCATAGAGATATTAAGGTACTTAATTTCCCTCTTTCCAAGATGTGTCAATGGTTGCTAAAAAAATCCTCTGTAACTCTTGTCACATTCTTACAGGGGGCAAATATATTGGTCGATAACAAAGGATGCATCAGACTCGCAGATTTTGGTGCTTCCAAGAAAGTTGTAGAGCTAGTATGATTGCGCTTCTCCATCTCTTCATTCATATTTCAATATGTTGCCTCTCTCTTCATTTCTCTAAAACTTGTGATTGTTATATGCTTACAGGCTACTATAAATGGTGCCAAATCTATGAAGGGAACGCCATATTGGATGGCTCCTGAAGTCATTCTCCAGACAGGTCATAGCTTGTAAGTATCTTGCCCCATCTCTTACTTTCTCCATACTTCTAGGGTCGCCAGATGATATACTTCATATGTTCTGGGTAGTGAAGATGAGTTCTCATTAGTTCTGCCCTGTGTATTGAAACTTTCTTTCTGACCCTTTTCCTAAATCTGAAGCTCTGCTGATATATGGAGTGTTGGATGCACTGTGATTGAGATGGCTACGGGGAAGCCTCCCTGGAGCGAGCAGTATCAGCAGGTAAACAGATCCACTGGGTATAAGGAGGCTTTGGAATATCATTGCTGCATACTACGAAGCTGTATTTATTTTAGAAAACTAAGAAGAACTAAGAACTTTTTTTTTTTCCAGTTTGCAGCTGTCCTTCATATTGGTAGAACAAAAGCTCATCCACCAATTCCAGAAGACCTCTCACCAGAAGCTAAAGACTTTCTATTGAAATGCTTACACAAGTAAGCCATGAGTTTTTCTTTCTGTCTTTTATTAAGAGATAGCTTCTGCAAAGATCAATGACCACATTTCCATTCAAGTGAGCATTTATCTCCATTCTCCTATTTATAAGAGCAATGACATTTGCAGGGAACCAAGCTTGAGGCTCTCTGCATCCGAATTGCTTCAGGTATTGTGAATCTTAAGTTTACTTCATTTCTTTCAGTTATGAAAATGGTCATTACGCTTAAGGCACAATACTAAGTGATTTTTGTTCCTTATCTGGCTGAAATCTGCTTTAACATTTGTAGCACCCATTTGTCACCGGAGAGCACAAGGAACCTTATCTATCTTCCCGTGATTCCCTTATGGTTAGTACATAAAGCAGTAAACTTCGTTCTGGCTCTTCAAGCGTCTAACTTCCTTTTTTATATCAGGAATTCGGAAACTCAGTAGCCACACAAGGACTGAATGTTAGGAGTTCGTAAGTTTCTCTTTGCTGCTCTTGTTTTCTATGTATTTTCTTACTATCCATGAATTTTGATCTCTTGAATTCTTGTTTGACTTTCCCTATTGTTCCAGAATGAATTCTTTGATCAGGATGTCAACCTGTTCAGGCTTGAAGGATGTCTGTGAGCTGGGAAGCTTAAGGAGTTCCATTATACAACCAGAAAAGTCAAATAACTCAGGATTCTGTTGGCGAGATGGCGACTCTGATGACCTTTGTCAAACCGACATGGATGATCTCTGCAACATTACATCACTCAAAAACAATGTTCTGTCACAATCCACCAATTTAAACAAGGTTGATAAATCTATCCTCCAGATTCCAAACATGTCTATTGATAACAGTTATACTAACAGTGGGATTTTTGACTTTGAACAGAGTTTTAACCCCATGTGTGATTCCTCGGATAACTGGTCTTGTAAGTTTGATGAAAGCCCAGAAGTGATGAGAAGTAAATCAAACTTGCTTTCTTACCAACCTCCTGAACTCAAATCTGAAGTTCCATGTGATGAGGAAACCAGCTTAACATTTGCGGGTAGCTCTTCCGTTGCAGAGGATGATTATAAAGCCACAGAGTTGAAAATAAAATCATTTTTAGATGAAAAGGTAAGGCCTTTCTTCCCATTGTCAATACTGTCTTGTCCTAATCAACTCCTCTGCAACTGTGGCTCTTCTTTGCTTTGTCAACTTAGAATTTCAAATTCATCGAGGTTTTGTGATGACATCTTCTGATTTTTTAGTCGGTTTATCTGTTTTGTCAAGGCTCAAGATTTGAAAAAGTTGCAGACACCTTTGCTCGAAGAATTCCACAACGCAATGAATCCAGGAACACCACAAGGTGCACTTGGAGAGACCAATAGCTACAAATTACCAAACCTACCAACTATAAGTAGGTCACCGAAACGACTTCCGAGTAGACGACTCTCAGCAATCAGTGATGCAATGCGTAGCCCAGTCAAAAGCTCAAAACGTGCAATGAACACAAGCAGAGTGATGCAACCAGGAGCTGAATCACCAAGTCAAGTCAACGAGTCGACCAAAACTAATAGCCGTTGGTGAGTTTAGCTAGCTTGTAAAGTTATCCGGAAAAATTGGTTTTTTCTTTGGTGTTGTTAATGATGTTTCTTCCTTGTTTGAATCAATCAGTTTTTCAGAGGTAAGACGGAAATGGGAAGAAGAACTCTATGAAGAGCTTGAGAGGCATCGAGGCAAGTGTTTCTTCTTTAAGCTTCAACAACATTTTTAGTAAAGGTTTTGAATTTTCTTTAAAATCCTTTTTTTTTTTTGTAAAACTCTGTGCAGAGAATATGCGACATGCTGGTGCAGGAGCGAAGTCTCCATTATCAGCTCATAAAGGATAGTAGAGAAACGGCTTAAGATGAGAACTGTATGTTTCTTTCTTATGTTAATTAACCCCAGATTACTCTTTCTATAATTATTATTTTTTTGGTGGGGTAATTTTCATTTAATATATGTAGATAGTTCTTAAACGATTCATAGTATTATTATTATGTATCTTTAGGGTTACACTTAAAGATTGCATCAGCCATCTTAGAGCTTGTTTGTGATGTTTGTTGTTCGATGATAAAATATAGTTATTTTCTAGTCTAACATAAACATAATCCGGATCGGCAAAGAAGAAATAGCTACCAAAATAAAACCATATCTATATCGGTTTGGGTCAAAGCCACTAATTAAGGTCATAAAACAAATAAGAGCCTGAAAATCTCCATCAGATTCCAATACGGCAAATACGATTCCGTTTAACGAGATGGAGACTGGCATGGTGTCCAAACAATTTCCGGATGTTGTCGATACCGTATAATATCATTGTTGGTCTTTCAAGAGAAAGACCCCAAGCAATGACTCGGACATCCTCAGGGAAACCCATAGGTAGAAGCATTTCAGGTCTCAACATTCCAGAGTTTCCAATCTCCACCCACTTCTTTAAACCTTCATGGTAACCAAAGATCTCCATGCTTGGTTCCGTGTAAGGATTGTAAGCTGGCTTGAACCGTAGGTTCGACATACCTAATCGCGAAAAGAACTCTTTTAACACACCAGTCAAGTCTCCCAACGTAAGCCCCCGGTCATATATCAAACCTTCGATCTGATGAAACTCTGCCAGATGGGTTCGATCAACAGCCTCGTTTCTGAACACACGGTCAATCGAAAAATACTTCTTGGCGACGAAAGGTTTCTTCTGTGCTAGCGCGTAAAGCATCCTAGAAGAGACAGCTCTTGTGTGAGTACGAAGAAGATTCTTGTTTGCTTCTTCTCTTTTCCAATCGTAATCATAACCTCTCGATCCATATCCACCAAACTCATGAACACGTTTCACCTTCTCAACGTAATCTTCCGGTAGTGTCTTTGTAGTTGAAGGAGATTTTAGATAGAAAGTATCGTGTGAATCACGAGCAGAATGTTGCTGAGGCTGGAACAATTCATCGAAGTTCCAGAAGCTGCTCTCAACGAAGTTGTTCGTTGGCATCTCTTCAAACCCCATCTGAACAAATATGTCTTTGAACTGCTTTCGAACCTTGAGAAGCAGGTGAAGGTGACCGGTATGATCAAGAGGCGTTCCTTTAGCGTTCAAGTTATACTCCTTAAAGTCTAACTCTTGCCAGTTTCGTAGATTTTCTCGAGTCAAATCAGTGGCTAGTTTCTTTCTCTCGGGAGCGTAATTAGGAGCTTTCTTTACGGAAAATCTTTTCTTTACGGACTTTATGAGGTTTCTTGCTTCGAGAGATTTGATACTGTCTTCATCAATTTATTTTCCTTCTTGTATTTGTAAAAGGAGCGTTTTCACTTTGTCTTCTACGTTGTGAACATTCCTTGAGACTAATTGCTTTTCCAATTTCACCCAGTTGTTTTTACAAGCATGTGCACATCCAAACTTCCACTTGTCTTTGTCTTCATTAGATTCTGAAGGAGCTATCTTTTTCTTGAGCTCTTTTATTGATATGCTTCCCTTTTCTGGCACTGCTGAGAAAAGCTGTACCTCTGGTGATCCTTGTGCAGCATATTTCTTCCTTTCGTCTCTCAAAACCCATGTCCCTCCTTCGATTTTCTCAGCATGAAAACCATCGAGTCTGTCAAAGTTGTGCTCGGCTGAAAATTCAACCGAATCCTTGATCTCTTCATTGTTTTGCAGAAACCCTAGTATCGCCTCTTCTGCCATAATTCTTGTGATTCTCTTTTGACATTCGTATCTCTGTAATATATATAGACAAAATAATCTAATGGGCTATCTGGTTAGGCCCATTGTTATTAACCCTTCTCAAGCCCAACCTAACAGGTTATTCGGGTATTATCTGACCCGAAGCCATATCCGAACGATTAATTTAAACAACCAAAATAAAACTATTCTATTCGCCGCGCCGACACAAGAAATATATCATTCTGGTTCGGTTCGGTTTAGATATTCGTTATTGAATTGAACATCCCTAATAAAATTAGATAGACATTAGACATGTAAGTAGTGAACACTGACCGAATTGAACAGTTGAGTTCATGTATGATATTATATTATTATATTATATATACGTGAATCAATTTGCTTCATATTGTTACTATTTGGATTTGATGTTGGAAGTCATATCAATGCCAAAAAAAAGTAGTATAAAATAGTTTACTTTCCAAAGTTATTATTTGAAATTTGGAAAAGGAATTTGCAAGAAGGCTGCATGAAAACTTTGGATCCAATAATATGAGGAAATCGGAGACTATATAGAAAGATATTCATTTTAATAATTAACAAAACTTTTACTTTTGAGGAAATTTTCTTCCCCTCTAATATTATTAGTACTTAGTAATACAGATTTTTGAAGAATGTTTTCTGCATGTCATATATGAAATTTCATCGGGGAAAATTCTTTACGGTCAAACTTGATGATGATATTGACTTATTTGCCAATCTTTTGGTAAAAAAAAGGTATCTTTGTGCGTAAAGCAAACAAGTATATAAACGTTACAACTTAACATGTAGAAATTAAGATTTAAATCAATAACATAAAGAATATACTAAAAAGAATGAATCAACTCGGCTTATTTATCTCATGAGTTGAAAATACCAATTCAAACTGTAACTATTTTAGATCATCTCCAACTCTATTATAAATTCTATTTAAACTCCATTTTGGAGCAAAATCTAATAGAATTTTATTTTCAACTACAAAATGGAATAATGATAGCATTACTAATTAGTCGTCCCTTAAATTTAGAGTTAAGCTTTTCTATTAACAAAACAATCCTCTAAATTTAATTTATCTCTATTTTATACTTAAACAAAATGATTTTTTTTTAATTCATACTTAAAAAATTATAAATAATAAAATTAGTCATCTAGTTAATCAAAAGTTTAAATGCTAATAGCACATGTTAAATATACAATACAATGACATAACCAATTTGGTTTATCAACAAAGACCAATGACTCAACAATTTGGTAAACTGCATCTGAATCTTATTTTTTTTCCAAAAAAATAGATGCAGAAGATCGAAATGACAAAGAATTATAATATCCGATTTAAAAAGTTTATTGCTCAATTTAAATAAATCAAGGATAGAGAAGTTCATTTCATATTTCAAAATGTGTTAATTGAATACTTGTTAGAGAAGTGCATTAATTTTGATGGTTAACAAGTAATAAAGGATAGAGAAGCTCATTTCATATTTCATTGTGTTAATTGATCACTTGCGAGAGAAATACATTTCATACTTCATGAAGTGTATATTGTTAAAATATAAAGCAAAATGGAACATAATTAGAATATTCTTTTGGAGTACAAACAGAATAATAAACTGGAGAAAACTTGACTACATTTTAAAATTATTCAACTGTAGCGTAAAAGACATGAAAAATGTACTAAGATAGTCTTGCGCTTACTATTCACAGTATGTTGAATGACTTGAATGTTTTAAAACATACTTCTAAAATAAAATTTTCTAATTTTCATACTATATATACATATGCATGAAATTATGATAATTCATATTATTAAATTGTAATTATAAAGAATTAGACATTGTATTTAGCTTACTAGTTCGTGCTAATACTGTCGATCTATCACCGTCAAAATTCAAATCCAATACAATATATGTTGTTGAGTATTTATCCGTAGCAATTATCAAATATCTTTGAATGTTTATTTTAGCTGAAAATTATTGCGTTTGGGTCCGTTTTGTTATTGTAACGTATACAGAGATGAGTTATATATTGTTTAACAGTGGTTATCTTTTTAACAAAGTATACAAATGTCATAATTACTTAAAATGTTAGGATCAAACATACTAATGGCCTTTCCGACGTAACGTGTCTATTCTTTGCCTCCTCTTTTACATGATCGATTAGTCAATCACTCACCAAGAAATTAAAAAAAATAAAAATAAACCAAAGATTCTTTTTTGTTAAAAGGTTTAATAAACCAAAGTTTTAATTTTCAAAATTTTGGTTGAATGATTTACTCTACATAGTGTTTGGTTGGAAGGTGGGCTATCAAAAAAAAAGCTGAGCAAAGAAACATGAAAATCTTCTTGCTTTTAAATTTCTGGATTTTTTTCTTCTTCCAAATCTATTAATAATCAACATTAAGATTCTGTGCTTTCCTCTTTTTTCAGTGTTTGGACCGTTTTTGATTGAGGAATTGACCAATTGTAGTATATCTCCAAAATACAAAAGAAAAGGGAAAGGACATGTGAATTTTGCGTTTTGTGTACGTTCTCGACAAGTCCCTGTCTAATGGTATGAGAGATGGGAAAAGAGAGCGATATAGAATCCTTTTCATCGTCACTTTTATTTCCATTTTTTTTTTTCATTACAATTTCTTTGTAAAGTATTTTTTTTCGTTGTTTAATACTATCTTTTTGGTTTGGCCTTTGTGTTTTCCTGTATTTTCTAGAAATAAAAGGATAATTTACAGAGATTGGAAATTTTTTATGTTCCAAAAATAATAATGCTTTTTTTTTCTTTGTATCAATATTAAATTTTATTGATAAAAAACTGTTTAGCAATTTATAACAAATAAATTTTGAAAAACATTACATAAAACTGATTTCAAACCATCAGCCATCAAACTCAATCTTAAAACCAAACTCTCAAACAATTCTCTAGATATGATAAGTAATAATAACTTTGTCATCAATATTTGAAAAATATCTAGATTTTCCAATAGAGTTAACAAATTTAAAAGTAAGTAGAACATAACATTCAAATTTAATTGTAATAATAATCAGAAAAATATAGAAAATATATAAAAACGAAGTGAAAATATGAAAAAGAAAAGCTAAAAAATGTTATTAGTTGTCATATCAGAACGCATTTAAAATTAAATTTTTCTTTTTCTTCCTTAGAATTAGGACATTTCTAATGAGCCTTTATTTTCACTTTAAATTCTATATTTGGAGTAAAACCATATCCAATAAGACTATATTTCTACTCTAAAAATAGAGAAATTTGTTTTCTACTCCGATTTTGGAGTAACATTGTTCATTTCTTTATTTTTGGAATTGAAATTTTTTATTTACAAGGAGGTTTTGAAGAAGGGGAACTACGTTCATATATTCATGTTAAGAAAGTAAGACCATCTCTATTGTGAACATCTTCGAATAATTTCTTAATAGGAATGTCTAAACGTGGTTCCCGCTCTTCTGGGTATACTATAGAAGAAGATAAGTTTCTATGTCAGGTTTACATAGAAGTATTGCAAGACTCAATCACGGGTGTTTATCAAACATCCAAGAAGTTTTGGGATCGTGTGGCTGAAACTTTTGAGAATGGAAAAAATCCAACTTGGAGTGAACGTTCAAAAAAATCCTTCCCATGTCGATTTCAAACTATTGAGAGAGCAGCAAGGAAACTACAAGCATGTATCAAACAATGTGAAAACAAACTTCCAAATGATGTTTCAAGTTATGATAACGTGAGTATTTATATAATAATTTTCAATTTACGTATGGTTGTTTGACTATTTTTTTTATGTAGTTCAATTAAGCAAAAAAATTGTTAATGGAAGATCCAAAATTCAAATCTGGATGAAAATTTGATCATGTATAAAACATTATTAAAAATTTTGAAAAGTTTAAATACGGTGTCATTCCTGTTACAAAAGTATCAAATTCATAGAGTTTAGTATATGAATCTTCAGAGTCGAAATATCCTACCTATGATTCTACTACACAAACTTCTCCAAGTTTGTCTTCGTTTTCTCTAAACTTAGATGAGGAAGACAAAACTGTTGGTGGATCTCCATCTCAAGAGCCAATTGGGATAAAAAGGAAAAAAACTGAAAAGAAAAAGTGTTGATCCAACATTGGCTCTTATCAAAACCTTAGAAGAAGGAAATAAGCAATTATTAGAGCAATTGAAGAAAAAAAATAAACAGAGAGAACAACATTTAAAGATTCAAAGGCAGAATTATGCATTAAAAGAAGTTAAGCGCGAAGACAAAATTTTATTCCAAGATTTAAAATCCATAAAAGATCCAAATATTAGTGCATATCTTCAAACTCAACAAACACAAATCTTAAGGAAAAGGTTTGATCAACAAGCTCCTTCTGCATCCACTTCATTTGGATAATATATTAATGATCTTAGTGGATAGGGAAGTGATATATCGGATTATTAAATCGCTATTAAATGTTGTGTTAAGTATTATTTTATGAAAAGTTTTTCTTTCTTAAAAAACTATTTTATCATTTCATGTAATTTTATTTTCTAATTTAATTATATAACTACTTTTTAATATACTAGTACTTAATTAAAAACAATCGGACATATGATTTTGTTTGGACATATAATGAAAAGATATAAGAAAATAATCACTTTGTAAATAATAAAAAATTAAACTCTAAAATAGAAAATAAAAAAAGTTATTTCAAATTTGGAATAATAAATAGAGTTTTCTATTTTAAAAATAGAAAATAGTCTTATGGATATGGTTTTACTCCAAATACAGAATTTCAAGTGAATAGTAAAGGCTTAATTAGATATTCCCAGATAAAAGGTTCAAATACGTATAGCAAAATTATGAATTGGTTTATTGTTGTCAATGAAAATTAAAAAATTGCTATTTATAGGTGTTAGTTAAGATTCGCACATTTTCCAATCTATTTGTTACATGATTTGACACTAAATGAAAAATAGTTATATGATTCTTATGTTTTTCAATCCATTTTGACAATATTTGAATATATAATGATAAAGTGGTTTCAATATTTTCATATTTCTTAATCTATTATGACATTTTTTTAATCCGTTTTGACATGATTTAATAATACAATACAAATTGATTTCAAAATTTTCACATTTCTAGACATGATTTGAAAATGCATATGTTTACATAAACTTTGCATATCTTCATATAAATCACACATGAGTTAATAGATAAAATACATATTCAGGAGCTATCTTTTTTTATTAGAGATATAAATCATTCATACAGTTCTCGATCTACTATTACTTGATTTAACAATAAAATGAAAAATTGAAGTCAAATTTTTCGCATTTCTTAATTCATTATGACATGATTTAATTTTCATTATGACAAGACAATGAAAAAGTGGTTCTAACATATCCACATTTTCCAATGACATTATTTCACAATACAATAAATTTTTTTTGTTATGACATGATTTTTCCAATATAATGACAAAGTAATTTAAAGATGTTCACATTTTTCCATCCATTGACATATTTGGAAATACAATGACAAGATAGTTATGACATTAATTTTATTAGAGTAAAGATAGAGAGAACCAGTAGAAATGATCTTAGGTTTAGCCAACCCAAACTCAGATCTTATTTTTCATATTCGTAAGAGGGCTTGCTCGGCCACATGTTCTTCTTGGCTATCTCTCCAATGCAGGCTACTCCATTGATACTATGACTTCCTTTCTTCCTCGGCGTGATCAAGGACGACAAATTGGTTTGGACGAAGGTCTGCTAATGGCAGTGTCAGAACAATTTCTTGGTCTGAGTACTCGATGAGTGCTAGCTTCAATCTATTCTAGTGGCAGTTTTAATCACTACTGCCGATTCGCTCGATGATGAGTTTTCGTTTCAATGTTTTCTCATTGTCTCTAGCTCGTTCGTGACAATGTTAGAGACTTAATGTGAGGTGGATCTCCACGGGTTTCTCCTCGCCTTCCATTAATTGTTGTGTGGTGGTTCTCCTTAGTTTGGTGGTTCGGTGGAGCTTTGAGCTCTGTGTTTTCTCCGTTCAACCACTTCCTTGGAAACTCTTTCATTCCCCCTTCTCTATTTTCTTTTCCTCCGTCAAGGATTGGCTTCTTTGGCTTCCTCAATCGTTGTTGTTTGCTACTCTTTCTATAACGTAGTTCTCGCAGGTCAAGTTATTGTAGCGGGGTGGTTGAAAATAGAAAGGTTTGAGCTGCTGGTGGCTCTTTTGTCAGGCTGCAATCTTTCCAGGAGAGAAGAAGTTAGAGGCGAGATGCAGCTATCTCGGTCTTGGTGATTAGAGGCGGCGGCTTCTCTGACTACTCGAGACTAAGCATGACTTCACCTTACTTGCTTCATTTCCCTACGCCAATGCTTTTATTGAGTTTTTGGAGGTGTGGCTTGCTTGCTTTATATGCATACTTTTGTGTGCGTTTTTTTAAAGAAGTTGTTTTAAGATTTCGAAGGATAGATTAGTATCGCGGTTGTTCGTTGAAACTACAAGAACGAATTGTGTGTTGAGAGCTTCGTTTTGGTGATCAAGAAGGCGGATTCTCTTCTCTCCTTAGTTTTTGTTCCCACCAAGATAAGCTTCTCATTAGGTTTCGTTCCTCGATATTTGCGGCTTGATGTTCGACATTGTTTTTGTTTCGTTGCAGTTTTCTATTTTTACCTTCTTTTTTTATTCCCGCAAATGCCGGTGAAAACTAAAAATAAAAATGATATAAAATTTTTGGTTTTTTTTTTTTTTTAACGGAAAATTATATTAGAAAACAGAGGATCAGTGATCCAAAACAGAGACAATGAGAGGAGATTCAGTACAACTGCTCTTGAGGATCTCTTTAGCAATAGAGTTCGAGACAATGTTTACTTTCTTAGGGATAAACTTAAATTGGATAGAAGAGAAGAGAGAGGCTTCATCGATTATGTTATGGAGAAGACCATTGATTTCTTTATCGCCTTGTTCTTTGTGAATAGTTTTAATAAGCTTTTGCGAATCCAAATGCATAATGAGTTGAGATAAACCTTCAAGTCGAAACCGTTTGATTGCTTGTAGCAATGCGATTGTTTCATCAATGAGTGGAGAAGCCACATGATGATTTAGGTATCGATACTTTTTAGGAGTATATAAAACTTTTGTTTGTTGATGAAAAATGATATAAAACTTAAAAAATTTATTTTTAAAAGAACTCGTATTAGTTCACGTGGACATAGTCACAACTCAAATCCTAAAATCTGATTGGGTCCTACGAATTTTTTGCAGTATTTCAACAGAATTTGTTTTTGCAGTACATTATCCACAATTATTTCACAGAATTACAATTTTTTTAAAGTATGTATGCGTCGTGACGAATGCTTCTTTTTTTTCCTTTCACTTTTTATATTCGTGTCCAAGAATTATAATCTCCCGACTTCTTGTGGGGGTCCTCGTTGGTTTATATTTATTTTCCTACTTAAACCAATATTTATATATTATAGCCTTAAACCAATATTTATATGAACGTCACTGAACCATGCACGTTTTAAACGTATATTAATTAAGTTAGGACAAGAGTCGACCAGTAGAGACTATAGAGTTGCTAGGATTTGGTTGTGTCGTCATGTTGCACCACGACAGGGCCCCGACCCCGAGCTACCCGACGAAAATTAAAAATACATAATGGAAATGAAGAAAATATCTATTTAAAAATATTTCTCAATTTCAAATTTAAATATATTTTTAAAATGTGATATAAGCTATCAATTAAGAGAAAAATACAGTTAGTTAAGTAAGTATTTTGGATACCAAATATACACTTAAATTAAAATTATCCGATTGTGTTCGAGTGTGATTTTATGTAAAAGAAGAGAGGACCAGAAAGTGAAACCATTGAATCAAATAATATTTAGGAATGAATACGGTTTATTGTAACTTTGGCAGATTATATTGTATGATGTTTCACTAATTAAACTATAACTAGTTAATTAATTGATTAATTTAATAAACCGGTCAAAGAGAGTGACAATATAAAGAATCAAAAGGCATCCCACCATCTCTAAAAGAGGGCTCTATTTTTTATTTTTTTAAAAGAGTCTATTAATTTGAAAAATGGTGTAGAATGGCAAAGGGGTCATTTGAACGAGAAGTGAGGATAGATGAGAAAGAAGACACAATGGGCATAAACACTTAGATGAAGTCCACATTCTTATTTCACTCACCAATCCTTTTGCTCTTCTTCGCCACCAAGAAAACACTCAATACTACTTTTCGTGATGTCATTTAATTTCTTCTCTAAAATTTCCACATTGTTACATCATCATCTCTCTTTATATGTTCATATATAAAAATATATGCATAGTTGTTGTATTTAAAGTCTGACCTAATTTGAAACATACCAAATAAAGGATTGCGTCAGGATTCATGTAAGGCCAAGTTGATTCGAGCAAATGGATTAGATCGATTTAAAAGTGTTGGGATTGGACATGGCATGGACGTAAGCTTTATTTATGGCTTTTATGGTTATATATATTCAATCGTGGATCTAAACTTTATAGTTTAACCTAGTTTATTTTTATGGGAGATAATATTTTTTCATGTTGATGAGATTGATCGAACCGAATAAATTACAAATCGAGACTGACTGGAAAAGAAAGTGGTGGTCAAAACTATGCAAATTTCATATTTTCCTATGAGAACGTTTTAAAAGTTAACAAAAATTTCTTAATATATCACACTTTTAGTTTTTGTTTAAACCACTTATTATTATTCCAATAATATCACAAATTTAATAACAAAATGATTAAAAACGTTTTCCAAATGGAAACAAATTTGTACCCTAAATTGAAAATAGTGAACCCAAAATGATATTCTAAATTTGTATGTGTAATTTATCTAGGGTACACAAGTGCTTAATTTGTGTTTTTTAAAAGAAAAAATTAGTACTAATATATTTGTAACAAAAACTAATCAGTGTAGTATTTTAACGTATTTCTCATAAAAAATTAACCCCTCTATATAACTAAATCTATTTGCTAATCAATGAACTAGTAATAAAAAAAATTGAGTAACAAGATGGCTAAAAACATCTTTTAAATGAGAAAAATTTAAACTCTAAATTAGAAATAGTGGATCCAACCATGATACTTTAATTTTGTACATCTAGGATAAAAAAAGTGTTTACAATTATAAAATAATATGTGCTATTGTTAGAAAAACAAATAGTGATGATACTTTTTGAAAAAAAAAAACTAAAAATATAGTTTGAGAAAAAATAAAATAAAACTAGAAAATGTAGTATTTAGGATATATCTTATACGAAATTAATCTCTTTGTATAAATAAACTTATTGGCTAATCAATAAAACTAAGAAAATCGTTGATATTTCTCAGTTTCTTTTTACATCTTCCTAAAGAAATAGGAGTCGTTGTCCAAGTCCAACCCCTGTATATGAAAGTGAGAATCGACTTCGTTCGTTGTTAATTGCAGTGATTTTTTTTTGTTAAAGATTTTACTAATAATTGTAGTGATTTACCGATTAATTTATTGGTAAAATCGGTTTTGAGAAAAATTTAAGGGTTTCTTTTGTCATTTTATATTTTATGCCATGTGTAAAACATAAAATAAAAACGCAAATGGATAGAGGCAGACTCCATGCAAATTTCTTTGCGGAAAAAGAAGCGTGAAAAGGATCGTTTATATACACGAAATTCAATTCCCACTACAATTATATTAAAAAACTTCTGTTTTCGGTTAAAGCCTAGACTATAATAGTTTAAGTTCTTAAATGTAAAACAAAAAAAGTAGTCATCATAATTTTTTATTTCTTTGAAAAAGACCTCAGAGTTTCGATATGGATATTTACGTGGCATTCACTACAGTTTCAGTTTTGATCATTTTCTATGTAACAAAACATAGAAAACAATTAAGGCAAACCATGCAAAATATTTTGGTTATAAAAATCCATGAAATTACAAAAATACTTGGATGCAAAAGAAAGAAGATAGCGAGAAAATCAAATTTAAATGTTAGCGAGAAAATACCGAATTTTTTTCTTAAATTTTAAACATATTAAATCAAGTTAGCGAGAAAATCAAATTTAAATGTTATTTTGTCAAGAAGATATGATATAGTTTGTAAATATGTTGGAGAAGAATGGTTAACGTTATTCTTTCCGATGTAAAGTGGGAAAAAGGGTCGAAGACAAATAAAAAGAAAAAGAAGAAAATACCTTTAAGGAAAAGATGTGGTTCTACATATTTTCACGTTACGGATATGTGTGCAGATTAAGAAATTAGAATTATAGTTGGCCAATGTTATGTATTAACTCAATGGACTGAATTAAGTTCATCCATGCCGGTGAACAAAGGGTAAGAGACTATTCCGTTGGGAAGCCAACTTAAGTATAGATCTTGTGGAGGTTAGTGGGACGCATTGTCCTTCTGCTATCTTCGAGTGTCTTTTTCATGTCATAGTAACATGGTTAAGACTGCTACCGAGGGAAAAAAACTGGAATTATCTTCCCGATGACTCTAGTCATAACCAGTTAACTTGTTTCATCGAAATCAATTTTACATAAAGAAATTGGCATTTATGGTTTTGTACTTTCGTTTAAATGATTTGAGACATGATCTATTGTTTTGTAAGGATTTCAAGAAATAAATTCATTATTTGGAAGCGGTTGGAGCTTTATAAGATATATGACAGTGATTATGAGAAGTCTAATCGATGATGGATGAAGAATTAGTCAAAGAGCCGGAAAGATTCAACCATCCTTTGAATATGAGTATTAATACATGTGGTATTGTGCATGTTCGAGATAACATAAAGAATTCGCGAAGAATATTTAGGGAATCATCTTATTTTCCTTCATGTTTACCCCTCGCCAAAGTAGTTCGAGGAGTTTTTAAACAATTTCATACATAAACATGATGTTGTGGGTTGGTTAACCTGAGCCTAGGGAAGTGCGACTAGTGCACTTTTTTTTAGTTGGCTGGCCTGAGTATAGGGGCTGGTGATTAGGGTTTATGTGATTTAGGATCGAAGAATATATGAATAAATGAAGAGTTTCTCATAAAAAAGTCGGAGAAGATCGACTTAGCTTTGATGGAAAGTTGAAGGTGACAACGGAGCACCAGAATATGATTGAAGACAACATTAGTAGAGTCAGAGGTCAAAATCCAAGTAGGATTTCTAGAGAATTTTTGGAGGAGTTCATAGAGAAATAGTATAAATATTGCATAAATGAGTAAGTCTCACAAATATCACTCAATTCCCTTCTTAGTCAAAGGAGAAGTTTGTGGGTTTGTTGACCCAAGAAAAATCTGAGTCGATTGAGTCTAGTTCATATTTTTAAACTCATCTTCTCATCGTCTGAAGGGCCATCGATAAAAAATGGAAACAAGACAATTAGGTTTCATAGTAAAAAAAGAAATAGCTTGGTTCCTAAACTATATATATATATATATATATATGTAACCCTATTTTAATGTCTTATAACAAAGACGAAACCTAGTGGATTCTGTGTTGCTAGGCTCATCGAGACATACCTAGTTTAATGGAAAATTCATTAAATCGTGTATTGCATTTATTGTTTTTTTTTTTTCAGTTTCAAACGAAACAGTTAGGATCCCAAATCTGAAATTTAAAGGGACCAACACTAGTATGAGAGATGAGTCAAACTACTTATTGATAATTGATTTTGACTTGAAAACCTATGAAACTTAACATGACATCATAGCCTCATTGGTTGACTCAAATAAGGTGGCCAAAATAGGATAATTTACTAGTCCTAAAATGGGATCCATTTGAAATGAAACTAGAAAACCGTCATCTCAAAAAAAAGTGTTATGTTTCCACATCTGAAATTTAAAAGAGACCAACACTAATTAGTATATAAGATTCATGAGTCAATCTACTAAGTACTGGTTTTGAATTAAAATCTCACAAAATTTAACACAAATCATAAATGAAAATCATTTAATTAACAAGTTTCTTATTTTAGTATAATTTTCTTTTAAAGAATCAGATTTGGAACATCTTTATTATTTATAGTTTGCT
Organism: Euclidium syriacum; assembly: GCA_900116095.1. Classification (NCBI taxonomy): domain Eukaryota; kingdom Viridiplantae; phylum Streptophyta; class Magnoliopsida; order Brassicales; family Brassicaceae; genus Euclidium; species Euclidium syriacum. The sequence continues at coordinate 16,869,364 of FPAK01000003.1, forward strand.
TTTCGTAAAGACAATCGTGCTAGTTTGTTGTATTTTGTAAACATTTAATTAGATCCCAATTATAAAAAATAACGATAAAACACAAATATTTGAACCAACAGCCTTTCTCTGTGGGGATAAGAGAGAGGGAGAGGAAATAAGAGGCGGAAACTCGGAGACCTTTCAGCATATATGACGTTGTCATTGTACGGAACAATAGTCCCTTTCTTTCTTTTTGCACTATAGCCCCTTCCCCTTTTTTGCATTATAGTCCCTTCTCTATATTACATTATTTTTCTATGTTCATATAATCTTTTCCTCGTATAATATAATCTTGACCATCTAAAAGCGTGAAGACCACAAGTAAGAGCATCTCTATTGGTGTTACTCACCAATAGAGTTCTTAACAATAATAAAATATTTTTTGTCCTAATCATAAATAGTTAAGAATTTGAATTTTAATCTATTTTACTAGTCCATTGATGTTACTAAATTGGGATTCTTAAAAAAAATAAAAATGAAATAAAACATATAATTTAAAGTATTTGACTAATGAGCTTATTTAAACCACAAAACTAAAATGAAATTACTTACAATTACAATATACTAATTGCAAGAAACTAAATTATTTTCTATTCATATGTTCAAAACAAAGAAACTTTAATGAATCTTTGTCTAACAAAGGAGTAACTACAACAAAGAAGTAACACAAAAAACTAGAAAAAACTTTAAGAGATGGAAATGAAGAAGCAATACCTTAGATTAGAATAAGTTCTGTTACAAACTATGATAACTTAAAGGACACAACACAATACTAAAGGTTATGACAAGGAGAGTAATCTAAGATGGTATCTTCATCGAACATAAGAGTTTTACCAGGTGGTGATGAAGAGAATAATTGCCCAAGATCTAGACCCACTTGGTGTCAAAGCTCTTCCACAACATAAACATCGGCTCGCCACCATTATTAAGAGCTGAATCGCTAATAAGATCAAGAAAGAACCGATTCCGAGACCTGTTGCGATATCTTTGTCATACACACAGTAGGTTGAGTCTCTTGATTCTCTAACATCTTTCCACTATCAAACAAAAGCAACACAAAGCAGAAACAGGAAGCTTTGAGAAATAATAAACACAGAAACAACCAAAAGATATATAAAAACGTCATAGATTCACAATGAAACTAAACAGGACAAATCTCAGCTTTATTTTACTAATCATGTTCGAATTGAAGGGTTTCGATTGATTTCATATCTATCCTTAAACAAGTATGCCTCTTAATTTTCCCCAAAAATTTCAAATTTAGATTGATCTTTAGCCGAAACCAATTGGATTTCAAAAAACCCAGCTTTAAGGAAGCAGATAGATTTAGCAACATGCAATTGAAACTGAGAAAAACAATTATCAAATTAAAATTACGAGAAATGTTGAGCAATTAGAGAGAAGATAACTACAATAGAGAGAGATAAGGGGGAGAGAAACTGATGGTGGTTCTTCGCTGCTCTACAGCAACAGCAAGAACAAATGCTATGAGATCAAAAACGAACACCAAAAGCAATAGCAATATGGAAGACATAGCAACAGCCGAAGTCGAAGCAACGCAGAATAAAATCCTAAACCCTGAAAGTCTCTTACTCTTCTTCCTCGAAGCTCTTTCTGGATAATAACGCTGAGGAGAAGAGTTAAAAGTACACACTTTGCTAATGACGGAGAAAACTTGTTAGTTAAACAGTGACTCATAAATCAAAAGTAAACAACAACATGAACTAGAAACAATGGTTCACGCACCTGGCACTCTGAGCATGTGAAGAATCTTTTCCCAGGAAGCATGTCATGGGCTTCTTTGGCAGCAACCTCGTCAACAATTCTTCCTCCACAAGGGCAAACTCTGGGAATTCCGTATTGGGCATCAGCTATGTTATACATCCTCTCATAGTGTGCCTTATGCTTCATCATCGCTTTCCTCTCTTCATCCATCACCAATCCTGTGACAGAGTTACCAAGTCAAAGGAGGAAATACTCAACGCTAACATCAAAACTACGTAGAACCAGTACAGAATAGACAATGAAAACTAACACCAACAACAGAGAAACCGAGTTAATCATCAATTGCTAACCAAAATGTATAAGCCTAGATAAACTGAACAAATTATACACCCAAATCCTTTGCTTAAACTAGAACCCTAATTAGCAAGGAATGAAACTCAGAAACGATTATAAACCCAAAAATCATCCCAAAAGCCAACCAAAATCATCGACTTAACTCGTTTCTCCGATGAAACCAAATCGCCAAATAAATCGCCTTTGATGTTCTCCTCGGTGATATCGCAGACAAATGAGAGGAATTTGTTTTCGGGTGAAAAACCGAAAAAATGCGGGCCACTAACGTCAAGACACGTGGCTAAGAAACTATGGAAAAACATCCTTAAATAAGGACCGCATCTTGACGATTTTTTAAGTTTTTTTTTTTTTTTTCTATTTTGCCTAAGAGCAAGTTTGAAGGATCGGTTTAAAAACCCCGATGGAGCTAATCTAAGGAGGTCAAAACTCATTATATATAGATACTTATAAACCAACTTAAAAAAATCTATTTTCACAAAAATGAAACAGTTATTCACAAGCATACATATATTTGCAGTTATAAGTCGCATGTAGTATATAGTATCATTCTTATAGAAAAATGTATGTGTACTTTTTTTTGTAAAAAGTAAGACCATGAAACGGCTTATTTGATTGGACAATATCTACACAAACCAGCATTCACTCCTTCTCATACGTTCAAAGTTCTATAAATAATAAGATAATACTTCCTCTATTTTTAAATAAGTATTATTCTACAAAATTTTACACAAATTAAAAAAATATTAAAAAATCTATTTTACTCCTTAATAATATACTAAATAGTTTTCTCTTTCCAATTAATATATTAAAAATTAAGGTTAAAATTGGATTTTTGTTCAAAATTTTGCATTGAAATCTTAGAATGACATTCTTTAAAAAACAAAAAAAGTATGTTAAAATGACACTTATTCAAAAATATAGAGAGTACAGAATACAAAATATCTGCAAGAGAAAAGTTTACATCCCACATTCACATCATCTACCAATAACACAAAAATACAGAAGAAAACTGTATAACCATGATGGAAATTAATGCGTTGGATTTAAGAAAATGTGGAAAGAAAATAAGCACCCCTTATCATGAAATGACGAATGAATGGAGTGGAATATCTTTTTAGATGTCCAATTATATACAACTATAAGAGGCTTATATATAGAGATACATAATCATAATTCAGTTTGTAGAACAAAAAAAAAGGTGAAAAAATTAACAAGAATAGACAGAGGGAAGTGATGTGTGTTCCCATGATGAAGGCACCTTCATGGTACATTTGTCCTTCCTAAAACTCAGTCTGCCACTTCCTTCAGACATTTGATCGAATCTTACCTAACCAAATTAACCAACGGTCCACTTGAGGCCTTTAATCTAGACAAACCCATTCTGATCAATTCAATCGAATTTAAATAATGGATCTGTAACCTGAAATCATATGTTAATATAGTTCAAATAAGTTATTGTTTCTATATCAGAAAAGCCAATCTAATAGTTCAATTTTGTTTGAAAACTAATGATATATTAACCAAAATCGTACCAACTCATTCATATTTCATTAGGTTTTACTTTGTATATTTATTCAAGAAGTAAAATTTCGAAAAACTTAAACTTAAACTGAACCGAAATTAGGAATTAGGAACTACTAATGTTTTTCTCTAGTTTTTTCTTTTAACTAAATCCAGTTTAGTTTTATGAGACTATGTTCGGATTTAAGTAATACTAATACTTTATTTTATTCTAGTCTTAATCGCACATTCCGGAAAAAATTGTTTATGCAATTTAAAATAAAAATAGTTGACCAAACATTAAAATCGTGAATCTTTTTTGTTTTTTTATATAAAAATGATGTTTTAACTTGTAAAATAACACAAGCTAAAATATTTACGTTTTTAAAAAATCATATTTAACCATGAGTGATAGAAAAAACAAACGTTGTTATTTATACAGAAAACGGAAACAAGATGCAGGAAAAAAAGGATGTGAAAGTGAAAGTGAACTGTGAGTACAGAGACGATCAGACGGAAAAAAAAAGGAAAGAAGGAGAAAAAAGATTCTTTTTTAGGAAGTGGCAACACCGAAAGATTCCCAATTTAGAAATCCTCTGTTTGCCCGATCCCCTTCAACACATCTTCTTGATCTTTGAACTTTCTCAATAACCATCACTTCGATTTCTTCTTTTTGTTCTTCAACTTCTTCGTCTTCGTTTTCCTCGTATTTTGCTTCTTGGTTATCCCTCTCTGTCTCGATTGTTTCTTCTTCGTCTTCTTCTTCGTTGCTCTCTGACTCTTTGTGGTCATCAGAATCAACCAAGATTGCGAGTCGGACGCAGCCATTGCTTCTGTCTTGAAGGCACCGATTACGCGGTGGAGCACTCACGGCCGTCATTACTAATCTTCCATTTTCACGACGGGACTTGACTTCAATGCCATCCAAACCTCTCATACTTGATAAAGGAGGTGGAAGTGAAGCCATAGCATTCCTCTTCCTACTTTCTCGTGAGGATGATCTTGATGTCGTCGAAGATGACGTTCTAGTTTCCATGGTTTGTGATTCAGATGAATTGGAGAAGAAATCGTCTTCTTCATGAATGATATCAGAGCCAGTCTCGCTCCCAAGACTCTCAGTGCACAATGCTAAGCTCTCATCGCTCAGAGTCCAACGCGAAGATTGAGAAGGAACATATGGTGGCAATGTCTTCTTCTCTTTATCCTCAGATGAGCTCGAGTTTGAGATTGACTCGAGGAAACTCCAACTTTTCGAGTTGGAGTCTGAGTTAGGACCTGGTGACACATCGACGACATTAGCACTAGTAGCGTTGTCTTGTGGAGTAATGGATGATGAGTTTAGGAAATGGGATTTGAGAGGTGTGGATGAGTGAGGATTATTAGGAGAAGAGAGTCTAAGTCTTAGAGCTCTTGGCTCAAAGTGCTGAGACTCAATATAAGATTGAAACCCTTGATATACAACAGTTGCCATGAGTTTAGAGGATGATTTCTTGTAAGAATTTCGCTGTTATGTTGAAACAAGGAAGCAAAGAGAAAGAGAGGGAGACAAGTAGGAGAGAAGATGTGAGGCTTTGGATGTGAATTTGAGGGATAAGGAGAGGGAGGGGCTGTTAATTTGTAGTGCCTTAAAGTTACCTTTTTGAAAAAATTTAAAGAAAAATAAAAGAAAGAATTGGTTTAGTAGAACGTAGAGAGAGAGATGGTGGGTAAAGAGCTTTTCCACACTACCACTTGAATAAAATGAAAATTATTTGATTATGCCACATAATGTATATGAGAATATATATACACATATATACCCATTAAAAGGTGATGGAATAGAATATGATTATTGTACAGTTCCATATGTGTAATATAAATTGAAACTATTTGCCTTTTTTTTTATAAGAGAACTTTCTTTTATTTAGTAAAAGGAAAGAAATTGTAGAAATGAAAAAAGCTTGATCAATCATAGTTTTTCACTTAAATAGCAAAAAACAAAGATGTGCTAAAGTCAGAGTCGAGGAAGTATCGACCCTCGTGCATGTGATGTGGCCGGAAAGAGGGTAACCCACAAAAAAAAGGGAAAGAGAGTGTCCTCTCCTCTGACTGTAGTAAATTCATAAACTATTATGGTTTGAGCTTTGAGGTCACAAGTGATATTTTTTTACCCCAAATAAACGGTATTTATGCAATGAATCCTGCAAAATTAAGAAACCGAATTATAAACTAATCCTAGAAACCCAAATCAAATCTAAATTGGTCAATAGATTGACATGCTATATTAAAAATGAAAAATCAGCCAACAAAATTCAAAAAAAAAAAAAAAAGTTTTAAAGATAAATGCTATTTACATTAACAGATAAAATAACTCTAAAACTAAAATAGTACTAAGACTTATAAATTTCTACAATAAATCTTCAATATGGTATAATTGATCAATTAAACCTCCAATGTAGCACTTCTCTTCCAAATCTAGTCAAACGTGACGGAAACACTATTCATTTGACGAAATGTACTGTTCCGTTAATAATTTTTTTTTTTAAATCACAAAATAAATAAAAAAATTGATTAAATCACAAAAAAATCCAGAAAAATTCAGAAAAAAAATCCAGAAAAATTCAGAAAAAAAATCCAAAAATCAAAAATTTAAATAACTAATAAATAAAAATATGTGACATTTTAAAAAAAATTAAAATCTGAATTTTTAAAAAAATCTGAAAATACAAAAAAATAGAAAAACCATTCAAAAATTCACAAAAAATCTTTAAATTTTAAAAAAATCTGAAACATTAAAAATATGAAAATGGTACATATTTTTGAGAAATTGGGTTCGATTTTAATAAATAAGCAATTTCAAAAGAATTTTTGGTTAGAATTAGTTATTTTGGTTGAGTTATTCGGTTATTTTGATTTTATTGTAGATTCTTGTATATATATATTTGTTTAAGGATATCCAATAATGATGCAAATCTTGCCATCTTCTCCAAAATAGTCAATCATCACAAATCCCCATATTGTATCATCGTCTAAGTTATAGAGTTCAGTTATATTGAAACAAAGCAACAACAAGTTAATATGTTCAACAAACTTTAGAGTGGTCCAATATGATACCAACACAATCAATAGAGTTAAAGTTGATAGTCTTCTCAATTTATACACTATACCTTACATTATGTATCTTATTTTAAATTCATCAATTTTAAACACAAAAAATGGTACATGTTTTTAAAATTATTATCTTTATTTTTATAATTTAAGAAATTTTCGGACTTATATAAGGGTTTTGAAATTTTTGGAACTTTTAATGTTCCATATTTTAAAAAACAATTTTGAATTTTTGAAATATTTTCTATTTTATGTATTTTTCGGATTTTTAAAAAATGTTTCTTATTTAAAAAAAATTAAACATGTCAATATTTTTTAATTATTAATTTTAGAAGTTTCGTTTTTTTAGAATATTTTTGGAGTTTTTTGGATTTTTTGTGATTTTTCATTTTTTTTTTTATTTTTTAAATAAAAATAATTATTTTTCTGTAACGGAATAGTACAATCCGTCAAATGAACAGTAATTCCGTTACATTTGACTTTGACTTGGAAGAGTAATGTTACATTAGAGGTTTAATTGATCAATTGTGTCACATTGATGATTTATTCTGGAAGTTTATAAGCTTTGAGGTTCAAAGTGGAAGTGATTGCCACATTGGTAATATTTTTATGAGATTTTCTCGTATTTAAACATACCAAGGTAAATTATGTTTTAGTTTTATTAAGTTATCTAATGAGAATAAAATATACCATAAATTAAAGTTATGAGTTGCTTAAATGCTTCTCTGAATAGATTATGTAACATTGATGCAAATCTTATCATAATTCGCAAAAGTTTTTTCTTATTTATCATGAGGTCGATATATATATATATATATAGCATAATTTAATGCTAAAAAGAAAAAGAAATTACACAAAAATAATAATTACATGTGTTAAATTTTTAAATATTAAAATACTTTAAATTAGTGTATGAAGATTGCAAATGTCCAGTTTGACAAGTAGTACTTCAAATTGAAGATTTGATAAGTAGTTCAATTTGAAGAGGACCAAATGACTTAGTTAGAACATTATTTGGTTGTTTGGCAAGTAGATATTTGAATCATAACAATTTCCTCTTCAAGAATTGCATCTCTAATAAAATGAAAATTGATCTTAATGTTTGATACATTGAAAATGTCCATAATTAAAAGTGAGATGAATGGCTGATTGATTACCACGAAAAATCTAAGAAGGTTCATGTTGTATTGGCCGGAAAATGATAAATTCACGCATACATTAACCTTTACTTGTATTATCAACCATACTACGGAGCTCGTCCTTTGTAGAGGAGGGAACGAAAAAATATTCCACTTATGTTCCTCCAAAAAACAGTCTAACCAAAATCGCTTATCCAAACAAAAAGCGACAAGTAAAATGACATACTTCTCAATCAGAATCACAATAACCATCAAAATATAAATCATTCGCATTAGTAAGTAAAATACCTTGGTCAGGTGTCCCTTGGAGATAATGAACAACACAAATCACAACATCCTAATGAGAAACACGAAGTTCCTTCATAAACTGTGACATAAATTTGAACCGTGTATGATAGCTCATAAGTAATGATGGCTAAGTAGATAAGTTACTCAACAATGCTATCAGGGCCAAAATAAAACTCATCTATAGTGGCACCAAGATGGTTTTTCTCAAGAGGAGTGCATGCTAGTCGTAGAAAAACAAACTCATAAATAGTGTGAAGATAATACTTCCTTTGTCACAAGAAGACTCCATTGTAACGATAAACTACTTCAATGCCAAAAAAGTACCCAAGTTGACCAAATATTTCATATGAAAAAAATTATCGAGTAAGCTTTAAACTCAACGATTATAGATATATCATTACCACTAGTGACAAGATCATCTACATAGATAATAACATAGAGATAGCGGCCATTCTTCACCAATGAAAAGAGAGAAATCATTATAAGATTGACGAAAACCATAACAAAGTAAGGCTACCGTAAACCTTAAACTGATTTTTTAAGCTTGCACACTTTGGAAAAAGAATTCATAGACAAATATTTCGAAATACTCGTGTAGACCCTTTCAGATAATGTTTCATGTAAGAATGTTATGAACATGTAGCACCTAGTTTATGAATGCAACGATTTTAAAGAAGAATATCATTTTAGAAACTAGTACATACGTCTCATCAAAATCAACACCTTTCATTTTATGACGCTTAAGCACTCTATAAACTTTGTATTAAAGATGAAAATCTCACTTGCTACCAATAGCTTTCTTCCTTGAGGGAATATTTGTTATCATCGAAATGTCATTATCTTCAGGAGCTTGAATCACATTAAGCCAAACATCACGAAAATGAGGAGATTTTATGGCTTTGACGAACGTGGTAGGTTTAGTATCAGCCATGATATTTGCTAAAAACATTTTAAATCTGTTAGAGAAACAAGCACCCCAAACATAACTAGCTATATGATGAAGAGTACTTTGAAGACCTGGAGGAGATAGGGGCAAAGAGTGCGTGGGAGTAATCTGATGTGGAAACTAAAGGGTTAGGTATCATTCCATCAAGTCCACTAGAGTTTAGGTTGATGGTGACTCAAACGCCTTAACATTCGTCGTAGAAGAGAAAAATCGCCTTTAGTGTTTGTTACAAGAAGGAATAATAGATTTTATTGTATATCTCTCCTCACTCACCTTATATATTTCGGTTTATACCAAAATTCAACTAAACTAAGTAAAATCAAAACCAACTTAACCAAATACCAAACTAGCAAGTTATTGGTTGGAACCTAATTAACCCTCTAACTTGTTCCAAGTCTTCACTTTGATTCAATACAAAATCAAAGCCTTCAATAGTTACAAAATTTTCTATACGCGGAAGTCGTTTCTTAATATGATGAAAGACTACTATACATTATCCCTAACAACTCAAGGACTTATTACTTATGTTAGTTGTTAAGTAATACATATATGAATTTAAATATACGCCAACACGATTATGTGTAGAAAGTAGAAAAAATGGATAGCTCTCATCAACTTTATACTTTTTTATATATATATATGGTTTTACTCGGATCCCTTATCTATTCAGTTTCTTTTTGTGTCTGGATAGTATGCTAAAATTTACTACTAGCTTGTATCTCTTTTCTGTCTTAAACTTGAAAGAACCTGACAATGAACAAATCCGTTTCCCCATGATGATAATAGAAATGATTTTCTGTTTCTTCTCGGTAATATTCAAAAACGATTCGTGTGCCAGTCGATTCTTAAACCTAATATTTGCCAACATGATAACAACAGCCCAATAATTTTTTTTAATAATTTAATATAAAATATGATAACCCAATTTTTTTTAATAATTTAATATAAAATTATGAGCATCAACTAAGGCGTGAACATCTAGAGAGGAATGTTGAGGAATGTTCGTGAACTAAAAATATGCATGCATCATCCAAGAAAAAATAAACAACTAATTAAAAAAAACAAAATTGTGCCAAAAACACGCTTACCCAACGACAATGTTATTTGAATGTAAGGAACTAAACCCATTTTCCGCCCACTTGTTCTGACCTAAAATGATATAAAGTTTCCCACAAATACATACTATGTTTGAAATTAAAAACATTTTTTTAATGGGTTAAGAAGAAGATTTGTTTTAGTTTCAATAGATCTTAGATTTTAGCGCACGGCATTGCGTCTAAAGATCAACTGTAAATATCAATTAGAAAAATGATGGTAGAAGTATATATTAAATACAGAAACGTTTCAGAAACCGATACTTATACGGAGCAACTTTTTTATGTTTAAATTGAATTATAACGTCATTTACAAAAGCTATGCAAAATATTTTGAGCTTCGATGGATTTAGTGCCGTTTTTCCAAAACGACTCTATACTACATCATGTTAAAACTGATGCTAAGATAAAAATAAATGACGTTAAATTCTTCAATTTTGTAATGACATATGGTGTGGTATTGACTCTAAAGCTAAACTTGTAACTTCTGTTTGGACATTTCATATGTTGTGGGTTGTGAAAAAAGTTTCACCCCCAAAATTAGTCGAATGTTTCGATAAAACCCGGATATCCAGTGTTTAAGTCTGAAATAAAAACTAAATACTTTCCGCTTACTAAAGAAAGAATAATATATTGAAGAAATAGTCACATAGCATGGTTTCTACTTTGGAATATTCTCTATCAAATTGAGGAAAATGTAGTTACAAATAGTAATCCAGGTTGGTTTTGGGTGGATTAACTTAATATAAACTTTGTCCTTTTTCTCTTTGGCTAGCCAACACTAAGTTGCTTTTTTCTTTCTCTAAGTCCAACCCATGTTACCCCTACAAAATCGGTACGGAGTAGCTTATGGAGACACAAAGTTTTAGACTGGTGAATCAGCAATTGATTCCCCACTATCACTTTCTCTCTTATGTCTTCACTGTTTATTTTCAGATGCTAAATAACGTTACTTAATGTACGAAAAAACCTAATTAAAAGCTAAAACCGGTTTCTTTCTAAAAAGGAAGGGACAAAACAACACTTGCATTCAACTTTTACAAGTAGTTAAATACCCTAATTAAGGTCATTACTATTCACTAGCTAGCTTTTCCTTAACTCTAAGCCATGTGAATGATGATGATACACACAAAAATGTAGCATCTGTGTTTGCTTTTCTTTAAGTTTTAAAATACTTCTTACATATTAAAGTTTTGAGACTTGTAAGTATGTTTCAGTTGCCAAACATATCGTTAAGATCATGATAGAAACATGGAAAATATAAAATAGTTCGATATATATATATATAAAGCTCATTTGTTAAATCAATGAATTACTTGAATTATTCAAAACTGAACAAAAATCTATAAAATATCTCTTATATATTTTCCTCTGTTTATAATTATTAGATGTTTATAATTATTAGATGTTTTAGAATTTTTACACATATTAAGAAAACATTTAATTTTAGTTATAAATGTATTATTTTTGTGATTTAACACTTTTTCATAACTCTAAACCAATAGTAATCCAAGAAATCTAATTAAATTTTTTGAAATTTACAATTTATCATCATTAATTAATAAAAAATACATAGAAAACCTAAAACATCTATCTTTTTGAAACAAAAAATAAATCTAGAACATCTAACAATTAGAAACAGAGAAAGTAGTTGAGATGATACCAAGAGAGATTTTGTCTCATGTCTTAATGAGAACAAATTAAAAGAAAAAAAATCAATGAAATAATTATATTTAGTAAGGTCCTTAAAAACTATTAAACTTATTAAAAAATATATAATTCATTAATAGATAGAATATATTAGTCCATCTCCTCCCATTTTTTGTGCAGGCCAAAAAAGATTTCCGCTCATCACCAAAATATATTTCCGCTTCTATCCAAAGTTTTAAATGTATCTGAAAGAAAAAACGATTTGAGATCTTTACGAAACGGGATATGCTTTTAGAACAAGTTTCAAAATTTATTATTCATAATTTCATTCTTAACATTTATAAAATATACCATGTCAAATAGTTATTAAATTTATTTGATATAATAAAACTGTAACTGATACATATCTATATTTATATTGTATAAGACTTTTTGTTAATTTTCAAATTAAACCAAAAATTACAATTATGCAATTTAATAAATCATTATATTTTGCATATAATTTTTTTAAGAACGTTATACTATACATTAACTATTAATTTTATATAAAATAATTTAATTTAAATATATTATATAATGATTTTATGAATATATAATATCTGAATCATGCTAGGATTATAATCTAATTTATAAATAAATAAAACTTAAAAATCTATAAACCGTAAGAAAAAGCTCTAAAAAAATCAAATAAAATGACTGGGTGTAATTTATCAAATATTCACCAATTGCAGTGTGTGGTTAAAATAATCTTCATCTTGGAGTACCCACATATTACCTCATGCATATGCTTCATCTTCTTATTACTTTTAGAACTTTTTGTGTCTTGAGTATTCGAGAGTCTTAGAGATATCACACTGTTACCTTATGTTCCATCGTATATCTATATCTTTCACGGTGTGTGATAATTTATTCTCCAAAGTTTGGTACTCGACAATCTCAAAGATCAGGCGCAAGATTAATGTTTTAAAACTTGAAAACCAATATTTGTTTTTTCTAGCTATTTGCGTTGCAACTTTTGAATGTTGCTTGAACAAAACAATAATATATATGTTTTTTTCTTCTTTTTGTATACATAGCAAATTTAACATGTAAAAAGAATTGGGCCTAGTCTTCCTTTACCGTATAACTTGCAAGAAAGAAAGGCTAGCTATAAAGTGAAAGCCGTTCCTATTTTGAAGAGAATAGGAGAGTTTTTTTTGAGAATCTGGGTTTCCTGTAATGGAAAAGCTTTCTCAGTTTCTGTACTGTCTGAATAAAGAATGTCTATTCAATAAGACCCTAGCTAGACACCATCAGTGATCTGTGAGCATAATAATTTGTGATGCTACTTGTGTGTTGTATAATCTACGATCACTTTAATTAGCTAGCAGACCAAAACTTTACGAGGTGTATAGAAGACATGAACACAAGTAGATCCATAGTTTATAGTTTCTCACAAAATTCGATGAGACCATGTAAAGGTGGGTTTGGTACGAAGATACCTTTGATATGTATTATATATGACAAGTAGATCTCAGTTTTTTCTTTTCCTATAAGTTCTTTTCCAAAATTAGTACTCAGATTCTAGTACTAGTAACATTTTATAGTAAGTTCCAACTGGATGATCACGCATTTCTCGGTGCACTACATATGTGAATCAAGATCTGTCTATTCTCATTACCACACAGATGCAAAGATGATTTGAACAACAAAAAGTGTAATTGTACATGAATTCCTCTTGTTGTTTAATCATGAATCTATCATCAGTCTTATCATACTTTATGTGATTTAACTCCGTTCATCATCAATTAATTTTGGTTTCATGCATTATATATTAACTAATTTTAAACATTCGCATAGTTTCAAAGTCCACAAATTTATTAAGATATGTAGTCTAAAAATATATAATTTAGTTAAAATCATGAGTATAAAAATTCAACATATTTTTTTCGTAATTTTAAGTTTATTAATTATTATTATGCAACAAAAAAGACCTTCTATACGAAAACTGTTTCTAGCTTTTACAGTCAAAGAATCGGTAAGAATGCTAAACATAAAAACAAAGATATAATGAGAGAGGAATTATCAATGAGGAGTTAAGGCCACACTTTCAAACCAAATGGCATGCATTTTATGGGATTATAATTCATAATGAATGAATCATTTCATATCTTTAATATACCAAGGTTCCATCTCACTTTAGATGTGATAATTTATCCTAACACTCCTTTTCGAAACAATGGTTCTTCTATCTATTGATTTTAATAAAAATTAATGGATTGACCCATATATATGTATTTCATTGGAGGATACTTTATATATTCACTATAGATGATGGGAGCTAGAGAGGAAGAAAGATGTCCATGCCAACTCTATTTTTTCTCAAAAAATGTGAGAAAATATGTCTTAATAGAAAAATTAGGTAAAATTTTGGCTAAAAATGATGCCCACAATATATTAACAGAGAATAAGTTTCACATGAGGATGTCCCAATGAAAGGAAAGAAAGAGCAGAGAAGCCAACACAAAATGTGGAACCATATTGTTCTTGTGAATGAAAAATGAATAACAAATTCTCTTCATTTCTTAATAGAAATGAAAAAATGAAGTTTCACGGACTTTCAACTCAAAATGAATTTAGCAGTAAATTAGTTTATATCTCTTGCATACTAGTGGTGGAATCTTTTAACTTCCGTTATGAGATAATAAAATGTCACCTCAGATAGATGCCTCATATCGGTTCGTCTCAAACTAAATCACATTCTAGGAAATAGACCTTACTTGGACCACCATACTTTTGCCAAAAAACTGAATTCCAATACAAATGTTAAGTTTGATGAACTTCCAACTAAAAACCAATTGCCAAAAAATATATTATTCTATATCTCTTAGATACTAGTGTTGATCCATTCTAACTTCCAATTTGAGATGCTAACAAAACATAATTCGTTGAAATCCATATCCTTATATTTTCATGCAAGATATGATGTAAAAGCATATCGATCCTTCATTTTTTATTCAAATGATATGGTGTAAGTTTATCCCTCATTGCAATGCATATATGAAAAGATATTTTGGGGTAATTTTTTTATAGAAGTTCATACCGAATGTGTATATTGGAAAGAAGACATTCATAAACATTTTGGAACACAATTTACATGTTTACATCAAATTCACAATGTGATGAAAAATATGATAGGTTGTATACAGTTTATTTTCTAATCCTAACACGATGCAGATAATTCCTCATTTTATTTTCTAATCCCTCTCCTCCCATCAAAGGAATCAAGAACGAAATGATTTAACATATAGAACAAAAAAAAGAAGAATAATTAAAATAATAGAGGGATTCTATAACGTAAGCATGCGAGAGTAAAAAGTTATGACATAATTAAATCAAGAAAAGCTCGAAAAAGGAGCTGACTTGCAGACGTAATCTGTCGACAAATATCAATCTACATATATTGAGCCTTTGATCACATAACATGTGGTCCTAAATTTCGAATCAACCCATAGAAATTAACTAGAAAGTAGCATAGCAACCTTTGGCCGCTCCAAACGATCGTGCTTTTTTTACTTTTTGATTGTGTCCTATTACATAAAGATGCTTTAATTATTTAATTAAGTTTTTACAATTATTAAGTGAATGCCGACAGGCGACACAAGCAAAATTAAAGTATGAGATCATTTTATATAAGAAAATAATTTGACTTTGTTGTGTCACACAAGCCCATAATGCAACAAAAAAAGAAATAAATATGGAGTGAAACTCGAATCGTTATCCATCAATATTAGTTATTTGTTTCAACTAATGGAGGATCTAAAGGCAAAGACTACGTCATACCACTTGAAATTTAGTGGAGACAGAAACTTAAGCCTTACGTTTTTGATGTATGTATACCAAACTACCAGTACTGTAGTTATAAACTTATAATGTATGACCAAACAAAAAGTGTGGTTATAATGCAAAATGAGAGTATGCATCTCTAACCTATAGAAGTGTTGGCATATTTGAAAGCCACTTTTAGTGAATCCAATTGAGACCCAATCTAATTGAGGGTTTCTCAATGAGGTTCTCACAATTACAATGAACAAAAATGTAAAAAAAAAAGTAGAAGAGGATTGTGAAGAGTTCTCAAATGAGAAACTATGGATTCTCATAGAGAAACTTGTCTCTTTCTTGTTATTTTCATTTCTTTTCAAACTAAAGTTTAATTAAACTACAAATACTAGTATTATATTGATAAAATACTCATTTGAGGTTATAATGGATGAAAGTACTCTTATCTTTGTTAATGATTATTTAAACTCTACGATTTGAAAAAAAAATACCGTTTTCATCAAAATAACATTAGAGTGGAGAACTTATAGTGTCATGTAACAATGAACATGTAAATTATCGGTCCTATATGTACTTAAGGATCAATGAGTGAGTGATCTCTATTTCTCTGTTTCTAGCCTAAGTGTTTTAAGAGACTCTTCATGAATTAGAGAGTTTCTTAAAGCTCTTTCACATGTGAATCTTGTGGCTCATTTACAATATCGTTTGGGTTGTTAAGTTTTGTTGGAAACTCGGGTTAAGTTAAGTTAATCTTATATACTAAGAGAGTGAAGAACCCTAAGAGATAGAGAGGCGATCCAAAGAGGTTTGTGAAAGAGATCCATCTCTTGTATCTTGTACCAAAATTTGTGATATAGTGGATTTCAGGAATAGCTCTGATGAGACGTAGGAAGATCATCTCCAAACTCGTAAAAACCTTGTGTGTTGTTTATTTTCAGTTCTTTCGTTTCAATCACAAATCAAACACAAATCAAGTATTTATTAGGATTAATATTTATAAAGTGGTATCAAAGCCAAGTTCCATCTAGGAACAAGTAATCAATTTAAGGATTGAAGATCGAAGGGAAAATATTTAGAGATTGGCGATGGCGACAACGAGATCTAATGTTGTAAAATTCGATGAGACCATGAATTTTGGTCTACGGAAGAATAGGATGCTCCCTCATATAACTATCCAAGGACTAAAAGATGTACTAATAAAGCAAGAGATAATTCCGCCGTCTTAAAGAAGAAGAGATGGCCAGGCTTGAGAAGTGTGACAAAGTGATAAGTCTAATCTTTCTCAAAGTCGGGAATCACATTCTGAAAAAGATAAAAGAGGAGACATGAAACACAACCGCAGACACATGGAGCATTCTAGATCACTTGTACGTGACGAAGTTTCTTCCAAATCGTGCCCACAAACAGTTAAAGATTTATGTCTTCAAGATGCACGAGTTAAGATCAATATACCAAAATATAGATGACTTCTTCAAGTTGATCAATGAGTTAGAATCTCCATATAGATATTCTTGATGAGGTACAAGTTATTCTCCTTCTTAACTCTCTGCTAACTAAGTATAAACAGCTCAAGTATATGCTCAAGTACATTATAGAAGGAATCACATTGGAGGATTTGGTCAGTGCATCTAAGTTAAGAAAGCCATAGTTTGTTGAGGGTTCTCATTCAAGTTATGATGTATAAGGATATTACATTAGAGGTAATATATCAAAATCAAGAGGCATGAATGACTCGAAGAGAGGACAGTACAACAAGTGCAAGAGCAGGTCAAGATCCAAGTCCATAGAAGGAAAGAATACTCTCTGGATATGTGGAAATGAAATACATCTAAAGAATTAATGTTACAAGTGGATTGAGAGGAACAAAGACATGTTTAATTCACAAGGCATAAGGGAGTAAGCTATGGTCGGAGGTAATTCTCAAGATTTAGCTGGATTGATAGCTTCAGAAGTACATTTCACAGTTTAAGGGTCTAATCAGGATAAATGAGTTATGCATGCGAGATGCTTGCTTCACATGACTCCAAGGAAGGAGTTCTTCATAGATATAAATGAATTGTCATTAGAAAAAATCAAGATGGTGAATGGTACACACTCATAGGTGAGAGGAATAAAGTCTATGAGATTTAAGAATCCATATGACACTACTTTTGTGTTACACGATGTGAAGATACCTATAGAGGATAAGTCAACATATATAATTACCATGGTGTTGCCAGTGGGCGAGCTTTAAGATGCGTAGGAATTGCTTAGAGTGGAAGATCACTAAAAGATTGTCTTGCTAATTATTCCAACTGAGTGAATTTACTCAGGTTGCTTAAAGTGTTAAGGCAAAAATATAATAAGGAGACTTGAATATGAGTGTGTTTACTCAGGATCTCGAGCTAGGATTAAGTTGAGCCTAGATTTTTCACCCTAAACCAGACTCGCGTGTGAAGCTTATAATACTGCTAGTGATCAAACGAAAAGAAAGCGAACATACGAAAAAGCAGGGAGCATGGGAGTGAGCATGTAGGAAGAACTCAAGGAGAAAAAAAAGAGGGGGGACATATAGTAAATGAGTTCAAAGTTAGTAAAAGCTCAAAAATGTTACACAAAGATCCCAGATCGGATTTCAAATTAGGAACGAATTTGCTAATCAAGCTCATGAGTACGTCATAGAGGGTACATGTTGAATTGGATTGAAAACCACATAGACCAAGCAAAACAGTGCAACTTAGTGAGTGAGGATTGTTCCCTTTGGCGTGAAAAACAAAACAAGTATCATGGTCGCTTCTCTACAAAACAACGTGGCTCTTGCTACAGACATCATCACCACAAGTCTCATGAAATAAAACAGTATGGTTCTCCAAAGTAACTCCAAAATACAGTTTTATAACTTGGCTGGTTATGTTCAACGTGTTGACAACAACAAACAATATGGTTCAATGTGGGTTGGGTATATGAACGAAATGTGTATTGTGTAGATGCCTTCAAAAACTCTCAATTACCTCCTCTTCATGCACCTTTTCTTGCGATACATTTGAACCTCACTAGCAAAATAACTTCTTCATAAAAATATTACTGTCTATTGAAACGATATTCTCGAAACTTTCGTCTAACTCTAGGAGAATACAAAATTTTATTATCAAGTATGTTTTACACGTTGCAATGGCTCTTATTTGGCTCAGAAGAAATAAATGCATGCATGAAAATATCTCGACAACAGATGTACGTCTTACAACAATCATAGACGAAATGGTCCGCAACATAATTTCATCCATCGGAGGAACCGATGGTCGACATTTCGATGAATGCTTTCCGTTTGGATTGCATCAAGAGTTTAGTGACTTTCAATAATTAATTATTGTTTTTCTTTAGATTTAGAGGTTAAAGAAAAAATTTGTAAAAAATGTTAAGTTTTTTTTAAGAAAATATATTTTTACATCAACTAAAAAAAATAATTGTGCTCTTATACATTCATGCAATTTTATAAAGTAAAATTTATTCGTTGTGGGGTTTTGGTAGTTATTTTTTTTCCTTCTCATGCAATTAATTAGCAATTTAAAAAATATATGAAGCAAAAAATTTAATCATCCGAAATTAGTTGAACGCTATGTCGAATCTGAACCCACGATGCTATAAACCAGTGTGTACATCTCATGGCTCAAAATGATTTGCATAAGCAAAACTATCTTTTTGACTATGTTAGTGGAACCTTTATACGCCACTCCTTAAACTTTTTAATTCCGACCATGCAATTATTTTGAATTAAGCTTATATATAAGCAATGCTACACGTGTTGAATAATTATTGGTTAACATTAGACAAATGTTTTAGGTAGACAGAATATATAGAGAATTTATGTATTGGCCACATAGAGTTTTTGTTTGTCTCCTTAGCTTTTGTTGAAAACATAACATCCACATGAAAATATCATTCTCATCCATAACTATTGTCTCACTCACATATCATCCAAGCAAACTATAACTTTCAAAAAACACCTTTATAATTTAAGTGTAGTAATGGATAAGGATACTGATTCAACCGAACAAACACAGTCATGGATCTATTCCGCTACTAGAACAAAGATCCTTTTTCGAATCATACATTTAAATTTATTAGACAACAACATCCTTGTCAAATGAAAGGATGAAAAGGTTGATAACAATAGACCTTTGAAGTCTTGTTACGCATATGGGAGTTTTACTAAGATAACAAGAGATAATAACATGAATTATTCATTTGTGGACAATATCCTACAATTGGGACATACATCGTAAGATTAATCTTGTGATGAATTATATATCTTTCATTAGTATATTTAGACACACTTATATGAGGAATCACCAAATCAGGAATTTCCATGTTTTCGATGATAGTTTTTTTTATAAGATTTGATTGAGAGGATTAGCGGGCAAAACCACAGTTTCAAACCACCAAATGTTTTTTCATTTTTTAGGGTTATCGATTTCGTTTTCTTATGACAATAATTATATTTTTAGAACCACTAAATTTGTTTTTCACTAAAAATTATTGTTGTTTATAAAATATTTGATAGAGTTTTACACAAATTTAAAACTACTATTCTTTTGAAATCTTGAATAATAGATATAGAAAGAGCATAACTTTTTTTTTTAGATTAGATAAACTCTGATACCGTGTACGAAATTTTATACTATTTTTCATGTAAAATCCTAATAAAACGTGTTTAACATTTAGAACGGAAAGAAACATGACAGAATTTCTACGTAACAACATCTCCCAACAGCAATCACATTACGATATCCGAGATGAAAAAAAAAAAAAGTAACAAACTCATATGATAGTAATATAATAATACGATTTGAAATTAACAGGGTTTTTAGAAATTCGATTGGAGATTACACATCAAGCAAATGTGTCGGTGTTGTCTTATTACTTCTTTTAGGGAATCGCTACAAAAACGAACAAAAAAAAAAGTTTTCTTTAAGAAACCAAAACCCTCATTACACGTGCGCCACCACTTGCTATTTTTACGAATTTTAAAAATTGGTTTATCTTGGTTTAGATGATTGTGACCTACTTACCCGAACGGTACATTCCATTTTGATGGAAACAAGACAAATACAATCAATACAATTTCAATTATTTTTTTAAGTATTTTTGATTTCTCAAATTTCACCAGATTCAACTCAAAACAATGAAGTTATATTTCAACCACACCTTTAAAATGCTGATATTTTTCAAAAATATTATCAGAAATTCCATGTGTTTCAAGTTGAAACTAATTAACATTAAAATTAAATGTTTTTTTAATATATTATAGATCTCATCTTAACACGTTTTCGCTACCATAATAATATCACATACTTTTGTTCTATGAATTAACCTGACCTGAAATTTCTTGGGTCCATATATTCTTTGATGGACTATTAATGCAAGAAATACAATAGTGAGGGCGGTACAACGAATAGCGATAAACTAACTAACTAATGGGCCTAGAATATGGCCCGTTAAAAGAAGGGGGTAATTGTGTAAATAGAATAAAAAGGGCAAGGGGGATGTTTGGTAGGTCGCAATAGAATAGACCATTACGATTACGAGTCCCCCTAATTCCTAAACCAGATTCCAATTTCTCTCCGTCTCATCTGTCCTTACCTTAGTCTCTCGTGTGTGTGCGTAAGCGTAAGGCAGCGAAAAGAGGGATTTGAGAAACTGAAAAGGAACAAAAAAAAAACAAACCCATACAAAAAATAATATCAATTTTGGATAGTTGAAATCGAAGGTTAGCGGATACAACAAGTTCCCGCCATGGTGGCTCAGCAGCTAGAAGATAGAAGCGGCACTTCGCAAGAGGATCCAGCGGAGACCACCAAGTCTTTGATCTGTGCTCTCAATTACATCTCTCGCGACCTCCCCTTGCCTCCTCATCTCTTCGCCGCCGTTTCTTCAATCTACCATGCCGCCACTTCTTCACCGCCTCTCTCGGACTCCCTCGACGTCTCTCCGCCCCCTCCTTCGCCCCCTGTAAGCTTCCATGCAATTACTTCCTTCGAGCCTCGACCTAGATTTTTGTGTTTACCCCCTTTCCTGTTTTGGTGTTCAATCGATTTGTGGTCCCGTGGTTTGTTTCTAGGGATTAGCTTCGAGTTCGAATTCGTTGGTTCTATGCTCTCTCCCTTTTCTTGGGAAATTCAATGTCTGCTAATGGCTATAGCCTATAATTATTGTTTTGTGTATAGGTGCTTAAATCTGTGCTTGGTCTTGTGTTGCAGCGGAATAATTTTACTCCCTATGGAGGTGATTTGATGGGCGAGTTCGAGGATGCACTTTTGATGCAGCGACCTAACTGTGAATCAGGCTCTCGATTGAGAGAATTGACGGATAATCGTAATGAGAGTCATATCCAACGCCGCTTATCTGAACTTGAAGGTTATAAAATCGAATCTATACTCCTAATTTACTTCAAATTTATTGCATGTTGTGATTTTTGTTACTGTGAAAAAAAAATCATTATGAACACTGGACAAGAGAATCATTGTTAATTTTGGTTGTTAACAAATATATTGTTCGAGAAAAATGCTTACTAATCAAGTTTATGTTTCAGAATTACCTTCAACTAGAGGTGAAGACTTGCAGTCAAAGTGCTTGCTTGAGCTTTATGGGCTAAAGGTATCATCGCCGCTAGATGTTTTCAGTGATCTTTGTTATTATGTGACGTTGTTTGAATTGTAACATCTTTGACACTGATAATGTATCTGGGTGAGTTGCAGCTACGAGAATTGCAAAGTAAGGTTCGAACTGAGGTGAGCTCAGAATTCTGGCTACGTCAAAACTGTGCAGATGTTAGTAGCCAACTATTTGACTGGGGCATGATGCGGTTGCCTCGTCCATTTTATGGTGTTGGAGATCCTTTTGCTATGGAAGCTGATGATCAGTTCAGAAAGAAGCGTGATGCTGAGGTCATTGTCCTTTCCTTAACTTGCTATTTCCGTTTCCGCATTTTATTCATAACCCCCTCATGATGAATTTTTCCTGTGGAGTGGCATAAATAATGGGCATGCGGTCTTTTCTGAACTATGGCTCATATATCTTAGCAGTACAAATAGAGATCTGTAAATATTTATTACTAGAGATAGCTTTATATAGAAGTGCATGAAAACTGTAGACACTTATTTTGTAGTTTTTGAACTTTTGCTTTGCATCACTGATGTGTTTCAAATTCTTTGTTCAGAGGTTATCACGTTTAGAAGAAGAGGAAAAGAATCTGATTGAAACCGCTAAGAGGAAATTCTTTGCAGAAGTACTCAATGCAGTTCGTGAATTCCAGTTGCAAATTCAGGCGACTCAAAAACGCCGTAGACAAAGAAACGATGGTGTGCAGGTACGATATCATTTACTTACTCGTGTATTTACTGTGAAGGTAGTAGTTCAGTTATCGGTTAATATTATCAATGTACAAATCTGAAAGATGTTTTGTATCTACATTATTTAACAGGCATGGCACGGGAGACAAAGACAACGTGCAACTCGTGCTGAAAAGTTGAGGCTGATGGCCCTTAAATCCGATGACCAAGAGGCATACATGAAACTAGTAAAGGAGAGTAAGAATGAAAGACTCACCACTCTTCTAGAGGAGACGAACAAACTCCTTGCTAATTTGGGAGCTGCTGTTCAGCGTCAGAAAGATGCTAAACTTCCGGAAGGCCTTGATCCACTGAAAGACTCAGAATCTGACTTGTCTGAACTTGAAGCCCCAAAAAGTGAATTGCAGGATTTGCTTCCTGATCAGGATCTTGATGAGTCTGACAATAATGATGACTCTAATGATTTACTAGAAGGACAGAGACAGTATAACTCCGCTATCCATTCAATACAAGAGAAGGTAATGTTGATCTCTATAATTTATTTAGCAGCAGTATGGTTAATTTTCTTAAGTGTTGCCATCTCAGAGACCAATGGATTTAATAAGTAGCTATATGTGCTTTAACAGGTGACGGAGCAGCCTTCCCTTCTAGAAGGTGGGGAACTAAGATCTTACCAATTAGAAGGGCTCCAATGGATGGTTTCTCTATTCAACAATAACCTCAACGGAATTTTAGCTGATGAGATGGGTCTGGGAAAGACTATCCAAACAATTTCGCTGATTGCTTATCTTCTGGAGAATAAAAACGTGGCTGGGCCATATCTGATAGTGGCTCCAAAAGCTGTGCTACCAAATTGGGTAAACGAGTTTGCGACATGGGTTCCTAGGTAATTTGCAAACACTCTCTCAATCTCTCTCTCTTGGTGCTGAGTAGTTGTGCACTGGTGTGAATGTTATGTCTGAACATCATCTTTTATTTTCTTTGACAGCATTGCAGCTTATCTGTATGATGGACGTTTAGAGGAAAGAAAAGCAATAAGGGAAAAGATTTCAGGAGGAGAAGGAAAATTTAATGTGTTGATTACCCACTATGATCTCATCATGAGAGATAAAGCATTTTTGAAGAAAATTGATTGGTACTACATGATTGTTGATGAAGGACATCGTCTGAAGAACCACGAATCTGCTCTTGCAAAGACTCTAGTAACAGGGTACATCTCTAAATTAATGTGTCTAAAGTGAACGATATTAGCTGACTCTATTATGTTTATGGCTAGTCTAGTTTATATCTTCAAAGATGCTGAGGAATTTGAGTTTATTTTCTAATAATAATTTATATCCTGGATGCAGCTACCGTATAAAACGCAGACTTCTGTTAACCGGGACACCTATACAGAATAGCCTTCAAGAACTCTGGTCATTGCTTAATTTTCTCCTTCCTCACATCTTTAACTCGGTTCAGAACTTTGAGGAATGGTTTAATGCTCCTTTCGCTGATCGTGCTAATGTCAGTCTTACGGATGAAGAAGAGCTTTTGATTATCCACCGTCTGCATCACGTGGGTTCTCCTGCAGCTATTTTTTTTCCTTCAATTTCTGTATGGAAGTTTCCATGTTAACTCAACTCCTGTCACTTTCAGGTTATAAGGCCGTTTATACTGAGAAGGAAAAAGGACGAAGTAGAGAAATTCCTTCCTGGAAAGACACAGGTCATCTTGAAGTGTGATATGTCGGCTTGGCAAAAAGTGTATTACAAACAAGTCACAGACATGGGAAGAGTCGGCCTTCAAACAGGTTTGTAGCTTTGCTCTCTCCAAAATATTGCTGTCATCTTTTAAGGTAAAGAAAATGAATCAGAAAGTAAAGCTGATTTTATTATTATGTGCCAGGATCTGGGAAATCAAAGAGTCTGCAGAATCTAACGATGCAATTAAGAAAGTGTTGTAACCATCCGTATCTATTCGTTGGAGGAGACTACAACATGTGGAAGAAACCTGAGATTGTGAGAGCTTCAGGGAAATTCGAGCTTCTTGATCGTCTACTTCCGAAACTGCGCAGAGCCGGACACAGAATCCTTCTCTTCTCTCAAATGACCCGTCTCATTGACGTTCTCGAGATATACTTGACACTGAATGATTTCAAGTACCTTAGACTCGATGGTACCACAAAGACAGATCAAAGAGGGCTTTTACTGAAACAATTCAACGAGAAAGAGTCTCCTTACTTCATGTTTCTTCTGAGTACACGTGCCGGAGGTCTGGGTTTGAACTTGCAGACCGCAGACACTGTTATTATCTTTGACAGTGATTGGAACCCACAGATGGATCAACAGGCCGAGGATCGTGCTCATCGTATAGGACAGAAGAAGGAAGTCAGAGTGTTTGTTTTGGTTAGCGTTGGCTCAATTGAAGAAGTTATATTGGAGCGTGCGAAGCAGAAGATGGGTATTGATGCTAAAGTCATACAAGCTGGGCTTTTCAATACAACTTCCACTGGTAAGTCTCTCTCTCGGATACTTAAAATGTTGATGATGGCTTAATGTGTAGTCTCTTGATTTTGTTTATTGTGAAAATTGGGAACAGCACAAGATAGAAGGGAGATGCTTGAAGAGATCATGCGGAAAGGAACAAGCTCGCTGGGGACAGATGTGCCCAGTGAGAGAGAAATCAATCGGCTTGCGGCTCGGTCTGAGGAAGAGTTTTGGATGTTTGAGCAAATGGATGAGGACAGAAGAAGGCAAGAGAGTTACAGAGCTCGTCTGATGCAAGAACAAGAAGTTCCTGAGTGGGCTTACACTACACAGAGCCAAGACGACAAGTCAAACAGCTCCAAGTATCATTTCGGGAGTGTTACAGGTAAGCGAAAACGTAAAGAGATTGTTTATAGCGATTCGTTAAGCGAGGTTCAGTGGATGAAAGCTGTGGAGAGCGGTGAAGATTTGTCGAAATACTCTATGAAACGGAGGAGAGACGAGAGCGTAAGCAACACCAAGACACCGACGAGTAAGAAAGCGGTGGAACCTGTCCCAGTAGCGAGTGAAGAGTCGAGCGAGGAGGAGGAAGACGAAGAAGAGGAAGGAGGAAAGGAGGTGAGTGGGAAACAGAGAGTAGAGAAGTCTGAAGAGGATGAAGAAGAGGAGGAAGAAGAGAATAATGAGAAGGCGATATTGAAATGGAATACTCATAAGAAGAAAAGGTCGAGATACTCTTTTACGTGTTCTTCCTCTGACTCTAGAGCTCAAACTTCCAATGGAAGTAGACGAAACTGAGACTTTGAGTTTGGTCTCTATTTTTAGATTCTCTTCTTGCCAATGTAACTTTTGCCAAACCTAACATGAAAATACCTTTTATTTTTAATTGCTTTCAAGTTAAGCTTAGTTTTTTTAAGGTATTATTTTTATGTTATGTTTCTTATGTAGGGATGATTCTAGATTCTAAATAACTTAGTTTGGTTTTGGCTTGGCAAAGTTATATGATTATCCGTAAAGGAACAAGCTCGCTGGGGACTACTTTTTCTCTTACAAATGGAAGTGGCCGGACAGACATTACCTCGAGTCTCAACATTGTCTAGACAGTTTCCATGTTTGTTTTTCTTGTAACCGTTTCGTATCTTCAATGTTTAAGACCAAATTATGTAAAACCAAAATCCATTCGTGTAAATTTAAGTGTGTTGGCCTTGTTTGTTTCATAATCGCTAGTAAAAGCGATAACTACCAACGATTAAATCATGTTTGTTTAGCAGTCACCAGGAGGAAATGCTAGATTTTAGGCACTAATTCAAAACGTTACAGATTTTAAAGACAAATCACAAAGCTCATAAACTGATCAAGGAGAAGACAAAGTCACTAAATTTTTACGAGAATACGTCCACTATTAATTATCAAACTTTTGAAATATTTAAACTTCATTTATGACCGGAGACCCTTGCCCACATATCAGCTCATCACCAGGGCTCACATCGACGATTTCAGCAGACTCTCCGTATATCATCCGCAACTCCTGAAAAAAGGAAGAGTTAAGAAATATTCGTCCAATATAAATAAAGTAGTACAATTAGGGTTGTGGAGTTTGATCAACATCGATTTTCTTCAAACATGTCTTCGTGTTCTTCGACCACCACAAACGGCATAGACTCGTCACGGGTAAGCCTGCTTCATCTTCCTAATGATTTACTGTTCAATTGCTTAGCTCGCATCTCGAGATTTTTCTATCGGGATCTTTCCTTAGTTTCCAAAAAATTCTGCTCTCTTATTGCTTCGACGGAGCTTTAGGAGATCCGAATGCTCATAGGCTGCACTGAGCATTGCATTTATGGGTGCTTGCTTAATAAGTCTATGCCGAAATATGCAGCTCCTTCAGACTCTAACCCACGTTGGTTCACTATCTGGCGGAGACCAACTCGACTCTCTAACCATAATCCTAACCCTGACAAGTCACGTGACAATATTACAGTCTCAGCCACAATTCTCGATTATTCTCCTAAGCATTGGTGGAATGCTATCGCAGTCGGTTCTAATATCTACACAATTGGCGGATACAACAGCTATGATCCCTCATCTAGTGTATTCGTCATGGAATGTCAATCTCACATCTGGCGCGAAGCTCCAAGCATGCGAGCAGCTCGAAGGTACCCTTTTGCCAGCGTTCTTGATGGAAAAGCATAGGTAGTGGGAGGCGTCAAAGATTGTGATTCCTCGAATTGGATCGAGTGTTCCGATCCCAAAAGCCAAAAATGAGAGCATGTGCCAATCCCTGATGCATATATACTCAAAAGTTATACACTCCAAAGCTTAGCCATCCAAGGAAATCTTTACCTATTTGGGGGAAAGAAAGTGGTTTACAAACCGAAGGAAAATAGATGGGATGTTGTAGGATTCGAGACCGGCTTGGTAAGATACGAGATGAGTTTGGGTCGGACTCATAATTCTTTTTGTGTGATAGATAACGTATTGTACTTTTATACACTGTCCAAAAGGCTTGAATGGTACGACTCTGAGGTGAGATCTTGGAAAGTTTTGAAGGGTGTGGCAGAATTTCGTAAACCACAATTACCAAATAACCGTTGTTATAATGCTAGATTTGTGAACTAAATTGCGGCTTTGTGGGAGGATGTGCATGCTATTAATTCTAATGAAAAGATGATTTGGTGTGTTGAGATTGCGCTTGAAAGGCGAAACGGACAAGAGATTTACGGGAAGGTTGAGTGGTACGGAGTTGTGCATATAGTCCCCAAATCATGTGATATGAAGAAATTTATTGTTGTTGCTGTTTGATCAATAAAGATATGAGCCATTGCTTCTAATTAAGTATTTCGTTTTGTCTCATCTGTTTCGCAGAGAATCTTTTTACCCCCCTCATAACCTAATCATATTATACAATTATGGTCGTTTTATACCTATAAATATTAGAGAAGCTTCTGGTTCCTGCAACCATAAAGAAACACCTAATGATGAAAATGTGAAACCAAAATCTTGATTCACAGGAAATTTTGATATCCGTGACACCAAAATCTCCAATTCAAAAAAAAAAAAAAAAGATCGGATACTCTTCCAATGAGGAGAAATTCTCAAAAATCTTAAAATCCTAAGGAACAATGGAAACTGAAGTTCAAAAAAAAAGAAAAAAGAAAAAAAAAGGGAACAATGGAAATTCAAAATTTGTTTTCATCGCTTAGACTTCTTTTTAGAGAACTTGGAGGAAAAAGGTTTTGAACGATCACTCTGTGATGATAATGCTTTAGAAGTGGTCTATTGGTTTGAATTTGAAGTCCAAGGAGCTGCATCTTGTTTATCTTGCTTGGTCACTGAAACTTGCGCACCACGGATCTGAGCTGCTCGCTGGTCCTTCCTCTTTGGTCTGTAACTTGACCTTTCCCTTCTCGGAAGCCACCTTTCAGGATCCGGAGGTGGACCCGGGTTTGCCGGGTCATATGCTTTCGGATACTTTGGCTTTCTCTTTCTCTTCCTCTTTGGTACCTTGTCTTTTCTCTTAACTTCTTCGTCTTCCTCTTCAATGGCGGCTTTTCTTGCACCAGAGGTCTTTTCTAGATAATCCACATCAACTTCAATCCAGGTAACGGCTTTAGCTGTTTCTCGTAAGTTTCCGCTTTCTAGACATTAACACGAGCAAGTGTAGTCACGAGACCAACCAGAGCATCTGTGCTTTTATTATGGCTTTTCACAATCTCCTCGTATAGCCGTGAAGCCTCCACTTCGTTACCATGTATGACCTTGAAGGAAGCAGCTTCCGACAACAACACACTAAGCTTATTATCGTCCTCAGTCATAGAATTCGACCACCACTTAATAGCTGAGTCAAGAACAGAAGCAGCACCATCATTGTCCTCAGCGAGCTCTTTGAGTGTGACAATGGTAGCAACAGTTGTAGGCATATGCTGGATATCAGATATTTTGGTCAAGGAATCTGCTGCTACGTGAGGATGACTCGCGGAAGCAGCGATTTGTGCTCTGGATAAGAGAACTTTCTGGAAACTTATCAGTAAACTGCCCCAGAAGCTCTTCTGCTTTTGCAGCCTTGTTCTCTCTCACCAGAACAGCAGCTTGAAGCAATATTGGAACAACACTCTCCGGAAACAGACCCAACAATGTAGTACAACGTTCTCGTGCCTGATCCATCTTATCTGCATGTCATATATAGCTTCCTTATGTTTCTTTGAAAGCTTTGCATCAAGTACTTGAGAAAGCTGAAAATTTGGGGAGTCTTTTTTCTTTTAACGAATCAAGCTTCCTCAAACCATCAGAAACATATTTGGAACCTTTCAAGGCAATAAGATTGTTTACAGCAACAGAAAGAGATGATTCATCAGCCAGTTTTCTTTTGATGATGTCTACATAAGAGCTGGTGGATTCTTGAGTTTTTCTAAGGACCTTGATGTAAAAAAAAATTCTCTTACTAACAACAACTTGAAGATATTCTGACAGGAGGTTAAAGAAGCAGAGACAATACTTGTTGAATATATGCTAACTGGACAGAAATTGGAGCCACCTCAATCTCAATATCCTCATCCACAAAATTATCGTCCGTGAGGGTCTCCTGACCAATTCTGTCTCATATCGATAGTGCATCAATCAGATATTAGAACATTGTACAGGACTTGGCAAATCAATGGTTGTTAAGCATCAGTGTAATCTTAAGGCTCAAAGAGAATATGTAGTGCTTACCTCCTGGCAGTGACCAATAGTTAAATATATTTCAAAACTCATTAAAACCAAAATAAGTTATCACCGAAAATAAAACATGTTACAATTGGTCAAAATCATTTATGGAAGCTGAATAATATCAATTATTTACAACCGTTACTATAAGATATCAATTATAAAAATGATACAAAAATTTAACATCTACTATTACAAACCCCGAAATAAAGTAAATTTTATAATCATCGTCCTATATTGAGAAGGAAGTTTTCGGTTTTGGTAAATGCTGGAGGTTTATCAAACCTTGCTAATATGTCAACAAGTGACAAGAGGAAGAAGAGTTTCGTTGGGTCTCTTGTGGATTATCTCGAGGAGACTGAGATTATCCGAAACACCCCTCCGAAATTTAGGTTTGATGCTTGCGAGCTTTTGGCTGCAAAATTTAGTTTGGTTGCAAGAGTTGACTTCAATAAAGGAGACGCTTCAGGTGCAAAAGGAAGAGCTTTTAGAACTAAGATTCTTCGGGAGATTAAAAAGTGGCAAAAATTTGGTTTTTATTATCCCAAGAGTAGAAAAAGAAGAGGAAAGAGGCTTTTCGGTGATGGATATGAAATAGTGTTGTTGAATCCTCAGGCTCAAGTACTTCTCTGAATTTAAGACATTCTCCAAGAAGATCATGTAAGCAATTAATTTTACTTTTAAGAGGTATTTTAAGTTTGTTTTCGTTTGAGTTTTATATAGCCTGTTTTTGGACACTACAAGTTTTTCTTTTCAATTATTTAGTGGCTAACTTTTGAATTGATGACCCACAGGATCAGATCGGACCGGTCAATATATTTATGACCGATATGAATTACATGTCAGTGACAGTGACAAATAATCAGCCAGATCCATTATAATCATTACTAACTTATAATAAGCGTCTAAAGATAAGAACCTAACTTATTTGTATCTACACAAACTGATTGCTAACGACTGCTTTGTCTTCTACAGCTTCACAAATTAGTAGACTTAGTGAGGACTCTACACAAGTAATTACGTATCTCTGGGATTGTTCGTTGCACCAGTTGATTCGTCCTGCATTTTTTTTACAACGAATGAAGAAAACGTTAAGTTAATCAAAATACGTAAGAGACCAACTTTAGATGATAATTATTATTACCCGGGCTTTAAACTCAGTTTATCAAAGTGTTCTAGGATGAACAAGATACAACTCTGCCTCAACGACTTCGAGTTGAATGCTTCTGAAAGTTCGCATATATTCCCTACGTTTTCCACCGTTATATCCTTTTATTCGAAGATTTACAGTGTTAGTTTATTAGATAAAGTTATAGGCAAACATGATTCCCAATGAACTAACCTGACCAATGATGTATTCACAGAGTCGCTTAAGCCCATCCAAGAGATACTGATCCGCTGCTCTTAGTAGATCTTGTGCAATCTCTCTTGTTACGTTGACTGAGCCGGTATATATATACCTGCTTCGTAATCCACATATGAATCAAAGTTTACAAGCACAAAGCACAAGCACACAATCATAATACCTCATCATTAACTCAAAAGCTTCCCATTGAATATTTGGAATCTCGATATCTCTTGCGTCTTTTTCCTGCGGTATTCAATGAACATAACCTGAATGAGACATCCTAACATTGGAAGATGCCTCCAGAAATATTTAGAAGCTCTCACTTACTCGGTAACCTCCATCAAACATTGCCCGAAATGCATCTGAAGATGCAAGCAGACAAATTCTGTGAGCATAGAATCTCCTCCCTGCAATATATATATATTTTTCCCACTAATTTCATATAGATTTTGGAGGTAACGAGACTTGCTGCAACTACAGAATTCAATGAGTACCTTCAACTAGAAAGGTTACATCAGATAATGTAGCATTATTTACATATTGCTCTCCAAGATATATCTGCAACCAATAATACAAATACATAATTTTGAAGAGAATAATGGAGAACTGACACAAGACACAAACTCACCATTTGTTTTGGAGATGGAGGAGCAGTATCGATTGGAGAAAGCGCCACAGATTTATTTGCCAATTTGTGTAGAGCTACAGCACCATCAAGTTGCTGTTTAGCTTTTGCAGAACCAAGAAGTCCAAGAAGCAACTCCAATCCTGTCAAAATAAAGATTACTCGAATATAAACCTTCATGCGCCAAGAGTATCCAAAACTCTACTGTACACACCTTAACACACTTCTTGTAAGCAAAAGAAAATTCAGAAAAGTTGTCACATACCATTGCCATCAACGAATATGGTTTGATGATCCTCTGGGGAACAGAGAAGGGCAAGAGCAAGAGCAACTCGTCTTTGGGTAGGCTTGTCTGAATCACGCATCAGGTACAACAGATGTCTTAAAACCTACGGAAAAAAAACAAAGAGAATAATAGATTTCAAAAGAGTTTTGGAAATTACAGCAATTTGATACAAATAGCGAATCTGTAAATTTATAACCAGGAACTCCAAAATATATTTGAAAACTTGCATATTTTCACACACCCTTCCATTAATCTTCTCCTCCAATCTTCTCAATGATTTGGAAACACAATCTTTAGTTGCCTACAAGAGCCAAAGGAAAAATTACAAATATCCAAGAGACGGGTCAATGGTAAATCGACTTTGATATGCCAAACATACTTGAACAAGAAATTTTCCATCTTGAAGCTTCTGGACGCCTCCCACCCTAATAAAATCGGACACATTATCCTAAAGAGAAAAGGTGGATCATTAAGATTTTTAATGAATTTCTATGGTGAATCATGATAAAGTAATGATGCAGAGGGTAGGTATCATGCAACTTACCTCATTATCAGCGAGACCATAAAGAGCAAATGCAGCATTGTGTTGCACAAATCTATCTTCTGAATCAAGAAGCTTCAATAAAGGTTCTAAACCACCCATATGGGCAATGCCAGCTTGATTGTGTGGGTCCTACAGGAAAAAGGTGTTGTGAAATTCAGTAATGCTCAAACACCATCTTCCAGACAAGGAAAACCAGAATACTTGACATACGTGAATTTTAAAGCAAAACAAGTACTTAACAAGATGACTATGTGCACACAGCCAGGGAAACAAAAAATTAGGGACAATGAATATTTTATTATCTAGCAGACTAGACTAAGAAACTAAAGTAGAAAATATTAACACGGTCATGATATTCTATCTGCGAAGTTGCAATTTACAATGTTCAAAAGAGAAATCCTCAACTCCTAAGACACAACCAACAAATATCTGAAATACTAACCTGTGCTAGTCTCCCCAATGCAAAGGCTGACATTTCCTTCAACTTAACTACAGGTGACTGAAGCATATCGATCAAAGGACATACAGCACCCCTTTGCGCTATGTGTGCCTGCAAAATTATCACTTTAGGCATCATATCATATATTCAGGAGAAAAAGATTGGCTAAGTGGGATCGAAAATGAATATTTTACAGATCAACAGAAGCAAACAACTTATCCCCGGAATACAGACAGGACGTGATGTTAATTGTTTTAGTATTACTAATAGGCCGGCGAATAACTAAAATCAAACCAAGAATCAAAAGAAGTGGGACTATAAAGGGAGAGATGAAATGGCACCTTGCATATAGAATCAGTAGCAGCAAATTGTCCAAGTAACAACGCTGCCTCCCTCTGGCTCTCAGGGCAACATGACCTATAAAAAGATATCAAGCAACCACAATAAACGTGAGGATAACAGTATTGAAGCATAATAGCAGCTTAACATAAAAAAAAATAAGCATAAGTTTTCACATACCTGAGGAGACTGATGACAGGCTGCAAGGCTCCGGCATCAAGAACCTTCTTTTTAATGTTTGGAGACGAGTGTACTAGATTGCCAATAACACCAACCTGAAACCCCCAACCGAACTGGTTAAAGTGATGCCAATTTCACATAGTAGATAAAATAGCATATTAATGGAGAAACCTTACTGCTTCAGAATGTATTGCAGCATCCTCTGATTCTAGTAGTAGGATGAGCGTCGGAAGTGCATTACAGGCAACTATCTGAAAGAAACGACTTGTTGTCATCACTCAGAACTAAGAAAAAGCTGTAGGTAACAAAACTAGCAAATACTTACTTGGTTCTTGTTATCATCATTTTTAAACGCAAGGGTTCTTAATGCCCCTGCTGCTGCTCGTTGAACTTTTGGATCATCAAATTCAAGCAACTCCACAAGAAGTGGAATACCACCTTCTAACCTGCTCATCCAAGAACTGGAACTCATGAGAAAGGCTGAATTGAATGTCAAGCTTGAAAGGAGGAAAAACTTATAATATTCTGACCTAACAAGGTTCTTGACACTGCTATTCTCATGAGCAAGATTGATGATGGCATCAGCCGCCATTCTGATAGCACCGCGAGAACCAGAACCACTTTTACTTCTCTTCAATAGATTCACAAGATGGGGCAATGCACCAGTGTCTACTATCAGCTTCTGGTGCTCCGGCTGTTAACAATCAATTCCAAAACAAGATACCATCACAAACTATACGAAATCCCCTTGGCAAAAGTAACTTTCATCCATAAAAAAAATACCCTAACAAGACTAAATTTAGAGCAGAGGCAACTAGATTTCAACAAGCCAATGCACCATACGAGCAGCAACCCAAGTGGAGAGTAAGAATCAAAACCTTGATTGCAAGATAACTAAGAGCAAACGCGCTTCCCTTCTCGACCTTGTGTTCGAACGGCTTTTGAGTTCCATCCCCATCGCCGTACGGCGGAGCCTGTAGATGCTTAACGAGAACTGGAACAGCTCCTCCCTCGACAATCACGTCCACAAAATCCTCTAATGAACACCCAAAAATTCATTCACTAAGTAATGCATATAAAAAGAGAGAGTAAGAAACCGCTAGAGATTTGTAATATCGGAGATGAATTTTCACCGTTTTTGGCGAGCTCAGCCAGAGCTTTAGTGGCGCGTTTTGCGGCGGCGCGATCAGCTTCTTTCCAGGAGAAGGTTGAATTTAGTATGGCAACTTGAGCGGCGATGACTGTGAGTAGCGCCTGGCCTCCACTGGCCGCCGCAGCGGAAATCTCTGGCTCGTTTCCTTCTTCCAGTTTTCTCTTCTGTGCCTTGCGCTCCGGGAGCCTCCGATCCTCTCGTTTCTTCCGTTGTTGCTTCATCGTTATGCGACGGAAGAGAGGATTTCAAATCCAAGCAGAGAGGTATCAGAGTTTTGGGGATCTGCGTGCGAGAGGGAAAACGTACGTTACTTTCATTTCACTTTTTTCCTAATAAATAAATTCATTCAACGCATTATTTTGTTAAGGGATTTAAGCCTTTTAATGAATTCACCTTTTGGATAATCATAGATGTGGTGCTCTACGTTTCATTGAATGCCAATATATGAACGACTTTATATCCCGTTTTAAGTCAGTGTTCACTTTTGACTTTAATAAAAGTCAGTGTTCAGCAACAAATGATTTGACTTATTCAGGGTCTAGTCAATGCCATTGATTTGACATATATTTTATTGACTAAATTAGAAATAAAAATATTATTTACATCGGTATATCGGTTTTGGCCTTGTTGCTGATACATAATGACTTTCTATTGGTAAGAAGTGGTAGAACATATCTTTTTCAGTTCTACACAAGGAAATATAGGCTGTGATTGGTTTGGTTGACATGAATAGAAGGAAGGGAATGAGGGAAATAGTTATTCCCCTGAATCCCACTAACAATTGCCCAATCATTAGAGGAATGGAATTATTATTCCCCTAATAGTGTTGTGGGATTTGTTCTCATGTTTTAATGATAGTGATATAGTTTTTTTTTTTTATCATTTCTCTCAATTTCTCTCATTTACTTTTATGTTCACCAATCACAACCATAATGTGTGTATGTGTGTTTTTTGTAATTAGAGAGTTTGATATGAATGATAGCAATGGTGATTGATAACATGTAAATAATTTTGCACCCACTTTATTATAGGTTTTTCAGTTCTAGTTAAAATGGTTTCATATTTAAACAAGTGATCAACCTTTGCGAAAAAGTTATTTGAGTTAGAGAATGTAAGGCTATTCGTTCCAATTTTTTTACCAGGTAATCTACCAAAACATTTTGTTTTGGTTCTCATTTGTAAGCGAGCTATTTGTAAGAGTAAATGTTAGAACTTTATTTTTCCTTAATCATTAGTATAGAAGTTAGATTTAAAATTTTGAATTTGAAGTAGATTGTTTTGTTTTCAACTATTATAAGTTCTATGACGACAAGAATGTGGAAAAATGAATATATGTGTTAAGATATTTTTGATTAGGTACACAAAATTCGTTTGGATTTGTAGAGAATCTAATATGGTGGTAGAAAAAAAAAAATATTTCACCCAAATTTATATATTATTTTAAAAACAAATATGAAATATACTTTCTCGTATGCATGGATAATCACCTAGTTATAATAATTAAGAAAATACAAACTAATTTTATTTGAAATTTTTGGTTATACGAGACCAAATCCTTTCCAAAAAAAAAAGAAAAGATTTTGGCCTCAGACACATGATACAAAACTTTAGGAATGCTGGCGAATGTTGGCGATCGACTTCTAAAAATAAAACAATATAAAAGTTTATATATCCGTATGCATCGATCAAAACAATCCTACTTATTTGCGAGTAACAAAGTGGAACTAATGATTCAAACTGAATGTTGGGAAACAACAATATCATGAGTAAACAATGAATGGCTCAGAGTGGATCTTCGCTTTTCATTTTAAAAATTTAGATTTTTATGGAAGCATCTTCATGTATGAATGTTTTAAATCCATGTATAGTATGATCATCTATGGTTAAAGAGATTCTATGAGGCTGAGAGGTGATTAGAATCTCGAATCTATCGTATATGTCTTGTCATTTGTTGCTTGAGAAAATGATTAATGTGGTGAACCAGTTAAAATTATTCATTAAAATATGATAAACTATTTAATTTGAATCCAAGATGAGATCATCTAGGTCGTTTGGAGTATATGTCAATAAATCCGAGAAAAAGTTAATTTTTACTTGTGTTTCGTAGTTTGGATATTCTTGATTATATTGCTTTCCATGATAAAATTTGTTGTTTAAACCCTAAGTTTGCATCTATGTGGTCCTTAGGACGATTGTTACTTTTAAATGAGGCTTTTTATTATTGATTTCTATCTACATTTATTTGTGCCTCAAAATTACTAGAGACAATCAGATGATCATATGTTTCTTTTATCATAGTTTCGATCGTGAAGATTATTTTGGATTTGAGTTAGAGACTATGGTTACCATGTTCATGTTTCTTTTTTAAAAAAAAATTATCATTGTCTTAGCATCACCATCCTTCCACCGCTATGCTTATTCTAACAAAATCTCAAATTTCATGTAATGATTTTTCTATTACCTTAATTATATTTCATCGAATAACTAATATTTTAGAGAAATTTTTGGACCGTCGTGGTCGGCCACAAAGTAGACGTGTATGAGCTTTGAAAATAAATGTGAAAAGATAACATTTTCTTTATTTTATTGATGCGAGCACATGAAATGAAATCTTGCAATGCCGCACGAGCACGCTTTGCATCCGAAGCTTTAATGCAATTTTGCATTGAAATAGTAAGCCAATAAAAGTGAGGAAACGTAAACTATTAAGAAAAGCCTCTAAATAATTTGAAGTTTAGGATAGTTAAGCTAAGTTGATGGTGGTAAAAATGAAATAAAATGAAAACTAAAGTAATATAAAAGAAATATATTAGTTAATTCATTGTCAGTAGATTTTATGCAAGTTAATGAAATTTAATGTGGTAACAAAACAATTTTTATGCAAGTAAATTTTGTTCTTATAAAATATACTTTAGTTCGAAATAAACTAGAAAAAATCATTTTGACCAATTTTTTTATCAGAAAAAACCATCCATTGAAACGGTAAAGTTAGAAATTTGTATTAATCAACAAGTTCATTTTAAGTTGATAACTCACGAAATTTAATAAGTTTTTTTTTTTTTTTCCAAAAACAAAACTAAAATTCATTCATGAAAAAGAGTGTTATATCTACTAGAAACGAAAATTAACGTTAAAATGGGGAAAGATTCATTAGTTGTTTCTTCAACCAATAAAGTGCAAGAAATTGAAAGATGAAAATAACGTATATCAAAAGGTTTTTTTTTTCAACCACTACTACCTAATTTGAATACTTATTGATATAACAAGTTACGCAAATCATGATATTTGGTTCTGATCTATATCATTGAAGAAATCACAAAATGTAATGTTTTACTCTTAGAAAATGATAAATCAGAATACTGAAAAAAATAAAAATTAACGGACGGGGTTGAACCGGGCCGGTCATATTCCTAATTTCCTATGTCGACCGCAACAGAAATAACAGAATAAGATAATTATTTGATTTTTGAAGAAAAAAACACAAAAAAGGAAAAGAGGCAAAATCCGAAATTGAAAAAATTCCCAAATACAAATAACATCTTCGTCGCCTTCCTCTCTCTGACCTGTTCCTCTAATTCTCTGCTTTTTGTCATTCATCTCTGGAGCTGGAGGGTCAACCCCTCCTTCTTCCAACCTAAACCTCTCTCTTCTCATGATAACTGATTCCTGACCACCGTCTCCGCCGCCATGTCCCATCTCCGCCTCATTCTCATCCTCTTTGTGTTCTCGCTCGTCTCTTCCTCTCTCGCTCAGCCTTCTCCTCCCACAGGTATCCCTATTATTGCTCCATTTGGTTTTCGTATCTGTAATTTCCTTCCAATTTCAGGTTTCTGATTATTTTTTCCGCTTTCCAATTTAGCGATTCTGATTGATTGCGGTGCCTCCGTCTCCTCGGTAATCGACGGCCGGCGATGGCAATCCGACGAGAAATTCGTCTCCAGCGGAACACCGAGGAACGTCTCCGATCAAGTACTCGACGAAACCTTATTAACCGTCAGATCCTTCCCGCTTATCCTCGACGGCGCTCGTCACAAGTTTTGCTACGGGCTGAACGTCTCTCGCGGCTGGAAGTACATGATCAGGACGACCTATTACTACGGCGGAGTTAATGGGAAAGGTACTCCGCCACCGGTGTTCGATCAGATTGTCGACGGGACTTTTTGGGGCGTCGTGAATACCACCGCCGATTACGCCGACGGTCTCGCATCTTATTACGAAGGGGTTTTTCTGGCCCAGGGAAAATCCATAAGCGTCTGCATTGCTTCCAATTCTTATACAACTTCCGATCCATTTATCTCAGCCTTGGAGGCCGTCAGACTCGACGGTACTCTTTACAATTCCACCGACTTCGCCAATTTCGGTCTAAGTCTTGTTGCTAGGCATGCTTTTGGATACAGTGGACCAATCATCAGGTAACTCCACTACGTTTCTGATGTGATCGTTACCTAGGGTTTGACCTATTGAATCGCTCTAAACAAAGGCAATGTAGTCAATACCTGATTGATAAAGTCTGATATGTTCACTTACTAATTTGGAAACATTCAAATATATATGTTGCTTTCAGGTTTCCAGATGATAAGTTTGATAGGTTTTGGGAGCCTTATTCGCTAAACTCGACAGTGCCAAACAATAGGAAAGTTGAGGTTTCTGGTTTCTGGAACCTTCCGCCTTCGAGGATATTCAACACAGACCTAAGAGCTACACAAGTTCAACCTTTGGAATTCACGTGGCCTCCAATGCCATTAACAAAGGGGAATTATTATATCGCGCTATACTTTGCCCATGATTCTGACTCATTGGGAGATGGATCCAGAGTCTTTGATGTTTCTGTCAATGGAATCACATATTACAAAGAGCTCTCTGTGACTCCAGCTGGTGCAGTTATATTTTCAAGCAGGTGGCCACTTGAAGGTCTCACAACGTTAACTCTAAGTCCAAGAAGTGGTTCAAACCTTGCTCCTCTGATCAACGGTGGTGAAATGTTTGAGTTGAAACCTCTTGGAGGGAAAACTCTTTATCGAGATGGTAAGACTGATAACCAACGCTAAATCTTTGAAAAACAATAACATGCTGAGAGTTTTGTGTTTCTTCCTTCTGCAGTGGCTGCTCTACTTGCAATTAGAAGCAGTTTCGAGAACGCACCAGCTGATTGGAATGGGGATCCTTGTTTCCCTAAAAACTACTCATGGTCTGGAATTACTTGCTCTGAAGGTCCCAGAATTCGTATAATCACTTTGTGAGTTGAAACTTTGCCCAAATTATGTTTTCTTGATATGCAACAGTTTGAGATTTTACTGACACTTTCTGTTCCATTGTTTGTTCCCAGGAACTTAACTAATATGGGACTTTCAGGTTCATTAGCACCTCAAATTGGCAAATTAACAGCACTGTCTTCCATGTAAGTACCTTTCACCACTGAACAGTGAGTTCTACACTACGCCTGAACGTTTCAAAAACAGAATTGATATTCGTGTGCTATGTAATGAACAGTTGGCTTGGAAACAATTCTCTCTCGGGAAGTATACCTGACTTCAGTTCACTCAAACTGCTGGAATCGCTGTAAGCTGATAATTATTTGGTTCCAGTACTGAACAGTACAGAGACTCATAAGCTAATCTCATCTCCTTTTTTTCTATGAACAAGGCACTTGGAAGACAATCGGTTCAGTGGAAATATTCCTACAACGTTTGGTGGAGTACCACATTTGCGAGAGCTGTAAGTTTCCATTTTTACAATTACACCATTAACAGTCCTTTGATTAATTGGTTTTAATTGAATAACTTGCATATTGTCTGCTTAAGATTCTTGCCTTGTCGATTGGAAAAGACATAATACCTTAATATTCATTCAATAATACAGCAGTTAGCCTTTGTTGTTTGGCATCAGCCCTTTTGTCTTTTAGCTTTACTTTTTAAGATTCAAAGTGAATAGTAAACTTTGCAGTATACAAGCATAACTAGAATCATGTCTCCTGTATATATACTTAGTTCTTGTACCTACATGTCTTTTATACATCATTGCATTGTCGCCATTTTTGTTGCCGTGAGCATGAATTTATTAGTTAGTTATGTATGTTTTTTTTGTGTGGATAATTAGGTTCTTACAAAACAATAACCTAACTGGCCAAATTCCGGAAAATCTTCTTCAAAAGCCAGGACTTAACCTAAGGTAAAAGCTACAAAACCCAATTTTCACCGTACAAAAATGACGATTTCTCATCTTGAATTTGGCTAATAATACAAATAATATCTGATTCTTTTATTTATTCAGGACTACTGGTAATCCTTTTTTGACTCAACCGCGAAGTTGATTCGGCATTTAAAGAAGAAGACGACAATGATTTGAGTTTGTATTGTTATAGTTTTGTAGAGTTTGTGTGTAAATTAGATACCTCACGTGTACAATCCACTTAACATATCTTAACGGTTTTATTCTTTAAAACACTTTTGAGGGAGATAATGGGAATACTGATTTGCATGTGCTGTATCATTCTTATTGTGTAATGAAAAATACATCATTGTTGTATTATGAACCTTTTGTGATAAATGGAGTATATGTGCTTTTGCCTTGGATCCATTTTTTTGTGGTTATTGAGGTTTTTACCTGGAAATAGACTTATAGATATTTCTCGATCAATAACTATCAATATGCAAGTACAAGAGAAATGTGTATAAGTAAAACGATTGATTTCAGAGACTGTTTCAGTATATGTGTTTTTGCCTTAGATCCATTTCACCTGGAAGTTAGACTTTAATATTTCTCGATCAATATCTATCAATATTAAAGTATAAGAGAAATTTGTATAACGATTGATTTAACGAAAGGTGTAGAAGTGGGACCCAAATTCCAGAATGGTGAAGCAGAATCAATTGGTGCAGAGATAAGTAATTAATAGAAAACATCTGAATGTTGCATGTGCCCCATCAGTCATTTTCTCATCATTAACTAACAAACACAAGACTCTGCATTTTTTAAATTTTCTTGTCATCATTTTTGTTTTTGACATTTACTCTTTTGTTTCGCACATTTCACATCTCAACACACAACAACAAATCTAAATCACATGTTTTTGATAATTAATTACTTTTAGATCCAGAAACAGAGATGAAGATGCATTGGATCTCAGACCATTAAATCTTTGATAAAACACATCGGAAACAAACGCTTAATCACATGCATTACAATTACAGATCACAATGAGATATAACACTCAAGAATCTGAAACAAATCAACCAATGATGTAGTGCAAAAATCGAAAGATAGAATTAAGTGCGTCTCTCTACTCTGTTTTTCTTAAGCGACAGAGGAAACAGAGGAGGTAATGGAACAGAGGATTTAGAAGGAGTGCAAATTGGGACATGAATCATTGGCCTAATCCTCATACTCGACGATTTCGTTCTCTCTAATCCTTTCTTCACTCGCTTCCCTTCTTTCTCTTTCTCCTCTCTCTTCGCCGCTGCATCCTCAAGCGAGCTCGATGATGACGTGGAAGACGACGGAGACAAAGACGACACCGTTCTAACTGACGAAGAAGACGTCGAGTTTCTCTGTTTCTTTAAACGTAAAAGCTCTTTCCAAAGCACTGTGCATTTCGGAGGACGTGGAGATGGATCTTCGTCTATAAACCAACTCACTCTGTTACTATTCTCTTGATTTTGATTCTTTATCATCGTCACTTCCACTTTACGGTTCTCTGGTTCTTTGTCTTCTTGGTTCGTCTTCAAGGTGATGTTTTTAAGCTTCTCTGAATGCTTTACTTGCCAGAAAGGAAGCAGCTTTCCTTCGGAGAAGAGTTCGTCGGCGGAAAGCATTCTCTGTGGACTCACATTTTCCGATAAGAACTCAAAGTCGGTGACTTTCACTGACCCTTTGACAACGACGTGATCTTTCTCTGTTTCTTTACACAGTACAGGGCCACTGATGCAGATGAAATCTCCACCGTCGGATAAATCTGCTGAGAACGAAATACGAGGTCCAATCAACGGTGGTGATGATTCCGTCTTTGAAACCGCCTCTGAAACCATTTTCTTCTACTTGCGATGAAGATTTGATCGGAGCAAGTGATTGATCTTTGCTTATATATTGGAAAATCAAGAATCAAATCGTGCAATAGACGTGTGAGTCGACTGATTGGTTTGTGTTTTGTAAGTTTAAGAGAAGAGTAGGAGCTAGTGGTGGACTTTCTGAGAGAGTTTTGATTGATGGAGATATTAAATAAATAAAGAAGAAAGAGAGAGAGAGGGGTTTGAAAAGGGGCAAATAGAGTGAGT
The DNA here is from genome assembly GCA_900116095.1 of Euclidium syriacum. NCBI lineage: Eukaryota > Viridiplantae > Streptophyta > Magnoliopsida > Brassicales > Brassicaceae > Euclidium > Euclidium syriacum. The sequence goes on from FPAK01000003.1 coordinate 16,912,671, forward strand.
TAATTAGTAAATTGAGATTAGAATTAGTACTAATATGGAAGAGACGACCACATGGACACGTTGGGGGGGAGACACAAACAGACAAATTACAGACATGAGACATGTAATTAGAGTTGTGATATTTAAGGCTATTGGAGATTAAGAATAGCGATGGGCCATGCAACTGCTTAATTATATAGTATAACCTTACATCGATCGAGATTAATTTTAAAAGGGAAAAAAGAAACAATTTTCTGATTAGAGGAAATGATGAATCAGTCAATGGAGTTGGGAATTGACGAGAGAGTTGCATGAAGGAAGGTATAACACATGTCGGCACATGACCCTCACGTCATTGCATGTGATTAATTACGCATATAATAGTTTTTTTTTTTTACTACTCTGGATGATTTTTTGTTTGCCAATTTGATTGTTAATATTGATAAGATACGTTGGAGAATTGTTCTAGGAGGAAGACGATACAATTTATAGTTTCGAAATCAGTTTGGATGAAATGAGGCTTCTATAAATACATCAGTCAGTCTCCTATGTCCCACGACCTAGTTTGGATGAAATGAGGCTTCTATAAATACATTTCTTACCACATATGTGAGAGGAGGTTCAACGGGTTTAATTGTTTTTCTCTTCCTTTTTTTTTGGTTAAACGGATTGGATTAGAAAGTAAGACGACTTAATGCTCTTCTAGAGCCAACCACACACACAAATAATTACATTCAAGTCTAGGAGGACGAATGTGATCCTTTGATGATTTGACTGATACGTCTATCGACTCTATCCCTAAATCTAACTGTCTCCGATCATCATCGTCTCTAGAGAGTTTCTCTCCCACTATGGGAGACAACATCTATTACTCATTCTCACTAAAACAACAAACTGAGCTTTAGATATTCTTGACTGAACTCAAAACTCAACTATCTTCTTCGTGTGAACCCAACTCTTTGTTATAAGTCAGTTGGACTAAATCTGAATTCCGTACCAGCGCAACATGCATTTCTCACAACAACAAAAGTTCAAATGTACAGGGGATGCAAAATTCAACCGGAACAATTATTATCCAGCAGGTGAGTTCTATATTTTTAAGGAATGATTATATTTGAAGTAATAAGAAAACAACAAAAATTAACAATAGGATTAATAAAAAAATTATTGTGTCATATAGTAAATGACTTTTCGTGGTTATAATATTACATATGGTGTGTGGTTATAATATTAGTAATGAGTAAAGATAACCAGTTTCGGAGCATCTATTACAAAAAAGAATCAAATAAGAACAAAAAAATTGAATTCGATAGCAACTCACCCATGGAAACACAGAAGCAAAGTATAATGCCGTTGGATATCCATTTAAAAACACTGAAGGAAAACTATGGTAATTTGGCATCGTTTTTAAAATAAAAATTGATTACTAAAAACATAAAAAAGAACAAACAAAAATGATTACTAACTCTAACTCATTTCACACACACAGACAGACACACTTATAACATCAGATTAATCTCAGAAGTTTATGGAAAAGCCAAGCTCATCATGTTAAGATATTCATCTTCAAAATCATATGTTTGAAATGATGGAATTTTAATTTGAGTCTTTGTTGTAAATTTTAAATTTTTAATTTATTTTGAGATTAATTTAAGTTACAGTTATTTTTTTTTTAAATAATGTAAATAGTGGGCTATCTCCATGACTCCATTCAAGCCATATATTTGAACCAAGAAGAATTGGTATTGCACTTAACCTTCCTACTGCTGATTCTAAAGACTAAAATACGAAATTTTCAAGCCCGCATGACTTCTTCTTTTTTTGTGTCTGCAGGCTTATGAAGATTTGCCATATATTTATTAGTTCATCACACAATTAAAATTTTACAAACTGTCTGTTGGTACTTTGGGACAGTTTGTAAATTTTTGACAATCTTTTTTCTTACAAAAATATTTTAATACTTTTGTTTTATATAAGATATTTTTCTGTCCACAAATTATGTTGTCATAATATACAACACTAATAAATAAGAAAACTATTGGGTATGGACAGACAAACAGACAATAATAATCTATATGGGGTATATATATTGAAAATAGTATGATAATAAATTAATAAATCCAAGTATTTACTTGGAATCACGTTGAGCTGCGGGTTTCTTGGTGTTGGACCACTCGTTTTGGTTCTATTTTTTTTTCTTTCTTTTCAACGTTTTGATTCTAGTTTATTCTCATTATTTTTTAGTAAGAGAAATATATAATATTGTTATGATAGCCAAAGGCTTTTTTTTACGTCTGCATTCACCGAGGAGTGTTGATTAGATCTGTTTGCTTATAATTCTATGATTTTTTTTTGGTCGGTGTCATTTAACACACTGAAAGAGAAAGCGATGTCTTTGGTCTAATTAAACACAATTCAATGATTCATGCAAAATGAAGATAAATTGTTTGGAGGTACTTAGGAGCATGTAAATTAGTGAATCCGTTTTTGGAGTTTTTAGTATTATTTTATTAATATTTTGGTTAGTATTAAATAGTTAAGGACTTGTGTTTTTGTTACTCCTCTATTGATGAATTTGAAATTGGAATTCTTAAAAAATTTAAATTTTTTTTGCAAACACTTTATTTGAAATATAGTGCAATAAGTGCTATACATCAATCTGAAAGAACATAACTTTTGCACACAGACCTCTTTCCTCTCCTCAAACATGATCAATTTTTGTTCTTCAAAGTGTCTTAATACTTTTCGAAATTGCTTAGCAGGTAATTTCAAATCCTTTGCCAAGTCTTCTTCTCTAACCCATTGCCACCAAACAGACATCAAACAAAAAAAGAAATACCAGAAACATAAGAGTTCAAATAACCAATCTAAAGACTTTTAGGAATAGAGATCGATATACAAACCTCGTAAGAGCATTTAGCACCACAACTGCAATCCCTCAATTTTTGCAGATTTCTGCTCATTATCACTTCTTGTAGTGTAATCATCATATAAAACTCTTGCTACATGCCTCACCAGCCTAAAAGTTAACGCAGAGAAACATAGAAAATGCAATGAACAATTGATAAAGATACTGTTTAAACATATCTATGAAGATTTTGGACAAAAGGCACAGCAAAGTGTGTGGAGAGTTACCTGTTAAATGGCTCACGCACAACAGTTTTCTGCACCAGGCCTGACGTTCCCATGGTATTAACAGTTGAGGAACCAGTACTAGTTTTGTGTGTTTGATACAAACTCTGCATTGATGCAGAAGATTACTTTTCACACAGAGGATAAACTTAAAAACAGAGCAATCACTGTATATGTAAAACTAATAAAGGTTTAAAAAGTAGAAACGGAAGCAAAGCAGAAGCTGCGAAAGTTAAAGAACAATGCAGAACAAAGAAAACTGGAAGTTGGTCAAGTTAATGATTCAAGACCAAGAAAACCAAAAAAGATGATATTTGCTCAAAATTGAAGAAACTAATACTCAAATCCATCGATGAGAAGAATGACTTCCGAATCCAATCTTATACGAAGGGAATTTCAAACCAAACCAGCAACAAGAGAGTACTCAGAAACTCAATACCTCAAAGAAAATTCCAAATTTCGAAAACTAGAGGCAGCGGCTACAACAGAAATCGATGAACGCCGACGAGGTTATGGAGATTGATTGACAACGGAAAAGAATGTGATCAATTTCGAAAAGAATGAGTAGGGTTTAAATTCAATCAGGCCGGTTCTGACCCAAAAATTGCCTTCTCCTCCAACTCTCCTCGTTGAAATCGCGAAGGAAGACAGAGAGACTGAAAAATGGTTATGTGTGTAGGAGGATCAGTCTGTCGTCGATGTCGCACAGAAAATCGCCCACCACAACAAAAAATCTAATTTCCTTTTTGAAATCGCGAAATGAACAAGAAAAGAAAGAAGGTGACAAACCTTTGAGCTAGGCTGATGATTTCGACGGAGAAAAAAAAAAATTCGGACGAATAATAGTTCGCCACGTGGTACGAACCCGGCTCTAAAAATCGCTTAATTAAGAGCCGGTTCTTAAGTAAAAATGATTTATTGATTTTTTTAAATCCCTTTCTCCTAAGAACTCGTGCCTCCGAACTCCTTAAAACCGCTGATGTACATGGTCTAAGGCATCTTTAGTGGTGAAAACCTCTTTAGGAGTTCTCATCTAATATAATATTAATATTTTATATTTAATTTTATTATTTAATTAAATTTTAGTTTCAGAAAATAATTAAACTAATAATATAATGACAAATGTGTTTAAGTGTTCTCAAAGTGTTCTAAATTGTTCTGAGAATATGTTCTCATAACTTTTGTTAAAATATTATTTTTTTATTAATTTTAAATTATTTTTAATCATGAGAACACCCTCTTAAAACATCCCACTAAAGATGGCCTTATTGAATTTTTGTAGAAAATAGAAACACAAAAATTATCTGAGGTTGGATAACGATCTATTCTTCAGTCATTTGCGTAGAAAACAAAAACATATACTTTAATGGATTTATTCGGTTCTGTTTCTAATTAGTTAATCAATTTTATCACCAAACTTATCTTATATTCATGCATAAACCTTTTTACATCACTCTTACTTTTTTTCTTTAAAAAACGCATTATTAAGTCGAAAGCTCTATATTTATAAGTCTTTGTTCAATTTATTTGCTTTATACTCCACCATGGCGCTAGGCTTATCGTGTGAGAAGTGGAGAGCCTTCCAATAGATCAAGCTTGGAAGAGATGGATCGTGCATCAAGATGCTCGAGTAATTCAATAAAGATCATTGTATTTGTCTCATCATGAGACCGATGAACCCCAAGTATTAAGTTGCTTATGATATCCGAAATACGATGCCAAAATCTTGGCATCTCCTTGACAAGGCGAAAGATTAAGCAAATGATGATGGATCAATTACTTCTTCAAAAAAAAAACACCAATCTGTTCAAATTCCTTGAGAGCATTTTGTATATTTTCAAGGGTTGGGTGTTAGCTATAAATCGATAAAGTCATAAGTACTAGTCGATATACCTCAAACCACTCTTGAGAAAAGCTCAGCAAGAGCAACCAGAAGAAAGTCTAGATAGCACTGAATCAAAACCGAGTTAAAACCAAGTAAATAAATAGAGGGAAAACCGAGCAAGCAGACCATTTCTCGTGATGAGATAAGATAGTTTTTATAGAGTATACTTGACTCGGGTTAGTATACCGAATAATTTGGAATACACCTGACCCGGTTGTATATACTCCGTGCATTATCTTGATGAAGTAACATGGTCAAGGGGATCTCCAACGCTCAAACTACTCAAATGTGACTGTGTGTAGAACCAATATTTACGATAGAAAAAGTGAGGGTATATAGTTGTGGGCATGGTGAAAAGATTGTCCAAATAAGAATCCCCTTATAGTGGAGATGAATGAGATTTGAGAGAAAGAGTCACATAGAACGCTGAGAGTCGGTTGAATTAGATATATGTTTTTGACATGAGTTTTAAGGGATTGACGGATGATAAATGTTGTTTGCGGTAGAGGTTCAAAGCCTCGGTTTAGTTGTGAGGTATGAAATTTGATCTTGATCATCTTCACATGAATTTTGTGACTGAATTTTACTATCACTAATTAAACTGTACATGAAATAATTATAGAAAAATAATACATGACCAGAGGTTTAGAAACAAAGTTTTGTGTAGACAGGTTAAATTCGTCTAATAAATTATTTTCATTAAAAGAATAATTCGTAGATACTTTTTTGATCCTTTAACAATGAAAAATATTATAAAAATTTTATAATTTGGAATATTAAAAAGTTGATGTGGAAAATTGATCATTATAAAAGCAACAAATTTTACAAGTTTTTTATCTGATAAAGTACCCATAAATTGACAACGGATTCACAAATTGATAGTGGAAAGTTGTTAATTTTCAAAAATTAAAAGTAATTTTTTAAAAATTTATCCATGAAAAGATTTTTTTTTTAAGGTGTGCCACCAACCTGTTAAGAACCACAGAAACTTGTGTAGAATTCTAGAAAACATAGGAACTATAGATAAATAACCTTGTTTAATCACACGCTTATGAATTTAATATTTTACAACAAATTCGCAAAATTTTACAAGGAGAAGAGTCTCTTTGTACTTTCGTTATTTTCTTCAATATTAATGAAATCCAAGTGTTAAAAAAAAAAAAAAAAAAGTTAACAAAAAAGAAAAAAAAAAAAAATCTCCTTTTCCTAGTAGATAAAGGACTATTTACTTTTACAAATACGTACGTATGACGTATCTATGAGGATCAAAGTCTAATAACAGAGTAAACCCTAAAAGCAAAAAAACAGATGGAGTCCTTCACAAAGAATCTATGGGCGATTACACTTGCGAGATTACCGCTAAAAACCATCACCACTTCAAAACTGGTTTGCAAGCAATGGAAATCGATCGTGGAATCTCCGTTTTTCCGAGAGCTTTTTATATCTCATCATCAAAACTCGCAGCGTTCGTGGTCTCTCATGTGTCGAGGTATACCAGAAGAAGTCGTGGCTCACTACGGATGCAAGACTTGGGGACTTCCTCGATCTCTGAACTCTTACATCTCCTCTTTCATTACCGAAGAAGAAAACAAAACAAGATCACTTTCGGCCAAAGCTGTGGCTTATACGGATGTGGGAATGGTTTTGATCTACGTGACTTCTATCCATGGGAAACGAACCTATTACGTGGCTAATCCAATTTCGCAGCAACACGTCAAAATCAATTCTCCTCCTCTTCATCTTCTACGGTTTGAAACAGAGAGAGTTTACATGAACCCAGCACTCGTGACGCGTGAGGAAAAAGGCGTCCTCTTGAGTTACAAAGTAATTCTGATTGAAGCAATTTACAAGGCAAGGGAATGCTTCGTAAATTTCATTACATATTCATTTGAGACAGGCTTGTGGAGTTCCAAAGAACTCCAATCTCCTCTTCCTCTGTTCCTTCTCGATTCCTCCAATCCCATTATTATCACAAACGGAAATCTTCACTGGCTCGGGGTCAATCTTGAACAACAGGATGTTGTTATATCCTACGATCTCTACGGTTCTGATGATCATAAACAATGCCGACTTATACCTTTCCCTGATTCAGGGAAACATCCGAATTTCAAAAGATTTTGTACAACTTCACAAGGAAATCTCATGTATATGAACATATACTCTCAAGAAAAAGATGATGGAAGTGAAGCGCATAAGTTATGTGTATGGAGGCTAATGAAAGACGAATGGGAAATAGTATTTGAACTCTCCCCGGATTTTATTGAGACCGGTTTTGATTATTTTCCGTTGGCGATAAACCCTTTTGATGGTTATACAATGTACCTATGGAGCGAGATGTATCACTCTTTGACGTCTATTAACTTGTGCAATGGGAGTTCCAAGGTTCACTGTGAGTTGGAGCGTAGTAGCAATGGTCAGACTTTGAGTTGTGTTGAATACGTGAGAGAGAAGGATGCACTGGAATGCCTCTCTGAATCATATTTTTCTACGTTTGTTCTTCCGCGGTGGTTGTATCAGATCCCTTGCCCGTCTCGTTGATCAAAAGAGTTTAGAAAACATTTAGCCTTTTATTCAAGCTGTTAAACCAAATAGCTCGCACACTTGTCTTCTCTATTAACCTTTTTTTTTTCTTTTTCTCTTGCTCTCTAGTCATCTACAACTACGATGGCTCATTTTATATAGTTTCTAATTTCGAAATGAATATTTCCCCTATTTCACATGCAAAAGTTAAACATATATATATATATACTAATTATAAAAGTTAATAGTATATTCTAACTATATAAAACCAATAATATTTTATGCTACCAAATGGAAAAATAAAATATTTCTTCGAGGAAGTAAAGACACAAGAAGGACAAGTGGTTTCGTGATTTTGGGGGGTGGGGGGGGGGGGGGTTGTGTGATAAATCCCACGACCAAGCAATAAGAGGCCGAGGTTTTCATATTTGATCCCAAGCGTTTTATGTGGAAAATTTGTTCAGCAAACCAAGTCACTAACTATTGACACTTGTTGGATTTGTTTTTTTTTTCCCAGTGTAAACCCGTAAATTGTTTTTCAACAGATTGTGCAACATTATCATAAATGATTATTTTAAATACAAAATTTGATATTTATACTCAGTATTATCCTTATTATCATGTAACTCATTTGGATCTTTATATGGTTTATTCTGGATACAATAAAAACAACAAATCTTGAATATATTAATGAGTTAAACTACAGGTACACAAAGTGGAATAAATAATTCAGCTTAGGAATGAAATCTGCCAAATCAAAGTTTTACTTAACAAGGACATTTGGTCAAACAACCATAATAACTTCCGCTTAATTACTTCCATAAAATGAATACAGATTGTAATCAGTTATCATCACAGCTCAATGTATTCATTAACGTGTCTGTTATATTCATTATCCTTCTATGGATAGCCAAAAACTTCTGTAACAAAAAAAGAAAGAGCAGATAAGCTCTATAAAACCTAATGCATAACCTATCTACATAACAATACTATAACCATGAATAAACGACGCATTTGCTACATAATTTCAGGAATCATCTTCATCCTCTTCATCATCGTTTTCAGCGGTTTGATCCTTTGGCAAACCGTGCTCAAACCAAAACACCCGATCTTTCAAAGCGTGTCTGCGACTGTCGAAGACGTATCATCACATGTATCACTACCATTTGTTGTTCAGCTAAATTTCACTCTTACACTCCAGCTGCTGATCGAGAACCCTAATGTTGCTGATTTCGAATTCGATATGATGCATTACATGGTTTATTACAGGGAGAACTTAGTGGGAAACCTCACTCTTCCTTCGGGCACATTTCCAGCCAAAGGTTTAACGCTTTTGCCAGCTCCTCTTGTCCTTCAGATTGATAAGTTTGTTGCGAATTTAGGTGATCTTGTTCAAGATATATTGCAAAGGAAAATTGTGGTGGAGATAAAGGGACGCATGCCAGGAAAAATTACGTTGTTGGGAATCTTTACGACACATTTGGATACAGTATCGCATTGCACACTCTTACTTGGGTTTCCTTCAATGGAAGTGGAGAAACAAGTATGTACGCTTAGCACTAAGCTATACAATTCGATGAGGTCTTTTTCAGGTGAAACGTAGGCTTTAAAAAGGGCAGATTAATTCTAGTTTCATGTACCAATAAAGATTGGAGATAAAGATTGTATTCTTGATTGTTTTTCTTTCCCAACTTCATTTGAAGTTTGAGTCTGGATGTTTTGGTTAAATTGTATCCATATGAATTGAACCACTCTTTTCACATTATCAAGTTTTGGAAAACTTCCGGTATTATTTTTCACTTTGCAACGTATTCATCAAATATTAAACCAGGCTTTTAATGTTTTGTGATTATAGCTATGTAGAAACTCTATTCAACCAAAGTGTTTCGATTATTCAAATATCTAATTATTAAGATAAAAATAAATATATTTATATATTACCATTTTGTGATAGTTTAGTGATTGAGAAAATTACCGTGGGATTGGAAGACAAGGGTATGTGAGACTTTTTATTGCGATCCAATCATATGGTTGGACACTATATACGTCTTGAATAACAAGAATACCGGCTATCTTTCGAAGAGTAGTCCAAGTTATTTTCAAGATCTTCGGTTATATGTATAAAAGTTTACTTCTTACTGCGATTTGTGAATTGGAAAATTTGAACTTTAATTGAAAGAAATACACTACAAGAAAACATGATGATTTTTTTTCCCTATCAAGAATTTTCGATGAATATATATATATATATATATATATATATGAAGTTGTTCTATGATCTGGATAATGATCCTATTTATGAAGTTTTTTTATGATCTTTGATCGATAGTCGACTATGTGGTGCCTTGATGCAGCTGGGCCTCGGCTGTCTGCGGAGTACCGGTCTTAGACGCGAGATGACCGGCCAAATTACCCGCTTCGAGGCCCGAGAGTCAATGGTACCCTCTTACAAGGACTTTGGAAGGATTGGAAGTTACTTAGAGAGATAAAGGAATTAGAGAGAGATAGTGGAACGTCCGACCAAAAAATTAAAAGAAGATAGTCGAATTTTGGATAATGAGGAAGGGTTGAGAGTCGGCGGCCTTATTTTAGATTGGAGTTGTCGCAAAATCAGCAACGAATTAGCGACGGTTCATAGCTACTTCGCCGCTACATTTTCAATATGCCTTGAATCGTGTCGTCACTTTGCAGCGGATTAGCAAAGATTTTACCTATCCCAGGCACTTTGAAACCGTTGGCTTGTAATATAATAGTTTCTTTTTGATAAAAGATAAATTTATTGCCCAAAAGGGAAAACTTTACAATCAACTCAATTACAATTTCATCTTTGATCCCAAAATTTTTTTAAAAAGAACAAAGAGGAACAACTTAGAACTAAAGGGAAAAAATAACTTGATATCCTTCTCATAAAAACCAAAGAATTCTATCTCAGATGTAATATAATAGTTTCGTCGCTAAGTTGTTGTAATATTGCAAAAGACTTGGAGTTGGTGATAACTACAGATTGTATTACTAAATTTTCACTATTTCGTGATAATTTTGTAATAACTGAGTGACGAAGTTCTCGGAATTTACCAATGATTAAGGAACAGATTTTCACTAATAATTTTCGTAATAACAGATTTTCTCGGAATATTGTAATAACAGAATGTAGCAATTTATTAAGGAACAGCTTTTCTCACTAATAATTTTCGTGGCTAAACATAATACTTTTGTAATGTATGCGTCTTTTTTTTCTTTCTTTTTTGATCACGAATGTATGCGTCTAATATTTGTAATTGTGTTGTGTTAGTCGCGGAGGGTGGTTATCAGGAATGAAGAGTCATGATTTTCATAGTTTCATGCAACGTCTACTCCCATTTTCTTTAATGGACTCTTGAAAATTCATGTACACAAAATAATTGGAGGTACATTTATAGTAATTTTTATTTTTAAAAACTGAAAAATATAATAATGTACGTAAACGAAATATATTCAAATGTTGATGTGGAATATACCGGATATATATATGCTTTCTTTCGAGATCACTTATATAGTACATCCAAAATCTAAAGGAGAAAATACCAATGATCATTTGGGAATCTCAAGAATATTTTTTCACCGTCTTTCTTAGATGCTATATAGAGCATCTTCCAATTCGTCTCCCTCTAGAAGTAGCACTTGGTGGCCCTTTTCAATACCGGTGGGTATATATATCCATTCTAACACAGGTGAATGTTTGAGCAAAGTCGAATGCTCTACTATCGCGCAAAACATGAATGAATCTTAAGGAAGAAAAAAAAATTAATATGGGTCAACCTACAATGGGCAACAATTCAAAGGAAAAGAATCAGCTAAGGAAAACCAAATGCGCCTAATTAATATGTTTGACTTAATATTTGACCCAGACAACAAAAAAAACCTCCGCCTAATTACTGCCATAAAATGAATGCAGGTTATAATCAATTGTCACAGCGTGATGCATTCAAACTCATTCTTCTTCAACTTAACCCATCCGTTCTATGGATCTTTGGTGAAAGCAAACAGAATAGCCTCTAAGCTCTGTTAGACCTAAATACATTTTACATACAAAACCTATCCACATAACAATACTATAATCATGACCAAACGACGCATTTGCTTCATAATCTCAGGAATCATCTCCATCCTCTTCACTATCTTCTTCACCGGTTTGATCCTTTCACAAACCGTGTTCAAACCAAAACATCCAATATTTGAAAATGTGTCTGCGACTATCGAAAGCGTATCACCACCATTCGCTGTTCAGCTAAATTTTACTATTACTCTCCAGATGCTGATCAAGAACCCTAACCTTGTTGATTTCGAATACGAGACGATGCAAAATTTGGTTTATTACAGGGATAAGCTAGTAGGAAACCTCACTCTTCCTTCGAGCACATTTCCAGCCAACGGTTTAACAATTTTGTCATGTCCTCTTGTTCTTCAAATCGATAAATTTGTTGCGAATTTAGGTGATATTATGCAAGATATATTGCAAAGGAAAATTGTTGTGGTGACGAAGGCAAGCATGCCAGGAAAAATTACGTTGTTGGGAATCTTTACGACACATTTGAATTCCATATCGCACTGCACACTCATACTTAGGGTTCCTTCAATGGAAATTGAGAAACAAGTGTGTTCTCTTGGGACTAAGCTGTAAATTTGTTGTGGTCTTTTTTTCCAGGTCTGTGATGCCCTTAGATGTTTTCATTAATCAATAACGAAAGTTGGGGGCTCGAAGACGATCAGATACCGTCCTAGTCTCAACCATAAACGATGCCGACCAGGGATCAACGGATGTTGCTTTTAGGATTCCGCTGGCACCTTATGAGAAATCAAAGTTTTTGGGTTCCAGGGGGAGTATGGTCGCAAGGCTGAAACTTAAAAGAATTGACGGAAGGGCACCACCAGGAGTGGAGCCTGCAGCTTAATTTGACTCAACACGGAAAAACTTACCAGGTTCAGACATAGTAAAGATTGACAGACTGAAAACTCTTTCTTGATTCTATGGGTGGTGGTGCATGGCCGTTCTTAGTTGGTGGAGCGATTTGTCTGGTTAATTACGTTAACAAACGAGACCTCAGCCTGCTAACTAGCTACGTGGAGACATCCCTTCACGGCCGGCTTTTTAGAGAAACTATGATCGTTTAGGCCAAGGAAGTTTGAGGCAATAACAGGTCTTTGATGTCCTTAGATGCCACTGGTTGTTTCTGAGAAAGGGAGTCTTTACTTCTACGACATTGAGAAAAAGTTGTTCGTGTATAATCCAGAGACCGGTTCAATCCTCTGTCTCTCTCAAGACATTTGTGTTATATCTCCTTTCGTTGAAAATCTGGTCTCGCTTCGTCCGGAGATCAGCACATTTGGGTACCACCAATGTGGGCTTAATTATATGGATCATGTATCGGGCTTGGGCTCCCGGATATCCAATATTGCTAGACGGATGAAATTCTTGTCCCCAAATGTTTTGCTTACCTCTACTCTAGTGTCTTTAATTATCTTTGGTTTTAGATGTCGTAAGTGAATAGCGGTTACTTGTGTCACCGTTGTTTGTGGTTCGGTTTATGTCTACATTTTACTAATTGTATACCATAATCTTTTTCGCTTTCTATTAAACATTTTAAATGGATTCCTATCTATCTCGCTTTGTTTTTAATAAGCACAAAATTAAATGTTTCTTCACTTGTGTATAATTGTGTAGTCGTATTGTAAAACTTCGAGTGATATTATGAACCCAATAATATCCCTAGTATCATTTATAAACTCTTTTGGATCTCATATGGTTTATGGATACAATAAAGGCAATAAATCTTAACAATTCAATGAGTCAAACAACAGGTAAAAAAATTCAACGGAAATCAGCTAAGGAACCAAATTAATTTAGTTTGACTTGGCATTAACGTTCGGTTTGATTTAACAACAACAAAATACACTTTAGCTAGATAGAATTTCCTCATAAAAATCACAAATGAATGGCCAAAACTTTTACGAGGAAGCTAAAGTGTATTTTGCTTTCCAATCTAACGATTAAAATAAGAGAATTTTAAAAAAATATTCTAGGCAATTATGATAGTTTAGTGATTGGAAGATAAGGGTTTTAAGTCTTCTCATTGTGATCTCAATCATGGTTTGGACACTATATACGTTTAAACTTAGTTCTTATACCTCGATTGGAAAAAAGGAAAACTGAACTCTAATTAATCGAAATAAATAATGCATATATAAGATATTTAAATATAGTTTTATTATGAGAAGCGCTATTATATAAGGAGTTGAGTTGTTGGTAGAACAAGATCTAACACAATTTAATAATAAATGAATTACAGAAAACAAGATTAGACTATGAGATGAGTAATCGCATAAAATAATTTTCAATGATCACTCTAAATATTTTATCAATTGCAAAATATCTATTCTAAAGTTTTTAAGTAGATAAATAAAATATTTATCATCCCCTATATATTAATTAAGAAGATACTTTGAACATTTTCTACCACATATCTTAAGGAGATAGTAAATTGAGGAGTAACAATCAATAAGATTATTTTTTAAGACATGTCATTAAAAACTAACTCTAACATTCAAAATATCCGGTCCATTCAATCATTCGCAGTCCAACTCATTACTTTAATATTATATTTTTTTTCTTCTTACAAAGTATTTGACATTTTTAGTAACTTTTTTTAGATGAATTTAGTGTTTATTTATAGTAACATACCATAATATGATTTATATTGTCTAAAACTAAGTTTTAGGGATTATGAATGTTTTTATATATATATCTAATTTTTATAGAGGTACAATATATAATTCTTTAAATATCATTCAAATATAATATATATTATATATATTATTAAATAAAATTAAATAAATTATATAAAAAAATATAATATCCACATATGCTGCGGATTATCATCTAGTAACAAAATATAAGTGTTTCTATATCCGTGTGATTAACTTTTTGATTCTTATCATGTCATCTTGTCCAAAGATGATTTTACCACTGTAATTTTTATCCTTTCCAATTAATTTGGCAAAATCTTTAGGACTTTTATAAGATTCACGAAATCAACGGATAACGACATCAGCCGAGTTAGAAATGCGTGCCCTGTTATCATAAGTCATTAATCTTCGGATCATTCTTCTTTTCTCAGATTCCGAATCGGAAAAAATGGATTCTTCCTCCGCCGCACGCCGCCGCATCAACGCTATCCACTCCCATCTCGTCACGTCTTCTCGCTCGTCCCCTCTTCTCCGCTCCAATCCCACTGCCGGCGAGTTCTGTCTTGGTCTGTTTTCCTCTCTTCTTCCACCTCTCTCTCTCTCTCTCTCTCGCTATCTCTGATGTTATTACTAGCTTCCGTTTCAGCTTCTGACTCCTTGGATTATTTATTTTTTTGAATTCTGATCACAACCAGAGAACGGCTACAGTGTTGTGCTTCCCGAGAAATTGAGTACTGGCAATTGGAATGTCTACAGGTTCTCTACCCTCCGCTTCTCTGTTTCTCTTCATTTTGATTCAATCTTCCTCTCAATCGCTCTCAATTTTGATTTCAATTTGTCAGATCTGCTCGATCTCCGTTCAAGCTCGTTAGCAAATTCCCAGATCATCCTGACATCGCCACCCTCCATGACAACTTTGAGTATGAAACTCTTCCCCCTTCTCTTCTTCATCTTTTATATCAATACAATTTCAGTCATCTCTCTGATCGCTACTGTTCTCCGACTATGTAGGCATGCTGTTCATGATTTCCGGGATTACAAGTATCTAGGAACTCGTGTTCGGGTCGACGGAACAGTTGGAGAGTGAGTTGCTAAAACTTACTGATTCTGGTTTCTTTAAAGCTATTCTTACGTCACGCTGGTTTTTACTATTCTAGCTACAAATGGATGACATATGGAGAAGTTGGTACAGCAAGAACTGCTCTAGGTTCTGGTTTAGTTCATCACGGAATCCCCATGGTAAATTATTTGATTCTAAATCTCCCTCCCACGCTTGAAGTTTTCATCTGAACAAATTTTTGCAGCTGACACTAGTCTTTTACTTTTACTTTCATCAGGGATCTTCCATTGGAATTTACTTTATCAACCGCCCAGAGTGGCTCGTCGTTGATCATGCTTGTGCTTCTTATTCTTATGTATCTGTTCCTTTGTATGATACTCTTGGTAAGTATCTGGTTACTTTGTTTTATTTTCATTTCACATTTCTTTGTATGTTCTAATTGTGCATTTTTTCTTTCGGCTGTAAGGTCCTGATGCTGTGAAATTTATCGTCAATCATGCAAATGTGCAAGCCATCTTTTGTGTGGCAGAGACGTTAAACTCCGTAAGTTCATCAATCTTCTGCTTGAATTTCCTTATCAATTTAAATGCTTGCCTGGATGACACATGACAGTGAGAAAAGAAAAAGCTTTTATACTGCTTGCTCAAATCCTGTGAATGTTTTCCTTTAAGAGCTTAAAACTATAGCTAAATGATCGTTTATTCTGACCTTTCTTTCCTTGTTTTCCTCTGGAGCTTGCAGTTACTTAGCTGCTTGTCTGAGATGCCAAGTGTTCGCCTGATTGTGGTATGAACAAACCATCAATTTTTTGTTATTGATTACTGTTTGAGGATATAAGTCAATATGACTATAGTTTTCAAATCATTTCTCTCGTCTCTGTTTCTGATATCACTCGTGTGCCAACTAGGTTGTTGGAGGGTTGAATGAAGCTTTGCCTTCACTTCCCTCATCAACAGGAGTGAAAGTTGTATCATATTCGGTGTTACTGAATCAGGTACTTGTACATTCTTTTCTGGTATATGTTCTGGAAGTCGTGATGCATTATCCGTTCTCCGAAGGATTAAAGGACATTCTTTGCAAATTCTTACCAGTGCTATATTGAGTCATGTCTCATGTTCTGTTTCTTGCCAATCCGTGTTTCATTTATATAACTCTAGGCACAGTAGGTCATATATGCACAAGTGTATATCCACATCATTATATTAGTACCTGTAACTTCAATTTTAGTTTATATCAGGTCTACACCTACACCTTCACATGTTGGTTTCATAATTTTCTGAAATTTGTTTCAGGGTCGCAGTAACCCTCAGCCATTTCTTCCACCAAAAGCCGAAGATGTTGCAACTATATGCTATACAAGCGGTACAACTGGGACCCCCAAGGTTTGGCTTACTTGAAATTTTATTGGTTTTCAAACCTGGGATAGTACTGTTCTTTATTTCCTATCTACGTATTCTATAGCATCTAAAGTATTGTCTATGTTATCCTGTATGTCTCTCCCTGGTCTGCTCGTCTACTATGGATTAAATATGCTAAAGGGAGTCGTATTAACTCATGCAAACTTGATTGCAAGTGTTGCTGGCTGCAGTTTTAGTTTGAAATTCTTCTCTTCAGATGTGTAAGTGCTTTGCTTCTTTGACTAGTTGTAAAAGATTCTCACTGTTTTCCTTCGTATCTGATAATACATGCATCTCAATTCTTAAAATTCCAATTCTAATCCCGGTCTGTGTGTCAATAAAACTGTTGGTATCTAATTTCTTCATAATCTACATTCCAGTTACATTTCGTATCTTCCGTTGGCACACATTTACGAACGAGCAAATCAGATCCTTGCATTGTACTTTGGAGTTGCTGTTGGATTCTACCAAGGGGTTAGAAACTGAACTTTCTCATTCTAACCAACTATTTGGCATAAGTTTTTATTTGATTGGAATAACCCACTTGTGGAGATTTCTGCAGGACAATATGAAACTACTGGATGATTTGGCTGCTCTGAGACCTACTATATTCAGCAGTGTCCCTCGATTATACAATAGAATATATGCTGGGTAATACTAGCTTCTGTTTGTTGATACGTGCTCTCTGCTGCTTTTTGTGATTCGCTGAATTAATGGTGAAAATTGTTGTTGCCAGTATCATGAATGCAGTGAAAACCTCTGGTGGGTTAAAAGAGAGGCTCTTCAATGCTGCTTATAATGCAAAGAAGCAGGCGCTTATAAATGGTAGGTCCTAAAGAGTTGATTAGAATTTACTCAGATTATACAGTTTTGGGTTTCATTTTCTTTGCATGCGTTATGTTGGTCCAGGAAAGAGTGCTTCTCCCATATGGGACAGGTTGGTATTTAATAAGATTAAGGACAGACTCGGAGGACGGGTTCGTTTTATGACCTCTGGGGCTTCACCTCTGTCTCCTGAAGTGTTGGAATTTTTGAAAATGTAAGTTTATCTGCTTTAGAAAAGATTTTGTTCTGTCATATTTTTCTTTAATCTTTTGAAATAATCTTGTGCTATGACTCTACTGCAGATGCTTTGGAGGAAGGGTATCAGAAGGATATGGAATGACAGAAACATCTTGCGTTATAAGTGGAATGGACGAAGGTGATAACCTCACTGGACA
Source organism: Euclidium syriacum (assembly GCA_900116095.1). Lineage (NCBI taxonomy): Eukaryota > Viridiplantae > Streptophyta > Magnoliopsida > Brassicales > Brassicaceae > Euclidium > Euclidium syriacum. The sequence continues at coordinate 16,930,587 of FPAK01000003.1, forward strand.
TGTTGGCTCTCCTAGTCCAGCTTGTGGTAAGCTTTTTACTGACTCTCATGATTTAAGTAAGAGTAATTTGGAACTGAATACACAATGTGATAATATGCATCTCTCTTTCAGAAATAAAGCTTGTGGATGTCCCGGAGATGAACTATACATCAGCGGATCAGCCTAATCCCCGTGGAGAAATATGTGTTAGGGGTCCTATCATTTTCAGAGGCTATTACAAAGATGAAGTGCAAACGTATGACTAGTAATTACTTTCCACATTTTTCTTTGACTAACTAAAGTTTTATCAAAAGCTAAATCCTTTCATTGATTATATGGTATAAATTTTCAGGAGAGAGGTGGTTGATGAAGATGGATGGCTTCATACTGGAGATATAGGTCTGTGGTTACCTGGAGGACGTCTAAAAATTATCGACAGGTTTTTCCAAAATTCACTTGATTGTTATCATTTGATATCTATTGGAACTGAGAATCAACTTGGTAATATAGGAAGAAGAACATCTTCAAACTGGCGCAAGGGGAGTACATAGCTCCAGAGAAAATCGAAAACGTCTATGCGAAATGCAAATTTGTAGCTCAATGCTTCATATATGGTAAGATAAATCATAAATTCAGAAAAATGGCTTTTATTCTTTCTGTATGCATACAAAATCTCACTTGTTTGCAAATTTTTTCAGGTGATAGCTTTAATTCATCATTGGTAGGTGTTGTATCAGTTGATCCGGAAGTTCTGAAAAACTGGGCTGATTCAGAAGGCATCAAGGTATATATATATACTCACTGCAACAAGTATATGTGTCTCTCAATGGAACTAAGACTAGTAAAAAGTAGGTAAACAATATATGTGTCTCTGTTAAAAATTGCAGTATGGAGATCTAAGAGAATTGTGCAATAACCCGAAAGTGAAAGCAGCAGTGATATCTGACATGGACAGTGTTGGAAGAGAAGCTCAGGTAAAACATCTCAGAAACACGTGTCGCTCTTATATTACAAATCCGCCATCGCTGAGTTGGAACTTTGATGCAGTTGAGAGGGTTTGAGTTTGCAAAGGCGGTGACATTGGTTCTGGAGCCGTTTACGCTGGAAAATGGTCTCCTGACTCCGACATTTAAGGTATAGTTTCTACGAGTGCAGACGAATTATTTACAAACTAGCTTTTGAAGTTGAATTCTAGTATAGTTTTGTAAAAAATGAATTGAGGGAGAAGGATTTTGATTGAATTGTTTTGCAGGTGAAGAGACCACAAGCAAAAGAATATTTCTCAGAAGCAATAACAAACATGTATAAGGAGCTTGCTGCTTCTGATCCCACCGTTAATAAAGCTTTGTGATTCTTATAATCATGTGATTAATAAAAATTGAATAACACTCCACCCAAAATGGGTTTTAAAAATGTTCCTCCGGATTGTATTCGTTTTCTTTTTGCAACATTTTATTGATTATTACTAGTTTTAATAAAGGTAATAAAGGTGCTACATTAGTGGAAACTTTTTTGTTATGTTGTTGGTTTGTGATACAGAAAGGCAAAATATTCTCATATATCATTGTTTTAGTTATGGTGTTGACGTTTTGGATGTCAGAAAATTTAATAACTTAAAAATGAGTTTGTTGCATAAATTGATTTAAACGGAACTTTTGTTGTCACCCAAACATCTTTAATCCTTACGTTATTTTGTTATTGATAGCAAATTCAATTTTTTAATCCAACTATGTACACATGTTTATCTATATATGCATCTGCGAGTAGTAAGTGTCTTAAACATTTAAATCCGAAAACAAAACTTCTTATCTGTTTGTGTGTTTGGATTAAGATGGATACACCCGCACTAAAATAGTTCTGGGTTTTCAGTTTTGGAGTTTTATATGGTCTATAGTGAAATTAGAGAAACTACAGACAAATTTGGAGTTCAATTATATTTTACCGCCTAGTAGTAGTAATAATAAGATTATAGAACAAATGATACGATTGTCAATCTGAAATATTTTCTCTCATAAAATCCACCTTAATATCATAATTACTTGTACAGATTTTAGAGAAATTTAAATTTCCATTTTATCTTTTCGTTTGATCTTTGGGGATATAAAATAAACCCAAAAAAAAACAAATTAAAACTCGGTTTAGTTCATGGATTAGCTTTTGGTTGGATTATTTTGGTTAACAAGATTTAATAATACCCTTGAGTTTGATCAGTTTATACAGCAACATTTGACTGTGTAAACCCAAAAATAGTGAGAAAGAAAGAGAAAAAATCATTATGATCCAAAAAAAGATTTACAGGCCATGCAATAACCGTATATCTTGCATCTTGTCTATTTCCAAACATAATCCTATTTTTAGACAAGTTTGAATCTCAGTTTTTAGATCTGCGACTCTGTGATTATAAATATGTGATGTCCTTCATCTTTTATCCAACAGGGTCTGTCATTTCAAGCAGGGTCTCTGTCTCCTTCTTCAGCCTTCCTTCATGTTTCATCTTTAGCATTCACAGACACTCACACACACATATACAAACCCTTTTATATATATATCTTGTCTATATATACTGAGTTTGAGTGGTGGTGTCTTAATTAAACATGGCTGTTGTTGTCTCTAACGCGAATGCTCCGGCTTTCGAAGCCAAGATGACTGTTTATGTCTTCATCTGCGTTGTGATTGCCGCTTTCGGCGGTTTGATCTTCGGTTACGACATTGGAATTTCCGGTTTGTTCTCTTTCTCTTTACCATATTCCACCTTAATTAATTACTTGCATTTCAAGAAAGCTCAAAAAAAGAAAACTTAACTTGTATCTCAAGGTGGAGTGACTGCGATGGACGATTTCTTGAAGGAATTTTTCCCAGCGGTGTGGGAGAGGAAGAAGCATGCTCACGAGAACAACTACTGCAAATACGATAACCAGTTCTTGCAGCTATTCACCTCATCTCTTTACCTAGCTGCGCTCGTGGCTAGCTTCCTCGCTTCCATGGTCTGTTCTAAACTCGGACGGAAGCCTACGATGCAGTTAGCTTCCATCTTCTTCTTGATCGGTGTTGCGTTATCTGCAGGAGCGGTTAACCTCATCATGTTGATCTTTGGGAGAATCTTCCTTGGCTTCGGCGTTGGCTTTGGCAATCAGGTATATAAAATGAATCTAGTAGAGGTGTCAAAATGGATAGAATGACCTAATTTTGTTGGGTGTAACTCAAATTTGCAGGCAGTGCCACTTTTCCTATCGGAAATTGCTCCGGCACAGCTCAGAGGAGGTCTCAACATTGTGTTCCAACTCATGGTTACGATCGGAATCCTAATCGCCAACCTTGTAAACTACTTCACTTCCACGGTTCACCCTCACGGATGGAGAATTGCTCTCGGTGGAGCTGGAGTTCCCGCGGTTATCCTTCTCTTTGGTTCACTGATCATCATCGAGACGCCTACAAGCCTCATCGAGCGAAACAAGAACGAACAAGGCAAAGAAGCTCTAAGGAAGATCAGAGGAGTTGAAGACATCAATGATGAGTATGAAAGCATCGTTCATGCTTGCGATATCGCGAGCCAAGTCAAGGATCCTTACAGGAAACTGCTGAAGCCCGCGAGTCGCCCACCGTTCATCATCGGAATGCTTCTCCAGCTTTTCCAGCAATTTACCGGAATCAATGCCATTATGTTCTACGCACCGGTTTTGTTCCAAACCGTTGGGTTCGGAACCGACGCATCTCTTCTCTCTGCCGTTGTCACTGGATGTATCAACGTTCTCAGCACCTTCGTCGGGATCTACCTCGTTGATAAAACCGGCCGAAGATTCCTTCTACTACAATCTTCCGTTCACATGCTCATTTGCCAGGTCCTTCAAGTCTCTCTATCTCTTTTTTTTTTTTTTTTTTGTTCCTCAAGTAACTTTTACGAGTAGGTTTCTTGCCTCACAAGTAACTCTTCTAATCTAACAATTTCTTCATAACAGTTGATAATTGGAATCATCCTAGCGGTGTATCTGGACACGACCGGAACACTCGGGAAGCCACAAGCACTAGTGGTTGTGATCTTCGTGTGCGTTTACGTGATGGGATTCGCTTGGTCATGGGGACCTCTAGGGTGGCTAATCCCTAGTGAAACTTTCCCTCTAGAGACAAGAAGCGCAGGGTTCGCTGTTGCGGTCTCCTGCAACATGTTGTTCACTTTCGTGATCGCTCAGGCTTTCTTGTCGATGCTTTGCGGGATGAGGTCTGGAATATTCTTCTTCTTCAGCGCTTGGATCGTTGTGATGGGATTGTTTGCGATGTTCTTCATACCAGAGACGAAAGGAATCGCCATTGATGACATGAGAGAGAGAGTGTGGAAGCCACATTGGTTCTGGAAAAGGTATATGCTTGAGGAAGATGATCACCAAGACGTGGAGAAGAGAACTGATTGAAATCACAAGTCTCTGTTGAGTTGTGTGTTTTTTCCTGTTTTTGTTTCTGTTTCTGTTTATTTCCTTTTCATGTTGTCGTCGTTGATTGATTCTTTGTTACTTTCTTTTGTTTCGTGGGAACAAATAGTGTAATAAGACCAACTTGTTGATTCAGGTTAGGTGTTTTCAATGAAATTCCATGAAATTTCCTCACATTCCATAATTTCATTTATTTAGTTTGAATATTTCTTCATCACAATATTGATATTTTTGGCTCGAACAGATCTAAACCATAATCCTAACAAAAATAGAAAAATCGACCGAGATAGAGAAACAAACCTTGAAATCGTAAGTCTAATGGTGACGAGATTGAGATCCGGAGCTGTGATTGCTGCATGCCTTTATTCATGATTCAAAACGTGAAGACGAATTAAAATTAAAATTTTCATTATGATTAATTAAGATCACTGAACCTCTGTTTTGTACTTATAAGTTATATTGTTTCGGTGAATAATAAATAAACCAAACACATCTAAAACCACAACCTTCTGTTCCTATCAAAGTCTTTCAGTGCCTTTTTGTTCCCAAAGATAAATACACTCCCCTCAAGATCTCTCTCGCAACTCGCCTAGTCAAAATGCAAAATCACAAGATATTGAGGGGAGTGCAAAAATTCCACAAAACACTGCAATACTAAATTTAACCCCCCAAAAAAAACATTGCAAGACTAAAACAGCCACAAAAAAAAAAAAGAAACAAAATATTATGATGGTGAGATGGAATATGAATTCTAGTCAGGAAGTATTTGCTCATTGTCAGCATCTTCTCCTGTCTCAATGGTAGGTTTCGAAGGTTGACCAGCTCCAGGAGCTTGCGTCTTCTTGATTCCACTCACTATATCATCAATCCTCAGAAGCATACACGCCGATTCTATTGCTGTCTTGAATGTCTGCGCCTTCACGTTGTACGCATCCCATATCTAATAATCACAAAAATTTCATAAGTCACGAAAAAAAACATATAGATTCAGTAGAAAAATCAAAGCTCCTTTTTAATACCTTGCTCTCTTTCATGTCAGCTATAGCACCAGTGTTCCCATCAATTCCAGTCCATGCATTCTCGCCATTTGCATGCTATTATTACCAAAAAACACCCCAAACATTCAATTCACTAAAGAAAGATTCCCATGTCAACAATGTGGAAACAATGCTAGATCTGAATATACCTTTCCTTGCAATGCAGTCATAGTTCTGATTACGTTAACTCCACAGTTCTGAGCTAGAGTTCGCGGAATAGCTTCAAAAGCTATCGCAGCTGCTTCATACGGCCACTGTTTCAATCAACACTCAAGATTAGAGGCCTCATTCAACTTTCAAAAGATCACAACAATAGGCAAGGCAGTAAAAACCATAGCCAACCTTTTCGATTCCTTCGATTGTTGCACTCTTCTGTTTCAAAGTGGCGGAAACTGTTAATTCTGTGGCTCCACCTCCAGGAACAAGCTTTGGGTTCTTGATGATGTTTCTTGAAACAGACATAGCATCCTGTAGGAAAGAATGTAATTAAGCATATATTGATAATCACTTGACACATGATATGAAGCCTTCACGTACCTGAAGATTTCTTTCCACTTCGTTGAGGAGATCTTTACTTGGTCCTCTTAAGAGTACGGTACATGCTTTAGGTTCTTTGCAATCAACAACAAAGGCAAAGAAATCATCCCCGATTTTCTTGACCTCAAACAAACCAGCACCAGTACCAACATCAGACTCTTGAATTTCATCAGGTCTGTTCACAATCACAGCTCCACACGCCTTAGCGATTCTGTTGTTGTCCGTCTTTCTCAACCTTCTGATTGCACTAACACCAGCTTTACTGAAATAGTGACAGGCCAAGTCGCTAAGTCCCTTCTCTGTGATTACTAAATCTGGTTTGAATTTGAGTATTTGCACACAGATGTTCTCGATGTACTCCTCTTCCAGTTTCAACAACACTTCCCAGTCTTCTTCTCTAACTAACTCGGCGTTGGTTTGGTTTTCACCTTTCTTGTACTCAAGCGGGCAGTCAAGAAGAATAATCCGTGGGTTGACTATCTTTCTCTTCATTTTACCAGGAGCAACTACGTCTTTGTTAAACATGACTCCTTTGAGAACCTTGGAGTCATCCAACTGACCACCAGGGACCTTCTCAACCTTAATGTATTTCTTGATATCCACCTCCCTCAATCCTTGTCCGAGATCAACACCAACGGTAGTGGTGGCATCAATAGCCAAATCCTAAAGAAGAGCCACATAAACTCATGTAAGAACTTGAGAACAATACTTTCTGACAACCGGGAAAAATAGGTTGATCAATGAACTTACAGCAATTAGATCGCCAAATTGGCTAGTGAATTTTGTTCCTATGCAGCTCTTTACTAATCCTAGTACCGTTGCACCTGCAATATAAACATTCTTGTATCAGTAAAACATGAGGGCAAACCAAGATCCACTTATTGCTGAAAAATATCAAAAACAAAGGTACAAGTGGACTTACGGTCATTGACATCGATTGTCATAGCAATTTTGTCAAGAACAGCAATAGCATCCTCGAGGGCCTTGTTATAAGCTGCACAGAAGAAAACATCGTTCAAATGAATAAAAATAACAAAACACAACACTGGTGGAATGGTAACAATTCATATACAAGTATACCTCGGCAGATGACTGTAGGATGATAACTCTTCTCAATAAATGCTTCGGCAACATGTAACATTTCACCAGCTATTGAAAAAACAAGAGATCAGTGACAGTCAAAACAACAGAAAGACGCATTTAAAACATATCACCTAAGTTCCAAATCCACTCTCCAAAGCATCGTATATAAAGGACATACCAAGAACAATAACAGATGTAGTCCCATCACCGACTTCTTCATCCTGTGTCCGGCTCAACTCGATCATCGACTGCAATTAACACAGAGAGAAAGATAAATATCACGAAAAAAAAAGAACAATGTGATGAAAACAAGGATTTGCTGAGATATGGAAGAAGTAAAACCTTAGCTGCAGGGTGAGCAACATCTAATTCACGCAAAATAGCATTTCCATCATTGGTAACAACAATCCCTGGAAATAACACGAAATAAGGACTTTATCAGATAAAACAACCCATAAGCATTATAGAAGAGAAAGGATCCACGCAAAAACAAAAAATCAAGAAAAGCAAAACCCACGATTATTTAGGGTTTATGTGCAGCTAATTGAAAAAGTGAAGTTGAATAATAGCTTTGGCAAAGAGATAGAGTGCATTGAATCACAAATCCGTAAAGAAATTTTCCAAAAGGCATAAACCCTAACCTAATTCTATCATGCCTATGAAGATCTATAGAGCGGAGAAAACACTACTTATAAGAAGATACCAAGCGGAGAGATCTACCTCCTCCAGCATCAAGAAGCATCTTTAGCATAGAACGAGGACCCAATGTGGTGCGGACGATATCAGCCACAGCCTGTGAAATTGAACCCAGAACTGTAGTTAAACGATGATTCATAGGAGAAAAAAAAAGCAAAGAGCGAGTAGCAAGAACATAGAGTTTACCTTGGAAGCCTGAATATTACCATGATGAACCTTAGTTCCAGATTCACGCTTCAACGAATCCTCTGAAACATTTCACCAAGCAGTAACATTAAAAACTTGGAAACATAGAGCCAAATACAGATTCAAAGAGGCGAGATCTACAGAAGAAGAAGTACTCACTGAGAACGAGGACTGGGGCGCTCATAACTGCGATCTAAGCGTACACCGGAGAATTGGGCAGAACCTTAGCGACGGCGACTGAGCAGATTCAAAAAAGCGGAGATTCAATGAAAAGTTTGAAGGACTGGAAAATGGTGGTGGATGCTTCTTTCCTTCATTCATTACTCCCTCGTGGCTCTCTCAGTCTCTTTAGTTTTCAGGTTTGTAAAGCCCGGTAACACAAATCTGATTAGGCCCATAAGCCCAATTGAAGGTTTGGAGTTTTACAAAGCAACCAAACAAGTCAAATTGCCATACCCTGATTCTTATGGTCAACTATTGTTACCTAATGTTGTAGTTATTATGAAATACAATGTATCATGTAGATACAATCTATATATGTGATTATCTATTAGTAGCTTTATCCCCAAACTATTTACAAGCTTTGTCCCCAAGTTTCATCAGCTTGCCTATCAAGTTTGATTACCTTGCTTACCAAGCTTCTCTATTATATAAATGTGTGTTTAGTCCTTGTAAGTTAAGAACAAGATGAGATGTAATACTTTTTCTCTTTGATCTCTCTTGAGTTTATCTCTCTAAGCTTTCTTTGTCTCCCTTATTCTAAGACACAATATTAAACATAAAGAGTATAATTCTCAATGAAAGAGAATTAATTTACAACAGTAGTTACATTTTGAATCACATTTGTAAAGTGTACTAATTATTGAATAATTGGAATGGTTATGTAAGAGTTATTTCAATCTCAATTTATAACTTTGGAATTGGGAGTTTATATATGGCAGCAACTTAAATAAACTTTCAAAAGAGTCGTGACCAAAAATAGTTAACTATTGATTATTGTTTATACAATTGTTATAATTTGTACATAGTACGGGTGATAATACTAGTTATGCATAAAACAAGGGATATTTTGTAAATTTATTAGCTAATCCGATTGAATCCAATTCGACATAGAGTTGTGATAGTGAATTTAAATGCATGTAATGACCGAACGATAGAATTAGCACAAATCACTATCTAACAACTAACAGGTTATCGGCTCTCATTGAATATTAGTAACTATCAACTAAGTTAAGTTATTGAATATTAGTAACTATTGATTAGTTAGTTTGATGTTCAATTGATATTGATTTGTTAAAAAAAATATTAGTTGAACTAATTATTTTTTATTCGTAAAAAATGAAGTATTTAGAATTAATTGAAGTTTGGCTATTTCCGATTAAAGATTAGTTATTTTGTTAACCAATGTAATCAATCCATCGATTTGCGCCGCACCGTATATGCTGGTTTCCAATCATCAAAACCAAAAAATTTACAAACCATCTAATTAGTACCCAATAAAATAATATTACTAAAAAAATTATTCCGGGCGTCACGCTCATGTCAAAATCTAGTTGAAATTATAATTTCTTTGTACTTTTGGTGGTTTTGGCGTAAACGAAAAGAAAACCAAACAATCAAATCGGTTTAGGCTTTAATAAAGCAAAGATATATGAACCACAACCTTATCAGTCTTCCAGTCCAAAGAAAACAAAACATCCTCAAGATCTCTCTACTCGCCTAGCCAAAATGCAAAATCAGAAGATATTGAGGGGAATGCAAAAATTCCACAAAAGATAGCAATACTAACCAAAAAGGAAACATCGCAATACTAAAACAAGCCAAAAAAAAAGGGAGAAGAAACAAAATAGTATGTGGGTGAGATGGAATATGAATTCTAGTCAGGAAGTATTTGCTCGTTGTCAGCATCTTCTCCAGTCTCAATGGTAGGTTTTGAAGGTTGACCAGCTCCAGGAGCTTGCGTCTTCTTGATTCCACTCACTATATCATCAATCCTCAGAAGCATACACGCCGATTCTATAGCCGTCTTGAATGTCTGCGCCTTCACATTGTACGCATCCCATATCTAATAATCACAATAAATTTCACAAGTCTCAGTCTTTCACGAATAAAAAACATAGATTCACCAGAAAAATCAAAAGCTATATTCTTTACCTTGCTCTCTTTCATGTCAGCTATAGCACCAGTGTTCCCATCAATTCCAGTCCATGCATTCTCGCCATTTGCATGCTATTATTACCAAAAAACACCCCAAACATTCAATTTACATTCAAAAAGATTTCCATGTCAAAAATGTGAAAACAATGATAGACGTAAATATACCTTTCCTTGCAATGCAGTCATAGTTCTGATCACGTTGACTCCACAGTTCTGAGCTAGAGTTCGCGGAATAGCTTCAAAAGCTATCGCAGCTGCTTCATACGGCCACTATTTTCAATTACAAATTCATAAATTAGATTCCCCATTACATTTTGCAAAGATCAGCAGTAAAAACCATAGCCAACCTTTTCGATTCCTTCGATTGTTGCACTCTTCTGTTTCAAAGTGGCGGAAACTGTTAATTCTGTGGCTCCACCTCCAGGAACAAGCTTTGGGTTCTTGATGATGTTTCTTGAAACAGACATAGCATCCTGTAGGAAAGAATGTAATTAAGCATATATTGATAATCACTTGACACATGATATGAAGCCTTCACGTACCTGAAGATTTCTTTCCACTTCGTTGAGGAGATCTTTACTTGGTCCTCTTAAGAGTACGGTACATGCTTTAGGTTCTTTGCAATCAACAACAAAGGCAAAGAAATCATCCCCGATTTTCTTGACCTCAAACAAACCAGCACCAGTACCAACATCAGACTCTTGAATTTCATCAGGTCTGTTCACAATCACAGCTCCACACGCCTTAGCGATTCTGTTGTTGTCCGTCTTTCTCAACCTTCTGATTGCACTAACACCAGCTTTACTGAAATAGTGACAGGCCAAGTCGCTAAGTCCCTTCTCTGTGATTACTAAATCTGGTTTGAATTTGAGTATTTGCACACAGATGTTCTCGATGTACTCCTCTTCCAGTTTCAACAACACTTCCCAGTCTTCTTCTCTAACTAACTCGGCGTTGGTTTGGTTTTCACCTTTCTTGTACTCAAGCGGGCAGTCAAGAAGAATAATCCGTGGGTTGACTATCTTTCTCTTCATTTTACCAGGAGCAACTACGTCTTTGTTAAACATGACTCCTTTGAGAACCTTGGAGTCATCCAACTGACCACCAGGGACCTTCTCAACCTTAATGTATTTCTTGATATCCACCTCCCTCAATCCTTGTCCGAGATCAACACCAACGGTAGTGGTGGCATCAATAGCCAAATCCTAAAGAAGAGCCACATAAACTCATGTAAGAACTTGAGAACAATACTTTCTGACAACCGGGAAAAATAGGTTGATCAATGAACTTACAGCAATTAGATCGCCAAATTGGCTAGTGAATTTTGTTCCTATGCAGCTCTTTACTAATCCTAGTACCGTTGCACCTGCAATATAAACATTCTTGTATCAGTAAAACATGAGGGCAAACCAAGATCCACTTATTGCTGAAAAATATCAAAAACAAAGGTACAAGTGGACTTACGGTCATTGACATCGATTGTCATAGCAATTTTGTCAAGAACAGCAATAGCATCCTCGAGGGCCTTGTTATAAGCTGCACAGAAGAAAACATCGTTCAAATGAATAAAAATAACAAAACACAACACTGGTGGAATGGTAACAATTCATATACAAGTATACCTCGGCAGATGACTGTAGGATGATAACTCTTCTCAATAAATGCTTCGGCAACATGTAACATTTCACCAGCTATTGAAAAAACAAGAGATCAGTGACAGTCAAAACAACAGAAAGACGCATTTAAAACATATCACCTAAGTTCCAAATCCACTCTCCAAAGCATCGTATATAAAGGACATACCAAGAACAATAACAGATGTAGTCCCATCACCGACTTCTTCATCCTGTGTCCGGCTCAACTCGATCATCGACTGCAATTAACACAGAGAGAAAGATAAATATCACGAAAAAAAAAGAACAATGTGATGAAAACAAGGATTTGCTGAGATATGGAAGAAGTAAAACCTTAGCTGCAGGGTGAGCAACATCTAATTCACGCAAAATAGCATTTCCATCATTGGTAACAACAATCCCTGGAAATAACACGAAATAAGGACTTTATCAGATAAAACAACCCATAAGCATTATAGAAGAGAAAGGATCCACGCAAAAACAAAAAATCAAGAAAAGCAAAACCCACGATTATTTAGGGTTTATGTGCAGCTAATTGAAAAAGTGAAGTTGAATAATAGCTTTGGCAAAGAGATAGAGTGCATTGAATCACAAATCCGTAAAGAAATTTTCCAAAAGGCATAAACCCTAACCTAATTCTATCATGCCTATGAAGATCTATAGAGCGGAGAAAACACTACTTATAAGAAGATACCAAGCGGAGAGATCTACCTCCTCCAGCATCAAGAAGCATCTTTAGCATAGAACGAGGACCCAATGTGGTGCGGACGATATCAGCCACAGCCTGTGAAATTGAACCCAGAACTGTAGTTAAACGATGATTCATAGGAGAAAAAAAAAGCAAAGAGCGAGTAGCAAGAACATAGAGTTTACCTTGGAAGCCTGAATATTACCATGATGAACCTTAGTTCCAGATTCACGCTTCAACGAATCCTCTGAAACATTTCACCAAGCAGTAACATTAAAAACTTGGAAACATAGAGCCAAATACAGATTCAAAGAGGCGAGATCTACAGAAGAAGAAAATACTTACTGAGAACGAGGACTGGGGCGCTCATAACTGCGATCTAAGCGTACACCGGAGAATCGGGGTAGAACCTTGGCGACGGCGACGGAGCAAATTCAAAAAAAGCGGAGATTCAATGAAAAGTTTGAAGGACTGGAAAATGGTGGATGCTTCCTTCATTAGTCCATTCCCTCGTGGCTCTCTCAGTCTCTTTAGTTTACAGGTTTATAAAGCCCAGTAACTCAAATCTGGTTTAGCCCGTAAGCCCAATTGAAGGTTTTTTCTTTATTATTCTCTTTTAGTTGATTAAAAAAACATTTTCTAATTAACTAAAGTTTTATTCTGTCAAGTTATTGTCCAATCCGATCAGAATCCAATCGAATCCAATTCGACATGGTAGGGGTGGGCATTTTAACCGAACCGAATTAATAAAATCATACCAAACCGATTATTTGGTTAGCTTGGTTCAATTTGGTTACCTATAAGGAATCGAATAGTTCAATATTTTATAAAATTTGGTTAACCCAACCAAACTAAACCGAACCAGGTTAACCGAGTCGAACCGAGCTAACCGACATGATAGAAGATTTGATATGCACACTTCTTATCCGTCTACGATACAAGTTGCAAACATACAACCAATATTTAAAATATATGACTTTTTTAGTCACTTGATAAATTTATTTTACTTTATATTATATTCGCATATATATGTTAACATTAAAAAGTGAATATAAGTTATAACTAATTGATTTTTTTCTTAGAGTCTCGATACTAAATCGATTAGTAGACTTTTTTGGCAATAAAACACAATAGTTTAAAGTTAAGACATTAACTTTTTTTTCATTAAACTTGAAAATTTAATATATATTTAGTTTGATTTTGAATTACGTTTTGTATATGTTGTGATGCTAAATACTAAAGTACTATCGAAATGAACCACCTTAAACCTCGAACAACCCATTTTTGAACTGAATAACCTACGTAACCGAACCAAACCGAACCGCCTAAACCAAACCGAACAATATGAGAACCAAACCGATCCAAATCATACATAAACCCCCCTAACCGATTGGTAGGTTTTTTCTCGGACCGAATGAATCGAAAACCGAATGAACCGAACTGAAAATAACCGTCTAAACCGAATGCCCACCCCTAGACGTGGGGTTGTGATAGCGAAATTGAACGTATATTATGACCCAACGATAGTATTAATACATGTAACATGTTCATATATATGCATATACAGTACAATAGTAACTCTATAAACTCGATAAATTAATAAAATTTATCGGTCCCTAGTTGGACCAGTGTAAAATTTTACAAAATTCGATAAGATAATAAGATAATAATTTTTATAGAAATCCCAATGTAAATATACGGTCACAGTAATATCATAAATTAATAATTAGGTAACTTTTATGCATACATAGTTAACTCAATTTAGAAAATATGACTCTAGTGTTGTTTTTTTTTAAAGTTCAAATATCTTCGAGTTCATCTCTAATTTTTCTAATTACAACAATAACTTATAGTGTTAACCACATAAAAAATTTGTGAAACCTCTAGACACGATAATTGTTTCATTATCGACTTTGGAAAATAAAAAAAAATAATATATAAATATGAAATTTGCTTTAAATCAATAAATAATAACTCTATAAATTAATAAAATATTGTAATCCCGACATTATTAATTTATAGAGTTTATACTACAGTAGAAACTCTACAAATTAATAATGTGGGGACTGTGATATTTTATTAATTTATAGAGTTATTAATTTATCGATTAAGAGAGAAATCTATATTTCCTATATCTTTTTCTTTTATTTTCTAATGTTGACAATAAAACTAAAGATAATTTTGATGTACCTTTAGAAGAAGTTGCACATAAGAAAACAGTAATCATGTGTAGATTTCTTCCTAACTTTTTTTATACGGTTCGAAAAGACGAAAAAAAAATTTTTTAATGTTATAAGAAAAATTAGAGATGAACTCCAACGAAATTTGAGTTTCAAGACAAAACAAATAGCACTAGAGTCATATTTACTTAATTATGTATGTGTAAATTTATATGCATAATAATTAAATTAACTTAATTATGTATGTATAAATTTATATATCTAATTATTAATTTATGATATTATTGGGACCATATATTTACATGGAGGTTTCTAAAAAATTATTATTTTATTATCTTATTGAGTTTTTTCAGATTTTACTGTGACCCAACTCGGAACTGGAAAAATTTATTAATTTATCGTATTTATTAATTTATCGAGTATTAATTTATAGAGTTTCTATATATATATATATCAAAATTTGGTGAAACATATCCAAGGTTTTTTTTTTTTCTTTAGCATATGCAATGTTACGTAATAAGATAAGGTAAAACGGAAAATATCAGTAATGATTTTTGATGAGATAGCATTTTAGTTTAGATGGTAATTAAGAAATCTAAAAGTGTCAATGCTTTGAACTCGTTTTCATAGCAAATTGCAGCAGCCTCCCTAAGAAAAAGATAGTAAAATAAAATGGAGACGATCTCGTGGATAATTGCAGTAGAATTTCTTCAAATAAGAATATAATAATATTATTACAGATACTTGAAACTTCAAAGAAGTGTTGCACTTTGCAAATGCAACCATCTTACAAGCTCAACCACCAATATATAATTGACAACTTGCAATGCACGTGATTTTTATTTTGTAATTAAATAAGAAATTAAGAATGACCGTATGTTAGTGGTTAGGGCACTTGATTAAGTGGCTCTACACTAAATTTATTTATCTCCCAACTTACCAAGAATCTTTTGGTCACTCTCCTCATGATGTATACGTAGCCATCACTTCAATTCCATGTAATTTGTACTAACTTCAGATTTAAAATGCAATTCTTTTCCATTAGCGAATATTGAAAATTCAAGTTCTAGATGTCGTGTACTCCAATAGTTAGTATTATAGCTCAAGCATTTGCATCATTAATTTTGTACGAAAAGAATTTTTTTTTGCAATATGTCAAACATTTACCCTTTATCTCTTTTTGGAACTCCAATTTGTGAATGTCAAAAGATTAAGCACGAGATTAATTTTGATATTGAGGTCAAGGATAAACCACTAACTAGATTTATATATCACATCACATCTAATTTTAAAGCTTTATAAAAAACTACTTGTTCAAGAATCATATAATTCATTACGGATGAGTTTAATCATTTTCAATAAGAGGAATAATGATGTAAACAATCTCTATAATTTTCTAGTGTTCTCAAGTCATAAAAAGTCAATTATTTGT
Source organism: Euclidium syriacum (assembly GCA_900116095.1). Taxonomy (NCBI): domain Eukaryota; kingdom Viridiplantae; phylum Streptophyta; class Magnoliopsida; order Brassicales; family Brassicaceae; genus Euclidium; species Euclidium syriacum. The sequence continues at coordinate 16,946,620 of FPAK01000003.1, forward strand.
TCACTTTTAAAGAAAATTTCAAAAATATCATAAATTTAGTATATTATAGCCTATAGAATAACAAAAGTCTATATATTTTTTAGTAAACAATCTCTACATAATATGAGATACGAGATCTGGGTTCGAGAATAGGTGTTTTATTGAGTTAATTTCTTCATAAATGATTTGAGACTGCTTTAAACTGGTATCGATCATTTTTAAATTCATCATGGGTTGAACTTTGTACTCTTCGACGATTTCATCTTCTAACTTAGCTCATTTCAGTTATTTATTAACAAGTTGCATCAATCCTATTTAGTCATGGATAAATGGACCAATCCTATTTTCCAAATTAAATCCAAAATATGGCCAACCGCGTAGTTAATATTTTTAAAAATAGTAATGGTAGATTCACCAACGAGATATAACCAAGAAATATCGTACGACCACTCCAAATTTAATAAGATACCCAATTACCCATTATTATAAAAAAATTAAAGATTTTTGTACTATATAAAGCCCATCATTCTCGTGCAATATCCCTCAAATTCTTACCACAAAGCTAGAGAGCCAAAGCCACAAAGCAAAAAAAAATTGAAAGTACCAAAAAACAATAACAAAAATGAAAAGGTTTCTTCGCTTCCTTGTAGCCAAAGCCATCTTATTGGCTCTAGCATCTTCATTCGTATCTTGTTACGACCCGAGTCCTCTTCAAGACTTTTGTGTTGCCGTAGATGACGTTAATGGCGGTAATCTCTATTTACTATACATAATTTGTCCCCTTAAGATCGTACTATGTATCAACTAAACTTTTTAACTAGAATTGATTCAGTGCAACATGCTGTCACAAAATAATTTACGGACTACAATTTCCAATATAGTCAGAACTCATAAACAAAGTTAAAAGAAACATACTCTAAAAAACCTCATAGTTTCTAAGAATACTACGATTTTTGAAATTTTGAAAACATATACCACGCACTAGGATTATGAAAGGTTACTAAGAACTCAATTAGAGTTTTAACCATATATATCATTTAGAATTTTTATTTTATTTTGATAGTCTCTTTGCAATACAAATCATAAAGTGGCATTTTTGTTAGAATTCCCAATATGATATATTAATAACGACCATATACATAACATTAATAATTCCACCAATTAATATAGTATGATGTTTCATCTTTTATCTTTTCAGTTTTCGTGAATGGAAAATTCTGCAAAGACCCAAAATACGTGAAAGCCGAAGACTTCTTTACCTCGGGATTAAACATCCCCGGAAACACCATGAACCGCGTCGGTTCCAACGTTACAAACGTTAACGTCGACAAAATCGCCGGACTCAACACCCTCGGAGTCTCTCTTGTCCGAATTGACTTTGCCCCAGGCGGTCAAAACCCGCCACACACGCACCCACGCGCCACCGAGATCCTCGTCCTTGTAGAAGGAACGCTTTTAGTCGGGTTTGTGTCCTCGAACCAAGACAACAACAGATTGTTCTCGAAGGTTCTTTATCCAGGAGACGTGTTTGTGTTTCCCATCGGAATGATTCATTTTCAGGTGAACGTTGGAAGGACGAACGCGGTTGCGTTTGCTGGTCTTGGAAGCCAAAATCCCGGTACGATCACAATTGCAGACGCGATTTTTGGATCAAAGCCTTTGATTATGCCGGAGATTTTGGCTAAAGCGTTTCAGCTGGATGTGAACGTGGTTAGATATCTTGAATCAAGGTTTTCGTCGTATGATCGTCATTACTAAGAAGTCAAGGGGAATAATAGTTACTACTAAGTATCAAAATTTGAATAAAATATGTTATAAAGTGTGTGACTGTGTGAGAACTAAAATAAAACAATTAAGACTGTGAGAAAAAAAAAATGTCTTTTAATTTACATGTTGATAATAAAAGAAGTGTGAAGGCATGAAACCAATCTATATATATAATTAGTTTTTGTTTCTCTTCTTGTGAAGATACAAAATCCTCATAGCACCATCCATATGACAATTTTTGCAGACTGAATTTGTGTAATGAGCACACATAGTGGTCTAAAACTGATAAATATAGAGTAAATGATAATATATATATTGGTAAATAATATTTTTCTTGAGCAAAATCCTATTTTTCTTGAACAACTCTTTCTCTTTCCTATTTGTACCAAGATAGTTTTTGTCCTCTTCATTTTTGTTTTATAGTTTACTTTTAAAAAATTAGCATGTCGAGTTTTTAAAATAAATAGTCACAGATGATTTGAAAACCGAATATGTGATTCTTGCTATATTCATGTGATCATGCTATGTACAATAGCATTCTGTTTTACGTGTTTTGATTTTTTTAAAAACAACAAATTAATCTAATTTAAAAATTTTAGATAACAACTTCTCAAAAATCACAAATCTTCATAATTAGATTCAAAACTCTAAATCACCTAACCAAAAGTAAGCTATAAACCTAAAAAAAACTAAACTCTATAAGATAACAAATTATTTATTTTCTATGTAAAAAGAACATCTTGTATTGGTAAATGTAATTAAAATATCAAGAGGGATTATAAAACAACAAACACTTACCTTGACGTTTGTTAAGAACATGTGCCCTACACATGACCACCTAATCTCCTACGGATTCACTTCAGGAAATCGAGACTATATCCTCTTTGCATGTCCTTTCTCTTCTAGAATTTGTCACCGTTCTCACCGGATGATACTGTCTACAAACGGTTCGACTCCTTCGATGCTACTTGACTTCTTGACTACGAGTCATTCAGACTTATCAATTTATCATGTCCTCTTAATGGTTCAAACTTGGGTTTTTTTGGGCTTAGCATTAGAATAGGTTTTTCGGTTTCGTATGAGTTTGATGGACAATCTGGCCACCTTCTTAGTTTAATACATTTATAGTATTTATCCAAAAATAAAAAATAAACTTTCCACCAAACACTTGCTTGTGTGTTATTTTGTTAAACATTAAAATAACAAGAGAAATTAATATATATATATATGAAGTATAAATTAAAAAAATATTTTTTAAAATGACAATTGTCACTAATGTAACCAAGAATCAACTCCAAATGTCCAAAATTGATAGACTATAAGAGGTCTCCAAAATCTAATGTAACCTTTCCAATTTCTCACGAGTATTCTACTAAAGTCTTGATTGGTAAAGCATTTAGGTGAGTTTAATGCTTTGTTATATCCAATCAACTATTTTCATTTATAGTATTAAACAAAACATTTAGAGTTCTAAATGCTCATTTTGCTAATGTTAAAGGTTGGAGCATTTGACTTAGCAATAGCATTATAAATTAAGAATTACAATAATACCCTTACTTAATTAAGTTTTAAATTATTATCTTATGTCATTATGGTAATTTTATATCCAAATGCTTATATTTTTACTAATTACATAATTTAATAAATTACATGTAGTTTATAAACAACTAATGCTAATGCTGATGCTCATGCTGGTTTATGCTAATGCTTTATTATCTTATGTCATTATGGTAATTTTGTATCTAAATGCTTACATTTTTACCAATTACATAATTTAATAAATTGCATGTAGTTTATAAACAACTAATGCTAATGCTGATGCTCATGCTGGTTTATGCTAATGCTAAAAAAAAAAAACTTTAGTTTCATTATTGCAGAATCAAGCTAATTTATTTTAGAAAGACTAATATCCTCCATTTATAAATGTGACTATTCCTAAATTTCGTTTCTAAATTAATTTATTTATGATTTTGAATACTTAATCATATCGTGGAACCTACTGGTCAAGGATTGAATAGCTTCTACACCAGGTCTGGGATTCGAATCCTTGCAGATTATTGACACAAAGCTTATCGAAAGGTTTCAGCTCGCAATAGGTAAAGCCGGGTCTAGCCGTCTGTCGTGGACTCGTATAATACGGACAGAGCCGTCACATTGGAATTGTCCGTGGAATTTTGTAATTAGATTTTTTTGTTAAAGTATACTTAATCATATCTTACATTCTTGATATAGATTATTTTGATAAACGTGGTTTATAACGGCGACATTTAAATCGTACAAACCATGGAGTAAAATAAACAAAGAAAATAAGAAAAATCATTGAGTTGGGTAGACTTGCGGTGGAAGGGAATAAGATTATTCTCCAAAAGATTTTCTTTCTTATAAGAAAAATGAAATAATTTTTAGGGTTTGGAACTTCCCAGGCTGGAGTGTTTGTACCAGGAAATGAATGGATTCCACCTTTGCGCTGATTTTTCAGATATTTATTAAAGATTAATTATCCCTTAATCTCCGCGTTTTCTTCTCGACTCTCTGCTTGCTTTATCCCCTGAGAATTTTGAATTCGATATTCCCAAAATTTTCTCTTTCTGGAGGAAGATCAGGAAAAAGCGTAAAACCCCGATCAGAAAAATCCGGGAAAGTGTTCTCTCTGCCGTAGTAATTTTCTCGAGGGTTTTTCCCGATTTTAGTTCGATCCGTGTCCGGAATCTCATTGCGTTTACGATTCCGCCTTCAAGGTACGTTATTGTTGATTTGCGTTTGATTCACTCTTAGATCGTTCCCCGAATTCTGGGGTTTCTCTGCTATTTCTGCCCCTTTTGATTCACTGCTTCGATTTTTCAACCCATCGATTCCTCGACTCCACTTGTTGAAAGCTGATTGAGGTTTAAATGCTTTTGAACAGTGAAATTGGGCTCGGATTTAGGATTTACTCGCCCGTTGATTCTGTTCCGCTTTAAGCTTCAATCCTTTATCCTCTTGACACCCCTCCCTGGGCAATCAAGAGGCAATTAGATACTTTCCAGATCTTTCTTAGCTCTTGTACAGGTTTTTGCTCTTTTTTTGCATTTTCCTTATTTAGAGTTGGACGAGTTTGTTCAGAACTGACTCACAAAATTTCTCCTTTTGCAGAATGGCGGATTTGCTACCCATTTACCTCATTATCTTAGCATGTCTATGTACTGTCGGAGCCATTGCTTTGGCCTTATTCCATATCTACAAGCACCTCTTGAATTACACAGAACCCATTTATCAGAGATATATTGTTCGAATTGTCTTCATGGTCCCGGTTAGTATTGGCAGTTCCAAGAGCTTTCTTTCTCAAATTTCCTGTTCAATTCTCTCTGGCTTAACATTTTCCTCGACTGGCACTACAGGTTTATGCCTTGATGTCATTCTTGGCTCTCGTGTTGCCCAAAAGCTCGATATATTTCAACTCTATCCGAGAAGTGTGAGTGTTTCATTTATCCTAGACTTACTATACTAAGTTCTCATTGATGAAACCTTGAGAATAGTTGAAGAACCTTTTTCTATCCGTTGGTTTCAACAAATGCAGACCTGATGTTTTTCAAAAGCTCAAAAAACTTCTTTTTCTATTTCAGTTACGAAGCATGGGTGATTTATAACTTTCTGTCGCTGTGTTTAGCATGGGTTGGAGGCCCAGGCTCGGTAGTCATAAGTTTAACTGGTCGCACTATGAAGCCATCATGGCATCTCATGACATGTTGCTTCCCACCACTTCCATTAGACGGGTTAGTTCCCAACACTTCTCCGTGCTTATATCCGTGGCATTTGCACATTTCTTCGATTTCTCTTATGATTTTTCACCATATCTACCAACTTCTTAAATCGTTCATGCTGATGATCTTTATGGATGAGTGGTTTGTATGTCATTTGGTTGCGTATGGTCTATTAGAAGCAGTAGATTCTCTTAGTCCAAATATAACTAGCATCATCATAAATTCTGTTTGAATCTTGTTTTTTAGCTCATACCCGATTATCTTTTGACGTAGGCGTTTTATACGACGGTGCAAGCAAGGTTGTCTGCAATTTGTTATTCTAAAGCCAATCCTAGTCGCTGTCACACTTGTGCTCTATGCAAAAGGGAAATACAAAGACGGAAACTTTAGCCCCGATCAATCCTATCTCTATCTTACCATCATCTATACAATATCATACACAGTAGCTTTATACGCACTGGTCCTCTTTTATGTGGCATGCAAAGATCTGCTTCAACCATTCAATCCAGTCCCAAAGTTCATTATTATAAAATCCGTTGTCTTTCTAACCTATTGGCAGGTAATGCTTCTTATATCCTCTTTGCTATGATATCACATAATCTAGTTTTTGTATTAACTTCTGGTGTTGTGTTACAGGGTGTTCTGGTTTTCCTTTTCGCTAAATCTGGATTCATAAGAGATGAAGAAGAAGCAGCTCTCTTCCAAAACTTTATAATATGTGTGGAGATGCTTATTGCAGCTGCTGCTCATTTCTATGCATTCCCATACAAGGAATACGCAGAAGCTAACGTTGGAGGATCTCGCAGTTTCTCAGGAAGTCTTGCTCATGCTGTTAAACTAAACGATTTCTACCACGACACTGTTCACCAGGTAACAGATTCGTTACGGAACATGATTACTCTAATCTCTTAGGCTCGATGGTAATGAGTTTGCGATTTTTACTTAACAGTTTGCACCTACGTATCACGATTACGTTCTCTATAATCATAACGATGGTGGTGAAGAAGGAACAAGGAAGTACAGAGCAAGAACATTTGTACCAACTGGTCAAGAAATGGACGCGGTTCGAAAGAACAGAGACATGTTTGGTAACAAGATAGATGGTGTTTCGGTATCTAGTCACTCGTCATCTTCAGGTACAAGCACACCGAAAACATCGAGTGTAACTTCTGATACTCCTGCTCGTCCCGAGACTATGAAATCTTCTCTGCTTGTGGATGCTTCTGATTCGGCTTCTCCGATGTATGACATGTCGTTGATTGATATCGATATATCGAGTTATCCGAGCAAGGTTCCTTCTGCAAATGTAAGTGGAGTTGGACCTAGATAGTGAGGAAGATGATGACGATGTAGAATCCAATCCATTAATTAACAAGTAACAAAAAGTGTTATTAGATTCAGCAGTCTCTCAAAAGTGTGTTGTTGAAAGCAGGAAAGTTAGTTAAGGATATACTCTTTGTATTCTGTAATCCCCTTTGTTGTTTTTTTTATGAGTTTTCCACTGAACTTGTTACTTGTTCTTGCTTGTTCCATTATCTTTGGGTTGTAGATATATAATGATTTATGGATTTTTGGTTATTTGGTGTGGAATTAGAAAAGAGTTAGATCAAATTTGGAGCAATTTGTTATATTTAAGTTTGTATGGAGTTTGGAGCTGTTAGGCCATCTCTTTTAATGTTTTCTTTCAGACCATAATAACATAAGAACTTTTGTTTGTGTAGTATTTACGCTAACAAACATTGGATTAATCAATAGATTTAGTAGACCCAAATTTTGTTTTTATTATGGGGTTGTATAAACAATTTAGTAAGTTAAAGATATCGGATATACCTAATTCTGCAAAATCATTCGTCGTTGAAACAAATGTCAATTTTCAACGTCAAAATCATTATGTCATCCTACAGATATCAACACATTTTGTTGTTATAACAATTAGTATAAGTCTATAAGAACGTGAATATTGAACTTTCTATTGATTTACTTGTTGGGAAGTTAGATTTAAAGTCCCACCTACAAAATATAATAGTGTAATTGATTTGACGAGACTATTTTTTTACTATTTTAGCACCAAAAAAATATAGAGGGAGAGAAAAAGACGCCATTAAAAGCAGAGAAGCAAGAGAGGGCAAAAGCCATACAATATTTAAAGCAACAACGTGAAGCACTTGAAACAGAGATTGAGATATATATATATTTATCTCCAACCAAAAACCCTATTCGTAGCCGTCGGCGTTGTTAAGCGACGGCGGTTTTGGCGGCGGTTTTAGTGTTTACAAGTTAACCAACTTAGCCGACACCTTAATCCGCTCCAAGGAATCTTTTCGATTCTTTACAAATAAAAAACCCTAAATTCCCAAATTCCAATTTTCAGAGAGATTCCGATGAACAGAAATAGCAGCGTCGGCGTTTGGCAGAGCAACAATAACGGTTACTATGGCTATGGCTATGGCTACGGCGGAGGATACGTGGAGAAGAGACAATTGTTTCTGAAAAGCTACCAATTCTCGAGGAAACAGAGCTTAACAGAGAAAATCAAGAGATCTGTAAAGAGAGTGGTGAAGAAAGTGGTTTGGATGAGGTTGAAATCCGCTCGAAGGCTAAAACGCGTCGTTTGGTCTCGTCTCAAAATGGCGTTCTTCTACCGCCGTAGACGTTTCTTTCGTTTAATTCATCCAAACAAACCCTCCTCCTCTTACTGCTTCTACTAAAGTCTCTTTCTTTAAGAACGAATCAATCGTTGTGTGTGTGTGTGCATAGTTTAATTTCGCTGTTTTTACTTAATCAAAAATTAAGATTCATCTTCTTTAATTGTGTTTGTTAATCCACTAAATAATCTTGTTATAGCATAGGATTATATACACACTTTTGTGATTACGGAATGTTATGGAATTTTCGATTTTCAGTTATCAATAATTTTTGTTTTAAGAGTATAGATAAGAAAGGATACGAAGATCATGCAAGAAACGTGAAGGTCATTAATTTATTAATCATAGTCTTTAATCACATAACGTAATAACGTAAGCGAGTCAGTTTCCTCTTTTCTCGTATCTCTTTCCCAACAAGTCAGTGATACATACGTCTTCGTCTGGTTTTCTTACCAATTTAGTTCCTATTAATTTAAAAATTACATTATATTCATTATGCCTCTTATGGGCCTAATGTGGGTCCACATAAAATTCAATTGCACTAAGATGTATATAGGAACAGAGACAACAAAAAGAAGATTGAAATAAGTTTGATAACTGACCAAATAAAGTAATCAATCTGTAATGAGTTCATTTCTTGAATCTAAGCTCATCACATCGTCTACAAAATCAAATTTATCTCCGCCGACAACCCACATTTTGGTTTTAATCTTCATATACGTAACATCCCAAGAATTTAATTTAACTTGTTCCTTTCAAGTGACTGAATAAAAGAACAAGTACTAAATACACTCACAACAAAAAGATGAACTAGGTTGTCTAAGCAATTTAAAAGATGTAGTTTAGAGGAGAACAATTTTGGCACCAGTTTTATTTTCTTTGTTAAAGTCGGGTGGTGGCTCATTTTGAAACCAAAGTTAATCCACCATTTCCTGGGTTCCATACTAGACATCTTTGTAATGCATGTTAAATCCCCACTATGATCATCATCGTTAGAAAATTATATTTGAAAATATTTCACCGGTAGATTTCGCTATCCCTATATAATATGTAGAGCAATTATTGTTGATTCTCAGTTGAAAGCGTAGCTTCTAGGGCTCTTTGACAAGAAAACAAAGTAAGAATAAAACATAGATATATCAAAATAGAAAACCAATGTAAACTTTAAATAGGAGGAGGTATTGAAGAATAGAATTGAAGAGAATTTAATAAGTAGTGAAATTAAATGATCATAAAACATAAAATATATATTGAGTAAAACTAATCGAGAGATTTATTCATCTAAATGATGATGAAACAAATCAGTGCTATCAAAATATTTTTAAAAATAGAAGAGAGAATTGCAAAATAATCGAAGCTCGGTAAACTTTGGTCTAAAACTAACAAAAGATCAAACGAAGTCTCTAAAAAAATACTTTCCGCAAAGTCTGGCCAATTAAGGCTATACTGGTCTTCATTTGATGAACCATCACATCTAACAAAGATAAGATTATTCCATAAATGCAGAAGAATATGAAGAACATCAATTTTTCGACATTTCAACCTCTTCATTTTGAGAATAATTCATTTATCTCATATTTAACTGCAATCCACGTCACTTATATTATTGATGTATTTATTGAAAAAATGAGCTCTGATGAAACAAGAAACATAAAATTTGCATCTTTTAGCGTGTGGTTTGTCTATTAAACCCATATAGGGTAAGTTTAATCGGATACATATTTGGGTTGAAATATTTTTAGAATTAGATAATGGGGAGAAATAGACTTGGAAACCAAATTATTCCTCGTCACCATCCAATCATTGTTGATTACGTGTATACAACAAAATAAGTTGGACCTTTGTCTCTTTTCTTATTATTCTTCTCTCTCCTTGTTGTTAATGTCACATTTGTCAGGGCTGCCCAAATTATATATGAGATTTTGGAAGAGCTTACACTTCTCAACTACCTCTAATTTTGTTAAAAAATCATGAATTAGAGACATCCAAATTCCAATCATTGGACATGTCTTCTTATATATTACCCGCTCATTTCCTTTTTTTTAGCTTGCGCAACATTATTGACATCTTTGGTAAATTTAGGGGTGGTCAAATTCTCTCATTCCATTTTATTTCATTTTGCTATATATTTTTTTTTATTCTTTAAATCTCGTCCTATATGAGAATATAATTCCATTTGGAAAACCTTCAAATCTCATCTGACGACATAATAGAAGACCCTATTGCGTATAAGAAAACTTGCATTATTAAAATTAGAAAAAATTAGTTTTTGTTCCAAACCTAGCATACCAAATTTAAATTTTCAAAACTAATAAAAAAATTGGTAAAAATAGTTATTTACCCTAAATAAATTACAAACACAATTAAAACATTATGTTTGGATTCTCCTTCCAATTTAGGATTTTTTTTAGTCATTTTAATATATCATATCACTGGAAATTCAAATTAATGGTGTTATGTTTTGGTAAAAAACCTAAATATTTGCTCAGAAAAAGCATTTTATTATATAATATATATTTATCTTGCTTAACATAAGTTCTTTTTTTTACATTATATATGATCCAAAAGTTTATAAAAAATTACCTTGTCTTAAATGGGAGAAACTAAATGAAATCTCCTTGATGATTGTTTCTAGTTGCCGGAAAACTGGAATTTCTATCTCTAAATAAAACTAGTCATCCTTTTCTGATTCACACATACATTATACATATCACCCCAAAACCAAGATTTGTCTTCTTTTTGGAGCATCACAGTCACAGCCTAAGCCGTGTAGGTCCATATACAGAGCATCTGTTTATGTGGTTAAACAAGAGCTGCCCATTTAAGCAGCATTTGGATATTTTTGGGATTTTATAAAAATCAAGAATAAATCCATGTGCTTTAAGAATCTTTCTTACTATCTCTCTGTCCTTTTAAAAACACATACCTCAAGCCACTTCTCTTCACCATCATCATCATCATCATCATCATTGTAGTGTCTCCTTATCTTTATACCCTTTGCTGCCAAAAAAAGAAAAAAAAAGCTCTTCCCTTTATATTCTCCAAAAAAAAGCTCTGTTTTGTTTCTCTGTTTCGTTCTCGGACACTGACATTTGTATTGCTCTAAAACAACTATCTTGAAAAGAAAACAGATATGTTGCAGATTGTAGGCAAGTACCGATGGAGACAATCATGTCGGTACAAGAAGCTAACGGATCATCAGGAGAAAGCAACAACAACAACAACAAGGTTGACTAAAAGACAGAACTCGGGGAAGAAGAATGAGATTCGAGTTAAAGGGTTTAGAGTAAACCGATCAAGGAAGCTGGTTCTTAAGGCATTAGCTTTTCCCAGAAGAATCTTTAACATTTACATGCGCATCACAAATCGAATGAACAGAGAAGGTTTATCTCCTAATCTTGTTTTGTCTTCTCATTGGGGTTTCCCTGTTATGCTGAATTCAAGAGCTGGGTTTTGTTAGAAAGAAGAGATTTGATTCTGGTTAATAAAAAATAATGAGCCATAGTAACAAAAGTAATGTAAAACACAATGATATACATATACATGATGTTCTTGTAAATTTCGATGTTTTCAAGCAGAGGATATTAAGAAGAGAGTTCAAAGTTTGTTTCTTTTTCATAGTCCAGAGTAAGTGTGTATGACTGATTCTATTACACCTAAAATAGGTTTTCTTGTAGAATGAAAAAGATTTGCAATCATAAAGGACACAGGAACTAGTGTAGATTAACAAACAGAATGTGATGATTGGTGACAACCACTTTTTTCCCTTTTTAAATACATAAAGAAATGAGTAAAGTAAAGATCGAGAGTTGGTCAGACAATTTAAAAACTAACTATTTCTCTGTTGCAAATGCTATAAAGTAACAAACTTTTGGGTCCATAAAAGAAGAAAAGGAAATAGTGATATTTAGCAAGAGAAACATACTGCCTCAAATCAATTGCAAGAACGTGAATAGCTTATTACTAGCAAGTGTGATTGTATTGATCATACATATATATAATAAATAAAAGAACAACACTTATAAAGCTACAGAAGAGAATCCATCCAAGTTTTCAGATATCATCAACAGAGATCGAATACAAGACCTTAAAGCGATACAAGAGAGGATCGACATTGACTGTGAGGATAGCACTAGACCACTCAACATTTCCCCAAATCTGGCGTCCCATGCGCATTTCCAAGGAAATCTCGGCACACCAAATCTCCAAGCTCTCGTGACCCACGAGCACGTCCCAGAAGACCACAATGTTATGACCAAAGTTGGTCAATCTGGACCCAGGAAGTATATCTTGAAGGTTTTTGCTGATATGGTGCCTGATCATGTAAGACTCCCACACTTTTGCCATCTCCCCACCAAAGTGGACAAGTCTCGATTCATAGAGCCTCTCTTGCAGATCCTGCAAACCCCACACATCCTTCCAAACCATCCCATCACACCGATCTAACTCCTTTGGCTCACACCAATATATACACCCGTCGAGACCACAACTGAATATCAACTTATCTATCACACACCAATCTCTTTTATTCGTAGGCTTATAATCCTGATTCCCTCTACCCCATTTACATTCCCTCGGAAAGTAGTAGAAGCTTCTATTCCATGAATCCACCACGTAAACCTTGTCCTCTACCACCACACTGTCGTGGATCAAACTCATTCTCGGGCGTGTATCTGGATCCTCCTCCAACGTTGGCTTCGAGATTGGTAGGGCAGACCAAACTTGTGTCTTTGGGTCGAACACTTCTCCCCAGTCGGAGGAATTCTTGTCCTCGCAGCCTCCCAACACGTAGATCTTCCCGTCCGTCACACGAGCAGCCGCGGAAGCACGAGCCACTCTCATGGAGGTCACGTGGTGCCACTTGTGAAACCGACAATCCAGTAGCAACACACCCGACGTGCGCTTCCCGTTAACTAATCCACCGATGACATAGATGCCCCCATCCAACGCCACCACGGCGGATCCTTCCGGAGGCTGAGAGGGAAACGAGGGGATCGGATGAGCTCGATTCTTACGGAGGATGAACCAGCGTGGGGTTGGGTCAGGAGGCATGTTTAAGCATATGTAAACGTACTTCTCGGCGTAACCCATCAGCAATCGCGTCTGGTAGAGCTCCGGCGAAGCCACCAGAGACTGGCAGCTCTTGGAGCACAGAGATAAGGCCGCATGGTCCAATCTCGATACGCGGGACAAGCAACTTATAGCCACCGCATCTGGCAAAGAATGTAGCAACCCAGCCGACGTCGGAGATGCCTCCTCCTTCCTCTTTTTATTATCCGGTGACACTTCGGGAGCGTAATTGGACATCGACGCTTGTAAGTCGTTTGATTGACTGGTTAAAGGATTTATCGATATTTCGCGGGAGTGAATTCTCCTTCTGGATTAATTCAGGTTAAGGTTTTGTGAGGACCGAATATGATTCAAGGAGAAAAGCTCTAGTCTTCGAGACCTTCTATTACCAGTAGGATTATGAAAAGTTCTCGTTCCTTTATTTTCCCTTCTATTTCATTCAAGTCAAAAGTTTTTTTTATTCCCGAATAGAAGGATAAATGTTGGTTTGAACCGAACCGAAACGGCGATACCGAATCTAAATTAGTTAATTATTAAATTAAATAACGGAGATCCAACACGGAATCAATTGAGTTCTTGACTTTTGAGAGTGACAAAGAGCCAGCGAGTTTTGGAAACAGAAACCTTGAAGGTGATATGTAGCAAATCCAAAAAAAAGAAACAACCGTTTTATCATTCCGATCGATCTCTGTTCGATCCTCTAATTTTCTATCCAAATATCGATAAACAAATAACCGATTCTGGTTAATGCCTCTGAATCACGTGGAGGTTTCGGTGGATGAAGAAGAAGGAGACAATGAAAATAATAAGAAGAAAAAGGAAGCTAAAGGGAATCGATTTTTGATTGGATCCGTCTCGAAATCAAAGAAACGAATCATATCTAAGATCAAAAGGAAACCCTTATCGCCGATTATGTCTTCTTCGTCTTCTCCTTCTGGGTTTTGGAATTTTTTTTGCTTTTGTGGAATTGAACCTCTCAATACACTGGATTGCTCATCTTCGTCCACCTTTGACCCTAAAAATGAAAACTTTACGCCTGAGATGCTTAGGGTTTTGCTACAGACCAGTGATTTCTTCTCCAAGGACTGCAATCCACATCTCTGATATTGTAAGTTTCATGTACTGTAGATTTCATTTATTACCAATCTGTATAGATCTTTCATCAAATTCATTAATACGACCCACAATTGTTTTCAATGTTACCAAACCCTTTTGATGAGTTTTGATAGATTTGTGCACAACATTTTGAAAGTGAATTATATTGTTAAAATCTTTCTTGTATATTCTCCTATGCTCATCAATACATGTGGGTCCTTCTTGTCTCTCTTCAATGTTCCAGATCTTTATTCCTTTCAAAATCTCTGACAGAGACTCTTCGTTTAAAAATATTTAAGACCATTTGTAACTTGTGAGATCAGTAATTCAGCATTAATTGCTTTTGTCTGATATCTGTTTCAATGAGCTGAAAATATACTTCTTCGGTCTAGTTAACCGGAGTTCATCTGTGAAGTGATTGTTGCAATGGTAGTTCAATTTCCTGTATCACATCTGCATTGAACCCTCTGGAAAAGTTGTATGTTGTAGAGACACCGGATAAGTATATGACTTTATCCTAATCAAGTCTTGATTTTGTATATGCTAATCCACAATCAGCATTTGTGTATTGAATCTGATTATAAACACATAGTGATTATGAAGTAGGATCTTGGATAGTTTCTGTTTTCTGGTTGAATGTTTTAGAGCTGTTGCATGCCTCTGTATCCTTTATTCACTCAATCTACCGCACTTGAAAAGCAAAAACAGAGGACCCCAAAGATTCTTGCAGTAAGGTATGCTTCAAGAACTCATCTATAACATTTGAAATGAAATATCTGTCTCTAGAGATTGGTTATGAGAAGTATAATTTGCTGAAAACTGGTCTCATTGTATATCAATGGGCCAAAGATTAGTTAATAAGTGTATCTACAACAATAAGAAAAGCTTTTGCTTACAAGTTTTTACATTTTTGTATATTACATTATTTGTTGATCAGTATTTAATCAATGGGTCTAGTCTCAAAATTGTTTATTTCTTGGGTGGGAATTTACCCTTAAGCTTCTGAATCTCTTGTGGTCCCATCTGGAAACCCTTAGCAAGCACATCGTCAGGAATCGGCGGGTTAGCACCGAACAAAGACGGTGCAACGACTTGAGTTCCGGCATTCTGACTATCGAAAGCAGCGATGACGGAAGCAGGAGCGTTGTGAGGATTCTGTTGGAAATGGAGGAGAGCTTTAGGGAAGACAAAGACATCTCCTTTGTTAAGGTGTTTGGAGATGAGTTTTCCTGAAGTGGTCAAAAAACCGACGAAAAGACGGCCTTCGAGGACGAAGATGACTTCGGAACCACGTGGGTGAAGATGCGGTGGGTTGACTCCTCCTGGTGCGTAGTCGATGCGAGACATGGAGACACTCATAGTGTTGAGACCAGGGATTTTCTCAACGTTGCCTCCTACTGCAGCTATACCCGTTGAGGTGTTGGCTGTGTTTGATGCAGTCCCTAAGCCTATGAAGTAGAAATCCTCTGGTGTTACTTTGGATGGGTCTTTGCATGGGTATCCGTTGACTTTCACACCTATGGAATTAAAAAATGTCAACGACAATGAGATTCGAAATTGATCTTTAATCGTTTTAAAACATAATCATAAACGCAAAACAATTGGTACCGTTGGTGAGATCGGCGACACAAAGATCTTGAAGCATGTTGTTTTCGGCGACTGCGGTGTGGGCGGCCACAAGCAATATGGTGACAAAAAGATGAGTCATCGAAGTTGCCATTGTTTTTGTTTTTATTTTATTTTTATTATTATTGTTTTGTGAATTGTTTTTATTGTTGATGAATTTGGATGAGAATGTGTCTCATTTTATATGTCTTTGTAAAGAAGATTTAACCCATGGAGAAACCAATGGAAAAGAGATAAAAATGGAGGGGCCATAGACTTTGTTTATTGCCATAATTAGATTTTAGGTGTTCTGATCGTTGGTTAATATTAGGCGTTTAAAAAAAATTTTGTTTATTGGAGACATTAATTAGCCTATAATTATTAGATTACACTCGTCATAAAAAGAGCAACTTCAAACTCGAATAATCACCAAACTCGAAATGATTAAAAGAATTTGGGTTGTTTATTGGTTAGAAATAACTCATGAGGTTTGTTTGGTTCAGTTGAGTCCAAACCGGGAATCTATCAAGAACCATGGTTCAATCTACCCAAATAAAACCAAAGCCTTGAGGCAAGCCAATATCCATGCATTTGCATGATCACAAGATTTATAATGTTAAAAAACGGGGTCAAGGAAGTACAGATAAAATAAAATATGGGATTAAATATATATTTATATATTTGTAGGATTAAATTAACAAAGTCCCTTTCAATAATGTTGAATACCAACTAAATAAATACCAAAACTTCTATACAATTATTTTAGATTTTAAAAACATGCCTCTAAGCACCAAGATTTCGATTAATTAATGACCAAAACTGATCATCAAAGAGAACTTCAACTGCTTCACCATTATTTCCAATCTGTCATCTCTTGTCTTCACATGTCTCTAATAAACTACTTCTCTCTCTTTTCTTCATTCTCCAAAGTTTCAATAATCTAAATTCTTTCCCTTTCTTGGCTGATCCATCATGACTGTTAAGGTAAAAAAAAACATCATAGTACTAGTTTTCTCAAATGATTCCAATTTTGTTCCATCTTTCTATTTGTTTTTTGAGCAGAAAGTTGAGATCAAGGTGGATATAAACTGTGGAAAATGTAATAGCCAAATCATGGAAACAGTCACAGAGATAGAAGGTACTAGCTAGGTCTTAAAAGCAATCTTACTCTTTTAACATATCTTATATTGATGAACATGAGAATATTTGGATGCAGGTGTGAATCATATTTCATTAGATGAGGAAAAAAGCGTACTTACCGTGGTGGGTACGATGGATCCGGTCTGTGTTGCGAAACGATTGAAGAAGATTAAACAGAAACCTGTAATCATAAGCGTTGGACCACCACCAAAACCTCCTGAGCCACCTAAACCGCCTGAGCCACCAAAGCCTCCAACAGCAGAACCAGCACCAGGGCCTGCACCACCAAAGCATGTATGCACATGCAAGCCTATGCGTCCTTACTGCAACAGTTGTGATGTTGTCTCTGTTACTACCTATGAAACTGGAAGTGGTTGCACCATTGTTTGAGTCATGTATTTGGCATTATATAGCATTTCATGTCAAGAACATAGCCAAGACTAATTTCTTATCTTATCATGCCTTTTTATTATCAGATATATATGGATCTCTATTGTTTTTTTTTTTCAAGATTATCATGGAAGATAGCTAGGCGATTAGTCATGTGGCCTGAACTTGCTATGTTAGATAGTTTCAACATATCATGTTTAAAGGTATATATATATGCTAAAATATCTTTAGGTCAGGTAGATTTGAGAAACGACGAAACTTTTTATGTTTTTTCTAGAATGTTCATTTTCACAAGCTAGTAATCGAATCCATTTTAATGTGAAGCTCTTTTGAAATATGAAACGAAACCATAAGGTGCGATGTGAATTTAATTACCAAATCCACTACTTGTTTGTTTTGTTTATTTCTCTGCGCTCTTAGTTTCTTGCTAATAGTGAATGGATAGATACTTGATAATAAGATCACTCAGGCCCATTAACTTCTTTAAACCCATTGAAAAACAGATGGATTATAAAAGGTTGAGATGCTTATGAGAAAAAGGTAGTAGAATGAGAGACCACTACAAAAATAAATAGAAACAGAAGCAAGTGGACTTGTGTAACGTAACATCAACATGTGCAGATGTGTGAGTGAGAGACCAAGACCGTATTTTCTCGTTCTCCCAGACACACTTGTGTTTCTTTTCTTATTGAATTTCTCTTTGCTAGATTCTCTCTTTCTTTAACACGATAAACTATATTTTTACGGTTGTAATTATCTTAATATTTTCCTAGTGAAATAGATCTATCTTTTCAAAGGTGATCATTTCTTCGTTGGAACAAGATTTTGTATATTTTGCTTGAGTGAAAAGTTAAACTTGTAACTTATGCATTGTTAGGGTCGTGACAAAAAAAAATGCATTGTTAGGGCGAAATTACGATATCTATCACCATGGAACGATTTAGATGATTTTTGCCAATATAATCACAAAATTAAATCCAGACAAGTGGTACAAATCCTAAAGACAAAATATCATGAAAACATAGATGAAACTACTTAGATAGGTCGAATATTAGAGAAAAAGCTACTTAAACATTATTTGCTAACTACAAATCTTTGGTTTAGTGATAGTTGTTTTGCGAATTGCTTTGATATTTCTTCTTTACGTTCAATTTCCACTATAAGAAATATTTTATGCGCGATTGTTGGTTAGTTGAAATGTTGTTATGCTTTAGACCACTAAAAACTGGGTGAATAAATTCCTTGACAATTACACTTACTCTAAAAATCAATTATTAGTTGGGTTCTGGTTAGGATTTTTAAAAGAAAAGGTCTAAATATGGTATTTGGAGTGGTTGACAACATTGCGTCAGAATAAATCAGAACAATGATAACGTGTTTCAAAACTGTAAAGAATGTTTTATATGGATTAAATTAACCCAAGACCTTACGTAACATTTGATAACAACCATCACTCGTAAATATAAGAGTGATTTTGCTTCTATCAAAGGGAATGACTTTTCCAACTTCCCATTGTATCATCAACACTTGTTTCTTTTACCCATATACTTCTCCCCAAAGTGGAAAGCCAAGTTGGGTGTGAGATCATAATTCATAAGGGGTTCGTTATGCACGTCATGACGTCAACGTCCATTCAAAGTAAATCGGTTTATTTTTATTTATTTAATAACCAAAAATGAAAATAAGAAAATCTCGTTTTTTTTTAGCAAGAGAGACTGGTTTTCAATATTTTACCAGCTTATAGATATTCTCTAATCAAATTGCTAGAAAAAGGTTATTTAGTATCGGTAATTTTGATTGTTTACAATATCGTTAACTTTTATGCGTTTTATTAACAAAATCAGCTGTACATCCAACCAAACCCTTTTGAGTAAAAAAGGTCATATTCAGAAATTGTTTTGAATAAACCAAACCGTTCTTGATATAGAACTAGTTTTTTATGGCGACTATTATCAGCTAGTTAATGCATCATCAAATCGAATTGAAATAACGAAAATTAAACGATAGAAATATCTAGCTAGAGCCAATTAGAAATCAAATACTATGGACCCATTTATCTCCATGTGCTAGTAAAGTAACACATCAAACTAAATATGATAATCTGTCTTTTACTTTGATGCTGAGCATTGAAGTGTGAACTAAGATCTAGGAAACACAAGAGATTGGTCTCTGTCTTTGTCATATAATGAGAGACTGAATTAAATTTATAAAAAAAACAAAATTCAAATAATAAAAACTCCAAACGTGAATCCAGCCATGAAAATTCTTTCTAGAAAACCTTTTTTCTTTATTCTTTTAATTATTCATCAAAAAAAATATCCTCCATCACTACACTATTTCATCTTCTTCGTTTATTTCTTCTATTTTAGGTCTTTTTTTTGTTTGTTTCTTTTAGAAAAACCCATTCTTTTTTTTGCCTTTAAAACTTTGTTCCTTTCTTCTTTCTTTATCATTTCCAGAGATCTGTTTCTTTCTTGCTTTCACTCTTTCTCTTCAAGTGAAAGAGTGAGAGAAAATGGAGAAGCTTTTGTTAGTAGGGTTTGTTGTAGCGGGGTTGATACTAGGGACTCAAGCAAATGAATATTTAGATTTCAATGTAACAGAAATAGATCGCATTGAGGAATTAGAGTTTGGATTCTCCAAATATAGTTCCAATTTAAATCCTTTATTTGTTGGTCTCACCCTTATCAGAGGAGCTGATTCAGGAGCTGGTACTGTCACTAGATCTCTCTTTTCTTTACTTTTTTTTTCAGATGACATAGCAAATACTTTCTTTTGCTTTTTTTGTTTCTTCATGTATTTCACTTCAACTACATTCTACTCAGCTTGTTTCTCTGCTGTCGTCAACTTCTAGATTTAACTTGTTTTTTTAAATGTTTATTGTTATGTATACTTCACGATTCCTTTGGTTCTTTTGTTTTCCTGTTTTATCGCTTTTAAAAATGTAAAAGTATAAACATAATTCATGTGATTACTCTTTAGTAACAGTGAAGTTAAGTTCTGTTGTGTATGTGCCAATAGAAAGAATGATTGATTGAATTGAAATGTGTTTGTTGACAGTTTGTTTGGATGGAACATTGCCTGGATATCACTTACACCGTGGACATGGATCTGGAGCTAATAGCTGGCTCATTCAATTGGAGGTTTTGTGAACTTGATTTTGTTTTTCAATTTTAAATGAGGTCTCATTGTTAATGTTTGGAAACTAAGAAAATGTGTGAAAATAGGGAGGAGGATGGTGCAACAACATCAGGACATGTGTTTACCGGAAGAAGACTCGACGTGGGTCTTCTAACTATATGGAGAAAGAACTTCAGTTTACAGGAATCCTGAGTGATAAAGCTCAAGAAAATCCAGGTATTCGTCTCAATCCTTGTTTAAGTTTTCTTGTAATGTAATTTTTGAGAATTATTGAACCTCATCGTCAAATGTGCAGACTTTTTCAACTGGAATAGAGTAAAGCTTCGTTATTGCGATGGTGCTTCTTTCAGTGGAGATGGTCAGAACGAGGTTTGAATCAACACTCTTCAATTTTTGAAATGTTTTGAGTTAATAGGGATCATGAATGATCCATTAGTGTGATTTGGAACAACTTAAGTTTCTACATAACTTTATTTGATCTTACATCTGTAGAATTTAAACTTGTGTAACATTTTTGAACTACCTTCACCTTTTCAGGCTGCACAGCTTCAGTTTAGAGGAGAGCGTATATGGAGAGCAGGAATAGAAGATTTGAAGGCGAAAGGAATGCGATACGCTAATCAGGTTTTTGACACTAGACCTTCTCTTTATACAATGAAAGGAAAGAACGGTTTCTTAAACTGTTTAAAATTCCGTTAGGCACTTCTCTCTGGATGTTCTGCTGGTGGTTTAGCAGCCATTTTACGATGCGATGAGTTTAGGAACTTATTCCCTGGAACCACCAAAGTCAAGTGCTTGAGTGACGCTGGCTTGTTCTTGGACACGTTAGTTTTATTTACCCCAAACTCAATCTCTGTTTAACCTTTTCCCCTGACTTAGTGAATGCTAGTAACTGGTTTGTATGTGTTTACATATAGAGCTGATGTTTCTGGTGGACGCACGATCAGAAACTTATACAATGGTGTAGTGGAATTGCAGGTATAGATTCCTCTTTCAAGCCTGAAGCTTCTTACTTTTCATCTTTGATAGAACAAGAAACTTAAGAAATTCTATAATTTTATCATTTTGTAGAGTGTAAAGAACAACCTCCCACGTATATGCACAAACCATCATGATCCAACCTCGGTAAAGCCTTTTTCTTTCCTCATCCTCGATCCAGAGGACTGATTATTCGAACTCTTGTATCTGATTATAACTCTTATCTTTTGCTTGTACAGTGTTTCTTTCCACAAAATCTGATCAGTCAAATGAAAACTCCATTATTTATTGTCAATGCAGCATACGATACATGGCAGGTTATATATTCTTTCTCTCTTTCGAAAAATCCGACATTACTTCTGTGTAAGAAAAAGTTGATACTTAGGCTTACTTTGTTATGGTTTTTGTATTCAGATTCAAAGCAGTATCGCTCCAAAAACAGCGGATCCTGGTGGATTTTGGCATGACTGTAGATTAAACCATGAAAAATGTACTCCTGCTCAAATGCATTTCTTGCAAGGTTCTCCTTCTTCTATGGATCATAAAACACTTGTAAACTTTCACATTTCAAAAGCATGGCATCACTCTAAATCATTTTAATCTTTCTGTTCCTTGAAAACAGGATTCAGAGATCAGATGCTGAGTGTTGTGAGGAGCTTCTCAATGTCTAGACAGAATGGATTGTTCATCAATTCTTGCTTTGCTCATTGCCAAACCGAGAGACAAGACACTTGGTTCGCCGATGATTCTCCTGTCATCAAGAAAAAGGTAAAGAAAAGCTCAAATCTTGAGCTCTTTGTAAATAAAGATTGGATCTTGATGTCGTCTCTCAAATGTAGGCGGTGGCTATAGCAGTGGGAGATTGGTATTTCGATAGAGCAGAAGTGAAGTTAGTCGATTGTCCCTATCCATGTGACAAGAGCTGCCACAACCTGGTCTTCAGATGATTATAATTTTGATTGATTATGTTCTTTCCTTATATACATACTTTAGAAAAAGCTTCTCTTTCAAAGGGAGAGAGAGTGATCTTTGTATCCTTAATATTCTACCAATGCCTCATTGGATAATTGTATGATTTGATTGTGTTCTGGAGAAAAAAAAAGAACCAGAATAAAAACCCAAAAACAAAGTTTGATTATATAACTAAAAGAAGCTTAAATGTAATCACAAAGAAATGACTTTTCTTTTGTATCTTTCCTTTTTGTAATGCAAGTAGTTGATCAATAATTTTGGGAAACGTCAACATTTGGTCCCACTATTTGATTTTTCATAAAGTATACAACAATAATAATGGATAAGAATAAAGAATAGTAAAATAGTGTAAGTAAGGGATAAAGAAGGTGAAAAAAAAAGAAAGAGAGAGCAAAGAATATACAGAGTGTGTTGACACTTTAGACACCCTGTTTTTCTGGTCTGTGTGAGAGACAGCTATTCAGTGTTCCCCACTTTAAGGTCTGTATATGTGTTAGTGTTTTTTTCTCTTCACCTATCATTTCCTTTTAAAGTTTCTAACAGTCAAACCTTACGTTCTCTTCAAACGAATAACTCTGCAAAATATCTGATTTTTAGTTCCAAGTTTGAACCCTGTCCATTACTTTTTTGTTCCTTCTGAATCTCCTTCTTCGCTCATGGCTTCTGATTCTCAGACCGTAACTGCAAATTCATCTGAAAAGGTAAAGCTTGCTCAGAAAATTCTCCCTCTGTTCCAAAGAATCTTATTACATATGTTTATACTTTATACTCTTGTATGTTATGTGCCTTTCTCTGTGTGATGCTTTTAAGGTTTAATAGGTAGGTTTTATGTATTCTGAATATACATGTAACATATCACAAGTCTATTGATGCCTGAAATTGTGAAAGTTGGGATAGAGAGTCCAAGTAGATAAGATTTGGTTTTGTTTGTACTTTTCCATCAAACTCTGGAGAATTCTGGAGCAATTATTAAAAGTTAACAAAACAATAAAGAACTTTTTAGAAAGTTGTAGGGTTTTAAGCACATGGATGTTGAAAGGAACCAGCTTTATTTACCGTTTTCTAGCAAAATATTCTTTAAGTTTCCAGTTCCAGAATTAAACGAAGCAAAGTATTTATTGAGTTTTGTATTTAACAAGGTATTTTTGCTTTTACTTGATGCAGCCAGTGGAGAACAAGGTGAACCAGGAAGC
This sequence comes from Euclidium syriacum, assembly GCA_900116095.1. Taxonomy (NCBI): domain Eukaryota; kingdom Viridiplantae; phylum Streptophyta; class Magnoliopsida; order Brassicales; family Brassicaceae; genus Euclidium; species Euclidium syriacum. The sequence goes on from FPAK01000003.1 coordinate 16,970,335, forward strand.
CAAGTTGATGGAGAAAGAGATTGTTTTGTCGGAAACTTCGGATGTGGTGGAAGAGAAACCGGTCTCGGATTCAAACCTGACGGTTACTAAGGAGGAAGAGAAAGTTGAGGAAACTCCTGCTAGTGAACCGGAGAAAGAATCACCTGTGGTTGTGGAGGAAGCTGAAGCAGTTGTGAAAACAGAGGAATCTACAGAGAAAGATGAAAATGGTGAAAAGATAGCTGAACAAGTGGAACTTAAAGAACCAACTCTTGTGAAGGAAGCTGTTGAAGCAGAGAAAGTAGAAGAGAGGCAAACCGTGGAAAGTGTTTTTACTGAAGAAGACAATAAGGATAAGGAGGAGACGAAAGTAGCTGAACAAGTGGAACTTAAAGAGCCAATCCTTGTGAATGAGGTTAACGTTGAAGCTGTTGATGCGGAGAAAGTAGAGAACACCGTAGCTGAACCAGCCGTTGTGAAAGAAGCTGTTGAAGAAGTTGTTAATGTTGAAGGTGTTGATGCAGAGAAAGTAGAAGAGAGGCAAACCATGGAAAGTGTTTTTGCTGAAGAAGACAAAAAGGATAAGGAGGAAGCGAAGGTAGCTGAATCAACGGTTGAAGTCAACGGGGAGGAGACAAAGTTGGTGGAACCAGTTGATATTCAATCTGTTGAAGATGTATCTGCAGAAGAAAAAACCAAAGATGTTGAGGTTCTTGAAGTCGAGCCAAAGCCAGAGGCTTCTCAAGAAGTTGAGACTCAGATTGAGAAAGCAAAGGAATTGGCACCAGAAGTTGAAGTAGTAAAGGCTGAGGAGAAACCTGAAACAACAGTAGAAGCCAAGGTTGAGACCAAAGAGTCCGATATCAACTCCAAGGATGAACAGACTTCTGAAGCTGAAATTGTACCGACAAACCAAGATTCAGAGACTGCCCCCATAAAGGAGACTGAAGTAGAGACCTTTTCTCCTGTTAATGTCGTTGAGAAGGCTATTACTGAAGAGAAGCATGTAGTGGAAGAACCATCAAAGGTTGAAGAAACTTCTGAATCTGTTTCAGCTTTGTGCCCTGAGAAAGTTGAACCAACAAACCAAGATTCAGACACAAAACCCAAAAAGGAGATTGAAGAAGACGTTTCTTCTCCTATTGATGTCCTTGAGAAAGCCATTACTGAAGAGAAGCATGTAGTGGAAGAACCATCAAAGGATGAAAAAGAGAACACAAGTGAAGTCAAAGATGTGGCAACAAAACTAGCTACTAAAGACATTGAAGCACCTGTTGCAGAAGGCAAGAGCGAAGAGACTTTGAAAGAAACTGATACAGAATCAAAAGAGAAAGAAACTGAAGCAATCAAACAAGAGGAATCAATTACAGAGAAAGTAACAGAAGTTGTTGAAGAGCCGAAAGAGCAACCTGAAGTCACAACAAAAGAAGTTGCTGTGAAGCAAAAGAATTCAAACAGCATAATGTCAAAGGTGAAGCAATCACTTGTCAAGGCAAAGAAAGCAATCATTGGGAAATCTCCAAGCTCTAAGACTATCTCAACTGAAGAATCCAAAGAAGCCAAAGAAGAAATCCAAGTCAAGTGATAAAAACAGTCATGGGTTTTGCTTAAAAGTCTTCAGGTACTTTTATTTATTTTGTTGGTTTTTCTTTTGTTTCTTGTTGGGGAAAAAAAACAGAACATTCTTTTTCGTTGTTTTATTTATGGCTTTGTGTGGTTATAACTTATATCTGTAAACCTACAAAGATTTGGCTTTGTGTTATGGATGTGTGTTAAGAAATTTCTTCATTATTCTTATCAACATAATATCCCCAGAATAAGCAAATATATCAAATGGAATCGTAGCATCATTTAAGATCCCATAATAATTTGCAAGTCCCTTAAGAGTTTTCTCTCCGGAATTTTATCAAACACCTTCTCTGCACTATTCATTTTCCAAAAACATTTTCGACTACATTGTTAGCCACAAAGACAGAGCAATCGATCCCATGAGTTCAAGTGAGACAGAGGCGAGAATTGACGTCTATGGCGGCCGAATTGGTCGAAATTGTGAAGATGTTTTATGTTGAATTTTTTGGGAGGGAAAATCTACTTCAAGTCAATTTCACGTTCCGTTATAGAAAAGCTATAACCCCGTTTTTAGCGATTCTTTGAAAATGGACCTTAATGGGCCCAGATTGAATCCTCAACAAGGCCGATAAAAGTGTAAAAAGTAAATTAAACTGCAAAATCCAAATGGATAAGACAGTTAAGACCAATGTCGGCAGAATCGTTTTTATTTGGATTTTGCAATGAGTTTTATTGTCAACTAGTATTTTTTGTTGTCGTTTTCTATCGAAGAAAAGAGCAATACCAACGAATTTGAACATCAAAATAAGAAAAATGAAATCTGGAAATTTCGATAATTTATTAAAGTCAATAAAAAGTAGTTTAAAGCAAAGATATTACCATTTATTCTATAACAAATAAAAGAAAGATAACATAACCACTTTGATTAGGACATCATATATAAAGCAAATCTATTAATATTTTTGTGGTATCAATTCAATGCCACGGTTATATTATGCGTTGGTGTCGGCCACATTATTTTATAATTAAATAAACTAAAAGAATAATAATGGTCATTTTGTGAAGAGTGTTTTTTCGTGTCAAGAAAGCAACTTTACGAAGAAAAAACATATGCTAATATGCTGCTGACAGATGAAGCCAGAGTAGAATGATCCACACTGGAGTCACTATGGATTTCAAATTTCAAAATCTTATTTTACAACTCTTTTATCTTTATTTTTTGTTTAGTTATTTTACAACTCCCTTGCTTTGCTCCAAATATTATTCCTGACAGCTAATTGCTTTGTTGTCATTGGTTGGTTTATTACGTAACTTTACGCTAGATTTCTCTAGAGAAACGAAATTCTAAATGAAACCGAACAAGTTCAATGTTCATACAATTTTATTACAATAATATGGTTACGTTACGTATGATTGAAGACTCTTACCAATAAGAATAGTGCTAACAAGGGTAGGAGAAGGGGAAGGGCTTTGGACGCTACCACATTCCCAGTTCGATCTTTCTGCTATGCGAAATTAATACATATTTGTTTCGGACATCAAACATGGATATGAGTCCTTGCTTTCGGCTCATTTGAATACCCGAAGAGAGGGTATATCCATGGGCTGCACCTCCCTTGAGGATTAGTCTGAGCCCCAAGTTAATCAAAAAAAAGAATAGTGCTAACAATTTTTCCACTAAATAATACTTGTATCATTAAACTTGCAATAGGTACATTTATGTCAGCTTTCGCAAACACTAAAGTTGGATACGAGATAATTTAGACCCAAACCAAAGACTAGTCGAATACAAGTATCAAACTCCACAAATTTTGTTTGCAAAATAGTTATTTAGCCATTGAAGATAGCCCAAGATTACATAAGATCATAGACGATTCTCTTTTATTAAACTACTAGTCATTGAAAAATTCTCATATGTTTGTGTAGCTTTCCTCAAGATCTATATTCCAAACTAAAAACTACTTAGCTCATGTATAATCTTTGAGTGATATCTGAAGGATTTCCATGCATGTGGTCTCAAAATAGCTTCAATCAAGAAATAGTCATCACCTAAAAATGATATTGGAAACTCTATGATTCATCATGTTCTCTTTTTTCAAATACCAACAATTGATATTATAATACATTCATAAAAGAATTTTTGCTATCTATGATAACTTTACCACAACGATCTCTTAATACCCAAACAGATCCTCCAATTATTTTCTTAGGCATCCCAAGAAGAACCGAGATTGCTTTTGAGGGTCGGATGTAGAGGAGAATCCCATTTGTTTTGCAGCCTGAAAGACATAGTTTGCTATGTTGTTTCTTCACAGGATAAGACTTCTTGAGCATGAAACTATTATTGAGCATCATTTATTTTCTTCGCAATGATATCATATTTTGTTGTGTATAGGCTTTTTTTATTTTATTTTTAATCTATAATGGATTTGTTTATGGACAAGGTCTTGAAGATGTAGGTTGAAAAATTGAATCTTGTTAACAAACACTGTGTGTCGTTTATTTTCTTGTGCACTCGGTTAATCTATTTATAATCCTTTAAACAGAGACCTAACCCCAAATCTCCGTTTACAAGTGGTACCAAAGCGGCTTTATGAAGAAGTTTATTTTTATTTCAAATTAGAGATCAGAGATTTGAGATTGGAATGGTCAATTTGAAGTAGATGAGAAAAAGGAAGAAGATTCAGAGACATGGAAGCGAAAAAATAATTGAGCACGGCGTTGATGCATCATCAAGTGGTACGAGAACAGGGGCGGACCTACAGTAATGGTGGGTGTGACACATGCCCCACCCTAAATTATAATATTTGACTAGTGTGAAATATCCTTGTTGGAGCCAGCAGTTAAGTTGACTAAGATAATAAACCTATGCAACATATATTATATAAATATATAACTTGTGTAATTATATATATATAAAAAACAATAAAACCAATATTTTTTTAAAAAAATTGGTGTTTTTTGTATTTCAAAATTTAAAATAATTGGGGCATAATATTTTTATATTATGTAAATTTCTTATTTATAATATGTAAATTGTGCCCTATATAAAATGTGTTTCTAGATCCACCCCTGTACAAGAATACATATTATTTTTATCAAAGATTAACTTGAAACGTGTTGGACATTTGTAACAAAGACTATAACGTGTGCAACACAGTTTGCATTATATTGAACAAAGACATAACATATATTGACACTAAAATAGATTTTGAAGCGAAGGAGAGATTAACTATTTTCAAGTTTTACCACCTAAGTAGAGGGGGAGTTTTGAGCTTACGGGAGCATTCTTGAGTTTTAAAACTCGATTACAAAGTGAGAGACTGAAAGTGTAGTTGTGACAAAGTTTATACAACAAGATTGAGAGAACAATGTTTGATCATCTAAAGAAAAGCTTTTGGGGTACATACACTGATACAATATATGACACAAGATAAATCTGTCACATAATCGATAATAAAAAAAATATGCGATTGATTTTTTATTGGTAGACTCTCCTCTAATTTAGTAGAGGAGTGATATCCTATTGCATCTAAGATTATGAGGTCGTGATTATCAATATATATACTTAGGAGCTATTTTATTATAAATCAGTATCTTTGAAGAGAGATATGCACATGTGTATATGGTGTCGTACCATCATAGAAAATTTGTCGATCTTTTGGTGGTGGTTCTTCTATGGATTCTACAAGGGTTGAGAAAACAATGATGCACTTGTGCATCGGGTGGTATTCATTCTAGTTGTATTAAGATCGGGTGGTATTCATTCTAGTTGTATTAAGATGGTGGTGCGTCTGAGTTTTGAGCATCATAAAGTGAAGATTTAAGGATTAGTTTGATTTAGGATTAGGTTGATCTAAAAAGATTTCATGTAAGTAAAAATATTAAATAAATATAGGATTATGTTTGACTTTTGGTATGTATAATTTTTCTTATTTATAGTGAATTCGTTTATAGACAAAAATTTAAAGATGTAGGTTGAAAAACCGAATTTCGTTAACACTATAATTTTAGGTTTTGAGCATTTGATCGATCTATTTTTCATCCTTGATTTAGAGATCTATCCCGAAATTGCGTTAAAAATTCAAAGTTTTAATTTTTAGATTTGGTTTAAAAAGCCTAATTACTGGCTATTGAAATGAAAACCGAAATATAAGCTCAAACTCATAGTAAATACTAATATGTAAATCTTGCACATGCATCCAGCTATATAAATTGCATATATATTAATACGATACAGGGAATACGAACTGAGAAATGAAGAGAACAATTGAGTAATGAGTAAAGTAATAAAGTCATAAAGAGTCCCCCATGCTTTTTGAAGTTCTGGAGCATGGGCGACACGTGCGAGGACGGCCGAGAAATGTGTTGAAAGACCTGAAGGTATGTGAGTAGTCCACGTGTCAGGATCTTGTTGCTAGAAGGTGTGAGAGACTTACAACTCGCCGACTTCCACGGCGGCGATTGTCCCGGCCCACCTTCGCATTCCGCCGCATCCCAACAAATAATAAATGGGTTGTGCTACGTGTATCTTCTATGTTTAATCCACTTAACTTCTGACAAGTACTATGAATTTTAGTCAAATCTAATTAAGCTTTCTTTTGAGTCTTAATCTTAAAACAATTGTTTTTTTTGTTGTTGTCAACAGAGAAGAATTCAAAGAAACATCGTTTTCTTAAAGCTTATAAAATTTTAATACGTGAGTTTCTTTTGGATTTTGAATCTCAATAAGCTCAAAAATCCCATCTCACAGTCAAAAACAACCATACATAACTAACTTATTGTCGTTCATTGACTCATCTTCTAATAACCATACCAAACCAACTCATCTTGGAGTTAGATTCAAATGTTTCAATTTACGCTAAATATTTGACAAAATTATTGATCGTCTATATATGCATGGAGATTAGTCTAGATTTTCGGTTTCTTAAAAAACATACATAACGGATTTTCAGGAAAAAATTAACAAACTGAAAACGCAAACCAAAAAGCATACTTCATCAGCAGTTAACTAGGGACTAGGGTAATGGGTTTAACAAGTTAATTATACGAATATTGAAGAAAAAAGAAAGAGAAAATTTGTTGGTAGTCGAACACGCTTATTAAATTTGTTATTTTTCGTGCACGTCATCTATATCAATGGCCACTTAACTACTCCCACATCCTAATCAATTTAAATGGCCCGTTTTCTGATTAAAACGATACTTTTTCATTCCTAAAGTGGTTTTTGTGAACAAATCTCAAGGTTATAATGTGACTCATTAATAATATTTCTAAGAAATCTGTATTTATTTCTTTAGAAAGATGATATCTTATTTAGTAGTATGATTCAACATATAATAAAAGTAAGAAATCAATCCGAGGATATCTGTATTTACAATAAGATTCTTAATTTGAGAATTAATATTTACTTAATTTGTTTGAAATAATCTGTTTGATACCTCATTAAGCCTAAAGAAAAAGGAAAAATACAGAGTAAGCACCACGTGGCTTGGTTAATAAAATATCTCTAAAGTCGGGTCTATATATACCGATACATATCAATGGGGTCCAAAATCATCAAAGAGAAATCATATAATTTAGTGTTTATATTTTTAAGAAAAACTTCAAGAGCTTGAAAATGGGAACAGCAACTTTCGTAGATATTCTTCTGTCGATCCTCTTGCCTCCTCTTGGCGTCTTTCTCAAGTTTGGTTGCGGGGTACAGTTTTTGCATTTGCCTTTAACTTTACTACTTCTTTTCTTACGATTTTTAATCCTTTTTATAATTTACTCGAATATATTCTCTTTAAATTTTGACCCTTTTTCTTTTGTAGGTTGAGTTTTGGATATGTTTGATTTTGACGCTGTTTGGTTATCTTCCTGGGATCCTCTACGCCCTTTATGTCCTCACCAAGGACTGATCGTTCCTCTCTCTCTCTCTCTCTCTCTTCTTTATCTCCTTATTGTAAGCTTTCTCTCTCTACGAGATTTATGATGAATCATCTTTGAAACTATTCACTAATTTGTAACATTGTTTGATTTGCATTTTCAGTAGTGTTCTGACCAATGTTTGATTATACATTTGTTTGTTAATGTATAGGAGGAACAGCTGTTTCGCCGTGTTCTCTCTCTCTTTGGGACGGATTCATCCATTTATTTTATGTTATGAGTAAAGTTAATTATATATTGTTATTTTGTATTATTTTATAATGTATGCTGATATGAAGAAGGGATCGTTGGTTTATATTAAGAACTTGTTTTGATAAGTATTGGTAAAACATGGTGCCAAATTTGGTGTGAAGAACTTGTTTTGATAGATATTGGTAAAAAATGGTGTCAAATTTGGTAAAAAAGTTGTTGCGAGTGGAGTAGGTTTGGCTTTTGGACCACAAGCCGAACGTTATAGAACTCCATGGTCACAGACTCGCATGTTTCATGATTCTCATCTCACATCATCACCAAATTGGCAACATATGCTAATCAAACTCACGTGGATTCCATACAATCATCCCCACCGGTTGTTACTTTTACTAACCCGATTTGGATATATTAGACTTTTTATATAAAAAAATAATCGACTTAAATCAATTGAATCGACTATACAATTAGCATACCGAATGAGGTGCCCAATATAATCTAGAGTATTGTGCTTCGAGAGACGAATTTCTAAATATCACATTTGCATATTCTCATCTAGTGAAATCTTTTAATAATCGAACGGAAACAAACTTATAGTGTAAGATCATTTCAGCAAGTAAGCAAGGTGCATCAAAATTTCTATATCATCAATTCAGAAAAAAAGAAAAAACAAAAACTAACAATTATAACCGGATAAAAATCGATAATATTGTTACGCATAAAAATTTTTTTACCCTCAGTCAATTTATGCAAAATTGTTCTATGCGACTCCACTTTAGGGTTTTTCATTTACAGGATCAAAATTGATTTGAGATTTTTATCTAATTTATGGATTTTTAATGAACATATTCATTGGTTATTATATCAAATCTATGATTTTTTGGGGATCTTTAACTATTTTTAATCTGATCTTAATTTGATTTCTTAAAAACTCATATAGTTTCTTAATTGAATATTCGCGAAAGCATAATTTATCGGTCCGATCCAAAATAGAGAAAATTAATATTGAACTGCTGAAAACAATAACACATACAAAGAATTTAAATTTGTATGTATCCACGTATCTACGATAGTTCTAGTGTGGATTAGACTGTTTCTCTTATTTGTTTGGATATTTAAGATTGTTTGTTGTAAATATTTTGGATGTAGTAGAACAATGAAAAGACTAAAATTGACATCCCTAACTCTATATATGTTGTAATAGATTAGACTATATTTTGGATGTAGTAGGACAAATTTTTGACAAAATAGTATATTATTACAGTCGACCTCACATTTGAAAAAATGTTATATTTGCCAAACACTCTTTAAACACGGTATTGGATACTAATGGTAATTTGTAATCCAAACGAAAGATTCGGAAACAATCTTGCCAAGTGTCCCATCCCATTCGCCTAGTAAGGAAAAAAGAAAAAATAAATTCCTCATTAAGCGTAACCACCATGTGCCACGTGGCTCATAAATATCTAAAAAGTTTGCTCTATATAACGTGAGATAGATGATGAAGGAGAGAGTAAAGTAGAGAAGAAAAGCAAACACACTTCGAAGCTTTTAATCCATAATTTCTCAAAAACAAAAAAATGGGAACAGCAACTTTCATTGATATTCTTTTGGCTATCCTCTTGCCTCCTCTTGGTGTCTTTCTCAAATTTGGTTGCGCGGTAATTACTTTTATTTATCTCTAATCTTTTTACGTTATTATATTTCAGTGTTTACTAGTTTTTTATTCACAATAATAATAAAAACTGGGAAATTTATATTTTTGTTTACAGGTTGAGTTCTGGATATGTTTAGTATTGACGCTGTTAGGTTATCTTCCTGGGATCCTCTACGCCCTTTATGTCCTCACCAAATGATTTACCATCTATCCTCCTCTGTTATTTTCTCGTTCTTTGTAAGCTCTCTCAACTTATATTACATGTGACGGCAATAAAACGAGGTTTTAGAAGCTTAATCTTTTTTTTTTATAGTTTAGTATCAAGATTTTGTCATTAGGCCATTAGGAGCTTGAATTAGGTGAACCTAAATTAGTAAAAGCATGTGCTTAATTCGGATTATTAGGGTATATAAAATAAATATTTGTAACAGATAGATAATTATCAAAACTAAAACAAAATTACCAGAATTTCGCTAAGAAAACCATGATTTGTCAGTTATAAATACAACTTAATAATTTAATTTTTAAGTAAGATATTGTTACTAAGGGGAGAAAATATTGTCGATATTATCCAATTATTTTATTTCGAAAAATGACCAGATATGTACTGTGTATTTTGATAAATATCTAGTTAAGATAACATTATTTATCATATTCTCTGACCATTGCTGTTATTTTGTTGTAGGAACAGCTGTTTCGTCGTGTTGTCTCCAGTCTTTGTGATTGATTCATCGTTTCTTTCGTCAGGGTTTTCTGTTTTTTTCTTTCTTTTGAGTAACAAATCACCATTATTGTTGTTTGCGTTATTGTATAATTTATGTTGATATAAAAACAAGAGAACGTCGGTTTGTGTGGAAAAAAACTTATTTATTCGATTTAAATTTTTTTCTTATAACACATATCGTATATTGTTTGTGTTGCCTTGGTGGATCACTATGGACTATGGTCATACTCACACGCAACCCACCGGTTGTTATGCCCAAATTTGATACATCTACTTTTTAATTATTAGATTTAATCGAATTGGAAAACTACGAATTTCAGATAAGGACTACCAATCAATGTTTACTTAAACAATTAAGATTCGAACCTGATAATTAGTGACGCATCTACTTGTTTGGTATCTAAACTTTTCAAAACATTCAAACTTCCTGAAAGAACTCTACCTATGTTAAACATTTCACTATCCAGATCAAAATTATTTTAAACCAAGCAAACAAAGAAAAATACTAGTAAACAAAATTTAAAAAATCAAGCAAATATTAACAAAATTACAACTACAAACAAAAACATAATAGATGACGAAACCGAAAAACAAAAATATAACTAAAAAGTCAAAAACTGAAGCATGAGCAAATCAAGCTTCAAAAAAAAAAACCCCAAAGAGCAATAATGATCAAAAACTTAAACATTCAAGAATAAGAAAGCTTAAGAACAACAAAATCCTCCTGACTCCTGATTTGGTTACTCTTTGAACTGCCATTCTCTACGGCACATCGGGCAATGAGCTTGACCCGACTGCGAATTCACCCATTTCAATATACAATGAAGATGAAACGCGTGGTTACAAGCTCCCCAAACTGCATTAACACCAAAAACAACAACGGTCTAAGCAAATAAGACAAGCTTAACAATTTTTTGAAACAAGCATGTGACTGTGTGTGTAATCCTAAGCAACAAATATAAAAAAGGTGAGAAGATATGAAAAGCAAAAAGAACGTTACTTAGAGGGCAATCATCTCCAGGGAGTTTGCAATCAGGACAACAACCATCAAAAGCCATCCGACATATCCCACATGTTTCATCTTGAGCATCCCATGTCCATGATGCAACTGCATGCCACTGCAAGATCTTCACTTTCATAACTTCCTCCTGAATAAACAAAAAGCTCTTCACTCAGTTTCAAAAACCCTGTTATGCAGAACAAAAGAGAGAAAAATAAGTCTTGCGTGAGACAACAAACTCAAAGACATATAAAAAAATACATAAACGACTAATGTAGGAATCTGAGAAGACGATCAGAGACGAAACAAAGAATGACGAGATTAGAATCCTTTTAATATGTACAATGTCTACAACTAAGGATTTCTAAAATTAGATCTAACACAAGACTACACAAACAGAAAGCCATAAGTGGAGCAAAGAATGCAGCATTTCAAAATCAAGCAACAAAACATCTCAAATCAGTCTTTTCACAGATTATGTTATGAAAGATCCCAGAGACAAGTCTGAGGCTGTGTAAACTGTTATATTATGTCTTTCACTTCAGTTTCTAAAATATTAGCGATTCCATTTACAAGCGTTTCTGCGGAGACATCTTTAAAACCATGCCCTCACTAAAAGCTCTGTAACCAGCTCACAACAGATACAAACTGCTATATTCAGTCTTTGGCTTGTCAAACTAATGACAAAAGCTAGTAGAATTCAAAAGATCGAATATATGAAGGGAGAAGCTTGGATGCTGCTTTAACGTTTCATGTTTCCTGTGTTTACTTGAGCAAAACCCAGAATATAAAAACGGATTATGCTTCTATTTAACATGAAGGAATAAAATATCTACACATTAGAGAGAACAATAACATATCAGACGCAAAAAGTTACCAGTTCAAAGAGATCCAATATCCAAGGCTTCGAGATATCCCAATTCCGGAAAGACAAATAACTACAAAATAAAATCATCCAAGGGGAGAAGAAAGATTAGTCAAGAGTATCGTCCAACACAAGGAAAACAAAAAAAAGTTGCAGTGGACGACTATGTAAGAAAATTGGATTCTGCTTCAACGTTTTTCATGTATTTACTTGAGCAAAACCCAGAATCTAAAAAGCTTTCTGCTTCAACGTTTCAATTTTTTGATGCTTAGCATCAAAAAATCATATTCAAAATAAAATGATAGAATTGAATATGATTTTCTCTCAGTCATTTAATCGAACACCTGGTATGCCAAAATCAAACTAAGATTATTAAACTCCTCAAAATCAAACTGCAACCAAATCTAAGAAGAATATCCCGTAAAAATTACCGGCCTAACGTTGCAATACAAATAAGACTATCTGTTTATCCAGAAAAATAATAATTGGAAACCCCAAATGTAATAGAGCAGCTAAGAATAAAAGTCAAAACAGAAAAAAGATAAACTTATGGGAAGAGTAGGAAAAACAATCATCAGAGTGAAACGCAGAAGAACAAAGCACCAGAAGCTGCGAAAGTTTCTCATCATAACCAATTTTATCAAGAACTAATTATCATCAAACTGAGAACCAAAATACAAAGTCCGAGAACAAAATCAACAAAAACATACCTCGAAATGCCTGAAATTTTCACCGCCCAGACCCTGATGATCGACACTGTAACCGAACAATGAAATCGGAACTTTCTCTTCTGATTAATGGTAATCGCGACGAAGTTTAACCCGGAGATGATGATCCTAATTCACAGATTTTCGTGGATTCTTTTTTCTTCTTTTTAATAACTGAACTCGAATTGGGTACAAGTTGGGTTATTGTGGGCTTTATTTAGCTAATGATCTAATGTGGGCTTAATCATCTCATGTGGGCTTATTATGGCTGCACTTTGCTTCATATCTTTGTAAAAATCTATTGTAGATAAACGCACACATGGTCAATTATTTAAAGATAATTAACTCTTAACAACCTACAATAGATTCATACATGTAAAGAAAAAAAACTATGTTATACATGCATGTATTGATCAAAATACATCACCGCACTTAGAAGAAAAAAGTTTATTTTTATTCAAAAACATGTTATACATACATTATTGATTAAAATACATCACTATAATTAGAAGAAAAAAAATTTGTTCTGATTCATATAAAAACATGTCATACATGCATCTGTTGATCACAAATCACGGTAATTAAAAGAAAAAAAATTATTCTTATTCAAAAACATGTCATACATGCATCTGTTGACCAAAACATATCACTATAATTAAAAAAAAAAAAATTTGTTCTGATTCATATAAAAACATGTCATACATGTATCTGTTGATCATAACAAATCACCGTAATTAGAAGAAAAAAATATATTCTTGTTCAAAAACATATCATACATGCATCTGCTGACCATAACAACACATCACCACACACCACCATAGTATAGATAGAAGAAAAAGAATTATTCTTATTCAAATAAACAAATCTAATTTTAGAAAATGAAAAATTAAAATTAATAGAAAATCTAAATATACTTTATTTCCTTAGACATAAATATCAAGTTAAAAAAGAATAATCTGTGCTTATCTAAAAAAATTATTTTATAAAAATTTAAATTAAGACTAAAATGCTATACCAAATAAAAAGGAAATACATATTGAAAAAGATTTACAAATGATGAGAAGGTAATTCTTAATATGTAAACATTAAACAATTTGGCATACGTCAGTATACTGTACCTATATAAAAGTTTTTCTAATTATAGTCGTGACATCTTTTAAATCATCGTTTCATAATTTTATAAGTTGCACATTATACCAATTACTAACTAATGAGATACTTTTATGATAGCTACTGACAACAAACTCACACTTTTCACATTTTTGGTTCTACCAAGATAAATTTTTTTGAAGATTATTTTGGAACAATAGAATATCAATTCAAAAAATACACACTATATAATAGTGAGATATATTTTTTTTTTGTTAAAAATAATAAATGAGAATTTTGAACCATAGTTTCTTTGATAAAGTTAAAGACATCTATAATGTTGTTCGGTATATAAATCATATTAGACTATTGGTTACTTTTTTTTTTAATGGCAAATTATAGCGGTTAGATAGGAAAAGTGTCAAAGGAACATACAAACTATTGAAATAATGCATATAGAGCAAATTTAGCCACCCTATTTGCGATAACATTGTCTATATTAGAAGATAAGAAAAAATATTAAAATGTTTGTATAATCTAAATCTACGCGGTGGTAAGAGATTCGTCTGATAAAAAAAAATCAATTGAGAGTCAATAATTTATATGGATATTATATATTCTATACGAAACGATAAATTTCTAAAATTTATGTTGTCTAAATTGAAAATTTTTATTCTAGATTATATACCATATAATTTGAATAGATACATATGAATAAAATATCAATAGTTAGCGAGAGATTATAAATTACAACTAGCCCATTCATATCTACATTATAAATTGACGTACATTGACAAGAAAACACATAGAAAAAAAAAAAGAGTATTGTCTGCAACACTAAAAAACAGAGAAAACTTATTTATATCTAAGTAATCCAGAAAAACAGTTTCCAAGAATACAAAGAAGGGTTTATGAAAAAAGTTAACCTTAATTAAACTTTTTTCATCAAACCCTTCTTTATCTTCTTGTAAGTTAACGAATTCACAAATCTCTCCTATGTTATAACATTTACCATTGCTTGTAGTTAATATGATTCGAGTTCCAAAGTTTGAACGAAACAAGAAGATGTTTAATCCGAAAATTTTAATTAAATAAAAAATCTATTATCTAGATTCTTTTTTCAAAGTGCCTGCCAATTTAATGTTTGTAATCTTCATCTTTTTTTGTCATTCAGATTTATTACAATTATTGGAACAACTACTACACATATGAATTTACCACGGAGAATTTCACCCGTATACAAGGATCCACAACAAACGATTCTCTCCACGTCATGCTCATGTTGGAAGTTTTTTTCTCCTTGATATGCGAGACCACGATGGACAACTCTGCTTATACCATTCTGGAAATCTTTTGTTGATTTTCTTTCAATAATAATATGCAATAGACTGTAACCTTTGGGAATCGAACTCCCTACCTTATGTTGTAGAAAAATTAATGAACCATTGAGAAAACCATTGATAGGGGAGGGCGTTTCCACTAATGTAATAATATTTAAGCGATAAATTTTGAAGAATATGATGCACATATAAATTGATAATAAAGATGAGTTCAATTTCTTACAAATAAGATTTGATCCAATGAATATTTTCATAATTGAATTTAAAATTTGGTATGTTCAAAATTTGATTGATTTAAGTATTTTTCTAAAAAAAAAAATTTATATATTTCATACCTAGTTGCCTACTAGTATAGATCTTCACATATAAAATGTCTTGAAACTTGGATTCAGTTTAGAATTCTATACACGTAATTAGAATATGTTAGGTGAAAAAATTATTTTTCTCTTCAAAAAATTATTTGTTATTTGGTTCATGCCAAAAGCAATTAACTCTTTTGTTCTAGTTCCTATCTCAAAGCATTATGAAGGTGCAAAGTTATCATATTTCCGCACGATTACTTGTTGCAAAACCGTCTACAAACTTATCCGAACACTACTTGTTAGAGATCCTTTTGAGGTTTATGTAATGAAATCATAAGAAGATATGAGGAAAAAGATTAATATCCACTCTTAATCCCCACTTTTTTTTGTTAGACGTTAGATTCAATCCAACCGTTCGATTAGTGCCTAACGATTTTTTCGAACCATGATACCTATGCTATACATTATATTAATAAAGTGTCCAACATTGATAAGAAAAAAAATAATACATATATTATTTTTTTCAAGGTTTTAACCAGGGAAAACTTACTTCTATCTTTAATGAGGTCAATAAAAAAATCGACTTTCAAAAATATAAAAAAAATGTTTAAAAAATTAAGCTGAATTCAAAATTTTTGATAATTTAAATAATTGAACGAACTCCGTGTTGACTTCCATCAATTAAATATATTTTTTTGAACTTAACTCTATGTCACTTCCAATCTTTTAATTAACGCAATCGCACCAATTTGACTGATAACTTTTAAATTTACAAAGTTGGGATTTTCAGACAAACATGGACATAGGTAAGCCTGGAATATCATGTAAATCTTTATTTTTAAAAATATGGAGTTTGAAAAGTTTTTTGTTTAAGAATTTTTTTTTTTTTTTCATAAATATTAGTTAACAAAATACAAGAAAATTGATCGCATTGAAAGTATTATAGAGGTAGTCTAGGATAGGAGGTTGAGATTTGAACGTCGTATATATGCTCATTCTCTGCCACAGTTAAATTTTTTAAGTTCCATTTCTTTTTTTTATTTTATGATTCTTTAGTTTGGAGAGCTTGAGTGTAGAAATTTAGTATGAAATGGTTTCTTGTATACACTAGATTTCACACCAATATCTTCAAGACATTAGAGTTATGGGGAAATATCCTTAAAATTACCGTTTAACTAAAACAAGAGTCTGTGACTTGTAAAACTTGCAATGGTTGTAAAATATTTAACAAACTTATACTCATATGAATTTTTTTTCATAAAAAAAAATGTTCAAAAAACGGTTTATGTGGTCCTAGATCGTTTTAATTTTCTTCTAGGCGTTGGAATTAAGATTTATGTTATTAAGGGGATTTTAACGATTTTAGGTTACTCTTATACAATTTTTAACCTCATTTAATTTTTAATTTTTTTGTTTATTTGAGGGTATTTCTTAAAAATTTATTGCATATAATTAAATTGATAAATTTTATTTACATAAATTCATGGCTATCAAAATAAAAGAGAAGTGTCATTTGATGTAAATTTAACTGGTTTTGGTAGTATGTGGTAGTTAATTTATTTGATTTTCTGTTTTGTTATTCGGAGTTTTAAATCTATTTTCAAGCCTAAGAATATTTATAACATTTTTTTATCAACGTGAAGATCGTCTAAAATCGATTAGATCCCGACTAAATGTCTAAATACTAGATGTTGGATCATTGTTTGTTTTGAAATATCCAATTTGTTATTTAAGATGTCACAAAAAAATGTTTATTTTCTCCTTAATCATACACAATTAGACAAAGGATAGGTGTCATACTTGATTTTTTCAAAAAATTATTAATTAATATTTTAAAATAAATTTTATGAAAAAGGTATAGTATTTTAAAAGATTTGATATATAATTGTTATTAGCAATACCCATATACGTGTATCGATTGATCAAATCTAGATTTTGCCTTTAAAAATGCAATATTTTGTTATAATTATGAATTATTAGTATTGTTTTCATTAAAAACGTCTTATTATACTAATATTTAATACCATTTGAAGAAATGTTGTAAATACTACAGATCTTAAACTAATAACTTGTTTTAAATTATTTTTAATTACTTATTTCCTAGAAATATATTCATTTTTAAAGTTAGTTATTTATAGATTGATATGCTTAGAAATTAAAATTATATATATATATATATAAAATCAATAAAGTATAGAAAAATTCAGTCTTGTAAGCTTTCAACCTATCTACGTACGTTATATAGATCACATACAAAATAGATTTAAGTATGAATATTCGAGAATTATCTATAATTTTTAAAAACATTTATGATTAATTGAGTCAATATTTCACATTCAAAATCTCCAATAAGGTAAAATATATTATAGAATGCAACAATAAAGAGAACTTTGACCATTTTTTGTCACTTTGATCTATTTCTAAAACCAAATCTTAGAAATAATCAGAAATATTTGCAATTATTTACTCTTGAATAACCGTACCATAAAGTTTTAACAATGCAACATTGTATTGTACATTTATATCCTATATAACACAACTTTATTGTCATTTTATTTTTTTATAGTTTGAATCTAAAATTTATGATCTTTAATAAAAAGAAATAAAATTTAACATCTATTCATCACTATATAACACACATGCATGAACACAAAACATAACAAAATATACACAACCAAAAACAAAACAAAATAAAAAAATTTCTACCATGACGAGGAAGAAGGTGAAACTTGCTTTCATTTCCAACGATTCATCGAGGAAAGCAACGTATAAAAAAAGAAAGAAGGGCTTGATAAAAAAGGTGAATGAGCTCTCGACTCTATGCGGTATCAATGCATGTGCGATAATCTACAGCCCGTACGATTCAAATCCTGAAGTGTGGCCATCACCCTCCGGAGTGCGAAAGGTAGTTTCAGAATTGCGAACGTTGCCAGAAATGGACCAGCAAAAAAAAATGGTGGACCAAGAGACTTTTCTTCTACAAAGGATCGCCAAAGCTTCTGAGAATTTGAAGAGACAAAGGAAAGACAACAGGGAGTTGGAGATGACTGAAGTTATGTTTCAGTGTTTGGTTGGAAACATGGGAATGTTTCATCTAAATATTATCGATCTTAATGATTTAGGTTATTTAATCGACCAATATCTTAAAGATATTAATCGGAAGATTGAAATTTTAGGAAATCTGGGCATCGAAATAGGCGAATCTTCCAACATTGCAGCAATAATTCCAGAAAATATTGGACTGATGACGACTAGGGGGGCTACAACCACCCCAACAACTACTATCATTGAGGTTGGTTCTTCCTCCTCCTCCACAACTGCCGCGACTTTCTTTAACCCTAATCAACAACATCAATACCAAAAACAACAAGTTTTTCATCCAATGACTCTACATGTTGGACTCTATGAACAATCTCGAGATCTTAATCATAATCAAAACCAACATCAACGGTTTATGGAAATGATGAATCATCCCGAACAAATGAGTTATGCTGGACATATGGGTTTCTCATTCATAGATGATAACCAGCACAACCGCAATCAACACCAACATATTCTTAGTGAAGTCTCTCCTGCTACAACCACTGTTAGCACAAGTACTATCAATCCAGTTACCAGTCCGAATCTCACCAACAATCTATGGTTCCGTTAGAATTTTTTTCGCTGAGATATTTGTAAGATTTCTGAAAACGATAATTTAAATTTGCGCAAAAAAAAAAATATCTATTTAAGTGTTGGTTTCTTTTGTTTTAATAAATTTGTGTTGCAATCTATCTTCCTTGTGTTATTGTAATATGGTATTTGTTATAGTAATGGTTTTATTGATTTTTTTGAAAGCATTATGTTTTTAATATATATGATTTGTATTCTCCCATTTGTTTTGTATATCATTTGCTGATTTGATATGTTACTCCTTTTCATAAATATGCAAAATATATTAAATCAACAAAACTAAATTTATTAAAAAATTGTGTGTTTATATCATATTTCAAGAGTTATAATGTGATGCATTAATTGTATATAATTTTTTTTTTAATATGTACATAAATTAGATAATCTTTTTTAATATGTTTATACAAATTTTCTATGAATAAAATGGTTTCTTACATCTAATTTTTGTTTATCTTTTTGGATTTTTTAAAAAATGATGGCAAATTACAATTATAACCTCGTCTTCTACATGATACACATGATCCATAAAATCCTAAACTACCGCCCCCGATATTTTTCACGATTTTTTATGTTTTTTTCTTTGTTTTTATATGACCAAATATCATAGATCTATCAAGTAATTAACGATATAAGTCATAAATCGAAGAAAATTTGAAACTTTTTCCCAAGATCCGATATAAGTCAAAGCAGTCCGGCTAACGTTTCATTGCCGATTGCAGTTATAGTCGCTGTGTTTTCAAACACTGAACTTCATTGAGATATCGTTACATTTATAGAAATATATAAATATGAAAATATCTTTATCTCTTTTATTATTCTCAAAACCAATTTAATAAAAGTTTAGTGTCAAAATCTTATTTCTTGGTTGGTAACTATGTTCGAGGTGATGAACTGCTTATCCACCCTCTTCAAGATGAAACCATTCGTAGTTCGATTATTTCTTTTCTCAAACTTGTTTTCCTTTAAGATTTGAGTGAATCATTAATGGGGGCCAAATTTAACCGATCTGTGAGCTTTTATCGCGATAAGATATGGCTTCACTCTACCACAACTTTATCTTTTGGTCCCAACCGCAATGGATTTGAGGTGGAAGTGGGTTTTCTTTAACCACAATGGCCCCTTTCAAAGCTGTACAATAAATTTATTGAACTTCGGTTATTACGTATAACCAAGGTGTTCCTAAAATAGTATCATAATGCGTTGGTTGGTCCACCACTGTGAAGTCTACCCAGCTCCATGACTCTGACGGCTGTCACCGGAGCTTGATCATTTCGATCAAGGTTTATGACTCGCCGATTATGCCGACCAGGGTTGAGATGATATTTTGAACATTCAGTTTCTTGATTCCATTTTCTCCTAAGTGTCGATGAAGATTATATCCATTGAATTCTCTGTATCGATTATGGTTCTTAAAAATTTGTAGTTTGCACCTATAAGTTCACTAATAAGACCGTGTCATGATCGTTTTTAAGCTCGACTTGGATTTTTTGAAGGGAGTTCACTTAGTTTCTTCCACCATTGTCGCTTAAAAAGGCAGAACTTATTGTGATAGAATCTTGTGCTCCACTCTTAAAATTTTTAATAGACATTTGTAGATGCTCTAAACTGGAATTTATGAACTAAATTCCTCCACATTTTTTTTTTTTCAAAATGAGGAAAAGAGTTATAAATATACTTGACTACGGGATGTCACCAACTACATTTGCTATGGATGACGCAGGTTCTCACTCCTTCTTAAACACCCATGCTTTCATATCTCTTTACCTAAAAAACGAGTTGGAGGGTATTATCTCTTCAAACCAGATACCCATGGTTGCTAATTCTCTTACAAATGATATTATCCCAAATAGCTGCCAAAAGTTGTATATGTCCTCTCCAAACCAAATACCAAAGCACATTAACTCTAGCGACCAAAGAGTGTATATATCATCTTGGATTTTCAACTCTCCTCAAGTTACCAACAAGTCGACTTCTACATTCTCTTCAAACTAAGGATCAGTGCAAGTTAGTTCACTTGCAATTAATCCCCTCCACAATGGCAACAAAGAATTTTACATTTCCTCCCCAATCTTTGACTTTCCTCAAGTAACCAAGAGTTTCAATGCGTAGTCTCTTCAAATCACAGACCAAAGAAAGCTAATTTTCTTGTAATTGGTCACCTTCCATGTAGTGACCAAGAAATCTATATTCCCGTTATGAATCAGGTTAATGTTTATACTCTACATTCATATATTTAATATTATGATAAATATAGTTAACAATATTCTTATTCCATTGTTTCTCAGGATGAAGTTTACTATCAATATGAAAATCCGAATCATCAACAGGAATTCGTTGAAGATATGATGAAATTTGGTGAGCAAACATGTTTTTATTGGATCGATCACAATCACCGCTACAATCACCATCATTACTAAAGTAACTCCATCGAAGCGCAACACCAATCCCAAAAATGTCTAGAGTGACAAAATCTTTGATTTGATAAGTAGTATTGTTTATGTTCATCAAACTAGAGTTTTGAAGTAATGTGTTTTCCTTCATCTTATCGGATACTTTAGAACACGTATTAACCCATTTAATACTTTAGAATACTAATTCCGTCTTTGGACTTGGCCCAATAATTTATCCGAACATGGGCTTGATGTAATTTTATTAATTATATTGAAAGATCCATTTAGTTTTAAAATTAAAACTAACTAAATACTATGGTGAACTAATTTCTTAATATAACTAAAAAAATATCTCTAGAAAAAGTAATTTAAAACTAGAAAGAAAAAGTCTGGCAGGATCTTATCTGATACGCACTTGATTAGCAGCAAAATTAATTGGATACATTAAATACATATTGTGTCATACCCAAAAATAAACTAAATCAAAAGATACAATGCATAGTGGATGTTCTCTAAATATATATAGTCACTAAAATCCTAAACTCCCCAAAGGTTAATAATTTACATGAATGTATATATTAGCTGTTATTCACACTTGATTTGCTTACATATTAGTCAGCAATTAACAAAATTTACTGTTGTAAGGACAATCTATCTTATATGTGATGGCAATCTTACAATGTGAACACAAAAAATTCACGAATAACTTGGAGCATTTATATAGTGGTTAATTAAGGAATATCATGAAATCAATATTAGTTGTAATTCAATATTCCAAGTGAATGACAACACATCATTTGGACCATTCACATCTATATAACGAAAAACTCTTAACAAAACAAAACATACAGAAAACATAAAACATAATTACTCACAAACAAAACAAAAGATTGTTGTCTCATCATCATTATGGCGAGGAAGAAGCTAAATCTAGCTTACATCGCCAATGATTCAATGAGGAAAGCAACATTCAATAAGAGGAAAAAAGGGTTCGTGAAAAAGCTCCACGAACTTTCTGTTCTCTGTGGTACCAAAGCATGTGCAGTTATCTACAGTCCGTTCAACTCAAATCCAGAAGTGTGGCCATCAAAATCGGAAGTGGAAGACGTAGTTGAAAGGTTTGAGGTGCTGCCGAAGGAGGAACAAGAAAAGAGAATGGTGAACCATGAAAGTTTTCTCCAACAAACCATCTCGAAAACTATGGATATTAACAACAGAAAGATGAAGGATAATATCGAGAGGACGATGATGGAAGCCATGTTCCAGATTCTTGGTGGAAAAGGAGATACTCTCATGCTGAATGATAGAAGTCGTGAGGATTTGTGTAAGTATATTGATCAATATCTTAAGGAACTTTATCATCATAGGAACGTAACCCAAAATCAATCACGATTTGAATATGGAGAATCTTCGTCAGCTGCTAATGCCATGGAACCAAGAGCTATAGCTGAAGTGGGTTCCTCCTCCTTCTCAAATATTGATGCATTCAACTCTTCTCAACTAGGGAAAGAGTCATGGGTTTCTGCGCTTATAATCTCTTCAAATGAGAGACCAAGCCATGCTAATCCTTTCGAGGGTAACTTTCTCTCTGCGTCTACTGATCAACAAGATTATTATCCAATGATGAATCCAAACACTGTTAACAATCAGCATCCGAATTTAAATCATGGTCATAATCGATATCAACAACAGCAGTTTGGATATCCGATTATGGGTCAAGAAGGAATTTACAATCCGAACCAAAACCAGTTGCATCAAGAAGAGTTTGTTGATCAGATGATGAACCATCAGAAGCCCTAAATCGTCTTTGTCAGCACCATTTGTTATTGATTATTGATAACTAGTATTTGGTTTAATATCTTTTATCGTAGTTGTTTGTTATTATGTTATTTAATTTTATTGGAAATTTAGAATTACTATTTTCTTCTTTTTTACAAATCAATTTTATATTTCAACGAACACTCCATTGAATGGAAGATCAGGATATGATATAATTTATTTCAAGAGGAAATAAAATGCCTATGAATTCAAATAAAAGAAGGTTCATTTGAACATTAATTTGTTAGTGAATTATTTTATTTAAAAGACAAAGCATGCTTACAATTCTTAGAAGAACTAATTTTGTTAACATGTATTTTTCGATTTAAACATGCGTGGTGGCGTTGACGATTGTAATACAAACCATTAGAGTGCAACTATTTTTTTCCGGAACCTATGATCAAATGGTAGAGAGATGAGATTGAGACGTCAATATGTTTCAAGATTTGATCTATTTGCTATGTGAAACTAAAATATATTGTCTTGAACACTCATACGTATATGAGTCATTGCTTTCGGCCCATTTATATATCCAGAGAGAGAGTCTATCCATGGATTACACCTTTCCTAAAGATTAATCTGGATCTGTTCAGAATTGAGATTTACCATGAATATAGTAATTTTCTAAATTTTAAAATATTTTACGAAAGTACAAGATGTTAATCACAACATTATCAACCCTAGTTTACATAAATATTTGGTCATTTTGGACAAAGCAAAATACACATGAAGATCAACACTTGCAAGAAGACCAAATTAATCACGGTAACAACACATTTACATTTATACCAAAAATTTGGCATCAGTTAGGATGCCGACTCGAATGTTGGGCATAAATCGATGAGTCGCTTTGAAAAAATTATGGAAGAAAACGGCTAATATTTTCACCATAGATGAGTTACAACTTTTTGTGAATGATAGAAAATATCAAGTTTATTCCCTCGTCTCCTCATAATGTTGGTTTAGGCTTGGTGCTTTTGAGATATGCTCGTGATGATTTTATATCCTCCTTCTTTGCATTTCGAGATTGGAATTAAATCCACAAACATCATCAAAGCTTTGTTAAGTCAGAGCTTATATTTGTTTGTAGAGCGTTCATCTTTTTACCTTAATCACATGGTATTTTTTTTTTTTAAAGAATTGTAAGCATATTTTGTCTTGTAATCATTGTTTTATTTATTAATTAAATCGTGACGAAACTAGTAAATTAAATTTTTAATGTGGTTTTCTTCTCCCACACTCTTCAAATCTTAACGGATGAACAGTAACTCCGTTAAAAATATTATTAAAAATTTTTATAAATATATTTTATTCTAAAAAAATCTAAAAAATTCATAAAAACTCTAAATAATTCAAAAAATTCAAAAAAAAATCTAAATTTTTTTGAAAACAATGATTTCAAAGAAAACATTGATAAATAATTAGGAGGTTCTAAAGGGATACTCGTATATTTCAAAATATATGGGACTAATGGTTATAATATTCTAATGTATTGTTTCAAATAAATATTATATTACCATTAGGTATCTTTTTTTTTTTAAAAACAATGATTTCAAGGGAAAATAGTGATCCGCCAAATAATTTTTAATAAAAACACTTACATATAAAATATATGATGAATAATTTTTTAAAATAATTAGGAGGTTCTGGACGAATACTCGTATATTTCAAATATATGGGACTAGTGGATATACATAACATATTCCTTGCGTATAGGTGAAATTGAATCTTGAGAATTTAGGTTTTACAGTCGGGCTCTTGGAATGTTCACAACCAAACAATCGATGAGGTTCTTTTTCTTCTTTACATCAGGAATAATCATATATATATATATATTTTTTGTTCTATTGGGGGTGCAAATTGATCCTTAGGTTGAAATTTTTTGGGAGTGGACATGCATGTGGATGAGCAAATAGATGGTACTCAATCTCTCAGATTAGTCAACTAATAGAGACCGGTGGGTACTGTCCACTAAAGAGTCTTCCAAAGATTCCACATAGTACTCCAATCACCTTTTTCATGATTTCGATTTTACTTTTTGTTTTCTTTTAGAGATTGAATTAAGAAACTCTTTTAGTAAGTAGAACTTGAGAAAGAAGAAAAGCTAGAGGCGAATATTGTACTCTTTTCATTTTGTTTGTCATCATTTATTAGAAAATTATGAACCAATATCCACATAAATCATCTAAACACAGTTGCGTAAAAAAAAAAAAAAAAAATCAAGCAGCGTTGTTAATTAGTCTTTGAAATTAATTGGTAGCAGACTTGCAGTTGTAGGTGTAAAATTTTGTTTTATTGAAAAAATATTTATGTTAACATTATAGCAGCGATTTTAATAAGAGAAATGGAATAATATTTTTCTTTTCTGGTGAAGGAATCTTGTAGACTGACACACTCACAAATATTGAGTTATATAGGCACCACTGGGAAATAACTAAGCTTACAACCATTTAATTAATCAAAGGGAATATTTTGGTTAATAATTGGCATGGCAGTAAAAGTAAGAGTGTATGAACCAAGAAAAGAGCTCAAAGCAAGGAAAAGGAAATGAGAGGAATCAAAGGACTCTAAAAATGTACCTTTTGTACAACAACTCTGCAGCATTATGTGAGAGGAAGAACTAAAGGAGGACCTCCCCTCCATGCAAATAATATCAATCCTATAAAGTTCTTGATTCTACAGCTGGCTTCATATCTTTGTGTTTTTTTTAATAAATCTCAATATATGGTCGATCTTTTCTGCCCAAAAATGATTACAATAAAAACTGATTCTTGTAATGTCAATCCTGTTGAACTGGAATTAGTTGAACATGTACATATTAGATTAGCTAGGTATCATCTTAAAACTTGTGAACTGCAAAGTCACGTATTGGGAATATGGACTGTATTGCTTAAACCAACCAATGTGCCTTTAAGATTAAGAAGTTAAATCTAAATAAAAAGGAAATCTATACAAACATAAATTAGGAATTGGTAGTTGTCTATGTAGAAAAATAAGAAATTGCGGATACAAGAATATATCATAATATCTCCCCTAAATTTGGAGCATGTAAGTATTAAATGTCCAACTTGAGAAGAAATGTTTCAAACTCATTTCATCCTAATGTCTTCGCGAGAATATTTGCAAGTTCTCTTTTTCTGTAGTAATATGAGCAGTCTTGATAGTTCCTTTAA
Source organism: Euclidium syriacum (assembly GCA_900116095.1). Lineage (NCBI taxonomy): Eukaryota > Viridiplantae > Streptophyta > Magnoliopsida > Brassicales > Brassicaceae > Euclidium > Euclidium syriacum. The sequence continues at coordinate 16,996,740 of FPAK01000003.1, forward strand.
GAATATTTTATCACAAATGAAATAAAAATCCACTTTGACATGCTTCATACGTTAATAGAAGACTATTTTATCACAAATGAAATAAAAATCCACTTTGACATGCTTCATACGTTAATAGAAGACTTGAATGATACTAATATGCAATGATTCTTGACTATCACACGGAGTGGACATAGGTCCATCATGAACAAATCTGAGCTCAAGAAGACTGGTTGGTTTTCATGCTCCGAGGAAATCTAAGTCTAACGGGGGACGACGTTTTGTTTTTGGGTTTTTGTTTTTCATTCGGTTTTAGCTTGGTGGTAGCTTTAAAGGGCCCTCTGTTAGACCTCAAACTGCTACATATGAACTATAATTCCCCGTGTTATCAGTTTATATTATTCAGATGAAAAGAAAATAAATAAATACATAGGAATATATCTTCATATGATTCCTAACACAATTTTTGAAACGATGATTTTTCTAAACAATTCATCTTGACATAATATAACTACTTAATTGATCAATTTCATCAAGTTGGTTTGTCACTCTGGTAAAGGTGAAATAAATATACAAATATATAATAGTGTTCGTAATTCTCTGTAAAGCATTAATGAAAAAATAAATTATTTATGAGAACTAGTATTTTTTTTGTTCCCATTTGTTCATCTTAAGACAAGTACGATGATTTAACAAACCAGGAACTATACAAAGTCGAATGATGTTATTTTGAATTGTTTTTATTAACCCATGCACGTCCGAACAAAAACAGTTAAACGATGAAAAGAGGGAGGAAAAAAAAGAAGAAGTGAGAAGCTAGAAGAGGAGAACTGTAAAGAAAGATCAATTATTAACTACAATTAAGACACAATCAATAAATTCTCATAAAGGACACAGCAAAAAATAAAAAACACTTTACATAGAATCAAATCAGCCCTTGATCATCATCTTCTTCATCATCATCATCAATTGATCATCATGCCTTGTCGGATTGGAAAGGAGAGACAGTTTGTCGCTCAGACTCAGAGACACGAGTCGCATGAAACTTAGCAATAAAGGCAGAGGCTTTGCGGTCGATACCTGGTTCAGCGACCCAATAACGTTTATCTTCGTCACTAGCCATTGCTTTGCGAGTGTAAATGACGTCGTCCCACGAATTGTCCACTTCAACTCTGTGAGATCTTCGTGTTTTGAAGAAGCTGAAAATAGAGAACTTCTTGGTACTGTGTGATCTGCTGTTTCCTCCCATTAAATCTTTGTTCTTTGAATTTTTCTGGTTTTGGCCTTTTGGGATTGAACAAGAACAAGAAGAGACACCAAAAAGGAGAGAAGAGAGGTTTTTTTTTTAGTTGTTGTTTTGATGTGTTGGCGTCTTAAGTGGAGAGGTTGGTTTGTGTATGTATTTATAAGGAATGTGAGTCGGGAACGTATTTACGAGTAAACCAATAAATAATAGTATATCCGCCATCCAAAACTTAATGTCTAATATTAGCACGAAGAAAAGTTGAAATCATAACCTTTATCAAAAAAAAAAAAGTTGAAATCATACTAATCACTACAATTTAATTAATTAGTACTCAACTATTTTCAAAAATACTGTACGTTTATAATTCGGGAATCTTAAGGGAGATCGAACTGCAGGGGATGGAGACACGTGGACTATGGTAACACAATCAGATGGTGGTGGAGATTTCGTAAAACCTCATGTTATGTGTTGGTTCTATCAATCGACCCCAGAACCAAAAGCATTGGTTAGGCATCCAAATTCTTTGTATTGTTTGGTGTTTTGTCTCTCACTTTTTCTTCAACCTCTTTTTTTAGAATTCTTTTCGAACCAAATTTTCTTACGAAATTGTTTTATTATTAGTTTTGGTTTAAATAGAATTTTCTTTAATATTGCCAAATTCAAACGTACTCTTTACTTTCCTCTCCTTCTTATCTCTCCCACCAATCTTAGCAACTCTTGCCTAACTAAGGCCACTTTTCATTATTTTCCAAAGCACTTTTCATGTAATCACTAAATTCTCAAAACCTACTCTCATACTCTATGTAATAGTGGCATACAGTTTTTTAGATTGAGATTTATATACGCTGAAAAATCTCTTTCGAATAATCATCTCCCAAATATTAAGGTTCAATATTGAAATAAAAACTCAACCTCATCTCAAACGAAAAAAAAACTACCCAACAAGACTGTCTTCCCGTCCATCGTGAGGATGAAGTCAATACTCTGTTTTTTTTTTCTCATTTGCTCTGTTTTTGGAGTTACAGTATTTTGATTAACTGTTTATGTACCATGTAAATATTTTCTTTTAATCAAATCAACCATACATTTAATCCAAAAACAAAAAAAAAAAACTGTTTTTGGTTTCACACAATAAATATTATCTAGATGTAATCTTAACTATAGAATAGATAATATATGTGAAGAATGTTAAAATGATACTTATATATAAACAAACAAGGTTTTTAATAAAAAAAAAATAAAAAATAAAAACAACAACAACAAACAAGGTATTTACATCGAGCATCATTCGGTTTATTCACATTTTGATATGATCATGGGGATTACAATTATTTTATTCCATAAATATAATAAATTATAAACTATTGTCGATATTGGATGGATAAATCGTTCTATGTAAAATGTGTCCGAATTTTGAAATGACCAACCGTAAATAAGAATTGAAATACGTTTATCGCTTCATATATATGATTTGAATGACTCTTATTTGCTGAAATTTCATTGGCTTTTTTTTTTCAACCGTTGACTGTTGTCTATAGAGAACAGACCCGAAAGAGCATATTTCACCATGTTATAGGCTACTGCACACTTTTGGATCTCCGTATCCGAACTAAATTCTCATATATCATATAATTTCTCAAATTATATTCCTATTTCCGCTTGTAAGGATTTGAGAACTTATATATTATTTTATCATTAATTATTCCAAACTCCTATATCAAATTCCAATACGTTATACGCATGATTTTTCTATAGTCTCGTAGTCGTAATATTAAAGTTGGGTTTGTACTTTGTAATTATAATAAAATGAACGTAAGTGGGGGAACCATTAATCGGTTTCACATTCGAAATAGAGAAGGCGATACAGTAATTGCATATGATTACGCCAAACTAAAATAATATATGAATTTTAAATATATAAAAATTCCATAATTTAGTGGGGAATGCAATATTATATAAAATCAAACAAAAAAGTGGACAAGAGAAGAGCATACAGTCAAAAAGACAAGTGTGAAAAAGAATCTGTTGGAGAATAAAAAGACTCGACATTATATGAGTTCTTCTTGCTTCTTTATGGAATATATCCAACAACTACAAGCTATATATAAAACTACTAATCAATATCTAATATGCCTCTCTTTTCATAAAAATATCCTAATCTTCTTTGGTAATCTTTTACCTATAAACTGCTAAGTAATCCACCTCCATCAGAATTCATCTCCTAGTTTGACTAGCAAATTTTTCAGTTTTTCTTCATTAGATATTGTTATAATGGGTGGTGGGTGTATATAAAATACATTATAGACTGGAATCTAGATCTATAAAATATGCAGAAAATCGGATATTTTGTCACATAAAACCTGTACAGTGACTAAAACAATCTAGGATGTAAATCGTTACACAATTTTGGTTCACATAATGAATCTACTACCACTCGAACCGCATAACTTAGACCAGACCTCATTAGTCTCGAATTTTTGCACTAGGAATATAAGATTGGTTATAGGTAAAACTAGTAGCTCTAGAAGACTAACAAAAATATTAGCATTATTTGCAAATTGTAACAATGCGATTGAGCAGTAAAATATATTTAAACTACATGCATGGCTATTAATATCCTATATATTATGAATGCTAAAATTATTGTGTCTCAAATTATAAGTACGTTGTGATGTAGAAAGGGAGAAAATTAGCACACGCTGATTGGCTACTAGTGTTGGTGCACAGGGTAACAAAGTAAATGGATTAAATCAAAACATAAAATTAAGAAACATAAACATGTGAGTTTTTAGTTTCTAGATTCGATTAAAGTATAAAAGTTAACTATGTTTATGTTCGCGAGTAAAAGTTCTCCACTCAACTATTCTTTTTCGTCACGTGAACCAAATTAATTTAACTTATTTATCATAATTATGATATTATCAGAAGACGTACGCAAACGATAGCCAACAGATTAGAAAATCTTCAACTTGTTCTAGAATCATTTGTTTTTTCTCATTGTTTTTTTCATTGGTTTATAGCAGTTTACAATTATAGTTTTTATCTTCTTAGCTGTAATCGATTTACAATGATTATTAGTATTGTTTTTTTTTTCTTGAACGAAACGAATCATAGCATAAATATACACCCAAAAATAACACGAATCCATATTCCAATTACATATCGCTTTCTGGTCTGATTCTGGCGTTTCTTCTTTTTGATGAAATCGTAAACCATTCGTTTAAGCATAGGATGATACACTATTTGGCTTTAAATGGCAAGATGTTTCGAATCAATTAAGAGACCCGACACGCTGTGTTGACGAAAGAGGCAGTCTGCAAACGACATGTACTTTATTTTCTAAGGAAAAGACAACATGATGAGCGTTGATGGTGACTGAGAAGGTCGTGTGACGTTAATGTGTTACGTATAGTCGTATATGATTCAGCAATAATAATTATAAAATACCCATTCCCCCCCCCCCCCTCCCCAAAAATGTTTTCTGAAAACTATATTTCTTTTCTAGTCTTTCGAGTAAAACTTAAGAAGAAATAACATTTACCTTGAATAATAAAAAAAAAACCGTATTGATCTTGTCATGGTAAACTCGGTCTCGTAGTTTTTATAAATTATATAAGACACGTGGAATACAATTTAAGAAAATCTATGCGAATAGCTTAACTTTTAATGGCATGTATGATTTAGTTTAAGCTAAATTCTTAGTGTCACATATAATTAGTTTATGCAAATACTTTATTATCATATTCCAATATTCATGGGATACCTGGATCATATTGTATGAAGACCCATGTATCTTTATAGGTGAAGCCATCCAAACTCATGTACTCCAAAACCTAACGGTGTAGTTACATTGTACGGATTGGGTGCAGCGTGAACAAAGTTGCCAAAGAAGATCTGCTCACTGGTCTGACCTAACAATGGTTTGGAGGCAGCTCTCCCGGACATGATTTACTCGCCATTTACCGTGGTCTGGAGAAGCACTAAGTTAGTGACAACCTAACCTGAATAGTGCATTAAGAAAGACTTCACATCCCGAGTTGAGTATTGCAACACATGCCATGTATAAGCTAAATATTAGATGAACATCTTACAAGCCTTATCCTTTCAAACGGAAGCTTGGTGCCAACATCTACTACACATCCACATGCCAAGATACCCACGGGTTGAAGTGCTAACTGGAGGATCATACGCGCTTGATAACACTAAAAACAAACTGAAGGACTCTACCAACAAGCGACAAATGGTACAAAGTGTCTTACATACGCGTCTTCAACGGGCTGCAAACGCCTCGGAACAATCTGCCAACTGGCCAAGACGACATAAGTGGTAGGTAAAAAAACATGAGTGCATTGTACAGCCCAAGAAACTAATCGAACCACCCAATTACCCGGTATACTAGCCCAAGTCATGTATGCTCTATAAATACCACCCTATCTCGGTACGAGAAAGTATCGGTTTTTCATTCACTAAAAAGTTGACTCTGTTTTCTATATCTTCTCTCGAAGAACTTACTTGTTTTTTCCGACTCGGCATTACTACTTAATTCTGGTCACTCTTGTTGAGGTATTCTCAAGAGCGGTTGTAGCTACACCAGACTAAAATGAATCATCTATGATTTTTTTATTTGTTAGGAATAATATCCTCAACACTTTAGCTACTTCTCGGAGAAGAGCACGATAGTGGGTAGAGGCTACCTCATGAGATTGGGGCTTGCTAGCGATGGAGCCTCATTATTATTGGTGATTCAAAATGAGGTTTTGAGGCAAAGCTACACCAATTGCGGCTAATTTTGGGCGATATCTTCTTCGAAAGTTAGATCATTAGAAGGAGTCGTGGAGAGTGGCAAAGATTGAGCTAGACGATGATATGCGACGTTTCCTCGATGATCGTCTACACGTCGTAGTTATCACGAGATTGGTGCGAGGTTGTTCTTGCTTAGATTATGGCACTCGGTGTCACATGCTTCCATTTCCTGTATCAAATAGATTTTCAATAACCCATTTTGTAAAAAAATTATTATCGTTGTTTTTTTGGTCCGCATGGAATGTGTGATCTTTCTGACCCATCAAATGTAATCTTGTCTGTAAAAGAAGAAAAAAAACAAAAAAACTTATCCTATGTTTAGAATTGTTATGTAATAAATTGAGAATTTATATATGGTTAAATAAATATGATTATTTAGTCAATCTTAAATTTTGACGCGTTATTTATTTTTGTTAATAAATAGTATATTTTTTTTGTGTAGTTAAAATCAGTTTAAATTTTTCGCGCCTTATATAGTTTTGTTAAAAAATAACGTTCTCTATTCAATTTTAAATTTTTGGCACGTAATTAAGTTTTGTTATAACAAAATCTTGTATTGAAAATCTATAAAATACTTAGTTTGTTAATACTTACTTTGAAACAAGAAAACAACTCTAAAACAGCAATTAATCTGAAACTAGTGAGTATCTTTTTATCTTTTTTTTCATTCGATTTGTTTGTCTTCGTCCAATTTTGTAGTTCGTATCATCTATCATCTATCATCAGTGTTTTTCCCAAATTTTTTCCATTACTACTTTTTCACCGATAGATATAGATATGTAAATTTAGAGAACCGATAGAGATATTCAATCTAGAATTCGGTTAGAAATTTAAGATTTCCGATTTGAACTTACAATATTTGGTTTTGGTTCGGTTTGTTAAGAATAGAGTACCCTAATACTTTTTTTATTTATTTAAAAATGTGACCAGAAAAATACAAAACAAGAAAGTAAAAAACCTGAGGGGTCGTGAGGCTATTCTCCCCTGTTCTTTCTCGTGCTACTTCCGAGAATTCGATCATAAAAAACTTCATTATCGAACTAGGGTTTGGTGCTTCTCCGCAATTTTGAGGTAATTCAACCCCTCATTCCTACAATAAAAAAAAACTTTTGGTTCTAGGGTTCTTGCACCCCCAATTCCCAATTTTGAAAATTTGCCCAAATTCTGTGATTCTCTCGGAGCTATTCGACGGCGGCTATCTTCTATTCGAATGTAATGTTACTTCTATAGCTAGTATCGCTGTTTCGATTAGGTGGCAGATTATACCTGTTTTGAGGAACCCAGGTTATGTCAATTTTAGGGTTTACGACGATTAGGTCTTCTGGAATTTGGATTGAACCATAGAAACTGAAAATTTTGCCTCTTATTTCTCGAATTGACTCTTTTAAGGATTAATGTTATTCGCTGCAATTCGATGATGATTGTGGTTTCCATGAGTACCGGATGGATCCACATGTTTGATGATTGAGTTAGAAACTGAAATTTTCAATAATTTGGCTCTGATTGTGCCTTTCACCATTGAGATAACATAGCTTTTCGTCGATTACACTCAGCAAATTCATAGTGATTGTAATAGCTTCAGTAGAGTTTACATTGCTTTGGTTTCATTATGTTTATGTGTTACAGAGTTTAGTTTCTTCTTCATCCTCTGTGATATTGCATCAAGCTCGAAAAAGAAAACTTAAAGAGAGATTTGATAGTTTGGTTGTGTATTGATTTCTATACTTGTACTTGTTGTTGCAGGACATGTCAGAGAAACGAGTAATAGCAATATGCATGTTCGGTGGCGAATTTCAAACAGAGAAAGGTGGATCGTTGTCTTATAAAGGCGGCGATGCACACGCGTTAGACGTAGATGAACAGATGAAATATGCAGACTTTATCTCAGAAATCGGGGAGATGTTCAACTGCGACGTCAGAACGGTTTCTCTAAAATACTTCCTCCCTGATAACAAGAAAACACTCATCTCGATCTCCAACGATAAAGATTTGAAACGGATGATCAAATTTCACGAGAACTCAAACACCGCCGATGTCTATATCATACCCGAAGAAGCTGCTCCCGAGATTTCAAACATTCCAGCAAGCAGGTAAAGGAAAGCTGTTTACAGAAATCATCATTATCATCGCCTTGTCTCTCGGTTTTTGAAAGTTTTATATGTTTGTTTGTTTTCCAGATCAAGCAGAACGACATTATCTGAAGCGACTCCTGCGGTTCCTCTAGACGACATGATAGATGACACAACAGGACAAGAAGATGTTCCTCTTTCGGTCTCAGTTTCAGCGCCTCCTGTTGTCACTATAGAGCAAATCGAGAACCGAGCTGCTGATACACAGATTGTTATTAATCCACCTGATATAATGTCATCGATTCTCGAACCTCCAAATCCGAAAGGAGATATTCTCACAAAGGCGAGAACACAGCAATGGCAAAACACAATCACAGGAGTAGGACAACGGTTTAAAAACGTCGGTGAGTTTCGTGAAGCGTTAAGAAAATACGCCATTGCGAATCAGTTTGGATTCCGTTACAAGAAGAATGATAGCCATCGAGTGACTGTAAAATGTAAAGCTGAAGGTTGTCCTTGGAGGATCCATGCTTCGAGGCTATCGACAACCCAGCTGATCTGTATCAAGAAAATGAATCCGACTCATACTTGTGAAGGTGCGGGTGGGATTAATGGACTTCAGACAAGTAGGAGTTGGGTTGCGAGTATTATCAAGGAGAAGCTGAAAGTGTTTCCTAACTATAAACCGAAAGATATCGTCAGTGACATCAAGGAAGAGTATGGGATTCAGTTGAACTACTTTCAGGCTTGGCGTGGTAAAGAAATCGCGAGAGAACAGCTTCAAGGATCTTACAAGGACGGTTACAAACAGCTTCCGTTGTTCTGCGACAAGATAATGGAAACGAATCCGGGAAGTCTTGCTACTTTCACAACGAAGGAGGATTCGAGTTTTCACCGTGTTTTTGTTTCGTTTCATGCCTCGGTTTATGGTTTTCTCGAAGCATGTCGACCGCTAGTGTTTCTGGACAGTATGCCTCTGAAATCGAAGTATCAGGGGACTTTATTAGCTGCGACTTCTGTAGATGGAGACGACAAAGTGTATCCGCTGGCTTTTGCGGTGGTTGATGCGGAAACTGATGATAATTGGGAATGGTTCTTGCTTCAGCTGAGATCTGCGCTCTCTACGTCTTGTCCGATCACTTTCGTAGCGGATCGACAGAAGAATCTGCGAGAATCGATCCCAAAAGTGTTTGAAAACTCGTTTCACGCGTATTGCTTGCGTTATCTAACAGACGAGCTCATCAGAGACTTGAAAGGACCGTTCTCTCATGAGATCAAGCGGTTAATCGTCGACGACTTCTACTCTGCGGCTTATGCTCCGAGAGCGGATTCGTTTGAGAGACACGTGGAGAACATCAAAGGCCTCTCGCCAGAAGCTTATGATTGGATCGTGCAAAGTAGCCAGCCAGATCACTGGGCTAACGCTTACTTCCCTGGTTCACGGTTTAACCACATGACTTCAAACTCAGGCGAACCGTTTTTCAGCTGGGCTTCCGACGCCAACGATCTACCGATAACTCAAATGGTCGACGTGATCCGCGGCAAAATTATGGAATTGATCCACGAGAGACGGATAAACGCTGCGGAGGCTAACGGAAGATTAACTCCTTCCATGGAGATAAAGCTAGAGAAGGAAAGTGTAAAAGCGCAAACGCTTCACGTAGCATTATCGGCAGATAACAACTCGTTTCAAGTCCGTGGAGAAACATACGAGGTCGTGAACATGGAACGGTGGGACTGTAGCTGCAAAGGATGGCAGTTAACTGGCTTACCGTGCCACCATGCATTTGCGGTTATCACCTGTATCGGTCGTAGTCCGTATGAGTTCTGTTTAAAATATTTCAATGTTGATAGCTACAGGCTGACTTACTCGCTGTCGATAAATCCGGTTCCGTTATTAGAAGCGGAGATGTGTCGAGAGAGTTCTGGCGGGTCGGCTGTGACAGTGACGCCACCGCCAACGAGAAGACCACCAGGGAGACCGCCGAAAAAGAAAACGCCGGCGGAAGAAGTGATGAAGAGGCAGCTGCAATGTAGTAGGTGCAAGGGACTCGGTCACAACAAGTCAACTTGTAAAGACTATCTTCTTGAATGCTAGTTTTTCCTTCTTGTGGATTTGGTTCATTTTGCTTCTTTTTTTTTAACTTAATTACTTTCTTTTTAACTTTCGTAAACTTTTGCTTTTAAGGTGTTCAATCTGTAAGAAATTAGACATTTTCCTTGTAGGATTTTAATCAATAAAAAAAAGTTCTTGATCAAGTTCTTTGCTAAATTGTTTGTCGTGTACCCATTAACTTATGCTGCGTTTCCCGCCTAATACTGTGACGTCATGAGCTGTCTTCCAAAACAGCGTTTAAAATGACGTCAATCCAACGGCTAATACTAGTTCAATCTAACGGAGGTCAAAATAAATTCTTCTGTAGTGACGAAGACTTGGTGATTATTTTTCCTTGCATTAAAGGAGGTGTCTATCACGGGTTATAACTGTTGTGAATCCCACCAATCACGGTGAAGTTTATATCAAATGATATAAATGATTTATCAACCAACCACATCTATTCTTGAACAATAATAATTCACTTGAATCTGAGAGGGAAATGGCCGGAGAAGAACAAAGTCGCAGATGGAGCCTCCAAGGGAAGACCGCACTCGTCACTGGCGGAACCAAAGGCATTGGGTTCGTAATCACTCTTCTTGAAAGACACTAGTGACTAGGACTCTATTTAATTAATGTTTGTTGATTCTTGAAAACTTTTAGGCATGGTATAGTGGAGGAGCTTGCAGGATTTGGTGCAATAATACATACATGTGCACGAGACGAATCTCAGCTCAACGAGTGTTTAAGTGAATGGCAAAAGAAAGGGTTTCAAGTCACTGGTTCAGTCTGTGACGCATCTTCCAGAACCGAAAGAGAGAAGCTGATGCACAACGTGTCTACGTTGTTTCATACCAAGCTCGATATCCTCGTAATTTTTTTTTTTTTATTATGTTTGTACAAAGCAAAGACAGATCGAGAGTAAATGGAGTTTACGTACAAATATTAAATCTTGATTATTTATTTAGATAAACAATGTTGGCGCAATCCGGGAAAAGTCAACGACAGAACATACGGCAGAAGATTTCTCGTTCCACATTTCGACCAACTTGGAATCTGCGTACCATCTGAGCCAGCTTGCTCATCCTATGCTCAAGACTTCAGGATATGGAAACATCGTCTTCATATCTTCTGTTGCTGGGGTAGTCTCAGTTGGCATCAGCTCCATGTATTCTGCAACTAAAGGTATAATATAGTAATTATTGAATATTGCCACTTAAAAAAGAAACACCTCAAAAAGTGTTAAGTGTATAGGGGCAATGAATCAGCTCGCAAGAAATTTAGCATGCGAGTGGGCTTGCGATGGCATAAGGGTTAATTCTGTGGCTTCTGCATTCATTGAAACTCCTCTAGTTGAAGCTGTGAGATCCTCTACTATTCTTCCAACATCTCTCTTTCTTGCTTTTGCTGACCTCTTCTTGATGTGTTTTCTTCACATTATCTCTAGGCGTTTGATGATGAGTTCATGAAGGCGGTGATATTGAGAAAGCCATTGGGGCGCTTAGGGAAGCCGGAGGATGTGGCTTCGCTGGTGGCGTTTCTTTGTATGCATGCAGCTGCTTATATAACCGGTCAGACGATTTGCGTCGATGGTGGTCTCACTGTCAACGGCTTCGCATATCAGCCACATGTTTAAAGTTTCAGTAATAATGAAACGGCTTCATCAAGTTGAGTAATAAATAAAATTTTAATTTTCAGACTTTGTATGCTCAATAAGAATTACTCTTGGAGACTGTGTTTTTCGTTAGCATCTTTGTATCAGTAAACACCAAACTCTCTTTATGAAAAAGAAAAAAGAAAAAAGAATCTTTTTAGGCTTATACGATATTATCATAAACCCCACAATAATAATAATTATACACTCTTTTTCTCTACTCATACAACAAAACAAAATGGATTATAAAAATCATAAGATTTGATATATATAGTAACAATAATAATACATAGAAGTAGATAAAAAAGCGAGAGGATAGATAAGTTTCTCTGCTTGCTCTAGTTTTCGTGTTTCACAAACCGAGCCATGAACATTGTTTCCTCGCATGTTCAGGTACTAACTTAGCCACCATCTCCAGAGGGACACCTTTAAGCTCTGTTTTCACACAAAAACATGAGTTCAAGTCATAAATCTTTGATATTTAACAATTTGACAATAAGGAAGAATGTGGTTTGTGTTGTACCATGAGGTTTAAAGTTGAAGAGCGGTGGAAGGAAACGTCCGTTTGGTAATCGCGCGTTCGGATCTCTTAACTCGTCAAAGAATGGGTGGACTAACGTATCGAGCTAATTGGCAAAGATCACACAATTCAACAACATCAGATAAAAAATGATAATTTCCAGAATTAATGAATGAAGATGAGAAGATAACTTGAAAATTAATATACTCACAGCGCCACAACGGAGATTAGGTGAGTATTGAAGAAGTCTTGAGACTAAATCTACAGCTTCTGGAGGCATTCGCTTGTGGAAAATCTGTATTATGATCGAAAAAACGTTTCAATAATAATGCTAATTAAATAAATACATTAAACAATGGTAAATATGAACATACCTTATGCCATGGATGAGCTTTAATCTGAGGAAATTTGAACTCTGTGTAATTAGGGTTCATGCATTTTATTTCTTCTCTTGTTGGTGTTCCCAAAACCTAACACAGCAATGTCTATGTCAATATACATCGAATCGGTTAACACCGGTTTAGTTATTAGAATGAAATCGGTATAAAGGTAGTTAGTACCTTTATGATCTCTACAAGTTGATCAACACCGCTCTCACCCGGAAACAATGGCTGATAAGAACAAAAGAACAGATTTGATCAACCTCGGAGTTAGGGTTTTTGATGTATTGATTTTGAGATTTGTTTTAAGTTTACCTGTCCGAGAAGAAGCTCGGCGAGAACACATCCAGCAGACCAGACATCAATAGCTGTAGTATACTCTGTAGCTCCAAAAATAAGCTCAGGTGCTCTGTAATACCTCGAGCAAATGTATGAAATGTTTGGCTCTCCTTTAACCTGTTCTCAAGAATCACACACCATTGATCAGTAAATGATTGAATTGAATCTCTCTGTTTTCGAAGAGAAAGAGATTAATCAAACTCACCAATACTTTGGCGCTTCCAAAATCGCATAGCTTCACTTGATGAGTATGTGGATTTACCAACAAGTTTTGAGGCTTTATGTCACGATGACACACGCCGATACAACGATGAATGTACGATAACGACCTAAAAATCTGCCACCAAACCATATATAAGACTCTTTCTCATTAAAAATCTTCGAAAAAGAAGATACTATAAAACTTGGATGTATTGATATATCTATACCTGATAAGTGTAAAGTTTGACGTAAACGAGAGGCATTCGTTGATTAAGCTTGTTGTAGTGTTTGATAACACGGTGCACGGTTTCAGGAACGTATTCAAGAACCAAGTTAAGGTAAAGCTCATCTTTTTCGGTTGTTGAGAAGAAACAATGTTTCAAAGAGACAACATTTGGATGATCAAGTAGCCTCATTGTTTGAAGCTCACGGTTCTTATACCTCCGATCTTGTAATACTTTCTTTATCGCTACCGTTTCTCCTGTTTCTAAACATTTCGCCTGAAAAATGTAATAAAGATCTTATCAGACACATAGTTTCATATCGAAGAAAGAAACAAACAAAAAAAAAAACTCAAAACTCACTTGAAACACAACACCGAATGATCCGTGTCCAACAACTCTCTCTGCCATGTAACTGATTGTCTGCTTTGGTTGGCCATTTAATCCGCCTATTGTAGTTACTATGATATGACCAGTCTCTGTGACATTGCCGTTTACGATTGTAGCTTCCATTTCCTAATGATCATTAACTAAATCAGCGAAAATAACGTAAAAACACAATCTGAAATAGTGTCAACGTCAAAAAAGAAGAAGCATACTTTGTCATCTTGAATCTTCATGTGGTTCATCTCTTCAGGTAATCTATCAACATCAGTAGCGTTTAGGGTTGAATCTCTAACCGCGGAACTAGGCTCGAAACCTACCGTGGTCATTGTTTGTATAAAAAAAATTCTTCCTTTTGTCACACTCTTTCTAGATCTCTCTATCAGATCAAACAACTCAACCCTGCATCAAATAATTGTTATTGGTTAGCACGCAATTACAGTTAATTTCAATGAATTAACAAAACTCAACCACAAGATAATCAGTTTGATTTTATGAAATTTCGGAGAGCTTTCATGTTCAATGATTTTGATTGATTGATTGATTGATTCATATACTTTATCTGGAATCTCTAAACATGCAAAGTTTGAGGAGACGTGGAAAACAACTAAAAGATTATCAAAACGAAATACCAAAAAGATTGCAATTTTCAACTCAAGGCCAATAAAGCAAACAAACTGTAGGGAAAAATAAAAGAATCTACCATAAAATTGATATGGACCCAAATACCTAAAAACTTGGAAATTGGAAAACTTTAAAGACCCATTAATTAGGGAAGATGAACAAACCTAAATTATGAAACGTACCGGGAAACCCAGAAATCTTCAGATCGAAGAAAACGGAGAAATTGGAGGAAAGAATCAAGATATGAGTAGATCCATAGGAAGGAGGAAGAGGATGGTTTGATGATGAATCCTTCTCTTTCTCTCTGTCTCTCTTCCTTTTTCTTTTCGGTCTGATGAATAATAATTTTGTATGGAAGAAAAAATGAAAGGAAGAAGCTCTGTGGCTGGGCTTTTTGATGAGGGGGGTATGCTATAATGCGCTGGTGACAGTCATATCGTGAACTGAAATCCAAAATATTATTATTAAATTAATAATAAATAAATGATAGTCTTGGAGTTAGTAAATAGGAGTTTGAAATTGAAAGTACATTGGGTTTGGTTTTTCCACCTTTTTTGATTTTTGAGTTTTGACCATTCAAACTTTTGGTTTCTTTAACACCTGTATTTATATTAATCCAACCTACTTACAAAAACGTTGATCATTCATCTTCTCTCCAATTTTTAAAAATATATTTTAGGTTGTGATTAGTTGGAGTGACATACTCACAAAATTAACTAGACATAGTCCTGATATATATTTAACTAATTCTTCATAATGTTGCATTATTAATGACACATAATAAAAAAAACTTCATTAATATAGTAATTGTTTCTTTTGGTAGCTCCATTCAGAGAACCATTTTTATCCTAGCTTTTAAAAAAGGAGTCAAACTACGAAAGTCAAAGTTGTTAAAGCTAAAATGGACTAATTTTCTTTTTATAATTTTATTTTTATTTTTATCATAGTATGATTTTTCTAAAATACAGTATGTGTTTTTCTTTTCCTTACATAAATCCAATAATTAGTTCCTGAATGTCATACAATTGTCTGCTATAAAATTATGAGTATCTAGTTCAACAACCAACAGCCATAAATATAATTACAAATTTCCAGCCAACTATATAGTTTAATAATTAGATCTTAAATTAATCGTATGTACCGAATATTAATAATTAAAAGGATGATGGGAAGATTTTGAAAAATTTGGACAAAAAGCTGTGAGGTGGGGACGGTGAGAAAACGACAAAGTAGGAGGAAATTGTATACATACATGATACATGCAGACGAATATCGGAATATTCCAAATTTAATAACAGGTTTAACCGGGGCCACGTGTCAAACGTGTCGGAGAGGCAAGAAAAATAAACAGATAGAAAAAAAGTTTCAAATTTCTCAGCGACCACCTTTAAAGAATGTGAAATCTCTGGACATGTTTGAATTGGGCTTTTTTATACGGCTCAAAAAAAGTATTTTGTGAATAAAGAAGCCATGTCTGCTCCCGGCGGGGCTCGAACCCGCGACCTTCGGCTCATAAGACCAACGCTCTAACCAACTGAGCTACGGGAGCGACTTGTTATATATAGACAATAAATTAAAGAAATTCAGTATTTTGCACCGTTAAAACGGCAAACTGGAGCACCTAGAAAACTAAGCATGAACGTTAAGTTTTAACGGAAGCCGGATTAAAGAAGACTCTAATATATACACCTACACGTTATATATGACTTAGATTTTCCTTAACTACAAGCATCTTGCAAGACCTACTACATTTTTTATACAAACAAAAAAAGAGAAATGAATAAGCTCATCTCTTGGAGACTACAACTAACATCAACATCGACATTGATACAACGATCTTGAATCCCGAATTCTCCCAGAAATTCTGCTTGTCCCAAGAATCGTCACTGCGTTGATTTTTCACGGAGATCATCTCTCTTATCTCTTTAATCTCCATGTCCCTTCTTTCTCCTTTCTGTTTTCCATTCATCAAACACAATAAAAGAAATTTTCACTGCCAACAAAATTGTTAAGCTTTATGAATGTTAAAAATTATGGATTTATTCTTACCCTTAGTAGCTTCCTTGTTTGGCTTCGAGCTTCTTGTAGACAAAACTCTAGTTTCAGTACTTTCTTTTTAAGATCTTGATCCGTTCTTCTCTGTTTCTCTAGCTGTTTTCAAAAAGATTAAAACTTTCATTAAGAATTTGAGACCACTAGACCAGAATCTTGTAAAGACTGAAAATTTTCATTGAGAAGATTTTTACCTGAGATTCGAGTTCTCTAGTCTTATGTTTCCAGTGACCTGACATTAACCTTATCTCGTCTTTAAGTTTCGTAATCTCTTCATCTTTCACCTCAACAAGCTTATTCATCCTCTCAAATTTCATCGGAGAGACATCTTCTATAAGTTGCTGAAGTTCGCAGCTAGTCTTACCAATCCCAGCCTTTGCAATAGCCTCTGTTATCTCACGTTCAATTCTCGTAACTTCCTCTCTAAGCTGCTTTTCTGAGCATTCTCTAAGACTCAAATCTCTCTGTAGATTATCAAGCTGATAACCAAGCTGAGTCATACGGTCTTCGTGTTCTCTGAGAGAACGTGTTTTGTCGTCAAGTTGTTTCTTTAGCAATGAGCATTGAATCTGTGTAGATTGGGCAGAATCAGCACTTGTCTCTGCTGTTTGCTTTGTTGCATCAAGCTGTGATCTCAATTCCTCCAAGTCTTTAATAAACTGTTTCCTCAAAAACAAAAATTATCCTAAATCAGAAAGTATATAACAAAGACTGTATTGATTAAAAGAACATATATTTGATAACTTTATGCTAAGATGGTATTGGAGTTGCATTGTGTGTGAGCCCTGTTTGGTCTCAATTAGCTAAAATTTAATAACTTTCAACAAAAATACCAAGTGCCCATTTCAGATTTACTCTATCTATATCCTCTAGTTCAATTGAATTCTAACAAGAAGTTATATCATCTTCTTGATTTACTTAGGATTCTATAACCACTCCAATAATTTTAAACTGATCATAATACAACAAAGGCAGTCAAATTGAAAGTTTGTAACTTTTCAGTAACATGATAATAGTCTTGAACATTGGATCATAACAATGAAGAGAACAAAATTTGGGTTTTAAAGAATAAACCTTTTCAGCAGCAAATGCAGAAGCTTCAAGCTGAGAATTTCTTTCTTCTAATCTTTTCTGCAATTTACACACCTCCATTTCCATATTCTTTCCCCTTTTCTCTGCTTCCTGAACTCAACAAAAAAAAGGGCAAATTTTTCTTTAAATAAGATTTGACCCCACCATTATAAGAAACAGCAAC
Source organism: Euclidium syriacum (assembly GCA_900116095.1). NCBI lineage: Eukaryota > Viridiplantae > Streptophyta > Magnoliopsida > Brassicales > Brassicaceae > Euclidium > Euclidium syriacum. The sequence continues at coordinate 17,014,562 of FPAK01000003.1, forward strand.
AAAAGGAAGAATCAATCAGGAGAATAAATGATTCAATTTCGAAAAAAAAAGACTTACTTTTCGAGTTAGGGTTTCTTTAAGAAAGGATTGTTCTTGAGAAACCAAACGGCCTCTCACTTGCTTTAGCTCCGACGCCAGAGACACCACGTTTCGCCGGAAACTCTCTTTCTTCTCATCTAAATCTCTCAGAAGTGGATCTACCCTCGTTTTGTCGGGACAAGACATCTGAGATTCAATTAATTTATGAGCTCTTTGCATGCACTGAATCGCAAATCTCCAAATTCTGAAGGTGAATAAGAAAAAACCAAAAATAAAATAAAATTAGTTTTTTTGCTTGCATGTGAACATGGCAGTTGACCATTAAATGAAAAGAGTCTTTTACAATTCAAAACTATAATAATAACAAAGATTGTGGCTTTACATGAGCTGTGACTTGAGTTTTCAAAATCTTCTGAGAAAATCAGATCTCTCTAATATTTTTCTTCATGAATCTAATAATTACTCCAAAAAAATTATGTATCAACAAGAACAAATGAGAGAAAGAGAAAGAAATGAATAGTCAATGAAATCAGAGATGCTTGTGGAGAGAGAGAGAGAGGAAAGAGACTTTCAACTTCAAAAATCAATTTCAAAAATATTTAAACTTTCCCTCCAAAATCCTCGGAGAATACAAACCTCTCTAGTCCGTACAGATTAATATAATCAAAAGTTATCGATTACAACTACACGATGATTATCCTTACATCTGAATTTTATCACAGTAGTACTATTTGCATGAAATGTTTTCTTTTTCTTCGTGTTTAAACTTTAGAATACCACAGAGCGTTACAAACAAGGGACACTAGAATAAACCAAAAGTGAAATACTGTATTGGTTTATTATTATTATTGAAGTTGGCAGAGCTAAGCTTGTGATTAAGGAACATGTGGATGTGGATGTGGAAAGAGACAAGAGAGAAGGTGGAAGAGGAAAACTCAATTTTAGCATCGGACTCTCATGTGGCCTCTTACAAGTGGTCTATTCACGTTCAGTTTTTGGTTTGGAGTAGATAAAGACAAAACCGAAGCTGTTATTTCAAGTCTTTTGACAAAAAACGCCTTAATAGTAGATGTTGTTTATCCGTTGGATTTCTGGCACGTGTCCGTTGCATCAAAATTTGCTTTTCATGTTCATCATGTGATCTCAATACCATAATATACAATGCGTTTGTTAAGATCTGTTGCGCCAAGAACTCAACCATTACAGGGACATGGGATCTAGACTATCACATTTCTGGAATATGATTATTTGTTGAGTGAGGCTAATTCTTGTTTATTTTTATTGAGTCCGATCGGTGAATAAAAGTGGAATGGATATATTAGCGGTTAGCGGAAGTGGTGAGCGGTTGGGGAATAGTGCAAAACTGTGGAAAAAAACTGTTGGTAAAAGCGGTGAAAAAAAGCTGAGAGAAACATTTTTACTGTATATTTTGGAAACATTTTTGTGATTGATGCACATAATTTTTTTTTTCTTTCAACCGTTTTAATTTAGTGCACCAATCAAAGTTATTATTATTTGTTATAAGACATTTCGATTTAAACACTTAGTGCAAATACATTGTCTCAAAACACGTTATGCAACGTTGAGTCGTTACATCTTTCATTTATCAACCAATTATTTCTCTTCTGAGGCGTAAATTTGGTTTTGGAGGGTTACATCTTTCGCAAACACATTGTTGGAAGATACATTGTGTTATCTCACAACCTGGACAACTAGCACGACAAGTATCATCGTTGTTGCAAGATCCTCCACGTTGTATCGTTACACCTTTCACGTCTCCCCTAACTTTTGGATCGCCTTCCAATGCTTTAGCTACCCACAAACCTTTACGTGAAATATAAGAGCTTTTTAATTAATTATTACCATTTAGTATTCAAAGTGGTTCAATCAATTCGAGTATGATTAAAAACAAGATCGGGCATCAATTACTATTACGTAAAAATTATAAGAATATATGAAAATGTGACTAATTAAAAGTTGCTCAAATGAAAGAGACATCAAAAAGCCAAGTAGAAGTACTTTCTTCAACGCCATGTTCTCTGTTTCGATAATACTGGTTTTTGTTTTCAGTCATTCAGTCCAACCATCTATATATATACCAATCCTAGTCAACATATTTTAATTTATTACTTTCTCTGTTTTATAATATTTTATAGATTTTATCTTAAACTATCATGCAACTATTTATATTTTGAATTAGACTTAAATTTTATACACATAAGTTATTAACTAAGTTGTGAGACATTAAAGTAACCGTAATTTTCCATCGTCAAAAATGACAGAAAGATATTCAAAATTGTACTTTAAACCATAACTATAAGTTTTTTTGTCAACTACTTAAAACCTATGAATTAAGTTTGACTAAATCAATTTCACAACCCGACCCGGACAATCATTGGTGCATTTACATTTGTTTTCTTGCACCAAATTTCATTCAAGACTATCCTCCACTGCCAAAGAGACTATCTGCCTACCACCGATAAGCATTCACGAAGAGATATTGTTCTTATGGCTAGTTTGGACAATATGGGGAAGTGTCATACCAAAATATTCAAAAACATAGCAATAAGCGAAGCGGATACCTACTCACCAGTGATAATAGAGGCGAGAGAATGGAGCAAGGCGCAAGAGAAGTAAAATAGGAAGAGAAGAATCAAACAACGAGATACGAGAGAATGGATCAGAGCATAGATGAAAAAGAGGTTTTCTTCGACGCGGCGTGGAAAAAAGAATAAAAAAACGCAGGTCCCAGTTGGGTTATAAAAGGGAAAGAAAGGAAGGATCATGAAGAAAGAGGCTAGGCGGGTGACATAAGTGAGATCACCGCTGATGGCTGAAGCGCATTCACTATTGGAAGCGCTAAAGCAAACTCGGGCTGACTCGAAGCATGATGAGGATGGTCTCTGACTTCTCAATCTAATACGGGCTATCACCAAGGAAGCTTATCCAAAAGAGCTTTATGGAGTGCTAAATGACATTAAGAATCTGTTAAGGAGTTTTGAGAGTATCATATTTTAATACACACCAAGAGAAGGAAAGGTAATAGCGGATCGATTAGCGAATGATGCTCTAAACAATGTGTATCACGAGATTGTTGCGAGACCACGAAGCTTTTAGCTATTGTCAATGAAGTATTTCACATACAAAAAAAAAAAAAAAAAAATCCACTATACTCCGCGAACCAAAGTTATACAAGTTTTCCTATTAAATTTTCGTGTGTTTTTTCTTTTCTTTTGAAAAGCAAGGATGTTTATGAATTCAGGATGCCGAACAAAGTCTAATAGCTTATTTGCAGTTCTAAACAAATGAAAATTTTGACTGTATCAAAGGAGAAATATGCAAAAACTTTAATTATTTTCTTAGGTTTTCCTCAGTTACAAGGGTTTAAGTCTTTAAGAAATAATGCCCTTTATAAGAGATATATATTTCCAATTGTTGATCTTTGCAAATGTGACCCTAGACTAAGCAAAAATACTTAGAAAAAATGTTTATTATTATTATTATCATCTTGTCATCACAAAATTGGATAAGATTTGAAAATAAGTTTACATATGAGAGTTAACACGTAAAATTGGTTGTGGAGGGTTACATTGAGAACAAACACATTGGTTGAAAATACACTGTGTGATAGCACACCCCGGACAATGATTATGACAAGTATTGTCGTTGTTGCAAGACCCTCCACGATTTATCGTTGCATCTCTCATTTCTCCACTGTATCTTGCTTCTCCCTCTAATACACCTATATACACATAACGGAGTTTGAATAGTTACGAATATATGAATCACTAAGGTTTCCTAAGGCGAAGAGTATTTTTTGTTTAAAGAATATTTCAAAATGTAACAATTGGCAAGAGTATTTTTTGTTTAAAGAATCTCTATGAATTTTGAAAATCTAGAGTAACAAGTAACAACTAACTAAGAACTATAATTGACAAATTGGAAACGATAAGCAATATTCGAAGAAAAAAAAATTGCGAAAAAAATCGCTGGAGTGAATTTTGAAATTTAGAGTTGGAAGATGGACTAACATGAAAGGGACAACAGGAAGGCCAGAAGCACAACTTTCCTGAACACCATTTGTTCCATTTCTTATAGTATTGATCCTCATTAAGCAAACACATTCTTCAACTATTTATATACAATTGTACGTACGTATACGATAACCGCTGATTTCTTACCAAGAATATGCAGTTACTTATTGATATTGCAACGGCATGTTTAAGGCAGAAGATTCTTTCAGATTTTGACATGAAATTCCATATATAGTTTTGACTTTCAAAAGAATGACATGCAATTTCAAAATCAATATAGATATTCAACTTTTGAAAGTCAAAACTATATATGGAAGTTTCATGCGATACAACCCAACAATCTTTTAGACTTTCAAAAATCTCGGATTTACAAGTTTGAAAGTAATGTTTTTATATGTAAACTTCCCAAAATCAATATAGGTAACGGTTTTATTTGAGATATTCAAAGTTAGTCTATAGGCCCAAATAAGGCCCAATATTGTGAAAATCGGGTCATGTCAAAATTAAACGAAAATGTTTGCCAATTTAATCTCTTTTTCCTCCGATATTTTGAGGATCTTTGTGGGTTTCTTTAACGGCGTTCGATCTATGAGTCACTGATCGACGACCGACGATCGATGTTCTCGCTTCTCGGATCGAAACCGATAGTTCTGAGATTTACCTTCGAATCCTAGGCCCTTTTTATTTTTCTGGGATCGAAAAAGATTGTTTGGTTGAATCGCATTGTCATGTTTTCTTTGATACTCCAAGAAGGTCTACCATCGAGTTACAGAAGAAATGGCGTGTTTTACAGTCTCAGAGAAAAGAGTTTTACAGTCTCTTATCTCGTAGATTCACTGGGTTTGTCTACAAAACTCGCATAATCGATATTGAAGAAAGTTAGTTTGGCGGAGAAAGGAAATCCGAATTCTGTTTAGAATCTCTTGAGAAGTTATTCAGGATTGCTTGTATCGAAATCGCTTGGTCCAAAGCTTAAGTTTCTGCAGTCTAGAGGAGCTTCAACCTCTGAGTCCACTGAGATTGTTTCAACAGTTCCGAAAATCTTCAAAAGTTAAGTCATTCTTTGCCAAAGGGTAGTCAGCAACAGAAGAATAAAATCAGAAATGTGTTGGCTTTGAGAGAATTGAGTGTGATAAATGGAAAAAGTTAGTTATAAATCATTTCATAAATTTTCTTTGCAAGTTTCATTTCATAAAGTTTTACATGCTTTATCTGTCTGCCTATCGGTTACCTAAAGTAAGAGGAATCAGTAAACGAAATCGGATGATTAATGGATAGTATGACCATCTTCTATGCTTTTTATTGCTTCACCAATTATTGGCTGACATGTACAGTTATATTTTTCAAGCATGCCATGGTTTTTTCTAAATATACATAATGGAAGTGGAACTAACCAAACATATGCATTATGCAAATCAACGTTACATGGTTAAGATGTTTTAACCACATTTTCAAGGTCATGCAAGGATTTTTTCTCCTTACTGGTACGTGTGTGTGTTGTGTATTTTGCCACCTAGAGGCAGTTGTGAGGATGAAAAGCTCCTTGAAAAGATGTAGAGTTTTTCTTTTTACACAAATGGATTTGTATAAATAAACAAATATTATGTTATTATTAAAAATATGATAATTTACAATAATATCATAAAAAATTACGTCAAAAACTATTTTACCATAAAATTTTTCGGGAAGGAAAAACACTATTCGGGAAGGGTTTTCCCGAGTTCTAAAAATACCACAAATATTTTTTATTAATGATAATTTTGGAATTGCAAAACTCTACTTATAATTATTATTCAATATAACTTTTTCATGTTATTTAAGTTTTTTTTCTCTTGAATATATTAAAACAATATGTACATAGATAATAAATAGACTTATATATTACAACATTTTGCTATGTATTACAATGTACAAAAGAAATTAGGCTGGTGATTTAGCTCTTACTTCATAAAAAATGAGACCTTTTTAAAGTAGAAATTTATTTTTAATTTTTACTTTTTTGAGCCATTTTTTTTTTTGTGGTTTTTCGTAATTCCATAATAGTGCAAATGCTAATGGATCATGAAATCTTCTTTTCAAATATATCCCATCAATTCTAGCGGTCTATACGCGCAATTGACCACATCGAAGAATAAGTGTTGCTCCCGATTTATATACTTCAACGTCATAAGAAAACTCCATGTTATGTCCTTGCCTAAAAATACAATTCCATTTTGTTTGGTTGGGTATCTCTTCATGAAATTTAATAATAAGTGGAGTAGAATTAAAGAATACGTATTTTTCTTCCATATTGTCGTCTAAAGAATGGCACTTTAATTTCAGAATTCTATCATTATTGAGATCATTATGAATTACTACATGATTTTCTTTGCATGCTTTATTTGGTTGAAAATATGTAGCAACAACTAACATAAAAAATATGAGGTGGTTCATTTTGAATTTAAGAATGTTTTTGGAGTAGTAATAGTTTCAACGTGTAGTATTTATAGTTCTTTTGTGTAAAAGCATTTTTATCTTTAAATACTAAATAGTCTTTTTATAGCTTTAGTTAAATTTAAACACCAATTATGAACCATTAAGACTTTCTGATCAAGGATAGTTTGTCGGAGTCGGAAAATATGCTAGGCCAACATAATCAAACCCATCGAACCCAGAGTTTTTATTACGTTATTGATCTTAATATTACGTTGACAAAACTTGGATAAAATAATGCAGAGAATAATATTCTTTAATATATACATACTATTTTTTGTTACGTTGACCCTAGTCAGACTTGTGGACAGTACGGTGGCCCAAAGAGTTGGCATATTAAATAATCAGACTTGCTACTTTTGGTTAAACTTATAGAGATAGAGCAAAGACGGACATTAAACCCTATTTATCAAAATAGAAAAAAATAATAAACCCTAGATCGTGAGCTTACTCTGCTCGTGTAGCTGTGTTTATGGTGGCGCCAGAGATTCCTCTGGATCTCCAGATCGAGATCCTGAGTAGGTTACCTGCTAAGTCGCTTATGAGGTTCAAGTGCGTCTCAAAGCTGTGGTCTTGTCTTATCCGTTCCCGATATTTTAGCAAGCTTCATCTTACAGTCGCATCCCGGCGGCCGCGACAACATCGTCTATATATGAGTTTGGTTGAGCACCGCAGCTGTGATTCAATGGAGGTCTGCGAGAAGCCGGGAAAGTCTCTACTGCTATCATTATCATCGTCTGAGTCTGGTAATACTAATAGTGTTGAGTCTTTAGACCCAGATTTGACCATGGAAGGCATTGGAGGACACAGCATGGAAGTTTTTCGCGGCCTGATCTTATACACTGTTTGCAGAAAGGCGTGTATCTACAATCCGGCCACCAGACAAAGCTTAACCTTGCCCGCTGTCAAATCCAACCTATTTTCTGAAGAAGAATGTCCTGATGAGAAGCATGTCGCCTACCTTCTCGGACATGATCCGGTTCTTGATCAATACAAAGTAGTCTGCATTGTTGTGACATTCCCGGAAGACTATTCCGATGCCATGATCTCGGAGTATTGGGTCTTTGTACTGGAAGCTGGAGGTTCCTGGAAAAGAAAGGAGTGCGATCAACCTCCTCACCTCCCTACAAGACCAGGACTGTGTATCAGTGGAGTTGTATATTATTTGGCTTACACTTCTATGTCTCCTTACGTCCTATACTGTTTCGACGTCAGGTCTGAAGATTTCAATACGATCCAAGGACCTCATTCAAAGTTGGGAGACTCTGTAGAGACTGTGGGGTATATAGTATTGGAACTTAATTTTGTAATAAAGCAATTTAGCTTTATAAAATCAAGTGTAAATGTGAATGAGAAATACAATGGGCTATGGTCTCATTAAAGTCATAATATGGAGACATATTATAAGTTTGGACTTTATAGCTTTTGAATATGGTATTGATTTAGTAAATAAATATTCTTCTTTCATTAAAACTTGTAACATTAAAAATCATTAATTGTGAGAGTCAATTCTCATAATTTTTGTCATTAAGTTGATTGTCTAATGTTACAAGTTTTGTGGCTATATAAGAAAATTATGTCTTCTTATTTTAATGGGGTTAAAAGAGATATTCAATTAAAACACACAAAAGTTCCAGCAAGTCTCTTTCATGAGATTGAGTTTTTTGAGAGTATCGTAGAATCTTTCGTTCGTTGGTATTGTTTTTCGAGTGATAGCGAGATCAATACGTTGTCGGTTTTATCTTGGGATTCGAGTATCACACAATCCGTCTCACTGCGAATGATATTTTGGGTTAAGGATAGAGATCATATCTCGATTCCGACTAGTATCCTTAACGATCTTGTTTTTATTTGCAATTCATTCATTGTTTTCTCAGTTCTCATTTCTAGGTCCTACATATATACATATAGAGTATGGTGGAAAGCCAACAATAATTGATTATACACATCTTCGACAAAATGGTTTGGTGGACTTATGGGTACTCGATGGTGGAAAATGGTCAAAGAAATCTCAGGTTTTGCAGCCTTGTCAGATGCATTTAGTCAATGACATGAATATAAAACTACTCCTCGTGGAATGTACAAGTCAAAACGGCGAGATTGTCTTTGTACCCAGACTGATATATGCCCCTCTTTACTTTCTGTATTATGATATTCACAAGAATGATCTGCGAAAGGTTTATCTAAGTGGAGAATGGACCCACAAGACTTTTGGCCAGAATTACGTTTATGTCAAGCATATGGATAAGAGTGAAAGCATTTTGCACTTGGAAATTTGAATGCTATTATCTTATTGTTTTTGACTTTACTAATACAATGGTGGACTATTTATTTTGAATTGTTTTTACTTATGTTACAATATACCTCTTCTTTGAATTTTATCCAACTTTTGTTAGTAGTAGATTATCACCAAAGATTAATTTGTCGATAATTGATATGGATGGATTTTTGTAAACTGTATATGATTTATGAGTTAGACCCAAACATTGTTATATAACATGTGTACTGGATATCAAATCGCAGAACAAGGTCACCAGGTGTGTCCATATAATCCGTTCTGAGGTATATCTTTTTGACGAGCTTATAAATGGAAAAGTATATATGCAAGTTTCTTTACAACTGACTAGCCAAATTTATATTATATTTCTTTTAAAACTTGTCTAGAAATAGATGGAGAGTTGAGAGGAATTTGAAGTTTGGTGTAAATAATAGAAACCATTATGGGGTCAAGTGATTATTAGCTCTGCAATAAAATCGGCTTGGGAATGGACATTAACCTCAACAACATTGATGATGAAGAATGAATGATAAATGGAGTAGTATTACATGTTAACTTTTTGTACGCTTGAGTTGTCGTCTTCGGAACAACAAATGCAATTCGAGTATTCTAACCGAGTTAGTTATGAATCATTTCATAACATGCCATGGTTTATTCTTAATATACATAATGGAACTAACCAAACATATGCATTATGCAAATCAACATGGCATGGTTAAGATGTTTCAACCACATTTTCAAGGTTATGCAAGGATATTTTCTCCTTATTGGTACGTGTGGGTATGTGTACAATAATAGATAGTGTCGGATACAAGCTAAATATATACTTTTTAAAAATAAAATCGAGTCAGAAGCATAGATAAAGTCAAAATAAGCAGATGCAAGCAAAAGAGGAGGAATTTACGATAAATGAAGTTTGGTGTTGTATTAATAGAAACCATTATTATTATGCGGAAACCAGATTAAAGGTAAACTAATTCCAATAATCCACAAACATTCTCTTCCTAATACAGATTTTCCCAATTCAGGATTCACCAAAATTTTGCAGATAAATAAACAACACAAAAAAAGAAAGCTTTTTAATCTCTCTTTTCTTTTGTAATCTTAAGTATGATGAATGCAATTACTTTTCTTGGAAACTCAACAATGAGACCTTCAAAATCCATTCTACGTACGTTTACAAGACTATCTCAATCTACAGACACTACGTTTCGATCTCGATTTTCGAATTGCAGAAACCAAAACATCAATCCATATTCAAACAGAATCATCAAACCTGTACCATTTTGTACCAACAGGCAAAGCTCTGTTACAACTCGAGTTGCTTCCACAACCTTGGATCAAATAATCACCAAGAACGGTGTAAATGTGAAACCTCTAGCCTGTGAGACGTTAAACGGAGATGATTCCGAAGTTATTATTAATAGAAACAAAATCGAGGAAGAAGCATGGAGATTGCTGAAAGAATCGGTAGTGAAATACTGCGATTCGCCTGTAGGAACAATGGCTGCTAATGATCCAACCGATACAACGCCATTAAACTACGATCAAGTCTTTATCAGAGATTTCATACCTTCTGCTTTGGCTTTCTTGTTGAAAGGCGAAAGCGAAATCGTTCGTAACTTCCTTCTTCACACATTGCAGTTACAGGTATATGACTATGAACGAATGAATGAATTCTCGTTTCCTCTGTTTATATACTGAATTAAAAACAGAGACATGATCTTTAATGCTCTGTTTTTACAGAGTTGGGAGAAAACAGTTGATTGTTATAGTCCAGGACAAGGATTAATGCCTGCTAGTTTCAAAGTTAGAACTTTACCACGTGAAGAGAACAAATACGAAGAGGTTCTTGATCCAGATTTCGGAGAATCAGCTATAGGTCGTGTCGCTCCCGTTGATTCAGGTCTATGGTGGATAATATTACTGAGAGCCTACGGAAAGATCACAGGAGATTACTCGTTGCAAGAGAGAATAGATGTACAAACAGGAATAAAGATGATAGCAAACCTCTGTTTATCTGATGGATTCGATATGTTTCCGACATTGTTAGTCACCGATGGTTCTTGTATGATAGATCGACGTATGGGTATCCATGGACATCCACTCGAGATACAAGCTTTGTTCTATTCCGCTTTACGTTCTTCACGTGAGATGATAACTGTAAACGAAACCTCCAAGAATCTAGTGAGAACCATTAGCAATAGACTCAGTGCTTTATCGTTTCACATAAGAGAAAACTATTGGGTTAACAAAAGCAAGATCAATGAGATTTACCGTTATAAAACAGAGGAATATTCGATGGATGCAACGAATAAGTTTAATATCTATCCGGAACAAGTTTCTCCTTGGTTAATGGATTGGATTCCTGAGAATCCTGGTTATGGTTTCCTTGTGGGGAATCTCCAGCCTGGTCATATGGACTTTAGGTTCTTTACTTTTGGTAACCTATGGTCGATTGTTTCTTCTTTAGGTACACCGAAACAGAATCAAGCTATATTGAATTTGATTGAAGAGAAATGGGATGATATTATTGGACAAATGCCGCTTAAGATATGTTTCCCTGCTTTGGAATCTTCAGAATGGCATATAATCACAGGAAGTGATCCTAAAAACACGCCTTGGTCTTACCACAATGGAGGATCATGGCCAACACTTCTCTGGCAAGTAAGTAAACATTGGATTCTTAACATATGTTTCTACACATTATTAACGTATGTATTTGTTTCTTAGTTTACATTGGCATGCATAAAGATGGGAAGACCAGAGTTAGCAGAGAAAGCAGTTACTTTGGCGGAGAAGAGGCTTCAAGCTGATCGGTGGCCTGAGTACTACGATACAAGAGACGGGAAGTTCATTGGGAAAAAGTCTAGGCTTTACCAGACATGGACGATTGCTGGTTTCTTGACTTCAAAGCAGCTGTTGCAGAATCCTGAAATGGCGTCTTGTTTGTTTTGGGAAGAAGATCTTGAGCTTCTTGAGAGTTGTGTCTGCGTTCTCACCAAATCAGGAAGGACTAAATGTTCTCGAGCTGCAGCGAAGTCTCAGATTCTTGTTTAAACATGGTGATTTTGTCTATAAAACAGGCTTAGTATTAAAAAAAAGAGTTTCTGTTGCAACAAATCTTATACAAGTAACCAAATGAATAGTAGAGATCTCATCTATGTGTATATATTTTTTGAAGAAATCTGTGGTTTTTTAGTATAATTTCTTTTGTTACAAAAGTCTCAGTTTATCTTCTCTTTTACGCTTTGATAATTTTCAACCACGAATTCATAGTAGTGTTTCCATACCTAATGAAAATCCAACGAGAAGTAACCAAAAGAAAGCTAAGCAACACGACCTTGTTTGTTATAAATCCATTTACTTTCATGCAACCAGATTCCATCACTTTTCTCTTTCACTCATGAACCCTCACACGCATTTCGTCGAACACTTTACAAGCAGATTCCTTTTCCTACCAAACATTTTTAGATTTTGAAATTTGACACAGTAATACTCTTCACGGAAGTCTGATTCATATGCGTAGAACTGCATCCTCTACTTGAATAGACAACTGAATTACATTCCACAAAACTGAATCCCACACAAGACTTTCGTCGAACACTTTGCGAGCATCGTGAAAAATCACTTATTTTGTCAACTATAAAACAATTTCACCTGAGGCAATAGAATATTCAGACCAAGATCGTGGGTTAACGGGCCGGGCCCATTCATTCATAAATCAATTATTTCAGCTTCGGCTTTTTACAAAGTTACTTATTAAGAAAAGATTAAAAATTAGCATTTCCGATTATCGAAAGAGGCAAAAGATTAAAGAAGATAATTTCTTCGAACTTCGTGAAACTTAGTCGTTAGGAGAAGAATCTAATCTTAACCTATGATGAGACAAAACAAATTCACAAAATATTATTCTTTATCCTTTTAAAAAGGTAAAAGAAAATAGAATGACAAGAAAGCATTTCCATAAAATTAAAAATTTAAGCATTGCCGACGTCTTTCTCTTGATAGGTCGGTGCCATGTCAGACACGTTCATGCTTAGAATCTGGTGCTTCCTGTCTCCTCTCGCCACGTGTCCTTATTTGGTTTAAATTAACTGAACCAGACAAACTAAACCGGGTCCAGTACCGAACCCACTTCTTAGATCCAATGAAAAGGGTGTGAACCAACCACTGTAGCAAACCGTACAATCCTCTAAGATATTTTCTATAAATTTAGGCTCGTCCTTTCACATTTATTGTCTTGTTTCGTGCAGAGAAAATTAAAGAGCCTCAAGTATATCTCTCTCTTCTCGTTTCAATTTCTGAAAATTTAACTTGCAAAAAAGAAAATGAGCAACAACAAATCTTGGACATTCCTCACCGGTCTTCATTCAGCCGCTGGGTAATTTATTTTTTCTTTGTGTATTTCTACAGTAACAATTATTTCTAGTCTTTCGAATTATCTAACGAAAAATTCTGTTAATCGGTTTGTTGCAGGCCCGTCGTGATGTTGCTGTATCCATTGTAAGTTTTTTGATTGATGAAATACGAATTTAATACTTTTTATTTTAGAAAATAAACAAAAAAATAAATGGTTTACAGGTACGCATCGGTGCAAGCAATGGAGAGCACAACGAAAGTAGACGATGAACAGTGGCTTGCGTATTGGATAATATATTCGTTTTTGACACTCACGGAAATGATTCTGCAATCGGTTCTTGAGTGGATTCCGATTTGGTACACCGTGAAACTTGTGTTCGTGGCTTGGTTGGTTTTGCCACAGTTCAAAGGTGCTGCTTTCGTCTACAATCGTTTGGTTAGAGAACAATTAAAGAAAAAGGAAAAGCCAAAGTTCCTCAGCTCCATTTTCCCCCACCGGGTAAATTCATTTTTCCTTAACGTAAATTTAAAATCGGTCAAAGAATTAAAAATGAGTAATTAATTTTGCCTAGTTTTATAACGTACCGAGAGCATTGAGCATAATAATTTAATTATAGGATGTTTTTTAAATTAATTGATTTTCCTTTTGATTTAAAAATGAATATAGGAGGGACACGAAGCTCATCACCACTGAATCAAAAAGAAGAAGAAGCTTGCTTGACCTAGTAGTGTAATGGGTGGTGGTCCCATCTTGTCTAATCCTACTTTTGCTTTTGCTTTATTTTAATTTACGAAGAATGTGACTATGCGAGGTTTGGTAATGATGTAAGACGTTTGGATTACAAGTGCCTTGTTCTTGTATCGTTCACCTTAGCTTCTTCCACGTGGATTTTATGACGATTATTAATAACCTACCCCATGTTAAATAAATTCCAGCATGTTAATGTTATTAATGTGGGATTATTAATTTTCCTAGGCATTTACCAAATATAAAATTGTTTGGGTTGGACACAAATAACTCACCGAGAGAGAGAGAGGGGAATTAAATTTAGGTGATGGAGCCATATATAGTGGATATGATAAATAAATCTATTTTCTCAAAATAATCTTTTATCTTTTGAAATTGACACTCAAATCGTAAGATCTGTGATTGTGATATTCATCATGATGGGATTAGAGCATAAGTCACATCTTTATTCTTCCTACAAGACCAAGTTTTGTGCTCACCTCCGTGATCTTAAGGGCCAGCTTTCATTTACTCTTTTGGGCCCAATAAAGTCGATTAGTTTTATTTTCTCGACTTAACTAAAACAAAACACTTGCGAAAATTGGGAAGACGAAGGAAGTATGTCCACGTCATCGATTCACCGATCATTGGTGACGAGAGATTAACCATTGGATCAAAATAATCGACGGTTCTTATGAAAAAGCACACGGATCGTCTCTATGTATATATAAGACATTCACAGGTCTATTTTTAGATATCATAATCCGCTTCCATTTCAATCATCTGCAGGTATATTCTTCCTCCTTTGACCTTCAAAATCTCCTCGTTCTGAATTTCTTCAGTCTTATTGCTTTTCTGAATTGATTGCGAAATTCTTCTCAATTTCAATAATGTTTACGCAAATTTGTAGAAATTTTGGAGAAGTGTGGAGTTTTTGATGTTCGATTGTCATTTCAATTACACACAGATTTGGGAAAAATCTAGGGTTTCCGGTACTCGATTTCTGATGAACATTGATTTTCTTCTTCAGATATTTGCAATCTAGTTAAAGAGTGAGAGAATATGTCAGGAAGAGGAAAGGGAGGAAAGGGATTGGGAAAAGGAGGAGCAAAGAGGCACAGGAAAGTTCTGAGGGATAACATTCAAGGTATCACCAAGCCTGCGATTCGTCGTCTTGCTCGTAGAGGAGGTGTGAAGCGTATAAGCGGTTTAATATACGAAGAGACAAGAGGAGTTCTCAAGATCTTTCTCGAGAATGTCATCCGCGATGCTGTTACCTACACAGAGCATGCTAGGAGGAAGACGGTGACAGCCATGGATGTTGTTTACGCCTTGAAGAGGCAAGGACGTACTCTCTACGGGTTTGGTGGTTAATGGAATCTGGGGATATCAGTGTTTCGTTTTGTGCTCTGTATTGTATCTGTTAACCAATGTAGTTGAAAATCTTATGATCTTAATCGAAAAGTTTACAACGATTCCTTTCGTTTTATACCTATCATCTTGTCAAGAGCATCCTCAATCTCAGTTTGTACCAATAACTAAACCACGCATTAAGCTTTTTCAACGAAAATCCAATTTTGATTAGACAGAACTTTCGTCGAACACTTGGCGAGCGCCAAGTACAATACGATTGAATATTCAGACCCAAGATTGTAAGCTAATGGGCTAGGCCCAATCATAAATGATACTCATTGATTTCTTTCCCACCAGAAACGACGCCGTATTAAACAGCCTTCATAGGAGAAACCCAGAACGGCCAAATCCAGGTTTCGCTCAGACGACGACGAAGTGGTAAAAATGGCGTGGACACGATTGATTCAGAACGCGAGAGCAGCTCTTGGGAAGACGCAGTCGTCTTCGGCTCTTAGCCTCCCTAGATTCTACTCCAAACCAGCCACTTATTTCGGTATGTAGGTCTTTATTCGTGCGATTTCGATTTGGATTTGATTCTTCCTATGTATCTATTGGCTTCTGAGAAAAGAAGATGGTAAATTTGCGTATTGTATCTGAATCGTTAGTCTCTAAGAACTTTCGTAGATTGCATTTGGAGAACTTATAAAGAATTTGTGGGTTTCAGTGTTTAGAGCTCTTAACACTATCTGGATTTTCTTAGGTTAAAACTGCTCACATTCGTCTTCGTAGTGAATAATGGATTTGGTTTTGAGCCCAGAATCTGGTTCTAGGTTTTGATTATTTGTAAATTTGTGTATATTATAGTGAAAGTTGGGATTCCAGAGTTCTTAAGCGGGATTGGGAAAGGAACTGAGACTCACATTGCCAAACTTGAAACTGAGATAGGTGATCTTAATAAGCTGCTTGTGACTCGTTCACTCAGACTCAAGAAACTCGAAATCCCTTGCAAACATGTAAGTATCAAGTTTGGTCATTAGTCAGTTCTCATATTTTATTACTTCATGGAATTAAACAGTTCTGTATATTTGGTTTTGCAGAGGAAACTCATACTGAAGTATGGGCAGAAATACAGACTAGGGCTATGGAGACCTAGAGCTGACTCTATCAAGGCCTGATCAAGTCACCAGCTATATGGAACTGTGAGTCTCCCATGTTGGACTTTACTGCTGAACTGAGTTGTACTCAAAGTGATCATTCTCAAACTCCACTTAAGTATTGGACAATTTAAGACTATAGTAATAATGTTAAGTTTATTGGTTTTGATTTTTGATGGTTATGAAAGTTACTTGAAAAATAAACCCCTGCAATTTTTTTTCACAATTGTTGTTACTGTTTTCTTTAAGTATTTTAGAAACAAGTGTGCATTTTCCTCTAGGAATCTATAGGTATAGTAACTTTTCGTTTATTGGTTCAAAAGCCTCTAATAACCACACAAATTCATGAAAATGTGAAAAAGTTTCCCTATCAAAGTCATGACTTTTAGCTGTATATAGATATGTGACAATTTTGGATTCAAGAAACTTGTGATAAGTCAACAATTTTGACTGTAGAGAAAAACTGTTATCTTTGTTGTCTTGGGTTGAAAAAAACACTTAAAACCCAAAAGGCAAAAGCCGTCATCGGTTTGGTTGGTTTTGGTCGGCAGCGTTTGGGGTCCAATGGTGTAACGAAGAGACAAAGAGGAGATCATGTCCTCATGTGCTGATTGGTCAATTTTTGAGGGTCAACGATGTATAAACAGCGGCATTGAGAATGACACTTATTTGCCGATTGCTTATATGAAAATGACTACTCCCCCACAACGTTGGGGCCATTTTTGGTATTAATATATATGATTGTTGTTGTTATAGATCGCTCCCAAAATGGCAAAATCCTGATTTTTTTTCTTTGCCAAAATAGCTGCCGTAAAGAAGTTAATTGGAATTGGGTAAATAATACACGATGTTCGTTAAATACAGACTAAAACAAAGAAAAGTGAGAGAAAATGCTCTCAGGCAAGAAAAGAAGTTAATTTATGAGTCGGGTTCAGACTAATCTAAACTACTTAAAACCGGACCCGGAGCCACAGTTAACAACATTGTGTACAATCCTAGGTTAGACGAAATAAAAAGTGGGTATTGCAGAAGCATTTGAAAACATGGAAGTAAATTTTAATTTTTTTTCATAAAAAGCGGGTATTTTTTGAAAAGTAATGAGATCTACGAAATCGAAAATCTCTAGAACATGACAGACTCGACGTTTTTTAACTGAAACAGTACAAATTTGAAACTAAAAAAAATTAAGATATTGATTTTAGATTGTATTTATTTCTAGAAAATTAATATGTATGCTACTGTTTTATATATATATATATATATCCACACACAAATATACCGTTGTTTATGTTATCAAAAATCAAAAAGTAAAACTCGTGATTTATAAATATTGGTATTTAAAATTTATTCTCAATCAATTGAATATATAAATTACATTAAAATATTGTGTGTCATAAGATCCATATAATTATTCATCACTCTTATTCTTATTCGTGATGATAAACATATCAAATTTTCTATATTTATATGTGAAGATCTATTTCTTTTTTAAAATAAACTAATTATAAAAAGTGTTTCCATTTTCAAAACTAATATTTATTCATTTGTTTTATTATAATTTTTATTTTTCTTACAAATTTTAATGCATTTTCTTGTTCCGAATCGATTCATCTTATAGATTACTTAGATATCATCTAATGACAGTTAAATTTCTTAGAAAATTTCTAAGCTTAAGATTCAATTTAATTGTTATAATATATATATATATATATATATTATATATATTTCTATGCTTAAGATTTTTTTCTATATTAACCACAGTTTCGATCCATTTAAATGGGCCAGCTAATCTAAATGTTGATATTTGTAAATTTTTTGATGATCAAGTGGAATCAAACCCATGTACCATATTACAATCACCTCCTCAAATACCGTATTATAATTCTATGCTTAAGATTCAATTTAATGTTTGTCAAATGTGTTTAAAGTTTGTTTTAATTTATAAATATAAAGATTAAATATATATTTATTTTAATTAAATTTCCAATAATTTGGATAACAAATTTTTTACATTAATGGATTTTTTGGATGTTAGAGACACTAAATTATAAATAAATTTTATTTAGTTTATTGAGTTTTTAATTTATCACTTTTGTAGTTAACAAAATATTATATATATAATGAGTGACCAACTCTCTTTATAGAGTTGACACTTAAGCATCTAGAAAAGTGACATGTGTTATACTATTTTTTTTATAAAAAAACTTAAATCTTTCTAACTTTTTCAAATTCTTGTGTTCAATTGATTTTTAATATTCCTTAAGTTACATGTAAGTGAAATAAATGATATTAATTTAGCTCACAAAATTTTATATCTTTATGATATTTGATAAATTCAACATTTCTAAATGTGGTTTTTTGTGTTTATTTCATTTATATTTTTACAAAAATAATGAAGAGGAAAAAAAAGTGAAATTGAGAGGTGATTCTATGATAAAGTTGATAATAATGACAAAATGGTGAATCCTAATCTACTATATAAAAGTTGAAGGATTCTCTCCATAACACATCATCAATCCAATACTTACCATGTATCCATGACCATATCGGCCAATCATCTACGATTTCTTTCAATACATGAATCGGCCTCTTCGTCTTTCCTTTTCTTTTAGTCTTATAATTATTGCTACTTTCAAGTAAATCGAATTGATTGATTCTCTTCCTCGTTATTAAATTTGAAGTAAAAAAAAATGTTTGTTTTGACTTTATTCAGAAAAAATTATTCACGTTTGACTCTCTTTGTATGATCATATCTTCTATGATGTAAATAAAGGTATGTTTCTATAGAGTAGCATTACAGTCTTATAAATGATATCCTTTTAATTTTAGTATTCAAGGGTCAAGAAGAGGGTATGCGAGAGAGGTTAAGGAAGTGTCCAAATCACACGGTGTGAACATGAGACATCATTCAATTGGTGCTAGGTACCCGAGAATTTAAACTAAAGGTATGGTCCCATTATCGGAAAATCATTATGTCAGTTCGACTCATGAATTTTGCAAGCATAGGAACAGATTGATCAAGATGATGATTCGATGAAACTATGGGATATGGTAAGGAGAAAGAGTGTTTACGGCTCAAAGGCGGTAAAAGTTGTAACTTGAGGCGAGAGGAACTTCAGACAATATAAGTTGTGGCTACTAAACTAGAGTTGTGTGGCTGGTAACAGAGATTCACTATTTTTAATTTAATGGGTAATTCTATTACAAACTAAAAAAAATTATAGAAAGGACTTGAAATTGTAAAATGGTGTCAAATTATTTTGGTGAGAAATGGGGAGATCTTTATGGAGACTATGATCAAAAATATAAGTAATTTTTTTAATGAAAACTCTATGTGGTTAAGAGAATTTAAGTTAGTGAGTTTAGCTCGGGGATATTTGGAAGAATCAAAACTAAGTTGAGAGATACGACTTATAGTATTCCACAAAGGATCGTATTATCACAAAGGATGATATAGAGGCTAACATTCCTTTCTCTTTAAATTCTGCACACTGGAGCTTCTAAAATTAATTTCATGATTACGCTAAGAGTTGGTTGCGGAGTTTGAGCCTTAATCCAAATCAATATTTCATTGAAAAAAGTATTAGGTTTGAGACTGACTTTGTCAAATGAAAAAACTCCAAATCTCATACAAAAAGAGATGTGTTGGCTGATAAATCAAACAAGTTGCTTTTATAAATTTAAAAACATCTAATGTTGATTGTTTAAACGTAAAAATTAAAGCAATGACAAAACTCTTAATTACAAAGAATATAAGAATACCCTAAATGGTTAAGTTGTTGTAAAAAAGATTACTTCTTCAAGAAATAATGAGTCAAATTTTGTAATGAAAAGGATTTTAAATACCCATGATGGTAAAGTTCTAATGTAAAAATAATTTGAAAAATAAATAGAAGACAAAGATTCAGACACATAGTAGTACTGATGTTAAAGAAAATACTGTTGTTGAATCTAACATAAAAATATGTTCAAAGTGAAAAGGAACCATCGTTTAAGAAATAAAAAATGTGGAAACCAAAACCCGCAGCGTAACGCGAGTACTTACCTAGTAAATCATAAAGATTTAATGTAAAATGTTAACGATTTTTTTACTTCCAAATTTTAAATATTCTAAAAAGAAATACTGTTGGCTTAGTCAAATTCAAGTTACCAATATACATATCCTTAATTAATATCTCGTAGTTTTAAATATATAATATTTTAATTCTAAATCAATTTATAGCAATAAAAATCTTTTATAATTGTTTTTAAAACTGTAGAGAAATATTATTATAAATTATAGGTATGAGTATTGTATTAACTTAAGATAGTTAGCATAAAAATTAAAGTGTAATTAATAAACACTAATATTAAATAAAATAATTAATTTGAAGTAAATAATAGGTTTGGTGATATATCAAATTTTAAAGTATTGATTGAGGAGATAACACTTTAAGAAGAGATAAAATATTTCTTTGTATATAACCAATTATTTTTTGGTTGAGTTAATAATTAATAATAATTAATGTCTCATATTTATTCTATATTTTTTAGTATTTCTTATACTTATTTTTTGCTTATTATTTTAACTTTACTATTTTAGATCTTAAATATTAAGATAGTTATAAATATTGACAAAACTATAGGAAAGCTAAATTATTATCAACATGATTTATTACTAACAGTGAAAATTAAACTATTGTTGTTGTCTTTTTTTTTTTTTTTTTATGATGTAGAAAACTTTGTTATTATATATATGATGTTTTTATTATTTCAATCGGATTTATATTCTTACCATATTTAGTTTTATCGATTTTTGTTCTTTTGTCACGTGTCAAAATTTAATTGAAAACTAAATTTTTACGCGTGTTAAAATTTTATCGAAAGACTATTTCGTGTCGCGGTCATGGTAATTACAAAATTAGATATATAAGACATTATATAATAAAATATCAAGTGAAAAATGAATTATACCGTAATAGATTTAAATGGATTCATTTTTCAATAAATCGAAAAATTAAATCGGAACTAGAGCCATAATTATTGTACTTCCGAAGATTGAGGCCAAACATGACCCAATCCAATTGACATTCCTCTAATCACCGGGACCTTTATGATTTTGGTTTTGCGTTTCTTGTGTTGTGTACCACTGATTATATATCGTAGCATTTTGGATTCGAAATGGCTGATAGATCCATATTTAGAAGGTCCATGCATATGCACCATTTCTTGTGTACCACTGATTACGTATCGTAGCATTTTGGATTCGAAATGGCTAATAGATCCATATTTAGAAGGTCCATGCATATGCACGAGGATAATTATAGAAAAGGGAGGAAGAAGAGGAAGTGAGAAAGTGGTGAGTGGTCCTTGAGAGCCTTGAAGGAATCAAAGAAGACATCTCACACTTGACCCCAATTATTATGCCACCTTCTCTCTCACGTCTCCATCCGTTTTCGTTGTCATCCCTTTATTTTCCTGAGGCTTTACTCTTCAAACGTGTCACCTCTTAAATGGCAAATCTCTCCTCTTTCATTTGCTTTTGCAATCCTTGAATTCCCCCTTTCTAACTATGAAACATTTTTTTTTTTATCCAAGGTGGTTCAATGGACTAAAAATTTACTATGAGATAGGGGAATTAAGGTGTTGAATACTTCCACATGCTATTTTAAGCATAATTAGTTATTGTGTATGTTTTAAATGACAAGAATATTCGGGATTCCACAAAATTCAAACATTAGTTTGAAATTCGACTTGTAATCCCTTCGCCATTTTTTTTTTAATTGGAATCAACAATTCACGTTTTTGACAATTGTTTTTTTTACATAAAGGTGTATGTAGTTTTTTAATAAGTTGATCGGGCTAGCATCACTTAGAATCCTATCAAATTTCATTGCAATCAATTATTGTTTTATAAATTTAAGCTTTGATTTTCTCATGTTACATACGTTGAACTCTTTTGTTATATTATCTTACTATATGTGTTGAACTCAAGTAAAAAAAATGAGAACAATATGTAAAGAAAAAGATGAGATTATAAAGTTAAATTATAAGATGTATATATGAGTTTTAAGAAGTCGAGTTGATCTTGTTAGCTTGCCTTCCCTGTTTCTCCATTTAACAAACTCTTAAGTGTCATGTAACCCATGTTTCTCTTTTGTGATAGTTTGAAACCAATTTAGGTCTAAACCTTTTTTTTCCTCTTTTTCCAAACCCTCTCTTCCCCCACCCCCTCTTTTACACACACATATATAACTTTGAGTTGGCACGAGCTCTAACTGAGCTTGTAAGCGGTTCTGGTTTAGACTTGATCATTTAATCAACTAGGATTAACATTCTCTGAAAATATTGACCCTTTGAGACGATTCGTATAACCTATTTTCAGATCGAAAATAAACCTGCCCGATCCTCTCTAGCACAACTTTCTTACCACAACCCTCCAGTATTTTCATCTCTCTTGACCCTCCTTTCCGCGATGAACTATACCGACTATTTATGTCGAATAAACAAGAAAACCATAACCCTAGTTTTCTAATACTGAAGTTCCTTTGAGTTAATCCTTTGAGTACTGGAAATGGGCCCTTATCGAGTAAAACTTAGGAATGACACGAACCGATGGCGGTTAAGGATTTCCTTATTTCTAGAGATCATAAAGATTTCAAAAATTTCTTTTTTTTATTGTATCGGGTTTTGAGGATTATATAAAGAGGTCTAAGGGTTTGTAATATATCCACACATTAATAAAAAAAAACCTCGACAAATGGGTGTTCGTCTCAATATCTTGGATCTCTTTAAGTTCGTCGCAAACACAAATCGTTTTCTTCTAGGGTTTATTTGAATAATTACAAAACTTTGGAGTATGAAGTCGACCTTAAAAACTCATTGCTTTTCGATGAGAGCTCAAGTTAATATAAAGGATGAATTATAAACCAAGAAGAAGATGCTGAGATTGATCTTGTAGAATATCAGCTGGCCATAAATAGATTGAAAAGAAATACAATTAAACTCACCAGATTCACATATTATAGTATGGTGGCCTTTGTATTGTTAACTATAGGGGATCTGGACCTAAATGAGCCACAATGCTATCATGAAGCAAAAGCTTCAGAGAACTAGCCTAGTGGAACCACTATATAGAAGAAGAGATGGCTTCTTTGTCAAAGAATGAAACCTGAGATATTATTGACAAACCAAAGGACAAGAATTTCATTGCTTGTAAGTGGTTATACAAAAATAAGGCTGGGATTCTTGGAGTGAAACCAGTGGCACGGGGGTTCACATAAATAGAAGGAAAATACTATCAACATTTGTTTTTCTCCAATAGTAAAAAATGTTTCTATTAGGATTTTGATATCTATTGTTGTGAACCAAGACCTGGAGCTATGAAAAAATGGACGCTAAAACTGCTTTCCTTCATAGAAATATTGAACAAAAGCTTTATATGGAGCAACCAAAGTTTGAGGTAGATCAAGGTAAACCCCATATATGTCACTTGAAGAAATCTCTATACGGGTTAAAGAAATCACCAAGATTGTGGAATATGCGATTCAATAAATTCATCACAACACAAAATTTTATAAGCAGCCATGATTCATGTGTGTATGTGAAGAAAGGTGATGCGGGCTGTGTGTACTTGTTGCTATATGTTGATGACATACTTATAACATTAAAAGAGATAGAGGATATCAAGAGATTGAAGGATGCTATGAGCTCTGAGTTTAAAATAAAGGATATGGGAACAACTAGTCGCACTTTGGGAATAGATATCAAGAGGAAGAGGAAGGAAGGAGTGTTATACTTGTCACATGAAAGTTATAGACAAAGTGAAAAGGAGATTCAATATAAGTAATGCAAGGGGATTTAATGTTCCCATTGGTGGTCATTTTAACTTGTATGTAGTCTTTGATATAAAATATGTAGATACAGAAAAGTTCCCTTGTTATATAGTGTCATGAGAAGCATTATGTAAACAATGGTTGAAATGAGATCTAACATTGCCTATGCAATTGGTCAAATGAGAAGGTTTATGAGCAATCATGGAAGTATTCATTGGGAAGTAATGAAGTGGTTACTAAGATTCTTAGGAGGGTTATCAATATGAGTTTGTTCTTCAAAAAAGACAAGAAATTATGTATTCAAGGTTATTATAATTCAGACTTTGCAACATATTATGATAAGAAACGATCTATAAGCGGGTACGTATTTACAATCGAGGGGGAGGGGGAATACCGTTAGCTGGAGGCCTTGTTTTACAATCCATTGTGACTCTATCTACCACTGAGGTTGAATATGTTGCGTTTTCAGAAACAACTAAAAAACTTATATGGATAAGGGAATGTTAAGTGATATGGGTTTTGAAAAAGAAGTTGCATTGGTCTAGTGTGATTCACATATAATAATATGGTTTATGAAGAACCACATACATTTGTATTAAGATTTGAATTAAGATAGTAAATACAACTACATCTTATTACAAATCATTAGACTAAAGTTCCGATTGAAAAAAAACATGAATTTAGATAAAATTAAATACAGATTAGGCAGTAGTTACTTTAAAAAAATTACATCTACAAATCTTTTGAATTTATTTTATCATATTTTAAATTAAAATTTTAAAATAAAAATAAAATGACTATAGAAGCCTTTTTCTTTTACTGATATTTTAATAATATTGAGCCGATCCTAACTAAATCTGTTTCACTAAACATAAATATATGTTCTTTAAAATTAACTATTTAGATGAATTTGAACTGATTCGTAATTAGATAGTTCTACAAATTGATAAAAAATAATATTTTTAATTGATACTTTCTATTTTAGAAAGAGTGTTATTCTAATATAATTTTTTTTTCTATAAGAGTGTTATTATAGGATTTCAATGTAAAATTTTGAGTAAAAATCCAATTTTAACCCTGTTGCTTTAATGTATTAATTAGAAAAAAAAATTATTTAGTGTATTAATAAAAGGTGAGGCGACAAAAAAAATAAAAGGTAAAATATAGTTTTTAATAATTTTTTTAATTTATGTGAAAACTTGTAGAATGACACTTTTTCAGAGAAAATATGTGAGTAACACATCGCTTTAAATCATAGAATTTGAAAGTTCATAACACTTGGTTTGGAGGTCATAGATTCGGACGTTTCTCTTTGAGATGATCTTTTGAAAAAATTCATTAGTTTTTTTTTTTTTTTTTTTTTTTAAATCCATTAGTTAGCTTCGTTATGGTTGTTCAAGCCATTACTTTTTCGAAGCGGCGAGAGTTTGTTTTCTTGGTCTAATGACCTGTCATCAAGACTGAAACAATCTTCTCAAATCACCTGAACTAACCACGTTTAGATAACAAATTCGATTTGCTTTGGTCTAAATTAGTTCATCATGTACAAATTTAGTTAGAACAAAAGATTTATCCTGATCCATATATGTAAGGACAAAGTATAATATATGCACTCGTTTTGTTTCACAAAGTTGGTAAAATGTGGGACACACGAAAGTCTTTTTTAACTTATTATCAATTTCTTATTAATTTAATTTTCTTACAAATGAGGAAAAAAGGAAAACTGTTCGAGAAGAAACTAAATTCAGATAAAGAGGTCTCACATGCGACGCACTTTGAGCAAAAGGGTCGGACCGTAGGGTCTGCATGCACATGCCTTCTCGTCTATATTTATATTTTATTTATGAATTTCAATTTTATTTTTATTAATTAAAGCTATTTTATTTTCTATTTTCTTGGCATATAGCTTATAAATGTCAAATTAGATCTCCTCTGGTATATATTAAAACTGTGTTAGGTGAATAACCTGTGATTTGGAACTCCGATTTACTAGTCGGACGTGTAAACTGTAAATATATATATGCATTTTAAGAGAAAAAATTAGATACATTTTAGAGGATATATATGAGTTCTTGAAATATGCTTTTTATTTTATTTTTTTGTTAAAGGTTTTACTAAAGTATGCTTTATTACGTACATGTTTATGATCAATATACAAAGTTGTCATAAACATAACATAAGTAGATATATATATATATATATATATATATATAAACATGAAATTCTTTTTTTTTTCAAAAGATTAACATTAAGACAAACACTGATTCTTTTCTTTTTAACCCTTCTACCAGTTTTCAATCACTTATAATTATTTTTCTGATAATGCACTTATAATTATTTCTCTTTATAATATATTTACATCTCAAACGTAACACTTCGAACTGTGTTTTAGGCTTTAACGACACAAAACACAAGATTTTCTTCTAAGTCGTAATAATTTTTGACATTTTTTTCATGGCAAACAAATCATTAAAAACAATAAGACAACTCCGATGATAAAATCGTAAAAGAATTAATCAGAACCAAATAGTACAACACCATCGGCTTATACGCACTCAGCTATAAAGCCGCCGAGCCGAGCATCTTTTCAGACGGCTGAAACTCAGACAGAATTTTCGAAAGAGCCGTCATGGCTCGCACTTGCATTTCCAACGCCGCTATGTAATCCGACGTCTCGTCCAGAAGCTCTGGCAAAGCCGTTCTCCGGCAACCCGGAACCAACCCACTCAAAACCCGGACCCTATTTCCCACCGCCGACAAATTCCTCCTCCTCCAACAACCACCTCCCCTGACCGCCGAAACTGGTTTTGTACTCCTGTGACGGCGCAGACTCGTCCCGAGTCGATTTACCAAAATCGAACGGCTCCACCGAGTCGTACCACGGGCGGTAACCGCAAGCACTTTGTCGGCCGTGTCACGAACTGTTGTGTTCCGTCGTGATCGTCGGAGAGCGTCATAGAGTTTCAAAGAATAAACCTTTTGCGCCGCCGTGGTTTTCCATTTCTGACTAATATGGCTCGCAGGAACTTCTGAGCTTCTCCGTGATCGCCGGAGAGCCTCCAGTAGCTTTGGAGCAAAAATTCTTCTCGATCTCCGGTGATACGTTAGCGTTTCAGTCCCTTCCACCTCCGGTGATGTCGAGGGATTCGATCCATTTCCCTGTTCAGAAGACATCACAAAATTTAAAGAAACGTTTATTATTTTCTTGAAAAATTTTCAAGAGAAATTTTATTTTATTGAAGTTGAGCTCTTTTTTTTTATGGTGTATTATTTCGATAATTTTGAGTAATTGGAGGGATCTCTATATATAAACATTTGGGAGAGATTGGAGAGAGGCCATTCTTAATTCAATTCTTATATTTATTTTATTATTATTTTTCTTGTCTTTTTCAAATTTAATACCACGATTTAGATTTCTTTTTCTTGAATTATGTACGTCTAAATTCACATTGGCCAATTATGATTGACCGATGAATGGAAAAAATCAATTTCTAATACTCAAAATTAATGCCATTTTTAGGTTGGAAAAATAATCAAGGAACAAAATATCTTCTTCTTTTATTTTTGACGGCTAACAAAAATATCTTATTTCATAGTGATATTAGATATTTAATAGATATTTTATACATATACTAAAATTGAAACTTTTTACATGTTTTTATGATGGTGAGCGGCGTAAATTTGTGTTATGACGTGGATTTATTTGATATGTAGTTTTTTAGTTATAAAAAGAACAAATTTGGCGATGGAATGGAGGAGTTTGATGTAATAATGTGGAGGGTAATGATTGGTGGTGATATAGCCAATAGATAGAACAAGTAGCTATAAAACAAAAATTTAACATAAAGAAACAAAAAACTAATAAGTTTTTAAAGAAGTAGGAGGGAAAATAAGAAATATAATAAGAAAGAGAGAAGATGCATGTGATGGTGTTTTGTTTCACGACCTCCTCACCTTAAGCTTAGTGTTGTGGCTATTTATCAACCACAATTTTTTGCACACTATTTTTCTATTTTCTAAAATTATTTTTTTCAATATTTGGTGTTTTGTGAAACATATAACATGTTCTTTATACTCTTCTTCTTTTTTGGAACAAAAATAATTTGATTAAGTTGATTTTTTCGAAAAGCATGAAATTATGTTTTGGATTACACTTGTCAGTCACTTCATAAGCAGAAAGACATGTCGTATATATTACTCACTAAAAACATTATATTATTTTTGTTATAAAATTATATTTGATCACATATATACCTAAAAATTGTTACTAAAAGCAAGTGCATTAGAGAGATTGCCACCCAGTCTCTTAAAAAACTAAATTTAATATTTTTATTTTTTTATTTTTAAAGATGAAAAAAAAACAAAAAAAAACAAATCAATCAAAATAAACCACATAGTAGAGATAGAGTTTCTTAATTCAGTCTCTTAAAAACGTAGTGAAACCCACGATTTAAATATAATTTCTCTTTTAAAAACTGCAAATAAGAACTCCTAATGGGAATGCTACAAGATCCTTGTATCTGCAAAACTTCTAAAAATTTGGAGAGTGGAATGGGAAACTCTCATATTCTTAACACCTTACTCTCCCTTTTTTTAAGATGTTAATCCGATTAATGTACAAAAGGAAAACAAATATATTAGCGGTTAGCGAAAGTTGTTAGCAATTGGAGAATAGTGCAAAACTGTGAGAGAAAGCAGTTGGTAAAAGTGGTGACAAATAGCAAAAAAACGTTTTTATTGTAACTTTTGGAAACGCTTTGGTGATTGGTACAAACAAAAAAGTTTTATTTCAACCGTTTTTTGTTTTATGCTCACCAATCAAAGCCTACAAATTCTTTTCATTTGATCTGATGGATTCTAAGTTTATAGGCAAAAATCATAATTTTAAATATTTTTTTAAGCATATTATTGATTCATTTACTTTTAATATGCGTTTAATAATTTAATGTAGGAAAGAAAAAGCTTATAACTATAATTTTTTAGTTCCTGCGTTATTTCCACTCAACTTCGAGGCTGACAAGATATTTTTTGTGTTTATTTACTAGTCTTTTCGGTGAACAATGTAATGTACGAGTTTTTGATAGATTTTTTCTGACAATTGAATTCATACCACAAAATTTAATAATCTAAATAAAAACAAACAAGAAAACTTTTCAAAAAATGGGGTGGATCTTGGACAGAACCAAGATTATATCCGCAAAATCTGTAGAAAATTAGACATTGTTACCATTTCATATCACGCCATTAATAAACCACTATTCATTAGTTAAACAAAATAATTTTCTAAAGCATTTTTTTTTAGTTTTTTTTGAAGTTGGACCAAAAGCAATACAAAATTCGCCTCAAACTTTCATAAATATGTAAAAAAATTTTTTTGTTATAAGGGTTTGCTAATATGTAAATATATTAGTGTAGTTGTTTAAGTCTACTTTTATTTCGATCACACACGAATTCAAAGTCGAATTTTGTATTAAGGAATTGATTTTTTTTTCTTTATCAACTTATTTAACTATGTCACAACACAAGAGATGTTGACTAGCTTGGCCATCGAATCTATACAAAAACTAGAAAGGGAATTGGTTAGAAACAAATTCGTGAAAGAGTTCCTCAAAATGTTGTAACAATTCATTTTAATGTTTTAAGTTTTGTTTATTTGTTGGTTATATTTTGTATCGTTTGAAACGAAATTATTATTATTCGCCTCAAGTTCATACAAACGTGGGCACGGCACTGGCCGAACGTATGGCTATTTTCTGTGCAAAGCACTGGCAATAATTATACTAACAGATTACAAAAATTTAAGAAAGAAAAGTATCTAATTTGCAAAGAAAAACAGTGTAAATGTGGGGTATTTAGCAATAAACGTCAGTCATGACAGAGAGATTTGCCTCCTTGCGTCAGACACGCTTTAATATACTCTTCTTAATTTTTCCTTTTTTGTTTGTTTATTATTCCCAAATCAAATGATTAGTTGTTATCCTCATTGATTATTTGTTATCCCAATTCAAGACAATAATACTAATAATGATGACAATGATTTGTTTTACGAAGAAAATATTGGTATGAACTAATTTTTTCTTTTCTTTTCTTTTGTCAAAGACGAATCTTTCAAAATTTTCTGTGAAAACTGTTGATCTATGTTATTAGAAGTTTCAGATTCTCCAAAATCAAAATTATGATATACTATGCGGAGCCGTGCATTGCAAGCGAAACACATAACAATAATTTTGATGGTTGAATCATTAAATCAGTTATATTTTATTCGTACAAATTTGTTCACATTAGTGACTGATTAGGAATTATGTATATACACAACTTTAATTTTTTTCATTTCGTTAGATTACTAATTATGTATAATATACACAAGGGCACAAGTAACACAATGCTTTCTTATATTTCAGTTTTATAATAAGTTTGTTTTCAACTATTATGGGATTCGTCTCTTAGTGGAATGCAGTCCGTTTCTGCTGATCATTCGCATGCCGTTCGGCCCTTATGCGTTCACGTTGAATCACGTTGTCTCATTCATTTTTTAACTTCCGGATCCCCATGGAAACTTTTGTCGTTCTTTAAGTGCTCTTCGTCCCTCATTCCCCATCATCTAAACTAATTAATTTGCCATCTCTTTGTTCTATCTGCAAGCGTCACTATCATGGTGTCTCATGTGGTTTTCGGTGGATACATGACCTTTTTTCCATGAAGGAGTATCAGCGACGCTGCTCATTTTGAAGACCGACAAGGCTGTGCTAGGAATGCAATCGTTTATGTCCATTATTTCCAAGCTGAAGCAATAGACATAACCTTTTATTGTTTCGTTGGGAGCATATGTGACGTCATATAGTTCGTCTAACGATATAATCGGGTCTCACTACCCGCCAGTCATTAGAAAGAGGGAACATGCGACATGGTAGTTTCTCGTGAAGGCTTCTCAAGGTAGCTCTGGTATATGCCAACCGTTTCTCCAAAAACCGTTCCTTAGTCCTCCTTTGTTTATTCGAGTCGAAAGTTGTGGTTTTGTGGATGCTTTTTGTCACTTTATATTGGTTGTGCTGGTCCCCGCTCTTTCAGTTCATCTTAGGCTTTCCTCTCCTGTACCCAACTATATTTCGTGGAGATCCGGCCAACACACCCGACATATTTTCTTGGGATTGGAGGAGCGTAGTTCATTAGAGGGCCAATGAAGGTGTTGAGATGAATCTTTCCCCGGACTAATGTGGATCCCGCGCCAAAGCTGGGGAGCCGTCGAGCTAGAGGGGATTAGATGTTAAGCTTTCAACAAGGTGATCTGTTGGGAAAGGTTATAGAGATGCTCCCAAAGATGAGCATTTTCCTCCATGTTTGATCAGAACTCTGAGTACTGCGAGAGAGGGAATATCATCCTTCGGAATGCCGAATAAAACTTTTGTACGTTTTGTGAGACTTATTTTTTTTATTCTCTAAGAGAAGTTTTTTGGAGCAGTGAGTTGGGATGATTATTTGGGTAGTTTTCATGATGGTTGTATAGTGTTACCGACATAATTTATTTGTGTTTTCTTTTGGGAGAATACTTCCCTCATTCTAACTCTAAATTATCTCGGGTAAATATGTTGGGATTTTCACATCCTCCAAGATCTGGGTCTTGGACTCGAGAATATACTTTCTAACAGGCCCTTCTCCTCGGTTACGGGGTGGATCGCTTCTAGCTGGTCCAAACTGTTTCTGAGTTCACCTTGAAAAAACTCAGGTTCGGGTTTGTAGTGTTCAAGGGTTGGAACCTTTGAGAGTTAGTTAAGGTGATTTTGGAACAGTATTGAGAGCGAGGTTCAGTCCGTCAGGGAACCAATCTCTTGTCAAAATAGAAACTACATGAAGTCACTAGAAAACACGATAGGGTGTTGTTTCGCAAAGATTCTTCGATGCTTAAGTCAAACAAATAAAAAGAAATAGAAGAGAGACCACACGATAGAGTTTAATAATCAAAACGAAACTCGGAAACGAAAGGAAAAGTTTGTGTAATTGACTCCTGGTCAAAAAAGACTGGGTGGTCGACAGAAGAGAAGGAAAGAAAGAGTATTTGGTCCAGCTTGGTCAAGAGTGACCGGAAAGGTAAGATCCTAGGTTTGTCTCGGAGGAGAGAGTGAAAGAATCTCCAGAGCGACAAAGAAAACAATGGTCTTGGACCGAAAATCGTCTAAAGGCCGAGTCTTTTATAGAAAGATCAAACTTATACGGTATTTTGCTGGTGAAATATGGAAAATTTGAGAGATATTTTAGAGAAAACTTAGAGAAAATACTAAGAACGAGTATAGAGTGAGAAAATATTTGACACTCTCTCGTTGCGAAAGAAGGGTGTATTAATAGAGATTACCTGACCCAAGATAGTAGACCGGTTCAGATGGATAATCTAATCAAAGAGTTGGTGGTTGGTATGAAGCACTGATGTGTCGAAATTCTTCCTATTTTAACCTTTGATTTTCAATGTTTATGATAGGTTTTCATTCATCTAGGCTTATTAGTTATGCATTATTTAGGATGAGAAAAACATTTTGTATTATTTGTGATCTTTTTCATGTGCTTGGGGGTATTTATGAGGTAGTTTAAGATATGGGAAGAAAGGAGAAGGCATAAGGAGTCAAGGAGATGGACTAGCAATGAAGAAAAGATTTAAGGGAGTTTTTTTGGAAGTTGTCGTCACTAACCGACAACATCCCCAACGACAGATTGGCACCAAAAGATCAAGATCATCAATGTCACCGCCTAGGGAAGATTGGCGTGGCGGCACCCAACCTAGAACATCCAATATCTCCATCTAGAGACGAAACAGCTTTCTAGAAGTGAATGTCGCCACCCATATGGCAACTAGGGTGACGAGAACGCACTCAAATTTTACCAAAATTTATGTTGACCAAGCTTGGAGTCGAGGAGACTTTTGGTTTGAGTATAAATAGTTTGTTAGACATTTAGCGGTTAGTACTTCATATTCTATGCAAGTTTCCTCTTAAATTGTTTTGTTATTTTGGTGAAATATGATGTGATGAATTAATTTATGTTTATATTTCTTTTTCTTTTCAAATTTCCAAATTTCTTTTCGTCTTTTAATCTTATTTCTTTCTTTTTTTTCTCAAAAAATATTACGATAAATCTCAATAGATTCATGGGTAAGTTATCTATTGGATTGAGAATTGGCAAGATTACGGTGAATTAGGTTATGCGTTTTTATCTTTGAGATAAATTATCATGATTCTATTTTTTGAATTGGTTTAATGGCTATATTAAATAGTAATCAATCCAATGTTAGATTTAGGCTCAACAATACCAAAAAGGTTGTTGAAATGCCTGAGAGATCCAAAAAGAGAGTTTAGATTTATTTATTTCGGTCTACACATTAATTTAGATTGTATAAGTACCAATCGGTGCATAGAATTTGAATTAATGAAGAGAAAACATTTTTATTTAGATTCTTCTAAAGGTATCAGTCTTGTTAGGACCATACTAAACTATTTGATTTATTGTATCAGACCTATTCAATTTAACTTAATACACCGAATAAAATTCCCTAGAAAACCATGCAACTAAAAATTCTTGAAATAATAAACCCATGCCCAAACTTTAGCCGACGACGAGAGCATTCTTTTGCCGTCTCGGTTTGGTTTTGACGAATAAGTAGACATAAACATGAACCTAAATGACATTTGGAAGCACTGGATTTCCTTTTTCCCTCCTAAATACTTTTAAGTGTTTTGCTTTTCTAATTTTTCTATTTTTATATTCTTTGGAAGGGTTTATGAAGGGATTTGACAGCAGTCTCCATACAAAGGGAACTTATTCAGCACTCATAGGCATCAGATAAAATTAAGCTCACAAAGGCTTGTCGGATTTTGGTTGTGCAACCTTCTTTCTTAGAAGTTTTTTATTTCATAATAATCATCAGTTAAGCATCAATTCTACGATCTATTTCGTCTCTGGACTTGTGTTTTTTTTCTTTTCTTTTCTTAAGACATATTTCAAGTGTCCGTCTCATCACAAGACAAAAGAAGAAAGCAGTAACATTCATTTTTGACAAAATACCAAACTTATGACTCTTCTTACAAGCTACGATAGTCATATAACAAAACATAGAGTTCACGTTGATAAAGTAAACTTAAAAGACAACCTTGTATGTTCATTCTTGACGACCATGAGGATCAGAGAAGCACAATTTGGCATGAGCAAGAGCGTTTTGGAATGGTAAGTAGTTTCTCGAGGATGACAGATTTTTCATATTCTCTGTGAGATCATACAAGCATAAAGTAAATCTCTTGAGGATCGTGGACTTCTCTAGAAAGTAACTCATTCGTATAGAGAATCACCATAGTCTAAGTGTAATCTAGGTACATTTTTCCATATATGTTTCCATCTGCTAGATAATACACTGCATTTTACCACATCCTTTATGGGGAGATTCAAGACAACCTGCGATACTAAGTAATCTGGCAAGTTGCTTAACCAATCTACTTTCTCTGTTTCATCACCCAATCGCTCGATTTAATTTGGTTTAGTTCACTTCAAAGAACCTCTACCAAAACCGGTTGTCGAAAATATTCAATGAAGAAACGACGTCGTTAAAGCTAAGGATAAAATTAGTTCTAGCCTGCATGAAGATTAGTTTTAATAGTTTGTAAATTTTACTTTTTTTTTCTGTTGTAAATTGAAAAAAAAGATTTTTTTCATCAATAAATTTAACATTGATACGAAAAAGAAAAAGATAAAATTAGTTTACAAGCCCAAACTTTTTCCGACGACCAGATGTTTTAGTGCCGGCCCAGTTCAGTTTTTGACTAGAAAAGCATGAATTTGATACGACAAAACGATGCCGAAGCACCGATGTTTCATTTCCTTAAATACGAGGGTTCATTTTTTTTTTGCTTTCCATTTTAATATAATTCTTTGGAAGGGTTTATGAAGGGCTTTGACACTAGTCTTCGTCTTCAGACATCACCTTCGTACGGTTTCTTGCCTCTCAGGCAAAACCTAACCCTAAATTCCCGAATTTCCTACTCAAGATCTTCCTCTCCCGTCATGCTGAAACTCCTCACTTCGACCGCTTACAATGCCCATCATGTGACTCCGGCAATTCGGGTCGGGTCTAACCCTCTTAAGAGTCCACTGTTCAAGGCACTGAATCAGCTAACCGGGTGGAACCGGAGTCCACACGAATCGTTTCGTCGTGCGTTCTGCTCCGATCGAAATGACGGTGACGCCGATTCCAAAGCAGCTGAGTCGGATTCCGAAGGTTCCGACACGAATTCGTCGTCAGCGATTGTCTCCACTGTCCCTAACCTCGACGATTGTCTAACGGTTCGTGGAAAATTTATGCAATTCCCTTGGGGGATTTTATCCCTAATTCGAGAATCAATTGAAATGCTTTAAACTTCATGTTTAAATGCCTTATTTTTTCACAGATCATAGAGAATTCAGTTCAATTGGCATTGTTTGAAATTCTTGTTAGATTTTCAGTGTTCTTAAATTCTTGCTTAGGGAGATACATTTCGCTGTTTTTCTATTGTTAGGAAAAATTCAAAATTTGTCGCTGTACTTTTTTGATATATGGAAATTGGATTGACCATTTCTAGTTTCATAGTCAGGCAAAGCTAGAACCTTTTATAGCATTAACATTCCCTTGGCTTTTCTTTTCATTAAGCTTTCTGTTATCTTAACTGCAGGTTATAGCATTGCCATTGCCCCATAGGCCTCTTTTCGCTGGGTTTCACATGCCAATCTATGTCAAGGTAGGTTAATTCAACTCAACTCTGGAAGATATAATAAGTATCTATTTTTGCTCTCAGTTAAAATCTACTGCTTTCTCTTACCTGTATGAGTTTTTCTTGGTGTAGGATCCTAAACTACTTGAAGCTTTACAAGAGAGCAGAATACGACAAGCTCCATATGCAGGGGCTTTCCTTTTAAAGGATGACGCTTCGACTGATTCATCTGAACCAGAGAATCTGAAAGGAAAAGAGTTGCTTGAACGGATTCACAAAGTTGGCACATTTGCTCAGGTACTCACTTGCCGTACTTTTAGCACTGTGTTTTTATCCTTGTCTCTGTCTGAAAGACTTGACCAATTGCCAATTTTGCAGATTTCAAGTATCCATGGTGAGCAAGTCATACTTACTGGTCACAGACGACTTCGAATAACAGGGATGGTAAGTTAATGGAGAAACAGGGTTCTTCTAAAACGATTAGAGTTGAGTATCAGTGTGTGTGATACCTTCCTCTGTGTTTTGTTTTTGTACAGGAGAGTGAAGATCCCCTTACCGTCAAAGTTGACCATCTAAAGGTGTGTTGCTGCTTTACAAGACATGTGGTTTCTTTAGAAATTCTGAAATCTATAAACTCTTCATGTGTGTCTTTGCAGGATAAGCCATATGACCAAGATGACGATGTGATCAAGGCAACATATTTTGAAGTTATTTCTTCGCTTAAGGATGTCTTAAGGACAACTACACTCTGGAGAGATCACGTTCGGACATATACCCAGGCATGTTCTCTTTCATATTTGGCGAGTTCTCATAATATCAGTATCTTAGTAGATTTTTTCTTTTGAATTTCTATAGCATATAGGTGAATTCAATTATCCAAAGTTAGCCGATTTTGGAGCCGGGATCTCTGGCGGTAACAAGCATCAAAATCAGGGGGTTCTTGAAGAACTGGATGTAAGTAGTTTTAACAATGAGTCTATTACTCTTACATTTTTGGTGCTGAGATTATCTCAAAGAGCATGTTATTCTATTCTTAGGCAGCTTCTTATCTTGCTTTCTTTTGATTCAGGTTCATAAACGTATGATGTTGACGCTGGAATTGCTTAAAAAAGAAGTGGAGATTAACAAGATTCAAGTAAACTTCAGGGCCTTCACCTGTCCTGCGTTTTTGCTGTAAATGATTAGAATGAATCCTCATCTCTTTTGACTTGTTGTTTAGGAATCCATATCAAAATCTATCGAAGAAAAATTTAGTGGCGAGCAACGTAAATTGTTGTTAAATGAGCAGCTCAAGGCTATAAAAAAGGTTTTCAGCTCGTTTTTCAGTTTATGCCTGCTCTTATATTTTTCTCTATGATGTATAGTATATTTGGTTGATAAGTATCCATATGCAGGAGCTTGGGTTGGAGACGGATGACAAATCTGCTCTTTCTGGTCAGTATTTATTATATATCATCCAGAGATATTCAAACTTCAAACTTTTCAAGAGACCTAATATTTTCCATAGTATAAGTTCCGAGAGTTGTGCATCGATACAAATGAAGCTTATAAAGTCTGTTCATTCCTGCAGATAAGTTTAGGCAAAAGATTGAAGATAATAAAGACAAAATTCCACAACATGTGTTACAAGTGATGGAAGAAGAGCTTGCAAAGTTACAGCTGTTAGAAGCAAGTTCAAGCGAATTCAATGTGACACGTAACTACCTTGATTGGTTGACCGTGTTGCCTTGGGGAAAATTCAGGTTTAACCATTTGCTTCATGCTCATGTTACTTGATTTTGTTGCTCACGGATTAAGAAAATCTGAATCATATTTATTTTGGTTTTGCAGTGAAGAGAATTTTAATGTCTCACGGGCAGAGAAGATTCTTGACGAGGATCATTACGGATTATCTGATGTAAAAGAAAGAATATTAGAGTTCATTGCTGTAGGAAGACTTAGAGGCACTTCACAAGGTCGTATCTTTTTCCCTAGCTGATTCAATATTTAAGTTTTTTGTCCTGATTTACAAGTTCTGAAACTGAAAGTTTGTGAAAATGTAAAAAACAGGGAAGATCATTTGTCTCTCTGGTCCTCCTGGTGTAGGTAAAACTAGTATTGGCCGATCAATTGCACGTGCTCTTGACCGAAAGTTCTTCAGATTCTCTGTTGGAGGATTATCTGATGTTGCCGAGATTAAGGTATGTTACATTACATGACATTTCTATAACTAAAAACTGTTACTCAAATAATTATAAATACTAATGTTTTCTCTTATAGGGACTCGTCGAACATATATTGGTGCTATGCCTGGAAAGATGGTGCAATGTCTAAAGAATGTGGGAACATCAAATCCACTTGTTCTTATCGATGAGATTGATAAGGTAGAGATAGCTTTCTCTTTGTCTATTAAACCTCCAGCTTGAAATGCTCTGAAATAATCGTCTATGTTTTTTCTTTTGCAGCTTGGAAAGTGCCACACTGGCGACCCAGCGAGTGCGTTGTTGGAGCTTCTGGATCCAGAGCAGAACGCAAATTTTCTAGATCACTATCTCGATGTTAATATCGACTTATCAAAGGTATTCTTGATCATTTGTTTCTTCTCTTTACATTTTACATTTGCTATTCTCTTTTTTTTTTGTGTTTGAACATAAGGTCTAATCGAAATCTATTGCAGGTTTTATTTGTATGCACAGCGAATGTGATAGATACGATCCCGAGTCCTCTGTTAGACAGAATGGAGGTGATTACTATCGCAGGTTATATTACTGATGAGAAAATGCATATCGCTAGAGACTATCTAGAGAAAACTGCACGCGGAGATTGCGGCATTAAACCTGAACAGGTCTCACTCTTATTTTTCTCCTCTTTTTTTTATCTGATGCTAGTTGGTCATTGTTATCTTTATGCTAAAGTTTGTTTGTACTGTTACACCATTACCAGGTTGATGTAAACGAGGCGGCGTTTCTTTCTTTGATTGAAAATTACTGCAGAGAAGCCGGTGTTCGAAATCTCCAAAAGCAGATTGAGAAAATTTACCGTAAAGTAAGTAGCTTCAAAGTTCACAACATCATTCTTGATGAGTCTACAGAATCTGAAAATTATTCGACTTCTTTGGCAGATTGCTCTTAAGATAGTACGCAAAGGAGAATTCGCAGAAGCGATTGATGTTACCGAAGCTGAAGATACTAAAGCTTTGGCCAAGACTGATTCAGAATCTACAGAGACCTCTGCTGAAGAATCATCCACTGTGTTGACAGAACAGAGCGGAGTGGTAGCTGAAAAGGTGATGATTGATGAATCAAACCTTTAAGATTACGTAGGCTTACCAGTATTCCACGCAGAGAGGATCTACGAACAGACACCAGTCGGGGTTGTGATGGGTCTAGCTTGGACATCAATGGGTGGCTCAACGTTATACATAGAGACAACATTTGTAGAAGAAGGAGAAGGCAAAGGCGGTCTTAATATAACGGGTCAACTTGGTGATGTGATGAAAGAAAGCGCACAAATTGCTCATACAGTCGCTAGAAAAATCATGCAAGAGAAAGAACCAGAGAACACGTTCTTTGCGAATTCAAAGCTTCATCTCCATGTTCCTGCAGGTGCTACACCAAAGGATGGTCCAAGCGCGGGTTGCACTATGATCACTTCGTTTTTGTCACTTGCTATGAAGAAACCTGTGAGGAAAGATCTTGCAATGACCGGAGAAGTCACTCTCACCGGTAGAATTCTTCCAATCGGCGGCGTAAGTCACACATACACTACAATTACTCTGTTTTTAGCTTTTAAGTTACTAAATACTCTGTTTTTAGCATTTAAGTTACTAGTTTCGGTTAAATTAATTGTAATACACAAAAACTTGTTTCTTTTACAGGTGAAAGAGAAGACTATAGCTGCGAGACGGAGTCAGATCAAGACGATAATATTCCCGGAAGCTAACCGGAGAGACTTTGATGAGCTTGCAGAAAACGTGAAAGAAGGGCTTGATGTTCATTTCGTTGATGAATATCAGCAAATATTCGAGTTAGCGTTTAACTATGATAATTAGAAGACATCTAAATATGAGAGACGTCTCTCATTTGGGATCTTTCCTCTGTTGTTGTTTTCACTAAATATCATTTATTATCATTGTTCTTAATTGTTTAGGCTGGTGTTCTTCTAGCTTTGTTTGGTTGAATTTTACCATTATGTTCTTTTTTTTCTCCTTACCTCAAGACAAGATGGAATGTAAGATCCTTCCTACTAATAACGGTAATATATATTTGTGGTTGGATTGATTTCTTTGATCAAAACCTTAATCATGAAACGGTTTGTTGTTAAGTCAAAATCCTTTTTGAACTTATACAGAGCCTTTTTCTAAATAATTGTTGTACCTACATGATTTACGAACTTCAATCTACGGGTGACCAATAATTAAGTGACAAAAACCGTATCATACCAAACTTAAAATTATGCAGTTCGGTTCACTTTTTGCTTAAACGTTCAAACCCATAGGCCCAAATAAGGCCCAGTATTCTGATATCCTGGTCATCTCAGAATCGTAGACTAAATTAGGGTTTACCATATAAAATCCACAATTCGTTTTTTACTTTTTCTCCCCAATTTTGGGTTTATTGCGATGTTGGGGTTTATGATGCTAAATCTCATAAATCTTTACCGGGACTTTCCCGATGATCGACGTCACTGATCGATGAGTGAGGTTCTCGAATCGAAATAGGTAGTTCTTCTAGACTCTGGAATATTGCTGCTTATGCTCCTCTTCGTTATAGCATTGTCTTTGTCATCATCATGTATTCTCTGATAATTCATGGAAGAAGGTCTATCATCGACGTACAGAAGAAATGGGGTAACTTGAGAGTTTCAGTGAAGCTTTTGCAAAATGTCGCCAAATCGTTCTCTTCTGTAAGTGCTGCTGATGCGATCTTTCAAAATGGTCGAAAAGGGCAGAATTTGACAGTCTCTTACCTCGTCGATTCATTAGGTTTGACTTCAAAACTCGCAGAATCAATCTCAAAGAAAGTCCGCTTCAAGGAGAAAGGAAATCCTGATTCAGTTCTGAGTCTTTTGAGAAGTCATGGGTTCACAGACTCTCAGATCTCCAGCATCATTACTGGTTATCCACAATTGCTTATAGCCGATGCCGAGAAATCAGTTGGTCCCAAGCTTAAGTTTCTGAGCTCCCGAGGAACTTCAACCTCTGAGTTTACTGAGATTGTTTCTACAGTTCCGAAAATCTTGAGAATGAAAGAGGGTAAATCCATCAGCAGATACTATGATTGCGTCAAAGAGATTGTAGAAGCCGATAAGAGTTCCAAATACGGAGAGTTAAGTCTGTCTTCGCTGCCAAAGGGTAGTCACCAGGAGAACAAAATCAGAAACATATCGGTTTTGAGAGATTTGGGAATGCCTCAGAGGTTGTTATTTCCTTTGCTCATCTCCAGATCACGTGTCTGTGGTAAAGAGAAATTTGAAAAAACCCTCAAGAAGGTCGTTGAGATGGGTTTTGATCCCACCTCGCAAAGGTTTGTCGAAGCTCTGCGTGTTGTTTATGGATGGAGTGAAGCAAAAATAGAAGAGAAAGTCAATGTCTATAAAAGTTTAGGCTTTGCTGAGGGAGAGGTGTGGGAAATGTTCAAGAGATGGCCACTCTCTCTGTCATTCTCGGAAAAGAAGATAACTCACAAGTTTGAAACTTTGAAGAAGTGTGGTACTCGAAGAAGAGGTCCTCTCAGTGTTGAAAAAGTATCCGCAATGCGTTGGTGTTTCAGAACAGAAAATATTGAACTCCATTGAAACGTTTCTAGGGCTAGGATTCAGCAGCGACGAGTTTGTGATGATGGTCAACCGCTTTCCTTCGTGTCTTAATTTCTCTGTAGAGTCGGTGAAGAAGAAGACTGAGTTTATTGTGAAGAAGATGAATTGGCCACTGAAGGCTGTTGTTTCATACCCACAGGTATTAGGATTAAGCATGGAGAAGAGGATTGTACCAAGGTGTAACGTAATCAAAGCTCTCATGTACAAAGGATTACTCGGAAGTGAACTCCCTGCAATGACGACTGCCTTGGTACCTATCGATGAAACATTTTAAAAAAGGTATTTGATGAAGCGTGATGATGACAAGAAGCTTGTGGCTGAATTGATGGCTATTTTCACTGGGAAACAAGACAAGAAACAGATAAAAGCTTTCTGATACTCTGGGCATTGCTCATTGAAGAAAAGTCCTTTTTTAGCTTTAACCATTGAAAATACTTAACATTATGTGGCGAGATTTCCTTTGTCTTTGATATATATGATGGTTTGAGAGTGGGTCAATGCCTTATGCCTACATTCATTATCCATTTGAAAACAGGGAGCTGTTTGAGAAGAACTTTCCCGGTCATTTTGTGGCTGAAGGGCTAGATCAAACTCGCGGATGGTTTTATACTCTCATGGTGCTCTCTACTGCATTATTCGGAAAACCAGCTTTTAGGAATCTCATTTGCAATGGTCTTGTGCTTGCTGAAGATGGAAAGAAGATGAGTAAGAAATTACAGAATTATTGATCTTGCTCGGAACATTCGTGAACGTCATAAACTACCTTTGAAAACTCCATTAAAGGAACTGATTGTAGTTCATCCAGATGCAGAGTTCTTGAATGACATAACTGGGAAACTAAGAGAGTATGTATTGGAAGAACTTAACGTAAGATCTCTTGTTCCGTGTGATGATACTCTGAAGTATGCGTCTCTAAAAGCAGAACCAGATTTCAGTGTATTGGGAAACGACTTGGGAAGTCAATGGGGATTGTTGCAAAAGAAGTTAAAGCAATGTCTCAAGAAGATATCTTAAGATTTGAGGAGGCTGGAGAAGTTACTATCGCCGAACACTCGATGAAGCTAACATATATAAAGATCATGAGGGTATTCAAACGTCCCGATGGTTTGAAAGATAATGAAATTGATGCATCTGGAGATGGTGATGTTCTGGTGATTCTGGATCTACAAGCAGATGAATCTTTGTATGAAGCAGGTGTTGCTCGTGAGATTGTGAATAGGATTCAGAAACTACGGAAAAAGTCAGGTCTTGAACCAACAGATGTTGTGCAAGTCTACTTTGAACCACTGGACAAGGATGAATCTGTTTCGAAACGAGTTCTAAACTCCCAAGGAAAATACATTACAGATTCAATTGGTTCTCCGTTGCTTCTGTCTAGTTTAATGCCATCACATGCAGTGACCATATCCGAAGAGAGTTTCCAAGACGTTTCGAAGTTGTCGTTTAAGCTTAAGTTTGGCGAGGAAGGCATGACCGATCCTCCTTCACGTCGCTCTCTTTTGTTTGTTTGTTGATTGTTTTTTTTATTAATTCATAGTTTTTTTCTTATGAATGTATTTCATCAAAAAATCGGTTACATTAAATGCTATTATTCTGTAAGTTTTTAAAATAAAGTAGAATAGACATTTTTTGTTTATTATACGATATGCCATTCAAGGATGGTGCAATGCCTAAAAAGTGTGAAACATCAAATCCTGTTGCTTTGATTGAAGAGATTGATAAGGTTGTTGTTACTATTTGGATCGGTTTGTATTATTATTTCAGAATTGTAGATTACTAGTTGCAATAATTGTCTAATTGGTCTTCGGTTAATTAGATTGGAAGATACAACAGTACCAGCGACACAATCATCCTATATATGTTGGGGCTTCTTGATCCAGCACTTAATGTAAATTTTATGGATCACAATCTCGGCGTTACTATTATCAAAGGTACTTTTCTTTAATTCGGAGTTTTGTTAATCTTACATTTTTTTTGTCACTTTGATGGATTTGTTGTTTTTCCTTTCATTTTTTTGGTCTTTTGCCTTTTTCGTCTTGTGTAGAACGGTCGCCAAAAGATTCTTGCTGGAGAAAGATCCCGAGAATCTGTTCTTTGAGGATTTCAAGA
The DNA here is from genome assembly GCA_900116095.1 of Euclidium syriacum. Taxonomy (NCBI): domain Eukaryota; kingdom Viridiplantae; phylum Streptophyta; class Magnoliopsida; order Brassicales; family Brassicaceae; genus Euclidium; species Euclidium syriacum. The sequence continues at coordinate 17,058,420 of FPAK01000003.1, forward strand.
TTCATCTACATATTCCTGCAGCAGGTAGAGGACACGACGGTCCAAGCGGAGGCTGCACTATGATCACTTCCCATGAATAAGCCTGTGAGGAAGGATCTTGCAATGACTGGATAAGTTACTCTCACCGGTAAAATTGTTCCAATTGGCGGCGTAAGTCTCACACACACTACAATTTACTCTTTTTTAGCTTTTTTAGTTACCCAAGTTACTAAGCCTCTCTCTCTCTTTTCCAGGTGAAGGAGAAGACTTTAGCTGCAAGACAGAGTCAAACAAAGACGATAATATTACCGGAGGCTAACCGAAAAGACTTTGATGAGCTCGCGGCGAATGTGAAAGAAGGGCTTGATGTTCATTTCGTCGATCAATACGAGCAAATATTCGAGCTAGCATTCAACTGTGACCACTAATCTAATTAGTTTCTTACTTGGGATTTATATCTCTCTCTGTTGCTTTCATTATAACATCGATTTTTTTTATTTCTTTACGTTGATATTCTTTTAATTCTTCTTGTTAAATTTACTATAATGTTCGTTTTTTACATTTACCACAGAATGATATGGAAGAGAAGCCAATGATCCGGTTATAGTTTTCTACAAATTTATCAGGGTAATTTATGTGTTGGATTCCTTTGAGTACAGAAATCAAAACCCCTGAATTACTCAGGGTCAAACACTATAATTCATACTTTCAGCTACCTTTCAATTTTTCTTCATTTATAAGATATGTCACTCTCTTTGCTAATTTTTATACCTTTAACAAAATTCCACTAATTATACATTCGATATTGTATCATATTTTTTGGTAAAATTGATCATTACTCTGACTACATTAACCTACAAAATTGTAACATGTATTTTACCTTTAAGTTCAAAAGGAGTTTTATTGGCTACCATTAAAAAGATTCACAATGTTAACGTCGACGGTCAAATGATCATTTTTAATAATATAGTGTATTAAAAAAAAAAAAAACATTTCGTTCATTAATTTGCATTTTTTTATTTGAAATTTTCTTTTTTTGGGGGCATTCTTTTCTGTTAATTTTTTAGGTAGTTTTCCTTTTTAATCTTACTGTATATGTAGAATTAGGAAACTCTCTTCCACTTGGATTTTATACATATACTTATGTAGTTCGGTATATAAACATACAGGACTTAATAGGTCTATTTGGTTTCCAATACCTTGAATAGGGTTTATAAAGATGATAAATCTTATTGCGGTTAGTATATATCATCAATAAGAGTATCTATAAGTAATTTTTATATCATCACTATGACATTCGGAACCAATAATCTCTGTGTTTGTGTTTTCTCTGCATGCAGCAAAAGTTAAGGCAAAGGATTGAGCCTAATAAAGTTAAAATTCCAAAACGTGCATTGCAAGTTATGGAAGAAGAACTTGCGAAACTGGAGTCGTATAAAGAACATAACGAGTCTGGTATTTTCAGAAGCGACTTGAGTAAGACGCGTAACTACCTCGAATGGTTGACCGTATTGCCATGGGGAGTTCAAAGGTTATTTTGCTTATTTGATTCGATACATATAAATATATATTGCTTGTATGTAATTGAGTAAATATCATGAAAATCACTATCTCTACTTAATTTGAACTTCTTTTTTTTTTTTTTTTGGCAGTGATGAGAATTGTGATGTCAAGGATGCAAAAAAGATTCTTGACGAGAATCATTATGGCTTATCTGATGTAAAAGAAAGAGTTTTAGAACACGTAGCTGTTGAAAAGCTTAGAGGCACTTCACAAGGTCTGTCTCATCGCATACTTTACCTAGCGTTTAATTGGAAAGCTTCTCAAAAAGTGCGTCTTAAGTTGGAAAGATCATTAACCTGTTTTGGTCTCAAATTGTATAAAACAGGGAAGATCATTTGTCTCTCAGGTCCTCCTGGAGTTGGAAAGACTAGTATTGCGCGTTCTATTGCGCATGCTCTTCACCGCAACTTTTTCCAATTCAATGTTGGAGGGATATCTTCGGTTGCTCACATTAAGGTTAGGTTACTTACGGCATAATATAATTTTTAGTGCTTGATCAAATATAGGAGAATATTATAAGATGTTAATCTCTATGCTCTTATACCTTGTTTTTAGGGATGGCCTCAAACATATCAAGATGCCATGCCTGGAAAGATTGTGCAATGTCTAAAAACCGTGGGAACATCAAATCCTGTTGTTTTGATTGATGACATTGATAAGGTTGTTGTTACTATTTGGATTGGTTATTTTATGATTCAAGAATTGTATATCACTAGTTGCAACAATTGTTTTATTGTTCCTCCATTAATTAGCTCGGAAGATTGAATACGGGTGATATACTCAGTACGTTCCTTGAGCTTCTTGATCCTGAGCAAAATGCAAATTTCATTGATCACTATCTCAACGTTACTATTGATCTATCGAAGGTATATTTCTTTCTCTTGTTCGGATTATCGCTCCAAGTTTTGAACTTTTAAAGAATGTCTAAGTATCCAATTAAGTTTTGAATATTACAGGTTTTGTTTGTATGCACAGCAGATGTGAAAGACATGATTCCGAGGCCTCTATTAAACAAAATGGAAGTGATTAGAGTTCCAGGGTATGTATTTGATGAGAAAATGCGTATCGCTAGAGACTATTTGGAGAAAACCGCACGCAGAGATTGTGGGATTATCCCTGAACAGGTTCTTCATCATTTTTGTAGATGTTTTGAATGTTTGTTCAAATATATGGAGCTATATGGATTTTTGCTTAAGCTTGTTTATATATGCTTTACCAGGTTGATGTGAGTGACGCGGCTCTTCGTTCCTTGATAGAAACTTACTGCAAAGAAGAAGGAGTTGTGAACCTCAAGAAGCATACTGAGAAAATATACCGTAAGGTAAGTTTCTACTTTCTACAAAGATTTTGGAAACATCATCTTACTTGGGTCCCAAGTGACCTAATCTGTAATCTATAATTGCTATTTTTTTTTTGAGATATGGAAGCTCAAGAATATTAACTTGTTATACACAGAGTGCTCTTAAACTAGTACAAGAAGGAGACTATGATACAACGGTTAAAAAGGTTTCGATTGACAAACTGAATCTTGCGGATTATGTTGGCAAACCGGTTAATCTTAAAGGAAATACGATCTATGAGAAAACCCCGGTCGGGGTTGTAGCGGGATTAACGCCAATAAAAATGATGTACATAGAGGCTAACATTATCAAAGAAGATAAAGGAAAAGGCGGGATAGATGTAATAACGGGTCAGATTGGCAAGGTGATGAAAGAAAGCATGGAGATAGCTCTCACGGTCGCCAGAAGATTCTTGCATGAGAAAGAACCCGATAACCAATTCTTTACGAATTACAAGCTTCATCTACATATTCCTAAAGCACACTGTCTACAAGATGGTCCAAGCGGAGGCTGCACCGTAATCACTGCGTTGCTATCACTTGCCATGAAGAAGCCTGTGAGGAAGGATCTTGCAATGACCGGAGAAGTCACCCTCACCGGTCGAGTTCTTGAAATTGGCGGCGTAAGTCACACACTACACTTTACACACTATTTTAGTTTTTTCGGTTAACCTAATTTCTATTTAAGTTTTCGTAACACACAAAAATCCCTCATTCTCTCCCAGGTGAAGGAGAAGATTTTAGCTGCAAAACAGAGTCAAGTGAAGACGATAATATTCCCAGAGGCTAATCGGAAAGACTTTGATGAGCTCGACGAGAATGTGAAAGAAGGGCTCGATGTTCACTTTGTCGATGAATATGAGCAATTATTTGAGCTAGCATTCAACTATGATCAATAGAAGAAATCTGACAAGCTTCTTACTTGAGATTATTATCTAAGCTGAACTTCTTCTAACTCTTTTTGGTTGATTATAACTATTATGTTCTTCTTCTTTTCTTGCCACAGGATGAAATGTGACAGAACCAGTGATTCTGTAACGTTTTTCCACTAATTAGACAATTTATTTTCGTTCATCACTATAGAATCAAAAACTGAAAAAACCCTTTTCGCCTACATATCACATAACATGTTACGAACTGATGGCAATAAATGAAAAGTTGACTTATACTGATGAGATGTTAAAATTTCGGAAAATTTAAATTCATTAATCATTATTATTCAAAAGTTTTGTGTTATGGACTTCGTAGTCAATCACTATAGTATAAGAATAATATCCGTACCACAGTTATCTTAATTGCTACATATATTTGCGAAGGGAAAAAATCTATATAGTTCGTCGCAAACAAGTAGTCGTAATAATTTGTACCAGATTCGCTACAGTTTCTTTTTATGGAATTAGCTAGCTATTGTACATTGTTAGAATACATCGGTAGAAAATAGTTACGGCATTCCACACATTCTAGAACATGTGTGATGAGAAATTTTTATAGCAATATTGGGATAAGACAAATATGGTAGCAAATACCGTAGAAAAATAAAACCTTCAACAAAAAAAAAAATACCGTAGAAAAATGTTTTTCTTTTCCATTTGTAATCTAACTAAAATATTATCTTTTAATGAAAAATAGTTTGTTATCAGATTAAATAAAATAAAGATACTAAATCTATACTGTTTAAAAAAATTTACGCAATAAATTTACTTATAATTTTTCTTCAATATCTTTGCAAAAGAAAATGTAAATATTAGCTATGTAATGCACTCGCGAGAAATATGTTGCGAATTTAGTGGATGAATCAGCCTCTTTCGCTCTACGGTGGGGTTTTGTGAAATCTTTGAGATGTGACATTGGAAGAAAAAAATAACTTTTGAGCATATTAAAGGGTCCAATCAAAATTTATATATTTTCGATTACATGTTTTTTGGCTGGTATAGATCTTTAGTTTGCTTTATATCAAAATCCATCAATGCCACAAGATCTGATAATGAGACAGAAACCCCACGCCATCTTAAAATCGATCAATTCCAAATCTTCATCTTCTTTTAGTAGTTGCAATTTGTATTTTGTATTGGAAGCATATATATATATCAAGCACATACGACTATATATCTAGAAATCTTAGCAAAATAACAAAGAATTATAGAATTAAATACGAATGAACCATATGGTTTTTAATTCCATGTATAGTTATAAAATTAGGTTATGGTTTTTGAAAACTTATTGAAATATATCTTAGAAATAAATTTCAGGTGTCAGATTTTCTGTATTTTTAGAAAAGTAATAAAATGAAATATTATGATAGAGAAAAGCACATGGCTAACTCTTTTTTTGCTGATTATATACTTAACAACAATAGTTTTTCACATCGCTTATTTTCAATATATCACTTACTCATAGAGATTTAATATATTTTATCATCATGTATATCTATTAGTATAAAAATTAAAATAAACGAAATTTAAATGAGAAAATGAGTCATCATAGCTAAAAGGATAGATATCATATATAGTACGGTAGAGAATCTAGAGATGCATGAATCATAATCAGGTATCATGATTAAGAACAAATAATAATCTAGAACATGAAAAAGTCAGAATTATTTAATATTCCGTAAATGGAAAGCCATAAGAAAAAAGGCAATATAGACCGTACCCTACAAAGATTTCAAGCACACACTTGCTCTATGCTTGCCTCATACATATTTCCATAATATGATATTTGCAGTGTATCGTATGTACTTATAAAAGAGGAATCACGTGTGAATTTGAGTAATGTAGAGTACATATTATATACTTGTACCAACCCATCAAAGCGTGTGAAATGCCTAACAAGCCAAAATATGTGACAGTGTGACGTTGATAGTGGAGTCTTTCGCTTTCTTTTTGGACTGAATGAGTGGATAAGCAATCAAATTACATGTATACATATTAATTTTTTTAGCAGGGACAATATCTATTTTACATGCTAAACGATAATAATCCAATAACCAAAAATATTTTAACAGGAAATAAGAAACTGGACTCAAATGTTGTTAAATGCCAATCTGTGCAATTCTTTTTATATGAATAAACCGAATTAAACATGATGCCTACTCATTGAGTCCAAAAATATATTGTTCACAATGGGCAATGGTGTTGGTACCCCATTGTGCCCCGGTTTTTCCTTGCGTAAAACTAGATGTCTAAACCTAATTGTCGTCTCTTCCTTTTGTTTTTTTCATGCACTTGGTTTTTAATCTGATTTCTTTATTGTTTATGTGAAAATATGGTAGATACGTACATAAACTATTGATTTTGAACTTAAACGGCCAAAACTAATTTTTTTAAAAAGGTCCGATTCTGTGCCGCCTCTAGTATAAGCTTCACCGTCAAACGCTTTATCGCCGTGGAAGTAGCCGTATTGACCGCGTTTCCGAACAAGGAATACACACATGTAGTGTTTATCTGAGAACCTCCCTAACTATTGACGTCGTATCACGTTTTAGATTTTGTTGACATCATCCAACTAAGAAAATATAAGCGAATCTAGAATGATTATACAACGACATTTAATAATTAAATATATAATGATTGGATGATCTTGATTGGTGTAAAGTAAACAAAAAAGTCGGAAACCTAAGTGATGCACGCGTGGTGACGGGTTATGGCATTGGCTACCGACTTTAAATCTTTAATTATCAAATAGAATATATTTTTTACATTTTAAGAAAAATCAATAAACTTTTTCCTCTATTTATTCTCATATATTTTCTACCTAATATTTAGATTTGATTTTTTAAATAAGTTAGAAAAATAAATGATTTTTGGCTAAATTTTTTATCGAAATGCCAATACTTAGCTTTTATTTCTGTGATGATGAATGCATTTGGATTAAATGATTAATCTTCAAAACTTATGGAATATTTTTTTCAGTAAAATTGACCTATCCACCTTAACGTATACTAAACTTCCTTTCTGTTTCACATATAAAATTTTAATTTATGCATATTATCTTTTAACCAAGAGCATATTCATAATCTTTCATATAGGTCTCTCACAAGTTACAACACACATATTAATTGTAGAATCTCTCAAATAGTTGAAAGACTATTTCTTTTCATTTTTTTAAATACTTCATTTTATATTTTTTCTCTCCAAACTAAATGTTTTGACGTCTCTAATAGCGGAAGTACATGCGCTTCTGATAGCGTTAGAATATAGTAGATTGTAAAATCAAAGTAAAGTGAGGATAAAATTAGACTCATCTAATTAGGGCAATCAACTAAAAAGTTTACCCACTAGAGTTTTAGGATTACTTAGCGACATAGAACATGTAGGAAGAAATTTTGAATATTTAAGTTTCGTTTATGCAATAAGGAAGGATAATTCTGATATAGACTAAAAAGTTCATTTAGAAGTGAAGATTCTCACCATTCTAATGAAGATTTCTCATAGACTAAAAAATTAATCCAACTCCTATAGAGCCAATCCTAGTTTAGTAATCTATATAATTGCTAGAAATGAATAAATATATAATAATAATAATAAAAATATAAGGGTGGGGACTTGACGAGCCTTATATTTTTAAAGAAAAAACTCAAATAAAATTGCCGTAAAAAAAACATAACTGAAACGTCGTGTATATATTCTCTAAGCCTATAATCGGTTGTGGCACAGGAATATCTAATGGATAGATCGGACGGAGAACTTCAAGCTGGTACTTTCACAAATGCACCGCAGAAAATTAACAGATTATTTGGAGAGGTGGTTTCTTGCTCTGTTTCTCTATGTTTCCTCTGAAATCCTCTGTTTTCTCTCGTACTCTGTTCTATGTTCTCTTTTTTACGTTTTCAGATAGGCTGATCTTAGAAGAATTAGGGTTTAGGTTTGAGTTGTTATATATTTTGTTCTCGATTTCTAATTTTTTGGGTTTTCTTTTATCTAGTTTATATTATTCATTCATGAAACAAATTTTGTTTCTTCTTCGTCTTCCTTTTCAACTTTAAGATCTCTGTTATTATTTGTTACCTCTCAGATATTGCTAGTTAAACTCTGTTATATCAGATACTCGTTGTATAGTTAGTTATAAACTACTTTTGCTTCCATTTAAAAATAATATATAAACTAACGAATTATTATTCTCGATAATTTTGCAGGTTTCATATCCACCTCTAAACTTACCACTAACCAAAACTCCAGAACTTATCAGCTTGATTGAATCTGCACTCAAACAACACTACCCGTGTCCTCATAACCAAAAATCACCGATCTTAACTCCTCCTGAAACTCCAAAAATCACTGAGAAACCAAAAGCTCTGAATTTCCCAATCTCGAAGATCACTATCGGTGAATGGACCCGCGATGAGAAACACCCGGACGAACTCAAGGCCAAATTTTATTTTGCAAAGAAGAAACTTATGTGGGAAATTCTCAACAAGGCAGAATCTCATAAGCTCAAGCGAAAGATCGAAATCCAATGGCATGATGTCTTGTCTCTTAAAACAACTTATCTACCTAATACTGAAATCCTCGATGTCGAGGTATATATAATTTGGTTACACACAAATTTCGAAAATATAATCTACTATACCTCCTACCTTGTATTTAACATACGTTTTTGTGCAGTTGAGTAGACCTCCAACATTCTTCATAGAGACTAATACACAACGAGGAAAACATACTCAATGGAAACAGATGGATCTTGATTTCACCAGAAATCAATCCGCTTCTATTTGCCGGTACTTTCTTTGATCCTCTTTCTTTTGCATGTAGTATACTTATATAAATTGAAGCATCACATCTACATATATATATATATATATATAACAGGAGACATACACTTCATTTTCCTCCTGGAGTTTTGCAAAACAACATGGATAAGCTCAAGTCCGGCGATAGCTTCTGGTCGAAACTCGTCAAAGTGGCTTTCCCAACTATACAAAGTCCTTATTTTGATTATCGCATTGGAAACAACAACAATAATGATAGCGACGCGGCTCAATGCAGCCATGATAAAATGGTTAGCTTCAACGTCAACAAAAACCTTCTTTATAACCAGTCTCAAGGTACTTTAACTACGAACCTTACGCGCGAATCATTTCATATATGTTTAGTATGTAATAGAAGAAGTCGTTGTTTTGTTAGGATCTGATCATGTGGGAGTAGGAGAAGGAAACATTAACATGGCTACACATATGGAGGCTTACGATGGAAGGCAAATAAACACATCTGCTCAAGCCAATATTCAATGTAACACGACGAACCAGTTGTTTGGGATGCAAGCTATCCAACCGTCGTCTCAGCCGATCAACGAGCATTATCACCCGGGAGGGTATTTTCCCGGGTCGGAGTTTAATAATCCAATGATTCAAACGAGAAACACGTGGGAGTCGTCACTTGGGAGTCAAACGAGAAACACGTGGGAGTTGTCACTTGAGAGCCAAACAATAAACCCGTGGGAGTCGTCACTTGGGAGTCAAGCATATCCTGATCCATTACTTGAGACACAAACTAACTCAACCATGTTTCAAAACATGAGCGAAGTCTCAATATATTCTCAAGTCCGATCGTATGTAGGAGATATTTGGTTTGAAGAAGAAGAGAGACAAAACATGCCACATACACATCTCAATGGTGACTTTCAGATCAACGGACACCAGCATATAGATAACTTTCAGGTCAACCCTAACCAGCAAATAGGTTTTAATCATAGTTATAACCAGCAAACAAATTCTAATCAATTTGCTGATTATAACTATGGTTATGGTTATGGCAACAACAATGGTTCACTGCCTCCTGATTTTTAGATATTGGGATTAGCTTCTTGTTTCTTTTTTTTTGGAATAAATTCCTCTAGGGGTCTTGTAATGTAGAAAGTACAACTTCAGAACTCTGTTTTGTACAAAACCTATTTTTTAGGAGATTATTATTGGTTAACCATTGATTTAGATGAATTTACATTTAAAGAAAAAATTCATGTCCTAGTAATATTATAAACTAATAATTATACAAATTTACATCTTAATAATCATAACTAAGATAATTTGCTGATTCTAGTGTTATATATATATATATATATCCATTTATATAAATATTAATCAAATTGCATAAACAAGAACCAAATTATATATTTATTCACAAGTCACAATCACATAAACAAGTTTGAGTAATGATAAAACAAAACAATGATAGTTGGTAGCAAAATGCAAAGGCAAATATGTAATTTGGTCGTTAACAGATTGACAAATGAAAGAGTAGTTCCACTCCCACCACGAATTTTCGTTTTCGTTTTTCTTTTAATTAATTATTATTTCCTCTCTGTCTCTTTGCTTTTTTTCCCTCTCCTTTGGTATTTCTCTTTCTCTTCCAAAATTTCCCCAGAAAACCCAATCCTTAACAATTCGTCACAAAATTGTTCCTGTCTCTGTGGCTCTAAGGATACGGATAATTCGGAATTCTCGATTCTCTATCATTTAGAAGTGAAGATTCTCGCCATTCTGAATTTGTTTTCTCTTTGAACAGAAAAAAAAAACATTTTCCCCGATTTTGTGGTAAGTTCCAATACAATGTAGTTTTCGATCGCGTATCGCTGAATTGTTCAAAAATCTTTACCTATTCGAAATTTCGTCTTAATTGTTGAGTACGGCATTGGCGTTTCTTCTTGTTTGTCCCAAAGTCAAATCAGCGTGTAATTGATGATAATTTTGATCAGAATTTTGACGGAGGAGATCAAATCGGGGGGTTTTGGAGATGGCTAACCTAAGTGGTGGTTCGTCGAGGAAAAGTCTCTCCTTCTCTGGTCATTCATTTCAAGGGAAGAAGAAAGCTTCAGAAAACGATGGTGGAGGAGGAGGCCCTGATCTCCCTCGGAGATCTCTCACATCTTCTCGTTCTTCCATGTAATCCCACCTCTCTTTAAGCAAACGTTGAATCATTACTGGATCTCCGATTAAACTTCCATGTATTATTTGTTGTTGTAGAAGCTTGAGTGGCGATAGGAGTGGAGAAAGAACTGTAAAGAGACTAAGGTTATGTAAGGCCTTAACAGTACCTGATAGTACAACGTTATTTGAAGCTTGTCGAAGAATGGCTGCACGTCGTGTTGATGCATTATTGCTCACTGATTCTAATGCATTACTTTGTGGGATCCTTACAGATAGGGTAAATATTTCGTCAAAACTGTCTCAATAATTGGCTTGAATAGGTTTATAATATTCTTCTCTTTGTTTTGGTTTTAAGGACATAGCAACAAAAGTAATTGCTCAAGAACTCAACCTTGAAGAAACACCTGTATCTAAAGTTATGACCAAGAACCCGGTTTTTGTTTTGTCTGACACTATTGCTGTGGAAGCTCTTCAAAAGATGGTGCATGGTTCGTAATGCTTAGGGGAACTGGTTTTTTCGTAATTGTTTCTTGAAAGTTGAAACTGATAAGTGGATTTGCAGGCAAGTTTAGACATCTGCCGGTGGTAGAGAATGGAGAAGTTATTGCACTTCTTGATATTGCAAAGTGTTTGTATGATGCAATTGCGAGGATGGAAAGATCAGTTGAGAAAGGTAAAGCCATTGCTGCAGCTGTTGAAGGTGTTGAAAAGAATTGGGGAACTTCTATTGCTGGTATGTTCAAAAACATGGGATTAAGGATAATCTCCATTTGATTGTGTCTCTGATGGAGTTTTTGTTGGATAACAGGACCAAATACTTTGATGGAGACACTTAGAGAACGAATATTCAAGCCTTCACTTTCAACTATAATTCCAGAGAATACAAAGTAGGTAATATTTCCTTTTAAATAAAAATTCACTTTGATCTTGTACTTGTTTTTCCTAAGAACAATGCAAAGCTCAACGTGTATATATGGTGTGAAAACGTACAGGGTTTTAAAGGTTGGATTGGATGAGACGGTGTTAGGAGTAACCATGAAGATGGTGGAATATCAGTCTAGCTCAGCCATGGTGATGGTTGAGAACAAACTAGCAGGAATTCTTACGTAAGCTTGTCTCGAGATTAACTACCACATCATGTTTCAAACAATTCTAGTGAAGCTTTGATTTGAAAATCTTGATTTTTGTTATAGCTCAAAGGACATTTTGATGAGAGTGATAGCCCATAACCTTCCTGTAGAGACGACTACTGTGGAGAAGGTAATATTTTTCCTTAAATTTGGTTTTTGGTAGCTAATATTCATATGTAGATATATGCTTATGATCATCGGTTTTGGTTTACTTTCATATCTTGTTTTTGTTGTTACATGTAAATTATGTTATAGGTTATGACACAAAACCCAGAATCTGCAACAGTTGATACACCTATCGTTGACGCCTTGCATATTATGCATAATGGAAAATTTCTGCATCTTCCTGTATTAGATAAAGGTAAACTAAATTTCCCCAAAATCAACTCTGAGCAACAAAGTATGATTAGTACTTCTTGTCTAATGTTTGATGATTTACATACAGAGGGAGATGTTGTCGCGGTTATTGACGTGATTCACATAACTCATGCTGCTGTTACTACGGTAAAACTTGTTTTATTATTGATTGATTCAAACATGAGAAAAGATTGGTATACATCCTGAAGATTGTGTGTTTTGCTATAAGCTTAGGCTGGAAGTACAGCAGGAATAAATAATGAGACAGCAAACTCAATGATGCAAAAGTTTTGGGATTCAGCTATGGCTTTGTCTCCTAACGAAGATGGAGATGAAACAACGAGGAGGTTTCTTTTTCACTATATTCTTTAGTTTTTTTTACTTAGTTTCTTAAACTGAATCATATCATTTCTAACAGTGAAGAAGACTCATCAATGAAATTATCTTCAGAGATAGAAGGAATAAAATCATTATCATATCTTAACACATTTGCTTTCAAACTCCAAGATAAAAAGGGTCGGATGCATAGATTTACGTGTGGTATGCTTAAATCTTTTTAGCTAATTGGAAATAAAACTCAAATGCCTGCAGAGTCCATTAACCTTTTTTTGCTAATTACAGAAACACAGAGTTTAACAACTCTGATAACAGCAATCTTACAAAGAATGGGTGATGACATTGAGCCTGATCATTTGCCTCAGATAATGGTATGTATTCAAAAGTTTTTCGAACGAAAATAGGAAATAATTTCTTGACATATATTTGTGATCTGTAGTACGAAGATGAAGACAATGACAAAGTGATTTTAGCATCAGATGGTGATCTTGGAGCTGCTGTAGAACATGCAAAATCAATCGGCTGGAAGGTATACAGAATTCGGTTTTGGAGTTTTCGGTTGTGGTTCGGTCCGGTTTGGTTTATGTGGATTTTTGGGTATGGTGGTGTTGTAGGGTTTGAAATTGCATTTGGACTATACAGAAGAGAGAGGACACAGGAGAGGTCTAAGTTCAGAGGAAATGGACTATGACCAGTCAAGCTCATGGACAGCCGCTTACAAAACGGTTGCAGCCGGGGCTGCTCTTGCCGCTGGTCTTGGAATTTTGGTGTACCTTAAACGCCACTCAAACTAACTGATTGATTCATTTTTGGGGAGAATACATAAGTGAATGCTTTTTTTTTTTTTTGCAAAGTATTATACCTCTTCATTTTATTCGTGTTTGTTGTTTTTGATCTTGTTGCTCATATCATCAATTCATCATATTCTTAACTATATTAATGTAACAAAAATTCGATACTTATATATTTCTAATCCAAATACAAGTTTTAATAATTTTAGTAGTGTATTTGTTAACGATATTGCAAAAGACAAAAAAATGTAAAATAATGAAAAATAAAACAAATTTTTTTATAGATGCAAATTGGTTAAAAAAAAAAAACAAGAGCAATTGTAACCAAATGGTGCTTGTTTTTCATAAAATCATTACTCACAAAACTTGATTTGGATATTGCACCTGGACGATCTAGGAAGCATTAGCAGATCTTGGGTGATTCGAGACTTTTCCATGTCGTTAATTGCAAAAGCACGAACTTCGACATGACATTTTCTCTAGGAAACGTTTCATTTCTTCTAGCTCTCCAATTTTTCCCCCATAATGAGTTATCTTCAACAATTTTTCAGGACATGGCGATCCATAATCTCTTTCATATTTAACAAGGCAATGGACCCTTGATGACGATAGTGTGTAAAAACGGAGATATACATATATAGTAAAAACGATGTTTATCTTTTGCTTTTGGGTTCGTAACTTTTTTATTGCCACCGAATAAAATGACGATGAAGTAAGATGAAGATGGATTTAATGGATTCCTCTAACGTAAACATTAAAAGATATAGTGTTTGAGATAAAGAAGAAACTGTTTGTTGCGTCACAACTTTCTTACATCATAGTCAAAGAGTAGCTCGAATATCTGCTCATATTCATCTACGTAGTGTACATCAATGCCTTCTTTCAAGTTCTCTGCTAGCTCGTCGAAATGTCTCCTGTTAGCTTTCGGCAATATCATCATCTTCACTTGATTCCGTCTTGCAGCTATTGTCTTCTCTTTCAAGCCGGAAATTGGAATAATTCTACCGGTTAGAGTGACTCCTCCAGTCATTGCAAGACCCCTCTTGATAGGTATATTCATGGCAAGTGATAAAAAAGAAGTGACCATGGTGCAGCCTGCGCTTGGACCTCGACTTGTTATCAAATTTAGACAAATCTTGGAATTCGCAAAAAAGTTGTTCTTGGGTTGTTTCCTGAGCAGGATTTGTTGTGCAAGTATGTAAGCGATACGAGCACTTTCTTTAGTATCTTCCCCAACCTGACCCATTACGTCAAGGTGGCCTATGGCTTCACCTTCCTCGACAAGTTTTGTCACCATGTACCATGCTAACCCAACTATAGGTCTCCAAGATAGAGCCATAACAACCCCCACCGGTGTCTCCTCATACACAACTGGCGGGAAGGAGAGAACACTGTAATTCCGTTCCAACCCTAATCCCTTTAACAAGTCAAGTATAAGTCTTTAAAGTATCTAATACAATAAAGTAAGGTGATGAGACCATGAGAGAATGTATATATACCTCAATCTTGATGATTTGCTTTTCTTTTCTAGCCAATTGAAGCGTCAACTTTAGTCGTTTATGAACCTATGGATCCAAAATAAGATCAAGTTTTTGTTAAAAACAAAAAAAAAAAACTTATAATACTCACATCATATCATATATAAAAAAGAAGAAAAACTTATAATATTCACATCAAGTTCTTGTAAAACTTGTTGAGCTTGGTGTCTTCTAGCACATGGTATCGCGGCTCCATAGTCAGCTAAATGTGAATATCTGAAGTATTGAATATGCTACAAAAAATTTCCAAATAGCAAAACATCTGCAAATTCAGATTCTTATTATATCACAACAAACTTTAGTGAAAAGGAAGAAAAACATGAGGATAAACTGACCTGGAGATGGTCTTTCCAAACTGAATTTGCATTTAGAACAGACCTAAGCACTGAAGAAACTTCAAAGAATGTTTCTTTGATAGCATCATTGTAATTGTCATATGGCTTCTCCTGCAAGGAAGTAGTTACATAAGAAATCTTTCCTGATTTAATATCTTTGGTAAAGATAAAACTTAGCAAACACACCTTAAAATGATCAAATTTGACGGCTAGAGGATTTTCGTTCACCTGAACAAAAAAAACCACAAACAAAAGAGTTTTAAAACTGTTTGAAATTATAGAAAAGATAAATTTTGAGAAGCATGTTTCAAAAGTAGTTTTTAATTCACCATATCAGTTATTCGAATTCGCGAGTGGCCAGTGAGGATAACTTGATGACCTTGGATACTTGAAATACGAGCAAGTGAGCCGATTTCATGAAGTTTGTTAAGTAAATGTTTCCCTTTCAGCTTGTGTAATGGATTAGTAGTAATGTCATCCTTCAAAAGAAAAGCTCCTACATATTGAATATCCAATAACGCTGCAAGTAATTTAGGATCCTACATATATACACACAAAGTTTATCTCAAAAACAGACCCAAAAATACATCAATCTTCTATTCATGTTTTGATTGGGGATAGAAAACAAGTACGTGAACGTGAATCGGCAAATAAAATCCAGGGCAAAGAGGTCTTTCCAGCAACGGCAAAGCTATAACCTACAATAGATCAACAAAAACATTCAAACCTATGATCATCAAAGCTTTTACAGTTCAAAAAGTGAAATAGACTAACCGTTAAGGGATACTGGAAACTAGGGTTAAGGGGAATAACCGATGGATCAGACATTGACTTGGCTACATTACTCTGTGCTCCCATTGCTGCGTGTGAAGAAAAAATCGTCGAGCCAACTCGAGGGTGAGTTATAACTTGGCCCTCTTAATCCGTTTTTCCTTTTTTGTTAAGGAAATCGTCTTAATTAAAAATGGTAATTTGTTTGACTAAAAAAGCTTTTAGATTTTGTAATATACGTTCTAAACTTCTAATATATATCGTGAAAATATCATAATCAGTATCCCTTACTTGTCTCGGTTTTCGTTTCTTTTTTTCAGTTTTCAAATAATCGACGTTTATCTGCAAAAATAAAAGATTGCAAAAGTATAATTACTACACAATAACATCTTTCTTATATGTGGCAATTTGACTTTGTTGAGTTTTCCTTTATTTTTTTATATGTAAAAGTAAAACTATACATTTCACATGGTATGTTCTGTATATTTTTCGTTTGCGTCTTGTTGCCTTTGTTGAATAAAATATTTTAGACATATTCGTTAAAAATTCCAAATTTTCTTAGCTCTGTCCTACTTAATTTTAAATTAAGATTTTGTATTGAAAGTAAGTTCTTCTTTTGTTAATAATAGTGGCGATATTTGAAAACTTTGACTCAATAGTCCATTTTGATTCCAAAACACACATACGAATCGGACCAAAAAAGTGAACCTATGGATGCGTAAAAGATCTTTAAAACTCACCTTCTGATGAGTACTGGATGGAAGAAATTGCAACATATAAGAAAGATGTTACTACACAATACCACAAAACTCAACAAAGTCAAAACCATTAATAAATATAAAATCTGACTCATATAAAAACAAAACAAAAACTCCCAATTTTTTTCAACCTCTGTCTTGTAGTTGAAACATATCCCGTGCTCTTTTCTAAAAATTTACATGTGGTTGTAATGAAGATTTAACTAGATTTTTACCTGGTAACAAAGATGGCGGTTGGACTTGGACTGCCCGGAGAAGGAGGATTCTGCGCGTCAGGACTCAAAATTGAGGCATGTGGACCAGCCTTCGCAATCGTCAGGGTAACTTGCAGATTATATTTCAACGGCCTTTGCAAGACCAAGTTGCTGTTTGATCAAGTCCATGTTACTTTTAAGGACATCAATCTCTCAAAAAGGTAACCTCAAATTTAGAGTCTGAAGACAAGAGATATCGCCTGTCATTTTTGAATTGGGAAAAATGTTTAAAAAAGAATAAAATATTGAGAAAACGCCAAAAAAATTCGCAATATGGTATAAAAATATTATCATCTTTTTTTTGAAAGAAATCAATTAGATTCCGTCGTTAACTCCTCTTTTAACGATGTCAATCTCCGTTAACAATTTCAATTTAACGCTAAAATGACATCATTTTGACGTTATTTTAAATAAAATTAAAAATGGAAAAAATGACAACAAATTTGACAATTCAAATTCTTATTATATAATATCCCAACAAATTTTTAGCGAAAAAACAAAAAAAAAATATGAAGAAAAACTTACCTCTAAATTTATATTTAGAACAGAGCTAAACACTGAAGAAACTTCAAAGAATGTTTCTTTACCTTAAGATTATCAAATTTGACGGTTAGACGATTTTCTCCCACCTAGTGGCGGAGGCAATATAGTTAGAGGGAGGGGGGCAATATATGATGAGGGAGGATAGCTTGATGATTTTGGATACTTGAAATATGAGCAAGTGAGCCGATTTCATGAAGTTTGTTAAGTATATATTTTCCTTTCAGCTCATCTAACGAAGAACTAGTATCATCCTTCTAAAGAAAAGCTCCTATGTATTGAATGTCCAATAAAGCTAGTAATTTAGGATCCTACAGGCACACAAAAATATATCAAATCGATCTTTCTTGTCCTAATTGTTCAATAGAAAAATACCTGACATAAACTGGTAAGTAAAAATTAGGGCAAAAAGGTCTTTCGGCAATGGCAAAGCCATAATCTCCAATAGATTACCAGAGAACCACACGATGGGATTGAAACCTATATATATCGATCTTTTTTATCATCAAAGCGTTTCCATAGTTCAAGAAATAGACTATCCGTTAAGGGAGATTGGAAACTAGGGTCTTGATCACTAACTTTGCATGTGTGGAAAAACTGGCGACGCAATTCTCTTCTTTTCTTGCTTCTTGTTAAAATAATGAATGCTTATTTGTAAACATCTCAACGTGTTATAAGAACTAGGGTAAAAAGGAAAAAAATAATATTTAGAGAGATGTTAATATACATATATTTTTTCCAATTAATCTTTGTTAATTTAAATCTAAATTTAAATTTGTAACTATTGTAGTGAGTCGTATTAAATGTTTGATTCTACATATTAAAATTTTCATTGTGAGTATCCAAAAATTACATATTGATTTAATGAGAGAACATATATGTACAATTGTTTCACTTTGTGAATATAGTAGATTATAATTGAAATGAACAAAAAAACTCTTGCCCTTTTTTTGATGTAAAACTACACATTTCACGTGGTATGTCTTTGTTTATTTTTCGTCTGGGGTCTTCTTTTACTTGTTGCCTTCGTTAATAGTTACAAAATCTCTTAGCTCTGTCCTGTTTATTTTTAAAATTAAGATTTTGTAATGAATATAACTTCTATTTTTTGTTGATGATAGTATCCATATTTGAAAACTTTGATTCAAGTCCATTTTGATTTCAAACACATACGAATCGAACCAAAAAAGTGGACTTATGGATGCATAAAGTTAACACAAGATCTTTAAACGCACTTTCTAATTAGTATTGGAAAAAGATGGAAGAAACTGCCACATTTAAGAAATGCACAGATTATCTTACTACACAAAATCTGAAAAAGAAAATCCCAAAACTCCAGCAAAGAAGTCAAAACCGTTTAAGTATCAAATCTAACTCCAAAAAAAAAACTCCCAATCCTTCAACCCCTAACTTGTAGTTTCAACATGTCCATGCTCTTCTTTTGAATTTACCTGTAGTGCAAGACAACAAAAAAATTTATACAATTGTGCTCTGCTTCTAATAGGAAACAAATTGTAATGAAAAATTTAACTAGGGTTTTTACTTGGTAACAAAGATGGCGGTTGAATTGCCCGGAGAAGGAGGATTCTGTTTCAAGATTGAAGCATGTGGACCAGCTTTCGGAACATCATCAGGGTTACTAGCAGAATATATCTCAATCTCTTCAAGACCAAGTTGTCGTTTAATCAAATCAATGTTACTCTCAAGCACTTCAATCTCTCCAAAAGGTAACCTCAAATTCAAAGCCTGAGCGCCAATAGATGTCGCTTCATTCTTCTTGAGTTTAAGGAAAGGCATACAAAGCTCCTGAATCTGTTTGAGGTTTCCTGCTTCTCCATCTTTCTGCAATATCTCTCTTAGCTCCGCGAGTATCTCTGCGTTAGGGGGGAAACTATGGCTCTCTTCGTTAAATTTTCTTTGCAGAATCTTGAGACAATGAGCTCTCCATCCATCAAATTCTTCATTCACAAATACTATCCCTTTTATTAACTTCTCCTCTGATGTTACTACTGTTGTTTTTACTTGAGCTCCTTTCTTAGCAGCCTTCTTTGAACCTGAGAGCTGTTTCTTTAGAAGCTTTCTCATCATGCCGATAGAATCTTGCAGATACTTGATAGCACTCTTGAGAACCAAATCTGGTTCGTTGGAACTCGGCCAGCCTGCTTTCAACACAGAACCTTCCTTATTCAAAACCTTCCTCCAAACATATTCTGCATAGTGGACAGATTGGTTCAATGAGACGTGTTTGCACATCCATAAACTTCAGTATCAAGTCATGGTTCATGCCAACGTTGCCGCAAGAGAGTCTATAATCATCTCGAGCAATTTGTAAATCGTGAAACCCGTTCTTTAGCGCTTCCCTAAACATACAATCTCTGTAAGCTTTTTCAGTCAATCTGATAGCAATGTTCATCTCGTTTTCAAAGACTTTATCAGCGTATGTCGATGGAGGTCCTGTTCTCAAAGAGGATTCAGCAGCTATAACTTCTTCCATCCATGTGAGCTCTTTTGTCAGACGTAAAATCGCAGCGTTTGCAGTTTCGAATGCGAAATTTGCATCGTCAACACCGTCACCAGCATCAGCCAAAGAAAACCTTGTAGCAGTAGCAGAGAATTCTTCGATAGCTTGGCGCAGTGTTCTGAAGTTTCCAGTTGACTTCGACATCTACTCAGAGTTAAGCATAATGTGACCGTTACATCTGATACCACCAGGCCAGTTACGTTTCGCCATTAAAGCAGTGTGGTTGTAGATGAAAAATGTCAAGTGATTCTGAATAAGATCCTTCCCTGAAACTCGGAGATCCAGTGGGTACCAGTAGTCAAATTCCTGCTTCATCTGACTCAACATAGCTGTTGGAATATCAATTGATTTTGGGTACGGACCATCGCAGAAGAGATACTCTCATACTTCATCATTCATCTGCTGAGGACGGATCGAAGACTTGCTTCCTTTATACATGTCTCCGTCGTGAAAGATATGAGCAACTGTGTAATAAGCCATATAGAGAGAGGAATCAGATAAGGACTCTACAAGGAACTGTTCATCCCAAGGAATACGAGTTCCAAGACCAAAGGACCGTGAGCACGCCCACTGATTGAGCCAGCTCAAAGTGTGCTGAACGCCATGTCTTGTTTCTTCAGAGTAGAGGTTCATCTTTGATAAGCATTCCTCAGCCATTTTCCGCCATTCTGCTTCGCCGTACGTTATGTACCACTGGTCAGTTAGAGCCACAACACATTCATCACCGGATCTTGACATCACCTGCTTCTCAGGTTCACTATATAGGATTGCCTCGCCGGACTCTATGAGCTTTCCCTTGATAATAGGCTTGATCTCTTCAACTTTCCTACCAACAAACTCTCCAACAAGCATGGTTCCTTCAGTGAATCCTTTTAGGTAAGTCAACCTCTTCGCCTTTTCAAGCTTGTCCTTGTCGTTTTGACTTTTTATGTTCTTATCCAAGCAGACCTTTTCAGCAGCCTTATCCCCAAATTCTGGAATATTGATAATCGGTACAATCTCAACGGGCATCCATTCATCTTTCACACCATACTTATCTCGGAGAGCTTTCTTTGCTCTCAAATCTTGTAAAGCCATGTAATCATCAGGAGCATCACTAGGCACGCTGGTGACAATTCCAGTACCTTTGTTGGTCAGAATGGTTAACATGGGCAGAGCATAGATGATAGCATTCACTGACAGAGGAGACCTCAAAGGTAGTCCAATAAGATCATGGCCAGTCAACTCAACCAAGCAGGAAGGCTTCTGAGGGATCTTTGAGAAGTTCTGGTAGGCAAGGTTGAGTGCACATCTCTCAGTAAGGATGAAGACATCAGTTTCATTAATTTCATAAGCTCCATATTTCCCATCAGGCAATACCCACGCGTTTTTTTGTCCATACATAGTCTCAGGCCTCAAAGTAGCTGCAACCAAAAACACATTTTTTCCTTCCAAAGGACCCAGTTTCAGAGGAAACGGCTTCACTACTTCCATCTTGATAAGTGTATACTCTTGAGGCTGAACACCTTCACCAGTAGCACGGTCGTGATCAGCACATGGCTGGCCATCTAAAGGCGAGAAAATCGTGTACCTTCGGTCTTTGACAATCTTTCCCATACATTTTAACTTCCTCATTTGCCACCTCACAAAGGCATCGAAAACGGATTAACATCAGTAGTCACAAACGATCGTCTCCAATCACAACCCAATCCATATGCCTTAAGATCTTCAACAGCCAAAGGAGGGAAGTAATACAACCATTCATATGGATCTTGGAACTTTGCTATCTCGCTATCAGTGAGACCAAAACTACGCATAATCTCCCATTGATAAACCTGTCCACCAGATCTCGCAGCCACCTTTGACTTCTTTCCCTTGAACTGACCCGGTAACAACTCTGGTGTATCACTACTCTCTTCCTCAACTTCCGGAGCTTGTTCGGTGTTTTCTTCAGCAGTAAACACAGGAGGGTTTCCAAACTTCTGAATCTCACGAGAAAGCTTATCCGCAGAGGCCTTAATTGGCATACCAGTACAGTGGAAGCCAAATGGAAGAAGTACATTAGCTCCTCTAAGTCTATGGTAAGCAGATGCAAAATCGACCTTGGACAATGAGAAGGCGTGCCCAATATGTAGATAACCATTCATATACGGGAAAGGGAAAGTTGAGAAGAACTTTTCTCCTTGTTTTGGAGGGTTCTCAAGAGATTCAGCTCTGTATACTTCCTCATCTTCCCACCATTTACGAACTGCTACCTCAATCTCCAGAAGACGATCTCTCCTCACGTAACTTTTCGATTCTGATGCCATTCCGTGACAGTGCCTGCCAAAAAAAGAATCATACAATCAAACAATTTCTTGTGAGACAAAAGCAAAAATGGAGTGTCCAAAGAAGATTTACCTTGAGTATGAACTTCCAGGAATTACGAAAAACCGAGTGCACCGTGAAAGCAATCCGAGATTTGACAGAGACGGAGCCAGTGGAAAGAATGAGGATGGGTTTTAGGGTTCTTTACTTCCGTTCTGTCGAAAAAAGAAGATTGTAATTGATGTCAAAGCTTATTATTATCTATTCACGTTGCCAAAACTGGTTCAAAGGAAAACGAAAAAGATGGAGAAATCGTTCACGAGGAAATGTATTCATGTTGTAATTCAATCAAATTGGTGTATAAACATTCCTCCAAAAACCTAGATCCGTCAGAAACAGAAACTTTCACGGTCTCAAAATACAAGCAGATCATATAAATGAGAATTACTAAATCGAACGGTAACTAAAATTTGTTCTTGCTTCTTCAGTCTTCACGATGGTATAAGAACCGTAGCAACATTTCCAAAACAAGATACGATCGTCCAAAGAAAACTGGGAAATAGAAAATAATACGAAAAAAGTCATAGAGAGCCAACCTAAGCCATTGCTCAGACGGAAAATACGAATTTCGATTTCTGATAACAGTGGTACTCAGCAGGTAACACGAAGAAATAAATCGTTCTTGAAAAGCCCTAAGTCTCCAAATCCGCAAACAGTGTCGTTTTGATTTAATGAGAGGAGTTCCACAAAATATAAACGGCGTCGTTTCAGTCTTCAAAATCAGCTCTTAAGACATTGTTCATATATGTTATAGCACTAAATGCTTAGTGAGTTGATTCTTTTGTTAAAGTTTCTTAAAGAAAAAAAAGACATATAAATTCCTCTTCTTGCACAATGAAACAATATCGTTATGCGATGCTAAATTACAAAAGTTTCCAACACTGGATCAAAAACGTTTACAAGATTAAAAAGACAAGTGATTCAAATAATCCTCATGATTTTTTAGAAGATCCAAAGCCTCCAAATCCCATCAGCTCTGCAACTTCAGGATCCATCTCAGGCTCCTCTTCTATCACCTTCCCTTTCTGAAACCAAGAAAAAATTTGAAGTCAGATTTCTCCAAAAAGCCATTCTCAATAACCAATCAAATAGAACTCAACAAGGAAATCTATATATGAATACTTGCCTTCTTCTCTTTCTTTTTCTCCCGACGTTGTCGTTTAAATTCTTCCTCCTCTTCTTGCTGTTTCCGGATGCGTTCGTCCAAATCTATTCCAAGTTCAGAACCAAAGTTTACTATGTTCATGATGGAACTAGTTGCAATCTCAAATGGGTCATCTCAGAAGTCTTACCTTGTTCCGTGAAAGTTCCTGGCGTTTTTCGCTTCTTTAAAGCATCAAACCGCCCTTGAACCTAAATACATTAAAACCAGAGAAACACTTTTAGTCTCAGATTCATTTATATGCAATGAAGCATATGAGTATGGTGAAAAAAGACTTATACTTGTTCAAGTGACGATCTCTCCACCCGCATAGACATTCCCAACGCCCTTTGATCTGTTAAGAAACAAAAACACAAAACGTCCAATTTAGTTAGTTTACAAATCGAAAAGCAAACTGGATTATTCCATCCAATGATTCACTAACTTCAAAATGAATCTGATTTCTTTAGTTTGAACTTGTCAGTAAAGAATAGATCAAAGAGTCAGTACATACGTTTTTTCCCATTGATGTGATCCAAGTAGTTTGCTGAATCTTTAACCACACAATCGCAAACTCGACAGAAATAACCAGCCTGTAGGAAGACATAGATCATTAACAGCTTCTCGAGTGAATTTTCTCTTAATGATCATAAACTACAAGTAAGGCTAGAAAATTCCATTACCTGCTGACTTAGAGGAGCTACGGGTGTAACAACCTGGTAAACATGAACAAGAACATTAGATTATCTAAGAGCCCTTAGGTGGAAAATTACTTCCACATCAGAAGGATATAAGAATGAAATTGATATCAAACCAACTAATTTTGACTTTTTGTTCATATATCAAAACAATTGTGCAATAACCAGATCAAACATCAATGTCATCCCTAAAGGGAACAGAAGAACCGAGCTTCTGAACTTTTATCAAACCAAATAAAGCACTAGCTTGTAGCTACCACATAGTATCAACAACTCTCAAGGAGGATTGATACCCAAATCGGGTAACTTTTAACATATTTCAAATCAAAATCAAATGTGCAATGCTTAAAAAGTGGAATTCTCATGTAAAAGAGACCCATCCGGACTCATCCAAGAACAATTAGAAACAAGTTACTTTCATAAACTCGTTTTGTCTTAGGGATAAACAAAAGCTAAGCTTTAAAATGTGTAATCGATTCAAACGGTACCATAAATGAATACCACAAAATTAATGTTCAAAAGAGATAAAGGTCACCTGTGTCTTTCCAAGGCGAGATTCTAGGTCTACATGATAATCTCTATGCTTCAAAGGGGCTCTTTGCACAGGAGGACCTTTAGCTGCAGAAAAACCCCTAATTTATGTCATCAACGATTTCAAAAATTAAAATTTTCATAAATTGAATCAAAGAAGTAACCCTACACCGAGAATTAGACCGATCTGACTCCTGCATCGAGCAGAAACAAACAAAAAGCGCATGATTTAGCTTTCAGAATTGAAAAATTCAACAGATCGGAGATTGAATTGGAAATTCGGAAGAAACCAAAACCTTCTTGTCGCGCTCTCTTGCACGTTCCAGAATCTCATCCGTATCGAACTTCTTTCTAAACGTATTATCAATCCCTGTAGTCTACAAAATCGAACCAAAAACACGAAGCAGACTCAGAGTCATGTCGTTAAACCTAACCCTAAGTAGCCTAGAGAGAACCAAAAGAAACTAATTTATGCTTACGCTGTTGCTAGAAGCCATTGGAGAACACAAAGATGAAAGGGTTCAGGAATGAGAGGAAAACCACTGATGATTCGAATTTTGTTTTTCTGTCTTCGAATTTTATTTTTCTGTCCTCAATAAAGACGGAAATATTGTATTATTATATTTAATAAATGTACGAAAGATAACGAGTTGGGTGTTTGGTCTAGTGGTATGATTCTCGCTTCGGGTGCGAGAGGTCCCGAGTTCGATTCTCGGAACACCCCATTGATTTTTTCTAATCACATTTTCACCGAGATTCCTTCCCGTTCTCACTTGTTGAACTCCACACCGTTTATCATTTTCCTTGCTCACGCCAAAACGACACACTCTTTTCCATTTGAAATAAACACGGAAAATGGTTAAACGAAATATTGATGACACGGAAATTCACCCCTACCTTTCTTTATTTTTAAACCATTTTCCGTATTTATTAATTAGTGGCCCATAAATTCATTTATTCTTAAATCCAAATCATTGATCCACGATAAGGACGGAAATACTTTGAATTATATACCACGTATGATATATCTGTAAGTCTTTTAAAATCAAATAAGTAATCATATTTATTATACGAGACTTTGATTAATCGAAAGGCGAAAAGGGTTTGCGAGCAGAGCCGAGTAAGCTCACCGTGTCGAAACAGAGATACGACGAGTTCGGTCGACGTAGTTTTCGTCTGCATGCCAGAAGCGGCAATGGAGGCCGAGACAGAGTGTGATCCAGCGGTTATGTCCATCAACTCATGTGTCCAATCTCCCGTAACGATAAGTCTAGCTACTTAAGTTCAAGTCAAGTTAGGATTTTATTTTGTGTTTGTCTTCTTCCTGTTTGGTTTTAGTTAAGAAGTTTACTACGTCTTCAGAGAAATTTGATGATATCGATTGGTTTGCTGAAAGAAATTTGTAAACTTCAGTTTAATATTTCGCGTATGGTTAACCAAAATTGGAATTTAGTTACCAACTAAGTTTTTTACCTTTAAAACTACTGTCGCACAAAAAAAATATGTACCCTTCCCTCTATATTGTTTACTTGGGTTCCAAGAATCTAACATCATTGATTTTTTGTGCAGATTTCTCTTGAAGTAGCAGTAACAGGAGCATCAGTTGAAGCGCCTGGTGTTATTTTAAAAAATAATTATTTGGCCAAAACTGACTCAGAATCCTCTGAGAACCCTAATGACAGAAAAGACCTTGAGCATTCAACTGAATCAATGGGGAAACATGATCAAATTGAGGTCAGAGCAGAAGATGAAACGGTAGTAGTTTATGAAGTAAAGCTTGCAAGTTGTGAGCAGACAACACCTGTCGGGGTTGCGATTGGTCTAGCTAGGACGTGCATAGATGATGGCTTAGCATGGCACCTGAAGACAACACTTGTCGAGGAAGGTAAAGGCAAAGGCAGCTTCAATGTAGTGGGCCAAGTTGGGTGTGATACGTACAGAAGTGGTTGTGCCGCTTACAAAGTCGCCCAACAAATCTTGCTCCGGAAACAACCCAAGAACACTTTCTTTACCAAGTCCAAGGTTTGGGTACATCTGCCTCGAGCTAATGGTCCAAGCGCAGGCTGCACCATGACTACTTCCTTACTATCACTTGCCATGAAGAAACCTGTGAAGAAGGGTCTTGCAATGACCGGGGAAATAACTCCAACCGGAAGAATTCTTTCAATTGGCGACGTAAATCGCATACACTCTCTTTTAGCTTTTTAGTTGCTAATTTCCTATAAGTGCAATGTAATACACAAGATCTCTCTCCTTCTCAGGTAAAGGAGAAGACTATAGGTGCAAGACGGAGTCAATTGAAGACGATAATATTGCAGGAGGCTAATCGTAAAGATTTTGAGGAGTTCTCAGAGAATGTGAAAGAAGGGCTTGATGTCCACTTCGTCGATGAATACGAGCAGATATTTGAGCTAGCATTCAACTATGATAATTAGAGTGGATGTTATGAGGAAGACAATATAAGCACGTTTAACATGAGAGAGCCATCCTAATTTAGACATTTATTTCAGTATTTAATTAAACAAAAATGCATAAATCACTAGCTTTTGCCTTCTGGTACGTTTCTATTTACCTCCTCCAAGAATTAGAAAACTTGTTGGATTTGAACCAAACTTGGAACATAGGTATGATATATAATGATCCTCTCCCACAATGTGTAATCATCATCAATGCTCTTCATGTGAGCAATCATCTTGGCCTTTCAATAACCGTAATTGCTAACAACCAAATACTATCGGTTTTGACACTGCCATAAACTGTTACACGTTCTTCATCGCACCTCATCATTACACCTGTCAAAAAATATAAAAATCTTGGCGGATATCAATTGTAACAACACAACATTTTCAATAACGTGGACATTTCAAGCAGAATGCTTTTGGTTTGGGTTAATTCATTTTTCCTTGCTTCGGTATCACATTATTATTCTCATCACGCTAGGATTTTGGCTCAACTTTGCCCGGAAAACTATCGCAACACGTCTAGGTTTCGTCTCCGATCTAATTTGGAATTCGGTACATTTATGAACAGAAAAGTACATATGGAGAAGTTATGATAAAAGATGCTACCAAAAAATTATAATTCTCGATTGCTATTATTAATAAACTATGGTCACATATCTCTACTTACATTACAGAGGATTGGTAGAACTGACATAATATAGCTGCCATGTGTGGCTAGAAATTTAGGGTATGACCGGAGAAAAAAAATGTTAGTAAAAAAGTTAGGGAAATTTTAGAAATTTTTTTAAGAAATGTTCAAAAACAATTTAAAACCACAAAAAAATCAATACAAATAATAAAAAGTCGGTTCTCTATTACTTAATAAATAGAGTTGAAAAGACATGTATTCCATCTATGGACTTCAATACTCCGTCAATATTAAAATCTTAATCTATCAATTATTATAATCTTAGAGTATGTATTTTTTGTGTTGATTTTGCACCTAAAAGTATTTTTATAGAATAGAAATGTTTGATTGTAGTTGCCCAAAAATTTATAAGATTAGTTACCTTTTTAACGAATTTGAAAAATAAGATGGTTGTAATAAAAAAACACTAGAAAAAAGAACTTATATAAGGAAAGAATGAGAAAAGAAACTAAATCTTTAAGAACCGCTGAAGAATGCTCTCTTGGATCATTGTTCAAATATCTAGAAGGGCTGTAATTAGTTACGAAAAAGAAGCTCTCTCTTTAAAAGAGATCGTTGTTGCGTTTGAGAATCTAAAAGAATGCTAGCAAAGAATCACATTAGCTAAAAAAGTAAGATTCTGAAGCTATTTCAAACTTTGTTTTTGATTTATTTTATATTTATACGTTTTTCTTATGCAAACTTATCAACTCGATATCGTCATGGATGCCTACAGAGGTTCAGTTGCTAAGACCCTTGAGAATCAATTCCAGGTAAATTTTACTTAATTTTCATTTGTTTTTTTTGTTTTTTTGTTATGTTTTGATGTTGTTATGTATTATTTTTTTCTAGGCATTGTGGAAGCATTGATCGCCAAAATAGAGGATTGGAAATGTCAGCAAGGTTTGAAATTCAGCTACGATGGTCAATTCATTTTCCCAATACTAAAGATGTTCTTGAGGAGATAGAAGATAAAGAAGAGTGGCATTGGGAAAGAGATCGTAGAAGTAGATAAATGGATATATTTTTTTGTATAAATGGAATTTGGAGAGACCTGGCCTTTGATTGTCAGGTTTTTGTTGTATGAAATGTATGGCTTTGTTTAGAACTCAAAGCTCTTGATTATCGGTTCTTTTGTTATATGAATGGATACAGGAAGCCAATTACTGTCCATATTATAGTGTTTTTCATAGTTGATGTTTTGGTATTTTATTTTGTTTTGAAAGACTGATAAAAGCATTTCTAGTAATTACAGAATTG
Source organism: Euclidium syriacum (assembly GCA_900116095.1). Lineage (NCBI taxonomy): Eukaryota > Viridiplantae > Streptophyta > Magnoliopsida > Brassicales > Brassicaceae > Euclidium > Euclidium syriacum. Next base: position 17,087,598 of record FPAK01000003.1, read on the forward strand.
TGAAAATGTCAAAGGTTTAACATGTTTTTGTTGTATATTAGAACATGTACAACAAGGAGTTCTTAAAACTCAGTTTCTTAATATATTTTTTTATTGCTTTTGTGAACTTCATTTTTTTTGTCAAAAAATAAACAAAAAATAAAAAAGACAGTCAATTGTGTGTCGCCACGTGGTTCACACAGTGACGAACTCGATTCTTAAATAAGAGATTTTAGAACCGGTTCTAATACTGTCTATGTAGGACCCTTATTTTTTAAATTTTTTTTTCTTAAAATTTGTGCCAAAATGTATTTTGTCTTAACCTCTTATTTTTTTCACAGTTATCACATGGATTTGAGCTGGTTTTACAAATCCTCCGCTCAAATGAATTTCCAAAGTACTCTAGTAACATTAGTCTTCTGCATTCTGTCTGAAATATTCATAGATATTAAGACTTATTAATGATACATTAAGTAAAATCTTGAAAATAACAGCGTTTGCTTTTCAATTTTAACCAAGTTTACCTTGAGTTCACAGTATTGTTGCATCTTCTTGGCCTGAGCCATGGCTGACTTAAATCTATCCATGTTTCTGCCTTGTCCGTTAACGCAACATACAAACAACTCTGCTGAAATCTTTCTTCTGGTACAAACAAATGGCCGACTTAAATCTATCCATGTCTCTTCCTGTCTCTTGGTAGTAGCTTTCTACCGCTTTCGACAATAAACGATCCCAGACTGATCTTTGAACCGGTTGCTTAGCAGCTCTTGGAGCTGTTTCAGTGGCTCCTTGGTTTTTGTAATCACCTCGTACTTTAAGTTGGTTCTGTCAAAGCTCATTTTCAGAACAGGAGCCCTGAAGACCATGTGCAAAGCTCAAATAGACAAAAAGAAAACTTACAACAGACATGACCAGAGATTTAGATTTGCTTTCATAACAGTTACATATCCTAACAACATCCTTATCTTGAACACAGATTTTAATATATGTAAAATAAGTATACCATGAAAAATTCTTATTAAAAGAGATTATGTGTACTTAAAAACGTATATGTATCCTCTCACCCTAATGCAAATGAATGAGTATCTGCAATGTTGAATCTTACCATAGATCTGACAGAGTAATTTCTGGAGCTATCCGAGGTTTCGGTTTGATAATTCTCGAAGCTGCTTCCATTACATAAGCAGGGTTCCTGGACTGAACAAACCCAGGACTCCGGATAAGTGACAAGAGCCTATTGTGAGTGACAGAGATTGGTTTAGCAGTTCTTGGAGGTGAAGTCTCAGTTTGAAAACGTTCAGTAGGACGATTACTACACTCTTTATTATTCGTTCTTGAATCCAAATGTTCCCAAGAAACACCATCATAGTCAGTACGGAGGTTTACATAGAATATGAAGCCCCTAACTAAAGAGTGTAACTTCTACTACCTCCGAAACATACCATTTACAAAAGTAGCCTAAACTTCTAAAAAAAAGATCAGGTCTTTTGTCAGAAACACAACAAGAGAAGATCATTAACTAAGTCATCAACTAAATCAGAAACAATCTCTTCTTCAATCTCAATTCCTTCTTCGTAACCTTCTCTCTTGTAATCAAGCCATTTCCCTTCAAAACTACTCATGTCATTATCAACAAGCTCATCCGTCATCATCTCTCTTATCTTCTTCAACCTCTCAATCTCTTTCTTTACTTCTTCAGCTAAAATCTCTTTCCTTTCATCAAAAAAAACCCCTTCTTTCCCAAACAATCCTCTGCAACTTCCCATGAACATCTTCTCGCATTTCACTGATAAGCACTGATTCACAACATCAAACATCACCTTTCTCTCGATCTTGCCTCGTTGATTTCTCTTATTACCTTCGATTTCATCAAAAAGGCTCAAAGGTAATATATCAGTAACCATCCCTAAGGAGAATTCTTTAACCATCATTTGTCCAGAGGCTATGATCTCGGTTATGTACTCGAGCTCCCAGTCATGCCCTTCATCAGCCTCTGACATTAAAGCGACGGATTCTGAGAGCTCTGTTTCTTCAATCTCATGGCGAGATTCGTTGCGTGAAGTTAAGAGACTCTTGCTGCAGGAGATTTGATGATCCTGGGGTTCTGTTACAATGCCGAAGCTGTTAACTTCCTCATCTTCTTCCTGTATTATAGTTAATATGAAATTTCCAAAGATTAGTACTAGAGTCACCTTGTGCAGAGTAAAGAATAAGCCATAAGACTAACCTGAGATTTTCGGTTATTGTAGAATGAAGTACAGTCAGAAACAGATTCGCTTTCTGAAAAGACTTTATTAAGATCATCTGGCAATGACATTGTCCCATTCACCCAATCTTTCGAAAAGGAACTTGAAGACTCTTCTCCTTGAGTAAGGCTACTACAAGATGACTCAAGCTTAGAGGTTAACTCTCTTAGCTTTTGCTCCAACAGAATACTTAGAGAATCACTGTTCATCACGTCCAACCCAAGTGCAGATTCTGTATCTTGATCGGTCTTTTTAGTGTAAGATCGTGAATTGGATGACGATAAACCCTTGATGGGAGATGAGAAGGTGAAGGAAATCACATCCATGTCCTTCTTTCTATCGTCCTCTTCGCCTGGCTTCAACCTCCCATCAACTGTGATGTTACGTTTTATCGACTTTTCACTCCTTTTGATCTGTTCTTGCACTCCATTTGGCGGTTTTTTGTTACGGGGAAGATTATTTTTTCGAGCCAATGACAAAGAAGTATTCTTCTCCGCCGATGTTGCTGTAAAACCAGGCCTTTTAGATGTAGCTCCGCTATCCACCAAAACTTTGTTCACAACTTTGTTCATTACTTTGCTTCCTTTCTGATTCGAAACAGACGTCACAGCAAATTGGTTCTGTTTCTGGTTATTTACCTTAGCAGAAGATTCTTTGAGACCATTTCTTACTACGCGGTTCTTAGTCTCCATCTTCTCCTTTTCACCTCTGTTTCCACTTGAAGATGTTGAGCTGTCTTGTTTACGAATAGTATTATTCCCCTTTGCGTGTGCAGATACAGAAGGCAGCTTCGCTTTACTCTTTGTCTCCTGTGTCTTGACTGATGATGTATTTCTCCTTTCGTCTTGCTTTCCTCTTAAGCACTTATTGTTTCGATTACCAATAGAGGTTTGAGCGCTTGGTGGAGCTTTCTGTGAAGCTTCTAGTTTCTCTTTTAAATCTCTGATCCTCATTGGAAGTGACGAAGAAGAAGAATCAGATGATGTAAACCGTGCTTTACCAGCAGGAGCTAACCGAGGACTCGGTTCGATAATTCTCGAAGCTGCTTCCATTACATAAGCAGGGTTCCTAGACTGAACAAACCCAGGACTCCGGATAGGTGACAAGAGCCTATTGTGAGTGACAGAGATTGGTTTAGCAGATCTTGGAGGTAAAGTCTCGGTTTGAAAACGTTCAAGAGGTCGACTACTACGCTCTTTAGTATTCGTTCTTGAATCCAAATGTTCCCAAGAAACACCATCATAGTCAGTACGGAGATTTACATAACCCAAATTCTCATAAGAATCCCAAGTGCTTGCCTTGCGAGAGGATCTGAGGAAGAATGGATCGATATCAGAGTTAAACCGAGGTTCTAGGGAAGTCGGTACAGGTAGAGACTCTAAACCCATGAGCCTTGCAACTACACTTGGAGCTTTGGACACTTGTAGTCCATCATCACTAGTAACAGTGGATGTAGAACAACTTGAACTCTTTCGAGTCTCTTCAACTTCAATCTGTTTAAAAAAAGATCAGATCAAATACTAATATGATTTATGTCATTCACTAGATTCAAAAGAACATGGTATTGAGAAAAAGCCTTACTCGAGTGGGCCATGACTTTGAAGAATTTTCAGCATTTTGTTTCTCTTGCTTTGATGATGCTTCTGAATACAAACAAAGAAAAACAAAACTTTTGAATCTATTGAACAAGAAGCCAAAACTAGATAGAAAAGCGAAAGTTCTTTGAATCAAGACTATGCATCAATCAAAAGAAACCAAAATCTTCAACAGAGGAATGCATTGATTCAGAACAGAAATTTCTACATACCAAAGCAATTAAACCGAAAGCATTTTTTGTTTAGCAGAAATTACCAGAGAGTTGGGAGTTGATGGAGGAGAAGAGCTTCTTCTTGGATTTACCAGGCCAATCAAACAGATTTAGAAACCCTCCTCTGGATCGTTTTCTCTCAACAGCCTCCATTTCTATCATCTACACATCATAAGCAATGTGGAATTACTCCTATGGAATCAATGCATACCGGATTTTGATACTAACCAAACTATTTCAGGACAAAAGGACCAAACTATGAAATTTCTGATAAGCTTTTAAATCAAATAAGACAAAAGGACCAAACTTTAGACAATTAACAGTAACAGTTTATATAAAGTAAATGGAGATTATGAGAAATAAAACAGAAACGCAGTCAAATCAATTTATTTAATTAGACCAACAACAACAAAAAATTGACAACCCAGAAAAAAAAAGTAGAGAATGGTACCGATTTTGAAATCTTCTAAACGGTAACGAGAAAATGTAGGCGCAGAGACGAAATCTCAGATGTTTTACGAGATTTTTTAGGCACAAAAAATTGAACCAAATCCTAACGTAATGAGAAAAAAAATTTGTGAGAAGTGAGATCGAAACCCTAAAAAATGACCAAAGTTCTTTCACTTTTGTATCTCTCTCTCACAGAGAATTCATGTGCTTCTCAAACCCAAGTGGGTGAAAACAACGAATCAGAGAAAACAAATCAGTGGGAATAACGAAAAATTGAGGTTTTTGAGAAATGGGCCAGGTGAACAGAGAAAAGTAAAAGAGAGTGAGTGAGGACAAAGGAAACAGATTTAATTTAGGATTTGGAATTTTGGTGGTTTTGGGATTTGGGATTTGGGTTTTAGAGTAGAGAGACCTCTGGAGAAGGCGAAGGAGGAGCGGAGAGAGCTTTGTTAAAAAAAAATGCACAGAGTGTGAATTGATGTGACAAGAAGAGAGAAGAGACTTTGAATTTTTTGCTCTTTCCACCTCTGGAAATTAAATGAGTCATTGTTTTCTGTAAAAAAAGGAGACTTTTTTGCCGATTATGATGAATTTTTGTTGGCTTGCAGATACCAATTTTTAATGTTTATTATTGTCAGACAAATCCAATCAGGTTAGTATTATTTTTTTCTTTAAAGAAAATCAGAAAATTAGAGTTTGATTGTATTTTATTTGGAATTGGAAGTAAGGAACTCGTCTTTTTATTATGTAAGATACTGTAAATTGTTGTAACATTGTAATATACAGAGTCGTCAATAGTGACCAAGAAATTTTTTATCTTAAATCATTATTGGAAATATTCTAACATCAAAGTTCAAACAAATTGGTTAATGCCAAAAAAGTGTACTTGATGCGTCATTCGATGTCGTACTTGGTGAAACATAATTTTACAAAAAAAGTCATAGTTCTCCAATAGAACGGTATCACACTAAATATGTCGTTTGTGTTTCTCCAACCGAACGGCATCACACTAAATATGTCGTTTGTGTTTCTCCAACCGAACGTCAAAGTTTAGCGTCACTGTTCATAAAACACCAAAAGTTTTTTTTTTATTTTATTCTAATTTTTCATTTAAAATATACATTAAATTTATGTTTATAATTAATTATACTCTACTAATATACATAAATTGCTGTTTTTAAAATGATTAAAAGTTTTTTTTAATAATATAAAATAAAAAACATATTAAAGATCAATTAAAATACTTCAATCATAAAAAAAACATAATTAAATTCAGACACACATAAAAATTACATAATTAAACCAAACATACATAAAAAAAGAAATGCAACAAGATAAATTTAAAAACATATAATAGAAATTTAAACAATAATCTAATTATATCCGGGAAAACCGGGAAAACCATTTCCGTCTCCTCTAAAAATATCACCGTACTGGATAAAGTCTTGTTGTCCACTTGGTAATCTTGGGTCTTCATCTTGATGTTGTTGTCATTGAAATTGGTTTTCTTGAGCTTGTTGTCCTAAATATTCTAAGTAATTAGACCAATGGCAAGAATTTCTTAAAATTGTTTTAGTAACTCTTTATATGCACGCAATTTTAGTCCAGATTTGAAGCCAGCCCTTTCAAATCTTGGTGCATTTATTGCATAATTGAGTATGTAACAGGTGAATTTAACTCGGATCACATACCCAGTACATTCAATATCTGGGTCAAATTTAAATTAAATTCATTAAAAGAAGGTCAACAGATTTTTTACAGGTACTGAACGCAATCATCATCTCTTCTAATCAAGCCATATAGTAATATTTTTGATATTCTCTAAGCCTCTTATGGCAAATACGGTCGTTTTTTATTGAATGTAAAACTGTATCTAAACCAATTTCATAGTTTGGTCCTTTTGTCCAGAAATACGGTTTTCCACAATTTTATTAAGCTGTTGAATGAGCAATTGAGGTGGAGTCGATGACTCACCATGTCTTCTACAATATCTTTATGTGTGGTCTCTACAATTGATTTCTTTCTTCGAACCATAAATAAGTAATTACCAAAAATGTGTGGTATATTTTTTTATTTTTTACACTCTTACAGTTCACAAACGTCGATCTCCCGTGTTTTGCTATCAAGTGTATTGCGCGGGACATATACCTAATTGATGCTCCTTATTCAGCTAACCGGTTCTGATTTTTAACCAGAAAAACAAAAAACAATAACGAATTTACTAAACGGAAATGTGAACAATCAACGTAACCGAATGCACACTCAATGAAAGACGTCTTTTTGATGAGTTCAAGAAAAAAACAAAACCAAAGTTAAATAAAATGATCGAAAGTTCATAGCTCTTATAAACAATTTAAGAATAAAAGAGAAACTAAAACCTATAAAGATAAGGATATCCTAAAGAAAATAAATAAATAAAAAAGAGACCAAAATGAAATAAAGTGATAATGAGAACTATAGTGGTATTGTAGCTACATCTTCATGGAGAGTATTTGTTAGTAGAAACAGCTTCCATTTCGCTCTCTATTGTTAAAGAGCCTCGCATGTTCAAGTAAGTCTCCTTAAGTTTAGCTAACGACAAAAATTCATTCCAACCCCAACCTGAGGTTGAGTTCTTGGACCAGTGGTCAACTGTAATAAACAGAATGAAAGTAATTAATCTCTAATGAATTTATATACTCATAGAGTGGTAATAAATCAAAAGAATGTACTACGAATTACCCTTCCTTGTCACGTGATTCCATCCATATTGGTCGAGAATTCGCACGTTCGATCGCATGTAAACCATCTCACCTGCCTCCATTGTTGCATTGTCAGCTAAATGCATAAAGAGGGATAATGATTTGCTCCGTGGTGTAGCCCTTGGGGGTACAACTTTAGAACCCTACAAAACATTATAATCGTTAACACAATAACTAATATATTCCAGACACCAAAGCTTTATTTAAAAATTAAGATTACTCACCAATTCCTTCCTCCCATTAAGAACTTGTCTGATACATAGCAATGCTCTTTTAGCTTTTCGAAATTTTTGACCGTCCAAGAGAACTTGGGATACGAAGGTTTATGAGTAAAGGAGACAACCTCCCAATTAGTAAGTGGAACCATCACATCAACACCAAACTCGCATTGATCTCCCTCGAAGACAAATCCGTTTTCCGGATCTTTGAATGTATCGAGCGGAAGCACTTGCGGAAACCCCCAAACCGGTCTTAATGCATTGAAATGCTTTCCTTCAACACCTGTATATATATGTTACTTAAATAATTAATCAATAAACATACACATATATGTTATTCTAGATTATCTAAATTTGTTATTTTATTGAAAGGGTCTGTTCTCGAGTCAGCCATATTTCTCTATTTACTATTTCTAGGGATCTTTAGGGTAATGAAAAGGAAACCTAAGAAAAAAGGATCATTCTAGTATCTTGCGATTTCACAACTATAATTGGAGGTACGAACCTTGGATTGTGAAGTATTTATTTTCTTTCTTGTTGTAGACGAAGAAGGTGAGATAGGGAAAAACCGTGGAAGCCGTGAAGCTTGTGGTATCTAACTCAACATACATTGAAAGAAATCCGCTTCCGTTGTCCTTTTCGTTCCCTTTTGGGTATACAACCAATTTCCTGATTTTCAAGAAGGATTAAATTAGTTAAATTTTTGTATACAGTGATGGTGAGTAATAAATATAATACCTAATTAGGGGACTTGATTACCATTTGTATTTGCCGGAAGTGAAAGCACGAGACTCGTATCTGTCACTAGAGAAGATAGTGTTGAGTTGGGAGAGGCTTTGGATCTTCATGGAATACGTAGAAGGAGGACGATCTCCAAAGTTGTAGGTAATTGTAGAATTCGATTCGACGACGCATGACTTTTCTGGTTTCCACATTCTATTGCTCCTTGTGAGAGAAATAGAGATAGAGACCCACAAAAAAGATAACAAGAAGGCGAAGATATGATCGATCATTTTCAGATACATATTAAGCGTAAGAGAGATGAATCCAACCTATAGTAAAGAGTCCCTCTTTAAGTCTTTATTTATCTGTGGGATTGGCTTTTGGCGAGAAGGGACTCTTTGACTTTGATTCTTCAACAGACGCAGTTAAACCTTACCCTAGTGTCAATGGACTCACGTGCTGCGAAACGATATGCCCACTAAAAAGCCTTTCCTTGTTTCTATGTATTGGCTTTGACTGTCTATTGTCCACGTCGTCAACTTTCATTAAATTAATGTTAAGTTAGTATATGTAAGATCTACCATCAAGAGATAAATACATAATCATTTTAAGCTGTGAAATGTTATTTAATTTGTCCGGAGCTTGTTAATTTTAACCGTTTCTGATTTTGAACCAAAATTAAAAAAAAAAAAAAAAAAAAAAACCAAATACTGCAAAAACATCAAATACAAAGCCATTATGCCTCAAGCATTCTGGAATTAGATTTGTTCCATAGTACTTTAGTTAGACGGTCCTCCTGAGCATTCTTTTCTCTCAAATTGTATTTATCCTCCGACGTGCTTAACGTTAGCGATTATTGATGCACTAATGCACAATAAAATATATATAACTCATTCCTAACCAAAAAAAAAAAACAGTTATAACAAATGCATTCAATTTCTTAACAGTTTAAGCTACATAATAAATTTGGTCAGAAATTCATTAAACACAAAAAGAGTTACAATTACACGAGAAACACAATATATATAGATAGATTATTCTACTTCAACTCCTCCAAACTAAGCAAAACCTTTAACAAAAAAAAAACTCCTCCAAACTATTCATTCATATACATTACATATATTCTAACATTAAAACACTCTTTCTACACATCCAAGGCAAGCAATGGGAATTTCTTCCATCACAAGAAACACATTTTCCCTCCTCACTCTTCTTTTTATTCTTATCATCACTCCTTCGTGCTCATCATTGTCTCCCACAGATATCGTCACAAATGAAATCCTCAACGAACTCTGTTCCAAATCACAAACAATAGTTTACAGTCGTCGCTTTTGCATCACATGGTTAACCGCAGATAAGCAAGCGATCTCAACAAACATTCGTGGCCTTATCGAGCTCACAGTTGAAAAAACTCGAGCCTTTGGTCTGGAAAACGTAAAAATGTTGGGCGACTTTGTAAGAGTCGCAGGTGACGACAAGCAGCTCAAGCACGCTTACGAGGAATGTGTAAATAGTTATGGCATTGCGATCAAAGCACTCGAGAGTGCTCAAGAGTTGTTGAGAAACAGCTCTTTCGAGTCAGCGTTTTATTCTGCTTTGAAAGCAGTTGAGTATGCTTATCCTTGCAAAGATCAGTTCGAAGGACCTTCTAATGAACCGGGGATTGTTTTGGGACGTAGTGAAAAGTTTATCAAAATGTGTCACATTGCTCTGGATTTCACTACACTTTTCAGTTAAATTCATATATGTTTCACCTGCAATACTCATATCCAGTATCTGAATTTTAATAAGATTATTTTGTTTCAATTGTTCCTTTCTTTGGGTAGAGTTCAATCTTCAAAAACATATGTTCTTAAAACCAAAAATCATTCTCTTAAAATTTTGCTATAAAAATAAATAAAAAAAAGAAATTTTGCTGTGATAACAAAACTTTGGAAACACTCTAATTTACTATCACACCATCATAAAATTGGTTTTACTAATTAATTCTGGTCAGGTGAACAAAACTATAAATATACATAAGAGGTTAAGTGATGGAAGACCTTAGTTTTTTTCACAGTTATCACATGGATTTAAACTGGTTTTACAAATCCTCCGGTCAAATGATTCTCCAAAGTACTCTAGTAACATCTGTCTTCTGCATTCTGTCTGAAATATTCATAGATATTAAGACTTATTAATGATAAATTAAGTAAAATCTTGAAAATAACAGCGTTTGCTTTTCAATTTTAACCAAGTTTTACCTTGAGTTCACAGTATTGCTGCATCTTCTTGGCCTGAGCAATGGCTGACTTAAATCTATCCATGTTTCTGCCTTGTCCGTTACGCAACATGCAAACAATTCTGCTGAAATCTTTCTTCTGGTACAAACAAATGCACTGCGCTTTAATCCCGTCTCTTCCTGCTCTCCCTGACTCTTGGTAGTAACTCTCTACCGCTTTCGACAATGTGTTATGTATAACAAAACGCTACAGCAAGAAAAACTATATAAGAAAACAGAGGAGAGTGGCAACAAATAACGAACCGGTTTGACTTACCACATCTGCTTTGTCTATTCCCATTCCAAATGCGATGGTTGCGCAAACGATTCGGGCTTCTCCTGTTTGCCATTTCCTCTGGACATCCATTCTCTGTTTTGCAGGTATACCGGCATGGTAATAAACAGTCTTCACTTTGCATTTCTCGTTTAGAAACTTAGCGACATCGACGCACTCGCTTTTGGAGAGACAGTAAACGATCCCGGACTGGTCCTTGAACCGGGCTTTTAGCAGCTCTTGAAGCTGTTTCAATGGCTCCTTGGTTTTTGTAATCACCTCGTACTTTAAGTTGGTTCTGTCAAAGCTCATCTTCAGTACCGGAGCCCTGGGAATTCTCAGACTTTTTAGTACGTCCTGTTGTGAGGAAAAGAGAATCAAACGGTGTTCAGATCATGAGGAGCCACAACATTTGTCAAAGTAAGATTGTTTTACTGATGCTAAATCCTCAAAGCACTTAGATCTGTTATCAATTTCAAGAGTGATCTAATCATGGCGATGGTTATTACCTGACAGACTGATTCAGTTGCCGTTGCTGTAAGAGCCATCACAGGAACACGAGGGAAGTTCTGCTTAAGACATCCTAGTTCCCTGTAGTCTGGTCGGAAGTCATGTCCCCATTGGCTGGAGAGAAACAAAATACAGTACATTCATGCACAATACAAGGAAATTTCATAAGTGTGAGAGTGAGAGAAGGGTAGAATTATAATATACCTCACGCAGTGAGCCTCATCAACCACAAAACCTGCCAGCATTCCCTGTTGATAACAGAAGTAGACGGTTTTAACATTTTTTTCTTAGAGCTTGAAACCTTTTGTTATCAGTTATGCAGCAAAAACAAGAAAAACTCAACAAGCACCTTTTGGTTTAAGCATCTTAGTGTCTCCAAAAAGGATGAACTTCCGGCAATTTTCTCAGGTGTCACGTATAAGAGTTTACATGACGGATTATCTTTTCTGCAAGCAAAATGTCAATCCACGTATTAGCTTTCTAAAAGCATCTAGATGATTAAATCTCCATTAAGAAAATAGAATGAAAGAAATAGAGAGAGAGAGAGGATCTTCACCTGAGCTCTTGTAATACAGCTGCTGCTTGGGAAGATGTTTGTTGAGAGTTCAGAAAAGTCGCTGGTATCCCAAACTTAAGGTTCAGCGCAACTATCTGATCCTGGATGAGAGACAACAGTGGAGATATAACTATGGTAACTCCAGCTTTTAGCGTTGCAGGAAGCTGTAAAACAAAGGAAAAGGACAAAATTTATTATGCACATCGTTAGCAAAGATAAGCTAGTGATTACTGAATTAACTATTTCTAAATAGGATCCAAATTACGTCTTGAGAAACCTAAATGTAGAGGTAAAGGATCATGACCTGGTAACACAAACTTTTCCCTCCTCCTGTAGGCATTAGAACAAAGCAATCCTTCTTTTCCATAGATGCTCTACAAGCTTGATGCTGCAGGGGGCGAAACTCCTTGTTGCCAAAAATCACCAAGTTTGCGAATTCCAGATTATCCAATGACTGCAACTCTTCGTAACTTGGAGTTCCATGGTCCTTGTTTGATGTATGCACAGAAGGTTTTCTGCCTGAAACTGTTGAAACTGAATCTTCCATGGAAAAGTCCTTCATATCAAATCAAATCACAAGTTTTAGTGTAAGAAGACAGTACAAGTTTGTTACTAAAAACACAGTTCAAGATGTGACGAGATATAGTAAACCAAGAAACTGTCAAAAGGGAACGCAGAACAATAGAACTCTTCAAATTCAATCATAGACACCAAAACCAAATGAAGGAAAGCTGAGTCTTTGTGATAAAATTTATGAGTATATGTGCAATATTGAATCTTACCATAGATCTCACAGAGTGATTTCTGGAACCTGTCTCTGATCTCCTTGGAACTTTGAACGGTGTATCATCATCATCATCATCTTCGAAATCACTAGAAGAACCCAGCTCCATCACTTCCGGTCTTTTCTTTGGTTCAGGAGAATCCTCAATGACATGAACTTCGACTGTTGAATCATCAACATCAGTCTCGAATCCGTTATCACTCGGGACAGATTTATCAAACATTTCAGCCAATGTTCCTTGAGCTTCCGATTCTATAGCCTGTATGTCATCCCATTCCTCTGTTCCTTTCTCAAAATCAGCTAGCGCCGCAAGAAAATCATCTCCACATAACTCAACAGTGATAAAATCCCGACCATCATCACCTTTAAGCAGATTACGAACACAGAAAACATAAATCTCGAATCGCATCCACGAAACCTTAGTAATCCAATCGATTAGAGCATAGATTAAAATCTAGGTTTGAATTTGGTACCGTAAAGTGCGACGAATCGATCCAAGCATTTCTTCGCAGAATCTTCGTCGAATCCGACCGTAATAGCTAGGCTTAGCAAACGAGCTTTCTCCACTTCAAGATACTGATCATTCATTTTCGGAGAGGTATGTTCAACTCCGGCAACTCCGGTGGCGATTAGAAAGAAAATCCGATGAATTTTATTAGAGCTCCCGCACAATTAACCTCAGGCTAATTTTTCCCGCCATTGTCGTAACGTTGTCGTTTCAAATATGGGCTTTCAGGCCCGATTCTCTTTTTAAACCCAGCTTACCATCTCCGGTTTAGGTGCAATTCTACAATATGTGTGATTCCATTGATAACCGATTTCCATGATCTACCTTTTCTGGCACGATTGGTTTCTAATTTAATTTGATTTGGTGATAAAACAAAATAATTATTAAATGCGTTGAGAGAAAACTCCTCTCTCTCCATGAAACTCAAACTTCAAAGTCATCTCTGTCCAGAATGTCAACTGCTTTCGTGATCATCTATCTCGCTGTCGATGCATGTGGTGCTCACGGCGGCGAAGATCACTTGGCGGTGTGAATGGCAGCTTCTGTTTCGGCAAAGAGATTTACGTCGGTTGGAGGTTTGCTATAAAATTTCCACGTATAGTACTTGTGTGCATGCGTTGGCGTCTAGAGCCTAGAGGTCTTAGTTACTACGTTTATTTTATATGATTTTTTAGTCTACAGTTATGTTACATCATATTTGATGTTTTCTTCTGTTCTCATTTCTACTGAGAAAAATGAGATATTGTGTTTCGACAAAAAAAAAAACAAAAAACAAAAACAAAGAGATATTGTGATTTTTTTTTCTATTTATTTATAAATAAACCAGATATAGTGAAAATTTCCGAAATTAAATCTTGGGGATATACTAAATTTTGTAATTATATATTACAAGAAAATAATAATGTTCACATCGATCTGTATTAATGTTCAACGATCACCTGTAATCTAGTCTAACATTAACAAGAAAATTATTATTAATGTGGAAAAATATGTAGACCAAGGAAGCGTTTAAAAGGAGACGTGGATAAGATTTTAATTAATTTTGTCATAAAGTCCCCTGTCAAAATTACATAATTTCTCTCATTTACGCAGAATTTTGTTGTATTCGGACCAGACTTTTCTTGTGAACAGAGAATCATCTACACCAATTCTTCAACGAAGCATAAGAATCGATGTGACACAGATATTAACGAAAACCAAAACACAGAAAAAGTGGTCCAGATTGAGAACACAAATTTGTTTGCTTGTATATAGTTTTATCGTACCGAAATATATATGAAGAAATCTTTCTTTGGTTATAGTCCTCCAAAAAAAGTTTATAGCCAATTACAACATATGATTCAATAATGCAAAAAATGCTAAATTACGATTTAGTATTCTAAAGGATAATACCAAATCCTTGTTACACATTGGTAAATCAAATTTTGGGAGTTATCTGAGATTATATATCTTTTTTATATGATTCAATATATGGTTGATAAATTGGTATCTATCTTATGGTAGCCATACTTCTATGTAATCATCATATCTTCTATTCCCCATCATTCGGATGGAAGATATTCGGTTTCAATTTATTTTTTTTTTAGAAGTGTTGACGATTGTTTTGCTACTTCTCCACACTTTCTCCCATTCCTCTCTAACCAAACTGCATGGATTACCATTTGGAATGAGTAACGAAATAAGAATATAGCACACGCTTCTCTAGACCCGTATTTGTCAAGAGAGCCACCTTAGTGTCCCAACACGGTGAAAACTGGAGTCCCAAAAGCTTCTTTAACAAGCATGTCCCAAAAAATAAGTGGCTTCGACTCCCTCAATCATACCTTGGCAAAGAACGCATTGATTAACAAATCTAAAGAATTTGATATACATATATAATATATAGGAGGTTAACGTTTGAATCATGGGCGTTCGGTTTTTCGGTTCTCAGGTAATTTGATTATGTAAATTTGGTAACCATATAAAAACCGACTAAAATTTGATTCAAATCAGTTCGATTAAAATTTGGTTTTCATTAATATCTTAGTTACCTTGCAAATTTGATTCTATTCGGTTTCGATTTTGTATTCGATTTTGTATTGGCACATAAATGTAGAACCATTATATCTAATATAGTTCATGTTCCAAACCATTACTTTATTACCAAATGACCTGATTTAATAATAAACCAAATAAAAACTAAAACAATAAAATATTGTTTAATAGCAAATTCAAACACAACTACAATCCAAATCGAAACAGAAGTGATATCCAAATCCAAATCATCAAAATAGAACTAGGAAGTATAAAAGATAAAGAGATGCATAATGAAGACAAAGAATAATAATCTGATGCTTCACAAAAGCTTTAAGCATTCTTAACTCACCAGAATCCTACACATGTTACAAAAACAAAATTATACGTACATGTACCATATTAATTACAGTGAGAAACAACAAAATCATAAGTCAAAATAGATGTCATAAGTCATACCAAAATTAAGAACTTATATTACACATTATGACATAATATTAGGACTTATGATTCGTTATGACAAAATTAGAGCTTATATTACACGTTAAGATTAAGTGTTATGACAATATCAGATGTAATATGGGTTTATCAAAGTTTTAAGTCGTTTAATTGATTAGAATTGGTTGGAGAGATAATAGATGGTATGAAGAGGTTTTTTCGGGAACACATTTATACTATTATAATTTTTTTATGAGAAATAAAATAATTTTAGAAACTGAATAATGAATGAAATATGAATGTTTCAAAGCAAATTTATAACTATAAAGATAAATTGGTTTGGTTCTTATTCGGTTACTTTCGGTTCGATTCTGTTCGGTTCTGAGAACCGTGATTCTTAATTTGGATTCATTCGCTCATTAATCAATATCCAAAACCTACCCAAATCTCAAATTTTCGGATCAATTCGATTCGGTTCTTCGATTATGGTTAATCTGTCCATGCCTAATTTGAACCTTCAAAAAATATTTTGAAATTGTGAATTGATTTATATAGTGGATAATTCTCGAAAATATCATATTTTAAGTTTTTTTTTATAAAAAATATTACTACTAATTTTTGTCTCTTCCAATTATACCACGAATTTGAGATTTAATTTCTCAAATTCTCTTGTTAATAAGATAAGATAAACCTAAACCTTAAATTGGTGATAATGGATCCAAAAATGATAATTTAATTTTGTATGTAATTTATCTTGGGTATATAAGTGTTTTTACAAAATAATGTGTAATTTTTTTTTTATTAATGGTATTTTATAGAAAAAAAAAAACTAAAAGAGTGGTATTTAGGATATTTTTCTTATATAATATTTGGATGGTTGAGAACAAAAATTTGTTCAATAACAAATAATGGAGAAGGATAATGTTCTTTTTTTTTTTTTATAAATATTCAAATATATGCATCCATATTCTTTTATATATCTTTATACATGCGTAATTTCGGTTTGTTTTTTTTAAAAAGATAATTTGTGTTTTAAAAAAAAAATGAAACATAACATATGAAAGAAAGTCTAATTTTGTTTTACATAGATGAGATTATTCAATTTTTATAGTTGAGTTGAGAGTGTAGATATTTGTTGCCATAAAAATGACGTTATGAACAAAAATCATCGAGGCGACGATTGTGTATGTTGTGATGTTCAAAAATTTAATCACGTAGACAAAACACAAAACAAGTTTATTATATAAACGAAACAGCATACAACATAATATTAACAGAAGGAAGCAGTCACCCAGCTTCGTCCTATTGTTTTATTTGAAAACAAACAACTTACACACATATCGTGTAACCATACTTACATCACAAGAGATGAAATCTTATTTTTTTAATTCGATACGAGATTATTTGGAAATTTCATTAACGACTGAAGCAGTGACAATGCAATTCGTTGTCATGCATCTCACACTCTCCTTTGCATGAGTTGTGGTAAACTTGGGCGCATTTGGTTTCACAATCACTTTTCTTACATGGGTGTGGCACCGTGGCTTCGCCTAAAAACTTCGTACACTGCGCTTCGCTCTTCGGGATTTCTACATAAATTCAATTTTCATTAACTTTTGAGTATGTTGAGATTGAAACAAGAAGATATATGTTAGGAAAAAACATGTTTCTTAATTATATATCATATATGTTTAAATTATGCATGCGTATGAAAATTTTGGATAAGATTAGAATCAAAATTACCGGCCGAAATCAACAAGACAACAAGGAGAATTGCGGTGAAGCAGATGGAACTGATGGTCTTTGCCATTTTTGTAGCTTTTGCTTTCTTTCTTTTTTACACTTGATGAATTGTTTCTTTCTTCTTTCAGAAATTTGGGGTGATACTAATCAATGGAGCTTGTAATCTATTTATAAAGTTATTTTGTTGACTTTTAAACTAGTAGTTATACTATTCGCGACGTTGCCGTGTTATTCTCACATGGATAGCCAGCCATGAATTAAGGCCCAGCTCTAAACTTCCATACTTTTGTTTTGAAACCTATACTTTTGTTTTGAAGCCCATTGGTATCTTTGAACGGAATGCAATGAGTTATTCTTGCATGTCAAAAAGAATAAACAAATTATGTCTCTCTTTTCTTCTAAAAATATGAAATAGTAAATGCGATATATCTTGCCATCGATCTCGAAGAGTGACTTCCAAATCATTCTCCTTGAAACCTTGAACTGTGTATCATTTTCCTTATCACTAGAAGAATCCGCTCCATGACCTCCGGGGTTTTACTTGGTTCAAGATGACATGAACTTCAACTCTTAAATCATCGTCATCATCAGCTAACACAACAAGATATTTCTTACTTTATTCAACACATCATCTACCTTTTTCTTTAATTCATAATTTAAGCTTTACTTAATGTAACCATGTACCTCTAGATGGTAACCGAAGAATTGAACCGAGAGTCGAATGGAGCCAGTTATAGACGTTGCAAAGTCGAATGTGGAGTAGGCATGTGCATATTAACTGGAACTGAAGAACTGAACCGAACCGATCCAAAAATTTGGGATTTGCGTAGGTTTTGGGTAGTGAATAATAACCGAATGAGACAAAAAATTAAGAACCACGGTTTTTGGAACCAAACCGTACCAAACCGAGTAACCGAATAAGAACCAAACCAATTTCTCTAATATAGATTTATCTTCTGGTTCCATATTTATTAACCGATTATTACCCTAAACCAATTTACATCTTTTTAGATGTTAAAACACATTAGAACTCTATTTAGACTCTTTCATAAAATAATTAGGAATCATAATTTTGGTTTTTATTTGGTTATACTTTGTTAAATCGGGTTGTTTAGTTTAAAAGTAAGTATTTGGAACCGAACACGATGAGAACAAAAAAAATTTCGGATATAAAAGGTTTTAAATTCATGTACTCATACATAATCAAAATCGTATCGATCCGAACCGAATTTTAATCGATTTCTATATGGTTACCAATTTTTTAGAATTGAATTACTCGAGAACCGAAGAACCAAATGCGAAAGTGTATAATTGTTAACTTTTGATCAGCATCTATAAGGATATGGGTTTCTTCTTTGTTTGGTTGTTGGGCCCAGATGAAACCCGAACAATAAAGTCACATCATAAATTTTTTGTAGTTTGTTAAAGATCGTTGGAGAGACGCTAATCAATTTGGAGGGTCTCGTCATTTACAGGACCCTCAACTTGATCAGTTGGGTTCTTCTCCTGTTAATCGTATTCTTCCTCTTGCTTCTTATTCCAATCTTTTGTACATGCAAAGTAAAACTCTTTTATAAACGTGGAGTTTTGACGTAATTAAAAAAAGTGAGGGTCTTTCTTTTAGATATAGGTAAATGATGAGGCATTATTATGCGATTGTTCCCCAACTTAACGAGTATGGCTATATGGATTGCAAAGGGTCAAAACTTAAGAAGTCGGGTCCCAACTTTTCGTTCTAATGGGGGAATTTTTTTAAATTCAACGATGTACATTATTGTGGTAAAGATTGGCTGCTTCATCATTTAAGACACCCTAACCAGATGGTCAACACATGCAGAGACACTTTGATTTAGGAATCGCGGAATCCCCAACAATTTCTGGTCTATGACTCTTAACCGGTCTAACCCGCAGATTATTTTTATTTATCTTTTACCTTTTATAACTTTTTTGAAGAAGTAGAAAGTATATTCTAAATTGTATATGATGTGTTTATTTTTCTAGATTAATTGGATAAATCCTTGACTAATTGAGCTGTACATTTTTGTCAAACGTTCAATTAACGTGTACCTAATTTTTGAACATTGGTGTAAGTTAAGCAATTCTTTAGTTTTGCTAGTGATATTTTTCCTAGTTTGATCCCATTAGCTACTTCGTAGTTAGGGCCATGGCAATGGCAACTTGATTCATAGTGAAGGTCCACTATACTCATTAAAGTCAAATCTTTCTCTCTTTTTGTGTGCCCACTTGATTCTTAGTGCAGAAATATACAAAGAGCAACAAATGTCTTCTTCTTTTTGTGTGTGTTTATCCATTATGCTAAAAAGTAAAACCTACATATACTTGTTGGAAAATAAGTAATCTCCTAAATGTGTAAGAAAAATTTAGTGGTTTGCAAAGATAGAAATATCTTTGGACAAATGGTTGCATCAATCTTTTTTATTTTTGATAAAAATTTCGTCCAAACTAAGAAGTTAATCATCGCCAAACAATTATAAGGTCGTAAGCGTCCCATAAATTCTATTATAGATAATGAAACATGTATATATAAATGCAACTAGCCCAAAAGCAATAAGAAAGCACCATGTACATTCATAGATCATTTCACACTTTTTTGCGCTGATTTATTTATTATAATTTAACTTGTACGGATAAATTAGAAAACATAATATCAATTATTTATATAAAATCACAAAATACGTATATTTGTGAAACGGGTTTTTAAAAACAAATAACAGCAGAAATTGAAAGAAGTATTTAAAATAACTACATCCAACACTTATGGGAACTAATCTACATAGGAAGAGCTGTTAGATGAAAGTTAGGTACACTTTCTGCCATGGCTTAATTCACTATAACCGAATTCAAAGTTGTTACATATTTGCTTCCCTCTTGAAGAATGAAAAATGGCAACAATTATTTAAATAAATATACAAATCATAGAATAATTAATAAGAAACGGCGTCGATCATATGCTATCCGATTGTCGAATTGGATCACACAGCAAATCCAAGAGATCTTCACAACTTAACTGGAGCCTCGTTTTTGGTGCGATCAAAAATAATATTTTGAATCTTGAAGAAAACGAATGTATGTTTAATACTTTGATATAAATTGTTAAAAAATAAATTACGTAGAGAAAAAAAAAACACAAAACAACTTTTTATTATTAAAATGAAACAACATACAACACATGACATTATACCAAACGTTTGGGGGAAGTAGTCATTAGCTTAGCTTCCTCCTATCATTTCAGTTAAAAGCAAAACAACAACAACTAACACACATACTCTTACTTAATCGAACGAAACCACACTTACATTACAGAGATACAATCTTATTCTTTTTTCATTCGATTCGAGTTTATTAATTTGTTAAATTTCAGTCTTTTCTACCGTAGCAGTGGCAATGCTCTTCGTGGTCATGATGCTCACACTCTCCTTTACACGATTCATGGTAATGTTCCTCGCATTGAGCTTCACAAACACTTTCCTTACAATCGTACGACACCGGGGCTTCGCCTAAAAACTTCGTACATGTCGCCGCGCTCTTGGGGATTTCTATATATATCGAACATCCAATCAAAATTATTACTATAAATGTTGAGATTGACGTAGATGTATTAAAAGAAACATATATAAATCTCTGCATGCATATGAAAATTTTGGAAAAGACTAGAATCAAAATTACCGGCCGAAATTAACAAGACAACAAGGAGAAGAGTAGTGAAGCATATGGAATTAATGGTCTTTGCCATTTTCGTAGCTTTTGCTTTCTGTTTTTTAACACTCAATTTATTGCTTCTTTCTGTCTTCAGAAACTTCAGTGATACTAATGAATGGGTGTTGTAGTCTATTTATAATAAAACTTGGTTGACTTTTTGACTAGTATCACTAGATTCGTGACGTTGCCGCTTTATTCTCATCCATATGGCTTAAGGCCTAGTGTAACACCCGACCCGACCTAGAAATAAAATCAAACTTTGAAATCGTATAAACAATTCGGAGTAACATGCATCATAATATATAAAATACCGAGACTTTCTCAATATAAATCTGAGACCAAAAATAACCAATATCTGAGGATTACAATACCGTGTTATTAAAAAATTCCTACAAATACCACAAGTCCGAAAAATCTGCATACTCGGTGGTTTGCATACCAGGTGGTCTCTATAGTCTCACGCTCGTGATGGAATATAATTACTCGTCATCACTTACATCCACAAAGGAGGCGTGAGAATGGTGAGAATGATCACTCTCGTCCACATACAACACAATACAACAAATAATTTAAAATCACTCCATAGTGCCGAACTATCAGCATAATTCATCATTTTCAATTCCAGTTCTCATACTTAGTCTTTCACTTACTTAACATTTTTCATATTTATCTTTTTAGCCAATCACAACTGAAGTTTCTCGATCCGAAGATCTATTGATCCCGAGATCTCACTTAAGACGTTTAACATTAAATCCTCGCTCACTTAACATATTGCATTCTTGAACATTGAATATGTATAAAATAGTATAATAACGCATCATCTGTATTCATATTCAATGTTCAAAATGTTACCTCTTCTTCTTAACATCATTGACGCAACAGTTCATGAAAAATGTGGGAAATTTCAAAAGGAAGAAGAGGTAACATTTGCAAGTAAAATCGTTTGGGTGAGGATCATTCTTTTACAGATTCCAACACTTTTCTAATCTTCTGAAGTTATTTAAAGAGCTCCTAGCTAGAAAAAATCTTTGTAAAAGTTTTTATTTTTTAATAGCACCACACGCTCAACGCGCTTGGATATATTTGAAATATAACTGACAACATGATTCTAAATCCCTTGGAAATTTTTGAAATAGAGTTGACAGCATCATCATGTTCCATTGTTACAAATCTCGCTGATAAGGTTGTCTATATTCTCCCGAGACAAACTAATACCTTCCTTCAAAACCTTCTTCGCCATCTTACCATATGCTTCAGCATTTTTCAATTGGTAAGAACTTGGCTACATTCCATGGTCATAAAATCACAAGGGATTAGCATATCAGTTCCAATTGACACCTTCCTCGAAGTCATGAAGAGAATATGGTTAAAAAACTTATTAACATTGAAACGGCCATTTTTTCTTCATGACTTTGAGACAATTTAACCATTTTCTCTTCAGTTCAATGTAATGAGACAAGAAAAGGTCCATTTATGACATTTGAATTGAGATAGTGACTCACTATCACTCCCTGGATCAACTGTAACCTGCCAGCTAAGGCTAATTGACGAACAGTCCAAGAGGAGAAGCGTTTATGTACCTTTGACTCACTATCTCTTCATGACCATTTTCTCTTCAGTCCAATGTAATGAGTCAAGACAAGGTCCATTTGTGACATTTTAATTGTTAAGTGGATTGGTTTTTGTACAATTTAGTGTGAGTTTTAATAATTCAAAACCTTTCACATAAAAATACATGAGATTGTTTTTGACAAACAACTGAAAGAAGGCAAAGAGTAGTAAATCTAATAGTCGTGCTTTATTTATCATTATAATCACGAATTGTTGAATTACATGGGCATTCAATTTAAAATCAATTGGCTATAAGTGGATTGCCCAAATCCCTTCATATACTATTTAAGATATCTTCCAACTTTCGATGTGGGATATGT
Organism: Euclidium syriacum; assembly: GCA_900116095.1. Taxonomy (NCBI): domain Eukaryota; kingdom Viridiplantae; phylum Streptophyta; class Magnoliopsida; order Brassicales; family Brassicaceae; genus Euclidium; species Euclidium syriacum. The sequence continues at coordinate 17,110,499 of FPAK01000003.1, forward strand.
TCCCTAATAGATCAAATGTATATTTATCTTATGATGATACTTGGTAACCCGAGTGATTTTGATGCTGAATCTCTTTAATAACTATCGATCTTGATTTTGTAGAATCCGAGTGAATTCTGGAAATCCTCTCCTTCCAAATATTATATGCTATTGTTTGGAGGAGAAGCTTACATATAACATTGATCTTTGGCAGTGGGGAGGCCGAACAAACAACTATGTCGTGAAAGAGTGGAGGAGGAGATAGAGAGTTGGATGTGAAGAAAGTAGCCTATATATCCACTGAGAAAGAACAATCGAAAAAGAGATGAGCTGTTGACTCATTGTTGATGGCACATAAAACGCAATTTGCTGGAACTAAAAGTCCCCATCTTCGCATCTTATTTTGAGTCACCATTCTATCTCTAAGAACATAACATCTTTTTCTCTGTGAATAACTGTGTGTCCTAAGTAAAAACAGGGACAGTTTTACAAATGGCTAAATTTTGAGCATAAACTATAGAGAAAATAACTAAGATTTTTTTATTTATCAAATGGTTGAATTCGCAATTTTTTTTTTTTCATATTTCACATTTTTCTCACACTTCACATTTTATTTTCTGATAACACGTTATCTTGGTTTCTTAGCACGTTAATCTTCGATTTGACAAAAATATTTGTTAAAAATTACACGCAATTTTGACAAAAATATTTATGACATTTGTTTCAATCAAAATGATGCCGTGCTTGAATTTTTTGATCCATCTAGATTGTTTAAAAATTAAATTACACTTAGAAAAAAACACAAAACAAGTTATTATTATTTATTAAAACGAAACAGTGTATACAACATGATTTTATTATAGACGTAAAGCAGTCATTAGCTTCGCCCAATTATTTTTATTTAAAACACACACAACTTATACACATAACTTTTAATCGAACGTAACCACACTTACATTATATAGAGAAATAAAATCTTATTTATTTTGTATTTGTAAATTTCAGTATTTTTTACCGTAGCAGTGGCAACTCTCTCCGTGGCCATGATTTTCACACTCTCCTTTACATGAGTCGTAGTAATGTTCTTTGCATAGTTCTTTACAGGCTTTTTCCTTGCATGGGTATACTGGGCATTCGCCTAAATACCTCTTACATGTCGCCTCACTCTTCGGGATTTCTATATATATCAAGCATCCATTCAAAATGTGTCATCAAAAAATAAATATGTAAATCTCTACTTTGCATTTTACTGATACATAACTAAGTTTTTTTCTCTAGTTTATAAATTGAAATAGTAGGGATAAGATTGGGAATAATTAGTTTTAAAATCTGCATGCTATTTATTGTGAAACAAAAATAAAGTCTTTATAGAGTGATATTTATTGTTAAATGGATGGAGTATAATTTAATATGATAAATCTGACTATGTTTTTTTCGATCGAGAGTCTATGTTTATTGATTTGATTTTTTTTTGTAAATTTGTGCATGCTGATGCATGTATATGAAAATTATGGAAAAGACTACAAAAACTTACCGGCGGAAATTAACAAGACAACGAGCAAAAGAGTGGTGAAGCAGATGGAATTGATGATCTTTGCCATTTTTGTAGCTGCTTTCTTTCTTTTTTAGAAACTTGGGTGATACTAATCGATCGGGATCGTGATCGTGATCTATTAATAGTGAAGTTTAGTTGAATTTATTTTTTTGCCAACAATTTGTTGACTTTATTAGTGAGTTATAGAAATCAGTTGCTCTTAAAGTCCATATTTTCCTTTTAAAGCCCATTTGATAATTTCCGTATTTATTTAATCAAACGTATTTGTCTTTCAAAATTACTACCTTAGTTTTGTTAAAGAAAATGATAAATTTGTGCTGCCAAAATTTTGTTGACTTATTAGCTACTTAATTAAATGTCATTGGCTACTAGTATTGCTTTCTGAAAATAGTAAACTGTAAAAAGGTCCCAAATGTTTATTGTAAAAATCAGTAAATTTTTATAAAAAAATCTGAAATTTAGTTACAAAAATGGTTTCTACGTCTAATTCCAAAGTTCTTTCTCTAGTTTTTTTTCTTTTTTGTAAAGAGAACTAGAAAAAGTACTGTAAAGTTATGTTGTTTTTCTAATTTTTTTCAGCGATAATTTCCAATAAATTTGCAACAGATATAATTTATAATAGATAGTTCTATCTGAAATACAAAGATCTATATGATTTGACATGTGTTATATTTACTAGAGATAATTCTACTCTTAACAATGAAGTCCGGATGAGGTAGTCTAAGTGGAAGGACGGGTTTGTGGTGGTAATCACCATCCGAGTTCGATTTCCCCCCCACGCGGAAATTATCATGTCTCTTCTGGACACCTAACGCAGGCATTGGATCAAAGGCCTAGGAAAAACCCTCCCAAATAAAGTTGGCATGAGGTCTGATTGGACCCAGAGAATTAGTCTGGACTGTGGTGGTTTGTGATCTATCTCTAGATTAACAAAAAAAAACAATGAACGACTATAGCGTATTAGAAATTTTCGAGAATATTGTCTCTACTAATCTATAATAATTGCACTCTGTATTAATCGAACTCTAGAATTAATCGAACTCTAGAGTTGATATAGAAACATTAAATTCTTGGTTAGTCTTAGTCATTAGATTAAGGGGATTCTACACTTTTGAAATCTTTCTTAAAAAAAAATGATATATTTTTATGTTTTAAGAAACTTGTGGTATTTAGAAAGAACACACATACAATATAGTCTACTTAGATCATTTCTTAAAGATCAATGTAAATGTATATTTATTTATGTTCTGTTTATAACTTATAAATTGAATGTCTCGTACAAAAACAATGAGTATACTTAAGGGAATAAATAAATAAATAAATAAATAAAATTGATTTTGATAGATACCCGATTTTAGTAACCCGTTTCAAATCAAACTACTAAACAGTATAGAGATCCTGACTATATCCCATGAATGATCTTGGAGCATTGGACCTTAATCCATTTGTAACTCTTTCTCAAAGATATCTTCATCTTTCCTTCCGCTGAATAGAGCTTGTATTTCGCCACTCGTCTCTTTCTTTTCATCTCCGGATCGTTCCACCATCCTCCGGTTATTACATTTTATAAACAAGTACATATCCATCATGTTAGAAACATTATACAACATATATAATATAAATTTAGGGTAAAAGAATCACCCCCATAAAACTAATTTATCGATCTTTGTAATATATGATTAACTTTTTATTATATAGTTTTTCATTATGAAAGCCAAATGTAATCATAGAAAAATAAATTAAGCGAAAAAGTATATACGTAGACTTATGTGTGAAAGATTAACAGATCTAATAGACTTAAATTATGTAATAACGATAAAATACAAAAGAAAATGTCAACTGGAAATGTTTTTCAACCGTTGTTAGGTGAGATGATTAAACAAAATTGGAGAAAAAATTAAGTAAGTAGCACTGATGTGACATAATTAAACATTAGTTGGACGATTTTGTCGCTCATTTAACTGTTAAGAGACAAATGGTGTTTCCATAATATGTTATTTTTGTTTGGGGAACTAATATATTAACAAAATGGAAGATATAGTTTAAAAATTTTGGGATAAGATTTTAACTTTTAAGAAGTTCATTTGATAAATTAAATGTCCACATTACAAAAAGATTACGATTCAAGATTTTCAGTTTAGAGTAAAGTTCAAGGCGTTTATTTGATAATTGGACGTCTACATAATAAAATAACATGTTTTTAATAGTTCAACAAAGAATGAAATTAAAACTTGACGCTATTTGTGAGCAATATGTTATACACTGACATTTTTACCACCTAATTTCTTTTAAAGCTATTGTCATATGACAAATTAACTATTTTCAAAAATTTAGAACACTATATATATATGGTGAATACTGAATAGATATATTATAAAAAAAAAACGATTCATTAAAACGATAATGATGCATATGTGTTTATATCTTATACCAATATAGTATTGTTAATTTTCCAGTCCGATGCAAACCCAAAATTTAGTAGTAGTCTATAAATCATACGATTCATTTTTTAAAAATATAAATCATTACCTTTTAACGACGTTGAATGAGAAGAAGATTTTCTTGGTCTAGCAGGGAAGTCTTTGTAAGAGATTTTGCGCCATAGATCTGATGTCATTGGAGATCGGTAACGTTTCGATTCTCTAACAATGTAAATCCCTCTGACCGGTTTTAAATCAGCCGGATCAACCAGTTGGAGGTTCCGACCTCCTTCATACGATCTGTAAGATCGCACTCTTGGAGATTGGAAATCCTCCATCTAGGTTTATGACTCTTTCCTACTTTATTAGTTTTGAATTTTTGTTTTCTGTTTTCTGTTTCTATGTTCCAACGAAATAGAATCTCTAGAGTCTTTGATTTAAAAACCTTATTTTTAGGGAGAGGCAAATATGTGGTGGAAACCCAAAATAAGAATTTCGTTATAACGAAAAATTGATCAAAAATAGAAAGAAAATTGTACTTTTTTAACGAACAATCGAGACTAGAGAAATGTCAGATACATAATATCACCCATAGTCTTGGCCTTAAATAGATATATATGGTCTCTTTTCCTTTCTAGATTGTTGGTTGTTTATTTTGCTTAAGGTTTCAATTTAAGGGTTTGCACTGCAATGAACGTTCACTCATTAACCTAGCTTGAAACTTCTACACAATATCATCTCTATTGGCCTGGCCAAGGATCAGGAACACTCACTGTCATCTATATTTTTATCTCTACAGTTTACCACATTTGGAAAGCAGAGAAACAACATGCTACATGACCACCAATCTATCCCTTCGGCAATGCTATTCAAAAAACTAATCAGAGAGATCCGAAATACCATCACAAAAAGTAATTTTTCTAATTGTTTAGACGGCACAGCTTTGGTTTGGTTGCTTTTCTAAGACATGAATATTTATTAACGATTCATAAGGCTCGAAAAAATCCAAAGGGATAACGAATTTAGTTTAACATTTTGCTTCGCATATTCTATACATCGCTTGTTTTTTTTTTTTCATATACGAAACGCTTTTAGTGATTAAAAAAACCCTAATGTACTATCCATACGATTTCCACAGGTTAAAATATGATATAGTGTAGAAGACGTTGATAAAGAGTATTAATTAGTTAACTTAAAATTAAAAGCGAGAGTTGAAGGTAAGCATACACTATATAATATTCCTTAGAAAAAGAACAACACACCATTGGCCTACATGTAGTCGTCTTCTTATCGTCTAGATGGAGGACTCCCCCTTCAAATTATTATATCGTACTTATTTCTTCTTCTCCTTTTGATGGAATCAATCCTCATGATATCATGTACTCTTGCTTGATCGACATCTAGTGGAAAAAGATATATGGTGTCAAATTTTTGTATTGACCCAAGAATATTTTAGAGGCGACAATCAAGGATGCTTACACGGAATTCATATCCTCTACTCTTGAGATGCATGGTGAAATCTTCAAACTTTGGGCAGCCAAAAAGCATATTGTACAAAACCAGGGGATCGACTGCACTTTTCCTGAAGAACAAGGCTTCTTGTCTTCTCAGCAGACCCTGAATCATTGGAAAAACTAGTTTCTGAAACAAACTAGCTTGCTTTCTTGATTATTTTAAAACATTGTGTGAGAGAACAAACACCTTTCAGTAAGATATCCCAAATGGTAGCCTTTCCACACCACAGGATATGAGCATTACACTAGTGGGAGGTGATAAACTCGTACCAGTTGTTGAGTTTAGATCCATAAAGAACTGAGATTTTGTTTAGTTAGCTAGCTCATGATCTAATAAGGAATACGCAAAACAAACGTAAAAGACAAAAAAAAAAAAAAAATAGTAGAAGAAAATAGTGTGTAGCTAGCTAACTAACACGTTCGAAAGTAAGATGAGAAACCTACATCTCACCTAGAAAACATCCTCAAATTCCGCTTAACTACAAGAAAGAATACAGCTTTTCACTTGTCCTCACCGAAAGTACAAGCTCTCTTTCGCTATTTCTCAAAACATCTTCAGTTCTCGCACCTATCTTGTCTTCTCGTGTACTTTTTATCAAGTTATTGAAGACAAAATAGTGAAAGACTTAACTAGAAGCCTTTTCCTCTACTTCGCCAACATCTTCAGCTCATACGATTTTCTCAGATTGGTCATTTCCATTTGAATTTCAAGCTTGAACGAAAAATAACGGTGAAGAAATGTGGCGTCCTAATCATTTGGGCTATTGGGCTTGATATGTTTAAGTAATATACTTAAAGAATTTAATTAGTTAAATTATATTATCTTTATTTAATAAATGTTACACTTATTAATAGAGTTTTACGTCGTTAATAGAAAAAGAAATGCTAAATTTTCTCAATTTAGCTTTAAGTATTGTTGACATAATTAAAATTTGAGGAGTTTAACGTAAGAGAAATCCATTACATAAGTTAAAGAAATGGATTCAATACCCTATGTTAGTGTTGTTGGTAGTATGATGTATGTCATGGTTGGAACACACCTTGACTTATGTTTTCCTATTTGTTTGGGGAGTCAATTTATGGCCAATCTAAGCATATTTGGAACGTAATTATGTTCTAGTTAGTGTAGTGGATTTAAGGTTGAATTTTACCACACAATAGATTTTTATAATTGAAGGTTCTAGTGATTCAAATTACGCTACAAACCTAGACCCAAAAAAAAAAAATCAATTTTAGGATATGTTATGTATAGTTTGGTGGTAACACAGTTAACTAGAAATCATCTCTTTAGTCCATTGTGGCATTTTCTACAATAGAAGCTTGAGTATATGGCTCTCACTAAAGCTGCTAAGGAATGATTGTGGATTAACATGTATTTAAACTGTTTTATATATGACTCACAATCGGCCATATGCTTAGCCAAAATTTTGTCTACGCAACCTATAGACAAGAAATGGTGTTTCATCATAGATATTTTGCCGAGGATTTAGTTGAGGTCTTGAAGGTTAATACTAAGGTCAATCTTGGAGATCTGCTTACTAACTAAAGTAGTACCTTGTCAACAATTCGTCAAAAGTATGTCAACAATCTAAATATGAGATTTTATATTGTCAATTTGTCATTTTCCTTATTATATCCATTGCCATATTTTAAATTCATCCAATTTTGTTTCATTTAAAAGTCGAAGGATAATTGTACTATATTTTTGGTTTGTACGTATTAATTTCTTAAAACCGATAATGTTATTCTATAGATATTGCCTCGAGCTCATGGATCATGGCTCATGCGGCTTAAGAGACTGGCGGCAGTTAGCTTTTTAGACCAATCAATTCGACTTGACATTACAACAAATATAAGTGAAATTTAATAATTATATATCTAAAACGGATTTTAGGCGGGAACGAATCAGCATGCGTCGCCTTTTATCTTTGTCCTCCCCAAGTTCTCTTTCGAATTCGAATTTGTACCCCTAATGTTGTATATATCCGTTTTTACCCCAAAAAATTAAATTCGTTTTTATAGCGTGGAGCGTGGGCCTCTTACGTTTGCTTTCGTAATTTGATTTTTGTGGCACAAAACTATCAAAATCTGATAGCGAAGCGAGAATCAAAGATGAAGGGAGGAACAACGTCGGCGAGGACGAGCTGGATGATGTCAGTACGGAGGAGCGGGTATAAGGCGGTGGTTGACGGAGTGGGAGGACGACGACGAAGAGAGGGCGACATGGTTGAGATCCGTAAAGCCAAGAGAGAGGAGAGCTTGCTTAAGAAGCGGCGCGAGGCTCTTCCTCATTCTCCTTCCGCCAAATCTCTTGACCAGAAGGTCAGTTGGCATTTTCACCTTTTGTATTTCGTCAAGAAATCTGGAGATTATTAAGTTTGGCAGTTGATTTCTCTTGGCGAAAGGGGTTTTGATTACAAGTGATTCGTAGATGCATGCTTCTCGTGTTACGGTTCGTGAAATGATATATCCGATTCCGATCGATTTGGTGTCTCTAATTTTTGTGATTCGAATTTGGTGTTCTTAATGACAGACAATTGGCGTTCCGACTTCTGAACATGCTGCGTTATGAAATTTGACTTTGATCTATGAATTATCCAGTTATGATTGCTAGAATCTGGATTTTTCTTCTGACATTTTGAATCTCAGAGCCAGATGCTAATTTTTCATGATAAATTTTGGTTTCTGTAGAATTCGCACGGTCTGAAATTTGATTATACAGTGCTAGAATTATCAGAATGTGCTATATAGGTTTTATTGTTGGAACTTGACTTCCGAATTGTTAGCTATTCAAGACTTTCCATATCTGGTTTTGATCTGAAGATTTTTCTTTTGCATTTTCTGTAATATGATAATGGTGTTTGAAATTCTCAGTATGGGAATTTACATTTTGTGTATCGGACTATTATTTTTATTTTTGAATAGTTTGTATGTTCGATTGGTTACAGTTGATAAGCTGTATTTGGTCTGACAAGAGGGATCTGTTGATTGAGGCTACTACTCAGATCAGAAAGTTACTTTGTGGTGGTGAGTGACATCCCATTAACTTATTTACTAACAGTTTTGTTCCCCCGGTTGATAAAACATTAGATAAGCTTGTGGTGCGGGGCCATTGTTTATCTTTATGTTGAGTGTTAACATTTTTACATGACACTGTAGCAACATTTCTGCCATTTCTAATGTTAATGAGACTCAGAAGTTATGATAATGTCTCCATTGTAATGACTTGTTATCGAGACACGAGGCTGAAGCAATGTAGTTCAGTATGATAGTAAAGCTAAAGTGATGTAATTCGCTCATATTAACGCTATACATGTTCTTTTGGTAGAAATGTTTAATGTACGCGTTGAAGAAGTTATACAGGCTGGTGTGGTTCCACGCTTTGTGGAATTCCTTACATGGGATGACTTCCCCGAGCTTCAGGTTAGCTTTGGTAGACCTGTACGTTCAATCTGGTTTTATCACTAGCATCACAAGCTCGATGTTTATTCGTTTCATGGACCAATTTTTATAGTTTGAAGCTGCTTGGGCTTTGACAAATATTGCATCTGGAACATCTGAGAACACTGAAGTGGTGATCGATCATGGAGCTGTTGCAATGCTAGTTAGACTTCTCAGCTCGCCGTACGATGGGGTCCGTGAGCAGGTATATCGAGGTGGTGGTTAATCATTACGTACTGATGATATCCGGTTCTCGAATTCTTATGACTGCTTAGAGCCTGTGGTGGCTTCTGCAGTTGATAAATTTCAAGGATAAAGAAAATTACAATTATTGCTGAACAGAGGAAACAAGTTTAGACTATATATATTTTTCTTGTTTCTGTTTTCTTCTTCTACTTTTCAGGTTGTCTGGGCATTAGGAAATATTGCTGGAGACTCTCCAAGATGCCGTGATATAGTCCTTGGACATGGAGCTCTACCTTCTCTTCTGTTGCAGTTAAACCCTGGAGCCAAACTTTCTATGCTTTTAAACGTCGCTTGGACTTTGTCTAATCTTTGCAGAGGAAAGCCTCAGCCTCCATTTGATCAGGTAGGTTTTGAACCACACTGGAATTCATAATAGCTTCTCCTTCTCTTGCATTCTCAATATTGTGGTCCCCATATTTAAGAGCTGGAATATTTAATACTGTAAAAACTCTGGTAACAAAGGTTGGTTCTTGGGGAAGGACAAACTCCATGATAATTTTGTCACTATATCATTGCAACCAAGGCACTTGAAGGTCTTGTTATGACATTTATGTATACATTATGATCCACATTGCTGTATGATCCTGCTAATTTTCTTTGCGTGGTTAAAGTAGTTTTTTTTTTTTTTTCTGACTGGAGTTGATGAATGTCATATTGTTTCAGACATCTAATTTATTACCATATGTGCCTCAGGTGAGTGCTGCATTACCAGGTCTTGCACAGCTGATTCGGTTAGATGAATACGAAGTCTTGGCTTACGCATGCTGGGCACTAGCATATCTCTCTGATGGTTCAGATGAAAAAGTACAAGCTGTGATTGAAGCAAATGTTTGCGCACGACTTATTGGTCTTTCGGTGTGAGTGTTCAAGATCTTAGCTAACCAAGAAAAAATCCAGAGTCATTAGATTCTGATGGCTTTTTTGCTTTCTGAACAGCCACCGTTCGCCTTTAGTTCTCACTCCCGCTCTTCGCACCATTGGCAATATTGTAACTGGAAACGATACTCAAACACAGGTAAAATATGCAGCCCCAGATAAAAGGAGTTGTATTAGAACTGCTATTTTTCTTGATTTGGAATCATAAGTTTGTCGATTTGTTCTCATAACCTTTTTTTCTTTGTGGTTTACTTTTCAGCATATAATTGATCTTCAAGCACTACCATGCTTGTTAAATCTTCTAAGGGGACCTTATAACAAGACCATCAGGAAGGAAGCTTGTAGGGCAGTCTCTAATATCACAGCTGGTTCTCGATCACAGATTCAGGTTAGTCATCCAAAATATCTGTTTTAGATACGTCTAAGTAATACAATAGTCTGAGTATTATATCTGCACTGGGGTTTATATCTTTTGATAGGCTGTATTTGATGCTGATATGTGTCCTGCACTTGCTAATCTTCTCCAAAACGCTGAGCTTGATGTCAAGAATGAAGCTGCTTGGGCTATCTGCAACGCTATAGCCGGAGGCTCTTACAAGCAAATCCTGTACGTATAAAACTCAATAAATTTTCTCACTTATTATATCTCTTTCTTCCAAATCTCACACTAATGTTCTTGACAGGTTTATTGTAAAGCAGAACTGTATCAAACCGTTGTGCGATTTTCTTACATTATCTTCTGATACTCAACTGATAATGGTTTGTTTAGAAGCACTAGAGAAAATACTGAAAGTGGGAGAAGTTTGCAGCACAAGACGCTCTGAAGGTATCTACCAATGTCCTCTAACAAATGTAAACCCACACGCTCAGCTGATAGAAGAAGCCGAGGGACTAGAGAAAATCGAAAGCCTGCAAAATCACGAAAACAACGACATCTACGAAACAGCGGTGAAGATTCTAGAAACATACTGGGTGGAAGAGGAAGAAGACGACGAAGAAAGAGATCAAGGACAACAAGACATGATGTTTTTCCCAATTGATAACTTTGCAAACATGCCAACACCATCAGCTACACTCAGTGAGATGTACTGTGGACCGTAAGAGGTAAATACTTTTATTCTCAGTAACTTCAGTTATTACCGTTGAAGGAGTTGGCATATTGAGCAAACATCTCTGTTTTGTTAGTTTTAGTCCCATAGAAAAAGCTTTATTTTCTTGTTTGGTTTTTTTTTTGTTTATGATGAATCAGGACAAAGCGGCTTTGGGCAATTATACAGTCAGGCTTCTCTGTTCATACACTAACTGGGAATCAGAGGTTAGAAATTACATTGCTTGCTTTGTATAGTAATGGCAATTTTGGCTTTTAGTACTAGTTTGTATTGTGGAACAACCGTTACAATTCTCCTCCATAGATTCTCAAACTATCATAGTTAATATCTTCTTTACATGTAAATAAACTCGTCATGAAACCGAAACTACAAACACTCAGATACTTGATATAACACTGACGAGAGTAAAATAAAGCAAAAGTCACGATGCCAATGAGAGAACACAATCTGATTTTTCTCCCCTTCAGGCCACCCTTTTCTGGATATAGAACACTCCGAAACGCGAAAATGTGTGTACTCGCGTTTCAAAAGAATCAAAGAATGAGAGAGATCATACTTTTTAGCTTGGTTCAAAATAAAAGCTCCTTGAGGATTAAGAGTACCAGCATGATGAAGCAGAGGATTACAAGAACAGACGCACACATCACCATACCTCCATTTCTCTGTGTACGTTCCGCCTGTGGAGATTAACACGCGATTCCGCTTCAACAGTTAGTCATGAAATGTTGAAATATACAAAAGTTACAACAACAAAAAAAAGTTTACCTTTTGCAACTGTTTGAGACCATCTTCAACTGTACTAGCAACGTTCTGAATATTATAATCAATCCGATCAACTATCGTACCCTGTCACAACCAGTTTTGCTTTCAAGTTATATATTTCCAGAATCAGTTTACACTTAGAAGCTTGGACATCAGTTGTAGTGTTATTATACCTGGTCTATCACAAGCGCGGAAAGATCCTTCATGATCTGAGCAAGCTCGTGTACGGATTCAACAACCTGTACATGACACAAAACAAAATTAATGATTGTATTTGAAAAAAAATTAACAATGAAGAGTATTATTAAGAGTTGCAAATACTAACCTGCTGTATCTCTTTCTCCCTCTCTACTGATATTTCCTCGCTCTTTTTTATCTTGCTCATCTGGTGCTCACTAAATAACTGAAACAAAAATGCATATGTTGTATTATTACACAAGTACATAAGAGAAACAATGGTTATAGATTTGTGATAAAACGAGCCGTACTATATCATCGAAGTCATCATCGTCTGCTCTAGAGCTGCTTCCGTTCAGATTCATCTCTATATCTCCACCATCCTGAAGATATATCACAAATTCTAAGCTTCTTGGAAATAAACATAATATAATTTTCCCCAATATTTTACAAAACTAAGAAGAAAATCTATGAAATTCATATAAACAACAAGTGCAGCTGCACAACAGAACAAGAAACTTCAAAATGTGAAGCTCCACTGCATACCTCTTTTTCTAGTCTCAAGCGTTTTAAATATGTAGACTGTTTCTTGCGAAGCTCCATAGAAAGGTTTTGGAGATCAGTAGCAAGAGACCTCTGTTACAAAAAAAAACAGAAGACGGTGAAAAAAACGAATGGACATGCATTTAAGATATGCATGGAGTCAAATACACCAACCTGAACATTTTTCCTGACATTTGAATCTTCGGAAGGTCCAGCTGCAGAAAGCCTCTGAAGTTGTTTCTCAGATTTCCTCAATAAGAAAGTTATCTCTTGTGTTAAAGACTCAATGTTATGTTGATCTTCTTTATCATCTCCAAACGAAGGCATCAACGCTTTCGCATGAGCCTTTCCCAATTCAGCCATTTTGGTTCTTGCTCGCTGAATGTACACTGAAATCTCCTCTGAGACATCAACCCAATCTGGTGGTAATCCCACTGTTACTGTACCTCTACAAAAACATTGAACAGGCAACAGAAGCATATTAACGACATTGTTTGGATCACTTAGCCATCAATTTAAGCGTTCAATTCCAAACCCATATGAAATATTCTTGCTCACGATGATAACCACTATCTGCTAAATCAACAGTTTACTTCCAAATTCATGAGCTAGACTACACTAGCCGCTACTCGAAGTGATAAATTTCTTATGCAATCACTAAGCTTCTTAGCATTTTAATGGCAAAGAGAGATAGGACGAGAAGTACCTCGAATTCCCTGGATCCTCGGTGCTGACTGGAGCATAGGACCGATTCGGATTCAATAAAGATGTGCTCGCCATCTCGATCACCGGACCCATTCCGGATTTCGCTCCCGTCGCTGTAGAACCCACCGGAGCACGGACGCTCCTCAGGGAGTTTCTATACTTCCTGAACAACAACGTGCGATTCCTCGTCGCCATTTCAACCAACGATTAAACCCTAGAAAAATCTCAGTTTCGCATCCAAAATCGAAACAAGGTCTAGATATGTTTTTCGCTTCCTCTCTGATCGGAAGCTATAGATCTAAGAAGGATCGCGGTTTCATCATAGACGACAAAGCTACGAAACAACGCGAAATCCCACTTCAACGAAACGACGGAGACCGGCGATTCGCCGGCGGGATCGAGTTTCTCCGACGGAAAAGTTAGCTCCCAGATTTACGAAATGGAAATTTTCACTATTCTTTCCGAAAATTAAAAAATTTAAGCAAATTAATTAAAACAAGTCGTAAATCAATAAACAGTTGACATAAAAGAAAATAAAAAGCTGATGAGTCAGAAGTCACAAGTCAAGAAACACAAACAAGACGAGGCTTAATAGTAAATAATCTTCTGCTTTTGGGTAGATCTTTAACTGCGACATTAAGCTAATGAGAAATCGTCACGTGTCTAGAAATTACAAACAACATGACGTTTTATTCGGAAAAGCTTTCCATACGTCATCTCCCTGAAAGAAACTACACGTCGGGTAAAAGTAAGAAACGGCATGTATTTTAGTCGGCTTTAGAAAATTAATAGAGCTATAGATTTATAGAGCGGGCCCGAAATCTTTTTAGCTATTTTTCCGCGAAGGATATCATTAAACGATAAATTTTTTTAAAAAGATAAAAGAAATTAATTAGAACTTGTCTCCTGTGTCTCTCACTCTCTATCCAAAATAATTAAAACCAGGAAAAAAAAACAAAGACAGAAACTTTGTTTAAAACCGACCCAGAATCGTGGTCTTGGTAATCTCTCTTACCATTTCCTTGGATTTTTTGAAACATAATCAAATTCCGAACCCGAAATCAAGTTTTTTTATCTCGTTAATCGATTGTTGATTTTCTTCAAATTTTAATTTGTTGAAAGAAAAAGGGGGTAAAATTTTCGATTTTGAAAAAATGGATTCTGATTCATGGAGTGATCGTTTCGCTTCTGCTACAAGGAGATATCAGCTGGCTTTTCCTTCACGATCTGGTAAGTTTAGAAGATGTGACATAATTTTCTCCCTCTGTTCTTCGCAATTTTCTGATCTGTAGAATGGTTTTTTAGCTAAAAAATTTAAAAAATTGATGATAAACGGAAGATAGGTGAACTTCATTTTTGTTTAGAAGATTTCGTCATTTGTCTATTTTATGGCTTTAAGCTTTGCTTGTTTCTTGATGAAATAAAAGAAAGTGGGTTTATATATTTGATTGATGAAGAAGGATTTGCTTTTGATATGTAAATTTCATAGCTTGTTTACTGTTAGATTGTTTAGCTTCTGTTTTTGCTTGATTTCTGAGAAAAATAGATGGAAAAAAACCAAAATTGAAGTCTTTGTAGCATTTTAGTTACTCATGTGATGCTGCTACTACACTCACTGTTTTGAAATGAGAAAGTTCAGGTCTTTGCTTTACTATAGTTTTGCTTATATGGAATTACACTGTTGCAGATACGTTGTTAGGGTTTGAAGAGATAGATGGAGAAGAAGAGCTGAGGGAAGAGTTTGCTTGTCCTTTCTGTTCTGACTACTTTGATATTGTGTCTCTCTGTTGCCACATAGATGAAGATCACCCTATGGAAGCCAGAAATGGGGTAATAAATAGAATTATCTGTTTGGTTTAGTATTGGTAGTTCCCAATTGTGTATTGAACCAATGATAGTGAACATTGTTGTTGCAGGTATGTCCGGTTTGTGCGGTTAAAGTTGGTGTTGACATGGTTGCTCATATAACTCTTCAGCACGCAAATATATTCAAGATATCCTCTTCTCTTTTTTCTGTCAAGTCATTACTAAATTTTCTCTGTTTCTCTGATTCGCCATCGTGTTGTAACACTTGTAACATGCCTTAACAAGAGGTATTACATGCAGCGCAAGAGAAAAACAATAAGATCAGGTGGGTCATATTCCACGTTATCGATCTTGAGGAGAGAGTTTCCTGATGGAAACTTTCAGAGCCTATATGGTGGATCTTCTTGTATAGTATCTTCTTCTTCCTCACCATCAACCAATGTAGCGGCTGACCCATTGTTATCGTCTTTCATTTCGCCAATTTCTGATGGGTTCTTCACTTCTTCGGATACATGTGTATCCGCAGAAACCGGTCCTGTCAAGAAAACATCGAATCAGAGTTTACCTGAACGGTAATGATCACTCTTGGTAGTTGTGACTTGGTTTTGGGAACTTGGGATTTTATGAGCCAAATTGAAAATCTTTTCATTTGGATGATAGGAATGTGGAGAAACCGTCACTTTCAGCAGAGGATCACATGCAGAAGTTGAAACGAAGCGAGTTTGTTCGAGAGTTATTAAGCTCTACGATTCTTGATGACGGCTTATAATGGCAGAATGTTGTTGTTTTCTGGTGACTTCTCAGCAACGAGGTAACTTCATGTTCTGTCTGTCTGGCTTCAGGGAGAAAATGTACGGATTTGTTGTTGGTGAAAGAACAAATAAAAGAGAGAAATTTGTAGAAGAGAGAGAGAGAGAGAGAGAGAGAGAGAGAGAGAGAGAGATTAAGATTGTAACTTATGAACACATTAGTTTTCTACAGTTAAGGCTCATAATTTGTCTGTAGTATCCGCTGCACTCAAATTGTTTAT
The DNA here is from genome assembly GCA_900116095.1 of Euclidium syriacum. Lineage (NCBI taxonomy): Eukaryota > Viridiplantae > Streptophyta > Magnoliopsida > Brassicales > Brassicaceae > Euclidium > Euclidium syriacum. The sequence continues at coordinate 17,126,662 of FPAK01000003.1, forward strand.
TTGAGCTGTGTATGGATAACTAGGGCTTGTCATAGCATAGATTTCTGAAAGAGATTTGACATCAACAAGTAAAGAGAAAAGATAGAAGTAACGATGTGGGAGAAACTTCATGGCTTACAGTCTAATGATCTAAATATACCTTTTTTCCTATCTAGAAATCTAAAAAATTACTTTGATCCAGACATATTTTTGCTGTGCAAAATCAACCCACGAAGGTACAGACGAAAAGTTGAAAAAGTTTAAGAGACTTGAAGTTGATTGGTAGGGGCTGCGCGAACGCAAACCCCCTCTGCCACAAATAATGACGCAGGCTCTCCCACATGGGGAGACCTTAGGCATAGCACCCGACGGTACGTGCAATGTCGTCACTAGCCTAGGCCACTCGTCTTCTTGATCACGAGTTGACCCCGTCCAGGTAAGTGATTTTCTCGATGCCTCTCGCTTCTTTTTTATACTTGCTTTTCCTCGCCTCCTTCGTTTCTCGTATCCGATGTGGGACTCTTGCTAGTGTCCACACTTTTCGCTGTTTTAACTTGTCAATGTTGCATCGCGTGTCGTTTTAGTGCTCCCCCGTTGAACAGCGTGTCGTTACAATTAGCTAATTGCTAATTGCTTGACGCCTTTACCATAAAAACGATCGTATCCAACTGTTTTTGGCTTTGGGGAAAAAAAAATGCAAAATATAAAGTAATTGGCTTCGCCCGGGTTCGAACCGGAGACCTTCAGTGTGTTAGACTGACGTGATAACCAACTACACCACGAAACCACATGCTGTTGACTTTCTCATATTTCAGTAAAAATATAAACAGCTTTCTTCCTTATTCCCTATTATTGATTCATTGAACTAAAATTGGTCTATGAAATAATAGTTGACCACTCAATAACAAATCTAAGTAAAAGTCTAGAACTCAAAGAACCTTAAGTCACTTTTGTTGTCTTTTACTTTGATTCCTTAACTAAATACTACCGCATAACGTATACATTCATTAGTGGCTATTTCGTGCATTGATCTAAAAGCAAAGTCCTTTGATTCATGTACTAACGTATAACGTATACAGTGGAATGCATATGTAGTAGCTCTATTGTATTTAATACTTTGTTTTTATTGATTAAATTTCTATATGTATATCATAACCAATGTTCACAAAATCGGTAGAAACTTCTTTGACGCTCAAAAGTAAATTTAGCAGCTACGTTTTTTTTTTATTCGATATCAACTGTATTGGCAGTTTATACAAAATATGTAAATGTTGTTATTGACGTATAGGTTGTCATTTTTACTCGGTGAGAAATATTTTTCAATAAAAAAAAAAACCTTTTATAATTTGCGGAATGTCTCGATTTATAGATAACTCAATGTACATCACTCTTGATGATCATTAGATTTTTTTTACGATTTTCATGAACACAATTTACCGATAAAGAACAACAAACATTGATTAAACTCTTCAGCTTCATATTAGTTTCTTTTAGGTTGAGTCCAGACCTACTTTAACACATTATGAAAATTTAAGAAACTTGAGTGGGGCTGCGCGAACGCAAACCCCCTATGTCACAAATAATGACGTAGGCTCCAAAGAACCTTAGGCATAACACCCTGACGATATGTGCAATGTAGTCACTAGCCTAGGCCACTCTTCTTTTTTATTGAGAGTTGACCCCGTCCAGCTAAGTGCTTTACACATACTTACTCCTTTGCCTCCTTTGTTTCCTGTAAACAATGTGGGACATTTTGCCAAGCTTCATACTTTCCGCCGTCCTAACTACTCAAAGTCGAACCGCGTGCCATTGTAGTAACTTCCCCTTGAACAGCTTGGCAAGCTTCACAGTCTCGCGTTGAACAGCGTGTCGTTACTATTGTAAACGGATCTTTGTTTTCATTCTTTACTGGGCCGGTTTTGTTTGTGGCGCAAGCTTCACTATTTAAAATTGTTCGTATTCAACTCATTTTTTTCTTCGGGGAAAATAAAAACTAAAATAAATGGCTTCGCCCGGGTTCGAACCGGAGACCTTCAGTGTGTTAGACTGACGTGATAACCAACTACACCACGAAACCATTGCTGTTAAGAGTGATCATTTTTGTTAATTTATATTATTAGTTCAGTAAACAAAAATTGGTCTATGAAATAATAGTTGAGCAATCGATATCAAATCTAAAAGTCTAAAACAGAAGAAAATGTTTTAATTTGTAGAGAACTAACGCACCGGACGATGTGGATTGCATGTCCAACAAGAAAAAAGAAAATATTGTAGAATATGAATTATAAAAAGCTATTAAGTATTCCAAAAAGGAGATCAAAACGAAAAGTTAAAATAAAAAGTAAGAAAAAAGAAATGAGCTAAAAGCAAAAGGTTCTTTAATTCCTTTACTACCGTAAACGTATACAAGTAGACTTCCACTTCAATATCCCTAGCTAGTACGTGCATTCAAGTGGAATGCATATGTAGTAGCTCTATTTCATTTAATACTTTGTTAATTCGTGCGTACTATAAAGTTGGCTAGTCATATTTGTATATTTTTAAAGCTTTTATTTCGTTTTGGGAAAAGGCAATGTTTTCTTAAGAACATAACATAGTTGGTGATTAGTCACTTATCGTCAATTTTGGAAGTTTATGAATTAAAAAAAAAGGTGGAGCCATTCGAGTGACTTACAAATATATTGCATAAGAGAATAGGATGAACAATATCTAATGCGACTATTCTTTTTTCTCAAAAGAAAAGCAAAATCACTTTAAGAAAGCCATTTAATTAATTTATGTATATTAGTGTTATCAGATATTTGTATTATGATATTGTAATTAAAAAAGTTGGATTCCCCCTTGTCCTCAAAAATATAATTCCTTTGATGAAAATTCTTTGTTCTCGATCTCATCAAAACTTTTCAAATGTGGAAATATTTCATCGTTGCCAAAGTTTGTGTAAAATCTTTTCCCAGCTTCAAAAAGAACTTACGACCTAAACCCAATCTGGACCATGTTAAGAAGATTCAAGATTATAATATTTTAGAAAAGTCTTCCTTTGGTCAATTTTCCTGTCTTCGCAATTGGGTTTCCTATATCGGGTTTTGGTTAATGGAAACTTGCTCTATTCGGTTATGACATGAACTCTCGCATGCTTATTAGTCACCTTTAAACTCGAGTTGGTTATGATTTGAACACTTTTAAAAAATATACGTGCAACTATACTCTTTTGAGAGGGTACAAACATTATTGCTTCATCAATAGGTGAACCTCTACACGCTAACATCCTAACTCAATCCCTTACAATTTGGCAAAGCTAAAATGAAAATTCAAATATTCTTTCCCAAGCTCTTCTTCTTACATATGTTATGGTCAGGGATGATGAAGAGACTACAAACACCATTGAAATGTCAATGCCCTCAAATCCTTCCACATTGTTATAATTGCAAAGAATTTGGTTATCTCCTTTAATGATGTATTGTGTATAAAAGAATTCCATATGATTCGCCATAAACTGCTAAATAGGATAAAACATTGTATGAAGCTCATATGAATATTATCAACAATATGAATATTATCAACAATCATGCCTCCAATCGATTCAGTATTGTCCATCTCCAATCATTGTAACGTAAAGGTTGGTATGGGAAGATCCGCATGTTGGGCCAACCAAGTTGTTTCAAATGATCTTTTTAGTTTTTTCCTTATCCACTAAAGTTTTATTTCAAATGATCTTATCAGTAGTAAGGTATAGAACATGTAAACTATCTATAAACAAAGATACTAGTGCATCTTGAGGATTACCAAGAAATTGAATTAATTATTGAAGTTAATTTATATCGCTAATAGCATCAACAATATAAGTATACTCATTATCGGTGGAGAACGCAAGACTGTCAATTGCTTCTCTGTTTTCCAATTTATGAGGGAATCACGAAATGAAAACATAATATGTTAAAGAAAAATGAGTCATCGGCAAGTAGTATAGTAAGAGTCGCAAAAACCCATTGAACTGAAAGCATTGCGGTCCCAATAAGAATGTCTTGACTCCACATTTCTTTCGGATAATGAATAATATGCGTGAAAACTTTTGAGTGATAAATATGATGTTGTTGCATGAAGTACTAGAGAATACGAAAAATATGAGAAATTTCAAGCCAATTAATCGCAGATAGATGAGCTTGCCAACATTCCATCAATATTTCTCAGAATCGTCATAAATTCATTAGTAGCAATTGCAAAATTATGATTCCGTTTGATTAGAGTGATGGTAAAATATCAGCACCAACAAAGATGCCACATCTAAATACGATATCAAAATACCTGCTACTTATGCTAACAAAGGAAGATACCATCCCAATGAAGTTCTAATTTGATTTTCATAAAATATCATTAATGATCCATGTATTTCATATGAAGATGATTATTGAATATAGTGATTGTAGAAGAATCATTTTTATCAATAATTCGATCATCCACATACAAAAATATAGAATTAAATTTTTTTTTAACTAACCAGAATAAGGAGTAATAATCAAACAGATAAGCGAATCATTTTATATTTATGTAGTATCAGTTTATGATATACACAATTCATGTTTTATGATTGTTCGAGAAAATTGTGGATACATGATCCACAATCAAAATTTCCGAATGAGATATTCATTTCATCATTTGTATTGATAGATGTATTGGAGTTATAGATCAAATAAACAAGAAGATAAAAGACTAAAAAATCAACTTGAATTTTTTTATAAAGAGTTAAAAAATGCGTAATATTTGATACATTGTGCGTAAAATGATAATATCATTATCTTTTTCTCTATATAAATCTCTTAACATTCCGAGGTGGTCACCTCTTCTTGAACTTTCTTAAACGTGTGTCTTTGTTCGCCGTTCTCTCTTTGGACTAGGTAGATATGTATTCGTTCTTTACTATTGAACCGATTCACGCCTTTGATCAACTTTTGTTATATTCTCTGATGGAACAGAATTTGCTACCAACATAATTAAGCTAATCCGTATCCTTTAAAAAAAGAAGCTAATCCATAATATAACAAATTAGGTCAACTAAAGGTATTATAATTTCTTACAAATATATACACTAACTATTTTCTTCGGAATTATAATTACATTATTATTTCTCTTTGTAAATTTCTATAGTGGCACGTGTACCGACAGTCACAAAAATCACATGAACTATTTAAAGAAAGCATAACAAAAGAGGAAACAAAAGGACAATTTGTGAAAACACTTGGAAAACCTAGTTAAGAAAAAATCTCTCAACAAGTGTCAATCTATCGTGAGTATGTGTTTTGTCTATTTACAGAATTATACAAAGGTTGAGCCTAGTAGACTTTATTTAATTATATATGATAGAGAATGAGTCACGAGCTTATAATAGCAAATATTGGCATGTCATTGTTGAAATTGTCAGTCTGTTTACTTTATTCATTATTATTTATTTGAGTGGCGATCCTTTTTTTTGTATATGACGCATATACACGATTTAAAAAATTTAAAAAGCTTACGAGGACCACAATTCATAAACGATGCAATTGACAACCCAAGCACTACTCTGCCTAATGGAAAAATGAAAATATAAAAATGTCTTTTAAGTGGGATCATTGTAGCTTTTGACGAAAGCACGTCAAGCCAACGCTACAGTCTAATCAAGAGCAATTACTTTACCTATATATCTGGTTGTGGTAATATGCACTAATACCGATTTTTTTCACTTTATTTAATAAAATTATGTAGTTGCAAAATTAATATAATTTATTATGCATTTTAAATAAATAACATCACCTCACTCATATACATATTTTAAACAAATAACATGTTATATTATCCGATAGCGCATTATTTTATTTGATATTACGTCCACGTATAAATGAATAAGTAATAATTGTCTCGGAGACGCAGTATAAATTCATTTTCCCTTGAATTTGATTCACATTTGGAACAAACTGATTACATGACTATATGTGCTCTAAATGGTAAGTACTTGGAAAATATTAAGAACAATGAGGAAAAAGAATGAAAAAACAATAAAAAATAAATTATATAAAAAAATATTATTTATATTTGATGAGAAATAGATTTACTATATAATTCTTTATATGGAGAAGAATGAAGAGGAATGATAAATAACAAATATTAGTTACACATAATTTGTTTAAACATGCGAAATAAAAAACTCATTTATTTACAATTTTGCCACAGTTTTATTTCTTCAAAAATAAAATGGTAGAATATATCTGTCTCGCATACTAAAGAAACCATTAGTTAATATCTCGGAATAAGTAGGGAAACAAAAACAGAGCAGCATAAAAGTTGAAGGTGATTGGTTGATGAAACTATAGTTGTCATCTACACTTGTATTCCATATATTGGTTCGTTCTCTTTCTCTCTCACTTTATCTCTCACTTTATCTCTCTACTCATGTTTGTGAATGAATCTCTCTGTTTCTTGTTTTGGAACCGACATGGCTCCTAACAATTGGGCTTTTCTTTGCCTCTTCCTAGGAATCTGAAGCTTCCTCTCTCTTTTTCTCTTCCTCACTCCCCTCTGAGTAAGTTTTCCTCAATCTCCTCTCTTTTACTTTTAGATTTCACATAGGTTTTCGTGTGTTTGATTTTAACCAACATTTGAGGTTTTTAAATTATTTCTTACTCAATCTTCTTTGTTTGCTAATTAGGGACTCTTGTCTAAAAAATTTCAGTTTTCTGTGTCTTATCTTTTCGTTTCTTTCTTTCTTTAGACAACAAGTCTGTCTCTTGATGATGATTCACATATGGGTTTCCTCATTCGTTTGGTTTTGCGTAATACCCAATCCCAAAGTTCTTACCTTTTTTCCACAAAACTTACTTATTTGGGTTTGAATTTAAACAAACATCTCAAATCGAAAGTCTTATTACTCTGTTGACTTTTTATGATCTTTCACAGGAACACATCTTTCATCAGACTTCCTTTTTTTCCCTAAACTTGTTTGGATTGGATTTGGAGATGGCTATGCAAACTGTGAGAGAAAGTCTCCTCTCTGCTCCACAGATTACTTGGTGGAATGCTTTTGGATCTCAGCCGTTAGCTACGGAGAGACTCGCCGGAGATTCTGATTCATTCGCCGGAGTTAAGATCGGAGCTTCCAGAGCGACAGATCAAGGTGTGGTGGATAAACAGAGTAACTCTGCTACTCACTTAGCTTTCTCACTTGGTAAACTCTTTTAACTTCCTTTGAATGTAATCAAATGGATAACTATAGTAAATTTCTGGAATTTTCTCTGGAAAATACTATATCACGTTACCAAAAATGGTTTACTAGTTACATGTAGGTCTGATTTGAATAATATTATATATTAGGTGATGTAAAGAGTTCAAGAGTTGGGCCAAAGTCTCATGGAGCTGCTTTCTCAATGCATTCCTCTAGCTTGGAACTTGGATTTACTCATCCAACGGTACACATATTTTAGCATCAAATTTGAAAAAAATAACCTTATGATCAATTTCCTTTAGTATGTTTCTGAGTGTGTAGTTCTTGTTTGATGTTTTGTAGATGTACACGAAATATCCTTATGTGGAACAACAATACTATGGAGTTGTTTCAGCCTATGGATCTCAAAGCAGAGTAATGCTTCCTCTAAACATGGAAACAGAAGATGGAACTATCTATGTGAACTCAAAGCAATACCATGGAATCTTAAGGCGACGCCAATCGCGTGCTAAAGCTGCGGCTGTTCTTGATCAGAACAAACTGAGGAGCAGATGCCGTAAGGTATAAACTATAACATATATATAAAAAACAATTCGATACTTTTGTTGCAAGTCAATTCCAATTAGTGTTTTTGCCTTATGTTTCAGCCATATATGCATCATTCGCGCCATCTCCATGCATTACGCCGTCCTAGAGGTTCCGGTGGGAGATTCTTGAACACTAAAAGTCAGAACTTGGAGAAAAGTGGAACCAATGCAAAGAAAGCTGATGAAACTAAGCAGTTTCAGCCTCAGCAAAGTAATTCTCAGAATTCTGAAGTTCTTCATCCGGAAAGCGGAACAATGAACTTATCGAATGGATTAAATGTCTCGGGATCAGAAGTTACGAGCATGAACTACTTTCTTAGTTCTTCAGTCCATTCTCTTGGTGGCATGGTAATGCCTAACAAATGGATTGCAGCAGCAATGGATAATTGTTGCTGCAATTTCAAAACCTGATCGTTTACCATAGTTTCACAGTCAAACGACGAAAAGAGAAGTTTTTCTTGGTTTTAGAGGATTTAATTCCTTTTTGCCAAATCCATTTGACTGTGAACAGGCAAATCATCTTTGGCTCATTCTCTATCAAGGTTTCTTCACTGTCAAGTGAAATAAACCTTGATTTTATCTTAGTGTAAAACTAGTTAAAAAAACTGGTGAAGAACAATGATGGGTTTGGTTTGACTAAATCCACTTGTTCCACAACTAGTGTGTTTGTGTGTGTAAAAACTCTATTGTCTGATTTTATTATGTTGTATATCTTTATCTTGTGTGTGTATGTTTCTGAAACAATGGTAAGAACTTTAAGCTACGTGGCTTATGTTATGTAACATATTTAAGACCTGTTTTTGTATATATGGTCGGTCTTATGTTATTATTTGCTTATCTCAATATTCGTCAATACCCATCCCCAATAAATTAACAAACTCATAGAGATTTTGGGACTTGTTATCTAGGGTTTCGTTTTTTTCTTCTAATTAACCCGATTATCTAGGGTTTATTTACTCCGATAATGAAAAACAAAGGGTCTCAAAGAATACGCAAAAGGTGAATCGAGCAAGTTGATGGAGGCAACGGAACCCATGAAGGAATCTTCAGTCAAACGCAAAGCCGAGTTCGACCCGGTGGAGGAGATGGAAGAGAACAACGACGATGGTGAATACGTTGACTCCGACGATGAGAACATATTTTCGAAGTGGTGGACCGTCCCTGAATGGGATGTGGACAGCTTCGATGGTCTCGAGTATCATTCCTCTGAACAGGAAGATGAATTCCCTGAAAAAGAGTACGAACTAAAATGGCGCCGCTTTAAACGCCAGCTCATCGAGAACAAGGTAACCAGCACCCACCTTTTTTTTTTTTTTGAATTTGAACTGAATTCACAAAACTGAGTGCTGGATAAAGAGTAAATCTGAATCAACATGTTCGTGGGTTTTAGGGGTTTGGCGTGGATGAAGAGGTTGAGCCAATGTCCTGCTTCTCAGATCACAGAATAGTAGGTGATTTAGATATGCATGCGTGTTACGGCCAAACCTACCGCGAGTTCTTTGCAGAGATGGCTCTTCTCTGTCTACGTAAATACAACGAGGAAAACAGCAAAACAAATGTCGGTATTGTCTTGGGTTTGGCTAATTATCACTCACCTCTTACAAGTATATATATGCAATTAAATCTGGTTCCTTTCTGATTGTTTCAAAGGGTTTCACTGTGGAGTTTGTGGAAGTGGTGAGAGGTATATTTACACCATGTTCTAGATCAAAGTCATACGTTACATTTAAAGCTAGGGAGAAACCTGATGGACCTCTTGTCGAGTATCAAGCTAAGGCGTGGAGTACTGTTGTTCAAGACGAGAACTATCCCATCCTCTGTAGATGCGCTCCTTTCGCGAAAAAGCCTTCAAACCAAAAGTAGTATGGTTTTGGATCCTTTCTAGTTTCTATAGCTTGAAGTGGTCCATGTTTAGATATATTGTGTCCAAGCTCAAACATGTCTAGCTTTATGTAATTAATAATTTTTTTTAACAGGATATATTGTATTCGGGCAATTAGCCTTTTGTTAGAAAGATAGGCAAAAGAACCATCTCAAAAAATTAATGACATTCTCTGCCTACAACTATCTAACATGGAGGTGATCATCAACAACTAAAGTGCATCGTCTTTTTACTATTGGGTTCCTTGTTAGTTGTTAGTAAGAATTCTTAGTACATCTATACAACTAGAGGGATTAATGTACTAAGGGTGGAGGAGAAGAAGCTTTATAACTATTCAAGTCTATTTGAAATTGTAATATATGTGCATGGTTTCAAAATAAGAAATCTTTGGGTGTAGATAAGAAGATATTTAGGTATAACAGTAAAGCGTTTCTAAGGTCATCGTGATTAATGTCTAAGTTGCCTGACTTGTTTCTCTTTGTTCTCTTTTGCTTGAAACTGGAAATTGGATTGACGGATGAAGAGGATATGGAGTTTTGTATCTAATAAGAAGCTGGAACATTAATGATCTGGTGGTTGTGTAACATTTTAACTTTATACTCAAAAACTTTATGAAATACAATTCACTTTAAGACGCCTTGGTGAAGTGGTAGATACCCTAGACTCAAAATCTCTTGCTAAAAAACGTGGAGGTTTTGTTTTGCCAATATCTAATATGTTATCGTAATTAAATAACGATTGTCGTCACAATCATTTTTCGTGTTGTGCATCGTCTTCCATTGTTTTTTATAGGTTATATATTAGCAAGTTTAAAAGAGTAAATGGAATAGAGATGAATGAAATAGAAACAAGTTTAATAAATGGAATAGAGATTAATGTAATAGAAAAAAGTGAAATAAAGATGATAGAGTAATAATTTTATTTCACTTATTTCTCTTAGATATAGTAAAAATCAAAGTTTTTTTAATTTTTTTCAAAGGTATAATTATATTTTTATTTCGAATAGTAATTTTTTAGAATAATGTCAAATTCCACCAATTTTTTTTTTCTAATCGTATAACCATTTGCAGACAAATATATAAGTTTTAACATAAGAGGTTCAGCTACAAGAAATCAGTATCCATGATTTGATTCAAATCTTGGGCTGTGATTAAAATTTAGTGTTAAATATATAAATGCTAGTTTACAATTGATGGACTCAATTGGGCTGTGATTAAAATTTAGTGTTAAGTATATAGTTGCTAGTTTACAATTGATGGACTCAATTCACTAAAACCATACCGCAATTGAGTTGAAGAAAGGGGTACAATTATTGAAGAGGATTATAATCATTTTGTGAAATATTGTTTATTTATAAAAACGAAAATGGTATCAAATAAAATTTTTGAGATCAAACAAATTTACAAACACTCATTCAATATTTTGAATAACATGGGTTTTGTGGAAGTGGTAAAAGATAAACTTGATGGATTAATTGTCTGAGTATCCAAAAATTAGTAAAAGTTATGTTTAGATATGTCATAGATGCTAATCACATAGTAGTATTCAGGCATTAACCAGTCTCATGTTAAAAGATAACCAAAAAATCACCTTCAATTATTTGATATGAGGATCATCATCAACTATAAAATGCACAGCTTTTGTACTTTTTGGTTCCTTAATTGTTAGTGAGATTTTTAAAATTCATCTATACAACTAGAGGCATTATATCCACTAGTAAAAATATTATAGGTGGAGAAGAAGAAGATTTTCACTATTGAAGTCTATTTTGAAATTGTAATTCATTGATTAGATTCTAATTAACTTGCGAGAATTAAATAAATCTAAAATTTTTGTAAAAAAGACTTTATTATATGTTTGTGACATATAAATAGTGGATAAAGATCAAATAATGTATAGAGGAAAAATTCTAATATTACCAGGCTTTAAAAGTAAATTAGAATAAAATTTAGCAGGTTGAATTTAACATCAAATCAAATTCAGTTTTCATTTGATTAATTAGATGGTGATATGTGGCAAACAACTTTTTCAAAAAACCGCATATAGACATATGTTGGATTTGTTGTTGCACTTGCACCGACGTTTGATGTCGTTCCAATTTCGTTCATTCGAACCTTTAAGTCTCTTAAGTTTTATTTTCAAACATCTTCGTGGTAGATCTTTTTGATCTATTACTGGAAAAATAAAATTTAATTTTTGAGTGAAAAAATAAGATATTCGGAGACTCATAGACTTCTCCTTAAACCTAGAAAATCTAAATCTAAAATAAGATAATTGGTAAACATGTCTCTCAAACTTCATCATTCGTTCCAAATATTTCTAAAATCATTTGCATCTCCTCAAAACACTGTTGTGTTTGATTTACCTTATTCAATTATTTAAACTCTTCTTCCAATTTATGAACTTCTTTTTAAGCCGTTTTCTTTTTAAGCCGTTTTGTAGCATAATTGTTGTTATTTTTGGTGGTCGTAGAAAGAGAGATGTCTCTGTTGTTAATGTGATTAACAGAAGAACACATCTAGCCTCGACATCTAATTTTTTTTCTCAATTTCGACTGCATCATATATGAGACAGTGAGAATCATTGATATTAACTAGAATCGAGGGAAAAAAAGAAAAACTATATATTCATTCGACTTATTCTTACTTTTCTCCGCTTATAGTGTCTAACCCTATAGTTGTAAACCTCTCAGAACAAAATGTTAGATTTAGAACAAAAACTTAGTATATCTTTATGGTTAAGAAAGGAGAATGAACAATCTGGATTTTACTTACTATGTAGTGGAGAAGCATATCTTGTTCTTTTCTAGACCAAAGAGATTCATGTTCCTTGTAGAAAATAGCATTTCAAGATGGAAACCTTCATGCAAATTTATCTCAACAATCCTTATGTTATTAAAAGTCGATTTCTTTGGTCTAAAATTTTTAAAAATCATTTGTATTAACTAAACCAATATCAAAATGATGTCAAAATTGCATTTTTTTTTGCAAAAATGGGAAATCAATGCAAATCTTGCGAGAGGACTCCTACGTGAGTTTAGCCATATGATGGTGCCTCTCCTTACACTTCCAAACCAAACCCGATTTCTTCATTTCATGATAAGGTATGTATTCTAAGTAACTCTCTATTATCTATGGAGCACAAATGATTTTAGGCATGAAGCTACTCTCTCTCTACTCCGCATAAACTGATCCACACAATTGATAAAGCTGTGAAGAACTGTCTTAGCTCAGTTCGTACCCTCGGAGATTCGCGGTACGAAGAAGGCTTCTTGCATCAATGCCAATATCCTCCTGATTTTGTCTTGATGTGTTTGGGTTTTACAACGTATCATATACATTTTTAGAATTGGACGGTAACTTCATGTAAAAAGTTATAAATTTATAAATTCATTAAAAACAAAATTTTAAACAAACAAAACGTTGTCGTTCGAATACTTGGTGGGTCTTAAGATCCACAGCCTTTATCGTTTCTAGCCTAATCGGACCAACCCTAAAACGTAAAAACCTTAACGCCGGTTAAACAAATCGAGCTCACCGCCGGATAAAAAATAGCCATCAACGGCGTTTGTTCTTCTTCGTCTTCGCTCTGCATCGGGTTCTCGTTCTCGTTCTTGAATTACCAGGTAAGTTTCTTTCGATTCCTACTCTTAAACAAATAGCGCTTTCGCATTTCTCCTATGGCTTCGTTTCTAAACGCAACTCTTCTCTCTTTTCCAAGGTTTGTGTCGATCCCAAAGTAGAGAGATTTAAACCTAATTTTCGCATTTTGCTGTAGAAACTTTACATAGGTTAAGTCTTAATTTAGTTGTTGCGTTTCAAGTAGAAAGCTTAAGTTGCAGTTGAACAGTTCGCTCTCCCTCATAATCGGCCTTGGCAGGGGGATGTCGATTAGTGGCTAAGGATGTCTGTGAGCCCTATATATTGAATGTGAAATTTTGGTTTTTTTATTCGAGGTTTTCGAGTTCTTGTTCAGTTGCTATTCGTCTCTGATTCTAATTTAGATGCATAAATTTATAATTTCAGATTTAGCAACCGGGCTGAATCTATTTGATATTGAACTAAGAGACGCACAACGATTCCACAAGACTGGCAATCATCTTGTAGACATGGTACGGTCCGAGCCTTGTGTTCTGTTCGCTCAGACCTTTGTTCATCCTCAATTGGATGAATATGTCGACGAGGTAACCTTCTTAGCTGTTACTCTATAGTTCTTTAGTTTAAGATGCACTTGAATTGCTGCGCTGTGCTGTTTCCTGAGCTTCTAGGGGGGTATTTATGTTGAATTAGGATTATGTTTTTTCGGAATCTCTTAACTCTGGTGAAAAATAATGATGCTTGGGTGAGTAGTTGTTGCAAACTACCTTTATGCACTGAATCGGTTGGGACCAAGTATTACATATGGTGCTTTGTTATTTGATGTCAAAAGCTATTTGTTCAGTTTAACGCTTCAGCGGATTTATTTTATGTTTCCTTTGATTCCTATAGGTGATATTTGCTGAGCCAGTAATCATCACGGCTTGCGAATTTTTGGAGCAGAATGCATCCTCATCTTCTCAAGCTGTTTCTCTTGTCGGGTATGTTATTTTGAATGTGTATTCTTATGTCTCTTTCTAGATTTTAACTATCGAGGATCTTGAAGTAGTAATATCCGCCGTTTAGAAGTCTTGTTGGAATGCATGGTCCCATATTGTCGGCTTTGTAGCTGTGACCTCTAATTGACTCTTTGATGCTAAGCCTTTTTTTTATTGTAAGAGTACACGATGTGACCATGACTTTTGGAAACAGTGGTTTGGTTGAAATGTCGAGGCTCTAAAGTTTAGGATCTTTTTTCATTTGCAAACTTCAGTTTCTAGTCATTTTTTCAGAAAAATCTAAATTTTGAGTCAAGTCCTCTTCCAGAAACAAAAACAGTGAATAAATGTTGTAGCTGAACCACTTGTAATTAGATTTGTCCGCTAAATGGGCGGCTTTATGTTCTTAGTTAGTGACCTAGAATCCGATGACATGTCTTGCGGGTTTGTCTTTAGCATGGGCGATATCTATTGCTGTTTATCTGAATGTTGACGATATTCTTTGTTAGGGCGACATCACCTCCTTCGTTTGCATTGGAAGTGTTCGTTCGATGTGAAGGAGAATCAAAATTCAAGCGACTTTGTAATCCTTTTCTTTACACTCCTTCAGCGCCCTACCCTTTGGAAGTGGAGGTAACTGCTAAGATATGTCTGGATTTATCTTCAGATTGATGTTTGATGCTTTTCCCTTTGTTCAGTTTCACTAGTTTGGATATTTTGCAACTGATGCTGGTAACAACCTTTTGGGAATGGTTGCTATGTACTTTTTTTGAGAGAGGATCTTTCCTGTCCTTAGAACTCTGATTCCGTTGTTGGCTGGAAATATAACTTACAGCAGTACGCACTCTCCTAGGGATGTGTATTTATGTAATTTGCTAGATCACATACTTGTCTTCTGTTAATAAGGCGTATGATATAATAGAGGAAGTAAATAACTTGTGGTAGATGGTAAGGGGTTTAATTTGGGTTGGGCATGGGAGAAGTTTGGAGTACTGAATACCTTTTAATTCTGTCATCTTGTGTGTCAAAAGGCAGCCTCCGTCTATGCAATCTTGTTAATCATTCACATTTGCAGGGTTCAATTCCTTGCATTAGTTCGGTAACTCTCAACAAATCTAAAAAGGAATGTTTTCATCAAAATTGCAGGCTGTTGTAACAAATCATTTGGTGGTTAGAGGTAGCTATCGGAGTTTGAGCTTGATCGTCTATGGGAACATCGTGAAAGATTTGGGGCAGTACAATATCATTCTTGAAGGTCGTTCTGTAACTGATATTGTGAGTTCCACTGAAGGTAATCTTGAGGACTTGCCATTGGTATTGCACTCAGTCAACAGAACAATAGAGGAATGTCTATCCTCTCTAGACATAGTATCTTTCCCCCTGGCTGCTGTAGATGTGCCTGTGGAAGTTAAGCGATTGTTGCAGCTTCTGCTAAAAGTATTTGAGCAGCTAGCTGCTAATGATGTAGTAAATAAATTTGTGGATACAGTAGTGTCGGGGGTCTCTTCTTATGTCACAGACAATGTAGATTTCTTTTTAAAGAATAAAAATTGTCCGGATGTTGCTAGTTCCCTAGATTCTAGGATATTCCATGATATAATTGACAAGGTTAAGAAAGACATTGTTGATCTCAACGAAATTCAAGAATCAGATGTGCCTCTTGGATCATCAGCTGTGTTCAGCTTCCTTGAATCAGAGACTGATTTGGCCACTTCCCAACAATTGGTTGATATGTTGAGCCCATATTTTCAATTTGAAAGGGGTTCCTTGTGTACTGCCCTTCCACAGCTTTCAAAGGTATTACAAAATTATTTTTAGCTCTCTCACACGCTGGTGATAGAAATTTCTGATATTCATACATGAGTGCTGTTTATCTTTCTCATTTTAGGGAAAAGCCACTCTTCTAGGTTTAAGTTTGGCCTTTTTATTATGCTCTGGCCGAGAAGGCTGCCTCCATTTTGTCAATTCTGGCGGAATGGATCAGCTTGTATATTTGTTTGGTCTCGATGTTCAGAATTCTACCACCACTACTTTGCTGTTGCTTGGAGTTGTTGAGCAAGCTACTCGCCATTCAGTTGGGTGTGAGGGATTTTTGGGTTGGTGGCCTCGTGAGGATGGAAGTATCCCGTCTGGGAAGAGTGAGGGCTACAGTCTTCTGCTGAAATTACTTATGCAGAAACCATGTCATGAAGTTGCCTCTCTTGCAATATATGTTCTTCGTCGCTTGAGAATATATGAGGTTATATCAAGATATGAGGTACTCTTAACATTAGGAATCTTTTGCGTTGGCGTTATCTTGGTACGGCCCCTAATGTTAGTTTATGTTATTTTCTATCAGTTTGCTGTGTTGTCAGCACTGGAAGGTCTATCCAATTCGCATGGCACTGCAACTCATAATCTGAATATGCTATCTGATGCTAAGTCACAACTTCAAAAGCTCCAGGTTTGTTTCTGCTCATTTCCATGTTATTTGCATGTTTATACAATCATGGAAACCAACAAATTTAACATTGTCACTGGTGTTACTGCTGACTGTAAATACAAATACAGAAGCTGATGAAGTCACTTGGATCAGTTGAAGATCCCTCACCATCAGTCTACGCAGAAAGAAGTTTGGTTTCTGATCATTCTGAAGGGTGGTTGTCGTACAAAGCCACGAGTAAACTAACTGCTTCATGGGCATGCCCCTTTTCCAGCTCTGGAATTGATTCGCACATGGTGGCACTTCTGAAGGTAAATCACTTGGTTAAATTAGTCTTTGACGTTTACCTTTAAGCACTATTTTAATTGCTAAAACATTTGCAAAATATGTTGCGTGTCAGAATGGAATTATCTTTCCCACTTCTTGTTATGTCACTAAAATCAAACTTTTTGAGAGAGTATTCTAATTGAGAAACCTTACTTGAAGCGTCTCACAATGAACAGGAGCGGGGTTTTCTTCCTTTGTCGGCGGCACTTCTCTCAATGCCTGGATTGCATTCTAAAGTTGGAGATAGTGTTGATGTCTTTACTGATATCGCAATGTTTATTGGAAACATAATTCTTTCCTTTATGTTTTCTCGCACAGGTACTCTCTATTAGCTTTTTCATTAGAACACACTTGATTATTATGCACATTAGAGCTGTAATGCAACCTGCTTCTTCTGTTTTCCAGGATTGAGCTTTTTGCTACATCACCCTCAACTGACTGCTACAATAATACAATCTCTGAAAGGATCCGATGATCTGAACAAAGAGGAGTGTGTCCCTCTCCGTTATGCTTCAATTTTGATATCAAAGGGTTTTACTTGCAGCTTACTCGAAATTGGAATAAACGTTGAAGTTCATTTGAGGGTGGTGGGTTCATTTTACCATAGAGTGTAAATGCTTAACATTTGTAGATTTATACATAATATTTCTTACCTATTTCATTCAGGTGAGTGCGGTAGATCGTTTGCTCAAGTCCACTCCACAAACAGAAGAGTTTCTATGGATTTTATGGGAGCTGCGTGATGTTTCTAGGTGAGAAATATTTTGCTGTCATGCCTCAGTGTGCCAAACTCTATTTGTTTTTGTCTTCTTTTGAAATTAACTTGAAGGCATTTTGCAAGTGCAGGTCTGATTGTGGGCGTGAAGCTTTATTGACATTAGGTGTTTTCCCAGAGGTATGAATCTGGAACCAGAAAAAATAATAATATACTTCTTGCTTTTCTGTTTTCTTTCATGGTGGTCTCTCACAAAGTACTATAAACTTCTCTGTCATGATATTCATAGTGCTCATTTTCTTCCTATTGCTTTGCTTTTGAGGCTGATAAATGCCAAAACATTTCATGGTGAAGAAATGGCACATATTTGACTGTTTAAAAGATCACGTGTTTGGTAGTGCTTTTAGCTATCCTCACGAAATTTAAACCCTAAGTTATAATGGGAATTTTTCTGGGAGATTAGCGGACGAAAGTGTTGCATCTCTGTGATGGTCATGTAATTCTCAGAGAGAAATATGTCCTGTATACAACATCTAGCTCTTTCTATGAGAAGACCAAATATGGTTTTGTACTGTGTGGGTATGAGATATATTGTAGAAGATTTCATAGTTTAATTTAATTTAATTTGCCTGCTTGTTGTATAGAAATTTGTTAGAGCTCATTGAACTTTAACGCTTAATGGTAATTATTTGATAGTTTGTTGGCGTACCATAACAACTCCTTGCGGGACTTTAAGAAATCGTACTCGTAAGATGACAAAATGGAATGTAATTTTGGATATAAGAAATAAGTTAATTACTTTGTTTCTTGTGCGAACTCTGTAGTGTTCTTATTCATTATTGATAATTCTCTTGTTCTGAGTGGTGTAATTCGTTTTGAAGCAGGGATACTTATGGTTTTCAGTAACATCCTTTATCATTCTTTTTTAGGCTTTGGCAATCTTGATCGAAGCTTTACATTCAGTCAAGGATATGGAGCCAGCAGTTGAAAATAGTGGTATGGATGCTGCTTCATCTTTGCCTTTACTATCTTGGTGTAGTCTCTTGGTCATCTTATTTCAAAACCTCTTACCTGCTTAACATTCTCATTTTCAGGAATTTCACCGCTTAATCTAGCAATATGTCACTCAGCTGCTGAGATTTTTGAAGTCATAGTCTCTGACTCAACCGCATCATGCTTGTATGCTTGGGTCGAACATGCCCCAGTCCTTCATAAGGCCTTGCATACGTTGTCACCTGGTGGTTCTAATCGGAAAGATGCTCCTTCACGATTACTTAAGTGGATTGATGCCGGTGTGGTTTATCACAAACATGGTGTAGTTGGCCTTTTACGTTACGCTGCTGTCTTGGCTTCTGGAGGCGACGCCCAATTATCTTCATCGAGCATCCTTGCAATGGATTTAACACCGGCTGAGAATGGTGGAGAATCAACGAATGTCTCTGAGATGAACGTCCTAGATAATCTCGGAAAAGTTATCTTTGAGAAATCTTTCGAAGGTGTTAACCTTTCTGACTCATCAATTTCACAGTTGACAACAGCACTTCGGATTTTAGCTCTGATTTCGGATAATTCAGTATGTTATCCTTCCTCATTATTTTTTCCAGCTATTACTTTCTCTTTAGATTCTACTGTCGTCTTATATTAATGCTCTGAAATTTTGTGCTCTGTACAGACTGTTGCTGCTGCTTTATATGATGAGGGTGCAGTTACAGTTGTGTATGCTATTTTGGTCAACTGCAGCTTCATGTTTGAGAGGTCGTCTAATATTTATGGTAAACGACTTATATTCTGTGCTTTTATTTAACTCATATATATTTTGTGCTGCAACCATTTGACTCTTAGAAGAGATGCTGGGAAGAGTTAAAATCGCTCACTGGCTGGATAACATTTTTTACTTATAACCTTTCAATAACTTTCTTCCCATAGGATGTTTCCAGCTATTGTTTATCAGTCGTTTCGATGATTATAGGTGACACTCAACTAGTTCTTTTGTTTTGGACTATGCAGATTATCTGGTTGATGACGATCATGGATGCAGTTCTATTTCTGACTTTTTGTCCGAACGTAATCGTGAGCAAAGCTTGGTGGACCTTTTAATTCCTTCCCTTGCCCTTTTGATATCTGTTCTGCAGAGATTACAGGTCTGTTGGTTTAAACGGTACTAGTTTCTTCATCATGTATTGGGAACAAATGATTTGATTGTCGGAACAAATTTTATTAAAGCTTCTCTCAGGAGTTTATTGAGATTCTATAATTGTGGGCTTATGCGCTCCCTCTAATGATTTACATTGTCTTTTCTGTTTAAAGGAAGCTAAGGACTATAAAAACACCAAACTACTGAAGGCGCTCCTAAGGCTACACCGGGAAGTCAGGTGAGTTAAGGTGTCTATTTTTTAGTTGTATAAATCACACGCTGATATGTTTTATGCAAATTTAAACTTTCTGCCACGATGGCTTGTTGTATTTCCAGCCCGAAGCTAGCTGCTTGTGCAGCTGATTTGTCCTCCCATTATCCAGACTCTGCTCTTGGCTTTGGAGCAGTGTGCCACCTCGTTGTGTCTGCCCTTGTCTGCTGGCCAGTTTATGGATGGATTCCTGGGCTTTTCCACACTCTTCTTTCCGGTGTCCAGACATCCTCTGTTCCTGCCTTGGGTCCAAAGGAGACATGTAGCTTGCTCTGCATCCTAGTATGGAAACTTTTCACTTCAACTAATTATTTTTTACTTGGTGATTGTGATGGCATACGCTATTTGAATCATTGTGAGAAATGTATCGTTTATTTCCAGCTGAATAGTTATGACTCCGTCTTAACGTTTGTGATGGAATTTTGTAGTCATTTTAATTCATATTTGTCTTAGACTTTAAAAATGTTTTTATCTCAATCTTCATGTATTCTCATTGCAGAGCGATATTCTCCCCGAAGAGGGAGTCTGGTTTTGGAAGAGTGGCATGCCCTTGTTAAGTGGTCTCAGAAAGTTGTCGGTTGGGACATTGATGGGTCCGCAGAAGGAGAAACAGATCAACTGGTATCTAGAGTCTGGGCCTCTTGAAAAGTTGTTAAGCCATTTGACACCCAACCTTGACAAGATTGCGAAGATTATCCAACATCATGCAGTATCTGTATGTTCTCCTTCTTGTTAGCTTTAGTGTTTCTCTGCTGCTTTGGCTTTTGTTAGCATCTATTCAGGATGATTTGGAGTTTGATGGTGTTATCTTCAAACAGGTATTGGTGGTCATTCAGGATATGCTTCGGGTTTTCATAGTTCGTATTGCATGTCAAAGGGTTGAACATGCTTCTATCCTTCTGCGGCCCATATTTTCGTCTATTAGAGAGGGTATTCTGGAGCAGTCATCAACAGGAGACACTGGAGCTTATATGGTGTTTGCTCTACCTCTCTAACTCGCTGTCTGTTATGTATTGTTGCCACTAACCACTCTTTTTCCTCTTTTTCAGGTCTACCGATTTCTTAATTTTTTGGCTAGTTTATTAGAGCATCCGCAGGCTAAGGTCATACTCTTTCCCCTATGATCATAGTTTTCCTTCTTCCCGTCTTTTTGGTCTCTCTTTCATCTGGAATTTGTTCATTTCAGGGGTTATTGCTAGAGGAGGGTATTGTTCAACTGCTTGTGGAAGTTCTGGAAAGATGTTATGATGCCACTTATCCAAGTGAAAACAGGGTTCTAGAGTATGGAATTGTGTCCGAGTCTAGTGTGATTCAGTGGTGTATTCCAGTTTTCAGATCAATCTCACTGCTATGCGATTCACAAGTGCCTCTCTCATACTTTCAGAAAAAAGAGCTGTAAGTGTTAAACGCTACCATTTTTGGGTGCGTCTAATTGTACTAATATTACGTTCTGTTATTACATTTATATCTAATTGCTTTTTTCTTTTTTCTGTTAACTTGTGCAGATCCGCCAGTTTGAGTGCAAAAGATTGTGCATTGATTTTTCCCTTTGTGCTGAAGTTCTGTCAGGTATATTAAATTTTCTCAACATTGTAGTGATCTGTGTTGATCAATTGGTTTTTCGATGTTATTATGTTTGTGTTGTCCATATCTTGCTTGTCTAGTCCCTTGGAATAGTAAATTGCTACAGGTTCTAAATTATGATTGTTTGTGACGATATTATATTTTGCCAAAATATTAATGAGCTCTCCAAGAGATATCTTTGTAATATTTCCTTACCAAAATATGATTTTGAAGAAAGATTTTCTTTTTGCAGGTATTGCCTATTGGCAATGAGCTATTATCTTGTCTTTGCGCTTTCAGAGACCTGGTCTCATGTGGTGAAGGTCAAGATGTTCTGGTTTCACTTTTGTTTCATCTGTTCTCTGGTGTTGAAGAAACTGTATCTGAAAGGAGGTGTGATGCTAATAATTTGAGTGACGATCAACTAGAAATGAAGAAAAATCCCCCCTTTTTATCTTGTTGGGTCAAGTTATTGAACTCAGTTAACTCGAAAGATGGTTTATCCAGTCTTGCAATTAAGGCAGTAAACGTTCTTAGCGTGGGCTCCATCAGATTATGCGTTGATGGTAAAAGGTGACTCCTAGCATCTTCATAATCTATTAAATTTTCCTGCTCACTCAGTTTAACACGAATTTGATAATCTTTATAAATAGCCTACGTTACTTTTCAAAGAATCAATCTTCATGTGTTCCATGTTTGAATTGTTAATTGATATATGGCCATCTTCACTGCGTATGTAGATGCATGAAACATCACGCCACTGATGCCACTTGTGTACTTAATCTGGTGCATGCATATATTTTTTTGAATCTGGTTTTGTTCAATTAATATAAGTCTAAAAGTTATTTAGCAGAATTGTGCTCTGCTGCATCTGATGCAGTTCACGTTTTAATACTTCCAACTTTATGTTTACATTTAGCTGCATCTGTTTCACATCTATCAGCTAAGCTGTCTAGTCTAATTTTCTTCATTTGTTTCATTTCCAGTTTGGACTCAAAGAAGGTTGCAGGACTAAAATCCCTCTTTGGCCTTCCAAGTGATTTTAGTGGCACAGACTCTTTTAGAGAGGAAAACATTGTTTTGATTGAACAGATGGTGACACTGTTGAGTTCAATGGCTACGGGTTCTGATAGTTCAGCAACAACTGAGATGAAACCCGATTTGCATGAGGTACTGACTTTACCGTGCCTGCTTTTTCTTTGCATCATCTGCTTCTTTTGTTGTCATTGACCTCCATATCCTCTTTGTGGCTTTGAAGGTACCACGGTTGTTGCTAACATTGCTAAAAGACGGGAACATCGATGATATAATCTCCTGCAAAGGTGTTCTTGTTTCTCCTGAGAATTTGGATATGGATGACGTGGACTCTGAAAACATTGAGGATGATCTCTATCAAAGAGGACTTGAAGACAAGTTCTGGTGGGAATGTCCAGAAACATTACCTGAGCGTCTTCCCCAGTCATCTCTCCTCCCTTCTAAAAGGAAACTACAAGCTGTGGAGAGCTCTTCTAGCAGGCGTGTTAAAGTCGAAAACTCTTCTGTTGACTTATCAACCCAAGGTTTAATTCAACGGGGTCTGAGTTCTGCATCCCTTCCTCCTGCTCCTACACGTAGAGACACCTTTAGGCAGCGCAAGCCGAATACCAGCAGGCCTCCTTCTATGCATGTGGATGACTATGTTGCAAGGGAAAGGAGTGTTGATCCAGCTGGTAATTCTAATGCAATAACTATTTCACGAGGTGGATCTAGCAGTGGTAGACCTCCATCTATTCATGTTGATGAATTCATGGCCAGACAAAGAGAACGAGGCCAAAATCCTTCCACCATTGTTGTTGGAGAGGCTGTTATACAAGTGAAAAATCCTACTCCTGTTAGAGATACTGAGAAAGTCGTAGGTAAACCCAAACAAATAAAACCCGATCCTGATGATGATCTGCAAGGAATAGATATAGTTTTCGATGGCGAGGAAGCTGAAGGAATTGATGACAAGTTGCCTTTTCTTCAACCCGATGAGAATCTTATGCAGCCTGCTCCTGTCATGGTTGAACAAAACTCTCCTCACTCTATTGTTGAAGAAACCGAGAGTGATGCAAATGGAAGCAGTCACTTCTCTCACATGGGAACACCATTGGCTTCTAATGTTGACGAAAACAACGCTCAGAGTGAATTTTCATCGAGGATATCAGCTTCACGCCCTGAGAAGTCATTGAATCGGGAACCAAGTATTACTTCAGACAGGAAATTTGCTGAGCAGGCGGAGGAACTAAACAAGATGACTCCGATGAAGAACACAGGTGTATCTGAATCTGGATTTATACCTGCTTACAACATTCCGGGATCTTCAGGACAAAATATGATTGATCCTAGATTGGGTCCTCATCAGGGCTTCTATTCAAAGAGTAACCAGGGTCATATTCATGGTGGATTCAATAATCGGGGAGTTTACGAGCAGAAAATGATGTCAAACCAGCCTCCTTTGCCTCTAGTGCCACCACCATCAGTCTCACCTTCTAATCAATCCTCTCCGTTTATGAGTCACGGGACACCTTCTTCAGGAGGACCCATCCGGCTTATGCCACCACTCCCTTCAGCAATTCCTCAATACTCATCTAACCCATACGCTTCGTTACCACCAAGGACATCTACAGTTCAATCTTTTGGATACAACCAGTCAGGTTCAGGTACCACTGAACAACAACAACAACAAGGCGGTCTAGCCATTGATCCTGTTTCAGGTACCGGAATAAGCTCATACCCTCCTCCCAATCTAATTCCATCCCCTGGTTTTAGTAGACCATCGTCTCTCCCTGTGCCATTCTATGGAAATCCTCAGCATCAAGGAGGTGGTGATAAGCCGCAGAATATTACTCCGATGCAGCTTTCACAGTTACAACGCCCTATGCAGCCTCCTCAGCATGTTAGACCACCCATACCAACAGAGCAAAACCCATATCAGATTCCAATGCATCAGATGCAGATGATGCAACAGACGCAAGTCCAGCCTTACTATCACCCTCCTCAACAACAACAACAAGAGATCTCTCAGATGCAGCAACAGCAACAACAACAGGCTATTCAAGTTCAGCAAGGAGCTGGGACTTCTCAGCAACAAGATTCTGGAATGTCATTACATGATTACTTCAAGTCCCCTGAAGCCATTCAGGTTTGTAATCCACATCCTTGGTAAAATCATGCGCCGTTTGCTTATAGTATCATTAACTCTTTAAAAATCTCCTTTCTCAGGCTCTGCTAAGTGACCGGGACAAACTGTGTCAGCTTCTGGAACAACATCCAAAGTTAATGCAGATGCTTCAGGTTGTTCTTTTAAAATCGATTTCATCTCCTTATGCTTTTTGTTATCATCAACCTTTGTGTTCCACTTGTAGAGTTACACTGAAATGGTTTTTTTGTTTTGTTATTGTTGGTTGTGACAGGAAAAACTAGGACAGCTATGAGAAGGAAGAAAGATAGACTTATCAGCAAATGCATTTCTTGCCTATTAATTGCTTAAAGCTATTTCTGTAATGTTCAATAACATGTACATTGTTTCAGTTTATATGTTACTGTGCTTGTTTTATGTTGTTGTTTAGTCAGTTTCATGTACATTAGCCTGAAATTTGTAAGCTACAAACATAAGACTTGACTAGGAAACACATTGAGAACTTAGAAAAGTATAGATTTATTAGTAAAAAATTGTTATATCAAACTACACTTTATTACGTAAATAGAGAACATTAATTGAAGGAATTACAATGATTAATCACTGAATTTTGGAGAGGCCTTTATAGCCCTAAAAGAGCATTTGAAAATCAACCACACTAAAGAGACCCAACATGAATTTAGTAGAATGTAATTCAAGAAAACAAAGAAAAAAGAAGATTTTATCTCTTTAAGCCCAACACATTTCTGACACACATCATCAACTAGGCATTGAAAAAGATTTTTGTACCAACTAGAAAGAAAGAAACTGGTACACAAGAGAGAGAAAGAAAGATAGATCGAAGTGGAGTTTGGATGATATCAGAGTGGTGTCCGTAGATGCAAGAGTTAAAGTTGTAACTTTTTGTCCCGTTCGATGAAGTTCCACTGAGGGAATCTTAAAGATTCAACATTTAGGGTTCTGTTCTCTGATAACATTTAGCAAACATAAGATGATGTCTTTCTATTTCTAGGGCTGAAGTTCGTTTACCAAAAAGTATACTAATCAATTCGGTTCGTCGTGATTGAAAAGTTGCTTACTTTCTACACTCGCTTATACTTCTGGTGGTTAATGTGTGTGATTAGGTAATGATAATGTTATTTTGCTGAATTTCTGGGTTTAACCTGCTGAATTAGATCTCATTTCTTGTTCTCTTTTTCAAATTCAGGTTCTGAAATACATAAAATTCACGGAAAAATCCAAGCTTTTGCTTGATGGAGCCTAATGTAAGTATATAGTAGATTTGTGATTTCTTGTTTATCGATTAAGTTGAATTCAATGTCTTTCTTCGTTTTTTTTTGTTGCTCTACAGGATGATAATAAAGCAGAGGCTTCATATACATTTGGTGATCGATCTACGAGTGACATAGTTGTAAGACTAAGAAACGAAGAAGGCCGTGACGATTGGATTTATTGTCATTCCAAGATCCTTACTGAGAATTCCCAATATTTCGCTGACCGTCTCTCTGATAAATGGCCTACTTGCAAGATTCTTGATTCTCGTTACTGTGTTGAAGTCATTTGTCAAGAATCAGATTATGATCATCACATCAATCTCTTAAGACTCCTCTATGTAATCTCTCATGATTATGATGATGCTGATGATAGCTTGTGTCATAACGTGAAAAGCGCGTTAGGGATTCTTTGTGTAGCTAAAGAACTTACTTGTCCGAAGATTGTAGCTGCTTGTGTTAACTATTTAGAAGCTGTTCCTTGGGAAGAAGGCGAAGAAGAAGAGATTCTACGGATTATACCGAGACTCGGACCAGAAGCTGAACCGATTCTTGCTCGTCTCCAACCCGTTGATCAGTCTGCGGTTATCGGAATCTTTGTGTCGGCGTTTAGATTCGCTACTTCGTCTCCTCCTTTGCTTTTAACCGAGATGAAATCATCGACTCAAGAACAGATTGAGTATATGATAACAGAAGATGACGATGCTCCGTTATTGATTGCTGATGATGAAATCAAGATGGAAGTCAAAGAATGTGTTAAAACTCTGTTTGTTAGATTCTTCCAATGTCTAGAAGAAGCAAACGTTAAATCCGAGGTTAGTTTACGAATGGTTCTATCGGATTTGTCGTGGGCGTTTCAGGTATTAACAAAGATGGAAGTGATTAGAGATTTCGTTGTGACATGGGTTGATACATCTGAGAAGTTAGTTAAAGTAGTTGAAGCGATTGAAACGGTTGAAATTAGAGTTAAGGTTATTGAGGTGACATCGAAAGTTGTGGAAGCGATTGGTTATGGAACAGTGATATTACCAACAGCGAAACGGCTTCAAATGGTGAAACTTTGGCTTCCTTTTGTGAGAAATACAAAGCCTCTTGTTGATTCAGCGGTTATTAAAGTCGATAGAGTTAACGATGAGGAGAAGGATCAGGAGGAGGAGGATGAAGAAGCTGCGAAGTTGAAAATCGATGGAGAGATATGGCAAGCTTTGGAATCTTCTTTCGTGTCGATAATTCTTGCGTTGCCGTCTTCGGATCAAGCTGAGATATTGACTGAGTGGCTAAGTAAGAACGGGTTGTATCCGGATTTGACTGAAGCTTTTGAAGTTTGGTGTTACAGATCGAAAGTCGCAAAAAGAAGATTGGGATTGGTTGGAGGCGAGGTAGAAGATGAGAACGGCATGTCTTGATTCCTTTCTGGTTTCTTTATGTTGCGTCATGTAGGTGTCTTTTAACCTTCTTTTGTATTCTCTGCTAAATGCATTTGGCAGTTTATACAAAATCTGTAAATACTGTTTTTGACAAATCTCTTAGAGATATTTTCTTAATAAAAAGATCAGGCTTTTTAATTTGCTATATCGACCGCTTCTGTTTTCTCTGCAACGATGAACACAGAAACTCAGGTCCCATTTTGATAATCAATTGACGATACATTTATTATAATTTTCGTACATAGTAGTACTTGAAAGTGATAACAGATCGAAAAGCTAGATATGTTCATTAGTTACTTTTGGGTGAGTCAAGCCCCAACCCAGGTCTGCCAATTTTCAAAAAATAAAGAAAATTTAAAGACTTGAAGTTGATTGGTAGGGGCTGCGCGAACGCAAACCCCCTCTGCCACAAATAATGACGCAGGCTCTCCCACATGGGGAGACCTTAGGCATAGCACCCGACGGTACGTGCAATGTCGTCACTAGCCTAGGCCACTCGTCTTCTTGATCACGAGTTGACCCCGTCCAGGTAAGTGATTTTCTCGATGCCTCTCGCTTCTTTTTTATACTTGCTTTTCCTCGCCTCCTTCGTTTCTCGTATCCGATGTGGGACTCTTGCTAGTGTCCACACTTTTCGCTGTTTTAACTTGTCAATGTTGCATCGCGTGTCGTTTTAGTGCTCCCCCGTTGAACAGCGTGTCGTTACAATTGCAAATGGCAAGATCTTCATTTTATTTCTTACTGGGCCGGTATCCTTTGTGGCCCAGATTAGCTAATTGCTTGACGCCTTTACCATAAAAACGATCGTATCCAACTGTTTTTGGCTTTTGGGAAAAAAAATGCAAAATCTAAAGTAGTTGGCTTCGCCCGGGTTCGAACCGGAGACCTTCAGTGTGTTAGACTGACGTGATAACCAACTACACCACGAAACCGTATTGTTTTCTCTCTCAAGTAATTAGACCGTATTGTTGTCACTTTCAGTGATGTCAACAAAAGAAATAGTGTTCAACTTTTTAGTTGTTGGCCTTGCATTTTCGGATAAATCAAGACGCGCTGACTAATTTAATTATTTTTAAAAGCCACGCAGTACAGACACGAAACAAAATAGTAATTTTCAACAATGTTTATAGGTACGTAACAATATTTTCCTCCCGAAATGATTCTTCGAGGTTTTGATGTAAATCAAATTTAGGAACTTGATCTATATCATAAAAAACAAGTAAAGAGTGGGTTAAAAAAAACAAAAGAAAGCAAAAAAATGGAAATTTGTGGCTATAAACTCTTTTCCGTGAATCTAACGGTACACAAGTTCATTGTTTTTCAATTGATGGCCCTTAACGGAGGTCGACCACCGTTACTGACGTATTTAGATTCTCCGTTAGATTGCTGCATCGTCAACAACTCCTCCGACGGCGTTTTATTTAAGTGAGTCAACCGCTGGAATGTTGTATTGCCTCTTCTTCGGCGTTGAGCTTGTTTTGCTTCACCCACCTAGTAAAATGTATAATAATTTCAATTATTTTGTCCCATTTAATCATATATTTTTACATGTGATTAAATAAGTGAACAAAAAAAATGCTCGAACCCTTCTCTTGGATATTCATATAATTTAATAGAAGAAAGACGTCACTATTACATCATCGATCAAGCATATAGAGAGTAAAATAGCAAGAAAATGAGACAGAAATTATCCCCAAAAAGAGAATGAGACACAAAGGTTGGGAAGGAATCTTACTATACGGTCGGTGATGAGTGTCGTTGCCATTACGATTCTTTCATCTCTTGTTAGGATCCAATTTTGTAAGCTTATCACATTTTCAATTAAGCTTACTAAATTGGTTTAGCTTAATTTCAGTTATTATATTCTTTTTTGTTAGTGATAGTGAAATATAAAATCAAATTTCTTCTTCAATGAAATATGAAAAATTGCAACCATATACAGTGCTAAATAAAGAAAAGGAAGAAAAATCAAATTTCCTAACAAGTCTAAAACAATTGAAGCAAAGTGGTTGTTTATGTTTAGTGGATCCCTAATCTCAACCAATGGGGTTGTCTAGTGTCCAGAATCATCTTAACTACATCTTCTACAAATGAATCAAAACAAGAATAGCAACACCCTTTCATCAGGCTGCTGTTTCCGTTACTGCTACTGCTACTACTGCTGCCAGGTGTCGTATACTGGTGATGACACGTAACTGGCGGCGGGACAAGATGAACTTCACTGCTCTTATGTTCCAGTCCACAAGCTGCCAGTATCGTGTGTATTGAGCACGTGGAAATCTCATCAAACGTGGCTTGACCTGAACAAAACAGAGCAAGAATTTCCCAAAAAACTACAATCAGAGAGTGGAATTAAGAGTTGAATCTACATTATTACCCTGAGTTATAATCCTAAAACTAACTAGGAAGTGTCATGCAGAGAAGAATTAACCAGCATCAAATTGTGGCCTAAAGAACTGGAAACTAGTCTACAATGTAAAGCAAAGACTAGCAGAATACTAAGCCAGGTCAAGCCAAGAGCTTGAAGAAGGGAATTGGATGATGCGTACCTAAGTTGATTTGACTGGACAAGTTCTTGAGATGGGCTTGAACTCTTTCTTCTAGTTGCTCTCTTCCCGTGGAAGACATTGTGTTTGGCATGTACCTCGGTAGATGTTGCTGATTACCAATAAAGGGAACACCTTGAGCAAGTCCATTACGTAATCCTAAATCGATAGGTCGATCACGAAGAAATGTACTATTAGACAAAGGTCCGACTGCTTCTCCGCTTCCAAAAGGATCTAACTTTGGAGTCATAAGCTCAGGGTCATGAGAAGCAATCAATGAACGGTTATCAGGTAATCTTCTTTCCTCTGCTATTGTATACAACGACATCCCTGTTTCTTGGGTCACTGCAGGTTGAGACAGGTCGATTGTTCTTCCATGACCAATTTGTGTAGCCACAAAACCATCACTTGAGTTAGCAACCGATGTTCCACCAGTTCTACTACCCATGTTAACAAGTCTATCACTGTTGATAATATTTTGTATGTGCCTATGAAGCGTCCTTCTCCTTGACAGTGTGGTTGCACCTAAACCGGATGGAGAAGATCCTTGAACATCGCCGTTAGGAAGCCTTGGAGAAAAAGGATACTCTCCATTGTAAAATGGTGTACGCGGAGAGATTAGCAAAGACGGATCTTGATATGGCACTGAAACTACAGGAGGTGATGGTCTACTAGTATTATAAAAGCCACCGACTCTTTGTGGCTCGGATGTTGAATGCGTTTGGGAACTAGCAGATCCAAGTGCAACGGGTCTGCAACCTTCACAGTACCAGTTTCCTTCAGGTACTTCCCTCCCGAGACCAACACAGTACGTATGGGCAGATGAATCACAAAGATCACAGAGCAACATAAGCCCATCATCTTCTCCTTGGTGACATTCCGAGCATATTATATTTTCGTAGGGATCAAGATAACTTCTCAACTCTTCTTCACTCGGTTGATAGACCTGCACATGGTAAAAACAAAACAAATTTATCATACAAGAAGTCACATGGAACAAAATACAACCACATTCAATGAGCAGAAATTGCAATTTTATGTCCATAGGTTAATAAAAGTTTATCAAGTCTCGTCTATCAATGCATCTGAAGCAGTCCATGTGAGAAAACTTATGTTACTGGTAACTAATATTGGCATGATAAACCTCTACAAGAAGGAACGTCTATTTGGACCTAAGATGTGTAGTGTTGAAGGACATAACCACAACCAATATTTATAAGCAACTAAAGAGACTCTATAGGCGTAAAGCAAGAGAAAGAGTAGAAAGATACAAACCTGATCGCGTTCAGGTACAGGAATCACAACTTCTCTTAAATCTACTCCAGGTGTAGATCTTGCAGGCTTACTGATTGTTCTGAACCGCTGCTTGCATAGCGGGCAGCGAGATTCTACTTTCGACCATTCCATTATGCAAGTGAAACAAAAGTAATGACTACAGCAGTCCAATGTTCCCTTCAATCTTCGCATATCTTCCTCAGATAGACAAATCCCACAAACGTTTTTAATCACATCTATTTTCGCTACCTCTACCTTCTTTTCACTTTTCTTCACAGGAGACTTGTGAAGCTGAGGCAAATCTTTCTTGACCGAAGTTTTCCTTATAGATGATACATGCTTCACATTACTTCTCAACAAACTACCAGCTTCTCTTACCTGCTCTCTTTCCTCCTCTGAGATTGTGTACTCATAATCGGACTCTTCAGAGGACCTAATGTCTGAATCTGATGGCACGGTACACTGACGCCTTGGCCTAGATAATTTCGTCTTCGCCTTCTTTCTTGCAGGTGGGCAGTCATCTACAAAATCACCATCATCATCATCATCTTCATCAACTTCTTTTGTTGTTTTTTTTCCACGTCTTTTTCTTCCTCTCGTTAAACGGGTTTTTGCAACAGAGCATTTCTTTCGTCTTTTACGCCCTTCTCCAGATCTCCGCTTTCGCTTGTTTTTCTTACAAACCTTTAGTGATCTTCTGTTACATGCAACTTTTTCTTCCTCCTCTTCCTCGTCTAATGAGACATCTTCATCTGCGGTGAATTCTTCATCTCCATCCTCATCCTCATCCTCATAATCTCCATCATCTTCCTTTTCTGTATCGTGTGATACATTGTCTTGCTCTTCCAATGCCCTCTCTCCTTCTTCACCATCATGCAAGGAATTTAAATCCACTTTTTCACACCTGACACTTTCCACATCCCTCTCTTCCTCTTCCTCGCCCTCCTCCTCTGGATAGTCTCCATCTTCATCTTCATCTTCTATCTCATAGAAAACTCGTCTTCGCTTTCCTAAAGCTACCCTTCTTTGTTTCTCTTCATCCAACAAAGATCCAACTTTTACATTAGACCTTCCAACAACCTTTCTTGAATTTCTTATTTCCTCCTCTTCATCATCCGCATCATCTAGCTCCACATCTTCGTTGTCAGATACAACCTGGTTCATCTTTCTTGACTTGCATCCCGTGATTTTTCGATGACCACGAGGACCAGTTTTCACCTTTGGCCACTCAACCTTCCTTAGCATGATATCATCCTCTTCCACCGCATCTGATCCATCAAAACCGTCAACGGATTCTTCACCGTCTATGGATGAAGCATACTCCTTCAAATCAGCCTCAGATTCTTCTTCATCCTCGTCTGATATTACGTAATCCTCATCTGATTCATCTGAACCCTTATCCTTAGATCTAACCCTTCTATTAGAATTTCTTGCCCAAGACGTGTTTCTCTTTCCCATAATCTCCCTGGATTAGGGTTTCCACAAGAAAGAAAAGAAAAACACCAAACCACTATTCTAAATCTAAACCCAGAAAATTCATAAATTCTTCTAAGCTCAAGAACCAAAACAAATGATTCCCGTGATTTCTTTCAGCTCGTCTTGTGCTAATATTTATAGCCTAACCATAAGGACCAAATCGCCCAGAAATTTCAAGCCCAATTCTCCAATTCGAAACACCAGATCTGCAATTAAACCCAAAAATCACACAGCAAATCAGTCACATAATTGAAAACCCTATAAATCACATAAAAGCACTCGATTTGATTCCGACCATAGAAATTCTACAGTTACCCGATTCCACTAAATGCTATTTATTTCCGATCCTATTATAGAAAAAAATATATATCCAAAAGCAGAAATCACTCCTGGGAAACAAAATTAAATGAATCCCTGAAATCTCCAGAAACAGAAAAAAAAAGGAAGTCAAAACGCATACAAAATTTAATTTCAGGTTACGAAATTACCATTCCTCCAAAAGTAAATTCACAATCTTCCCGTTCCTATACACATATACATACATACACGGAGAGCGAGAAAAAAAAAAAAAAACGAACCTCCGATTATGAAGAAAGAACACTTTGGGTTTCCACTAATTTTGTGATTCGTGATCCTTTTCCCCGCCTTATTTTCCTCTCTATTTACAACTATTTTTGTTCTATCGAACTTCTTTTTTTTGTTTTTTCCCCAAATGAGCGAAATTGGGGAAAGGTATTTTGATTTGTTTAGAGGCTACGCGTCGGGGGAGGTGAGAACGTTCCTCTGCATTGACGTTATTACCCTCCGCCGCTTCTGGTGGCAGTTGCAGCTGCTATTTGGGCTTTTTTGACTTTTAATATTTAGCATGATTGCGTGAGCACGTGAGACAGCTATATTCTGTAGTTGAGCGTACCGAATGTTTTTCTATCCGACGGTTATGATTAAATCCTTGGATTGTTAATTACGAATCAATGGACAATTTGATATCGTATACATATTTGTGTTTCCATGATAATGCAACGGTAAATTATTCAAATATACACCAAATGTCCAAATCCATACTAATTTTATGTGTACTTAAGAAACTAAACATTTTGTTAACAAAATAAAAAGAAGACAAAAACAATCACATAACCAGGTAATTTGTTTTGGTTACTTTTTTCTCTTTTCACATTTCCAATAACGAAATTTCAGTGAAATTTGGAGTATGAATCAAGAGACTGTAAACATAGGTTTAGACGTTACAAAAACTCACATGTTCTATTTAAAAGAATTTTATTTAAAACCTTTAACAAAAAAAAAAACTCACATGTGATCATGTACGTAATTACAGATTGGACCCATTGATTGTGTAGGTGGTTAGTTTCTTATTATGAGAGTTGGCCCAATGGGTAACACTAGAAGATATTAGTCCTAATTTAGTTTTCAAATTAACTACATTTGTTAGGCCCAAACTCCTGACTTTTCTTTTCTAAAGTAAAATAAAACTGTTAATACACCGCCAAATCAAACTTTGATTTCGATGCGAATGGTGCTGCGTTGCTGGTGTTGGTGTTGGACAGCATTTCCTTCTTTTTCATTACGTATTTTGCATACTCAACCAATAGAGACGTTAGTGAATGAAGGCAAAATACAAAAGCAACATTTGTTGGAGTTTGTTTTTGGATAAAGTGGTTTAGTCCTCTTTTCGGTGGATTTTCCGGTGATATGTTGCTGGAATGATCGGGTGATGAAAGCAACAAAAATCTCACCGCGAGTTGTATATATTAGAGTATCCATATGTCAAAATTAAATGATAAAATATTGGTCCAAAGTTGTGTGATTGAAATTGGATACATGTGAATTTTCCATATCCTTATAGTAGTTTTAGGTAAAATTATGATTAAGTTCAAAAGGTCTTAGACTCTTAGGACACTATGGTGCTGAGTTGCGATGGGCTGGGTCTGGGCTCGGACTCGTACTTTGTGGGGTATATGTTTTGAGCTCTTAAATTACGTGTGATAGATAGTCATGACGAGCTCCAAGATAGAGCTTTTGGTAAACCGATGCACAAACTCAGGGACCGTACCTATTCTTCAGCTTCCCTATCTTTTATTTGAAAATCCCTTAAATCTGCTACACATATATTCTTTTCATCTTTAATTTTTAAGTCGGAATTCAATAACCAACTTGGTTATACTTATACCTCCTTGTTTTTCTTCATACACAATCATTTTTGGAGTGGCACTGCCAATCATTGTTTGAGTTGATCTTAATCCAAATTTTAGGAAGATAATGCGCAACTAACTGATTTTCTTATAAATATAATTGAATTATATAAAAAGACGACCGCCTTGTAATGATTGTAATTATGATGCGCTAGATATCAGAGGATCGTAAATTAATTATCATTTTCTTACAACCAACCAATTAACAGCCACTCAACACTAGATTCATCCCATTTTTTTAGTTTTCCTGAGCCCACGTATAATGATTATTTATTCAATGAAATGTTTTTATTTCACACTCTTGAAGTGTATAACAATTTAAAAATTGATCAAAAAAGAGAAAAATAGGAAAAATTGCTTGGAGCTAGCAAAAAATGGTCAAATATTGGGAGTGGAACAAGAGGCCACGGCATACAAACACAAAAAGGTCCTTATCCGGTGCACCGTCCCGTATGTGATTGCTGGTCACCACGTGTCGACCCGAAGAATGGTGTGATCTTTCTTTTAGATTGTGCTGCTAATGACCCCACCATGACCGAATTAATTAATATGTGGTTCTCACATGGGTTAAAAACAAAAAAACAAAAATTGACTGTGAAACTTTCCCCTTACAACTGGGAAGTGACCGAGCCTGACGCTCACACCGAAAGTCCTCTCTTCCGCCTCGTGCCATATGGTCTACGTTACGTGGGAATATCTGATAAAAAATGGGAATATTGGTGATTGGTCTGTCTCGAAATTGAGTCTTTTGTGGTTATTAGTTGTTTCGAAATAATTGAGACACAATTCAAAGATTTTGTTCGCACCGTCGTAACCGACACATAACAATGTGTGTCATCCGATTCAATCCAAAGAGAAAGCAGTGGGTCCCATCAGAAGACTAACTTAACACACGGGTCATTCACAGTCATCCTACTGGGCCCCACTAACTATTCCTCTTGTGTTCTAGGGAAAGGTTTCGTCACGGCGTCTTATTATTGCCAGCTGTTGACGTTACGGTTTTTCAATTCTTTTCATCTTTTTTATACGAGAACGAGAATTGTGTTTTAATATCGTAGGGGTTGGATGATAGTTATGCCAAATCTGCCTAAATATTTGTTATTTCGGTTTTCGTAAGATAAAAAAGACAATGTTTAACCTAAAATCTCAAAATTTGGTTTCATTTATCGTGTTGATTTTGGCGGTAGGTGACAAACATTTGGACCTTTTGACATTATTTAAATCTTTTTTGAAAAACAGACCTAATAACGTTTTCTTTTTACCATATTTTATCATCTTTATGTTGATGAACATGTATGGCTACGATTTATAGACATTATTCAGTTTGCATTCTCAAAGGCCAAAGTAATTATTTTCAATGCTGCTTTTTGCCCGTAATGGAAACAGTTTTTCGCAATATTGAACTCTAAAAAAGTTATATATACTATTTCGATTTACTGACCACTTACGTGAAACGCAGGTTATTTGATATCTAGAAACTAATTATAGTATCACTAAACTAACGTAAATTCAAGAAGACGTTTGGATTTTAAAGGTTTTAAATTTGGCCGAGGTTTGAATTTTTTATTTGACTATGAAAGTAAATGTAACTCAGAGTAAACACATCTAATTTTTGAATGTCTTGATTTGCTCACTTAAGTTGTTTTCACTATATTAAGAAATCATGCTCGTGTTGAACTCTCGATAGATAATGGTGCTTTATTTAGGATCGCTAGACAAAATCAGTGAGTGGACTACTCACCGCTATATTTACCTGAAATTAGTCGAGTTTTGATCTGAATTACCTTTTTCTTTTTATATATGTACAAGGCAAATATCATTTAGAACGGGCATACAATACACATAATAAGAGATCTAAAGAAGGACGTGAGCTAAAAGAAGTAAAAATAAAAGGTGAACAGTGAACTGCATGTGAACAAAACAAAGTTGAAGAGACATAAGATAACTGTGCATAAAAGAGTCCTTATAGATTCGTTATTCATTTCTTCTTTTTGACAACCTGTAGTCACTTTGGACTTTTTTTATGTGCTCATTATACAGTTAACTAACTTTTCAAATATCTAAAATTTTATTTTCTTACCCTACATTTTCGGTATCAATTTGTCATATCATTCATTGCATCAGTGTTTACTAGTACCAAACTTTGAAAATAGAAACCAGGCTTTAAAAAATTTCATAGATTAATGACCAAGATGATTCAAACTTCATTTCGATTTCTTGTTAATAGACCACAATACCTTTTGTATAATGGGTTAAAAAAATTTTGTCATAATTTAACTCATTGCGGTTATGGTCTGTCACAAGTACATTTTTTTTGTTTTTGGTCACAGTCACAAGTTCATTAAAATAACAAAATATGCTAAGATCTTTTCCCTTTAGACACATTGTCACAAAAACCATTTTTCCTTATTATTCTATATTTCATCTTCGATTAAGTCCCGTGGTTAAAAACTTAAAATTACTGACATATGTTAGAAAATCATTAAAAAACATCACATTAGTGTTTCTAGACTTCCCGATCTTATTTGCGGAATACTTTGTAAAACTTACACGACATTTTTCCATAACACTAAGCCCCCAAAAAGAGATAAACTTACACGTCAATGTCTTAACATTTAGATTTAAACATGCATAATGCATAGTTGACAAATACATTTTTATAAAAAAATTGTCTAACAAAATCTAAAATACTATATTGGTATTTTTTTCATTAAAACTATATTAAATTAGTGCAGTATCTTAAATACATAAAATTAAAATATAAAAAATCATCAAAATAAATTTAATGTTATACCATTTATTTTATTTTTATTTCAAATTAAAAATACTCTGTATATAATCCACTAACGACAAAAGACGATGACTTGCTACGTCTCTGCCTTTTTATCTGCCACAAGAAAAATGAGAGGGAAATTGAGTATCTAAGAAATAAAAGAAAAGAAAAGAGAGATAACTAATTTGTTTCCTTTCCTCGTTTCTTTAATTTCTCAGTTTGATTCTTTCTTTGGAGCATTAAATGGATTGCAATTTCTGATTTTTTTTTAATCTCTCTCCCTGCTCTATTAGCTTTCTCTCCATTGTGTTGTTTATTGCGTCACTTTCTTGGAGCTTACATCATCTCTCCGGTATGTATTACGTCAGTTTTTTCTCTGTTTTCCCTTTCCGTTGTACATTCTGGTTTTGTGTTGATTTATAGTTGTGAAAAACTTTTCGTGCAATTTGATTATTTAACACTCGTTGCTTTGCTTCTTCTGAATCGTCTTATGGGAGGAATATTTTAGAGGAATTAGAATTAGAATTAACTTATTTCGACGCAGAAGCTGTATTTTGAGATTTGTTATGGGCGACTATGTTTGAATTTATGAGAGGGGAGAAAAATGTTTCAGGCATTTACCAGAAGACCCTTTTATTAAATTCTCAGGATTATTTACTCTTTAGTTGTGAATATGGAAATACAGTAAGAAAAGGCTTTTTTTTACTTTATGAAGAACTGATGTAACTCTAGAATTTTAAAAGTTATTTTTTTTTCATACTATAAAGTGTAAATGTTAAATACAAGCAAATCTAGTAGGTTTGTTGGCAATCTTGTTTCTCAAAAATAGAAATAAAATTAGGCAAAGAGCATAATAATATACAGTACAAAGGGGTTTTCAATTTCCAGATTTTCTAAGATGTAAAGGTTTTATTGCTTGTTATTTTGGAAAAGTAAAAAAGAGAAAATCTTCAAATTTTAAACTTGATTTCTACATTAATAAGTTATCTCCAGAAATCCAGATGTGTTTTCCTTAAAAGAAAGAAAACTTGATTTGGCTTCAAGTCAGATCAGATTCATATTTTCCTCTATAAAAGGAATTTATTAATTTCTACATTATGTCCAGTTTCTAATTTTCTTATAATTCTAGAGAAATCTCAAAGCTTGTGTTGAGTTAATGGAATTCCATGTCAGACATGAATATTCTCTTACATTCATCTTTTGTCTTTTAACTGTTTTTAAATCCCACAGATTATCTCTAATCCCCTGTTTTTTTCCCGGGAAAAGGAATCTCTAGAGGAACCTAAGACATTATATTATCTCCCTCTTGCTCTTTGATTTAATGCAACTATCTGAACCTCTATGACTTTATAATCTCTTACAGATTCAAGATCATATGATATTTTCACTTTCTTAGCACAATGGGTCATTTCTCGTCCATGTTCAACGGCTTAGCTAGATCCTTCTCCATCAAGAAAGCGAAGAACAAGGATGGCAACAGCGATGCGATGGAAGCTGCGAATGAAATGGCGAGAGAGGCGAAGAAAAAAGAGAAGATTCTGAGATCCTCTGGTTGTATTAATGCAGATGGATCTAATAACTTAGCCTCTGTTTTCTCCAAACGCGGCGAGAAAGGTGTTAATCAAGACTGTGCCATCGTCTGGCAGGTTTGAATTTCCGCGGTCTTCAGCGTTTTCTTGCTTACTTTTTGTTTACTTTAAGTATATTGAAGTAAAAAAATTATAAACTTTACGCAATTCTCTTGCGTGTGCGTTTCAAACTAGTTTGTTTTGAATGCTCCTCTGTTTCTAGGGTTATCACTAGTCCAATGTCCAAAGATCTAAGCTTTAAGCGATTGCGATCATCTGCGTTTGCGTTTGTTTATAAATTGTTTAGACTGCTCGTTTTGTCTCTCGGGTCATGGCGGGTTATCACTAACGCGATTTTCCCAAATGATTGGTTTTGCCTCTAAAACTGCGGTCTATAAACGCTTATGAACTAATTTTATAAACAGGGATTTGGGTGGCAAGAAGATATGATATTCTGTGGGATATTCGATGGACACGGTTCATGGGGCCACTTTGTATCTAAACAAGTCAGAAACTCATTGCCTATATCTTTGCTCTGTAACTGGCAAGAGACTCTCTCTCAGACCACCACATTAGCTGAATTTGAAACAGACCTCGACGAATCTGATGAAAAGCTACAACGATTCGCCATCTGGAAATACTTGTACCTCAAAACATGTGCAGATGTTGATCAAGAGCTCGAGCATCACCCAAAGATCGATTCTTTCAACAGCGGCACAACCGCTTTAACCGTTGTGAGACAGGTAAAATTTCCAAATCTTGATAAGTTTACTCTTTTTCCTTGATCAATGCTCTTAAATGGTATCTTTGCTATAGGGTGAATTTATTTATATAGCAAATGTCGGCGATTCACGTGCGGTACTAGCCACAGTTTCAGACGAAGGAAGCTTGGTCGCGGTTCAGCTAACTGTCGATTTCAAACCAAATTTACCTCGTTAGTTCCATAACCATTTTTTTTAAAATGAAAATATACCAAAATACGTTTAGCTAAGAAATTCTAATCGAATGTTGTTAAAACAGAGGAGGAAGAGCGGATAATCGGATGCAACGGGAGAGTATTTTGCCTTGAGGACGAACCAGGGGTGCACCGTGTGTGGCAACCGGAAGAAGAATATCCGGGACTCGCAATGTCGAGAGCATTCGGAGATTATTGTATCAAAGAGTATGGTTTGGTCTCAGTGCCTGAAGTCACACAAAGGCATATATCCAATAAAGACCAGTTTGTAATCTTGGCCACCGATGGGGTAAATAAAAACAACCTCAAAAGTGAAAGTACTATTTTGTATTTTGTTTGTTTATATCATTTATTTAAAAATCTTTCTAGGTATGGGATGTGATTTCAAATCAAGAGGCAATAAACATTGTTTCCTCGACCGCGGATCGAGCAAAGGCGGCAAAGCGATTGGTGGAGCAAGCGGTTAGAGCTTGGAATAAGAAGAGACGTGGAATTGCCATGGATGATATCTCGGCCGTTTGCCTCTTCTTCCATTCTTAATCATCGTCATCGTCTCTATCACAACATATTCACCCTGCCACGACCTGTAACTAGGTAGGTCTATGGTTTTGTGACAGGGCTAGAAATGAAAAATGTTTGTGATGTAAATAGATTGACGAAAAATCATCGCATTGAAATATTTTCTTGCCTAGCCAGAGTTCTTTTCTGAACAACATAACCGGTTACTTGAAATTTAATTGCGCACACAACTTTAATTTCATAAAATACAATACCAATAATTTTATTGACCAAGTTGACCAGAAAAATGAAAAAAAGGACACAAAAAAAAAAAAAAATACAAGCATCTAAGGAGAGAAAAAAATCCCTTCTTCGTCGTCCTTGTTCATCACTTTTAGGGTTTTGTATGTGTTGCTTCTCAAACTGCGAATCAAAGAGGGAAAGGTGAATCAGTTACAACTGTATTTGCATATGTAGGTTTCCGAAATAAGTATTTACAACAGTATTTGCATATGTTGATTGAATATTCAACATACCTCGCAATTGAAATGACCTAACGCGATCCACGGCGTCTGGGCTTCATCACGCAAGAAATCTTCATGAGCCATTGAGGCTTTAGTGTAAAGACGACGTGTCCAATGGTCAATCCCAAGATGACTCCAGGTGCTAAGGCTATGGCTGCTGCAGTCCAGCTTAATACTTCTTCATCTTTCTCTGATTCTACTTCTTGTGATTGCTCTGTGCCGAGGTCTCCGCAACTTGTAGTGAGAGGATGACCACATAGTCCAGGATTTCCTTCAAAATACGAAGCATCTTGTGTATCAAACTGTGTGCTTTGCGGTATCGGACCGACGAGTTGGTTGTGGGAAATCATGATCTTAGACAGACCACTTAGGTGCCCGAGAGCTGGTTGAATTTGGCCTGAAAGCTTGTTATGCGATAAGTCTAGTGACTCCATCTCCGTCAGATTCGCCAAAGATGAAGGGATGTTGCCAATGAAACTGTTGCTTGATAAAT
This sequence comes from Euclidium syriacum, assembly GCA_900116095.1. Taxonomy (NCBI): domain Eukaryota; kingdom Viridiplantae; phylum Streptophyta; class Magnoliopsida; order Brassicales; family Brassicaceae; genus Euclidium; species Euclidium syriacum. The sequence goes on from FPAK01000003.1 coordinate 17,168,483, forward strand.
TGAGCACTTTAAGATTCTTCAGTAGACCAATGGATTTGGGGATCTGTCCTTGGAGTTTATTTCCTGAAAAATCAATGGCTGTTAAGAGTGTTAGGATCCTGGTGTACTCCGTTTCTACTCCTTTATACATCAAAACCATTTAATCCTGGTAATACGAATTATCTCCAATGTACTTCAATTCTGAACCATCTACTTCCGAGGACATCGCGCTCCAATACTTGAAGAAATCAGATACTAAGGTTCCAGTGAAAGCATTAAGTGATATGTCGATGATTCGCAGCTGAGGAAACCAAGAAGCAACCTTGGGATGGTATTGTAACATCCCATGCAACTCATTAGAACGAAGAACCAAGACTTGTAGATTTTGCAAGGATTCCAACCAAAAGGGAAAAGTGTCGTTGATTCTATTGTGCTCCACGTTTAGAACCTCCAAACGAGAGCAACTTTTCAAAGATCTCGGAAGTTTCGCCACGAAATTGTTGTGACCAATATTGAGTGACCTTAGATTGCTGCTGTTGAAAAATATTTCCGGCAGCTTTCCGCTGAGGTTGTTATTACCAAGGTTTAAAACTGAAAGAGACCTCTTGAGGAGAATATTGAAACACAGGGGAACTGATCCATTGAACTTGTTGTTTGACAAATCTAGAACTTGTAGATAACTCATATCACATATTGATTTGGGGATCTCTCCAGAGAAGTTGTTTTTACTCAGATATAGTATATTTATCCGAGCACTTGAGAAATTTCTACTGAATCCATCGAAACCGCTCAAACTGTTGTTGGAAAGATACACCTCCCACAACCTTGGTAGACTCCAAAACCAACTCGGCACTTGATCGTTGATTCTGTTGTTTGAAAGGTCCAACTGGTACATTAGTTGTTGTGTTCTTATGAACTGTGGAAATTCGGTGACGCCACAGCCTGACAAGTTCAAGCTACCCAATTGCGTTGGAGGATCTAAAAGTGAACTCTTTCTTGTGGCTGAAATTTGGTTGCCTGATAGATCCAATATATAGAGCCTCTTGAAATGTGACAAGACAGCGTTCAAGTCAATGGTAGTTTTGGTGTTCAAACGGGAAAGGTCAAGTGAAAAAAGGTTGACAAATTTGGAAATGGATCTCGGGATAGAAGCTCTGAAGTTATTGTTGCCAAGATCTAACCTTAGTAGCTTAGATGGTGATGATATGTTTCCCAACTCAAGAAAGCCGTTGAGTTGGTTATTGCTCAAAAGAATATATTTTAAAGAAGGAATGGTGAAGAGAGAGGAAGGGAGAGTTCCAACGAAAGAGTTTCCACTTGCGTCAAAGGACTCCAAGTTGAAGAGTGAAGTGATGTTAGGAGGAAGTGTGCCTGTCAACTGATTGTAGGAAAGTACTAAATCTGACAAGTTTGTAAGATTGAGCAAAGCAGTGGGAAAGTTACCACTGAGCTTGTTACTCCGTACGTCAAAGTCGGTCATTTGGTTCAGATTATGGAACGAATATGGGATTTCACCAACAAATTTATTGAAAGAAAGGGCTAGAAAAGTGAGATGAGAGAGGTTTCCGATCAAGGATGGAATCTTCCCTGTCAAACTGCAATCGCGAAATCTCAAAACATTCAAGTTTTTGAGGTTGCTGATGGAGTCTAGTATGTTACCTGAAAAGGATGTGGAAGAGAGATCCAGATATACAAGAGAGTTATTTCCACTGAATTCTGGGAGAGAGCATTTTAGATCTGGATTATCACTCAAATCAATGGATTGTATAGTAGGACTCAAAAGAACATTCCCCGGAAGTCTACCTAACAAGTAGCAGTCACAAAAGCGAAGGAATCTTAGAGAAGTTAGATTTGAGATAATTTGGGGAATTTTTGAGGAAATGTGTACAAAGCTCAGATCAAGTTTTTTAAGGTTTGTCAAGTTTTGTGCAAGTAGATGAAGAAATGGGTTTTCAATGAACAAGAAATTCATAAAAGAATAATCAGCAGAAGTAAGATCGAGAGAAACCAACTTGGTCAGATGAAGACCGTGAGAGGTTAAGTCTTTTTAACCCCATTAGATTACGGAACTCGGACGGGATAGGAGAGGCGGTGAAATTGTTGTAAGCAAGGTTTAGGTTGCGATGTTGAAGTTTAAAAAGACTGCTTTTGGATTTGAAATGACCATGGAGGCAGCTGCAACTAAGGTCTAGTCCGATCACCACACCCGACTTGGTATCGCAATTGACACCATCCCAAAAACAACAATCACTATTGTTTCTCCATGATTTCGTCTTCGGATAAGACGTAACCTCGATCGACGTCCAAGCACCATAAACATTTAAATCAAGAAACACAAGAGGGTTCCGAATCTCAAACTCATTCTTGAATTCGAGAAGTGCGTCCCTTTGGTCAGGACGACACAAATCTCGTGTAAGAGAAGAAGAAGTGTATAGAAAGCTCGAAAAAGAGATGAAGAGAAGAGGTATGATATGAAGAAAGAAGCTCATTGTGTTGGATCCTATCATCCTTTCTCAGACTCAATGCACGAACTATTTTTTTCTTTTTGGGTGTGTTTTGTGGTAAGACAGTTTGTGGCTTTGATCACTTCGCTCTATATATACACAGATACACACGCATAAAAGATGCATCGTTGCTTGGAAAGTTCACAAGCTGTTAGTTTATTTACTAAAAAAACACTAAGAAATATGTGAATAAGTACAGAGACTTTTGTGTAACTTTAATCATTCAGTATTGTTTTTATTCATTCAATTTCTTTCTACTTCGAGAATTATTCAACACTAATTTACTTTATCTTAAAAGAAGAAAAAAATAATGGTATGGATACATATGAAACCGTGAAGCTCATTGAACTTGTTCGTCTTCTTTCATATTTTTGGGAGAGACAAGGGTTGATGTCCTATATGAATGCCATAAAAGTCTTACTTTTCGGCTTTGCGTTGATTTAGAGCTTATTGCCAATATAGGCACTTTTTCAAGGTTATGACAAAAAAATAACAAACAAACAATGAATGTGTTATGAAAAATATTATTATGATTGAATCTCTAGATGAGAGTATATGGGAAATTATTCATTAATGTAAAAGAGAGGAGAAGTGGAGTTCTTATTCACTTGATTCTTGTTCTTACTTCTATTATTACACAAGCCAACCCATCTATTTATAGTGGAAAGGATTGGAGAGACAAAACTCATAACTTCAGGTAATGGGGACATGTGTTATGGTGATGATGATAAACACCTTTACTTGAGTTTAAGACAAATGTTCATGCAATGGAGAATTAGGACAAGTGTTCCATTCAATGAGATAAGTGTTCCATGAGGTGGCATAAGATGGATAATCACCACTTTCATAACACTCTCTCTTGAGTATCCATTGAGGTATTGTGTGTTGCCTCATTAAAACCTAACCATGGTAAAATTCATTGGGATAAAAACTATGAGAAGAGAAAAAGAGTACAACAACACAAACTCCCTCTGAGAATGATGGATATCAAGTTCTTCATAGATCTCGTAGATGATGCATTCTGATATTATGAACATGCTTTTGAAACGTTGATGTGGAAAGCGCCTTCGTAAAAGATCTGCTGCGTTTTCACTTGAGCAAATGTATTAGATATCAACCTCTTAATTCTTCTCAAGTTCTTTAGGATAGGAGAAAAACCTTGGAGGGATATGCTTCGTCTTGATTATTCTCAAGTTCTTTAGGATAGGAGAAAAACCTTGGAGGGATATGCTTCGTCCTATCGCTTTTGATATAACCTTTCTTGAGTTGAGCAACACAAGCAACATTATCTTCGAACAACTTCGTAGGTTCTTTCTTTGTGTTTAGTCCGCTAGCCTCTTGTATGTGATGTATCATGGATCTAAGCCACACGCACTCTCTGCATGTTTCATGAAGGGCTATGATCTCCGCATAGTTTGATGAAGTAGCGACTATAGTTTGCTTCTGAGAACGCCACGAGATTGCTGTTCCACCCATTGTAAAAACATATCCAGTTTGCGATCGAGCTTTATGCGGGTCTGATAAGTATCCTGCATCTGCAAAACCAATTAGACCACACCCAGAGTTTCTAGGGTAAAATAATCCCAAGTCAATCATACCTTGAAGATATCGGAAGATTTGCTTTATTCCAGTCCAGTGTCTTCGCGTAGGAGATGAGCTGTATTTTGCAAGTAGATTAGTAGCAAACGCTATATCTGACCGAGTACAATTTGCAAGATACATAAGTGCAACTATAGCACTCATATAGGGTACTTTAGGACCTAATACTTCCTCATTATCTTCACAAGGTCTAAACGGATCTTTTTTAATATTGAACGATCTATTGACTATCAGGATACTCAAAGGATTTGCTATATCCATATTAAAGCATTTTAATACCCTCGTTGTGTAATTTAATTAATGCAAAAATATACCATCTTGGAGATGTTCTATTTGAAGCTCGAGACAAAACTTTGTCTTTCCAAAGTCTTTCATTTCAAACTCTTCTTTCATATGAGTTCTTGCATCATCGACTTCCTTTTGAGTCCCAGTGATGTTCAGGTCATCAACATAAATAGCAATGATCACAAATCCTAAATAGGATTTCCTTATAAACACGCAAGGGCATATCGTATTGTTGATATATCCCTTTTTCAACATATACTCACTTAAGCGATTATACCACATGCGTCCGGCTTTAGTCCGTAAAGTGATCATTGTAACTTGACCGAACAAACATTTTTAGATCCTTCAGGGATCCTTGATCCTTAGGGGATCTTAAATCTTTCAGGTATTTTCATGTATATGTCACTATCAAGTGATCCATAAAGGTATGCAGTCACAACATCCATAAGATACATTTCTAAATTTTTAAATGCTGTTAGGCTCATAAAGTACCTAGATGTGATTGCATCCATCACCGGGGATTATGTTTCATCATAATCATTCCTGGTCTTTGAGAAAAACGTTGTGCTACAAGGCGAGCTTTATATCTCATGACCTCGTTTTTCTCATTTCGTTTTCGCACAAAGACCCATTTACATCCGATTGGCGTTACATCACCAGGTGTAACAAAAACAACAGGTCCAAACACGTGTTTCTTATTAAGGGAGAACAATTAATCTCTTATGGCCATTTGCCATTTATCCTCGGGCATTTTCTGGCACTCCGATACAAACATCGGATCTGGATCGGTCGTTTGCATCATTAATTTCTTTGGATATAGAAAAAGAGAATACTCCATTATCATCTTCTATTTAATTTCGTACCCATACGTTCCTATATTGGGTGTAATTAATGGAAATCTCACACTTTTCTATTTCACGTTCGTTTTCTAGATGAATCTTTTTATATGGTTCTACATGAGCCTTTTCATATATGTCTTCTTGACATTTCTCTTTATGTGGCTCCTAAAACCTTTTCATTTCTTTCTCTCAAATTTCTTTTCTTCCGGGGATTTTTATCTTTCGAGCCTATCGGCCTCCCCTTTTTCAATTGAACCTTGGGTTCGGTTGCATTGTTCCCATCATTATTTTTCGCTGGGATTTTTTATATCCTTGATGGAGCATTTGCATTGGGTATATAAGACTTAGTCACTCTTTTTGTATCTCTGAACGCATCTGGTAACTGGTTTGCCAAACTTTGCATGTGCATAATTTTCTGGACTTCTACTTCCCGTTGATTAGTAGAAAGATCAAAATAAGCCAAAGAATGTATACACCATGTGATATCTTTTGGTGATTCTCTCAATCCTCCCGCTAAAGCTGAGAATTCATTTTCATCAAAGTGGCAATCAGCAAACCGTGCCGTGAACATATCACCAGTTTGTGGTTCAAGATATCGAATTATACTTGGTGACGTATACCCAACATATATCCTTAACCTAGTTGTAGTGGGGCTCTATTTTTGTTCTTTGTAGTGGCGTTATCGGAACGTAAACTGCATACCCAAAGTGGGGCCCCATTTTTGTTCTTTATAGTGGCGTTATCGGAACGTAAACTGCATACCCAAAAACACGGAGATGAGAGATATTAAGTTCTAGTCCAGAAACTAGTTGTAGTGGGGAATATTGATTATATGCACTTGGTCTAAGCATGACCAATGCAGCCACATGCAATATAGCATGTCCCCATACCGAAATTGGGAGTTTTGTTCTCAGTATCAATGGCCTTGTAATTAACTGCAACCGCTTATTAAACTTTCAGCCATGCCATTTTGTGTATGCACATGAGGCACCGGATGCTCAACATCGATCCCCATTGACATGCAATACTCACGAAAGGTTTTTGAAGTGAATTCACCAGCGTTATCAAGTTTCACTTTCTTTATTGGATAATCAGGGAACTGAGCTCTCAACCTGATTATTTGGACAATGAATCTTGCGAAAGCCGTATTTCTTGTGGTCAGCAGACACACATGTGACCATCTACTAGGTGCGTCAATTATACTATAAAGTATAGAAATGGCCCGCACGGTGGATTGATTGGTCCACAAATATCACCATGTATTCTTTCTAAGAATACCGAGGATTCATTCCCAACTTTGGCTGGTGATGGTCGAGCAATGAGTTTTCCTTGAGAACATGCATACTAAAATTTTGCATAATTCTTCTCATCATGACTGATCATGGGTATCCTAACTTTTCATGCCAGACTTTAAAAGTGCTAGTGACCTTCTAGTTCACTGTAGCATATGATTCAGTCATGTTTATTTTTGTGCTATATAATCCGGAGGCTAACATTGATAACTCTTCCAACACATGTTTCCTGACGTAATACAAAGATATTCAACGCCATTTTTATCCATAGTCATATCCATTTCTACAAATATTTCGGAAACTTAACAAGTTTCTCAGAAACTTAGGAGAATATACTGCATCATCTATTTCAAACTTAGTTTCCCTTGGCATTGAAAAACTAGTTCTACCGAAGCCTAGTATTATCTTTGCATTACCAGAAGAAATATCGTCTTTCTTTAAATATAGTGTGCGTTATCGTATTATCTGCCAGACATATATCTCCATCCAGAATCTCGATTTGTGACATATTATGTGCCACACAAATATTTATAGAGATGCATTAATAACACAAAACATTAAACATTACTTTAGGTTACAACATTATATTTTACAAAGCTTTTAGCAAGGATATATTTCACATATTGCTAAAAACCGCCGTAAAGATTCGCTACACTATCTTATTATACAAGCAAAATATTAAGCGATAAATATCTAGGTCTCCTATATCAAACTTTATCAATTTCAGTCACTTAACTTTCCGTTGACATCTTCAATATCAACAAAGAATTCAGCAATGTCCAGATGAGTATCTTCATTTAGACCATTGAAGAAAGGTCCAACTTTATCACCAATGAAGTTAGTTTCAACATTTTTTTCTCTTAGCTTTTTACAATTCTTGATACATATTAACGAGAGACAATTCTTTTTGTTTCTCACTCACTTTTTGTTTACTTAAAGTTTATTGAAGTTAAAAAATTTAGCTTTACGCAATTCTTTTTGTTTTGAATGCTCCTCTGTTTTTGGGGTTATCACCAGTCCAAAGATGCTTTACGCGATTGCGCGATTATCTGCGTTTGCGTTTGTTTCTAAATTATTTAGACTGCCTGTTTTTGTCTCTCGGGTCATGTGGGGGTTGTCCTAATTCTTACTAACGAAAAGATGTTACCATTACGCAATTTATGGTGTTTTGCACGTGTTTTTAGGTGTATGGTTTTTGGGACCGGGCTAGAAAAGAAAAATATTGTGATGTAAATAGACCGACGAAAAGTCGCATTGAAATATTTTCTTGCCTTACCAGAGTTCTATAGATTCTGAACAACATAACCGGGTACTTGGATTTTCAATTTTATGATTTAATTGCGAGCCGATAATAGCGCACACAACTACCGATAACTCTATTGACCAAGTTGACCAGAAAAATGAAAAAAAGGTTGACCCAAAAAAATTCAAGCATCTGGGGGGAGAGAAAAATTCCTTCTTCGTCGTCCTTGTTCATCACTTTTAGGGTTTTGTTTGTGTTTCTTCTCAAACTGCGAATCAAAGAGGGAAAGGTGAATCAATTACAACATTATTTCCATATTTAGGTTTCCGAAATAAGAATCGTTGGTTGAATATTCAACATACCTTGCAATTAAAATGAGCTAACGCGTCCTCGGCGTCTAGGCTTCATCACGCAAGAAATCTTCATGAACCATTGAGGCTTTAGTGTAAAGACGACGTGTCCAACTGTCAATCCGAAGATGACTCCAGGTGCTAAGGCTATGGCTGCTGCAGTCCAGCTTAATACTTCTTCTTCCTCTGCTTCGTCTGATTCTGCCTCTTGTGATTGTTCTGTGCCGACGTCTCCGCAACTTGTAGTAAGAGGACGACCACAGAGTCCAGGGTTTCCTTCGAAAGACAAAGCATCTTGCGTATCAAACTGTGCGCTTTGCGGTATCGGACCGACGAGCTGGTTGTGGGAAACCGTGATCTTTTCCAGGCTTTTTAGGTTCGCGAGAGCAGGTGGAATTTGGCCTGAAAGCTTGTTATGGGATAAGTCCAGTGACTCCAGCTCAGTCAGATTCTCCAAAGATGAAGGGATGTTGCCGCCGAAACCGTTGCTTGACAAATTGAGAACTTTAAGATTCTTGAGTAGACCAATGGATTCAGGGATCTTTCCTCGAAGTCTATTTCCAGAAAAGTCAATTGCTGTTAGGAGTGTAAGGATCCTCGTGTACTTCATCTCCACTCCTTTATTCATTAAAACCAGCGACAACGAATCCTGGTAATAAGTATTATCCCCAATATACCTCAGTTCCGAATGATCCCCATTTGAGAACATTGCACTCCAATACATGAAGAAATCAGATGGTATGGTTCCAGTGAAGGCGTTATATGATATATCAATTATTCGCAATTGTGGAAACCAAGAAGCAACCCGGGGATGGTACTGTAATGACCCATGGAACTCATTGGAGTGAAGGACAAGTACTTGTAGCTTTTGCAAGGATTCCAACCAGAACGGAAAAGTATCATTGATTCTATTGTGATCCACACGTACAACTTCCAATGAAGAGCAACTAGACAAAGATCTTGGAAGTTTCCCCACCAATTGGTTGTGACCAACATTGAGGGAACTTAGATTGCTGCCGTTAAAAAATATTTCTGGAATTTCTCCGTTGAGGTGATTATCACAAAGGTTTAAAACCCAAAGATCTCTCTTGATGAAAATATTGAAACAATGCGGAATTGATCCACTGAAGTTGTTGTTTGATAAATCTAGGATTTTTAGAGAGCTCATATCACATATTGATTTAGGGATCTCTCCGGATAAGTTGTTTTTGCTCAGATCTAGTAATTTTATCTGAGCTCTTGAGAAATTTCTTGTGAAACCATCGAAACCGCTGAAACTGTTGTTGGAAAGATGCACCATCCTCAGCTCTGGTAGACTCCATAACCAGCCCGGCACTTGATCTCTGATTCTGTTGTTTGAAAGGTCTAATGCGCTCATTTGTCGTTGGGTTCTTATAAACTCTGGAAACTCTCTGATGCCACAGCCTGACACGTTCAAGTCGCCCAATTGCAACGACGGATCTAAAACTCTGCTCATGTTTGTGGCTGAAACATGGTTGCCTGAGAGATCCAAAATATAGAGCTCCTTGAAATGTGATAAGAATGCATTCAAGTCAATGGTAGTGGTGGTTTTCAAATGAGATAGGTAAAGATATGTGAGTGACTTGAGATGGGAGAAGATACTAAAGTCAACTGGGCCTTGGGTGTTCAAATGGGAAAGGTCAAGTGTCTCAAGGTTGACTAATTTGGAAATGGATCTCGGGATTGGCCCTCTGAGGTTGTTGCGGCCAATGCATAACCATTCTAGTTTAGATGGTGAAGATATATTCGCACTCTCAAGAGTGCCATTGAGTTGGTTATTACTCAAATAAATAGAATACAAAGAAGAAATGGTGAAGAGAGATGTAGGGAAAATTCCAACGAAAGAGTTGTCACTTGCGTCAAACAACTCCAAATTGGAGAGTGAGCTCATGTCTGGAGGAAGCGTGCCAGTGAAATGATTGTTGGAAAAGGCTAATTTGGTCAATCGGTTTAAATTTTGTAGTGAAGATGGAATTTTACCACCAAAGTTATTAGAAGAAAGGATTAGAGAAGTGAGATGAGAAAGATTTCCAATTGAAAGTGGGATCTTCCCTGTTAAAGTGCAATTGCGAAATCTCAAAGCATTCAAGTGTTTGAGGTTGTTGATGGAATCTGGTATATTACCTGAAAGGGATGTTTGAGAGAGGTCTAACAGTACAAGAGAGTTGTTCACACTGAATTCTGGGAGACAACATTCTAGATTTGGATTATAACTGAAATCGATGGATTGTATAGTAGGAATCAGAAGAACATTCCTCGTAAGTCTACCAAACAAAAAGCATTCACGAAAGCCAAGGGATCTTAGAGAAGTTAGGTTTGAGAAAGTTCCGGGAATTTTTGAGGAAATGTTTACGAAACTCATATCAAGTTCTCTAAGGTTCGTTAAGTTCTGGGCAAGTAGACGAAGAAATGGGTTTCTAATGAATAAGGTTGTGTGATATGATATAAAAGTAGAAGAAAGATCGAGGGAAACCAGCTTGGTCAGATGAAGAATCTCCCTTGGAATTTGACCAAAAAATGAAGACTGGGAGATGTTAAGTATTTCTAACCTTGTGAGTTTATTGAGCCCTGTCGGTATTGGAGAGTATGTGAAATTGTTGTAAGCAAGATTCAGATTTCGAAGGTATTTCAGTCTAAGAAGACTACTATTGGGTTTGAAATGACCATGGAGGCAGCTGCAACTAAGGTCTAGCCCGATCACTACGCCTGAGTTGACATCACAAGTGATACCGTCCCAACGACAACAATCACTATCGTTTCCCCATGATTTCATCTTTGGATAACACGTGATCGAAAACAATACTATATCACCAAAATCATTATCGACATCATGAAAGTAGAGAGGGTTGCGGATTTCGAATTCAAATTCATTCTTGAACTCGAGAAGTGTGTCCCTCTGGTCCGGACGACACAAGTCCTGTGTAAGAGAATCAGAAGTGTATAAAAAACTTGAAGTAGAAAAGAAGAGAAGGGGTATAGCATGAAGAAAGAAGCTCATTGAGTTGGATCCGATCATCCTTTCTCAAAATCAATGCGCGAGCTACTATTTATATATATTTTTTCTTTGGGTGTGTTTGGTGGTAAGTAGAGTTGAGATAGTTTCGTGACTTTGTTTACTCACGCACGCTCACTATATATATACACTGATGCACATGCATAAAACATGCGAATAGGCACATACATATATCGTGTAACTTTAATCATCCTGTTTTTTTTTCTTCATTCAACTTCACTGTTCTTAAGAATTGTTTATTACTAACCAGATGGCCTCATGCATGAAATTAGAGAAGTTCATTGATTTTGTTCTTCTGCTTTCATTTAGGAGATACGAGGGATGGTGGTGTAGCTTTTTTGATTTCCTTTTTGACTACAATTATTATTTGCGTTGATTTACATATATGTATAAAGAAAAGTTTTCTTCTTTATCAAAAGAATGAAGAGTTTTCTAGAAGCTTTTAGGGAGTAGAAAGCTTCTTTAAGTTATTTTTGAACAAGAATTCATAAATCAATTGCAAAACAGTAAGAACCAGATAAGAAAATTAAGTAAAAAATAATTGTAAGATGTCTATTGTACATGTTGTAGCACAGTAATATTCACAAAAATAAGATTATACTATACACATTCACACACCTTTGCAAACCTAGGACGCAATCAAAGAAAATTTCCTCTTTCTATATAATAACTAACATATAACGTGCGTGAGTCTTTAACCATCTCTAATATAAGTTTTCAGTATCCGGTTTAGGTCCCTATTAACCAAATTACGGTTAAACAGAACCGAATGTACACAATAAATAGTGGTCAGTGGAAGACTTGAGGAGCAGTGTAGAACTCGGTTTCGTTGAAAACCGGTCTGAGATCTTCTTGTTCACACATGAACTGTAATGGGAAACATACAAGGTGCCCTCTTGTCTCTTTCAACATCTCCCACGAGTCGCTGCCACAAGGTTTTAGCTTCTCCGGTGCAATCCCAAGGTCGATCGTCGTATGACCCAACTTGTCTTTACAAAGAGCCACGTTGTGTCTCAATGCAGCTCTGTGTTTTAGGAAGATGATCGAAGATCATCAGCATTAGATTATATCATCTCTTTATATATGGAGAATTAAGTAATAAGGGGAGAATTAAAAAACCTTGAGCGTATACGTTCGTTAGGGATGCAAGAGAAGACTTGGTCGTAGATCTCGGTATTCTTCTTAGCCGTGGCCATCCACAAGTCACTGTATGTTGCATCATTGATTGGATCTTCAATTATTTTCACCTAAACACCAAAATCAGGTTTAACATTTACGAAGTTGTAACGATGATTTCTAGAAGAAGCTTTTGGCTTAAGAAAGGAAAAACAAGTGAAAACATCAACAAAGGTGTTTTTAGGCAATTTTTAACATTTACCTCTCCGGGGTCAAGACCTAGATGCTCCGACCACAAGGAACACCTGAGACTATACGAGAATTTTCCGGCCATCCACTTCACTCCGTTCATCGAGGATTCCACGAATTCTTTGTCTTCGATCACAACTCCGATCTGAACACGCATCGAGCCATATGAATACAAAACTCTTTTTCTTTGCTATCATAAAGAATGAAATGGGAGTTTTTGGAAATACCTCGGAGTCTCGTGAGCCTAGTAAGCTCCTATCGTTTATATTAGAAGATCCGATCACCGCGATTCTGTCATCAACAATCAATAGTTTGCTGTGCACGTAAATCTGGCTAGTGGCAATTGGACCATCCTCAAACAACCGTCCGTACGATCTCAGACCATAAAAGGAGATGTAATCTTGCGTCTTGGGACCGAGCAAAGCGTTAAGGTTGTCGAGAATCGACGTTCCTTCTCTAGAGATTGAACGATATTGCCAATGCATCAGTGCTCGAACCGTGGCTGCTCCAAAATCATCGATACCTCCCTGTTTTATGTCAACATAAAAATAAATTTGATTGGCATTGCGGTTTTATTTTGTTAACAATTTGTGATTGCGTTTGGAAGAAGCAAACAGTACCTGAAATCCAGGGAGGAGAGGTATAACGACCACGACGCGGAAGCACTTCTTCTCTTCATGAGCCTTCAAAATGCGTCTGTATAACGCTTCAAGAACGCGGTTTAGAATCGTGTCATCTTTTTCTAGCCCGGAGATGAAGAATTGGTTCTGGTATACGACAAGTTTAAGAGATTAAGTTTAATCTGTGATCAAGAGATTGTATATTAAATATTTTTGAATTATTAATTTATATACCTCGATGTAGATGAAATGTTCAGCGTTTTGGATAAGTGAACAATAAGCTTGATGAATGCTATCTTCGGGCTGGCTAGTCCCAGCGGACCATTGGCTAACACTTCTGATGATCTGACACCGGCAATTACTTTGCTCCCCGATCTGCCACCACCACTTGTTCATGACCTCATCCCGGTCGCTCTCCTCTGAAGTTTCCCCGGGAAACTCATCTCGACCGTTGGATCGATCGAGATCTTTTCTTGAACCACTATCTAACTTAAGGTTTCCTCTACTGGTGAAATCCGCATTAGTTTCTTGCGGGAGAAGCAATGGGATGTCTTGAGACGGTGAACCCGAGGTGAAAGAGTCTTGTCTAGGGAGAACAACCGGTTTCTCGGGGTCTATCTCGGGTTTAACCGTAACAATATCGATCTCTCTAGTTCCCAAGTAGTGAGGAAGAACCATATGGTGGTGAGGCATCAACAATGGAATCGTCTGTTCATTAGGTGCCTTGTTTCTCTAATTAAACAAAGTCTAAAATTAGTCACAAACCTTAATTTCCGAAACGCAAACGCTATAAAACAGAGATGTCTCTAGATAGTGATTACCTTAGAGTGGTTCCACCGCTGGACGAAATGTCGAGCCACATCTCGACAAGGAGGTCCCCAAAGAGCGCAATGGACCTCATGCCATGGCATTCTCGGGTATTTTCTTCTGTCTAGCTCGTCTTTCATCGTTTCTTCCCATGAATTTGGTTCAGATTCTCTACCAATAGATATAACAATTCATGAGAAAGATGATTCCTTTTGTTAGAAAAGATTTAAACAAGGTCAAGATCTTACCTAGGATTGTAATAATCCTTTCCTGGCCATATACGAGAAGGACAATCTCCAATTTTGTGTTCCGCTGTATCGTAGCGGCCGAAACAGAGATCCAAACCTCCAATGAAGCAAACTTGGTAATCTACAATCACAATCTTGTCGTGGTGAGACCTGAAAAAAGCCATTGAATTCAACTTTAGTTAGTTGTAGCTATAAGAAGTTACGAAAATCCGGCGGTTTACTCGGTTAATACTGTACCAGAGGTAAATTCCAGTGGAGAGATGGTCTGGATAACGAAGAACTTTGACATTCTTGTGAATGTTTTGAAGCCGTTTCTTGCTGTACATGCTATTGATCTTAAGCGCGATTTGAACTTCCTTATACATAAGAATATAAATCTGCAACAGAGTTCAAAGCTTTTAGCGTTTGCGTTTATATCAACAAAACCAATAGGATCCATTGGGAGAATATGTTGTATAATTAAGCATACCTTAACGCCCTGTTTTGCTTTCGTCTCAAGCAACGCATCCAGCCGCAAAGACGGATGATCTTCAAACGGGCGTTTAAGATATAGCTCCGGACACAACCACCAACCAGTCATAAATACCTACAGATGAAAAAATTAGATTTAAAATTCTTGTGATTCGATTCTTGATTACGAGTTGAGGCAAAGAAAAGGAACCTCTGATGTAGCGTTTTGAATTGCAAACGCGATTGCTTCAAACGCAGTGTGACCATCTACGAACCATTGAGCCTGGCTTCCGTCTGATGTCAATCCTCTAGGTGGAGCAAACGAACCAAACCGATGAGGACTGTACGAACCAGCCTCGTCTACTGCTTTGACCCACTCTTTGACTTTCCGGCAGCTCGTTGTTCTTACCCGAACAATTCGGTCCCCACTTGTAACATTAAAGCTAAAACGCAACGGGTTGCGTTCCTTCACCTGTTCAGCCAAACGCGGTTGCTCAGAACACTCCTTTGAGTCCTGGAACCGTGATGAGTCGAACACCATTATATCAAGAAGCTTCGCGGTGAACGGATCTTCAAGTAACGCCAAGAATCCCGGTTTTAGAACCGCCCAAACCTGAATTAAAACACAGAAATCATTCATCCAATCAAAAGAAATTCAGAAACTTTACACAAACCAGAGTTTATTTTTTTGTACACACCTTTGTCCAGTTAGTTCCGAAGCAGCCGAGACAATGTGAAGGAAGACAACATCCATTACCGTCTGATCCAGGAACTTTCCGAAGATGCTTCACCATGACATACCCTTCTTTCATCTTTGAACCGTACTCTCTAGCGAATGAGAGTCTAGAAACTTCCAGAAACTTGCATACCTGCGAAAACATTTTTTAAGTGTGACGCAAGGAACATGGAATTCACAACTAGAAAAAACCACAGCGAAAAGAACACAAACCTCTTTGGAGTTTACAATGTCCAAGTTTCCTAGAAAGAGATTCAAGTAGCCTTGCATTGCGGTTCTCCCACGGTCTACAACAGTCTCTGACCGGCCTAACGTTGGACGGATGATCGAAAACGCTGCACGCGATGGAACATTCCTGCACAACATAGAAACCTAATGTTTCAGAAGCTACACGAATCTCGAATCCACAAAAGGTTTGTGACTTTTAAAAGAACCTGCTCTTGACACTATCTTCAGTGTAGTGAAGAGGAAGAGCACCGTCGTCAGGTTCTTCATCATCTTGCACAACTGATCCTTGCATATCAAAGATCCCCAAGCTGTGTAGCCAATCTCTAACCTGTACAAAACCATAATTTTAATACGCAAGAATTTGTTTTCTTTTGTGTGTTAACAAAAAGAAAGATGAATCATATCTGAAAACCCCAGAAAATTCAAACCTGATCATGCTTCTCATGGAGTTCTTCAATGATCAAACGCTTCTTCAAAGCAAAATGTAGGTAAAGAACTTGTGAGGCTTTCTTCTGTATTGTCCATTTGAACTAAACATACACCCAAAACAGAGGATAACAATTTAGATCTTTGTCTTCTACTAATTAATATTAAACAGAAATCTCTGTAGCATAAAAAACCTGAAGTTGCATAATTTCCATTAATAAACATCTTTTTTTACAAATTGAATCTCTTCAAATTATCATAAAAATCAAATTTCTAAACAAAAAGGGAAGAAAACAGGAAAATCAAAGAGATACTATTCAATTTGGGAATAGAATCAAAACCCTAAACAGAGGAAATCAATTTCTTCTAAATTACGAGTCGACATTGTAAACTATGTAATGTTAGGTGTATACATACCTGTTTATACTGAAGCTCCAATGTGTAAGAAAGAAGCAAGGGACTAAAATCGGTAGTATCAGGTGGTGAGACGGAGACGATCGTCGCTTTCGGAAGCTCGTCGAATATTTGACTTCCGCCGCCGATAGAATTCACCGCGGCATCAGCTCCGGAAGTTTTAGTCCTTCTGATGACGCCGTCCGACTTAACGCCGTTAGAAACGAGCAATTTCTCCGTCGACATCGAAAACTCGCCGTCTTTTAGCACGATTGCATGTCCGAAGAATTCGAGATTCCTCTGATTAATAATTCGGGTTTTTATGGATATATATACATAAAGATATATAGATATATATGGATAATTAAGGTTTAATTCTGTTCTGGTTGAATAGTATTAGTAGATTCAACGGAAAGAGGAGTGGTTCCGTCACGTTAAGTTTAACGAATGTACCCTGTTGCGTCATGAGATGATGACACGCAGGACAATTGCCACCTGTACGTTTGAGATTGAGGGTATATGCTAACTCCCGTCTACCGTACCGTGTAAATGCCACTTGGTTACATCGTTTCCAAGTTGGACAAGACATCAGGGTTTTATTTCATTTTCTCGGACAAAGTAGGGTATTGACGATTTTACCCTTAGACTTTGCCTTTGCTAAAGTAAAAAACAACCTCTTATAATATCGGTTTACAAAAATTATAAAATCCCCATGTTCAATCTTTCTGGAAAAAATCTTCTTCTTTTTGTTGAAATAATAAAAACTTATTAACACAATAAAGAATGAAGCTCTTCTGACAATGAAGATTACAAGACCAAAAGACCATTCTTAAAAAGAATTCTTTTACATTAAAAAGTTTGGCACATGGAATTTGAAATTAGTTAATTGATATCAAATTTAGATGAGCTACTCCATTTATGTTTTTATATTATAGTGCATCCAATTTAAAATGTTAGAAAGAATTTGGGACATACATTCGTTGGTAAAATCTAAGTCGATTTCCGGTTATGTTTGCTGATATGAGAGGGACAATTTGGTCTTTTGCCGATACAAGAGTTGCTGTTGTGCGAAGTATATGCCATGCAAGCATCAAACAATAAGAATATCCCAATTTTTTTGTGCTTTCCCAGATCAGAATATTCCCAAAAAGACATTTATCTTATTCATTTATCATGTGATGATACAAAAATTATTAGTGCATCCACTTTTATTCATTTTAGTAATCATGACAAAACAAAATACTAAATTGTTTAGAATTTTCTTTCTTCTGACTGTTTTAAGCTATTATTTAACCCTTCATATAAAGTACAATCCATTATCAATTATAGCGTATACGCATCAACATAGTTTATTAAAATTAATCACACCGTATATACATCTCAAAAAACGGAGTGAATATTTTAGATACATATTCTCTGGACATTATAATTCATTTTAAAAAAATTGAATTAATGTTCATAGATATTGGATAAACAACTGTAACTAACATTATTGAACAACCACTTTCATGTTAGGAAAGTAAAATTTCATTTTCATTTTCCAATAATTGCTAAGAAACTTTCAAGTTTCAACATATAAAGTTGTACAAATGTTTGTGAATGATATTTCAAAATGACAATGTGTTTTCTATTTATTACGGATATGCCACTGCAATCACTAGTTTTCTTTTGGATAAAGACTGCAATCACTAGTTTCAATCTCCATTACATCAAAAACTATACAACCCAAACAGAATATAAAGTTAAATTAATTGATAATTGAAAAGGAAGATAATGAAAATTAGCACACTAAAACAAGCTATATCGAACATCTCTAATTTGTTAGCACACTTTATACAAGGCATAATATACCAAACATTCTCTAAGAGCTTAGTAATTACTTCTCATTCAAATTCCAAATTTTAAAATAAAGGTCGGAAATTGCAAACAGAGGCCCAGCCTTTAATTGGGCTATAATATTTCAAAAATTGGGCCACGACTAAAATATGAATGTAAGAATCCATAAAACAAAGAACCGGTTCAAACGAAACCGGAGCTCCAATTTCTACAAAGGCAGTGAACTTTAGCAAGTGAAGCCATATAATCATCAGACCTGAAATAAATTTGGGATAAAAGAACCATCAAAAACACTTAAAAAACATCAAATCTCTTCATTTTAATTGCTCTAAGTATGCTATAGAGTTTCAAACCTCTGTCCATATGGAGATCCACAAGCCGCGGTTATATGAAACTTTGCATTTTCTGATTTACCCTACAACAAGAATCAAACAACAAACTCGAGCACTGTTTATTCTTGAAGAACTATCGACGTCAACAAAGACTGTGTTTGAGAAGTTCAAGATCAAGAGCATACCTCAGCTTCGTAGTAGAGTCCAGCGTAAAGCGAAGCGTAGAAATATTGGCTTGCTTGACCGCTCGAGAAATCATTAGCTAACTGTTTTTTTTTTTCAAAGCCAGAGTATTAACACAATTTAGTTGAACAAAATTATGACATCAATTATCGAAAATCCTTGATCAAAACCTTTTCAGGATCACCCCCATTCTTGAATAGATTATAAGCTTCTCGCATCACAGGACGAGAATCTCTACCAACCTACAAAGAATGGTTCTTAAAAATCTCATATCTTGATTTTGTAACTGATCATGGAACAATAAGTTTTAAAACCAAACCTCAAGAAACTGTTTTCGTGCAACATCAATACCGTGTAGCCTAGCCTCGCAGAGAAAGCACCAAATCGACTCCTCTGTGTCATTTGGGTTTTGAGCAACATCTAGCCGGAACTGCTCTGCACCTTCTTCAAACCTGTTGCAAGATATTTTTATTTCCTCATAAGATATACAGAGACCAAAATCCACAACAGGAAGAAGCAAATTTCTACACGTTTAAGTTTAACTCAGATCCCTAACAAGAGACAATGATTAGGAGCTGATACCTATCTAGATAGTAAAGAGAAAGTCCACGTTGCCAAAGATCTGTCATCAAAGCAAATGTTAGTGTTCCAATCCAATGAAGCCAAAAAGGAGTAAAGATTTAATTCAAATTTCAAAGCTTTCCATAGAAACAGTGTTATAAGATAAAGAACAAAGGAGATAAAACGTACATGCCTTTTGTCGGGGATCCAACACAATAGCTCGATCAAACTCTGTCACCGATCCAGAAACATCACCCTTTCCACAACAGGAAACGAAAATCATCTCGAATACGACAGATTTAACGATTCAACTAAAAAGGGTTTGTCGGATTTTTTTCCAATTTTACCTGTCTGAAGAGCTGCATTCCGGTTCGAATCGCTGCGATGGCTTCACGAGGGTTAGAGTCTCCGCCTCCGGTTATGGCATCCCAAATCGAGGAAACAGAGGGAAGGAAGAGTCTGCGAGAGAGTGCTGCGTGAGGTGGGTGGCGGGAAATTTGGGGGTTTAGGGTTTTAAAGGGCGAGATCGACATGAAACGCCGTGAAATTGTGGGAGATGGATATATGATAGGATTCATGATTTGGGTTAGTGCCATTGATGCCGGAAGTAGAAGAAATTCTCCCGATTCGCCGCGAGGATTATAAATTTCTCTAGTGATTAACGGATTTCGCAGTATTTCCAGAAGAGGATAAGATAGACAAATGGGAGGGAAGAAATGAAGCGGTACAAACCGGAACAAAACCGGAAAAGTTTCGGTTTGTTTATTTGCTTTGATAAATCAATCGGTTTCGTTTGTCTACAAAGCCGATGTTTTACTCCTTATAAGCTGCACCGGTTGTAATCTAATATTCCATCGGTTTTTAACTGAAACCATCGGATTTTACATTTGAACCGGGTGAAGTCAGATAATGTATCGGTCAAGAGCGTGCAATCGTTGGTTAACCGCTAGAGCAGAATCTTATACAGAGCAACAAAAAAAGAGCTTTGGATAAGTGAAGAAAGAATAACTTTGGCTTGAGAAAAGAGTAACAAAAGAAGGTAAAAAATAAAGTTTGAATTTGTTCCTACAGTTCCCAAAGAGGCAAAGAACATTTCTTTACCAACAATCAATGCCTAAACCGCCCACGACTTTTTTCTATATATATATATATGTCACTCTTTCCTCGCTTCTTTTTCTCTATCTAACCTAAACCCAAAACTCGAAACCCACAAAATGCGCATCATGGGTTTTCTCACCGCTTTTCTCTTTGTTATGCTTACGTTCGTTCACATTTCTTCTTCCGAAACCACAATCTTCAAACCATTCAAAGATGACAACGTCTTTCGCTCCTTAGTCGCAAAAGCGTGCCAATTTATCGACGCACACGAGTCCTGCGTCTCTAACATCAGGACACACATCCAAAAATCGGGTCACGGGTTAAACCCTCATTCGGTTTTATCCGCTGCGGTAAAAGAAGCACACGACAAAGCCAAGTTAGCAATGGAAAGAATCCCAACTGTCACAACGTTGTCATCATCTTTCCGTTCTCGTGAGAAAATCGCAATAGAAGATTGCAAAGAGCTTGTGGGCTTCTCGGTGACGGAGCTAGCATGGTCGATGCTTGAGATGAACAAACTCCACGGAGGAGGAGAAGGAATAGACCACGACGGCTCTGTTGCTGCTGCTGGAGGTAACCTTAAGACATGGTTAAGCGCGGCGATGAGTAATCAAGATACTTGTTTAGAAGGATTTGAAGGAACAGAGAGAAAGTACGAGGAAATGATCAAAGGTAGCTTAAGACAAGTCACTCAGCTTGTGAGCAATGTCCTTGACATGTACGCGCAGCTCAATGCCTTGCCTTTCAAGGCATCTAGGAACGAGAGTTTCACACCAAGCCCGGACTGGCTCACAGAGACTGACGAGAGTCTCATGACACGGCAAAACCCTAGCGCGATGCATCCAAACGTGGTCGTGTCGGTAGATGGGAAAGGGAAGTATCGGACGATTAATGAGGCTATCAACAAGGCTCCTAATCATAGCACAAAGAGATATGTTATATATGTGAAGAAAGGTTTGTATAAAGAGAATATTGATTTGAAGAAGAAGAAGACGAATATTATGCTTGTTGGTGACGGTATTGGACAGACGATCATTACCGGTGACCGGAATTTCTTGCAGGGTCTTACCACTTTCAGAACTGCAACCGTTGGTTAGTATTATATTAACATTTTGTTCATCAAGTTAATAGTTAGTTTATTGATTGATTAACCTTTTTTGTACTTTTCTCACTTTTTGGGTTTTGTCAAATCTTGTTTATTACTTTCTGAAAATTAGAGAAGCATATATGCTTTCAGCAATCCGCAGGCTTTCTAGCTTTTATAGTTCTTTTCTTATAATTCATTCCTCTCTTGTGCTACAAGTAACTACCTATTCAATTCATAATTAATTACAAATTGATTAATCTTTTTGTTACTTTTTTGTTCTTTACTCTCGTTTTGGTTTTGGTCAAATTTTTTTTATTAGTGTGTCTGACGAATTAGAAAAGAATATATGTGCTTTCTGGAATGTACACGCTTTTACACTTTTTTGACAATCTTTTCTTATAATTCATCCCTTTTCTTGTACTACAAGTAGCTACGTATTCAATAATTAACACTTAATTTTGGTTTGATCAGCTGTTTCCGGAAGAGGATTCATAGCAAGAGACATAACATTCAGAAACACGGCCGGGCCGCATAACCGTCAAGCCGTCGCATTGAGAGTCGATTCCGACCAATCCGCCTTTTATCGATGCAGCGTAGAAGGTTATCAAGACACTCTCTACGCCCATTCCCTCCGTCAATTCTATAGAGAATGTGAAATCTACGGTACGATTGACTTCATTTTCGGAAACGGCGCTGCGGTTTTACAGAACTGTAAAATCTATACCCGAGTTCCGTTACCGCTCCAAAAGGTAACGATAACGGCGCAAGGGAGAAAAAGCCCTAATCAGAACACAGGGTTTGTAATCATGAATAGTTACGTGTTGGCCACGCAACCTACTTATCTTGGCCGACCGTGGAAACTTTACTCGAGAACGGTTTACATGAACACTTACATGAGCCAGTTGGTTCAGCCCAGAGGATGGCTTGAGTGGTTTGGTAACTTTGCT
The DNA here is from genome assembly GCA_900116095.1 of Euclidium syriacum. NCBI lineage: Eukaryota > Viridiplantae > Streptophyta > Magnoliopsida > Brassicales > Brassicaceae > Euclidium > Euclidium syriacum. The sequence continues at coordinate 17,190,925 of FPAK01000003.1, forward strand.
TTGGATACTTTGTGGTATGGTGAATACAATAATATGGGGCCTGGTTGGAGGGTAGCGGGTCGGGTTAAATGGCCCGGTTATCATATCATGAACAAAAGGACTGCAATGTCATTTACCGTTGGTTCGTTCATTGATGGTCGGAGATGGCTTCCGGCGACAGGTGTCACGTTCACCGCTGGTCTAGCTAATTAATTAAAATTAAAATTTATTTTCATATAAGTTAGAGTTATGTATTTTGGATCATATATATTTATCATTGTTTGTTTATGTGTATGTGTTTATTTTCCAGCCTGCATCTGATTAAACTTTATTGTATTTATTTTCACGTTCCACCACTTAGTTCCAAATCTACCATTACAAGTTTTTTTTCAATAATACACAAATTCAATTTCAACATGACTCAACATCTATATCAAATGAGAACCTAAACCCTAAATTAGAAATACTAAACTCAGACATAATATATTTATTTATGATATATTTAGGATAAATAAGTATCTGTCTCATGGTCCATTCTAAAAGATACCACAAATTCAATTTTAAAATATAGGAAACCTTTTCATAATGGAGAAAATTTATACTTTGAATTGGAAATAGTGAACTCAAACATTTTTTTTAACTTTATTTGTAATTTATTTAGGATGAACAAAGTATTTCTCATATAAAATTTATGGTATTTTTAGGGAGAAAACCTTATGATAGATAATACATTTGGGAAAAAGAAAAAAAAAACCTCAAGTGTAATATCTTAGGGTATTAATTAATATATTCTATCCCACATTAATTTGGGGTATTGTTGGAAAAAAAAGAGAGAGTAATTTGGGAAATATAATTGTGGCATTTCAAGGCATTTGTTGAAATATAATTTGATTATATCTTAGAAGTAGGCAGAAACTTCCAAAATTTATGTGCCAAATTTGTCGATAAATTTTATTTGAATATCTTGATTTCAATCCGACGGACGAACAAAAAATGTGATGGCCTGCCACTAACTCAAAATAATATACACGTACACATGTGTTTTAATATTATAATATATCTGTAATTTTCACAAATTACTTCAAACCTTTCTTACATTTAAAATGAAGAATCGGAACTTTAACCTTTTTTTTCTTTCTTAATTTTGTTTGATAGCTAGCCAAATCTTTGGAAATCATGAATTGATCATTCGTTGTTTGCACGTTAGATATAGGTTTGGATCAGATGTATATATATATATACACACATTAATTACACTTTAATTTGTACGAAGCCATGGCTCAAAACAATATTATCTTCACGGTCATCTCTTTGCTTCTTTTCTCTAGTCTTTCTCATTCTCAAAACCTAACTTCCTCTGAAGATCTTTGTGACTCCACACATTACCCGCTCGTTTGCAAATCCGTTTTACCAGTCGGGTCACCCGATACGGTTCCTGGGTTTGCCCGCATTGTCATCGAGAAGTCTCTAGAAGCTTCTAAAGACCTTCTCGCCTCCTTCAACCAGCACCATCCCACCTCAGGACCTCTTGAAGATTGCCAATTACTCGCCAGGCTGACCGTTGACCAGCTCACACGTGTGAACATCATCAAAGAGACCGTTTTCGGAATTTCCGAGGTCAGCGATCTGCTCACGTTGCTTAGCGCCGCTCTCACGAACTACGACACGTGTCTAGACTCGGTTCATGAAGTCGCCGGAGAATCGTCGGAGATTGCTGTTATTAACTACATTCTTACACGTGTTTCGGAGGGTATTAAGCTAATTAGCGTCTCTCTTGCTTTGTCTAAAGAAGCGTGGCCAATATCATATGATGCTTCGCCGATAAAGCCATCACCGAGGCTTCTGACGGAGGGGGAAAAGTCGTCGCCGGCGGAAGTTTCGTACGTGAAGGTGACGGAACGTGAGAGAATGATCTCCGAGAGAGTTTCGGTTGTTGCTCGAAAGCTTCTTCAGGTTTCTTTTCTATCCAGTTATTTCTCTAAATTTATATATATCATCGTTATAATTTCTTAATTAGATCCCATATAATACATAGTTGAATTAGCATTTTATAGTAACTAATGATGTCATAAAAACTTATAAATTGTATAATTTAATTGTTGCCAAAATAGTTTTTTGTATTTTCTTTTTTTTTTTGGTCGACAAATATTTTTGTATTTTAAATACTTTAACTATATAAAAAAAAATCATAATTTCAAAGGGTGAAACCAAGTTATGTATATTTTTGAATAATTTTTTTTTTATGTAATCATATATTTTTACTAATTAACAAGAGAAATTAAAGCATATTCCACTTTTGATAATTTTTATTTTTTAGTGATACTTATGAAAATATTTCAAGAAAAATATTATTTAAACCATTTTTCTATATTTTAGACTTTTTTTTTGATAAATAGACAACTATTTTTTTTTGCTCACCTTATTAATAATTAATTAAAAAATGTTGATTCTATATTTTTCATGTAAATGTAAATATACTTACAAAATTCAATTTTCTTTAACCTTCTAAAATCTTACAGTCTCCTCCCGGAAGCAATGGTGGTGTGAAGGTGGCCAAGACGGTTGTAGTTAACCCTAACGGCGTCAATGGTGATACCTTTAAAACCATAAATGACGCTGTGGCTGCTGCGCCAACGAAAACGGAATCCGGCGACGGATACTTCGTGATTTATGTTGTAGCCGGAGTTTACGAAGAGTATGTGACGGTCCCTAGCAACAAATCTTACGTGATGATCGTTGGAGACGGAATTTACAAAACAATCATCACCGGAAATAGAAACGTCGTTGATGGTTCCACCACTTTTGCTTCTGCTACACTCGGTTAGTTATTTGCATTTTATTGTTATTTCTATTTCAGCGCCTCTTTTAATTGGACCATTCAAACAATATCTTGATTTTTTTGATATATTAAGAAAATCAATATGTATACAAATTAAGTTTTTAATTAGTATAAGTTTAATAATGTACAAACCTTCAGATAGCCTGAAACGATCTTGCGTGTGAATTTATGTTTAACAATAGATTGTAATCATGGAGAAACCTTTTGTCAAAATACAAATCTTTCAACACATAAATGAATTAATTTTGATTTCTTTGTATTCAGCTGTCATGGGAAAAGGGTTCATGGCGGCAAATATAACCGTGAGAAACACGGCTGGGCCTTCAAAACACCAAGCAGTTGCAGTCCGCAACAGTGCGGATATGTCAGCATTTTACAAATGTAGCTTCGAAGGTTACCAAGACACGCTTTACGTCCACTCACTTAGACAGTTCTATAGAGAATGTGATATATATGGAACAGTAGATTTCATATTTGGAAACGCAGCCACGGTTCTCCAGAATTGCAACATCATCCCTAGGTTACCGCTGCAAGGCCAATTCAATGCTATAACGGCTCAAGGCAGAAGCGATCCAAACCAGAATACCGGGATTTCTATACAAAATTGTAGAATTAAACCTAGTGATGGACTTGCTTCAAGTAATTTCTCGGTTAATACATATTTAGGCCGACCGTGGAAGGAGTACTCGAGGACGGTTTATTTACAAAATTTAATGGATGGGTTTATTGATGGTAAAGGATGGACTGAATGGATGGGTGATTTTGCTTTGAAGACATTGTATTATGCGGAGTTCATGAATACTGGACCAGGTTCAGAGACAGTTAATCGGGTTAATTGGCCTGGTTATCATGTGATAAATGAAACGGAAGCTGTTTGGTTCACTGTCTCAAACTTTATTGTTGGAGATAGTTGGTTACCAAACATAAGAGTTCCTTACGTCGGTGGTTTGATGTAATCTTGGTTGATTTTCCGTTTAAAAATTGAAGAGAAAATGATAATTAAGTATCCGATAACTTTTGTTTTTTTGTTTCTTTGTACCTCTATGTAGTGTTCCGTAAAAATAAATTAAAAATTCCGAGGGGAGTTGATATTATGCCTATCATTGGAGTAGAGACTCGTGGATGAATCACATCAAAATTGCTTTAGAGGGAATTCGGCAAGATACTATGCTTTCTAGAAAGAGCAGTATGCAGCTTGTCATGTTGTAAATCCGCATAATAGCGCACACGGTAGCCGAGTTTCAAAGTCACTTCATGGATATTTCCATTGTAGAGGTAACCATGCTATCATAGAACCAATAAATATTAGTGCATTTGTCTGAGAAGATACCTACGCCAAGTATGTGTGTTAGCCAAGGCGCATTCAAATAAATAAAAAGGCCACACAAGGCAGTTAAGTCGTTTCAGCATAGATGAAAACATACAACCATTGATCTTCTAGGTTCTAATACTAGGACGACATGTGTAACTTTCAATAACACTGAAAAGAATATGATCCACGAGAAATGAGTTGCAGTGCATGAATTCAACGTATAGATAACCATAAATGGGGAACTTGTAATGAAATGATGCAAAAACAGGGATAACCAAAAAGAATAGAGAACTCAGCATAATAAATGAAAATGTGAAATGAGAAATGTGAAATGAGAAGTTATGTAAGGTCGGCCAGAAGGTGTGATGGATTTTTATGTATTAAAATAAGCCATGAGAAGTGTTAAACATATTAGCAATATGATGGAAATTGAAGACTTTAGAGCAATATTATTGGTGAAAACCTCTTTTAGAGTTTTCACTTAATATAATATTAGTATTTAATATTTGGTTTTATTATTTAATTAAATTTTAGTTTAAAAAATATTGAACAAATAATACCATAACAAATATAGTTTAATGTTTTCAAGAGGTTCTCACGTGTTCTCATATGAAAACATGTTCTCGTACATTTTTATTAAAAAACTCAATGACAATTCTCTACTAAAAATGCTATTTGTTGTATAAATTGAAAATAGAGTAAGATGACATCATATGTATCATGAGTTGGTGAGTGTAACAAGTGATGTGTTGCGGGACGAGGGTCATCATGACTATTGTTTGTGTCCGATCCACAACCTACTAATACTAATAGACCCAACCCACCGTTTAAAAGGAAGAAACCTAGACAATCTCATCAAGAACACACTGACTCGAAGAATAAGTCCGAATTCAATTACTCTCCAAAAGTCAAGATACGTGAGATCAATGATCAATCAAAATGACTAGTAACAGATAGTCAACACTATTTTGTAACAGATGCATTAAGAAAGTAATTACAATTTTTTTTTATTTGATGAGGAGTAAAGAAATGAAGCAAGTCTATCGAAGGAGATAGAGAAAATGGGCTAAAGGGACAATTCCATTCTGACACTCACAAATGCACTAAACAATATATTTTAAAATTTTTTGTCTTCGAATTGAAAAATAACTCGTATTTTTGTTATCTTAACACTCATATTGAATTAAAAATTAACCATGATTTTTATCATACTATTACATCGATTCCAAATCCTATACATAAAATTCGGTTCATCTGGCCTAGCTAGAGATTCATCAATAAAAAAAAAAACTTATTTTTGGATTCTAACATTATAGACATTGCTACGCACCAATAGATGTAACTAGATCCATCCAAGACATGAGATACAAGAGACAAACCATAATGGTCAGCGACATGCAAAAAGAATGGACCGTGAGAACTATCAATCGAATTAAGGATGGAAGAAATCTTCTCGGCGAATCCTGAGCTGAATAGGTACCAGTGAAACACGTTATTGATGTGTGACTAAGATTACTTTGAAGACAACAACAATTCTGGATCCGGGGAAGTTGTGTGATTTCACGTGCGGGTTTTTTTCATCACCATATCGATACACATGTATTTTTTTGAATTTAGGACTTTGATTTATGATGGTTTGTTGATAAGTATTAGACTAGATCTTTGCTTATTCTCAAATTTTATGAAACCCTTCCTTTAAACCTCTTTCTTAAATAAATGTATTGTTTGTTTGAAGACAAGTAAAAAAAAAGTTCAAGAGAGTTAATATATATGTATTCTTTTGGAATTAGGCATTTGATTTGTGATATTTTGATGCTCTAATCCTTACTCTAGGTTGTAAATAACTTCAAATCCTTTCTTATTTGCACTTATTTACATTTAGAATCTTAGGTTTGCCATAGAATTGCATATGGTGCATTTCACGGTGATCTCTAGATGCTAAGTGAGTCAAAGAGGAAGCTTAGAAGATGGATCAACACTTAGGAACCACAAGGAGGAATGGAAGAAAAATAAATGAGTAAAGAAGAACAATTGGGTAGTCAGACTATTCATGTTGTCAGCAGAGAAGATAGACGGTAAGACGCTGTAGAATGATTATGTGGATAAAAAAGAAAAGGTTTAAATAGACTCTATATGATTATGCTAAAGAGAGTTGATTTTAATAGAGTTGGTTTTTGAAGAGTTTGATTAGGGGTTTTGAGGAGATCTTAAGGTTGTTGAGAGTGATATTGTGAGTGATACACAAAATAAATATTTTCATGATTTAAGTTTATCAATCTATTATCTTTATCTTAATGTTTATCTTTATTTTATTTTGCATCTTTTTTATCATGATCAATGATTATGAGTGAGTAGTCTCATTATGCCTTGAGTTAGGACTTAAATTAGGTAGTTGGGTTTTGTTGATTAGGATGATTAATGGAATACTGCATTTAAGATGTTTAAAATGCTAGTTTGATTTTCAAGAGCTAGTTTAATTATGTGCTAATAGTATTATTGCTAGTAAAAGAGTTTGGTAAATATCTTAATTTCTCATTAATATTATATAATGCATGAGTACATCATTTTTCATTAGATATGATGAGTATCATGAAAATGGCCTACTCTAAAATTAACATCCATTACATTAGATTGAACTTAAGGTCAAGGCTTAACTCAAAGCCACATCCCTCATATCAGTAATCTTTAGTCATTAGGTACAATAAGCACTCAGCCAGAAAAATAGGAATGCGAATCTGTTGTTCTAATTCTTCATCGTCTTCTTTCCCATGATCACTTTGTTACTGCACCAAAACCATCTCCAAAATAAACATTCACTAGAATATCTATCTTGCTTATCCAACTTGGACATGTACGAATTCCTGATCTCTACTCTTTAAATGTTTATAATTTCTTTAAAAATTCAAGTAAAGATCATAATCTTCAAAATGCTCTTTTTAATGTTTAACGGGTGCGATTGTCAGGCTCAACTTTGTCCTTCTCCATGTCCTTTAGAAGCAGTATGATAAATTTTGAACTAAATAATAAAATAAAAGATGAATTGAATAATTCTGAAAAAAATGAAATACAAGCAAAATAAAGTAAGATAATAATTTAACGTCATGCTTTAAATTAAACCATCATTTTTTGTGACCTTAAATAAAATAAGATTTTTTTTTTCTTCTAAGACTATGATTTAGTTATAATCTGCCAAATTATTGATATAAATTCTCAGATTAAAAACCACATAAAATCGTGGAAGCTTCGATAAGTAACCTCTATTAATATTCACAACTGTACCAAATGGTGTTTTTAACAAAATAGATGCATGTTAGTTATATAAAATACAAAACAGTGAAACACGATTAAGACACTGATTAGTCCGGTAAAGAAAACAAAACAAAACAAACAAAAATGAGTTATGGAATCCCTAAAAATAAGATTAATAATGTTTTTTTACCCTGTTTAGAAACTCAATAGAAAGAGAAAAGACAAATAAACTACCACAAGTCTATTTTTTGTCATTTCAACAGTTTTCTCACTAGCCGAGTTTCCCGCCAAGCCTCAGAAAAACAGAGCAACCAAAATAACGAAACTCTTAATTTGTCTTTACCGTTATAAATAAACCGATTGGACAATTATTAACAAGTTGCACACTCCTAAGGAGGCTACGTAACCTTCGAAGGAGGAGTCCATAAAACTCACAATCTGATTTTTCTCAAAAAGAACAACGAACAGCTCTAATATTTTTCACAAAAATTTATCTCTAGAGCTGTTCAAGTTCAACAACATTTTGAAGAAGGAATAAAAAAAGAAAATAAATTGTAAGAAAAAAACACAAAAAAATATGTCGTACGGATACGACGATGATTCGAAGAGGAAGAGGAGATTGGTTGTTATCTCACTCTCCTCTGTTCTTTTGATCTCAATGGTGGTCGCCGTTACCGTCGGCGTTACCCTCAACAAGAACGACGGTAAAGGTGATTCTGACGGAGAGATAACGGCTTCCGTTAAAGCCGTTAAAGATATTTGTGCACCGACGGATTACAAGAAGACCTGCGAAGACAGTTTGCTTAAGAACGGTAAGAACACAACCGATCCGATAGAGTTGGTTAAGACGGCGTTTAGCGTTACGGTGAAGCAGATCACAGACGCGGCTAAGAAGTCGCAGAAGATGATTGAACTTCAGAAGGATCCGAGGACAAAGATGGCGCTTGATCAATGCAAGGAGTTGATGGATTACGCCTTGGAAGAGCTTCGTAACTCATTAGAGGAGCTTGGGAAGTTTGAGTTCCACAAACTCGACGAGGCTTTGATCAATCTTAGGATTTGGCTCAGCGCGGCGATCAGCCACGAGGAGACTTGTCTTGAAGGGTTTCAAGGAACTCAAGGGAATGCGGGAGAAACGATGAAGAAAGCGTTGAAGACCGCTATCGAGTTGACTCACAACGGGCTAGCGATTATAAGCGAATTGTCGAATTTCGTAGGGCAAATGCAGATTCCAGGGCCTAATAGCCGCCGACTTCTGTCCCAAGAAATCCCCTCGTGGGTTGACCAGAGGGGGCGTAGGCTCCTACAGGCCGCTGATGCGTATTCTGATGCGAAACCTGATATTGTGGTGGCTCAAGACGGGAGCGGTCAGTACTCGACGATCAACGAAGCTTTGAAGTACGTCCCCAAGAAAAAGAACACAACTTTTGTGGTTCACATTAAGGCTGGACTTTACAAGGAGTACGTTCAGGTTAACAAGAGCATGACGCATCTCGTGTTCATCGGTGATGGTCCCGACAAAACCATCATTTCCGGTAACAAAGGTTACAAGGATGGTATCACCACATACCGTACCCAAACCGTTGGTACGATATAAATTTCATGATTTTTACTCATTAGCTTATTAAAATGTTTTAGTAAGTCATGCACGTTAATGAATCTATAATTGTTATTGCAGCTATTGTTGGAGATTACTTCATTGCTAAGAACATTGGATTCGAAAACACCGCTGGAGCAATTAAACATCAAGCTGTTGCGGTTAGGGTTCAATCCGATGAGTCGATATTCTTCAATTGTAGATTCGATGGTTACCAAGACACGCTCTACGCTCATTCCCACCGTCAGTTCTACCGTGATTGCACCATCTCAGGCACTATTGATTTCGTCTTTGGAGACGGGGCTGCTGTATTCCAAAACTGTACTTTGTTGGTGAGGAAACCACTTCCAAACCAGGCATGTCCGATCACAGCTCACGGTCGTAAAGACCCAAGGGAATCCACCGGATTTGTGTTCCAAGGGTGCACCATTGCTGGAGAACCGGATTACTTGGCCGTCAAGGAAACTAGCAAGTCCTATCTCGGAAGACCATGGAAAGAGTACTCAAGAACCATCATCATGAACACTTTCATTCCTGATTTCGTCCAGCCACAAGGATGGTCACCATGGCTCGGAAACTTCGGCCTCGACACATTGTTCTACTCTGAAGTCCAGAACACCGGACCCGGAGCAGCTCTTGTAAGCCGGGTTACTTGGCCAGGAATCAAGAAATTGAGTGATGAAGAAGTCCTCATGTTCACTCCGGCTCAGTATATCCAAGGTGATGTTTGGGTTCCAGGCAAAGGCGTTCCCTACACTCCTGGTCTTTTGGCTGGCAACCCAAACGCCACAGCCGCGACCACCACTCCGAGCAGCTCGGATGCTTCGGGTTTCTCGTCCTTCACGGACACAAGTGGCGCTGGTTCAATTTCTCCGGCAGCTGCTCCGGAAAGTTCGATTAAGATGGCTTCAACGGAGACTCCTGTTATGATGGTTTCAAAGTCTACCTAAAAGATCGATTAAGATGGCATATAATGTGTTTTTTTTTCTTACTCTAATTCAAGAAAACCTGAAAGAAACAAAAAAGTTTGCACAACCTTGAGGAATTCAGGACTATTGGTCTACCAAATTGTTGAGATTAATATTTAGCTTTGTAAACTCATGTTTAATATTGCGGTACATTAAACTGTATCCTATAAAAATTTATTTTTCATCAATTAAACCCTAAAGCAAATTAAAAAGTTTCTGTTAATTTATTTCACGTACGATTACTAGATTTTACTCCGTTTCATGAATGGACGTTTAAAAGTTTCAAGTAAAATTATGGTGGAGAAGAAAATTGCTAATAATGCTTTCTTATTACAAATAACTTCATGTACTTCTGCTTTCACTTCATCTTTACTCTCTCATTTTTTAAGTTTTAAGACTGAATTCCCAGCCATGATGATTAAACTTAGTTAATTTTTGTGTGTAGCAAGATATATCCCTGGTTAAATTAATGAAAAGAGTCAAAAAGTAATTTGGATTATGTAATTTGATTTTCTTACCAACTCACTCTGTTTTTAAATGTGACAATAGAAAAATGATCTAAAAGCTGAACATTTATTTTTTATTTTGCTCTTATCATGCAATAAAGGAAGTAGTTTCCCAATGCAATTTGCATGCACACCATCAGTCCTCCACACCATCTTTATGAGTTTGCTAGTTTGCATTTACGTTCCTCTTACCTCTGAATGGTTATTGGTCTACATCAATTGAGAAAGACTCTTCTTTTGAGAAATTCAACATTATATATGCATGCCTCCATTTTTCTATATAACATTTTCAGAAATTTTTTAAAAATTGAATGTGAAAGGAAGATATTTAACTAGCTAGAATTCAATTTGTTTTCTTTTAAAGAATATTTTATTTTAAAATTTCGTTTTAAAGTTTATCAAAAAAAAAGATTTCATTTTAAAGATATTTCCTACCAAAAAATTATAGTAATGTTTTAAGACATGCAACGATCATGTAAATGCTTAACTATGCTAGCTTTAATTATTAACAAACTTCTATATAAGAATAAATAAATAAAACACATCAGAATTAATCTACTAAAATGACTTTACTCGCTGGAAAAAGTATGCAAAATTTATATATTCAGATAATATATTGTCATATTTTTCTTTTTCTGTATATCTTCCACTGATTTTCAGTCAATTTACCACCAACTTATCCTGTCATTTAAAACTACTCAAAAAAGTAGGTAGGATTTCGGTAAACGTAATTTCCTTCTCTTTTTTTTTGTTAAAGAAGGTAATTTACTTTTGGATTCTTTATTTATATCACAACCAAATGGACCAGATTACACATTCATAGATCCAACAAAATAAACACATTCATAGATCCAACAAAAAAAAAAAGAGAAAATGGAAGGAATCGATCACAGAATGGTGAGCGTCAATGGCATAACAATGCACATTGCAGAAAAAGGTCCCAAAGAAGGACCTTTAGTGCTTCTTCTCCATGGATTCCCTGATCTCTGGTACACGTGGCGTCACCAGATTAGTGCGTTATCATCTCTAGGTTATCACGCCGTAGCTCCAGACCTCCGAGGCTACGGAGAAACAGAGTCGCCGGAGTCATTCTCCGAGTACACGTGTGTTAACGTAGTTGGGGACCTCGTGGCTCTTATGGACAGTGTTGCTGGAGATCAAGAGAAAGTGTTCCTTGTGGCTCATGATTGGGGAGCTATCATTGGATGGTATCTTTGTATGTTTCGTCCGGAGAAGATTAAAGGTTTTGTGTGTTTGAGTGTGCCGTACAGACCAAGAAACCCAAAAGTCAAGCCTGTTGAAGGATTTAAGGCTGCCTTTGGAGATGATTACTACATCTGTAGATTTCAGGTTTTGCATTTTTGATAGTTTCCCTAAATCCATGCACTTTATCAACTATATTTGACTCAATAATCTCTAACCAATTAGAATGAGTATCATTGAATTAACACAGTTCGACTGAATTTGCAGGAACCGGGGAAGATTGAAGGAGAGATTGCATGCGCAGATCCAAGAAGATTTCTGGCGAATACCTTCACAGGGAGGAATCATGGTCCGCCGATTTTATCTAAGGATAATGCCTTTGGAGCAAAACCTAACAGCGAAAACGTTGAATTACCTAAATGGTTTTCTAAGGAAGATCTTGATTTCTACGTCTCCAAATTCGAGAAGACAGGATTTACCGGTGGATTGAACTATTACAGAGCCATGGATCTGTAAGTTCTTAGTATATATGAAACGCGTGCTTTAGGAGTCTTAATTAATATTTGTTTATTGGTTTAATTAATTTTAGGAATTGGGAACTCACTGCACCATGGACCGGAGCTAAGATTCATGTACCGGTTATGTTCATGACCGGTGAGCTCGACATGGTTTACACCACACCAGGGATTAAAGAATACATTCATGGTGGTGGATTTGCTGCAGATGTTCCAGATCTTCAAGAGATAGTTGTGATTGGAGATGCTGGTCACTTCGTCAACCAAGAGAAACCTGAAGAGGTCACTACTCACATCAATAACTTCTTCACCAAGCTTCAGAACAACAACAAAAGCTTTTAGGGTTCTTGTTTGCTTCTTCCGCTATTTTCCCTCTCGCAAACAATTTGGTTCTTGCAAGTGTTTGAATGAAGAAGATCGGACATTTTAACTAAACCTCAATGTTCTTGGTTGAATCTCCTCTTAAAAAAATTGGTTCTTGTGTTGTTTAGAAGATCATGAATCTAAGATTTAACAATATTTTAAGTCTCGCTAAGCATCGAGTAAAGTATTTCGCATTAAACTCATCCGGAGCAGTGATTTATCTCCTCCCTTATCTCCTCTGCAGAAACAACATTTGATAATCTACCAATATACGTGTCTCATCTACCAATCGGGTTGGTCTCATCTCTCTCTGCTCCTTCTCTTTATTTGTGGCCCGTACCTGTAATAGACATTAGACAAAACTCGGATTTGACCCGGTTAGTATTCAAGCGGAGATGAGACAACCCGATTCACACTGATCTTAATTAAAACGGAAGAAAAAGTAATATTGCAACAATTTAGAAAAGAACATGGAGAAAAATAAAGCATGCACGTGTTTAGCATTTCTATCTAAAATATGTCATAAACTTGGCTTTTCTGTAATTGAATCTACATGTCAGAAAAGTACATATATATTTATACAAGTCATTAGATTCAATTTAAGTTTAACTATGTGCTTAAAACGTGCTAAATAATCACAAAGGATATATATAAAAAAATAGAAAGACAAGACGTAAGTATCTTGCCATATCTCAAAAAATTTGTAAGTATTGGCAAATGTTAAATTGGCTCATTTTTCTCTCTTGCGAGTCACCCGTGCCATTTTTTGGCCTGTTTTATGCTGTTAAAAGTAATTTCCTTTTCGATTCTCCTATTTATATTACAACAAAAGCGACCAAATTATACAGCTTAAAAAAGTAAAATGGAAGGAATCGATCATAGAGTAGTGAGCGTCAATGGCATAACACATTGCAGAGAAAGGTCCCCAAGAAGGACCTTTAGTGCTTCTCCTCCACGGATTCCCTGATCTCTGGTACACGTGGCGTCACCAGATTAGTGGGTTATCATCTCTAGGTTATCACGCCGTAGCTCCAGATGTTAGAGAATTAGGCCCAATCACCAAACATCATCATCGTCAATCTTGCCTCTTCCCTGCAAATCACCATTATTATCTTTCCAATTCTGATACAATTGCATATATCTTCATTACTCTGTATCTTTGCATTGATTGTTTAGATTCTTATATTTCAAGTTAATTGATGTATATATATTGTGGCTATAAGCCTGTAAATGATCATCAGAAATTTCTCCTATCTTTGATCTTCTTCCTCTGTTATTTTACAACCTCCGAGGCTACGAAGACACAGAGTCGCCGGAGTCTTTCTCCGAGTACACGTGTCTTAACGTCGTTGGTGATCTTGTGGCTCTTTTGGACAGTGTTGCTGGAGATCAAGAGAAAGTGTTTCTTGTGGCTCATGATTGGGGAGCTATTATCGGATGGTATCTTTGTATGTTTCGTCCTGACAAGATTAAAGGTTATGCGTGTTTGAGTGTGCCGTACAGACCAAGAACAACAACAATAAAATCTATTACGACTCTAATTTGGTATCTGTTTTGTCTGTCTCTCAAAGATAATTTGGTTATTGCATGTGTTTGAATGAATAAGATTTGACATTTTAACTAAAGCTTAATGTTCTGGGTTGAAATCTTCTCTTAAAACAATCTGGTTGTTCCGTTATTGTTTAGAAGAGTGAATATGAATTTAAGATTTAACATTGTAAACTTCAAATATGTAATAAGAACACAGTGAAATCAGTAAAAATAAAACTTTTTAAGTGTTCACCCAACAAAACAAGCATAGTAACACAAGAATTGCTCTAACAACAATCCGATTACGGACGAGATTAAGAAGCAACAAGACTGCAAAATCAAGTTTAATATAACTTTCTTAAACCTTGAATCCACAACTACTCCTCTTTCCTCTGGCCTTCTCGAACTTTTCGTGACTGTGTAGCACACCAGCAGCTCCAAAATGCTTCAAAGCTTCACGCGAGTTCTTATTTCTTGATCGGTTTATATATTTTATCATTACCAAATTGAAAATGGAGAAGAGCGGTGTGGTTAAGAGAAAATAATGTGTTTTGGCCCAATGGTGCTTTAGAAGCGAACTGGTCAGAGGTATTCATCATCTGAATGTACTTATAGATTTGCCAAATAGTTATTAAACTAGATGGTTTGATAAATGGCAAATCTATAAGTTCATTCTGATGACTAGTGACTCATTTACATATTATTTTAACTTATTCCTGTTATGTATTGTATTATCACAATTTGGTTCAAGTGCTGTTTCATAATTACGATTAAAAAGTTGTTAGCCTCAAGGTAATAATAATAATAAGCATACGATGAAATCCAGTAGGAAACAGACTTAAAATCCATGTCTAACAAAAATCCAGTAACAACTGAAGTAAAAAACAAGAGTTTCTCTAAGCAAAATCCAATTACGAAAGAGATCAAGAAGCAACAATACTTCGAGATCAAGTTTGATGATGGCGATGAGACCTTTCTTAAACCTTGAATCCACGACTCTTCCTCTTTCCTCGGGCCTTCTCGAACTTCCTTCCCTTTGATCGAACATATGGCTTGGAGTGACTGTGTGGCACACCCGGAGCTCCGAAATGCTTCACAGCTTCACGTGAGTTCTTAGGTCCTCTTAGAAGAACCTACAACAGAATCAAGAACAAACCAAACTCTAAAATTCATTTACTGTATCATTACGGAGTTGGAAATGGAGAAGAACAGTTTGGTTAAGTGAGAAAAGTTACCGTGTTCTGGCCCAATGGAGCTCTGAGAGCGAGCTGGTCAAAGGTTAAGCATTCACCACCAGCTTTCTCAATGCGAGCCCTAGCTCTCTCTGTGAACCTCAAGGCAGTAACCTTGATTGCTGGAATCTCGTGAACTCTCAAATCATCGGTAATAGTTCCAACCAACACAGCAATCTTACCATCCTATAGTATCAAAACACACAACCAGATTCAAAAACTCATAACATAAACAACTAGATAAGAGAATTTCAATCACTTCCATATTGCAGACTAGTGATAACAAGTTAACTAATTCCAAGGAAATGAAACAGAATCATCATAACCTAGTATAGGACTAATTTCGATACTTGTGAAAGAGGGTTTTGAGGAAATAGTACCTTGCCCTTCATGAATTCGACGAGCTTAGACAGAGAGAGAGGAGCTTTGTTGACTTTGCTCATGAAAAGCCTCTTCAATATCACTGCATTGAACTTGCTTCCGGTTCTCCTGACGAGAAACCTGTAAAGCTGTTTTCAAAACGAAAAAAATCCAAATTTCGTGAATTCGATATTCAGTACGATTCATTCAAAATGATATAAAGATTGTTGCTGAATTTCTCACCTTGACGGTAAGCTTGAGGTAGACATCGTCGGACTTTGGGGCAGTCCTTTTGGTCTTCTTGCTCTTACCTCCAGCGATCAAATCAATACCCTACAAAGATAGCGAATCAATCTCAGAATCAACATTCGAAACAAATTATCAAACTGTAACCCGAGACTCGAATATTACAAAGAACAATCCAACCCAGAATCCAACTAAAACCACATATTCAAGTATTCACTGAAAGAACAGATTTCAGAATAGAAGCAGAGAAATCCATACTCGACACTCAAAGCTTCAAAACCTAGCTCAACGTCGGGAAAACTTTTACGAGAGAGACATTGATAAACGGAGATTGAGAGAGGAGAAGAACTGTACCATTTTAGTGTCCCGTGATGTGGAACGGCCGCGTCGAAGCTTCGGCAGGAGAGGTATGAATCTAGCTTTTATAGGAATGAACTAGAGTTTTTAGGGTTTGTTTTCTTCGTCAATTATGGGCCCAAGCCTGTAAGCCCAAAATTAGTTTATTTTCTTACAAGACTTTAATTACAGGCCCTTAATCATATAAAAGCCTCTCTATTATATCAATACGATTGATGTTATTTTTCTAAACGCGCGTTTCTGCACTAAACGCACTAAGGCATTCTTCCAAGTTTCAGGTAGCTTGGATATAGGATATTAGAATCAATATAAGAACCAAAAGAAATTCAGTTCGGTGCGGTTTTGATAATTGTAAGCGAGAACCAACCTAGAACTGAACTATCTTTGGATTCAATTCAGTTCGGTTTAGTTAATTTTTACTCGAACTATCCGACTTTACTCGAATATTTGACCATACCCGAACTAAACAAACTAAAAAATATAAATAACAAATAACTGAACTGCAAAAGGTTCAAATAATACACCCAAACTAAAGCGTAAGTTAGTTAAAATTATCTAAATATACCCAAACCCGTACTATCCCAACATATAACTAGGATATTAAGATTAGAGAAAGGTAAGTTATATACTTATTTGGTTTTTCGGATATTTGTTACATTCAGATATCACTTAAGAACTGAAAAAATTATGTAAGGGATTCCATTAGATATTTTTGGTATTCAAAACCGAACCTAACATTCTGATTTGGTTCGGTTTAGCTTTTTCAATTCCATATAATATACCCGAACCTAGACGTAATTCTTGCAAGAGATTTCTCTATAAAATAAATTATTAAGAATTATTGCAAAATGACAACTTATTCAAAAGTATTTAGGTAATGATCCTGAATATAACTTGTATGGAAAATCACCTCAATGTAGTGAAAATAAAAATGCAATTTTATTTTTGCAGAAATTAGTAGTTTCATTAATCAATACCAAACAATATATATAGCTTTACATCAAGTAAATATGCACAAATAATAATGAAATATTTATATTTTAGATTAGATATAGAGATTCTATATTATCTCTACTTTTATGCCCTCAAGTTCGAGACTTGAAAGCTACTCCAATTCTGAAAATCAAAGAATTGAGTGTGTAGAGAGGTTTCATAAGCCCATTTGGTAACCGATTTATGGAACTGATGAGATGTTGTGATTTGGCTACTTTGTACGAGTTCATGGACAAAATGATGATCGAAACGATATGCTCCATGCAAGAGTGAAAAATCATATTGGCATACAAATACATTGCGTCAATGTTGTTATAGAATAAAGTTCTTTTTTTGCATACGAAGACAACATGGTATCAAATTCACTTATGAGTGACCCAAAATAAACAATATACGTCTTGGTACAAGAGTATTCATCACGGTCACTAGACGAATCTGCATTAGAATATGCACGTAAATCAAACGAAGAAGTTGACAAAACTCCATGATAAACTTTTTTTTTTAAAAAAAAAAGGTTTTGCAAACCCCATGATAAACTTTGCTAACAATATATCGCACTCTCTTCACTACTTCCCGACGTAGTGTTGTTGGAGCATCCATAAATTGTGAAAGGCGGTTTACAACAAAAACAATATATGGTCGTGTCAACGCAAGATACTGAAGACTCCCTACATCAACTCTATATCCCCTGAATCTGGTAGGTAGTGTTAATCTTTTACTCGTCGCAAGGGACGTAGATAAATTCGTAGAAGTAGACACCGGCTTCACATCAGTCATATGAATTCGTGACAGTAGATCAATTGTGTATTTTTGTTGTGTGAGATGAGTGTCATACTTGTTTCGAAGAAATTCAATCCAAAAAATACAAAAGATCACCCAAAATTTTTAGAGAGAACTGATCTAAAAACATATTGCCCAGTTATCAAGATGTGTTGTGTACATAGATAAAGATAAATAAAACAAGTATACCAACACGAGGAATGAAGAACGAAGTGTCTACTAGTGGATTCAGGAATCCAAGTGTGATAAGCAAATTCCGGAATGTTGTATACTTAAGCCCATATTTGCATGTATGAGTGTTGTATTGTATTGGACTCATGCGCATCATATGTGATGAGAACCCCTCTCGTCTACTTAGAGACTTAAAGACACTTATGAAAAATACCAAAATGAAGACCAGATTTGAAAAAGATAGCACCAATTACCAAACATAAATAATAAATGTATATTTCCTCCGTTTGCGTCTAAAATGATTCTTTATATACAAAACATCCAATATTATTACTTGCTTAAATACTTTTGCTTCTATAATTATTTAATTTAAAAATTATCCCTAAATTATTTGCACGGCCATGACAAATTATACCTTTTGCGAACGAAGCACTTATTAGTTGTAGTATACTTTTTAATGTTATGCTCTAATGAATACATATGTGGTTGCAAAGTATGAATTATATTACTATCATAGACTCGTAGAAAAGAATTATGATACATAAGCAATCGGCTCAATTAAGTTTAACTTTTAGCTGCGAGAATGTTTTTTACCAACAATGTTTTTTTAATTAGTTTATCAAGGTGGAACATGATGGCACCCAAATACGAATCCGAGTATAACTCTCACACGTATACACACACGTGACACGTGGATAAGTGCTTATCTAACCATAAAACCGAACTTTTCAAAAAACGCGGTTTCTCGCCTGATAACAAATGTACCTGACTAAATATTTAAATCAAATTAAATAAATGTATGTGTAAATTATAAGGAGGAGACTACTTTACTTTGACCAGTTCCAATGAGAATCCTCCACGTCTCGTATTTTTTGGCTGGAACCTACCTTCACCGTCCACTATCCCATAAACTTGCCTTAGAAGGCTTCATCACTAATTACCCTTCTTCTTCCTCTTATTTTTACTTTCTATTTTTGAGATTTGACAACTTAAAATCATTATTTTTTGTTAATGCGTTTATGATCATTTCTAAAACACTTTGGACAATAGAAAATCATTCCTTGTAGTTCTTTCTTTTATTCAATCATTTGTTCTAGTTCATTGGATCCATTTCAAATCATGTTTCAGTTTTAAATAAAATTATAAATTGTTTAATCTAATCACCAGTTGTTATAAAAGCTCTCTAGTGTCCATAATGCTTGTCTTGTAATTAAACAAAAAAAAAAGATAAAACACCAAATAAAATAGAAATATATAATTTTTTATTGCTAACTAAAATTCAGAGGTTTCTGTTCTTAATAACCACAAAATATATTTATTATTACAAACTTCTAGGAGCTTTGGTCAAATTTATAATTCTCAAATTTTCATATTCACATTGTGATTAACATTGTTATGTAATGGTTCCAATTCAGCTATCAAACTAAGTGTTCCATTTCCACTTCATATAAAAAGAAACCTTCGCCTAAATTCATTTTTTTGACCGACTTCAATCTCTATAATAATAGCCATTAAATAAAATTCAAAACTGCGTTGAAATTATAACTCCAAAAATTTCTGGCAACAGGAGAGAGAAAGAGGGCGACACATCTGCACCATCTGTTTTCCTTCCCTCATATTCTAAAGCTGAAAACTTTTTTTTGTTTCCTCTGCTTCTTCTCAAATTTCTAATCTTTATTTCGGATTTCTTCCTATCTCTCTTATCTCTCCCATTTGATGATCCACTTTCCTCCTCCCTCTTGAGTTTTAAGTCTAATTAAGATTTCTTCTGGTTTCCTCTTCTCCTTGACCCTCCATTTCGTCCCTTTGCGTTTCCCGCATTTTCTCGGGAAAATCGAAGAGAAAAAACTTATTTCTGTTCATCTCTTTGATTAATCCTCTAACCGATACACGACCCATTGTTTCTCGCCTGATTTGGCGCAAACCCGTCGTGTTTAATTATAGAATTTTTTCCGGTGAGAAAAAAAAGTTGGGATCTTTTGTCTAATGATGATGACTATGGAAGGGATGATGGAGATGAATGTGTTGGATGATATAATAAGAAGATTATTAGAAGGCAAAGGAGGCAAACAGGTTCAGCTTTCAGAGATCGAGATCCGTCAACTCTGCGTTAACGCTAGACAAATCTTCCTTTCTCAGCCTAACCTTCTCGAGCTCCATGCCCCAATTCGCATCTGCGGTCTCTTTCTCCTCTATTTCCCCATTTCTCTTTCTTCTCTTACGTTTTCACGATTTGGGTTTGATTCATATTGAACGATTGAGGGTAAAAAAATTGACTAATTTTGCATGTAAGATGAGATTGATGACGAATTGGGGGTAAATTTGTGTAAATTAGGGTTCTTATGCATAAGAAAGTTTTGATTTTTATGGAATTTATGTTCTTTGAGGTACTTATGGTTTTGATTTGTGAATCTGTAATCAGGTGATATCCATGGACAATACCAAGACCTATTGAGGCTATTCGAATACGGAGGCTATCCACCATCAGCAAACTATCTCTTCCTCGGCGATTACGTCGACAGAGGCAAACAGAGTCTCGAAACAATATGTTTACTCTTGGCTTACAAAATCCGTTACCCATCAAAGATATTTCTCTTGAGAGGAAACCATGAAGACGCTAAGATCAATCGGATTTACGGATTCTACGACGAATGCAAACGGAGATTCAATGTACGGCTTTGGAAGATATTCACCGACTGTTTCAATTGTTTGCCTGTAGCTGCTCTTATCGACGACAAGATCTTGTGTATGCACGGCGGGTTATCGCCGGAGTTGGAGAATTTGGGACAGATTCGAGAGATTCAAAGGCCAACTGAGATTCCAGATAATGGTCTTTTATGTGATTTGCTTTGGTCTGATCCTGATCAGAAGAGTGAAGGTTGGGCTGATAGCGATCGTGGTATCTCTTGTACGTTTGGAGCTGATGTTGTCGCTGAGTTTTTGGATAAGAATGATCTTGACCTCATTTGCCGAGGCCATCAGGTAAAATGATAACCGAATCTTCATTTGTGTATAAAGGAAGAGACTTTTGATGAGAATTTGAAGATATTGACTAGTGAGGGATGTGTTGTTTGCAGGTAGTTGAAGATGGGTATGAGTTTTTCGCAAAACGGCGATTAGTGACGATATTCTCAGCTCCAAACTATGGTGGAGAGTTTGACAATGCCGGTGCATTGTTGAGCGTGGATTCATCTCTCGTTTGCTCTTTCGAGATTCTGAAACCAGCCCCAGCTTCAGGAAGTGTTCCTCTCAAGAAGGTTTGTTTTCCATTTTAGACCAAGAAGCTCTTTTTTTTCTGATTATACAAATGGTTTGTTCTTTGAGGTACTTATGGTTTGTGATTGTTGTGTTTGATCAGGTACCGAAAATGGGGAAGTCTTGAAACCCTTGAGATTTGGTTTCACAAAGCTAAAGCTAGGCTTATATGTGCATTTCTTCAGATGTTAGTAAACTGCAAATGGAGAAGAGAATCCTCAAAAAAGGCTACTTTTACTTTAGTCATCATCATCAAAGAAGAAGCATCTGTAAAAAAAAACAAAAGAGAGAGAGATAAAAAAAACAAAAGTTATTATTCTGTGTATAGTTTGCAGAAACTTGTCTTTTCTGCTTTTGTTCTGTTTTTATCTTTATTGTTCTTTCTTTTGTTATCTTGGTAATTTCTTTTAACACCTTAGTTTTTAAGTTAGAGTGACTCTCCTCTTTTGCTTTCTTGTATCATCATCAAATTTACCACATTTCTTAATCTTTCCTAATTGATTTATTATTGACTTTCTTTTTCTGAATGTTTTGTACAGTGAAAAAACTCTATTATATTATGGGTTCTTTTTTCACTCAACCAAAGCAGTAAAAATATGGTTTCATTTTCATATGCCTATTACAGAGCTAAAGAACTAAAAAAGATTTGATCTTTGGAAAACTCTTTTTCAAGCATTCCCATTCATGTTCCCTGCATCCTGGTTCATAGCTGCCATCATATCTTGCTGTTCAAGCCGCCTGTGTTATGAAAAATATCCAAAGCAAGATTCAAAAACATCAATTGATTAAAAGGGAACACTTAAATATCAAAGGGAAAGAAGAGACAGAGAGAGAGGCTAAGGCTAAAAACCTGATAAAGATCATTATTCCTTTTAAAACCAATCCTATCACACAAGTGATCAGTTGCTTATTAACTAGTTTAAACAACTTAACCATCTCAGTCTTGTCTTCTCTCCATTCTGATTTCTTCACTGGCTCTAAACTTGAATTGCTTCCATAACAAGGCTCCTCATCGGAATCTTCACACGGGACTATAAACTGAAACACAAACAAGACAATCTCTCTCTCTCTCTCTCAGAGTTTCAGAATTCACAAGAATTTGCATAAACACCGGTCTCTTACCTGTTTAGTGGCATTACTCAACCACTCAACCTTCTCAGTCTTGTCTTCACTCGATTCTGATTTCATCACTGGCTCTAAACTTGAATTGCTTCCATAACAAGGCTCTTCTTCTTTGAAATCATCAGCTGTTTGAACAGTGAAACCCGCTGCATCGCAGAACGCTGTGCCATTAAACTCCCATTTAGAAGCTTTCCCACAGATGATGATACCTTCTTTTTCTCCACACGGGACTATAACCTGAAACACAAACAGAACAAGCTTTCTCTCAAAACTTCTGAATTACGTCAAGAGAGCTTTCTATCTCAAGAATTCTCTTACCTGTTTAATGGCCTTACTGTTGTTACCGAAAATGCCAATACTGCTAAAGTAAGCATCTGAGCAAGCTTCAAAGACTCTTTCACAAAACGAGGCACAAACGTGAAGTGTTGGTGACTGAATCCCAACATTTTGGTGACAAATCGAACATTCGAGAAGCTCAAACAGATCCAAGCAATCTTGATCAGCTTCTCCATAAGTGGCTAGGTTTTCAACAGCTAATGATGCTGATTGCATCTGTGAAGCAGAGCAAGTAGTCTTCTTCCCATGGAACACTTTACCACAAAGGTTTAGATTCATCAATTCAACATCAGCAGATTTAGAAATGCATACTCCATTCTCATCTGAAAATGCAAACAACGCTCAATTTCAATGACACATTCTTTTGAATAGAGCAAAACCCATGAAACAGAGAGAACCAGGTGAGTCATTGCAACGATTACGATCTTTTCAGATAACAAACAATATGAAATTCACATTTTACACCGGAAACAAGATCGCACAACTCAATTTGAAACAACGAATCAAGATGATACATACGATTATGAGACGGGAAAATTTTAACACAACATCGCACAACCCAATTCCAAATGGGTTTCTCTGCATCATAACGAATCGATATGATCTAAAAGATTGAATTTTTTTTAGTAGAGCATCGCAAAGAATCAATTTCAAACGGGTTCTATTCTATGCATCACAACGAAACAAGATGATCGCAAAAGAACTAAAAGATCGAGACTTTCTGGGAAACAAATTAGGACCCATTTGCGATATCGAACAAGAAAGATCAAAACGAAATGAAGAAAGGCTAGTATACGATACTCACCAGTCGAAGAGGAGATCAAGAGAGGAAGCAACAGGATTGAAGTAAGAACCAGAAACATCATCTTCGCTAAATATCTTCCCATCTTTCGCGACTGAACTGGACGATGAACAGATATTATCTCGTCGAGAAGAAACCTTCGGATTCGAATCCTCACACAAATACCCAATTTCTCTGGAATTAGTCAAATTGGATTTTCTTTCGAAGTATATTTTCCCTCTCTTGAGTATTTATAGCATGATGGGTTTTGATGGGGTGGGAAATAGCGTTAAATGAAAGACATAATTAATCAAAATGGAATCTGGATTTTCTCTGGCATGCCAATCCGGTTTACCGTTATATTTCGGTTCAATTGCTTGATTTTCAGATATTTTAGTTCATAAACAGAATAAAAACTACATATTATTCAATACATCGAAATTCCAAAATCAATAAAACCAAAAATGTATAGAATTCAAATGTGAATTACTTGTTAGTATGTTTTGATTTCGTTGGTTTGATATTGTGTGTGTGTGTGTGTTTTTGGTTTTGGTTTAGGCCTATTCTTTGATAATTGGATAAAACCCTCCAAGTAATATTATTCTCTTTTTATGACCATTGTAATCAGTTTGCTTAAAAGCTCTTGTAAATAAACGGTAGACTAGACAACCGTTATTAGTAAACTTCTAGCAAATGAAACCGTGAATTTTTATCTTTAATATAAACAATGGAATACAAATATGAAAGGGAAGAAGATTACATAGATCATATAGCTGAGTAGCTACAATTGTTTTCATCAGAAGAAGGAGAAGACTTGGATGAAACAATTAGTATCACTAAAGTACCAAAGAGTATTGTGATAATAGCCATGAAGTTGACAAAAAACGCTTCTGATCCATACTTGTCAAGCCCTGATTTTTCCAAGAAAGTAAGTTTTTCAAGAAATCCTGTAGCTGAGTTTCCAACAGCAAGAACATAAACATAGATGCCAAGAAACGCATGCCACGGAAGCAAGTTGCTTCTAAGAGTTGTCGATCCTCTAGGGAAGAAGAAGACTATAAAGCTATACAACCACTACAAAGTTACAAAATGAAAAGTTTCATCAACAAACATTAAGTCAGAAAAGTTGGCTATTAAGAGAATATAAAGAATTATTACCTGAAGGGCATAAAGGACAATGACACCAATACCAACCCAAGAATGGAGAGTATAGAGATTTGGCTTTGGGATCTTTGACTCGTTATGGTGTCTAAAAACAGCAACGGTTCCCCAAATTCCGAGAATCAGAGCAATTGTATGGAGAATAAGATGGATTAGTTTTCGAACTTGTCTCTCATGTGGAAGCGATTTATAGCTTATAATTGCTGTGAACAAAACGTAATAGTTTAGACTGTATATAATAAAGTAAATATATCATCATCTCTTAATTTTGTTTTTAATATTATTTTATTACAACCAAAAAATAAAAAATTTATTACCTTCGCCTCCCAGAATTACTAAGCCGATGAGCAACAAGACAGGATGAAGCTATATAAAAATCAATGGAAAAAACTTGTAAATGAAGAAATTGAATTAGGGTTTAGGTTTAGCATCACAATAAAAATAGATTGTCAACAGAAGAAGATCATGAGCTTTCGTACATTGAAGATGAGTATTTTGCTGGTAGATTCCCAGGCCAATCCACCTCTGTAACTGATTGACCAATAAAGCACCATAACCGATAAGACTATGGCGAGCGCGTGTACCACAAACGCCACCTTCCTCACGTTTATCTCGACTGCCGCCATGTCTTATCTTCTCTGGAACCAAAAAAATGGAATACGAACCTAAATGATAGAGAGGATCCAATCCAATTAGAAAAATCAAGACTTAAGTTTATAAAAGTCTACGAACCCTGCACGTCGTCGTACCAAACAGTCAACGCATCTGAGAAGCTACGAAACATGCCACTAGATCTGTTTTCATTCAATCTATATAAGCCAGCTCATCACTTATTAACCAATCAATAAAACCACACCAAAGAAACGTGATTTTATCGAGAACACCGATTTTTACAATAATTGAATATCCCCCCATATCTGCTTGCAAGAAAAAAACAGTTTTCTGTTGAGTGTTGAAATACAAAAACACTAAATGAGCTTTTTTTGTTTTGTCCATCCAACTATAGCAGTAAGAGTATCGTTTGATATGGATATTTTACAGCGATTGTCCTATACCTTTCTGAATTTTCTTCACAGTAAAAAAAAACAGCTTTTACTGACATACCAGTAAAAAACTATAAATGGGTTTATACTTTTCACCCAACTATAGCAGTAAAAAAACTCAAATGGGTTTGTTAGTTTGCTTTTTACAGAGCTTGTTAAAGCTAAAGAACACTTCTCCTAATTCTTGTTGCTTCTCAATCTCTTCACCCATCCCTCTGGATTCTACCCAATCTCTCTTGCTGATGAATCCACCTGAGTTATGAAAAATTCCAAAGCAAAGATTCAAACACCAATCTCTTTAAAAAGGAACTTAAATATAAGAGAGGGAAAGAAGAGATCAGAGTGAAAGAGAGGCAAGACCTGATTACAACAATTACTAGTGCCCAGAAGATCGTCATCAGTTGCATAAGAACTATTTCAAACAAGTCAACCTTCTCAGTCTTTTGTTCTTCACTCGACCCTGATTCAATCAGTGGCACTAAACTTGCATTGCTTCCGTAACAAGTCTCTTCTTCGGAATCATCAACTGTTTGAACAATGAAACCTAATGCGTGGCATAAGGCTGTGCCATTAGACTCCCATACAGAAGCTTTCCTACAGATAAGGATACCTTCGTTTTCTCCACACCGGACTATAACCTGAAACATAAGAAGCACAATCTCAAAAAAACTTCTGAATTTCTACCTCAAGAAGAATTTGACAAACATTGGTCTCTTACCAGTTTAGTGGCATTACTTCTGTTATCAGAAAAGGCATCACTGCTAAAGTAAGCCTCTGAACAAGCTTCAAAGACTCTGTCACAAAACGAGGCACAGACGTGAGTAGATACTGACTGAATCCCAACATTTGGATATTCCAGAAGCTCAAACAATCCCAAGCAATCTTTATCAGCTTCTCCAGAAGTAGACAGGTTTTCAACAGCTAATGAAGTCGTTTGCATCTGTGAAACAGAGCAAGTAGTCTCTCCATGCAGAGCAAGTAGTCTCTTCTTCAATTCAAGATCAGCAGATTTAGGAATGCAAACTCCATTCTCACTTGACTTAACTGAAGTACCTGAAAATCCATACAACGCTCGATTTCAACAACACATTGTATAAAATAATTTTCTTGTAAAGTCTCTCAGCTGCAACGGATGAAACAGAGAGAACTAGGGTTTTATGCATCAGAGCGAATCAAGATGATACAAACGACTGAGAGATCTGAAATTTTTAACCGCACATCGCAAGAATCAAATCCAAACTGTTTCTATGCATCATAATGACTCGATATGGTCTCAGCAACTGAAAGATCTAAAACATCGCAAAGAATCAATTTCGAACGGGTTCTATGCATCGGAACGAATCAAGATGATACTTTCTGGGAAAAAAATCGGACTCATTTGCGAAATCGAAAAAGAAAGATCAAAACGGAAATGAAGAGAACTAGGGTTTGATACTCACCGCACGAAGAAGGGATCAAGAGAGGAAGTAATAGGATTGGAGTAAGAAGCAGGAACACCGTCTTCGTTAAATCTCTTCCCATCTTTCTCTGAATCTCAATGATGTATTGGAGTATGTAGCTCGAAGCAAAAGACGAAGACGACTGCGCTTCGTCTCAACGGGAAAAAGAAGAATACGAGTCAGCTCGAATATCCAGATTCTTCGGAATTACTCAAATAGGTTTCTTTATAGAAAGAGATTCTCCCTCTCTTATCGAGTATTTATAGCATCCATTTGGGAAACACGAAAGATAACGCCACATGAAAAGACATCAACCAAAATGGAATACGGAAATTTCTCCGGTATAATCCGGTTTATGTTCCATTTCGGTTCAATTGTTTTCTTTCAGATATTTTCGATTCATCAATTAAAATCGATTGTATGTTCGAATGATACAAAATTGGTTGAAAAGCAAAAGAAAGGCACTAACTCAACTTCTTACTCTTCCCAATTTTAACTCAGACGAATCAATAATAACTCATATTTCAGTGTGTAAGACAGTTTAAATCAAAGTTTCAACAACCATAATTAGCAAACTTCTCGCACCTGAAACCGTGATATACAAAAAGAATTGAAATGAACAATGAAATACAAAACTTGAAATGAAAGAAGATTGATGAGGTCATATAGCCGAGTAGCTACAATTATCTTCGTCAGAGGAAGGAGAAGACTTGGATGAAACAATGAGTAGCACAGAAGTACCAAAGAGAATTGTGATTATAGCCATAAAATTGACAAGACAAGCTTCTGGTCCACTCCTCTTAACCCCTTCTTTTTCCAAGAAAGTAAGCTTTTCGAAAAACCCTAAAGCCGAGTTTCCAATAGCAAGAAGATAAACAAAAAGGCCGAGAAACGCGTGCCATGGAAGCAAGTCACTTCTTAGAGTTGATGATCCTCTAGGGAAGAAGAAGACTATAAAGCTACACAACCACTACAAAAAGTTTTTAAAAAAAAACTTTTCCATCAACAAATCCATTTTTTAAGATTCGAAAAGATTCAACTATGTAGAGAAATTATTACCTGGAAGGCATAAAGAACAATGACACTAATACCAATCCAAGAATGGAGGCTATAGAGATTTGGGATGTGATATTTGATATGGTTCTTGAAAACAGCACATATTCCCCATATTCCAAGAATCAGAGCAATTGCATGGAGAACAAGGTGGATGAGTTTGTTCACTTGTTTCTCAAGTGGAAGCGATTTGTAGCTTATAATTGCTGTTTCCCTCAAAAAAAGAACAAGACGCAAATTAAGACTACAAAAGTAAAAATATCATACTTTTTTTATCTCAAAAAAAAAAAAGGTTTTCTAATTGGTTTATTACCTTCGCCTCCCAGAATCACTAAGCCGATAAGCATCAAAACAGGATGAAGCTAAGATAAAAAAGAAAAAGTTATAATTCAATGAAGAAATATAACAAAAAAAACCTGAAAGCAAACCCTTTCTTTTGTTTTCAATGGAAACAAAATTAAGATAAGATAGTTAAAGATGATGAGGGAAGAGAGTACGTACATTGAAGATGAGATTATTGTTGGTAGATTCCCATGCAATTCCACCTCTGTAACCGATTGACCAATAAAGGACCATTACCGATAGGGTTATGGCGAGCGCGTGTACCACAAACAGCACGTTCCTCGCGTTTATTCTGACACCCATGTCTTTGTCCAAAAAATCTGGAACCAAAAAAATGAAACAAGAACCTGAATGATAAAGAGAGTCCAAATGGAAAAATATAGACTCTTGTTTATAACCTTGCACGTCGTCTTGTCAACTAGTTAACGCATTGGAAAGAGATTTTATAATCGAGATTCCACAAAACAAACGTGTAGAAAATCGTATTTAAAATTTTAAAAATCCAAAAACGAAAGAAACGCATAATCAACTTATCGGAAGTCAAGAGATCGTGCTTCACAAGTTACAATTTTGTTAATTTTCCCAATCAGAAGCAAAACGGGTCGGATCCTGTCAAGTTTTTTCATTTACTTTTCCGAATCTTCTTCACAAAAAAACAGTTTTTACTGACATACCAGTAAAAACTCTAAATGGGATTATATTTTTCACCCAACTATAGCAGTAAAAGTCTCTAATAAATGGGTTTCTTCGTTTGCTTTTTACAGAGCCTGTTTGTATGAGTTAGATTATGCTTAAATAACTCAAAAAAGTTTTAATCTTTGGAAAAATAACTCTTGTCCTAATTCTTGTTCCATTTCAATCTCTTCTTGCTTCCCTCTCGAGTCTAGCAATCATCTCGTCCAACCTGAGTTAGGAAATTCCAAAGCCAACATTCAATTATCAAATCGGTTACAAGGGAAACTTAAATATAAGTAGGGAAAAAAGAGAGGCAAAAACCTGATAACGTGCATTATAAAGTGTAGAACATAGAAATGTATCCAGAACTCTATCTGAATCAGTTCCGCCTCATAAAGAATTTGCGGAAGATATCGAAACCACTCAACCTTGTCAGTCTTTTTTACTTCACTCGGTTCTGATTCCATCACTGGCTCTAAACTTGCATTGCTTCCGTAACAAGGCTCTTCTTCCGTAATCATTATCAACAGTGAAACCCGCTGCATCACAGAACCCTCTGCCATTAGACTCCCATTTATAAGCTTTCCCACAAATGATATCTTCGTTTTCTCCACATGGGACTATAAGCTGAAACATAACAAAGAACGAAAGTACTCTCTCTCAAAACTTGGGAAGAGAGTTTCAATCTCAAGAATTTCATAAACACCATTCTCTTACCTGTTTATCCAAATAGGCAATACTGCTTAAGTAAGCATCTGAGAAAGCTTCAAAGACTCTGTTACAAAACGAGGCACAAACGCGAGTAGGTTCTGACTTAATCCCAACATTTGGAAATTCCAGAAGCTCAAACGGATCCAAGTAATCTTGATCAGTTTCTCCATAAGTAGCTAGGTTTTAACCAGCTAATAAAGCTGATTGCATCTGTGAAGCAGAGCAAGTAGTCTTCTTCCCATGGAACACTTTACCACACAGGTTTAGATTCATGAATTCAACATCAGCAGATTTAGAAAGATTTCCTTCTGGTTCGTATAAGTGAAATTGACTTCCTTCAGAAATGCATACTCCGTTCTCATTTGTTTTAACTTCTGCACCTGAAAAACAAACTCTTAATTGTATAAGCTTTTTATTTCTCTTGTAAAGTTTCCTTCTTTTCAAGATAGCTAAACTCATGAAACAGAGAGAACCAGTTGTGCCTTTGCAACGATTTTGATTTTTTTTCAGATGTCAAAAAAAAAATGAAATTCACATTTTCCACAAGAAATAACATCGCACAACTCAATTTCAATCGGGATTCTACGCATCAAAAGGAGTCAAGATGATACAAACAACTGAAAATATCAAAAGTAGACATCGCAAGACTCAATTTCAAACCAGGTTCAATGCATCAGAACGATTTGATATGAAACAAACGATTCAAAGATGGTAACTTTTTAGTAGAACATGGCATGCACCAGACTCAATTTTAAGCAGGTTTCTATGAATCAGAACGAATCAAGATGATCCAAGAGACTCAATTCTGACCCATTTACGAAATTGAAAAAGAAAGATCAAACTGATATGAAGAACGTTGGGGTTTGATACTCACCAGACGAAGAAGAGATCAAGAGATGAAGAAACAGGAATGGAGTAAGAACCAGAAACACCGTCTTCGTAAAATATCTTCCCATCTTTCTCTAACTGATCTCAACGATGAACAGTAACTATTCGAAACAAGAGACAAAGAGTGCAAGAAGAAACCTTTGGATTCGAATCCTCACCCAAATACCCAATTTCTCCGGAATTAGTCAAACATTGCAACTAGTTAATCCTTACCACAAAATCGAGATTACATTGTTTCATGGTGTGTGTTCTTTGATCAACGGAGCACGATCTCGATCTCCGGTGAAGATAGACATCAATTCAGACACCAGCTTCTCATCATCATATTTCATCACATACCTCTTTACAAACACCTGATTACTATTCACCAAAACAGACGACATTGGTAAAGGCATTACTCCATTTCTTCCTCCTTTAACCAATCCTTTCGACACAAGGGCTTTGATTACATCACACCTCGGCAAAATCCTCTTCTCCAAGCTATAACCAAGAACCGGAGGAATCAAAACCACATCTTTTAACGTCCAATTCATCTTCTTCACCAGAAACTCAACTTTCTTCTTCACCGTCTCATCAGACAATCCAATACAAGTAGGAAAACACTTTACCATCAACGCAAACTCGTCTCTGCTGAATCCGAGTCTTAAAAACGTTTCCACACAGTTTGTTATCTTCTCATCTGAAGCCCGCATGCATTCAGGACGCTTCTTTATCACAGATATCACCTCTTCGTCGACTAAACCACAACGATTCTTCAAGGTTTCAAACGTGTGAGCTATCTTCTTCTCCGAGAATTTCAGAGCGTAAGGCCACTTCTTGAACATTTCCCATACATCTTCCACAGCAAAGCCTAAGTTTTTATAGACATTGACTTTCTCGTCTATCGTTTTCTCGCTCATTTCGTATACAACGT
Source organism: Euclidium syriacum (assembly GCA_900116095.1). Lineage (NCBI taxonomy): Eukaryota > Viridiplantae > Streptophyta > Magnoliopsida > Brassicales > Brassicaceae > Euclidium > Euclidium syriacum. The sequence goes on from FPAK01000003.1 coordinate 17,222,844, forward strand.
GAAGAGCTTGAACAAACTTTGGTGTCGTCGGATCAAAACCCATGTCGACAATTCTCTTGACGGATTCTTCGAATTTTTCTTTTCCACACACAGGTTGGTACTTGGAGATGAGCAATTTGAGTAAAAACCGCTGAGGCACTCCCAAATCTCTCAAAACCGATATGTTTCGGATTTTGTTCCCTTGCTTACCCGCTGGCGAAGAATCAAGTAAACTCTTATCTCCTTCTTGTTCATCTTTGTCGTTGTGTATAATGTCTTTGACGAAATCATAGTATACACCAATAGATTTTACCCCTCTCTTTGCCAAGATTTTTGGAACTTCTGAGATAATCTCTGTGACCTCTGAGTTCGAAGCTCCTCTAGACTGCAAAGCTTGAAACTTGGGAAGAAGGGACTTTTCCGCATCTACAATAAGCAACCGAGGGTAAGTGCTAATGATCCTAGAGATCTGAGAATCTGTGAACCCAAAATTTCTAAGAAGATTCAGAACAGATTCCGAATTTTCTTTCTTTGAGATCGATTCTGCGAGTTTTGTAGTTGAACCAAATGATTCAACAGTAAAAATCTTCCCTTTACGACCATTTTGCAGGCTCGCATCTGTATGACTTGAAGAGGAGAACGAATTTGAAAAAACAGATACATTTTGTACAAGCTTCACTGAAATAACTCTCAAGTTACGCCAATTTTGTAACTCGATACACCTTCTTCCATGGAGTATCAGAGAATACATGATAAAGCAATGCGATTAGCAGAGGAGAAAGGAAAAAAAAAAACAGAACTAACAAATTCCAGAGTGTTTGTTTCAATTCAAGTCCACCCGAATCTATCTGTTTCAATTCGAAGATAAATTTGAAAGTGAGCAGAGAAGAACGAGAAACTCACTCTTCAATCAGAGACAACCGCTAACGATTGATGAGAGTGTTCGACTTCTCCGTTACTCAAAATCGAAAAACCCCAATTTTGTTTCGTAAATTCCCTGTTTTTGGTAATTTAGGGTTTTGAAGAACATTAGGGGTATATCTGTAATTTTCATAATTATAAACGTATTAGTGAGACCAGAGATTCTCTCAAGCGAGCGAGACTCATCAAAACATCCGTTGCCGCCGTTCGTCGCCTCTCGTCGGTGAGTTCGCTGATTTTCCCATTTCTAATTATCTGATTGTTGCTCTGTATTTTGAATCTCATTTTATCGACCTTGGTTTTTGTCTCATCTCTTAAGCTTGCTTAATTTCTTCGTTTCTGGATATTTTTTGTGTTGTCTCGAATCTCGATCCGTGTTCGATTTCATAACATGTGTTACCGTTTATGTATATATACGATTACATAATTCATCTGTGTTTGCTGAGTTTCTTGATCTTCGCTTACCTCGATTGCTACGTAATTGCGGAATTTCTTAGGATTATAGTAAAGGAAGTTGGAAAATCTCTATCAATGTTTTGTGTTTAAGAGGATTCTTGGTTAAGATCTTTCAATTTAAGAAACTCTGAAATTGGATACTTTAGATTCATCTGGTTGTATGTGCTTTGTGAGTTTGTTTATCAAGAAAGTATTAGAGCTGAATGGTTAATCTTTTGACTTGAGCCTATTTGGTTCATTGGGTTCTTGCTTTTGTATCTTCCTCTGTTTCTGAATTGCTCATTGGGTTTTGATTTCTATCTTTACTCTAGAGAGCTTATCATTTCATGTTTCTTGATAGGACAAAACATAAATGGAGACACAGAAAAGTCAAGCTGAAACCCCACCAAAACCGGTCATGACTTCATGTAGAAAGAAGACAAAGGATGATGCCAATTTCTTAGAAGACGTGAAGGATCACATCGATGAATTCATTAATGCCTCCATGGATGATCACAAGAACTGTTTCAACAAGACCATCAAGAAGGTTCTCTTTCTTCACTCAACACATATTAGATCTTAGTCACTTGAGCTACTATGATCTGTCGTCTCTTCCGAATTTGGTAGATGAGGTCTATTACGTGATTTTGGCTTATAGTAACTTAGGGTTGATTTTCTTTTTCTTCAGATGTTTGGATTATCAAAAGCTGTTGCAGAGAAGCAAGAAGCTGAGGCTAAAGGAGTCGAAAGTTATTTACCTCTTCAGACAACAGTCTCGGATTAGAGAATTTGCATGTCTCTAAAAAAGAACCTAACATGATCTTGGTTCAGTTTACTTTTGTTTCAGTTATTTAAGATCATGGAATGTCAATTTATTCGCAAGTAAATAAATTAAAGATGGAAGATTTGTTATTTTATTCAGAAAAACCATATACTTACTGTTATTTTCGCGCATCAGTTTCCCTTTTCAACATAGTCATTAATAAATTTCCCTTTTCTATACAAATTTAGATAAGTTTGATAGAAACCCTAGGTAAGAGGGGTTGTGAAGTTGCGTCTATTGATTAGGTTAGAATGATGAACTACAAGGCGAAGCCGGAATATGTGAAAGCAAAAACGGCGGTGTGGTGGGATATCGACACGTGTCCGGTACCCGATGGTTATGATGGTCGACGGATTCGTCCGAGTATAGAAAGTGCGTTGAAAGAAATAAACTATTATGGCCCCGTTACCATCACTGCCATCGGAAACCTAAAGAAAACCCCAGCTCACATCCTGCCAGAGCTCGCTTCCACCGGAATCGATCTTAAACAAGCAGTTTCCGGTTAACCATGGAACTCTTTTTTATTTTTAAGTGAGGGATTTGTCTAGATTCTTGGACTCATGTGTTTGTATTGATACAGATGAGGTAAGCATTCGCATTTTTCATGAATTGTCGTGTTTCAAAAACCGTAATCGACCACCGGCTACAATAATGATCATATCCGATAAGGTGGAGTCCGAATTGTCTTTCGGTCTTTGCTGGAATCAACAAATTAGGAGTGGATACAACTTTCTTCTGGCAAGAACATATACTACTAGGATAGTCTCAGTCCTGTTTAATAATGCAGAGTGGGTCTGGAAAAGCTTACTGGAGGCAGATAAACAGGAGACGACGAGACATGTTTTTCATGAATCGAGTGGATCTTCCTCGGTTTTCTTGCTTATCATGCTCTACTACAGGGACAAGCCTTGTAGGTTTCATCCAGCATCTCGCTACTAAACAACATGCACTGGGAGTAAGCTTCCTTATTGTTGTCAATATCTTTGCTCTTGTATCAATTACATTTTCAGTCAGCAACATGAGTGTTGTTGTATAATTGTTGCCAAGCAGGAGATTGATATTATTAGGTCTAGGATGCGCCGGTCTAGAATGCGCCGGGGGTTCGGGTACACGAGCGACGTGGTGCCATCAAAGGGAAAGGCAAAGGAAGTTTTAGTAATATCTCTTAAAGAAAATGAAAAAAAGTTCCACGTAAAAAATACTCATGTTTGGAGAAATCTAAAGACTGTATTCTGTTTTCATGGCTCGAAATACTCATGTTTTGATTTTACATCTTTGCAGAGAAGAGGTTTGAGGAGAACTTTCCGGACAGATTTTCGTCTTTTTCATCTTTTTCATCTTCTTACTACATGTCGCTCTCGACGTGGCGCATGAGAATCTTAAGCCTTTCAACTAAGATAATTTCTTCTTTAGAGAAATTGTTGCACAAGTGACCAGTCTTGGAAGCTATTGTTCCGGAAAGAATGTATTCTTTATTGATTCAGTTTTTAATATTATATTTTTTTTAATGAAATAATTAGATGTGAAATTTTATAATGCAATGCAACTATCAGAATGGGTATTTAGAATATGAGTTTTTGTTAGTTAAATATGGATCTATATAATTAACAAATAAATTTTTGAAATTTTTGTTTATTACTTAGGCGAATAAAACAAGTATTGGTTTAGACGTTTAGTTACATAATGTATTAGTGTATTGGTTTAGACGTTTAGTTACATAATGTATTAGTTTAAACATTTACATGGATCAATGTAACTTGGCTAGTACTAGCTTTAAATTTTACTTGGGGTTGATTTTTTCTTTCCAGATGTAATAAAGCACGAAGCTGAGTGAAGAGTTATTTGCCACTTCAGACAACAGTCTCGGATTACAGAAACTTATATGTCTCTGATAGAATCTAATCGGATCTAAATTGGTTCATCAGTTTACTTTTAGTTGACTTAAATTAAGTACGTTAAATGTCAATTTATTTATGAGTAAATCAATTAAAGATGGAAGATTTGTTATTTTTGGATAACTAGTGTCAATTAGTTTTTGACTCACTAATTAGTCTATCTGCCAAGTCTAGTTAGTTTTGGACAGAGAGGGTATAAAGTCCTTGCACTGAATGTAAACTTATCCTTTATCCAATTACAAATGGATCATATAATTTGAAGGAGATAATTTAATCGTTGTGGAAAATAAGATATCAATGGAATCAATGTGTATGTTTTTATGTCTGAATTGTTTTTATGTGCAAGACTCATTCAAAATCATCTAATAAATTCATTTATTTATCTTCTCTCACAAACTTTTTTTAAGGAATTTTGTTCATGGTTTTTTGCTTGTATTTCAAGCAACCGCACTTATAATAAATGATTTACCTCTTCTTCTTCTTTTCGTTCGTAGTTCTTTTGCAAAAATGAGAAAAGATAAATACTGATGAGAAGCTGATCATTAGTGAAACTATATCAGTTTTGTAAAATTGGATAGTTGCTTTCTATACAATTTCAGTTATATTTCTTATTGGGAAGCTCACATGTTGTTTATCGAAACCAAATTATAAGCTAAAATATTCGACAATATCGAAGAGAATACAAAAAATGCAAACAATACAATCACAATGAAAAACATTAATTCTGTTGACCAAATTAGGAGGAGAATTCAAAGGTGAACATATACTCTGCAAAATAACTATAGGTTATGGACTTAAAAGTGCAATATTATACCATATAATAAAATTGAGCTTTAAGTAAAGTTACAAATAACCAGGTAAAAAAAAACAGAGAACGAGGGAAAGATGGAAAAAAAAGAACAGAGAAGATAGAAATCACGAGAAAAGAGTCTAACAATCATGTTTGTCTCTTCTTTCTTCAACGTCTTGAACGTCTCGAAGCCCCTGATTTAGGTTTCTTATTTGCAAATCTGTTTTTTTGAATAAAAATGTTAATAATTCAAGTGAAAGGCCTCAGTTTCTAGAAAAACAAACGTCATAGAAAAGTTACCTCATAAAGAAGCTAACGAGTTCGAACAGCTTGAGGAACCAATGCGGTTTGTAGAACATCATGACGTATCCAATCGAAAATCCAAGAACGATACCAGGTCCAACTCCTATGGCAGCGGCAATCCAGCTCAATACTTGTTTGTCTTCTTCCTCTGATTCTTGTGAAGGCGGCGGCGGCTCATTGACAACTCCACATTCATCCAGAGGAAAACCACAGAGTCCAACATTATCTTGGAAACGCGAAGGATCTTGAGTCTTAAACTGTGTGCTTCCCGGAATCATCCCTATGAGCTTGTTGTGGGAGAAATCTACAACCTCCAGAAACGAGAGATTCCCAAGTTGAGGTGGAATCTTACCAGAAAGAATGTTTCGAGACAAATCAAGCGACTCGAGTTCGGTTAGATTCGCCATAATTGATGGGATGTGGCCTTCAAAATAGTTGTTTGACAAGTTGAGCACTATCAGACCTTTCAATACTCCAATCGATTCTGGGATCTCTCCGCTCATTTTGTTTCGTGAGAAATCAATGGCCGTCAAGAAAGTGAGGACTCGTTCCATCTTCGCCTCTACACCTTTATTCATCAAAACCAGCGAGTCGTTATAAAAGGGATCGTACCCAAGGTATAAGGTATTATCTCCAATGTGACGTGGTTCTCTTCTAACTCCTTTTGAGAACATTGCGCTCAAATACATCAAAAAATCAGATGGTAAGGTCCCCATGAAGTCGTTTTGTGATACATCAATGATTTGCAACCGAAGAAATCCAGAAGATGTTTTGGGAGGATGCAATGATCCATGAAACCCATTGGACCGAAGGACCAAAACTTGTAGTTGCTTCAAGGATTGCAACCAGAATGGAAAAGTGTCGTTAACTTGATTGTGTTCCACGTTTAGAACCTCCAAAGAAGAGCAATCAGACAAAGATCGTGGAAGTTTCCCCACGAAATTGTTGTGACCAACATCGAGTGACCTTAGATTGCTGCAGGTGGGAAATAATTCTGGCAAGTTTCCACTAAGGTGGTTATCAGAAAGGCTCAAAAATTCAAGAGAGCTCTCGATGAGATTCTCTAAACACTGCGGAACTGATCCATTCAAGCTGTTGTTTGATAAATCTAAGACTTGTAGAGAGGTCATACCGCATATTGATTTGGGGATTTCTCCAGAGAAGTTATTTCTTGATGCAAGCAGGTCCAAGATGGGCCGTGGTGGGACAAAGAATGGTCCTTGGAAATCATTTGACCTCAGATCTAGCACTGATAACCATCCTCTAGGAAAACCCTTTATGAATCCTTTGAAACCGCCTCTTGGAGAATCCTTTGTGGATACATTGAAACCGCTGAAATTGTTGTTGGAAAGAACCACGACTACCAGATTAAGACTCCATAACCAGCTCGGTACTTGACCTTTGATTCTGTTGTTTGAAAGATATAAAAATCGTATTGTTTGCTGAGTTCTTATGAACTCTGGAAATTCGGTGATGCCGCAGTCTGACAAGTCTAGATAAGTCAATTGTGATGGAGAATCTGAAACTGAATTTGTGGCTGAAACATGGTTTCCAGAGAGATCCAATGTATTGAGCATCTTGAAATATTTCAAGTCAATGGTAGTGGTGGTGTTCAAATGGGATAGGTGAAGTTCTTGAAGCGACTTGAGATGCGAGAAGATACTAAAGTCAATCGGGCCTTGCGAATTCCAATAGGAAAGGTCAAGTTCCGTAAGGTTGACTAATTTGGAAATGGATATTGGGATTGGACCTCTAAAGTTGTTGCTGCCAATGTCTAACACTCTTAGGTTAGATGGTGAAGATATATTCCAAAACTCGAGAGTGCCACTGAATTGGTTATCACTCAAATCGAAATAAAAAAGAGAAGGAATGGTGAAGAGGGAAGAAGGGACAGTTCCAGTGAAAGCATTGTGGCTTGCAGAAAAGTAGGAAAACTTGGAGAGTGAAGTGATGTTTGGAGGAAGCGTGCCAGTGAAGTAATTGTAGGAAAGATCTAAATAGGACAAGTTTGTCAAATTTAGTAGCCCAATGGGGAAGTTACCACTAAGCATATTGGATGGAACTTCTAAAGTGGTCAACTTTTGCAAATTACCAAAAGAAGTTGGGATTTCACCAACAAAATTGTTCAAAGTGAGGCTGAGAAAAGTGAGATGAGAAAGGTTTCCAATCGAAGACGGGATTTGACCACTTAAATTACATGAATAAAAGTTGAGGGAAGTTAGAAACTGAAAGCTTTGCAACCTAAAAAGACTGCTATTGGAATGCAACTGACCATTGAGGCAGGTGAGGCTAAGGTCTAGGTCGATCACTTCCCCGGATTTGGCATCGCATGTGATTCCTTCCCAACGACAACAGTTGCTGTTATTACCCCATGACTCTGTCTTCCTCGGGTAAAAACATGGTTTTTGCACTTTAAACTCCTTCTTGAACTCGAGAAGTGCATCCCTTTGTTCAGGGCGACACAAGTGTTTAGTAGGAACCGCAGAAACAACTCGAAAATTGAAAACGCAAATGACGAGAAAGGAAAGTGTGATAAGAATGATACTCGTTGAGTGCCAAGAGCCTACCATCTTTCCTTAAACTAATTTTACGTTTTCGAATAGAAATGTAAGGTGATGTACAGTGGTTGCATACCCATCTCTTTATAGAAATCGCCTAACCTTGATGACTAATTAATAAGTCTTTCTCCTAACCATTCTTTACACTGAACACAAAAATAAAAGTCTGTGGTCTTATTGAATAGTCAGTTTCTATGCATTTTTGTTCTTATTACAGGAAATTTCATGTTTTTTTATCCAAACCAAATTACAAGCTAATTCTAAGTGCCACAAAAATACAGAAAATGAAAACAAAAGTAACTGGAAATTAGAAACCCACATCTCTCTAGTTTTGGGGATTACTTTAGCTACACCCATTTGATATGTTTAACAGATCCCTAACCAACTGTTTATGTTATTACTCTAAACTATGTTCATCACTAATTTAAACCTCATTAGCATAGCATTGAACAATTGTCTCAACGACAAAATCCATATAACCAACTGAAACGTTAACTTAAACCAAACTAAATATGATCTGACAAATAAAACAGAACGATGGAGATAAATTGTATTGATTACCGAGCAAAAAAGAAAAACCAAAACAACAAGAAACGGGGAACAGAGTGTATAATTCAAAAACCAAAACCGGTTTACAGATTTTAATCTTCTTCCTCTCCCTCGTTCTCAGCAATGTTGAAGTACCTCAACTCATAAAGGTTACGGTCCTTGTTCGCTGCAATCACTCTGAGCCAATCTCTTACGTTGTGCTTCTTCAAGTACTTCTTCGTCAAGTACTTCAAGTACCTGTAAACACATATAAGACAATAGTAAACACAAAGTTAACACTTGACAAATCAGAAACCAATCAACAACGAGATACTATGCAATAAGCTTAGACTCAACAGTCATTTTCTATAATCTTTAGACCAAAATGAAACATAATCAAGTCCAAATGCAAACAAGTTCACTGAATATATACCTCTTGGAGAATTGACCATCAGAAGTGACAGTGATCTTGCTCTTGTCACGAGTGATTGTGACTGAATCACCGAGTGCACCAGCTTTGCCACCGACTTTGATCCTCTCCTGAAGAAACTTCTCAAGGGAAGCAATCTCCATGATCTTGTCATCGACAGGCTTCGAGCAATCAATGGTGAAGGAAACTCCCTTCTTCTTTCCCTTAGCAACGGCTGCACTTCCACGACTCATTTTTTCAAACCCTTCTCTGTACAAAACCCAAACACACAGGACACAGAGTGTTCATAAACCATTTGGAAAATATAAAGGCACATATTTACATAAACAGAGCGTTTTGATAAAGATAAACAATCTTATTTGTCTTACATTATAAAATGAATCTGCAATTTTATCAATTTCAAGCTAGATCTGTATATCAGACGAGAATCGAATCTTCTTAGATGAAATTTCTCGATCTAAATACACTCTCAATTAGACGAAATATTAGATGAATCAAGAGAAAGGGGAAACTAAAAATTCGTTCTTCTATTGAATATTCGTAACTCGCGAGACTAAACAATCGAGTCTATGTGAGGAATTGAAGAACGTTTAGCTACAGAGAGATAGTGACGAAGTACCTTGAAGAAACCCTAGAAGGTGGAACTGTCTGAAGAGGCGAGCGGCGTTTTCTAGCTCTTGAACGAGAAGTGAAGGAAGCAAATGGCTAGGGTTTTTACGCATTTAAAGTGGTCTTCTTTATTTCAATTTCTATAAATAACCCTAACATCCCCCAAAGTTTCTGACCTCTAAAAATAACCCCTAAACTTATCAATTTGACAGAACTCCCTCCTTAGAAACAAACATGCTCAATTTTTTTTTCCTTTATTGTAGGCTAATAGTTTTGTCTCTCTTGTATTCTAGTTAACAATATTAACATTCATAATATATCATTTTGATTAATCATCTCACTTGCCGATATGATCAGTTTCCGTTACATTTACCATTCAAAAACATTTTTCCGATTAATTTTCTGGAAAAGAAAATTCAAACGAAAAATATGTTTTGCTTAAATTTTACTAGTTAGATTGAAAGTATAAAATAAACTATTCATCTCATTCCATATTATTTAGAGGTATAAATAAAAGAAATATAAGTAAAAAAAATTTCATCATTAAATAGCAGAGGATTAAAATAAAATATTATTTATTTCATTTTCCTCTGATGCAGACATTTTCACCCGTAGGTATTTATAAAATAGATATAAAAATATTTTATTTTGTTAAAGAAATTTTTATGATTTAAATTTATTAAAAAATTGTACTTCCAGAGTCTTCGAACTTGGTTCGTTAGAGATTCTACTATCAATTGTTTGTCAACTGAGCTATCGACACCGACACGCAATTTGAGTCAATGCAGACCAAAATCTATTTTACGGGTCAATGCAGACCAAAATCCTATAATTAACCGTAATACAAATCATAACGTTTATTGATGTGATAATTAGTGGTGGAAGTTCAATACGTTTCATCAAGCTAGAATATTCGATTGTGTTGTTACATATTGACTATATAGTCTTTGTAATTTGATCTTAATTTTTATTTTGAATAGAAAACAATGACCAATTCAAAGATGTAATAGACAGGGAAAAAAAACTCAACATTTAAAAATATTTTCACATAATTCCGAAAAAAAAAAGTTTCATTAGGGTATTTTCAACTTCGATACCCATTATAACCACATTTAAAAACAAAATAACCACATTTAAAAACAAAATAACCACCAAACTCGTTCGCTTCGACGGTCCAAACCAGACCCAAACCGGCTCGAACCATTACATACCATTTTTGTGTTTTTTTTTCTCTCCTTAGATTATCAATTCATCACATAACTTGAGCGGTTGATGTTCTTTCAAATATGGAATACCAAATTGTTTTCTTAAACCGACTTTGTTTTGGTCCGACCCGGTTACTGAGACTCAAACTCTTTACGATGATCCGCCACCGCCGTTGTGCCTCTGATGGAAACTTCCAGATCCTTCATTGAAAGAAGATGTCCAAATGGATAAGTCTTGATTAACCGAGTAGGCTTGCTGTTGTTGCTGTTGTTGTTGCTGTGATTGCATATAAGGATCTCTCTCCCATATATTAAACCGGATAAAACCGCTTCCTCCTGCCTGATCAGAGGAAGACGAAGTTGATCCCATACCGGAAGCTATTCCTCTACCTGGTCTCCTCCCAGACGGGAATACAGGGCCACGTGAGACTATAGGCGAATCCGGTTGTTGGTGTGACTGTGCAGATGACTGTTGGTAATACGCTTGTAGAGCTTGCATTCTGTCTCGAGTCCGAGCATTGCTTCCCGGAAAAGCTGGTGTCCTCGGTACACTTGCCACCGAGCTTCCCGCTCTTCCACCAGAACTGCAAAAACTCAAGCCAATACACAAATTCAACAACTAAGCCGAGCAATCAATTGGGACAATGAAATATAAGACTTCAGTTTTTACCTGTGGCCATGAAATGGACGCATGAAATGAGGTGGCCTGGGTCGAATCACATCAGAGCCGTTGGCACGGGAAGTCCTTGCAGCGGCTGGTGGAGGAGTGGGCTGAGTTGGACTACCCACGTGAGTGCCTGAAGCAGAGAAATGCTGTGGTGGTGGTGGCGGAGGCGAATGATATTCCCAGCCGTGATAATGCGGATCGACGGGAAAGCCGTAAGGAGTTGGGACTTCACCGGAAACCGATGAGCCGGAGTTCCAGTGGCTACTGAAACTCGAACTGTCTGAAACACCTGTAGCTCCGGTGCTTGAGGAAGACGAGTGAAGAGGACCAAAGTAAGTTACGTATGGACATGGGTGACCTGCTGTTGGTGCTGCTGGTTCAGTAAAGTAGCCTTGCTGGTTCAAGAGGTCATGATCTGTAATCACAGCGTCAGACTCGATAGGTTAATAAGAAGAAGATAAAAGGGAGAAACAAAACCGATCTGACAATAAGACTTACATGAACTAGGAGAAAATTCACCATCCCTACAAAGTTTTAAGAGAAATTTTATCAGTTGATTGAAAAAAAACTAACAGAAAACAGAGTTAACGACATAAATATTATGTAATTGCTTACTCGAAAGGAGAAAGACGCGCTGAGCTTCCAAATGGGCACCAATGAACTCCAAAAGACTGCAAATAACACATAACACACGCAAAGGTATTTTTGACATGGAATATTAATTCAAGCAATCAAAATAAAATGAATGTAACAGCAATCTCAGCATGCGAGAGAGAAACTGTGAAGCAATGCAAAATGAGAAATAGAACTTGGGATGTATTAAGGTTACTAGTTTTTTCTTACCATTTCAGAGTATCCTCCGATATCATAAATATCTTCTTCATGAACCCAATCCTCGACATTGAATTCAGGATATGAACGGCAACCATTTGCGTAAAGCCACTGGCCTTTTTCTACTTTCCGACAGTTGGGGCATTGCATCACGCCCTTTGCGTTGAAAGCTGAACCAATACAATCTACAAAAACACAAGTAAACGCATGTGAAGTTAGATGGCTTTGTGAAACAGCATAAGAAACCAAACGTAAAGCATTTAACATCTCCATAGATAGCAACATATCTCAAACTTTAGCTGGTGAAAGCTCTCTTGCATTGAATCATTGAATAAATCCCTAATCTACATATACAAACACATAAACACTCCTATCTAAGCATCCAAGATTGTCATATGATGAACAAAGATTCAGAAGAACAAGTTCAAAGCTAATCATACCGTTCATTTACTACTGAAACACGTATATTATGAGACTCTGAGCTAATTGATACATCAAGCAGAGGTGGGGAGATCAAGAAACTTGGCATTTTTAATGAAATAGTGATCATGCTATTTCAGTAACCTCAGATAACAAATTCGACTAGATCATAATCTATACCAAGCACGAACCGATTAGTTTCAGAGCTTGATACTCATCCATGATATTTGCCACAGAACAGAATGTAACAGGTCCATAATTCTAAAATTGAAATCAAACCAAAGGTAGATCTGTACGATTCAAATTGAAATCTTACGCAAAATCAATTAAATCGGGAACAAATTCAATTGAATTAAAAAGGGCATTATACCATCGTTTCAATATCAGACCCCAAGAAATAATTTACCTAGATGGAACTGGTGGCCACATTGAAGGTTAGCCCAAGCTCGATCGCCGTCTTTAACCACCGTCTCAAGACAAATCGAACACGCAACGGCACCAAAACCATCTCCTTCGTCGCGAGAATCGCCATCGGCACCACTACCTTCGTCGGCGAGATCATTTTCACCGAAATTGAATTTGTTAACCTTATTACCTAAACCCATAATCAAAATCCAATCAAAACAGCCCAAATCTCAAACCCCTTTTTTCTCTTATTTTTTTTTCTTCGAGTTGATTAACCAGAAAATATCGAAACCCAATCACTGCAGAAAATCCCTCTCACACCCTCGATTCGTTTACGCTTCGATTCGATTAAATTTTAACCAGAATAATTAAAATCCTCTTATGAATCCGTGAACTCTCTCTCTCCGATCGTCGCAACCAGAGACCCAGAAGATGAAGAGAAAAATCGCTTTTTGTTTTTTAATTCTTTTTCTCGCGTTATGTTTTGTGTGAGAAAGATTGGGTTACGGGTAGAAGCAATTACCGCTGTCCAAAGACTCCAAACTTCTTTAATCAACGGCTCAGATTTATTGGGACGGATTTGTTGTCTACTTGACATCACTTCTTCCCCCCAAGCTCTTGCCTTTTTTTTTCATTTTTCCTTTTTTTTTCACAATTCTTTCAAAAATAGATTTTAAAAAGAAAAAATAACTATTATTTCTTTTTCCAACTTTAATATAGTAGTACTTTATTTTTCTTGTAAATACCCACCTTGGTAGTTTAACTTTCTATATTTGGTTCTCTCAATTTACTACTACTAGTACAAACTTTATAGATATGTTCAATGTAATTTTCAGTTTTGTATCATATCTATTTGTATAACAATTACTTTTCTTTAACATGTTAATTAGAAAAATATCAAAAACCAGATTGATCATTGTTTTAATATATAAAAGGTTGGAATGTGAGAGAGAATTTTTTCAAAAAGTCAGTTGATCAATTAGATTATGACATATATAAAAATGTAAACTCCTAATAAAATATAAATCTATATGTTATTAGAAATACAAACAACAAATAATTTTTTTAAAAAAATAAAGTGTTCTATATAATGAATTAAAGTATCTGAAAAACATATAGCAGAAACTAACATCTTCTTTGTTGTTGGAGTTGGCACAAAAAATATATCTATCAAATTCTATAAAGTGTATATAATTAAACATGTACATATTGTTACTTTTTCGACATAATTATATTTCAACATGTACATATTGATGTACTACAATAATTATGAGTTATTAATATTAAATATTTTAGATGTAAAATTTTATGAAAGATATCTAAATTTTACAAATGTATTAGGAAACCGAATGCTGACATATTTTGATTGTTATACAAAAGTATTATATGAGATTTGTCCATCTACATATTTGAAACGTAAAATTTTATGAAATATGTTTATAATTTCCATAGATAAAAGAAATAAATTGATTGCCAAGTTCAACGGAATCGTCCATATTTTAAAGTTTTCTACATACTAATTGAAGAGAAAAAAAAAAAAATACTATGATGTATCAGCGTAAAAATAAAATGAGGAGACTGAAATCGATTAAAACATTTCACTTCATTTATTTTAAATGAATTATCTTAGTCACAAAACTTTTATAAAATTTGAAATTTATAGCATAAACAAAATTGGAAGTATATTAATCATTTAATTTCTACATATATTATAATCGATATTAATAATATCTAAAAAATGTTTATATAAATATATAATATTCGCGTTGGTGCGGATTATAATATAGTTGAATAATAATATACGAATTTGATGAGAGGTTTGAATTCCAATCAATAACGACTACCTTTAAAATCATATTCAAGTAGTTGTATGCAAGTTACATTTAATAACAAATATATTGTGATTTATAAAAGATCTCTTATGTATTTTTAAAACCTAAATTTACTATTTTTACCCATTTTACTATTCTTTGTTTTGATTTATAATGTTATAACTTATATGTTGGTATTGAATTTCACATGGATCTCTAGTCTAAGAAAAATCCATTAAACAAATAACTTGAATTTAAAGCGCAAAATAGGAAAAACGAATACAAAAAATGTTATTAAAGAAGATAAAAGAGGACTAGAATTTGTTGGAGGTGGATTTAGCACTCCCTTCACATACTCGGTTTAAATCATTGAACCATCGTAACATGAAGAGAATTCTTTGACTGCAATGCGCTACATCGTCCGGTCAAACAACTCCATAAAAAAGCGACACGACGATCACAAAACAACTATAATCGTTCACAATGATTACCCGTGTAACAATTGGTCGATCTACTCAGTTTAGCGAAGAGAGGAAAATGCATGATGAGCTTCGAGAAGTAGGCTCACATGCTACGAACGCTTCCGAGTCTTCTTTTATAGATAGGAGACCGCACTCAAGAATAAAACACCACTTTTGACCAAGATAACAACATTTAGAGAAGAATAAAAATCTTAGATCGAATTTAATAACATTTGTTTTGAGTTAGTCAATAAGTGTGTTAAGTTCCGATCTCCGATTCTAGATCTGATATTATATAACCGAGCTCTAAACTTTTGTAATCAGTTCATCTTCATTAATACATAAAAGCATTGCTCGATACTCACAAATCCGAACACACTCATATAGTCATTAATTTACTCTAAATCCGAACACAATTATGAACTTCACCCTACACTAAATTATCCTAGTTCAACAGAATTTATATATACTTAAACACTTACTATTTTTTGTCATTTGTTGACATTTACATAAAATTGGATAGGGTTACAGTCTTACAACCGGCGAAAACATTCGTAGTTAAATGAAACATACAAAAATTCAATAAACCTTAAACATACCTTTTGCTACCCCAAAATCTTTAAACGAAAAGGATAAACAAAAACGTTTTGAGACAAAAATGTGTCAAAACCGACAAAACAATCTGGGTGAAACTCTAATCCAATGCATATCAGAAGATGCATCTGACGTCAAAGTTCACAACTCGTAGTCGTCGACTCACAACTAAACGATTACTAATTTATCGATATAAATTTGTGATTTATATTTGCAAAAATAAAAATAATTATTATATGGTCAATATGAGTCAAAGTTTTTATCGAGTCCAATGTGACTGATGTTCCCCACGCGAACTATGACGTCCACATGCCAAAAGGCAAAATTTATTCGCGCCGACTTCTGCAGCTCTGTTCTCTATAGTTACCAATTTGGCTCTTTTATTTACTTTTCTACTTTTTTAGTTTAATCCAAATTAGTTACTAGATTTAGTCGAATGGAAACCTTTTTTTTTTCTAGTTTGAAATTGTTGGCTTTTGTAGAGAAAACGAATTCTCCCAAGTTTGAAAAACTAAAAGTTCAGAAAATTTGTTGGATGGCTCTAGTCAACGAATCTTTTAAAACCAATTTTTTTTTAAGTGAAACCGTTTTTATTCAAAACCTATAATGTTATGATTATTTTTGAGTTTCTATTAATTACTTTAAAGTTTAATTTTTTGGATTTTACACATAGATTAAGAAGAAATAAATGCTTATATTTACTAACTATTTGTTGTTTTATTTATTTTACACTAGATTTTAAACCCGAACTACACCCGGGTATGTTAATATTATTTGTTTCGTTTATTTTGATATTTAATAATATATTTTTATTGAACACTAGTGATATTTAATATTTTCAATTTTTTATTATTACTACTTTATTTGTCATTTTATTTGTTTTCCAATTTGAAACTGTTTTGTTTTGATTTTTGTAATATATTTACAAAATAAATTGTATTACTTTTTAATTTTTAGCTTTTTAAGAAAAATTTTAATAATTTTTTTTTTGTTTTGTTAATATCATGATATTTGAATTTTCTATGCGGTGGAGTTACTTTTTTCTTTTAATTTGATATGAATTTATTGTTGTTACTCTTTATTTTTTGTGCTATGTAATAAGAGATAGAGTTGAAAGTGGTTTGTTTTGGTGCAGCATTATTGGTACTCCCACTTTTAAAGATAGTTTTTTTTTTTGTAGTCCTGCGAACTATAGAGAGTTTAGATATTCAACCGTATATAGCGTCTCATAATTTTTTGATATTGTGTCACCTTTTTCTATACGCTCTGAACCGAGATATTCCTCTTATTTTCCTGACAATATTGATAACATGTTTGCATTAATCTCATCAAATGTTTCATTCCGCAGTGTTAGGATGTTGTCTCTGTAATGTTTGCATGTTTATTTTTTGTTAGTTCGTTCTCTGCATTTGTGGCTTGAAATATTTTCTCCATATGATCTCCAGTTGATTGCATTAGCTATTTTTAATCAACTACAACCATATGATCATCATCTCCGTTATCGTTTTTATTTTCCTTTTGTGGGTGCATTTTCATCTCCAACATTTAGTAGCCATGTTGCAAAATTTATTTTTGATTCTTGAAGTCTCATGTTAAATTTTAAAGTGAATACATTGCAAGATTCCCACAAGTATGATTCTTTGATTGATACTAAAATTGTATCTGCTCTATAATCCTGTGGAGTGCCTTGTAATATTTGTCGGAAGTCACCACCTAGTATTAAAGTCTTGCCTTCGAAAGGCTTGTCCTTAGTTGCTTCATTTTTCATGGACATCAAATCTATTAATGTTATGTCTAGCGCTACGAATGCGTACCAATGTGTCATGGACGTCTCATCCCATATGATAAGATCGATTTTTTTGATTAATTCAACAAGCATTATTCCAGGCCTTATGTGGCACAATTAATCTTCATCGATATTTATCGATATCTTAAAATGTGAATGTGTTGTCCTACCGACAGGTAGAAGCAATGTTGCGATGCATGAAGAAACTACTGGGAGGCTATTTTCTCTGCTGAGCGCATCTTAGAAATGATGGTTTTATAAAGGTATGTTTTCCTTGTTCCGCCAAGACCATATAGGAAGAATAGTTTTCCCATATCATTTTCTACTGACTCCATAACTGCATCGAAAATTACTTTTTGTTGCATATTACAACTCCTGGAATATTTTTTTGTGTTTTTCTTGTTCCTCTTTTACATTGTATTATAATTCAAAATCTCTCCTTGAATTTGTCGCTTCTCACTAACATCAGAATCTCAGTTAGCTTCACTAAACATTTCTCCACTCAAATCACCAAGAGTGAAAGGAAAATCCCAACTTTGATTTTGTTGTTGTCTTCGTCGGCGAGAGATAGAAGATTCATAGATTCGATTGAAAAAGAAGTGGATCGATATGGAAGCTGTAATGTGCAAATTGAATCAATTCCAACAACAAAAGGAAAATCCGAGCTTCGATTTTGTTGTTGTCTTCGTTGGCGAGAGATAGGCGATTCACATATTTAATTGAAGAAGAAATAGATCGATCTGAGAAGTGAGAAGTTTTAATGTACAAGATTCGATTGAGCTTCGTGATGATTCTATTATAGACATTTTGGTCAAAGGTGAATAATCAACAAGAAGAAAACCTTTTTGGGATAAATCTAATTTTGGGTATGGTTCGGTTTGATGGGTGATTAGGTTGGGTTGGATCGGTGATTTTAAAACACCAATCACTGAAATATGTGTTTAATTTTAAATTGTAAATTTTCGTTTTAAACAAACAAAAAGTATTTGTTTTAAAAATATATATATATATATATGTTTAAATTTAGATAATGATTCAAAATTCATAACGATTTAAAATCCGTTTTTAAACAATAAAAAAATGAAATTTAGATAATGATATATATTTAAAAAATTACTTAGATTTACATTCATTTTAAACTAATAAGAAATGACAATATGAAATTAATATGGAACATGATGGGGCTTGATTTTGAAGATATTGATATTAAAGGTTATATTTGATATTTAATTTAATATTCTATTCTATTTTTGAAAGCCAATTTGGAATAATATTTTTGATCGTTTAAAATCATATGTGAACTACCATAAAGAATTTAGGAAACTATGATATAATTTCTTTATTTCTTAAACTGTGATTTCCTTTTTTAATTAGTTTTCTATTTTATTTTTAATTGGTAATGTGGAATAATATTACTGGTGGAAACTATATACAATTTCCTTATTTTCTAAACTCTAATTTTCCTTTTTAATTAATTTTTTATTTTATTTTAAAACGCTTACATGAAACAATATTACTGGTTGTTTTAAATCCTATGTGGACGGCATAACAACATTATACCTTTAACTTTTATTAGTAATAGATTAATTACAATCACGTTTCATCTCTCTTTTCTAATTGGTTGCAACTAATGTCATGTTTCACCTCCCCTATCTCTAATTGGTTGCAATTAATTAGTCTAATAAAAATAAATGCACTAATTTACTTTAGAACCAAAAATTAATTAATTAAAATATAAGAAATCAAACTTTTAAAAACAAAAAAAAAAATCTAGAAAATCAAACTTCTAACAACAGAGGGAGTATCACATAATAAACATGTTCTTTCTAGTATAGTTAATACAATTGGCAATTTGAGTCTGAAATTTTATTTATGCGTGAAGAGAAAGCAGAAAAATTAAAAAAACTTAATCAAAATATCTATATAGACTTTGCAAAACCTTTTAACAATATATATATATATATATATATAGACTAATAAAATACCAATACAATTTCTGAATGAGTTTTCGGTGGTTTTTTTTATCATATAATTATAACTGAAATTTATCTTTTTAAAAGTTTAATATAATTAGTAAATGAAATTAAAATAATAAAAAAGGAATTTAAGCTAAACACACGTTACTGTATAAATATCTAAGATGTGAAAAAAGGGGAAAAAAAGAAATGAACGTTTAAGATTTCATACACGTAAATAAAGAACGGCTCTGATTCAACAATGAAGTCTTTCCTTTTTCTTTTAGGAATAAAGAAAAAAGCAAAACTTAAGCGGACCAAGAAAAGGAAACAAGACTCATAATCTCACCATATAACTATAAAACCAAATTCTCAAATGTCTCTCTAAGTTTTCTAATCAAATCAGTTAAAAGCAAACGAGACAACAATCTCCATCTTCAAACATGTTGGTTTACCAGGATCTTCTTACATGTACAAATCAACGATTATGTCTCGTTTTTTAGGGTTAACTCTACTCTTGTGATCACCAAACCCTAATTAATTGATTTTGTATATTATTAATGGATCCTGTCACAAGTTAAACTCTCTTCTGTGTTTTTTTTAACAAAACAGGCGATGAGATTCTCTCTGATTCTTTCCCTTACAAGGAAATCGAGAATGGCATGTTATGGGAAGTTGAAAGAAAGGTAATATTCTTAAAATAAAACTTAATCTAATCGTTGTTATCAATCAATTTAGTTGCAAAATTAATTTGATCTATATTATGTTTCGTTTATACTCAGTGGGTTGTGAAAGGAGCGATGGATTTCGATATTGGTGTGAATCCATCTGCTGAAGAAGGTGGAGAAGACAGAGTTGATGATCAAGCAGTAAAAGTTGTCGATATCATTGACACTTTTAGGCTTCAGATAAAAAAAAGCTCAAAAACCCTTTTAAATTCTTATTTTCTTTTCACGCAAAGAACAAGATACTTAAACTTTGATTTTAATAGGAGCAACCACCGTTTGATAAGAAACAATTTTTGATGTTCATGAAGAGATATATAAAGCAACTAAACCCTAAGTTGGACTCGGAAAAGCAAGAGTTATTCAAGAAACATATTGAGAGTGCTACCAAGTTTTTGATATCCAAACTCAAAGATTTCCAATTGTAAGCTCTTTTTTACTTTGATTTTTTTGTTAAATTTCTTATAGTCGACTTTGTTTTTTTTTTCTTTCTAATTGGTGATATATTATTAAACGAATTTTATAGCTTTGTGGGAGAGAGCATGGAAGGAGAAGGGAGCTTAGTGTTTGCTTACTAGAAAGAAGGAGCCACTGATCCTACTTTTCTCTACTTAGCCTACGGCTTGAAAGAGATCAAGTGCTGAATTATTCATTTTTCTTTTCTGTTTTTCCCTCTTCAGATTTAAGTTACAATGTTACAGAGGTTTTCACTTTTTTTTGTCAAAGGATCTATTATTTTACGGGTGAATTTTGAGAGATTTTACTAGGGATTTAGAAACTTTAATGCAACTTCTACATATTGCTCTAGAAAGATTTTTACTTCTTTAAGTTAATACAATCTCAACTGGCTTTGAACTGAACCTCATCGATCATACTATAATGTAACCACTAGTTGGTAAGTAATATCACGGTGGCTATTAGTGACTTACATAAATAGCTATATAGCCACAAAATTGGTTAAAACGAAATTGGTGACCAAAATCAAACCACTGAACTTATTAGTAGTTGATTTTATAAATGTAGCTTCGTTAAATGGTCACCAAAACAAGTGAATATAATTCTGATTTAGTCACTGTGGTTGATTACTAAATATTTTTCAAAACCACAACTATTAGTCTAATTAGATTTTATTAAACAAAATACAAGAACATTACATCTAAGATTATACAAAACTAAAGCCGAAATTACTACATCCAAAACACCCACAAAAGTTTTCATGTTCATAGCAAAGGAAATAGAAAATCAAGAGGAGTGCGGAAATCATCTTCCAAAATCCGTAATTTTCCATGGATCAATCACCTAGTTGGCTTGCCACTAAATTCAACTCAGCAATTGTACCTTTTAAGACAATCTATGGTAGAGGCGTGGAGCAATTAGCTAACTTGGGCCACAAAGAAAACCGGCCCAGTAGAGAATTAAAACTAAAGATCTTGCCGTCTTGCAATTGTAACGACACGCGATCCAACTTTGAGAAGTTAAAACAGAGATAAGTGTGGAGATTAGCAAATGTTCCACATCGGATATATGGAAAAAAGACGACTACGAGAAGCAGGTATAAAAAAGAAGCGATTAGCACTGAAAAAATCACTTACCTGGACAGGGTCAACTCGAGATCAAGAAGATGAGTGGCATAGGCTAGTGACGACATTGCACATACCGTTGGGTGCTAAGCCTAAGGTCTTTCCAAGTGTTAGAGCCTACGTCATTATTTGTGGCAGAGGGGTTTTGTGTTCGCGCAGCCCCCACCATCAACTTCAGTTTATAAAACTTTCTTACTTTTGGTAGACCTGTGTTAGAGTCGACTCAAAGCAATGAATATATTGCGATTTTAGATTGTTGTTTCTTGTTGACTATCAGCCTATTAACTTAAAAAGTGATGTGTTCATGTAAGCGATCGATAGCAAATTAAAAGCCTGATCTTATTATTAAGAAAATATCTCTAAGCGATTACTAAAAGATTTTTCAAAAACAGTATCTACAGATTTTGTATACAAAAGGGTTAAAAGACACCTACACAACGTACAACACAAAGAAACCAGAGTGTTCCTCTTCTCAGGAAACTTTGTAAGGAATCAAGACATGCCGTTCTCATCTTCCTCTACCTCGCCTCCAACCAATCCCAATCTTCTTTTCATTGGCGCATTGCATTGCTAATCATATACTCTATAGTGACATATCTTTTTTCACAGCAAATCCGTAGCATTGAGATTTTAGCTACAAATTATTCAACATAGCTACGGAAAAAAGTAATGTTCATGCATTCTTGTAGTGGTTGTGTATTAGTTTTTAGGGTTTACTCAAGTCTTTTAATCATCAAATCCTAATCAATTGATTTTGTATAGTATTAAATTAATACTATTAATTGATCATTTAAAAAGTTAAACTCTCTTCTGTGTTTTTCCTTTACAAGGAATTAAAAATGGGCATGTTATGAGAAGTTGAAGGAAAGGTAATATTCTTAAAACAAATAATCTAATCGTTGTTATCAATTTAGTTGTAAATTTAAATTGATATTTTTGTTTTTTTTTTGTGTGATCAGTGGGTTGTGAAAGGAGCTATGGATTTCAAGATTGGTGCGAATCCATCAGCTGAAGATGGAGAAGACTTCAGGTTAAAAAAAAAAACCCAAAAATCCTCTTAAATTTTTATTCACGCTTTTCTTTTCACGAAGAAACAAAGATACTTAAACTCTTATTTTAACAGGAATAACCACCGTTTGATAAGAAACAATTTGTGATGTTCATGAAGAGATACATAAAGCAATTAAACCCCAAAACTGGATTCAGAAAAGCAAGTGCTGTTCAAGAAGCATATTGAGAGTGCTACCAAATTGTAAGCTCTTTTACTCTGTTTGCTTGTCCAATTTTTTTTTTATTTTTTTTTTCTAACTGGTGATTTATTATTAAACGAATGTGATATAGCTTTGTGGGAGAGAGCGTGAAAGGAGAAGGCAGCTTAGTGTTTGCTTACTACAAAGAAGGAGCCACTGATCCTACTTTTCTCTACTTAGCCACTGATCCTTTTTAGTTTTTGGTGCTGAATTATTTCTCCTTTATTTTTTTATGTTAAGGATGGACGATTATTTCCAACTTTCATGCAACTTAGTTACATATTTGATCTAGAAAGTTTTGTTTACCTTTTTAGTTAAGAATTTCTTAGTGTGGGCGTATAAAATTTTTGTTTTTACTTGAACAATATAAAAACTTAATTGTATATCTACTTATCCGAACCAAACTCGAACTGAAACTCAATATACATACAATCAAAAGTTAATTTCATATGGAAAGCGGAAAATAGGACGGAATGGAATTATGGCCACCTATGTTCGTCTAAATATACCATGCATTGCTTAAGATTACCACGTGATTTAATGTAGTTATAAAAGGCTCGTGATTCTTTGAAATTAATTGTTTAAACATATATAAACCATGCACGTTTTATCATATAAAAGTATCTCCAAAATCTTCAAAAGTTTTCACACAACGAGACCCAACCGGGTCGGTTAATACTGAACCAGGCTATCCGAACGGTTTGGGTTAAGCGCCAGGGAAGTATCCATCCTCTCTCTAGCGTAATTTTTGACGTGAGAGGCAAGTTAAACACGTGGAGGAAGTAGTCTTTGGTTTCACTCTGCCTTGATGAATCAAGATTTTGGGTTTAGTTAAGAAAAATGTGTTGGTTGGGTTAGGTTTATTAATTTCCCAGTAACAATGTAAGAGGGCCGATAGCAATTGAAGAGAACTTTTAAACCAAACCTTCAAGTTATACAACAAGAGTCGACAACAGAAGTGAAAGAACCCTAGCTACATTGTCATTCTTGTACCTTTTACGAAAATCTTAAACAATATATTCTTCCGATGGCTACAGATTCCTAATGTGATCTATTCTCGAACTGCTTAATTCAGATTTTAGAAGGAAGAAAGAATAAGTACACCAGGCACAAACTGTAAATTGCAATTTTAGGCATCTTCAATGCGGAAGAACATTTAGGCTATTGAATTTCTGAGTTGCAATTGGCTTATGAATGATGAATCGGCTTTTACAAAAAAACATTCATAAATCGATCAAAAATTCGAAATTGGGTTTCTCTCAAAATTTCAGGATTCGATTCGGACAAACGTGTAAGAATTAGAGTTCAACGGTATTATCTCATTTCCAGACAGCTTAGAGCAGACCCTCTTTCTAGGACAGAGAGTTTGCATTAAGATGAGTTTTGGTTTGTTTTAATTTGGGCTACCAAGAATTTGGTTTAACTAAAATGATTATTTCGGTTAAAGTTTTATTTAACGGAATCGTTTGGTTAGATGGGTGTGAACTTTCTTGCTTAGAGTGGCAAAAGCCCTTAATAACTTCTTAGTCAAGCTACCATAAACATGAGCAACTAACAATTACATACACACTAATAAGCCAATGTTTCTTGAAAAAAAAAACAAAATAAAAGAGAAACTGCCATGGCCATGAGCACTAGCGCTATATACAAGCTTTTTACGCTTCCTACTTAGCCTTAAAAGAGATATAGCAATATTAGCATCCACCATCGCTTGATGAGTTCAAAGTAAGGTTTAAGCCTCAACTTTCGGAACCCGAGATTCACAATCGTACGTTTATCGTGTGGTTTTTTATTAGAAGGTGTGAGTCGAGTTATCCCTTTGAACCATGAGATTGGCAACAAGGTTCCCTGGGAGATCGATTTCATGAAGCTTATAATCCGCAACAAGTTGAAGTATAGCGCTCAATTTTCCAGCCTTTTTTTCTTTAGCCTAATGATCATCATCTCAGAAGCAGTAATAATTAATTAGAGTTTACAAGATAAGCCTGACCCTGAGTGTTAATTAAACCTGGGAGGATTCAATTGGTTATCTCCTTTTGCAGAGCACACAGTTTTAAAGCGAAGATCTCTTTCATTAAGAGATCTGAGGGTGAGATATTAAGCTTAGACGGACATATAAGCTGCACTGCCTGAATATATTGCCGTTTCATGATTAGCTCTACAACCATCCCTACGAAAGTCCTTTACCTCACATCATCGTCATCAGTTATTTTATTTATGAGAAAAGTGTAACCTGGGACGTTGAGACCAAAAGAATTGAAGAGTGGATGAAGCAAGTAGAGCAGTTTCTTCATCACTGAACAATTATTTTAATCCATATGCCGAAATGAACAGAAGAAAGGCCAAGACCTCGAGAGATGATTTTGGTGCTTCCATTCTTGTTATCATCCTTTTCCCTAGAGTTGCCACTTGTTTGGATTTGAGCTGTACTTGAGGGTCGTGCCTTGTTTGAATTTTTGCAAGCTCTTCAAAAACAAGTACCCAATTATCCACCACTGAGTCATGTAAATCCACTTGTCCTCTAATTTCTTCCTACTCTAGTTCTCTAAGAGAACACTAGCTACTTCATGGCGGTGGAGAAAACATCTTCAAGAACCGCTTCAGTTTCTGTTGGCTGCTTCTTATGCTTAATGCTCATTTGTGTCATCTGTATCTTTAGTTCAAGTTCTCTTTGAATATTTTTCCATTGCCTCCACTTGATCTCTTCTTGAAATCACTTCCAACGTACAATCTTGGATCGATTTCCTAAGGGGAGTGAGTTCATATTCCCCTGACTTGATCTGAATCTTTAGTTGTTCTAATTCCTTTTCTCTAACTTCAACATCTCTCCAACACCTTTGAGAATTTACATTCAAATTGCTTGCCTCAATCTTTATTGACTGACTGATTCAGACCAAACTCTTAAAGTTTCAAATAGTTAATGGTCAAAGAAAAGAAAAGAAACAGAGGATTCAGACCAAACTCTTCTAGCGGAATACCATTGTTTGTGGACGCTTTGGCTTCAAAAGCCTAGGGAGTGTCTTCACGTAGAAAGACTTCATTTTAGCTGCTCCATCTAAAAAAAGCAGTTGTAGAATACAAAATTAGGAATTTTGAATCTCTGAAATAGAAACCTTCTTTGTTAACAAGGTCACCAAACATACCTTCAAGTCTTTGAAATAGAAACCTTCTTTGTTAATAAAGTCACCAAACACCTTAGTGCTTGCTATCAAGATGTTAAAATCTTCCACAGCTGATTTATCCATGTCACCATCAAGTAATCCAACAATTAGTGAATCATGCTTGACTAGCTCCTTTGCCAAAAAGAAGATCTAAAATATGACAAAGGGAAAACATGAGAGATTAGAACCTCTTAGATATGTAACTAATTTACTCACAGTGATTGGTATAGTTTAGCATATGCTAAGATGATGAAATAGCTTAAGGAAATAGATATGTACTACTAATTTAGTGATTGGTATAGTCTAGCATTTACCTGATTAGCAAATTTCTGGGAAAGGACGATCACACCATTTACTTTTTCAGGAGAAAATTGTTCTTACAACAGCAACTCTACAGCCGGTATGAGAAAAGCAAGACTTCTACTTCTACCATGACCAGCCATATCACAGAGAACATCTTTTGTCTCCAAAAGTTGTAGAATTATTTCAGTTTGAATCTGAATGATTTGAGAAAATTAGATGCAAGACAGTGTTTTCTTTTTTCAAATCCAATTAAAACATAGGTTGAGATTCACGTACTTGATTCATCTGAACACAGCCCATCCAGAGATTTAAAACTCATGTACTCTAAAACTCTTTCCTTTCCTCTTGTTCTCCTCCACGCCTTCCTCTTCCTCACCCTTTCTCTTCATTTTCCTATTGTTCCCCACTTATAACCATTACATTGTGGGGAGGTCTATTTTCATCTTTTGAAATCCAAGCTTCAATCTCACACTTGATAGCAATATTAGCTTCATCTTTTTTTGGTTTTGAATGTTGTATTTTGTCGCTTTTGTTTTCAACTAGAATAAGATATCAAAAGAAAAATCTTAGCCAAAAAGGAAAAACAAATATTACTGAATCTGAGACTTCTCAATTCTATTTTTGACGATTTTAATTTTTGCTGCAAAAACAAATTCATCTTTAACATCTATAGGAAACAAAAAATTCTCTATATCCCAAATTGAATCATTGTTGAGAGAAAATTCATGTTGTTTTCAACTGCATAGTAGTTCAATTGCATAATTGATATCATCAAATTGCATAATTGATTTTTCGTTACATCAGTTGTTTAATTTTTATAGCAGTTTATAAACAATAGTTCATCTTTTGATAGAAAAATTCATCTTTGACATCTATAGGCAACAAACAATTCTCTATATCCCAAATTGGATAAATGTTGAAAAAAAAAAAAAAACACTATCTTGCATCTAATTTTCTCAAATCATTCAGATTCAAACTGAAATAATTCCACAACTTTTGGAGACAATTGAAACATAGGTTGAGATTTACGTACTTGATTCATCTGAACACAACCCATCTTCTTAATAGCTCCTAAGGTAGACTCGAATAAACCCAGAGATTTAAAACTCATGTACTCTAAAACTCTTTCCTTTCCTCTTGTTCTCCTCCACGCCTTCCTCTTCTTCACCATTTCTCTTCCTTTTCCTCTTGTTCCCCACTTATAACCATTACATTGTGGGGAGGTCTATTTTCATCTTTTGAAATCCAAGTTTCAATCTCACGCTTGATAGCAATATTAGCTTCATCTTTTTTTGGTTTTGGATGTTGTATTTTGTCGCTTTTGTTTTCAACTAGAATAAGATATCAAAAGACAAATCTTAGCGAAAAAGGAAAAACAAATATTACTGAATCTGAGACTTCTCAATTCTATTTTTGATGATTTTAATTTTTGCTACAAAAATAACTAGTATTGTGCTATCTTCATCATTTGATAGACAAATTCATCTTTGACATCTATAGGCAACAAAAAATTCTCTATATCCCAAATTGGATCATTGTTGAGAGGAAATTCATGTTGTTTTCAACTGCATAGTAGTTCAATTGCATAATTGATATCATCAAATTGCATAATTTATTTTTTGGTACATCAGTTGTTCAATTTTTATAGCAGCTTATAAACATTAGTTCATCCTTGATAAACAAATTCATCTTTGACATCTATTGGCAACAAATAATTCTCTATATCCCAAATTTGGATAAATGTTGAGAGGAAATTAATGTTGTTTTCAACTGCATAGTAGTTCAATTGCATAATTGATATCATCAAATTGCATAATTTATTTTTCGTTACATTGGTTGTTCAATTTTTATAGGAGCTTATAAACATTAATTCATCATTTTATAGACAAATTCATCTTTGACATCTATAGGCAACAAACAATTCTCTATATCCCATATTGGGTCATTGTTGAGAGGAAATTCGTGTTGTTTTCAACTGTATAATAGTTCAATTGCATAATTGATATCATCAAATTGCATAATTTATTTTCGTTACATCAGTTGTTCAATTTTTATAGCTTATAAACATTAGTTCATCCTTTTATAGACAAATTCATCTATAGGCAACAAACAATTTTCTATATCCCATATTGGATCATTGTTGAGAGGAAATTTATGTTGTTTTCAACTGTATAGTAGTTCAATTACATAATTGATATCATCAAATTGCATAATTTATTTTTCGTTACATCAGTTGTTCAATTTTTATAGCAGCTTATAAACATCAGTATAACTTTGTTATGAAAGAAAGGCAGCGAGAGAGATGGAGAGATTATGCATAGTAAATCAAGCTTTCTTGCTTGACTTGGTTAATACCCTTTAAGAAGTCCTTATGCGTCACCTGAACACAAACAAAACACCTCACCATTAAGAAATCAGACCAAACTTCCAATTTTAAAAGCTTATAAATTCATTTTAAGAGTTTATGTATCATGTTCTTTACCTTTGTAGCACCACGGTCAAGAGCTAAGCTATCAGTTTCTATGCAAACTATATCTTAAGAACCAGGAATCGGATACATGTGGATTGATTACATCATTGTTGTCTCTATAGCGAAATGCAACTAAGGTACCATAATTTCTGAATAAGCCTAACGATCTCCACATATTTCTTTCAGCTTCATTGTCTCCAACGCGATATGTTGCTAAAGTGTTGTATCCTTATCCTTAAGGTCCTCCAATGTGTTTTTAAACCCCCAGTGATCACCGCTAATGATCATCGTATTGAAGGGAGCTTTATTCACCTCTAGATCCGTCCAACTTTCAATCTCAGCTTTGGTAGCTTTATCTGCTTCATTTTTTTTTTTGGTTGGGGTATTTTGTCGCCTTTGTAGCTTTTAATTGTAAAGATATCAAAACATATTTCAAAAGATATACATAAGATTTAATTCAACCAATTGACAAACAAAAAATGGAAAAGAGTATATTACCAAATCCAAGACTTCTTAATTCGATGTTTGATGATTCCATTATATTATGAGTCCTTATAGGCAAAAATAGCACGTATCCTTATATCACCAACATAGTTTCGCTATGGAAAAGTAACCAAAAAAGAAGAAGAAAACCAGCTCGAATAGTTAAAGAGTTGATTCAGGTCACAAAATTCAATTCTACTCATATTGCGTCCACATACAATTAAACTTAAGATAAACTTAAGATAATTAAACTTAAGATAAATTCAATTCTACTCATATTGCGTCCACATACAATTAATTCTACTCATATTGCCAATTAGGTGCTAAATGCAAATATACATAAACAGTTCAAGCAAACACCATTATTAACCATTTTCTAAAAGTTTATTCTTATCTTATCATTTAACTAATAAAGAGTATACTAATCTTCACTAATAAAAAACCATTTTTATTAGAGATGTAGAAATTATATTATCAAAAGATAATATTAAATGGTGATTTAAAGAAAACAAAACAAAACACACTAACATTCATATATCAATTCGCTGTCTAAGGATGAATATTTTCTACTCACTATCACCAAATTCTCAATTTCTCTCTAAGTTTGCGCTGATAAAATCAAAACTAAAATATACCAAAAGATAGAATGAAAAACCATAACCAAAATTAAAATAAAAAATCCAAATTAAACCATAGATCTTGTGTAACCAAATCGAATGGAATATACTACAATTCATCATATAAATATACAGTAAAACCTATATAAATTAATATTCAATTGATTAATATTTCTGTAAATTAAAATATTTTTTTAGGTTCCAAATTAATTTTTTAAATCAATTAATATGTCCATAAATTAATAACTCTAACAATTAATAAAATATTTTTAAAATAGTGTAGTCCCAATATTATTAATTTATAGAGGTTTTATTGTATCTCTATAAGTTTCAGCATATAGGATTACCTTTCTAACCTTAATGATGCTTTATTACTTCTTAACTGCATGCCATCTTTCGCTTTGATCTGATTTTCGGTTTACCATTCAATTTGTGTGTTCGATTTGGATCGGTTTGTGTGATTTGGAAAGTGAACCATGTGATTTTTGTTTTATTTATTGGATAATGTCAACATTCTGATTTAGATAATAATGAATGTTTGTGTAGTATTATCTTTTGCCTAGACTACATCCATCTTGTCTTTTAACTTTAACTAGTTTTGGATTGATTTTTAAACTTGTGTGGTTTAAAATTAGGAAATTTTGTTTTTCTTTTGTAGTTTTTCTAAGAATTTGCTTCAAAGATAACAAAGTAAAACTAAACTAGAACTGCTATTAAATCAATTGCACCCCTAAAATGTACTTTTGAAATTTGCTTGAAAAATAACTAAAGTACATGAACCAAAGGAGATAACACAACTAAATGTCATTCGATAATAAATATCCTGATTCGAAATTCCTTTTTTCAAGTCCAGATAAAAAAAAAAAAATGCACGGAGAGAGACGTAGAGATCAAGCGTAGTAGTTCAAACTTGCTTTCTTCTTGGCCTGGACTTGGATGATACCTTCATTGAAGTCCTCGTGGTTCACCTACAAACAGAGAACCTCACCATTCAGAAACCAGACCAAACTACATTCATAAATCCAATTAAAGAGTTTCTGTATCTTCTTTTACCTCTGTAGCGTCGCGGCGAAGAGCTAACATACCAGCCTCTACACATACTGCTTTCAGCTGAGCTCCATTGAAATCATCCGTTGATCTTGCAAGCTCCTCAAAGTTGACGTCTGGGTGAACGTTCATCTTCCTCGAGTGGATCTTTATTTCATTCAAAATTGAGTTAGATGAGAGTTGAGTGAGTTTTTTATAAAGTTATTATCATGAACGAAACAAACCTGCAAGATTCTGGCTCTTGCTTCTTCTGTTGGATGTGGGAACTCAATCTTTCTGTCTAGTCGACCAGAACGCATCAGTGCTGGATCCAGAATGTCAGCACGGTTAGTAGCTGCAATTACCTGAAATAAAACAAGAGGTTTTGGTTGTTACATGTTCTTTGTGGGAGGTTATATGACTAGTGTGTAGAATGGATAAAGACTCTCACCTTAATACGTTCATCGCTACTGAATCCATCAAGCTGATTAAGCAACTCCAACATAGTTCTCTGTACTTCCCTGTCTCCGCTTACTTCACTGCAAATTTCAACCAAAATAATATGATCAGTGAAGCGCTGAGGTTAAGTGCAAATATAGATGACTAGGAATCAGTAAAAGATTCCTTGTACCTATCGAAACGCTTTGTACCAATTGCATCGATTTCATCAATGAAGATGATGCAGGGAGCTTTCTCTTTTGCTAGTTGAAAGGCATCACGGACAAGTTTTGCTCCGTCTCCAATGAACATCTGTATACACAATCAGATATGTCATTACACTTCAGTAGATTTCATTATTCTCTGTTTCGGTTTCAATTAAGGAATTTTCTGTCTCTATAGATGCACAGGCATCAATATCGCAAAATGAGAATTGAATCCAACACTCATTACATACCTGGACCAATTGAGGACCAGCCAATTTGAGGAAGGTGGCGTTGGTCTGTGCTGCACAGGCACGTGCCATTAAAGTTTTACCAGTCCCTGGAGGACCATACAAGAGCACTCCCTTTGGTGGCCGAACACCTAGCTTCTCGAAACGCTCTTTGTGTGTCATGGGGAGCACAATTGCCTCTACAAGCTCTTGGATCTGTTACGGATATAAACTCAAATCAAATTCCACCCATAAAACGCTGAATCAATGTCAATACGCCAAATAAACACAATGTAGTCAACTTACTTGCTTTTCCAATCCTCCGATATCATTGTAATCTTCAGTGGGTTTCTCATCGACTTCCATAGCTTTAACCCTAGAGTCATACTCAGACGGCAAGGTATCCAAAATCAAGTAACTATCTTTGTTAACTCCAACCAAGTCACCAGGTTTCAAACTATCAGGATCCACAAGGCCAACAACTGGCAGAAAGATAGTCTGCACTCTCACATCAACAACCAAAAGGTAAATGCTTAGACAATGTAAAAAGGGAAAAGAAACAGCAAATGTTAAAAATGGATATTGAAGTCTCACCTGCCGTGTAGATGTTTTCAACACAACACATTTTCCCTTGCGTTGGGAGTCAAGATCAATATTTGCACCGTCTTCCTCAGCATCATCTTCCGGATTCATCTCCAAGATCTAATAGCATCATAAGATTATCATAGCAGTTAATACTTCAATTCCAAGCAGAAAGTGGGATGAATAACAAAACGTTTACAGGGCAAAACGCAAGGAACAATCTCTCTATAGGAATTAGATTCAAAAGAAAGCAACAACAGTTGATGAATACCTCCACAATGTTGCCAACCAAGTAAGGCAGCTGCTTGTTGAGTTTAATCTTCTCCTGATTCTCTTTTATCTTCTCCTTGTAAGAATCGCATTCTAGATTTGTTCTCTGTGCGTCATCCTATATCCCCATTTTAAAGAAATACACACGATCAGCAATTTCATCATAATATGCCATTAAAGGGATTGAATCAGAAGAGAAATCGATAGAACTAGCTTTCAATCTCAGTTGTGTTTGAAAATCTATAACATTGAGATAATAATACACACCAATAAATCACAACAAGGGACATCAAATTAAAGGTCTACTACATCTCCTTCTTCAGCGGATTACACTAAATTGAAACCCTAAACTCGTAATCGCGACAAACCAGAACCAGATTCCAGCAAAACCTTACTCGAAATTGAAGCAATCGATGAACCCAAATTATGACCTAATAAAATATCGTGTAGTTTCGAAAAAGCGAAGCAAACCGAGAGAGTTTATGAGGCAACCTTGAGAATTCGAATCTCGTTGTCGAGGAGACGAGTAGCTCTAGTGATATCTTCGGTGGACATGGACGCAAGCTGATCCTCTTCGAAGCTTGTTGTGTCTTCGACCATAGGAGTTGCCATTGCGATAGCCAAATCGGAGACCAGAGAGATAGATCGCCGGGGAAAGAGGAAGAGCGTTTAGGGGTTTCAGAAGAGCGATTGAGAAAAGGGGAGAAGACGAAAGAAAATAAATAACAAATTATATAATAATTAGATTTTCTTAGGAAAACTTGTTTTCAAAGAAATCCATTAGGATCCGACCAAAACAAGAGAAATGCGTTTGGAGAACCTCCAGATGCGTTAGAGTATTTCCTTCTTTTGAAAGAAAAAAAGCCTGAGAATGATAAGTTGATTACATGGCCCAAAGCCCTCTTTTAGAAGCTCATTTTGGAGAGCAATACGCAAAAGATTAATATCTTGGTTGGTAAAGCATTTGGGTGAGTTTAATACTTTGTTATATCCAATCAATTATTTTCATCTATACTATAACATTAAATAAAATATTTAGATGTTTTGTTATATCCAATCAATTATTTTCATCTATACTATAGCATTAAATAAAGTATTTAGAGTTCTAAATATTTATTTTGCTAGTGTTTAAGATTAGAGCATTAAACTTAACATTAACATTATTAATTAAGAATTACAATAATACTCTTACTTAATTAAGTTTTAAATTATTATTTTTATATTATTATGGTAATTTTATGTCCAACAGCTTATATTTTTGTCAATCACATAATTTAATAAACTATATGTAGTTTATAAACAACTAATGCTGATGCTTATGCTGGTTTATGCTACTGCTCTAATATAAGTTATACCAATCAAGGCCTAACTAAAATTAAGTTCTAGGAATAAAAAAAGAGTAAAATAAGTTTGTTACAAACATGAGTAGCCGGCTAAAATATTGTAACCTAACATTAATATGAAATAACAAAGGAGATAGAAATCTATCTTGATGAGCTGAGTTTATCGATTACTAAATAGACATAACCAACAACTATGAAAAGTTGAGGTTAGAGAAAGATTTCACCCCAACATGAACAAAGGTGTCTTTGTAATATGCAAACTAGTAATGCTAAGAGTGGTGAGATGAATTACATATGTGGTTGCCACTATATAATTCTCCAAGATCAGAGAAAGTTGAGTAGTAGATTTTGTTTGTAGATTAGTCCATGATGTAGATATGATGTTGTGAAATAAAAAACATAATATGAGAGTGAATACTAAATACAACTTCCAAATCAAATAATCCAAAGAATATAAATATATTACCTAACAATTCCCATTAATAAGCTATTCACGATAAAACCCATCGACATATCGAAGTTCCTAACTTCTACATTCCTCGAAACCCCAAAATTAGTAGGAGTGAATGTCATCATCTTATCAAATAGGTTGAACGTAAAAACAATTTCAACCATTATCAGATCGTAGTCGTGATGAGAAATCCAAGTTCTGAACAATAGCATCTAATTATTACACAAAGAAAGGCCAAGTTAAAAACAGCATGTGTGCATGTTATTATACTCCCATCACCATCTACTATGATCTCAATGTCATATTTACATGCATAAATCGAAAAAAAATCTCAAATATTTACTAAATTTTTCTATCACAATAGTGTCTTAAAATTAAAGTCCTTGTCTAAGTTTAGGGGACGATAAAATAACAAAAACGAATTGTTTATATCTTGTAAATTTTCACATTGATATGGTTGCCTTTCATAAACATTAAAGAATGTATTAGCTTCATAATCGTTAGATAATGTATTAGCTTCAAAAGTTTCATTTTATTTTTGATATTCACCATTATTTTTCATGTTCGTAGAATCTTCTCGATATATATAAAGAAAATACCATCATTTTCCATGTTCGTAGAATCTCCTCGACATATATATAGAAAAATAATCAAAAGCTAAGAAAATGCATTATATTTTGTGACACAAATTTGATCGTGATAGATTGACTAATATGTAGGTGATAATTATTTATAGGAGATTGTAGGTAAATTAGCCGTTTTGTTTTAAAGGATTTGAGGGATTTTAAACATAATTATAAACAAATTTACATCCATAATTGGAGATACTTTTCCTAATCTATATACCTGTAAATTATTATTTGTAAATGACAAAATAGCGCAAATCTCGTCTAATGATATGTGGTTAGCTAATTTGGTTATATTAATCTATAAATTACCTTATTTGTAAACGTAAATGAATTAATTCAACGGCCAGATTGTACATTAATCCGATCAACGATTAACATTTAGATATTCTTTGTAATATACGATTTTACCCTCAGTGAGAATATTAACTTGGTTATTATATGTAATGGCATTTGATGTAATTTAAAAAAAAATTTAAGGTCTATTTCTAATTTGTACTTCTCAAATAATACTATAGAGATATTTTTCTATTAATTGCGTGATTTATCTAAACAATTGATGGTTTTGTATACATTTTTAATGTCGAAAAAGTATATCATCCTTTCTAACATCTCGTGAGTAAGTATCTTTTTATTCATAATCTTTCTATTTCACTATTCAATTTCATCCGTTCAAGAGTTGTTCAATTATATGACTATACTATACCATATAATGGTTTTCTAAATTTTTTTAATCTTTTCTTGGTTACAGGTGTTACTTTGGGAATTATCAAAATTTATATTGTATAATTTTCTAATTATTTTTGTATTCTATCTTACCTATTGTATAATCGCGAATTTTCAATTTCAGCTTTTTAATCAACACAATTCAGTTGAACATTGTCTTTTCGAAATTTCACTTATAAATATTTTTTTATTTGATTTGAAACACGTTCAATTCTGTTGGTTTAGTCTTTTGTCAGCTCCTCAATATTTTTTTACAAACATTGAGCTACTATTGTTTTTGTTAAAAAAACCTTAATAACGTGTTTAGTTCATTAACCTTGAAATAATTGGTTACATGATTTGATCAATTTTGGTAGGATATGTGGTTTATTATGTAGACACGTTGAAAACATTAGTTAAATATATCTTCCTAAACATTTCATTTTATAAACTATCTGAAAAGATTATGTA
This sequence comes from Euclidium syriacum, assembly GCA_900116095.1. NCBI lineage: Eukaryota > Viridiplantae > Streptophyta > Magnoliopsida > Brassicales > Brassicaceae > Euclidium > Euclidium syriacum. Next base: position 17,259,184 of record FPAK01000003.1, read on the forward strand.
GTGTTGAATTTATTAAAAGAAGAGTTTTATCAATTGGTGAAAGCAAATGTTGTTACATGCAAAACTTGCCTTGGGAAACTACTTCCTTATATTGCATCCCATGATAACAAAAAATAATTATATGTTGATTCAGATCTTCTTCTTTTTTGTTTATAGTTAATAAACAGAGGAGAGAATTGGTAAAAAGAAATTAAAATACATATCAAATTACATTTTGACTCTGTTTTGGTTGGTGAAATTAAGTAGAAAAAAGATTTCTTCTACGTTCTTATCAGATTTAAATTGGTTTCTATTAGACTCTCTTGCATATGGATAAGGACATGGTACAACAAGGAATTAAAATGAATAGAAAACAAAAGACTCTAGTTCTAAATTCATCAAGGTCCACAATGATTGACCACTCCCCTATATTGTTGACCATAGTTATTAGGTCCCAACAATCCATCTCCAAAATAATCCTAGTCATAGAGAGAAATCAAACAATTCACCGCTTATAAAAGTCTCTGCATGAGATGAAGTAGGCTCAAGTCAAGTGGACTTGAAACAAAGATATGCTCTTCCACACCATATCATGGGCAACAAACCATCGGCATGTTGCTAAAACACGAAAGGATTGCCAAATAAAGTGTTCCATATAAATGTAGATTCAAAGAAGGTAATAATGCTAAATTGTACCAATGAGAAATCCAAATCCATAGAGTTTATAGCTTTGGAGAGATAAAGTAATATTCAATACTAAAAGCTAATATCAATGCTTGCAATTGTAACAATAATGTTTATCGTCCTTATATGGAGTTCCACAGTTATAGCAAAAAGCCAATCCACACCTGCCAAAAATGTAAAAGATCATAACTCTAACTTCTATGAAGACTTTTCAATGTTATTATACAGACAAGAACAAGAAGTTACCTGCACTTCATGTATAAGCAACCTTGAGACTTTTCAATGTAGAATTTGCAAGAGGGACATCTTTTCCCTTTGTGACTCTCTGCCATTTTCTTCAACAAAATATCATCTCTTTCTCTCTCGTTCTCCGCTAGCTTCTGAAACTCCTCGCAGGTTACCTCCGTATGCCACCTAGTCCCACACGTTACACACATCATTCTATTGCAATGAGGAGATTCCTTCATGTTCTCATCTTCGTCCAAGAAAACAAGAGCTGAGCAATCTTTGTGTGGACAGTAGAATCTCTTTGAAGTCATCACCAACGCCTCACAATGAGCGTCTCCCCAACGATCATAGACCTCTCGTGGCAAGATCACACGACATTGCTCTGGCTCGACTCGTCCAGGGAAATCAGAGACAGGACAATCGATGGAAACTATGTTGTCTTGTAACTTAGCAGCGATGTATCTCGTGACGCATTCGTTGCAGAGAGCATTCATTGATTGGAAATGAATCAATGAGAGGTTTTGATTCAGCACAAATCTCACAATCGAACGTCGAGGGTTGTAAGGGCTTCTTCTTACCCTTTGAGGACTTACCCTTTCTTCGTCCTTTTTGTATTGGTTTATGAACATTGGAGATTCCGTTTTGATTCTGATGTGCGATCGCCATTGTAATTCTCTGGCGGAGATGGTGTTGTGCTTGGTGGAACTGTCGCCGTCTTCGTCCACGATGATAAGAGTGAAATGTCCGAGTAGGGTTTATGACCTTTCTGTGTAGCCGTTAGGTTGGTTTCCAAAGTGCATTTGTATATCGGAAGATTGACTTGATTAGTCAAAAGCCGTTTTCTAAATAAGCTTCTACCAAGTTATAGAAAATATAATTGTTTCTTGAGTTCGTCTATCAACACATCCGTTGTCGTCCAGCGGTTAGGATATCTGGCTTTCACCCAGGCGACCCGGGTTCGATTCCCGGCAACGGAGCTTTTTGTTATTATTGATTTAATGCAAAAAACTATTTAATTTTTATATCATCCATTTTTGTTGGATACAATAAATCACTTAGTAGCATACAAGCAAGAAAGGGAAGACTTCTGATTTTTATACCATTCATAAGATGGATTTGTGAGAGAACAAATTCTTAACTAATCATTAAATCTAAATTCACAACTCAAATAAATATACACTAAGCAAATGAAGGAAATAAATTTGGAATGAGCAGTAACATAACTATTGTTTTACTGTCTACAAATTATATTTGTTTGTGCTACTCAAAACGAAAATTCATGTAACAAATTGTTATCCACCTAAAACATAGAACAATATTTAATGCAAGACATCTTACTCTACCTAAAACATAAATGATAGTATAATTCAGTATCAACCACAAATTAATTTATCATTATAAATAGCATTTCGAGTCACAACCAATGACATCTAAAATATTCATAGTGGTGGAATCGACGACATTTATGTCACTCGGCGTGATCAGCTCAGAGACTTAGCAGCTCAGCGAACCGAACAACTTTCTGAGTCACTAAGTCTGGGAAATCGACCGCATATTAATAGATAAATGAACATTGCATATATCATTATATATATATTTTTTTTATAATCATTCCATCTTTTAAAATTATGATGTCCAACAATAATCATACTACATACTCCAAACCAAATCGAAAAGAAAGAACTAAAATAGTAATAAATTGTCAATGATGAAACTAAACTAATAACGCATCATATCAACTAATCTTGGTTATTTTATCAGCATCCCATATTTTTTCAAGAGACATGGTAAAATATTCAGATAGATATCTACTCAATGTATTATATACAATTAAACTAAAACTCATAAAATTTAATCAAGATTTTAGAAAAACGCCGACCGGTTCAACCAATAATTCTCGGTCATCGGGTTTAGACTACAAATCTTGCTAGTTTTTATTTTCTTCCAGATTTTATGGATTTATAGTAAATGGTTTTTGGCATTGGACTCGAACCAAATTAGTGATTGCTGAGTTTACACATTCAAACGCGGATCCGGATCGAATCTAAAAACACTGATATAAAATTGAGGGCGCGTATACATGGAAAACAAATTTTATCTAATTTTAAGATTTTATCTCCTGTGAATTGGACATATGCCTAAAAAATTTCAAAAATCCATTTCGACATAATTAACTTATAATAACCAAATACATGATTAAAATGTTGCTAAATCATCATTAATTAGTTGATAAAACCATTATACACTAATTACCAATTCTTTATCGACTTCTGAAGTTCAAAATCATTTTCGATTTTTTGTTTCCAAAAAAATAAATAATAATAAATTAACATAAATATAAAGTGAATTAGTTTTATAGTAATAACTGAATATATTAACATATATTTTATATATATATCAACGTTTGTCGTCAACATTTTTCGTTATAACAATGCCCTTATATAAAATTTGTTATTTCTTGAACTCACCAACTAATAGATCAATTGTCGTCAAGTGTTTTAGGTTTGATTGTTAGGATCATCATTCTTATAGGCTACTCGATAAATGCAATGTTCTTATCCTTTTTTGTTTGAACGTTCTCGTAGCACTTGTAGCCAGCAGCCAATGCAATGGGAACCGCGACACGGATGATTGTATAGGCCCCGCCAATACCAGTGTACGTGCGGGTGGTGCTATACGGAGAGTCTTCACCTATGATCTTGTGAGCCACAGAGACAAGACCATTTTGAGTAAATGTTGTGAAAGTACCTAAAGACCTGAGAAAATCGGGATTGTTGCGAGTGAGATACTCGATAGTGCAGAATCCCCTTATTTATAGTATTGTCACAAATCTGTCATAGACAAACCCCTAAGGGTCATGCGGCTCTCTCGGGGCAAACTCATGACTTCCCTTGAATTCATACTACTCACGTAGCTTGTGTTTTAGCGACTGTAACTTGGTTGCAAAGTAAGACATTCTTTTACTAAACTGTAGTGGTAACGATTGATGAAAAGTATAAGAATTTACTCAGAAAATATCATTGACTTCGCTCAACATAAATGTATATAAGTATCTTTAGCGACTTAATTGATTTCGCCGGCGGAAGCATTGAAGAGAAACCACTTGCGTTCAATTATATGATTATATTAAATAATTTTATGAGATTTTTTAAATTGTGTGACTTATCTAAGCAATTGATAGTTTTGTATATATTTTTAATGTCGAAAGAGTACATCATCCTTTCTAACATCTCGTAAGTAATTATCTTTTCATTCATAATTTTTTTATTTCACTATTCAATGTTCTTCTTCAAGATTTGTTCAATTATATAACTATGAGTTTTTTTAGTCTTTTCTTGGTTATTGGTTTTACTTTGGGGATTATTCAATTTTATATTACATAATTTTCTAATTCTTTTTTTTATAAAATAGCAAATTTTCAATTTCAGCTTATTAATCAACAAAATTCATTTGAACATTGCCTTTTCGAAGTTTCACTTATAAATTTTTTTCGTTTGATTTGAAACACATTCAATTCTATTGGTTTAGTCTTTTGTCAGCTCCTCAATATTTTTTACAGACATTGACCTACTATTGTTTTTGTTAAAAGAAAACCTTAATAACGTGTTTAATTCATTAACCTTGAAATACTTACATGATTTGATCAATTTGGATAGGATATGTAGTTTATTATGCAGACTCGTTTAATACTACAACCTCAACGAATTTTCTTATTTTTCCATTAGCGTATTTACGATTACTACACACCAAAAGGGTAATAATTGGTACTGCGAAGTGATGTTTCGATTTTCAGATAAATCGACTTATAATCCAATAATTTGTTCAACATCGGTATTAATACCCATTTGTTTGTCTATGGAACGTTGCAACACCGTTGAAAAGCTGTATTCATTTCTAACCTACGAGAGAATGTACAAATAGCTTTTGATAATGACCGCCTTAGGAAATGTTTGATCTTGGAAAAGGAGACCCAATTTAATCCTTTGTTCTAGTTAATGATCACGGCATGGGATGTTGATCCTGGTGGTTGTAAATCATTTGCAGCTCATCAATTTAATCCTTTGTTTTAGTTAATCGAACCAAGTTTTATTCATTTTCGGTTCGGTTTTTAAAAAATGGTTTTGGATTCGGTCCGGTATGAATAAAAGATTATAATAAAGTAATCAATTACTTTAAGTTATTGGTATATTAACTGTATTAAGTTTGGTTTGGTCATTTTTTTTCCCACCCTAAAAGGAACCTTTAGAAAATTATTTGCTCTTTTGAACCAAAAAAACGACTTGCTCCAAACTTTTTCCTTGTTACTTGTATTGTGTGTTACCTTTTACAAGTTCATCAAATTAACATCTTTTACTCAACGATGTAAAATAATTTTCAGTCTTGTTCCTTTTTTTTGCCCATCCTAAAAGAAACCTTTAGAAAAAGTTGATTTGCTTCAATCATTCATGTGTTTAATCATCGGGGTATATATGTATGGAGGCATCATTCTTTATTTCTTACGTTGTGACTTCGGGATGGACTGGTTTATCGTCAGGCATCATTCATGTGTTTTTTTTTTTTTTTTTTTTGTAGGTTTTAAAAATACAGCTTCTACCAATATCTAGAAGTATTTATTGAACTCTCCAACTAATAGATTCGTTGTCGTCAAGTGTCCTTATAGGTTTGATTCATGTATATAAGAGAATGTTGAGATCTAATGATCTTTTTTTCTCAACCAATAACTACTTTGAACGTGAGATATGTCAAGGAAGTCATAATAACGTAGAGAAGTCAAATATATCAACACAAGAGAGAAACAATACAAAATAGAGAAATATAGAGAAGAGAAAGATTGGGAGGATGTGATGATTAAGTCACTTGCCAAGTCCAAGTTCTTTCTCAACCTCTCTGGTTAGGCTAAACTGTAAAGTGTTTTGCCATGGGAACAGAGTCCGTGTCACCGGAAGTTTCCTTCTTAGATCCTACAAAAATCCCAAAAATCAGACGAAATCATCCTCTCTGTAAATGTATGGCAATTGAAATCGTTATTTGGAGGAGTCGATTACCTTGAAAGTATTATCCGGTAATTTTGAATATGCTACCTAATGATTGGAATCAGAAGCAAGATGATTAACAGACACAGAGAATGGTAAAATAAAAAGAAAAAAAAGGGAATAAATTAGCTATTTACGAACCTCTAGAGATGCAAGGTACTCTGTTTCATGGTGCCTGATAATATTGGCTATGGCAATGGCGCAGTCATCAGGGGACTGAAAATGGAAACAAGATATCACTCATCAAGATCAAGTTTCTTTCTCTTGGGGTATAGTAAGAAATGCATTGTCCAAGTATGTACCTGAAATATTGTCGAATCTTGAAACTCCTTTTTAGCATCTAACTCCACATTTCCCTCCTCGAAATAATGAGCTCCTACCTGAAAGAGCCGAAGAAGCTCACTGATCTTCCATTGGCTTTGAATAACGTCACACAGTTCAACTTATAAAGAGAATAAACAAGTCATTACCTGTGATTTCCCTTTAACGTTGAGCAACTGAGATTCATCCTGGAACTCGATGTTCCATACCGATCTCCAACTTCCATTACTACACAATTTCCATTGGTTTTGGTCACTCAAAATAAAGTATAAGAACAAAGGTGAGTTTCTGTACGAACCAGAAGTTTTGGGGACTAAGTCTCGTGGCAGTAATTATAACAACAAGCTCAAAGTCAGACCCTGGACCTTCGGTATCTTTTCCCTTCACACAGTTAACTGCAGACACACCTTTCGGATAAGATTCACTAACGTATCTCTGAATTTCAGCATCAAGTGCATATCTGTAATATGGCAAAACAAATATATATTCAGCGGTAAGAAAAAGATTAATGTAGATGCTCTTCTAATCCTTTGCTGCCATAATAACTTGATCTTAAATCCTACAGCTGGATGTAAAACCATACCTGTATTCCTCAATATAAGAAGACGGAAGTTCTTCATCATTTGCAGGTCGTACCTTTGTACAAATCTGGCCATATAAAGTAAGCTTAAAATTGGCTTCATTAATCATGGCACACTATATTGAAGAATAAATACAAATCAATAATGTTACCTGTTTAACATGATCAATTATGGCGACCTGAGCTGTTCTTGGATCAAGGTACTCATTCTCAGTAATTTCACTGTAAGATGAAACTATCACCTGAGATACAATGGAAAAGTTGTTACTAAATCTTGCAGCGGATAAACACTACTCAGTGGTATTCCAGAAACAGTTTTTGCTAAAAGAAAAGATGATACAAGAAATATCTCCATCTCCAATTGAATCAATAGTAGTGAACAAAGATACCAGTCCCAAGTTTATAATTACTATCTAGCAAAGGACCAAGAGAAACTAGCGATCTTGGAAAAGAAAAACCATAGCAAAGCATCAGGCTTCAAAGAGAGACTAATATCTTAAACTCTGCCTGAGTCATTTCCCTTTGAATGATCCAATAGGTGCTCGAACTTTCATTATTTCAGTAAGATTCTTAAATTGGATAATGATACAATATGATATATAGTTGAAATTCCACATCAAGAATCAAGATCACAAGTCCATAATGCTTAAGAATTCATCTCTTATGAAAAAACATGCATAATTTCAAACCTAATCCAATAAAATAGAATAGAGCCAGAAGTTAGTACAATTAAAACCCTTCAAGAAATTTGGGGATCGGTATCAGAAGATAACTCACATCACCAGCCCTATTGGGCAATTCAAGGCAAATCATGTGAGTCTTGTTGTACACTGGAAATGCCTCCATGGCTGCCTCGTTATAAACTTCCTCATCGCTCAAAACCGCCTTTAAATCTGCCAGATTTCCAGAAATTCAAGCAAATTATCAAATCCCATATAATGACCTTCAAGATAAAAAAAAGTACAAGGTATAATCTACGATTTCGGATGGTCACAGCGGTGCAATGAGATACACCAAAGAAAAAAAAACACCTTCGCTCAACGTAGCTCAAGATACCTTTGACGACGTAATTGATCTCCCCAGCAGGAGCATTGAGGAGAAACCACTTAGCGATTTCTTTCTTCTGTTCGTAACTTAGTTCCGTCTCCGGTAACTCGTCTTCTTCGTCCGCCATAGCTTTTTTTATCTCTGTAGGAAAGGAAGACGGAGGAGAGGCAAATTGTCGCCGTCGATGATCTGAAAGGGTATATTCGTCATTCCCAGATAAAACTATTTATGAGTGGGGGACGCAGACTAAATCCTGACCGTTCGTTATGATGATAGAACAAATAGTGTCGTTTCATTGCGAATGGACGATTCCACGTTGCCATTTCTACTAATGATCGGCGTCGTTTTGGCAACAAATATTTCTTTTTGTTTGTCGTAAATACCGGAAATATACACTTCCTTAATAATGATCAGAAAGTTTAAATTAACCGTATGCGCATGAAATATCATATTTACTAATAATTTCAAGATAAACAGACTTATTTCGATCAACGTTTGGTTTCGGTTTAAATTATTTTCCGTATTATCGGTTTTATTGAAATGTTGGTTTAATCTGTTTTTGATTTCAGTTCTGTTTAGTTTCGGTTTTACGTTTACTTGTATTTGTTTTAATTAGAACCGGTTCGGTTCAATTTGTTTTTTGTTTGAATCCAATTACTTACTGGTTTCGTTAAATTCCAATTTCTACATCGATTTTTTTTTAATATGCTTGACGCCACCAAGACAAGATTAAATTTAACTTTTGACCAACTCGAACCAATTTGATACACTTTCTCGTGGTATCGATAAAACTGATACTTTATTTTAGAGCTAATTTACAACAGCTAGAGAGAAGAGTTTATTTGTAATGAAACAAAAAATTAGACAAGTAAAAAAGTTTTACACGAACATTTGTGACACATAAGCATCGTTACCAAACTAATGATCCTATCAAGAACTAGCAAGTATTGTCGAGCCACGGTTCATAAGATTTACTTCGAAGTATTCTTTCCATGCCTTTAAAGGATTAATTTTACCAAAGTTGGCAAATTCACCTTTACTTTTATAATCGTTCATAAACAACCCTCTAGCCGCAAAACCCATCATCTCGGTAGAATCCATGAACTTCTTAATCTTCATGCTGATTCCTCCTTCAGATAATGAACTTCTTTTTTGGGTTCTGACAACTCGATCATCTCTTTGGTTAATCTGTTGATTAGTAACTAATGATGAATATGATTCTTCTGGGAATTGTGCTCCCATCCCAAACGAATCCCAATCAACTCTATGAAAGATATCAGCAGCACGATCTGAGGATGTTTTCGAATCTAATGACCTCAAAGCTTGTTGTTCTAGAGATACTTTATCGACTTGTCGTTTTAACTCATACAGTCTTTGTCCTATTCTCGAAGATACAGCGTCGTATAATCGTTTTCTTGAAACGTGTTTGGCTCCTTCAGTCCCCAAAAGGTCATTGAACTCAATCGGATCTCCAATGATCACTGTTACCTGCAAATCCATAATTTACATCAATGCAAAGACATTGATAGCACTAGGCATTTGAACTCTAAATCTTCTATAGGCATAAGTTAATAGAGATCTTAGATGAGTATTCAAAGATACTTACCGTCTTGCCAATCCGTGGAACACTTGCTCCAACTGGCATTATATCCTGCATACCGGTATGCACAAATGGAACAACCATAGGGAGAGTATCTGAGTCCAAAATCAATCTGCAAAATAAGTAAAGAATTACAATTTGTTTCAGTGTGTTTGTTATAGAATAAAGGGATTTATCGAAGTTACACATGACTCACCTTCCAATACCTCTCTTTGCTGAGCCCATAGTCTTGCCACCATCCCGTGAGCGACTGCCTTCTGGGAAGATGTGAACCCAACCTCCACTGTTCAACTTTGAAATCGCAATATCCATTCCCTGTGGAGTATTCACCAAAATTTCACTCACTTTTCCACATTAAGAATATGAATCCATAGGGCAAATATATAGAACATGTAACACTTGTTTCCACCAGAATTTTTGAAGATGAATAATAGGTAACAATTACCTGCTGATAAATTCCTTCACCACGAGAAACTGGCAAAACTTTGACGGATCGAAAGAAAGCTGAAGTTACAGGGTTTTTAAAGCATCTATCTGTAGCACAAAGCGTCCACCTCAAATTAGGGGCATCAAGTAGAAGTTTAGGCGGAAGTAACGAAGCAATGACGAATGGATCATCGACTGATGCAACATGATTGCTAACCTGAACATTTAATTTTTTTAATTCCAACGATAAGTAAATAAGCATACAATCAGGTTGATCTGAAATCCCCACCACAGATATAACACAATTTAGAACATGAGTCAGACCATACCGTTACAAGAGGCTTATTCTTTGGTCTGTTGAGCAAAGCGTCATGCAATTTCTCTAGACCATACACCTGAAAGGATTAACACAATTAGAATCGATAACACAACTGAAGACAGGAATTTAATTGAAGAAGAAGCAGTAAGCTAAGACACCTGAACACGGTTAAGACCATTCATGAAAACATGACAAGCATTTCCAATTAGGGGAACAGCCACAGCTTGAAGCATCCGGAAGAGAGCAGATTCTTCTTCTGCCGTCAAATCTTTAGAAACTGCAAGCACCAAGTGTTTGTCTATCAAAATTCCCACAATCCAAGATACACGTACACATAACCAGAGAATAGAAAAAAGGAACATCTCTCAGAATCATCCTGAGTCACGCTTAATAAAATGTCTAAAACTACCACCAAAAGTGCTAAAACAGGCCCTTTTAGGCCAAATCTGCAGGTTATGAAACATAGAGAACATCATCGAGCTAATCAATCTTAAGAAAGCAATGCTACTGTGCTCATCCACGCCAAGAAGCTTAAACAATTTGCTCCAAATATATTTTACGACTCAATTATCTCTCAAAGGACCACCGGAACAACCACGACCGAAGTTTAAATCACAAAACTCAATAACCAAAAGCTCATATTAACATACTACCAAATAACACAAGCATATCCACCTCTCAATTGCGCCTAGAAATGGACATGTAAATAAATAAAGATCAAAACACACAAAAATGGTCTAATCAAAAGCATATCCATGATCCATCATAGAGTTAATAAGGCGATGATTCAAACCTCGTCTCCGATAAAAAACGGGAGGGGAAGGGAGAGAGTCCCGGCGAAAGTTCCGGAATCGAGTCACCAAGCGGTGGATGGTGGAAGAAAAGTAGCCATCCGGTGAGAACACCACCGTTCGACCGCGGTGATCATCGACGGCGATTCGAAATCGATCACGTAGCTGAACCTTTAACAACAGCGCACTCTTCCATAGATCTGCCTTGTCAACAAATTGAATTCCCATTCTGAATGAATCCTGATTTATAAACGAGCAGCTCGAAAGGTTACTGGCGCAAATTTGATTCGATTTAGAAACCGAACTTTCCGATGGAGGAACCTTCTAAGTTCTATGTCAACAAATTTCCGGTTAAGAAAAAACTGACGAGGAATGAGATCGTAAAGATAAGAGAGAGTATGTCAGAGACTCAGAGGTGAGAGCTTTGCCTTCATAGATCGAGATACAGAGGTTTACGTGCGAAGGGTTTGGAGAGTGCTAACGTGCACGGCGGTGAATTCCGTACACAATAGTAAATTGATAAGTTTTGGAAAATTTGGCCACCATATACGTCAATACGACATCGGGGCGGTTCAGAATAAAGATATCATATTAAAAGAAAAGGGAAATTAGTAGAACTAAAAACCCGCTTCAGGGCAAAACGGCGTCGGTTGGACCAAGGTAGACCACACAGATAGATAGCCACCCTCTCTCACGTTGACGTAACAAGTCAAAACTCTTGACTTATTTTTACTCGTTCTTTTGGTTATTTTGTTTCTTCGTTTATGAATGTCAAAAAAAAAAAATTATGATACGATTCTGGTTTTTATTTGGATTGTATTGGTGATAGCAATTATTTATTTTGAAACTGAAAGATTAGTGGTATAAGAAGTTGTGAAAGAAAGGTAGACACAAATTCAAACATAAATATCCTATGTAGATTGACCTATGTTTATCCCTATAAATGTGTTTTTTTATCGAAGTCCTACTTTTCTTCGTCTTCTTCTAGTATCTACTACTTCCAGTCTTTAAAACACAGCAACATGGTTAGAACTTAGAAGGAGTAAAAGAAGGAGGAGTTGGAGATACGAGAAGAAAACAAACGCAGGATTGGACCTTATCGATATAAGATTGAAATCCACCAAACTTTATGATCACAAGATGTCAAGAGTAAGCAAGCTAAAAAATTGACTGAGAAATCCTGGTTCTCTCATACGCGCTCCGCCGGTCTAGCCTCTTCACTGTCTCCCGTCGGTGGTCTCCTCAACCGTCACCCACTCATCACTAGGTGGAAAGCTGAGGAAAGTCCACAAAAAAAAACTTTGGAGAGATTAGCTTCAATTACTATTTTTGAAACGGGTAAAAGAAGAGTCATTATACATGATTATGAAGAAGGAGCAGCTTCTCATGAAGACTTTTTGATTGGGTACTTGCCTGGTTGTGCTCCCTCTTATGGACAGATTCAAAGTGTCCTTAACCACATGCAGGGAAAAGTAAGGGTAGAGATCCACTTGAATGCTGTTGCAAGAACTATGTTAATATAAGAATTCCCAATGAGTATCTTAAATCTAAGATCCTCTAGAGAAAGGAATCAGGTATATTGGATCATCCATGTTTAGAGTTTACCAGTGGAATGCAAAATTGTTCCCTAATCCTCTGACGATGATGGGGACACTTCCGCAGTATTCCTTTTGACCTCATTACTAAAGGTTGGAGCTTTATTGGTGGCACCCTAGGAGATCCAAAGGAAGTTGATAAGTTCATCTTAAATCTCACTAGTATCAGGGAGGCTCACATCAAGGTCATTAATGATGTCACAAATTAAGCCTTTGCATGATTCAGTAGAACTTGAAAGAGAAGATGGGAGTCACGGCTTCCTCCATCATGTTCTAACTGCCATGGGAGTCTCCCACTTGGGTGCCTAAATCCAAACCTTCAATTTGTCAGTTGCTGCTCCTTCTCCTCCTACTACCAATCCCACCATCTCTTCTTGTTCAGCTCTCACTTCTCTTGTCCCTCTTGTTGTCCCCTTACTAAAGCTTCTCTTGACCAGATTATCAAAGTTGAGGCCGAGTTCCTTAAAGCATGTCTTCCATCCTCCTGCCCATCCAGTTGCCAGCTCCTTCCGCTATCTCTGACCTTAAGGCTTCCAGCCAGAAAGAGACGCAAGTTCAAGACAAAGAAATAGATCGGCAGGTTATGAGAGATGCAATTAAAACGGGATCAGCTTCAGTATGAAATTCAGGTCGATTGGGTATCGAATAGGGTTCTTGGGTCACTGTTTGTGCTACGGTTTTTAATGAGGGCAAAGAGGAAAAATCCTGGAAACATACCTACTAAAAATGGAGGCGTAAGTCTACATGCTTAAAAGATGAAGGGGTATTAGAGATTGTTGTGGTTTCGGAGAATTGTATTTGCAAGGGTGATTTGAAAAGGAACATTGGTGAAGATAACGGTGTGATGGTCTAATGTCTCAAATATGCAATCAGAGACGACCAAGGCACTCAGTGAGTACTAAGAAATATATCTGATACAAAATAATATTAGGTAAAATTCCACATAGAGAATTGAAATGACAAGTTCGACTCCTATGCACGAGTTTCGAACCTAATCCAACCCAACGATCAGGTTTATCTGACTCTAAAAAGTTGCTGGAGAGCCTCTAGGTACAGCTCGTCATCCTTCGAATCCTTAAAACGCAACAACATGGTGTCAAAAACAAAAGTCACTACAAATACAATGGATCTTATATTACTTTTGCGTTTTTATACCTCTTCGAGTTCCTTATATAAGTTTGCATTGCTGCCAACAATAAGAAAAGCTGAGGAAAAAATGAGGGAATCATTAGTTTTTTTTTGCAAGCCAAAACATGAAATTTGGAAGAAACGAATAAAAAGGAAATTCACCATACCTAAACCAGACCCCAAAGTCAGTCCGGCACCGACCTGAAGCCAATATTTCACTCCCATCTTCACGGGATACTCTGCAAACGTACAAGAAAACGACGTTTTTCAAATGAGGACCATGAGTTAGATTTGAGAAACAAGACATACAATCGTAGTTACCATGCGAGGTAGAGAAATCACGAGATTGACGATACCCAAGTGATTTTCCTCGGCGATAATACTGCAATTTTTTTGAGGGGCAATATCAATCGATCGAACAACAAAAACGTATAAAAACAGAACAGATGGTCAATCTCCAATTTACCTTCGCAATGACAGGTCTCACAAACTGCATGGTCGCCAATTAGGGTTTGTTCCTTTTGACCCGTTATAAGGAATATATGTTATTTATTTTATTTTCCAATGGGCTTGACTTGAGCACAGCGAATTATATGCGTCACTTGTTTTCTTTGTGGTTTTAAAAATCGTCGTCGAGTACCAAGACAAAAGCCCAAGAAGACATGCCCCTATAGATCCTCGAGAGTATAGAGACAATAAACCCTAATTTAGGATCGTAAGAGCGGAAGAAATGCCGAATCCGAGTTCCAGGGTAATCGAAACGCATGGAAAAGTCGTGAAGGCCTAGCTGTGTTGTTTGGATATGCTGGCTACCTTATCTGGCGTAATTGAATTTCTACTTTTGAATCGATTAATAAAGTTTGAATATTTTCGGTGGAAGAACAAGTACTGACTGTCTCTGTTGTTGTTACCTCAGATGCTGTGGACACTAGGCGATATTTGAAGATGACGGAGAAGCAACACAACGAATTCCTGCGCAGGGGGAACCTTATTGCTCATGGAAATGAAGAGGTACGTATGTATTAAGATTCCAAAAAGTTTCCAGATATGCTATGTTTTGGTCTTTTAGCTAAAGTTTAGGTGAGTTTTTTTTTCTTATCAATGAGGCTCACAGTAGTTGGAATTTTGAAACTTGATCAATTGTTCAGATTAAAAATATTTTGTCTTTTTTTTTTAATACACTTGCAATGGCTATTCTATAGCACCATTTATATGCGATATCACTCGCTGTTTTCCCTCATGTTTCAGTCATCAAGACTCGCCTCTCAAGCTGGCTCCAGTGCCAGAGCTTAGACATGGGCCCATATACGTTCCAACAGAAGAGGGAAATCTTAAAGAAAATCTTCGATTATGCCATAATCAGACAATAACTTGATGGATTTGGCTTTGCTATATTTTGCAATTTTTATCCTTTCAAAGGAAACAATATCCATGTTTTTTTCCCATCGTTATTGATGTTTAAATAATATTTTTAGGATGAAATGAAAAAATTAAAAATTTGTTGTTTTCTTGTAGTCCAAAAAAGATTTGAAATCTAAAAAAATGGTGAGCAAATGATCACTTCTTACTTATTCGATGCTAATGAAAGGTGAATTTTAAGATTGTTTAATATATTATGGAGAGTAAAACTTATCTTTGCACTTTGGTACATTCAAAGAAAATGAAAATGAGAGCATCTATAGATGTTAAAAAATGTTTGTGTTAGCACGTATGAGTTTACCCAATCGATTTGACTAGACGTGATTACGAATCAAGATCAACCGAACTACAAAATAAAGATCGAAAGCCGATGATGGAAAAAAAAAATAAACAAGATCAAAATATTTACAATTTTACTTCATGCGCATGAGCCTTTAGTACTAGTATTGGTAATTCCATTTCCATGATGGAAATGTTTGGTCACTGGTGTTCTCATACGAAAAAACCATATGTGGTTGATTAACTTAGTAGAAAACGAGTTTATGGACTAATCGACGTTTATGCTAGACTATGTTCTTTTTAAGTTTACACCAGCGACACGTCATTACCGGAATTCAACGCTCACACACATGCTTTGAAATTTCTTAGGGATATGTGATGCTATACTAGTTGAATATGATTTCCATCATCGATTGATTAGGTATAAATTAACATATCTGATTAATTATTCTGATCTGTGTATGTCTTTTCAAATGAAAAATCCAAGTTGTTATTGCTCGTACACATCAATTCAGCGATTATGGCGAGAGTCTCCATACGCTCAACTTCGCAAACAGGGTGAGGAGACTGGAGAATTTAGTCAAGACTTCAAACCAGCGGAACCGCACAACCATACCACCTTTGTCTACGACAGTCTCGTCACTGTAAGCATCGGTTTACTTTTGATTATAAGTTAGCTTTAGTACAATAATAAACCAACGAACTTTGAATTTCATGTGTTCCTCAACGAAGTTGAGTTCGCAACACACCGGTCCCCTTGGATATGCAACTCCTTCTCGAAGTTAGCGACTCTGTTGCACAATAGAGCAGTTACCATTGCGCTCAAAGCGATCGGAGAAGAGTCTCTGTACAGCGCGCATAAGAGATAACAAGGTCTTGGTGTAGTCGATGCCATTTCAAGGCTTGTAAACGCTCCTCTTGGCATCTGGGATTAATGGTGATTAAGTATGAAGGTGTAGAGAGGAAAACGAATAAAACCGAGGAGTTGAATAAGCTCCACCGTGAATCTGCTAAAGGTGAAAAAATTAGACACCTAGATAGAGTTAACAATTTTAATTAAGTGTCTTAACAGTTTTTGATTTCTCTTTTTTTTTTTGAGAGGTTCCTAAAAATAAATATTTAATTGGTTAATTAGTTTTTGTTTTATTTTGTTAGTGTTGATGATTCTCATTTTTCTTTTGTCTTGCATCTATATATAGGAAGTTGGGTTGAGAGAATCTCTGATTTGAGAGGGATAGAAGAGTTCTAAGAGAATCATTGATGAAAAGCTTGAAGAATTAGTTTGGAGACTTTTTTGATGGTTTTATTTTGGAAAGAAATGTAGAACATAAACAACGATGACCTCTGAGTTTTGTTTAATGCAACTAGTATGAATAAATAGTGTGGAGACTTTTTTTATTTTTTATTAAAGGGTTTTCAAATTAAAAGCATGAGAAATCAAATGTTTTACAAGCCGATCTAGTAATGAAGCATAACCTTAGTGTTAATTGAACTCAATAGTAAAAACTTTGCCGCAATAATTAGCATAATATGGGAACCATAGTAAAGACCAAACCGTAGACCAAATTTGTAGTAGATTAGGAGCCCAACTTAGAAAGCCCAAGATCCAGCCCAAATAGCACCAATAGAATTGTTGAGGCAGTTACGAGCATTAAGGGTCACGAGAAAAATCTCCGATAATGAGTTGATCGGAGGAAGACGGAGAGAAGGAGGAGACGTCGTAGATCTCTGAAATCAAGGTGGCGGAGGTGGAGGGGGAGGCGGAAGCTGTCTGATCACCGGAGGAGCCACCGGAGCTTTTGATAGCCATCGTTGTAACATAGAAGAAGCTTTCCTAGTGTTTGAGTCTCTGATCCCTGCAATTTTGCACCGGATTATCCCATCAATGGATCGAATGATAACGTCCGGAGATCTAAAAACCTGTCGATGGAGTCTAGAGTTCCGTTCCTGCCAGATCTGATATATGACTGCTTGCCAAGCTACCAAAGTGAGAGTTGTGTGGTCATTTGAAAGTGACAAGCTCTGCATATCTGCAAGAGAAACATTCCAGAAGGGAGAAGGCTGTTTGAGCAGCGCCGACCAATCACAGACCAGAGACCTTGATGGAGACCTCTCCAACTTCTGGTTAATCACTGAGAAAAGGAGATATCCATGGGCTATCAACAAGCTAATTCGTTGTAGAGACATAATTTTCTCCTGGATCAAAGTAAAAATTGGGGATGGAAGAAATACCAGTTTCTGGGAAGACAACTGGTCTCCTTTTGGTAAGTTATCTGAATTTTTCCAGCATGACCTTACAATTTGCAGAGGAATTCCACCTTCTTCTAAGCTTTCTGATCTTCACGACCATAGTGGTTGGCGCTTACCTCCTGCAAGATCAGAGAAACAGGTCAGCCTACAAGTCTTTCTCACAACTGTTAACCTGAGTCAATGTCCAGATAAATTCATTTGGGAACCGGGAAATTTACCATCGGAGAAGTATAGCACTGGTCTTATCTAATCTCTTTTGAGAGTTGAGAAACCAACTGTCCCTTGCCATCGAGTTATCTGGAACAAATCACCCATCCCTCGCCATAACTTCCTTGCTTGGTTATTTGTCCTAAACCGTTGCCCAACCATGGATCGCCTTGTCGAATGGGGACTACAAGTGAACCCTCTCTGCTGTCTTTGCAACGCAAATCTAGAATCGCGAGACCACCTCCTTTTCTCCTGCACTTTCTCTTGGTCCGTGTGGAGACTTTTCATATGGTGCTATTTGGAAAAGAAAACTAGAACATGACCATCTGTTTAAAATTGACATATTGCAAGACTTTTTGTTGGTCAATTAATTCACTCGTCTTTGTTTATGGTGTTAGCGAATCTATTACATAGGGATTGACATGAGTTTTTCATATGGTATGTCCTAATTTTTTACGTTTAGATTTTATATGATGTTTATGGTGATTTAACGTTTTTGAAACTGAAGAAGAATTCAAAAGAAGACGTCAATCATATGTGGCCACTATGAATATCCAAGATTCCACCACTGTGAATGTTTTAGGTGTTATTGGCTATGACTCGAATTGCTATTTATAGTGATAAATTAATTTGTAGTGGATAGTGAGTTATACTATCATTTATGTTTTAGGTAGACTATGATGTGTTGCATTGAACATTATGTCTATGTTTTAGGTGGATACCAATTTGTTACATTTTTTAATTTTCATTCTGAGTAGCAAAAATAAAAATAATTTGTAGATGGTAAAAAAAAAAATTGTTACCGTTCATTCCAAATTTATTTCCCTAATTTGCTGAATGTGTATTTAAGCATTTGCTTTATTTAGATTTCATGATTAGTTAAGAATTTGTTCTTTCACAAATCTATCTTATGAATGGTATAATTAAAAGTCTTCACTTTCATGCTTGTATTTTATTAAGTGATTTATTGTATCTAGTAGAAATGGATGATATATACATTAAATAATTTTTTGCATTATTTTCTATAGATGTTATAAGATATCTCCAAAACGAATCCTATCAATTGAATAAAACCGACATGGAAATTGGATTTTAGTTAATTCAGGAATTAGTTGTACCCAAACCAAAAATAAATTGAATCGAACCTGTTCTAATTAAATGAACAAAAGCAAATGTAAACCGATATTAAACAGAACTGAAATCTAAATTAGATTAAACCAACTATTGAATAAAAATTAATATTGGATATTAATACAAAAGCAAATGTAAACCGATATTAAACAGAACTGAAATCTAAATTAGATTAAACCAACTATTGAATAAAACTAATATTGGATATGAATTTAAGTGAAAATATATTTTAATTGAAGTCGATGTTGTTAATTTTGATATTAATTTCAAATCCAACTCAATAGATTTTACCAAGTCAACTGAATAGATTTAAATATGTGTCTTGACAGTTTTCTTTTCTCTTTTTTGTAGATATTGAAAGAATAAAAAGTTTGATGATTTTAAATATTTGACGAATTTCCGATTCGATATCATGCAAATGAAAGGTTAGTAAAAACAAATATTTAATTGGTTGGTTTCGTTTTTGTTTTGTCCTGCAGCTTAAGAAAGTTAGATGTGAATCTCTAAGTTGAGATGGATGGAAAAGTTTGAATCAACCAAAGTGAAATTAGACAACTTAATTTCAATCTTTTTGGACTACAAAAACAATAACTTTTGTACTTTTTTTCATTTCATTCTAATATATTACTTAATCTTCAATGACAATTGGAAAAACATGTATATTATTTCTTTAGAAATTAATATATGGTGAACTGTGTTTTTAAACTTATAAATAGTATAAAGTTGATTTGAATTCATGACTGTTTGAAAGAAATGATTTGGTTATTGTAATTTTTGTATGACTTTCTCACATTTAGATCTTTTTAGAATTTTTAAGGTGATTTCTCATCTCTCAAACTGAAATTATCACTATAAATGTCGAAGATTTAACCGGTTCTAGTTAAAACAACTATGGGCAAAAGTAACTAAATAGAACTGAAATAAGAAAATAGATTAAACCGAAATTAAACCATGGCTAAGCCTGAAATTACTTAAACTGAAGCCGGTTAGCTGAAATCAAATTACAGTTTCGATTTGGTTGTTTTACTTAAACTGATAGATTTAATAAATCACGGACTTGGGCAAATGAAAGACTTTCGACAGAAATCTTTGTTCAATTATTTTGTTGAAAACAGACACTACTAGCTTAACTAGCATCACATCACTTTTAAACCTTGATCAAGATCTTCCCTTAGGAAATTAAATATTTAATTTCAGCCATGTACTCACTCATCCTTTAATACTTTTCCCGTATCATAACAGCTCAAAACCTTGATCAAGATCTTCCCTTCAAGCTCACCAATTTTAACTTCTTCTCACACACACACATGACACACCAGCTCCTCTTAAGCATGCTTTGACACTAATGGAAATCCCATTCATCCTCTTCTTCTTTTTTTGAGAATAACCACTATATACGATGAGTCCACACATGATAAGGTCCCAAAGACTTAAAGAACAAGTTACTTCAATTTTTCTCTTCCTTCTTTCATTAAACGTTGATGATGGTTTAAATACAAAGCTTTAAGAAAATAAACTAACTATTACACGTGATACTACCCCACTAAACACCACGTCTCCACTTTTGATATGAACGACACTAACTCATTCGGTTCAACAACTGGTTCTCAGACTTCAACTAGGTTTGTCTCCAAGCTGACTGTCACGTTGATCCCCATAAACCCTTGATATCAGTCCCAATCTACCAACTTCACCTTCTTTTATACCAAAAAAGAAGAGAATTAATCATCTCTTGTTGGAAATAGAAAAAGAAAACAAACGTAGATCGGTGCTTATTATCGAAGAATATGAAGAGGTATATATTACAAAGGATTTTCTTCAGATTCCAAAACGTTATTGTTTTTGGCCTTATATTAGGTGGAGATATACGAGGGTCGTCACTATGAGAGCTAAAATAGAATTTGTCCAACAAAGTTAATATAAAACCTTAAACAAGAAAGTTTTTGTACAATAATCCAAACATCGATGTTACATCATTTTATGTATTTTTATTAAGAGAAACAAAGAAAATTCATAACAAAACGAAGAAACAAAAGAACCAGAACTAAGGACCACTCGCTAACCAAGATCCGGTTCTACTCAAAACCCAACCAAACCAAAAACCACACTACCAAATACCCACCACTCTAAATCAATCAAGAGGATGGAACTCCAACGGCTCAGTCTCAACCTTCTCCTCAGCAAAGATCTTCGAGATCCTCTCAGTTGGAACCAGTGGCATGTACGACGAGACTCTGTACCCTTTCTCCGCAGCCTTGACCACAGACTCATTGTACCTCTCAGAGCAGAAAGCAGCTGCTGGTACAGCGACTTGAGCCAGCCTTGGAAACAGAGGAAGCTGGTTAAGCTTCTTCCAAGCAGAGACAGCACATTGCTCTGCTTTTGGCTCGTAGCTCGCGTAAAGCTCCTTAGCAACAGGTTCGTACTTGGTGTAGGCTGATTTAGCCATCCCAGAAGCGGTTTCCACAACACCAGCACGTCGAACCTCAGAAGCCACAGCACGAGCCACAATAGGTGCTAACTGAGCAGCTGAGATAGCTTGGGCAGATACTTGTCTCACAACTGGTGGGACACGACGGTCAAGCTCAGTCACAGACATATCAACCTGTAACAATGCAAAGAAAACATTCAAAAGATATTGTCAGTTATGTAGCTAAGTGATTATACATAACATAGTGGCATCGACTCCATCTAGAGTGTAAACTCGATCTCAAAACATGAACTTAACATGATTCTACACAACCAGAAGATGATATAATCATAACCGAATCGCTAAAACCTTATAAGAAATGCTTTTATTCAAAGAAGCAACCTTAGAAATGCACAATAGAAAGTTGGATATCATAAAAAGCTTTGCGAACTCGAATCTCATAAGTTCAAAGATCAACAGAGCTAAGACTAAGTACCGTTGACCTAATCCAGGACAAAGTTTTATGAAGTAAATCTAAGCTTAGGTCTAATGAAAATGTCAATTTACCTTCTGGTCCATGTATTTGAGGACCTCAACAGGGAGGTCATGGTACTTCTCGTACACAGGACCGACCACAGTCTTGACAGCTCCTTCGACGGATTCAACACCTGGTTTCAAGGGACCAGAATTGTCCTTTGCCTTCGCGTAAATGAGAGCAAAGCGAAGCACAGCTTCAACAGCAGCTGCTTGCACGAATTGCAAATACTTCAACCTCTCTTTCTCTTCCTTAGTCTGAAAAATTCAATTAAAGGAATATATAATTAGCCCACAAGATTCTCTTTTATCATACCATTTAATCAAAAGATCCACGAATATAAACTACGATCTCTCCGGTGTGAAATTCAAATCAATAATTAATATAATTAGAGATTAGAATCACAAAATTACTCTATCATCTTCTACGCGATTTGCATGTTCTTGGCGTTTATAAGATCCACAAATAAGATGATCAGGCACATATATTTTGATTTCAAACCTAATTTCTCACCGGAGAAAACGCGGAAATAAAAAACGAGAAACCAAAGAGATTCAGAGAGAGATATCTCCCAAAACCGATCGATGATAAAAGAGATCCAGATTAATGATTTACCATATCCAATTGCGGCTGATTGAGATCCGTTTGGGTCATGATCGCTCTGTGATAATCTGTGAATGGAAATTATCGAATTGAAGAAGATTGAGATTCCTCGTAAGAAAATTCAAATTGGTTTTTTGGACGAACAAAACAAAGAGATGGTGATGAGGGAATTGACGTAACCTAGATTCGATTTATATAAAGGGAAAAAAAAGGAAGTTTGGCACGTGCGAGAACGTGAAGAGACGCGTGCAAGCGTGAATTCCAATTGGGTCGGTTTGTAGCGTGTCTATGTTATTGCCTTCGTGACCATCCATATTCTATGGGCCGTTGACAACGTGCAGGTTAAGTAAACGTACGTAGCTAAGAAAAGGAAATAAAACAATTAGTATTTTTTTTTATAATTTATAAAAAGAATATATCAACTTAATGCGAAGAAGATTCTAGACGTATTAGACAGAGAAGATAGTAGTTTATGAAGATGAGACTTGAGAGTCAGTGGAGTAAATAATGATAAATACTAAATTACACAATCGTATGGTGAAAAAAAAATTTGGTCAATAAACCACAAATGTAAAAGATTTATCAAAACAAAAAATTATTATTATTGGGAGTGAATATCGTATTTCTCAATAATGATTAATGAAAGACTAGCATACGAATCTACACTAAACAACAAACGGTTAAAAGTTTAGTTTTTCACTTTTTTGAATAACACAAATGTTAAAAGATGCATCAAAACAAAGTCGCATGTGGAACATTATTGGGACTAAAATCGTCTTTCTCCTAAATGAAATTATCATTAAACAGCATACAAATACACAAAACAACAACGGTAAAAAATTTGTAACAACTGATGTCAGTGATGTGAGATACTTCCAAGGTCTAAACAAAAATTCTTATGTACACTGTGTAGTGTACATGTATATTAACTACGGGCAAACAAGAAACGTATATATGGGCCAGAATAAACTTGAAGCCCACATCGTTTTAATTACACCAGCACAAACACAATTAGATTTCTTTGAAGTTTTTTTATATTTTTCAAAAGATTTATTCTAAAAACACGAATTTGGACCATTATAATTTTTTTTCTATTAAATGTGTTTTTTTTTTTGAGTGCGGACTCGGGGTATAAAACCGGTTAGAGAAAAATAGTTATTGTAAAAACACTAATTTGGACCATTATAACTAAGAGGCATTAAAAAAGAATTTGAATGAAATTTGGAGTCCGGACTCGGGGTACATAAAAGGCCGGTTAATGAGGCGACTTTCCATAGCTGTCTCATTAGTCTTTTCTTCTTTACTCTCTCTAGTTTCTCTCCTTACTCGATACACACACTCACCGGCGTTTAGTCTTGCAATCTCCGTCGTTTTCTCTATAAGTTGTTCCAACAGGCATCGATCGCTCCATAAGAATGCATTTTGTTCTCGATTTTTTTTACTCGTCGTGAAAAATATAGAAGGATCTCACAAAGATATTGTATATATTCGTTAATGATCTAGATCCTTCTATAAAAAAACCCTAACCTTAATGTTCTCGATTTCGAAGCTTTTTGGTGCTCTTTAAGTTCTGTTACGAGTCAGATTCATATTGTTAGTCTCTCTAATCGGTTCGCAAAGACATTCTTATAGTATTGAGTATGATTTCGTATATTCATTGGCTTGATCTACCGGTTGCGCTTTAATGTTGTCAGATCACAGCTCATGTGTGGATTTTTGTTGTTTAGTGACTGTGGCTTTCATTGATGCACTTGTGCCTCCTCTCTATAAGCTCAGAATGAATTCTAGGTTTGGTCCAAAGTATAAGGGTAGTTTTAACCCAGAGGTCGACGAGTTGGTGCGAGGTTTTGCAAGGACGAAACTGGCTCCTTCACAAGATTATGATGGAAGAGAATACAAGAACAAATCTGAAAGATCTCATAATCCGAACCCTACTAGAGCTTGGGGTGGTCAGCAGCAAGGGAGAAGAAATAATATTTATGGGAGAGGTTATGCCAATGGCTTGGGATCACAAGCTAATGGTTTTAGGGTCCCCGCTCGGGGGAGAAGGTATGATAACAACAACCATGTTTTGTATGATGATTACGATGAAGACTTTGCGAAAGATGATTATTACTCGGATGATATTTACGGGGAGTGGAATGGTTTGTTTGAGGAAGGAAACGATTTTGAAATCGTCTGGCCTCCAATGGTCATCATTATGAATACTAGACTCTACAAGGACTACAATGATAAGGTGATTTTTTTTTAGTTTTTTTTTTTTAGTTTTTTGTTTTTTAATCTTGAAATTGTATTTCTAACTATGTTATATATATTTTCAGTGGATAGGTATGGGAAACCAAGAGCTACTTGACTACTTTGAAAAAGATGAACCTATTAGAGGATTTCATTCGTATGGTCCACAAGGTCATCGTGGGATGAGTGTTTTGATATTCGAGAGCAATGCTAGTGGTTATGTAAACGCTGAGTTCCTCGACAAGGTGTTAGCTCAGAAAGTGTTAGGTAGAGACGCATTGGACCGTAGTCGTGGTTTGTTTTATGGCTACCTTGCAACAAAGCAAGATCTTGACGTATTCAATCAATACTCTCATGGTAAAACGAGGCTGAGATTTGAGATGAAATCTTACCGAGAGATGGTTGTAGAAGATGTGAGAGAGATCTATGAGGAAAATCAGCTTCTAAAATATTATAAGAACCAAGAAATAAAATATTATAAGGACGAGAATAAAAACTGAAAGAGCTCGTCGACGATACTGTGGGAAATTTGAGAGAGAAGTTACGTGAAACTGTAGAGGATAATTGTATTGTGAGATTGAGAACAAAGATGCAGCATGAACTAATCAAAGAAGAGGTATACATATGTTTATTCTTCGGAATAAAAAACTCAAAACTTGACATTTTTTGTATTTTACCCTATACTGATACACTTTTTTTCTTTCTGATGAACTTGTTTTAAAGATGGATTCACAAGAAAGGTTTTTCAAAGAATCAATCAAACGGTTACAGGAGAATAGAAACGTAATGGAGGAGAACAAATACTCTAATTACTCTAGCGACGATGATTACTGTAAGAGGTATGCATGCATGACCGTGCTTCTTTTTCGCAGATACGAGAGTTTAGCTAAAAAGAATATCTTGTGGTTTGATTTTGTCTGTAGAGATGAAGAGGTTTCAAGCTTCATAAATGCTAAAGAGAAAGATGAACAGGAGTTGGTGGAGGTCCTGGAGGAGAAGGAGGAGCTGGTAAAAGAGCAAGAGAAAAAGAAATGGTATTACCAGGAGATATTTTATCTGGAGAGTAAGTTTAATGAGTCTTTGCATCCGCTCTTGAACTAGCCACGATGGCCTTCGCGTTGCAAATGACTCAGGAAGGACAATTTTGACTTAGTTCGATAATTTTAGTTTTACATGTTGAGAGCTTAAAACGGTTTTTCATTTTATATATTTTTACATGGAATTTTTTATTTATTTCTTGAGGTAAAATTAATTTCTTACCGGAAGGTTTTATTAGATGAAGCTTGTAAAAATCTCGTTGATTTGGTTAATGGAAAGATTCGTTAATTTTGGAGTCTATAATTGGATTCGTGAAATGCGCGTATTCAGAGACATATGTGATTTTTCAATAATGATTCATACTTATTTCATTCTTATGTGATTATTCAACATTAATTTACCCAACGTGTAAAAGGGTAAAAACGATTTCTATAGAATATTTTTATTCTTCCTCTTTCTCACAATTTAAAAATTATGCTACATTGTAAATTCGTGACGCGGTTACTATTCGCATATTGAGAGCCTCAATAACTATACCCAACGATGCATATTAATTATTAGTTCTATGAAAAAATAAAATTAATTACAACCGAAACGATGTTTCCAGGAAGATAAATAAATTAATTAATACGAAGAAAATCTGTATGTAATAAGCGTGTTAGGCTGTGATGGTCCCCATCATTACCTTATAAGCCAACATGCCACCAACAGCTAATAAAGGAATTCAATTTTGCTTTAGTCTATATACTTAATTTATTATACGGTCCATGTATTTACTATCTATCCCAAACCTCTCAGATTCAATTAACGGTAATAATCTCTCGTTTAAACAATTTTTAAAACTGTTAATAACACAAAAACTAAGCACAGATCTCAATCACTTCTCGGACTTATAACTATTTTTAATCTACGCAACTTTAAATTATTTATTTATTTATATAGACACCCAAAAAAGAGAAAGTAAAAATAAAACAAGAAGCATTTTGTTTTTCAAAACAAAGACTATAGTTTTTCAATGTGTAAATCAAACCCATATATCCCGGACAATAAATTAAAATAAAAAAATAAGATTGGAAACACAAAAGAGTAAAATGTGGAAGAAGAAGGGGCAAAAGAGGAAATTCAATTACTTCATCGTCTTCTTCATTCTTCAACGCCTGCATCTTGTGATGGTGCTGCATCCACGGCGGTAAGGATTCGCCTGAGCTCCACGCTGGCAGTTGTAGTAAGAAGCTCCACGACGTGAGCAAGGCACACTGTTCTTCCTCATCGCACCGTAGCTAACGTACTTCTTCTGTGCTAAAATGCGCCGACTGATCTCTGAATCGAACTCCATCTCTTCCTCTTCAGCAATACACTCAGCTATGGATCCTTTACATCCAGAGAAGAGCGAAGAAGATCCGGTTCTTACGAAATCAAGCGAATCTCCGAAATCGATGTTTGCGTCGACGGATGCGATTACGATCGCGAGAATCGCGATGACGGCGTAGATCGTGCGAGAGTTCATCTTTCTTCTTTAGGGGAAAACCTTCTGGGTGACTCAGAGGCTTCTCGATTTGTTAATAGTCTTAGTGATTTTTTTGTTTCCCCTTTGATTCTTCTGTACACAGCTGAAGACAACAGGTTAAGCGTTGGTGTGTAGCTTCTTATAACCTGAGGAATTAATTAAAACGGGCTTGTTTCTTGATATATTCACGAATATGCCATTCTCTTTTCTTTTAACAAGTACGCGTTTTATTTTATTTAGTTAATTAGGAAATTGACTTATACGCATTTTGTGTTGTTTATTTTTAATTATAGAAATTTCAATCTTTTAAGCTTTGAAATATTCGTTGGGTTATTTTGAAGTTTAGGATATGTTTTTCGTGCATCCACGACTTGTAGTTTATCAGGACGGCTTCAACATCAAATTTTAAATTACAATTAGGCTCAATTGGAACATTTAAATTAATCTTGAGTCTTGAATATTTATTTACCATGGACAAATTCTTCAATTTTTTATTAACCAGGAAAATTGACTTACTAGCGCACGTCAATGTTTTGGCGAGTTTCGCTTAATTATCATCTTTATTAATGTAATGATTTCTCATCAACTTTATCGTTTGATATTTATTAATTATAGTAACTACACCTCTCACAATTATTTAATTTTTGTTTTATTCTAAAATTTAAAGAGCCGAAAAAGCTATATAATGGGGCATTTACGTAATTAATGGATGAAAGCAAGGGCATCAGTAGGAAGTAGCTGGTTGACCGGTTTGTCTTTTACCTTATTGCTTTCTATCGGCTAAATGGTATGAACTCTAGTTAGACGGCATCTACTTCAAAAATCCATATAACGTTCCGTTATTGTCGACCCACGTTTTCTCCTTTTCCCGTTAATGGTTTCTCCCTCGCCGTTTCGAGTAATATTTTTAGTAATTACTTAGGCTAAATTGTACTAAGTTACCATTTTAATAAAGTTAAAAAAAAACATATTTATTTGGTATTCTCGTCCACGAAATTAACTGTCAAAATTCTGCAAAATGTAAATTATAAAATTCTACATATCTCATACTCCAATTTTTTTTTGATGTATGCATAATACTTCAATTTTATGGAGATGTTTAGCAGGCACTCTCTAAAGGTAATTTGAACTTCTACTAGCATCTCTTCAAGCATTGCGTGCATGTTATGGGGTGTTTCATCTCCCTATCTCTTGCTTTTTAAGAACTCTATTTTTTACTATATCTGCCAACAAAATTTTAAATCGTTAACTTATACTTTTAAATTAGTTAAGAGTTTATAAATTTACCTCATAAACTGAATAGAACCATGTACGTGTAAATTCTTTCAATTACTACACTCAGGCCTGACTCTACAGTAGTGAAACATGATAATCTATATAGGATGAAATAAAAGGTCTAAAGATTTCGGTCCCATTGCTTTTGGAGCAATTAACATCTATATCCTAATTAGAGCACACTTATAGTAACTTTGGTTAAGATGCAACTTGGCCTTTGCCGGTGAAAAGCCAATGTTGTAAAGACATGTAAACCACTCATTGCTAATAATTTATACATAACATACCTCCACCTACATGTATCTGACTATTTATCAGTTGGCTATTTTTTTTTAATGATATTCTTTGGAAGATCTTTTCACCCATAACCAAACTCAAATTTTTAAATGAGAGAACAACGGCTAGTTTGTCTTTTATTACTATTATTTCTCTATTCTTCTCCGGCATTAACGCCGACGTTTTAACGGCGTTAGAGAGAGGCGGCGCGTAACGTGCAACGATAACCGTTAAGAACAAAGTGGGGCCCAAGTCACAGATCACCAAAGGACGGCGTTTGCGCGTTACCAAGTTAATCCCAAAACCCAGCTGGCCTCTTAAACCAAATTTTTTCATACTTTCTTGTTTGCAAAATTATATTCTAATCTTTTGTTTTATAATAAACATTACATTTGCTTTATTCGATTGTATTTTCAAACAATATTTGATAGATTACTAACAATCATATGTTAGTTAAGTTAAGAGTTATATAAAAAAAAGTAGTAATGATTAGAAAGACGACGACAAATGTTATTTGTTTTGGAGAGACATAGCACGACATTGGAAATTTATCATTCCGAATAATTAATGAGAAGCCAAATTTTTTTTAAAAAAAAACACGAAAATGTAAAGGCAAAGGGAAAAATATCCTTACTTTTCGTATGAGGCTATCACGAATAAGATACCAATGATAAGGAAGGAAATCAAAAAGAAAACAAAGATTCCAAGTTATGGACAACCTCATTCATATTTTACATCTTTTATCAAGTAGACTACACCTTTTTCTAAAGAGAGATCTTTAAATTAAAAATGAAAAAGATAGCCAATTTCCCAAAATTGGATACTTTTATATAAGATTTAAAAAGGAGAAAGAAACTGAATTGCTTTTCCTTCATAAACTATGTAAATGATCTTAGCCTCCTTTTGAAGTAAATAACACTTTGATTGATGACCATTTAACCTTCAAGTTACTAAATATTTTGTTACATGACTTCAAAAATTAACATATGATAGCATGATATTTAATCAGAAAACACGTCGCCGAACACATTTATTTATGTTGAAACACAATAATTATTTCACCATATAACAAAATCACACAATTTAGCAAAAAGGCGCAAAAATCTCGTTTCCTTATTTACGTTTTTGCCACAATCATTAATTTACGCTCGAAAAATCAGGCTACCTACCTAATTAAAATCCAGTTTTTTAATTGTCCTTTTTCTTTGTCTTTAGACTTGTTCACCATCTTTTTACTAATTTAATCGTATAAAGAAAGATAAAAGAGGGGTTGGTAGCACCTTTGAAGAACATTTAAAAACAATGACTCATTTTCATTCTGTCTCATTACTTTCATAGACGATTCATGAAAAAAAAACCCTTCTCTCATAACTGTTTATTCGCTTTCGACAAACAGACAAAAAAACACTCACGACTTTAGTTACAAAGAAGCTAAAGAGAATGCGTTTGAACAAATATACGTCAAGGTCACATTTTGAGTTGTGTTAGGAGGGAAAAGCAAAAAAGAGAAGGTTCATAAAAATATATATGCGTAAGTTGCAGAGGTTTAAAGAAATGTTTGGCTTATTCTATTTCTATGTTTAAGATAGAAAAGTAAATGCATAACCAAACAACACAGCACGCGGATTCAGAAATTTTGCCAAGAAAGGATCAAAGTTTTGGTTATAGTGGTTGCACCATATATACATTATACTAATTCGAGACAGCGGAGATAGATAGAGACATATTACCGTAAACACAGAGAGAATCATGCCTATATGTTGAGGAATAAAAGCATAACTCGTAATGCCTTACTTTTTACTTGTGTGTTTGGTCCCATTTAGATGCTGTTTCCATTTATCTTCTTCGAATCCTTTTCCTAGGAAAAAAAAAGTACAATGAAGTCAACAATGAGGTTTAGAACGTAAGAGTGACCTTTGTTGTTTGAACTTACTGTTGAATGAGATGAGGAAAAGAGACTTGAGTTTTAATAATCTTCATTGTGAGGTGGAGTAGCTTCAACACCATCTTCGTCGTCTTCATCATCACTTGCATCTACCCAATTACTAGGATGACGTTGGGAGAAGCTTTGGTTGTTCTCAACTCTTACTGAGGAACAAATTGATGGAGAAAATGTTACTTTTTTAGAATTAAGTAACAAAGACAAGGATGTAGATATGGGTTTTGCAGGTACCTTTGGATCCTTCAGCATGATCCATCTGTGTAGGATGTTGGCTGTAATCAAGTCAAAGATAACAAAAACACATAATAGAAGGAAGAACAGTCATTGGAGATATGTGATTTCAGGTTAAGGATACAAGTTAGGAGCAACAGGAGGATTATCTTCAGGTGGTACATCTTTTGATATTTCCATTTCTCTAATTCTTTGGATATTCAAATCTGGTTGTTGTCCCTCAGCCTGTGGCCTCTCCTCAGTACCGTTAACGCTTTTATTTCCAGTTCCTGCTTCCCATCATTGATGTTACTAAGGTTTTTCGTTATCAGACAAAATCATAGCGGTTAGATTAGTTACTCACCTGAAAGTTCAGACCAGACTCGTGTGTGATCAGATGGGTGCTCAGGGGCATTCTGCCTAGACTGTTCTTGAGGCTCTGATACTACTTGCTCGTTACAATTTCCACCTGTGGAGTTTGCTGCTTCTCGAGTTTCTTGTGGAATCCCTTCTTGAAGCTGAGACACAAGCATTGTCGCAAGAACGAGTGTCGCATCAAAACTTGAGCTACCTCCATCACCCAAACCGAATTTTGGAGCCATCAGTATTGGCCTGGCAACAAATTAAGGTGTTAAAATGGATGATATAGCTACCATAGTTGAACAACAACTAGACAAGAACCATAATAAAATTGCTCGACTTTAAAAGATATCAAGGGGGCACATAAAAACGGATTTAGTAACTGAAATTCACAGGATGTAAAAGTGATGGTTCTTACTCGCCAGCTTTTTCGAAGAAAAGATGGATGTCGGCTTCACAGCCCTCACAGAATGATAGAAATGCCTGAAATTATATTGAAGAACAAACAAGGGTGGAGTAAAAGTCAAATTAGGATTCAGGTGGAGGAATGTTATAATACCTTTAGTTCCTTCAATGAAAATGTGATGTCGATAGGATCACCCGCGTGAGTGTAATGCAAAAATTCTTCTGATGGATCTATCCAAAGCTGAGTATGTAACAAAGAGTCACCATCTGTGGTTAGACATAAAGAACTGTTAGCAGCCGTACACAAGGAGCCGGATTAATACAAGCTTTGCATTATTTTAGTCGTCCTAACCTTTGGTTGGATCTACATAGCTCCGAAATTCAACAGCTTTTCCACCTATTTCACTTGCAGCATCAGAGGGAAAAGAAGTTTGGTCTGTAGCGATTATTGTAATCTCTTGGAGAGATGACTGGAAGTTCCCAAGCAATTTGCTCAGATTCCGAGGATGCACAACTAAGCTACTCGGGAATCTACTCCTATCAAGAGACAAATGCTGTATATCTGGTTCCACATTGCAAGTAATCCAATATGTTTTCTTCATACCTGCACTTATTCAGGAAAAATCAAACCAGGGTCCAAACGAATCAACATCATAATCGCAGTGTTTAAGGTAATCTGTAAACTGCTAAACGTTATTGAAGAAGTAGAGGTCTCAAAATATTAATTACTAATAAGATAACATGTCTACAAACTGCATCATCGGAGTTTTACCACTGGTTTACACAGAATTACTAGAGAATGTGATGGTTGCAGAAAAGAGGAAACGATGTGTAAGAGCAAAAGGAATATGGTTATACCACTGAAACACTCCAATGACCATTTGACCTTAGATGCGTCATGATCTGGCAACTGCACACTCATATGATCAATGCTCGCAATAGGGGTCCTAAGAACAGAACAGACAGCCTGTGGAAAAGCAATACTAGTGAGAATTTCTTATACAAATGAACTCATTCAGCTCCATTCAGAATTTCAGGATAATAAGTAAATACCTTCAAAAGGACACTGAAATGAGCTTGAGGACCAGAAACGGTATAAGCATCGAAGAAACTTGACTGAAATGGAATACACTGATAGGCAGAGCGTGAAGCATTTAAAGTGTGCAATGACAGCTGCAAAGGTTTTGACGAAACAATACAAATTAGATTTAACGAGGTGAGTAGAGTACTTCACGAATATGAAGAAATACCAAAATTGATTTCGGGTTATGGCACCAGTAATTGATTCGAATCTAGTAAATTTAACTCTAGCACCAGTAGCATTTCTATGTAGAAGTAGAACATTGTAGACCATAATACAGAGAAATGACGAAGTGTTTAGCTAACAGAGGCGATAAACTACAAATACAATCAACACAGCATGCCCAAGCCTCTTAAACCAATTTCCCCTAAATAGCCAGAAGCTTTTCTGTTCTGAAATTACATCGTATCTGATTGATTACTTGAAATTTATCGAACTCCTACAGTTTTTGCTGAAAAACCCAGAAACTCTTCAACCATCATCGTTTGCTCATAGTACCCGTAGGATAAAATCAAACCTCGATTTCACATATCCCAAGCCCGAAAACCCTAATCCCCACTACAAACTGACGAAATCAACTAAATAGCCAATCAAATTGTAAGATTCTCACTAATTACTTTTCAATTCTCAAAGTTAGGGAAACGCAGGAATCGATAAGCCGATAAAACGAGTAAGAGAGAACCTGTGTCGGCGAAGCTTGGACAACGAGCTCGTTACCGACGCGTGCGAGACAGATTATAGACCTAGCTAAGGTCTTGAGCGCATTGCCACTGATACTGAACTCCATCTCTCTCCCCGAAGGAAAATAAATTCAAAATCTTAGACCTAAAATGATTTTGGTCAATGTTTTATAATTGTGATTGGCGGGATCGCCATGAAAGCTTGAAAGCAGCAAAGCGCGAATTGAACAAAATTTTCATAGGAAAAACATTTTCCGGACTGTTGTTTCTTATAATCGGCCTATCTTGTAACTAAATGGGCTTTAGATAGCATAGTTTAATTGGGCCTTGGTCACAATCATCGATGATGACGTCATTTTCTTCCAAACGTAAAATTGTTCGGTGGTATTCTTAAATAGCATTTATTATGAAAAGGGACAGAGTTTATAAATTACACAATATTTTTGTCGCGTGACAGAGACAAATCTCGAAATTGTACAGTTTTTCTTTACCGAACCACATATCTAAACTCGGCAATTATTTGATTTCATTTTTGGTTTTTTAAAAAGAAAATGAAAAAATGTTATTCTTTTCTCGCAAATGGAATCTACAATTTTCCCATTCAACCTCTAGAGCAACCATGTGATATCTGACAATTTATGGGCTTAGTATATTTGTTTTTCTAAATTTTTTGTTTGTTTCTCCGAAATATTTCTTTACTTTATTCTCAAGACAAAGTAGGTACAAACAACTCTCTGTAAATATGGATTCCTTTATCAATGCTAAATGTAGACAGAAGAACTTTAACAAAAAAATGTAGACAGAAGAAAGTTTTTTAATAAAAACTCTTTTGAAGATAACTCTGCGAAATGCAGACAAAAGTTGTAACTTTCTGCAATCAACTTTTTAAATATGACAAAAGTTAGATACTTTAGCAAAATACGATCCCTAAATTATGGTTTCATACTTTCATTGGCCTTCTCGATACGTTGACTTAGAATCTTTGACTTCTAAACTCTTTTCTATTTGCAAGTAATTATAACAACCAAATTTTGAAAAATTGTAATCACTCACGTTCCCATGATATACGGTACCAACTGTAGTAACCATGTAGGATATTTATAGATTCATAATAAAGATTTTTTAAAATTTTTTTTTTTCTTTCTTAAAACAGTTTTATGCTATATAGATTTAAATTTTGTATGTATGCTCATATCGGAGGCACATATATGCTCATATCGGCAATCACCTATGAAGCTCTCTACAAACCATGGTAACGTACCATTTTGTTATCCAATATGTCAATTTATGTTTAGCTAGTTTATTTTCACGAAATTGACCAATTCTCATATCTACCGAATCTTTAGACTAATGATTTTTCTTTATTACGGTTTCATAGATTTTAGATTCCATGTAATTTATTTTCTCAACAACACGTTTATTTATCTTATTTGTCGACTGGTTAGAAGAAATCATGCCTAAATTCTCTGGTTTGAATATAGCGTAGAATAGAGTGAAAAAACTCTAAAATATTCCAATAACAAATAAGAGTTTTTTTTTCGTCGGCATACGTTGAATATTGTTTAAGAGAAGTCCATACACCTTTGGCCCCACGTAGGTCAAAGTTGCTGATACATTGAATATTGTTTACTAAAAGTGAAATCAATAGAAAAATAATATTATGTAGAAATCTTGTCTCTCATTCTACTCAATCCAACAACTCGAAATTTTAATTGTAAATTTAGATCTACGACTAAGAAAAATTTCTCTCATATTATAACTGGGCTTTCTCTGCTGATATGAATAACTACCTATTGGACTGATTTAACAGAATCCAATTAAAGTTCATAGATTTTTTTTTCCATTAAATTTTCATGAGAAGTTTGGAAACTTTTGTGTAAGAATAAATGTTAAGTATTATAATTAAGGGTGGAAAATAGCCAAATTTCTCACTCAATATTACAATATAATTATGAGTAAGAAAGGATTTGACTAAACAAGACAAAATAAAATTTTGAAGTGTATATAACTTTTGTTTCTTATTTATTATTTTTATATTAGAATTTTCTCAATGATATATTTCTTTTGTTTCTATACAGAAATATCTGTTTTCACATTCTGTTACATATGTATCACTATAAATGTATATTAAATAGTTTATCATCAATTAATTTTGTTTACCTATAAGGCCAAGTTACATATTTTGTCCACTAAACTATTACGACAAAACATTTTCAAAGAGTTTTCCTTAATTTTCAAATTTCCTTAGATAACTAATGAAAAACTATATCAATGGCTTTAAAAAATTTGTTTGTCGGCATACCATATGTAAGTGTATATTATATTTTGCTTCTTAAAACAATGGTGGGTTGAGAGAAACAAGGAAAGCTTGTACAGTTAATTACCAAATGTCTGTACAAAGCCAAATGTGCCAACAATAATAGGACCTAC
Organism: Euclidium syriacum; assembly: GCA_900116095.1. Lineage (NCBI taxonomy): Eukaryota > Viridiplantae > Streptophyta > Magnoliopsida > Brassicales > Brassicaceae > Euclidium > Euclidium syriacum. The sequence continues at coordinate 17,295,188 of FPAK01000003.1, forward strand.
TTCACACCAACACCTTCCTTCATTCTTTTTTCTATCTTTTTTTGCTTGTTTAGATTCTCCTTTTTAATCTCATCCTTAAACAAAAAAGCCGTCTTGTTCAACTTAAACTGAAAAGCTTCATAATGACACCATATTAAATAACCCAAAAACGCGCGGTCTAATGGTTTATTTGAATCGACATACTACAAGAGGGGTTAAGCTTAGGGTCACTAAACTTGTAAACCACTTATTATTTAAAAGATTTTAATATACCCTTATAAGTTATAACCAACAAATTTTCTTATTTTAAAGAAAAATATATTGTTTAGAAACTCTTTTAATATAACTCAGTAATTTTTTTTACCAAAAAAAAAGAAACTGAAATGTTTTTGTGTTTCGAATCATCATTTTCATTGGACCGATTATATAAATCGATAAAAAAAAAAAATTGTCTTGTGAATGAAATCTAGAAATCGAGTTCTACCATCTACAAAACAATAATTGATTCAATCGAAACCATTTTAGTTTCTTTTTGCTACGTTTTTCTTTTTAAAAATATCCTTTGACGATTAATACACTGGTCATAAATAAATAAATAAAAAGTAAAATGTTACCACATTACTTCAAGAAAATCTACATTAATATACTGCGACATTTAATGAATGAAAATTGACATTTGTTCCTTTATTCAATTTTTTTTAATTATTTTAATAGCAAAAGTAGTTTTTTATTTATTTAAGAGATTACCTAAAATGATGGCTATAAATTGCAAGATTAGCAGTGTTGTTTCTGCAAGGAGAGTTAAAGAAAGAGGGTGTTACCACCATTACCAGTACAACTACAGTTGCAGAGTTCAGGGGTTCCTTGGAGTAGCATTTAAGTCTGAACGAGAGATAAATAAAAAAAGATTAAAAAAAAACTGAGTTTTTTCTAATAAATGGTTTCTTTTCGTGATTTATAGAGGTGATGATTTGATTTTACAGAGATCTGAAACAAAAAGATGGTTTACTTTCGTCAGATTTTTCTCATGATCATTGTAGTGGTGATATCATTACAATGCTGCAAAGTTAGTTTCTTTAGCGTTTTTGCTGATGCTAAAGAGCTTGACGATTGGAAGGTTTTAATGGTGGAAAATGGTGAGAGATATCGAACCCAGATCGGAAAAGTCGTTGGAGAAGACGGAAGCGAGAAGAAAAAGCTTCGGGTTTTCGAAAAGTTCCGAGCTTTACTCGATTTGGTAAAACCCTCCCGGAGAAGAAATCTTGCAGTCTCTGCTACTCTCTCTCCTTGGCCAGCACCGTCACCGTCTCCTTTTCCATACGGTGGTCCAATAGAGTCTCCGGCGTACCTTCCAGCTCCTCCACGGCCCATTCCTCCACATCTCCATCGTCCTTTACCTCAACGGACACATCCATCGAGACAACCCGAGATTCAGAAGCAAAAACACGAGAAAGAAGGAAGGTTTAAGAAGATTCTTATACCTGTTGTTGTCTCTATAGCTTCTGGAATCGGTTTCGTGGTTTGTGTTGTCGGAGTGTTCTGTCTCTGTGCGAGAATCAGGAAAAGGAAGAAGAATGGTAAAACGTTGTCGTTTAAGCGGAAAAAGGGAAAATCACAGACTTCCACGAGGAAGGTGAGTATAAACCCTACTCTCGATTTCTTGTACTTAAACTCAGTAGATTTGGAGAGACAAAGCTCTGTTTCTGTTCCCGTACGAGAAACAGAGAAGGATTTAGATAACAATAGTGGATTTCTCGATGAAGAAGAGGTCAAGAGAAGCATAGAAACAAAGATTTCGTTAGATTCGGACAATGCTAGTAGTTATTCAACGAAAGAGATTGTGTCGGTGAACGAAAACGATGAAGAACAAACAGTACACTCTGTTTCTGTTTCTGCTCCTTCTGGTGTTGTTAACAATGGATGTGATTCCTCAGACGATGATGATGAGTCATTTCATTCCGTTGGTGTTGGCTCTCAATATTCAAATCCGAGACTCTCAAATGCTTCTTCTGGTAGTGTTAACATTGGAGAATCCTCTCAACGCTTCTCAGAACGCGAATTCGATATTCCAGAATGTTCCGGTAACGATTCCGGAATCTCTCCTCCGTCACCACCACCACCACCACCGCTACCGCCTCCACCGCATTTCACAAACAAACGTCTTCAGACTCTTTCTTCGCCGGAAACCGCTAAACTCCAGACGCTTTCGTCGCAACTATCAGCAAAAATATGTGCTTCGTCTTCTTCTTCACAAGAAACTGTTTCCAAATCTTTGCCGCGTCCACCGTCACCACCACCTTTACGTCCACCACCACCACCGCCGCTACCGCTAAAACAGCTTCAAGCAATGAACAAAACGCCTCCCCCGCCTTTGTCTCTTGATTTCTCTCAGCGTAGACCATTAGGTAAAGACGGAGCTCCATTACCTAAACTGAAACCGCTTCATTGGGATAAAGTTAGGGCTACACCGGACCGGACTATGGTTTGGGACAAACTCAGAACAAGCTCTTTTGAGTAAGTTTACATCTTTCTTTAGCCTTCAACCACAATTCACCAACAGTCTTTCAAGAATGTATGATTTATGTGTTTACAGATTAGATGAAGAGATGATTGAGTCACTGTTTGGATATACAATGCAAAGCTCAACGAAGAACGAAGAAGGGAAAAGCAAAACTCCATCACCAGGGAAACACCTTCTTGAACCTAAGAGACTACAAAACTTTACCATTATCTTGAAAGCTCTCAACGCAACCGCTGACCAAATCTGCTCTGCTTTAGGGAGAGGTAAAACTAAAGATGAACTCAAATCGATCTATTGCAGATCTTATCTGATTTTGAATTTTTTGCAGGGGAGGGTTTGTGTTTACAGCAACTAGAAGCGTTGGTGAAGATGGTTCCTACTAAAGAAGAAGAAACGAAGCTGTGTAGTTACAAAGGAGCCGTGGAGGAGCTTGGCTCAGCTGAGAAGTTTCTCAAAGCTATTCTCGGAGTTCCGTTTGCGTTTCAGAGAGCTGAAGCAATGCTTTATAGAGAAACGTTTGAAGATGAAGTGGTTCATCTCAGAAACTCCTTCTCAATGCTTGAGGTAATGCAATGTTTGATTATTATTCATTTGTTGGTTGGTTGGTTGCTTGCATTACAAGATACCACCGTGAGTAACACAATTTACATAACTAGGAAGCTTGCAAGGAGCTTAAGTCAAGCAGGTTATTCTTGAAGCTTCTAGAAGCTGTCCTTAAGACTGGGAATAGGATGAATGTAGGAACCATACGCGGTGGCGCAAAAGCATTCAAGCTCGACGCTTTGCTTAAGCTCTCTGATGTTAAAGGCACAGATGGGAAGACAACTCTGCTTCATTTCGTGGTACAAGAGATCTCTAGGTCAGAAGGAATTAGGGTTTCGGATAGCATCATGGGAAGGATCATGAACCAGAGAACAAACAAGAACAGAACAGCCGAGGAGAAAGAGGAAGATTACAGAAGGATGGGGCTTGATCTTGTCTCGGGTCTAAACACAGAGTTACGAAACGTGAAGAAGACGGCAACGATTGATCTGGAAGGACTCGTTACCTCGGTGTCGAATCTGCGAGATGGTTTGGGGCAATTGAAGTGTCTAGCGAGCGATAAGCTGAAAGGAGAAGAAGAAAACAGAGCATTTGTTGATTCGATGAGCTCGTTCTTGAGATACGGAGAGAAGAGCTTGGAGGAGCTGAGGGAAGACGAGAAGAGGATAATGGGGAGAGTGGGAGAGATCGCAGAGTATTTCCATGGAGATGTGAGAGGAGATGATAAGAACCCACTGAGAATCTTTGTGATTGTTAGGGATTTTCTGGGGATGTTGGATCATGTTTGTAGAGAATTGAGGTTTGTTAGGGTTCCCAATAGCCCTAGCCCTCTTGCTCCGTTTCGATGAACAGAGGCTTGATTGTTTGATTCGGTAGGATTTTTTGTTGTTGAAATTTCTTTGGGTTGTTTATGATAACAGAGTGGCTTTGGATGGTTACTGTGGATTAAAAAGGTGGGCATAGATTCAGACTTTGAGTCTATGGAGAAGTTATGTGAAGATTGTTAGATATGTATGGATTTGTATATGTATCATATGCTAGAGATCATGACAAACATTAATACTCTATGGATAATCAAGAGTTTCGTACTCTGTTTTTCTTGTTTTAGTACAACAATTTTTTTTTAGTGTTTATGGGAAAGCAAAACTAGAAAGCCTCACAGCTATTTTGTCGTTTAGTGAGGTATCAAGATAATGAATCAAAACGCAGAGTTTTGCTCTTAAAACTTGGATTAGTAGAACGCTGCGGATTGGGTAAAATCACAAAACTCTGCGTTTCCGTTCTCACCGTCGTCTCTTCGTCTCTCGTTGACCTCTCTCTCTGTTCGGAGACTGTGCTCTCCGTTCCTGGGAAGTTTTTTCTTTTTAACTCTCGTTCCTGGGAAGTTTCTAATCGTTAAGATCAGTAGTGATGTATCAGAAATTTCTTCAATTTTAGGGTTCATTCATGCTTAATTTGTTTTCTCGGAGGTTTTTTAGATTTGTAAGCTCTTGTTTTGTTTGCATAATCTCTTATCCACTTATCCTTTTCCCATACCATGGAAGTCCAAAATATATGATTGAGGTGTTACATTATACATTTATTTGCTTGCAATACAACAAAATATCATATGATACTAAGTACAACAACTTCTTCATTGAACAGTTCAACAATGCTCAACGAGTTCTGGTGCTTCGGTGCTTGTTTCGGCCAAAAGTCTTCGAGAACCACTCAGGCTTGTATGAATCCACTATGTATCCCATCGTCAGTCCAAACACAACTCCAGGTACGAGGCCTGTTCCTGCTGCTATCCAACTAAACCATTCCTCGTCTTCAACTTCTTCTGAATCTAGCGTTTCGGGTTGTTGTGATGTTGACGCATGGATGTCTCCACAAACATCCTTTAGAACAGAACCATAAAGTCTAAGGTTTCCCTCGTAGGATGAGCATTTCTGTGTCTGAAACTGTGTGCCTTGCGGTATTGAACCTACGAGCTGATTATGCGAAATGTTTATCCACTCAAGAGAATTCAGGTTCGCAAGCTCCGGAGGAATCTCTCCAGAAAGCTTGTTTTGGGATAAGTCCAATGACTCGAGCTTCTTCAAGTTTTCCAAAGACGATGGGATGTTCCCTGTGAAACCATTGCTTGATAAATTAAGCACGTGAAGTCCTTTTAACAGGCCGATGGATTCAGGAATGTTTCCTTGGATTTTGTTTCCAGAAAAATCAATGGCTGTGAAGATTGTGAGGATACGTGTCATCTCCATTTCTACTCCTTTGCTCATCACAACCAATGAATCGTAGTAACTTCCATCACCAATCATGTACTTCAATTCTGTATCATCTCCATTGATGTACATTGCCTTCAAATTCATGAAGTAATCAGATCTTAGGGTTCCCGTGAAGCAATTATGTGATAAATCAATGATCCTCAGACTGGAAAACCCAAATGCAACTTGGGGTTGATGTAACGCGCCATGAAGCTTATTGGAGCCGAGCACAAGAACTTGTAGCGTTTGCAGAGTATTCAACCAGAACGGAAAAGTGTCGTTGATTTGGTTGTTTCCGACGTTCAGAACTTCGAGGCTTGAGCAACCAACCAGAGATTTTGGAAGTTCCCCTACCAATTGGTTGTGACCGACGTCAAGTGACCTTAAATTCTTGGCCTTGATAAATATATTTGGAAGACTTCCATTGAGACGATTCTTATGGAGATTCAGATCCGAAAGAGAAGTCATCCGAGTCTCTAAACACCGAGGAATTGAGCCGTGGAGATTGTTGTTTGATAGATCCAAGAGAGATAAAGAGCTTAGTCCACATATTGATGGAGGTATCTCTCCGGTAAAGTTATTCTTGGAGGCATAGTAAACTGTGATAGATCTTGATGGGATGAAAACTGGTCCTTGGAAAGCATTTGAACTTAGATCTACAGTGGAGATCTGACGCCCAGAAGAAGGAGCTTTTACGGATCCATCAAAACCACTGAGAGAGTTGTTAGAAAGATACATGTATTCAAGCATTGGAAGTCTCCACAACCAGTCTGGTACTTGACCTTTTATTTTGTTGTTGGAGAAATCTATAGAATTGATCTTACTCCCATGAGAAGCTTTTAAGGAACTCTCGAAGCTGCTCAAAGAATTCATAGAAAGATTCAGAGTGCCCAACTCTGGCAATCTCCACAACCAGTTTGGTACATGACCTTTGATTTTGTTGTTGGAGAGGTCTAGATAAGACAACTTTTGTTGGTTTCTTAGGAAATCAGGAATCTCAGTGATGTTGCAGCTCGAAAGATACAAGTATTCCAAATTCAAAAGAAACTCCGAATCAGAAGTGACGTTTGTTGTGGAAAGAGGGATGGTTGAAAGATCTAATCCTTGTAGCTGTTTGAGAGGCGAGAAGACGTTTAAGTCAAATGGACTGACACTGAAATTGTTATTGCCAATATAAAAATCTCTCAAATTAGGTAACAGAGAGATATTCTCAATCCCAGTGAGATCGTTGAGGTTATTATCACCTAAACTAATCCAGGTCAATGAAGAAATATTGAATAGGGACGAAGGAATAGCTCCCGTAAAAGAATTTGAATCGGCGGAAAAGGACTCTAATTTGGAGAGTTGGCTTATGGAAAGAGTTGGCGGAAGGAAACCAGTGAACTGATTGTAACCGAGTTTGATGGAACGTAGTTGGGTCAAATTGAGTATTGCCGATGGAAAGTTTCCGCTGAGCTTGTTAAACCCAACATTGAAGACTGTCAATTTTTTTAGATTGGCAACTGAAGAAGGGATTTCACCAAGGAATTTATTGGAAGAAAGACGAAGATATGAGAGACTAGAAAGATTTCCAACAGAAGATGGAATCCTCCCCGAAAAGGATGTTCCACTAAGTCTCAACTCTAGCAGAGAGTTATTTTCTTGGAAATCGGGAAGATTGCCTCTCAGATTTGGATTGCCGTCCAAGGTAAGGGATTGTAAGTTGGGTATCAAAAGAACACTGCTTGGAAATCTTCCTACCATGTTACATTCCCTAAGACGTAGCGATCTAAGAGACCACATGTTTGAAAACTCTAGGGGTATTTCTGAAGAAATGTTTATGAAACTCATATCTAATTCTCTAAGGTTCCTCAAGTTTTGAGCAAGTAGACGAAGAAAAGAATCGTCAATATATAGAGAATTTTGAGGATGCTCGAAAAGATAAGAAGAAGAAGAAAGATCGAGAGACACCAACTTGGTTAATTGAAGAAGCTTGTTTGGAATTTGGCCTAAGAACGAAGATATGGAGAGATTTAGTCTTTCTAACCCTTTAAGTTTATCAAACTCAGCTGGGATCGGAGAAGCGGTGAAATTGTTGTAAGCGAGCTTAAGATCACGGAGATGACGCAGTCTAAAAAGACTGCTATTGGACTCGAGCCGGCCCTGGAGACAACTGGCACTGAGGTCTAGCTCAATCACTTTACCAGACTTGGCGTCGCACGTGATACCATCCCAAGAACAGCAGTCACTGTTATTCACCCATGATTCTGTCTTCGGATAAGAGGAGACTTCTGGTGAATAATCAGATGATGAATAAACCCAAACAGGCTTCTGGATCCCAAACTCAGTCTTGAACTCAAGAAGAGCATCTCTTTGGTCGGGATGACACAAGTGTCGTGTAGAAGAAGCAAAGGTGTTTAGAAAACTTGAAACGAGAAAAAGGAAATGGAAGGAACAAAGAAGAAAGCTCATTTTCTGATTAAAAAAGAAAGCTCTCATATTTGTGAAGGCAAGTAAATAAGTAGTGATGGTAAATTAGTGTTGTAGTTCACTACATATATATATTAAAAAAAAAAAAAACATAAAGCTCCATCGACTTGATGACTTGAAGTCTTTTGATGAAAAGTCTTCCCTAATAAAAATCTTACGAGCCTTCCATTAGAATTGCTTAGAAAGACCATAACAAGCAAGATGGTGACTACTAAACTCGTTCTAGAACAGATATCATTCACAATGAGCAACGAAAGTTGTAGTTTAGTGAGGAAAAGTAGAAAAATCAACTACCGTGTAGCTTAAACTAGCTCTTCGATCTTAGAAGGAACTTCCCTCCCTGTGTGATTTTTCCATGAAATGTTCTGCAAGTCACTCTCTGTCCCTTTCCAACTTATAGCAAACGTCAATATATATTGATTCTAAAATTTGCATTGCCTCACATTCTGTATATTATAAAGAATATATATATTTTATATAACCAAAAGAAATATATTGTTATTATTATTTTAGAATTATACGACAAAAGAAAAAAGAGTGACCCTTGCAGGCTGGAGAGCGTAATTCAATAGCGCTTGGATTTGTTTTGTACATCCAAGTAAAGATTTGCTAATTTTATTGAACTGTGAATCTAAGTACGGTTGAACTGCTCTTAGAATATGCCGAACCGAAAATTTTCAATCTGGCTCGGTTAATTCGGTTTATTTAAAGTTTGGATTCGGTTATCCGTTCGGCTCGGTTAATTTGGTTGATTTAAAATATGGATCTGGTTATCTATTCAATTTGGCTACTCAGTTCGGTTAAGTTAACTCAGTAGATTTAAACTTTGCATTCGGTTATCAATTTGATTTGGTTATTATTATTATTTTTCAAATTTTTTCATTTGAAAAGATAAATAGAGCGGAAAAAAAAATTAAATAACCGAACCTGAAATATCCGAATTTAACCGAGATTAACAAAATTTCTTCCAAAAAAAAAAAAAGAAGGGTTCAATTCGATAAAAAAAAAACTAACCAAGAACTAATCTAAAAGAATCGTTTAGTTTGGGCAAAAAAATTGAAAACCTAAAACCAAAAAACCGAAAGTTAATTTAAAAGTTAATGGTTTAGAATGGTTTATTTGATTTAGGTTTTTTTTTTTCGTTGTTAAAAGTTAATTTTTATCCACCTTTTTCCATTGATTCATCAGATTCTTTAAGAAATCAAAATAAAATTTTAAAATATTTAAGTTTGAAAGTTGATGTGTCATAAAAGGAGGTGTTTTTATGTGTCAAGACCTTGTGAGACATATATAACTCAATTTTACATTATAGATTGACCTCCTAGTTTGATTTAACTTTGGTATATATAGAGTGGGATAAGGAATTGAAGCAGAAAATAAAATAGAAGGCCGTCAATGAAAATAACATAGAAGAGCAATATAAGAACGGAATATTCTGATTTTTTTTGGTTAGGTTTTGATTTATTTTGGTTTTCAATCATAAGTTGATTTATTATTACAAGAGAGAAGGATTTGAGAGCAGAATAATGGAGGCCGAGACAGAGTTTGATCCAGCGAATAACCCAAGTTTCGAATTCCCCTTAACGGTACGAGAGTGAGATTATCTTCATCAAAACTGTACAGTCGGCCGGAGAATCTTGAACCCAATCACCGACTAATCTGATGAGCTATTTGCAGGTTGTAGTTTACCTATTTGCTCTGGTTTTCACTCAATGTGCACCCACGTACGTACTTTTATCAATCCAACAATTTAAAAAAATACGATAAGATGATGTATTATTGTTAATTTGGGAATTTTGATATTTATATATAATGTGTGCATGCAGGATCCTCGAATACTAGCAGATTTAGATAAGATTTCATATGTTGGAGCTTTAGATGTTTTGCTTTTGAACAACTCGTGTAGCATTTAGGTCACTACAAATATTCATATTTAGTTGATTTTGGACCCGTGATGCACTCTGCTAGTAGAGACGAAGCTCAACAAGTTATACAAGAACTTGATGTAAGTATTATATATTTACTTAAGTTTGTTCTTTATGATGTTTATTATATATTAGCACTTGATTTTTTTTTTTTGGATATGAATTATATTGCCTTTTAGGAAAAATGTACACTTTACAAAAAAGCTTCTTTGCCCCCCCCCCCCCCCAAAAAGAATATTGATGTTTTCTTTCGATCTATAGGTTCATAAACGACTACAGTTGACGCTTCAATTAGCTAGAAAAGAAATGCAAATCATCAAAATTGAGGTATATATCGATCGATCACTCACTAGTCTTATTTATACCTTACTTTTATTGTATTATTTATACAGTACTATATAATAAAAGAGAATAACTAGTTGACTTGTTAAACAAACATAAGGGCTTTTCGATGGAAAGGAACTCCTGTGTTCTCTCCCTCCCACCAGATGCAGATGAAACCGATGAGCAACCACCAATCGGAGTCGCTATGGCTCTATCTTGGACATCTACAGGTGGCTCAACATCGTACATGGAGACAAGACTTGTCGAGGAAGGTGAAGGCATAGGCTGCCTCGATGTAATCGGCCAGGTTGGGGAAGAGACGAAAGAAAGTGCTCGCATCGCTTACATAGTGGCCAAACAAATCCTGCTCCAAAAACAACCTGAGAACAACTTCTTTGCAAATTTCAAGCTTTGTCTACATTTGCCTACGGGTAGGGGTTCAAGCGGAGGCTGCACCATGCTCACATCCTTTTTATCACTTGCCATGAAGAAACCTGTGAGAAAGAATCTTGCAATGACCGGAGTACTCACTCTCGAGGGTAAAGTTCTACAAATTGGCAGCGTAAGTTACGCATTACTAACAAAACAATTAATGCTTTCATGTTAAACCTGTTTACCTACTGATTAACTAAGTTTTTATATATTAAGCCATGTAAAAGCTAGTTTAAACTAACTATCTCTCTCTCTCTCAGGTGAAAGAGAAGACGATAGGTGCAACACAGAGTCAAGTGAAGATGATAATATTCCCGGAAGCTAACCAGAGAGACTTTGATAAGCTCGAAGACAATGTGAAACAAGGGCTTGATGTTCATTTCGTCCATGAATATGAGCAGATTTTCGAGCTAGCCTTTGGCTATGACCATTATCCATTATAAATAAATTTCAGTTTGGTTTTTTAGTTTTACTATTTCGGCGTGGTTGGGTTCGACTTTTTAAGTTGCGGTTGCCCACACTTAAAAGTTTCTACCCTGAAAAGAATGTATTACTTTATACTTTTATTTATTTTATTTTAATGGATATTAGATGATTATCTTATTTATTTATATAACTAAAACCTTCACTATATTTTTTTGTTTTTGTTTTGACAAAAACTATATCACGTCTCTCTCTTTTTCTCCTCTTTTTTCTTAACTGACTATATATAATCCCTCTATTTTGTCATCTAATATTTTGAGTAACATAATGAAAAAAATGCATTTTATTGAGGACTAGACAAAGAAATATCTAGATCCAAAATCCAGGCTGATCCTCTACACAAAAAGAACATTCCGTAGACCTCATTTGTTTCCGGTGCAAAGTCAACTAAGTTCTTTTTCTTTCTTCATTTTGGAAATTTTATTCGGATTTTCAACCTTGATCACGTAGTTTTCTTTTTATGATTTAACCGTGAGAGTATTTTTTTAAAACACATCATCATCATTTCTATGAAGTCTTCATGTTCCATTTGTCTTTGCAGGAGATTTGATTCCAAGTGAATCGAATTCCGCTTGGTGTATTTTTCCAGTATTCACCGAACCAATCTAGGAAACTTCTAAAGACGCATCTCAATGCTAACTAAACGCAATTGAAGCTATCCAAACCCAAATACACAAGAAGCCTAGTTATGAACCCATTTTGAAGAACCAATACCTAATTTCGAAAGATGTATCACGCTAACAATTTCTAACCAAAACAGATCTCTTGGCTCTTAGAGCATCTCCATCATCATATATTAACACTATTTTTTTAAAAAAAATATTAAAAAATTGTGGACCCCACCAAAGTTTTTAAAAACCGTTGCTAAAATCTCTTATATAAGAGACGCATTTGTTCATGTCACGTAGCGGCTTGTGATTGGTCGATTTTTTTTTTTTAATTCGAAAATAATGTGAACCCCACCAAAAATTATTATAAAATTCTTAAGAAACTCATTTTATCAAATTGGACGATGGAGTTACTCCTACGTGTTTCACCGGAGATTTTTTCGTAGTTATTTTTATAAGTAAAAAGATTTTATTTTGCTAAAGACTTTTTCATTTTTAGTAAAAATAATTTTAAGATTTTTCATTGTAAAACTAAATTTGACAAGTATTTCATTATTCAATTTTTTTGTAACAAATATATTGATAATAGAACGAAAATACATTGTTCTTTTTAGTCATTTGCTACATTTTGCATTCAGATTTTGTTACAAATTAAACAACAAAGAATGTTACATCATTCTTTTCAATATTTAAATGATACATTCGAGTACTAAAATGATACATTCGAATATTAAAATATTATATGATTCTTTTCAATATTATATCATTCTTTTCAAAATGATACATTCGAATACTAAAATCCAATATTGCATATACAAATTGACCAAAAAAGAATGTTTATACAAAAGGAAAGAGTTTATGGGGTATCTATCCACCAATTAAAAGACGGGCAGCCATTTTTCAAAAAGAAAAATCAAAAAACAAAAAGGATGGTCTCTCGATCAGTGAGGGGGTAATTTTGGCAACGAAGAAAATGTATAGTGTCTATTTGGCAATGTAACACTCACAAGTCACACAAGCACTATACTCACTGATCCTTTTGTGATGCTTCTTGCATTGTCTCGCTATCGTCGTCTTGCTCGTTCACGCCTTCAACCACTTCGCCAATGTGCCTCCCATTTTTATCCCATAAATGTCTTTTGATGCCAGATCCTATCAAAGTAATAGGTTATTGTACATTTGTATCTCCATATCATGACACATGCAAAATAATATTGAAGCATCATGTTCTTAGTTACGTGGGTATACCTTCAGCTTGATCACGATCACGGCCACTGTTAACATTGAAGCAAGACGAGTTGATGTTGTTGTCGTTGCTATATCCATAGCCAGTCATCGTGTGCTCGCCTGTGTTTACCACCTGGTTCATGCCTTCGTTCATACCTTGTGGACCAAGAAACTGATTCGCAATGTTAGGACTTTGAATATATGTGTTTATTTGGCTCCCATCATTAGCTCCGAACTGTGTCGCCATGTTAGAGTTTCCTTCTTCTATACCAGAACCTATCAAATCATTAGGGTTATTGTTTCTTTGTTGTTTTTTAATATACAATGATTTGCATAATTCGTAGTTAAGTACCTTGATGAATACGGCCTCTGTTGACGTACAACTTGTTATTGTTGTTTCCATAGCCACTCATTGAATTCCTTTCCTCTGTGTTAAGGTCCGGAAGAGTTAAGGTCGGTGGTTTTTTTGATGAGGACATGGGTAGTGTTGTTTCTGGGCGGATTCTATCAAGCTGATAAGTTCCGGAGTTTTGGTTAGATGCAAGTTCAGAGGTGGATATGGAACCTGCAAAAATATTCACAACAAGTCATAAAACTTATACCATTTTACAGAAGAAACAGGAGTATACATAACTACACAGCGAGTATCTGATAGGTAGCAAACAAAACAGAGATCTTAAGTTGAAGTGGAAGACCAAGAAAGTAATAATTTGTTCTTCGTGAATGAATGTAAATTAGATCCAAAACCAATAAATTAGAACTAGAGAGGGATTTGTAAGAACTTAAACATAAAACCCTAATTCCTCTAAGCCTAAACTATATGTAAAAACTCAAACAGAGGATCAACCAGAACGTAGAACAGATCATTAAACAGAGGAAACGTAGTGAAACAGAGAGAACAGAGAAGGTACAAACAGGGAGAATTGAGAAACGTAAGAACACCTCAAACAGAGCGCAATTTGTAAGAACTTAAACCTAAACCATAATTCCTATAAGCCAAAACTATCTGTAAACACTCAAACAGAGGATCAACCAGAACGTAGAACAGATCATTAAACAGAGGAAACGTAGAGAAACAGAGAGAACAGAGAAAGTACAAACAGAGAGAATTGAGAAACGTAAGAACACCTCTCCAGTAGATGCGTTTGTTTGCCTTCCATCATTAACTCCTAACTGTACTGCCATGTTCAAGTTTCCGTGTCCTACTCCCACATGACCTAATCCTATCAAAATATGGCTTCTTTAAACAAAAACTAACGTTTACAGTTATATATGAAGTGACTTGGGTAAGGTTCAAAGTTCAGTACCTTGAGACTGGTGAGCCAGAATATTGTTTCCACCGCCATTATCGAAGAAAGGATTTTGTAAGCGTGGGAAAGAGACTTTGACGAGTTCAGACCAAAAGTTATCCCCGGACTGAATCTTCTCCAAGTTCGTTTGAAGAACTCCAGGAGAAAATTGAAGTGTATGTCTTCGGAAGATAGAAGCAGATTGGCTTAAAGTGAAATCTTGATCCATTTGTGGGGATCATTCTCCGTGAAGAATGTCGGAGGTTTGCTTAACTGCACAACAAAAAATCTCATAGATCAATCACAAAAGAATGTTGAAAGTACTGTTGTAATCTCGCATAGCATAAAGAAAATCATACCTCGACTTCGAGGACTTCGATGCCATCATGTAGAATACTTGATTTCAGAGACAAGACATTAACCCATGGAATCTCCATTCTTTGCTTCAGAATCAGAATCTGGGCGCCTCCTTCTTGATCATCTCTCATAATTTCAGATCAGCTTCTTCCTCCCGAAGTAGCATTTCGCAACAAGGTCATCGGGATTTACAGAACTCCGACTCCGTTGCCCAATCGTGATTTTACTAATCTGGAAATTCAGCGAAGGCCTTGGAGAAGGAGGCGGATTTGCCATTAGAAGTAAGAAGAGAGTTTCTGAGAAAAGGTTTTGGAGTTTCTTGTTTTTCTTGGAGCCGAAGAAGTAAGCGGAGAGAGGAAGAAGATGAAGTGCGTGGTTTATGATTTCATATGGAGGAGGAGTATATAAAAGTGACACATCAGCATCACTTTTGACACATCAGCTTTTTTTATTTTATATATGAAAATAAAAAAACAAAAAAAAACGATCCCCAAACACTCGACGAGAATCTCAATTCTCTCACGATTTGAAGAAAGCGAAGGGTATCATCGTAGACATTCATCTCCTCCATGGAATCGATTTCAAAGGGAAAAAAAACTCCCAGATTCAAATTCGATTAATAAATTGCAGATCTAACGGAAAACCCTAATTAACATGAAAAACCATCATCAACCTTGAGGTCGAGAGTAGCGACCCCATCGAGAATTTCAAGGCGAAGAAGGAAGACAAAGAAGGTACCATCACACTAACTCTGAAATTCTGCTTTTCAAATAATGGAAAAGCCAAACCAGAAATCCTCACAGCTTTTGTCGTTTTGTGGGGTTATCAAGATGATGGATCAAAACGCAGAGTTTTGCTCTTAAAACTTGGATTAGTAGAACGCTGTGGATTGGGTAATATCACAAAACTCTGCGTTTCAGGTCTGACCTTCGTCTCCTCGGTGACCTTTCTCTATGTTCATGTTCTCTGTTCGGAGACTGTGCTCGTGTTCTGCTTCTCGACCGATGATGCTTGACTAAGGAAGGATTGAAATTTGAAATGACAAGAAAGAAATCGAAGATTTCTATCAAATTCGATTTCTGTCAAAACTATGTCGCTCGCAGGGTAAGTGGGCAATAAATTTTAAGGTCCGTGGAGGAGCATTGTTAATTAGAAAAGTCAGTAGTGATGTATCAGAAATTTCTTCAATTTTAGGGTTCATTCATGCTTAATTTGTTTTCTCGGAGGTTTTGAGATTCGTAAGCTCTCGTTTTGTTTGTTAGGGAAAATGTCAGGCTGTGGCATAATCTCTTATCTACTTATCCCTTTGCCATATCATGGAAGTCCAGGGATATTTCAATGAGGTAGATGACAAGATTCTAGTTATATTATACATGCATAGCTTGATAAATCATTTATTTTTTTGCAATACAACAAAATATCATATGATACTAAGTACAACAACTTCTTCATTAGAGGTACTTTGTTTAAGCTTCCGCATTTTAGATCCGTTCTTAATAACAGCTTCAACAGAAGAAGCAATTTTTCAAAACTCTTATAATTACTTTGCAATCTTATAATCCTACATTTTCCCCTTTTTTTTTATTTTGCACACTACATCCCTAATCCCTAATTAGTATAACTTACAAGGCATACATTTCGATTTCTTTCAAAACGATGTCGCTCGCAGGGTAAGTGGACAACAAATTTTAGGTTTTATTTTTACATTCGTTCCTGGAAGTTTTTTAATCGGTTAAGATCAGAAGAGAAGCGTTGTTAATTTGAAAATTCAGTAATGATGTATCAGAATTTTTTTTCAGTTTTAGGGTTCATTCATGCTTAATTTGTTTTCTCGGAGGTTTTTTTAGATTCGTAAGCTCTTGTTTTGTTTGTTAGGGGATAAAATTGCATTATCTCTTATCCTTTTAGTTACATTATACATTTATTTGCTTGCAATACAACAAAATATCATATGATACTAAGTACAACAACTTCTTCATTGAACAGATCAACAATGCTCAACGAGTTCTGGTGCTTCGGTGCTTGTTTCGGCCAAAAGTCTTCGCGAACCACTCAGGCTTGTATGAATCCACTATGTATCCCATCGCCAGTCCAAACACAACTCCAGGTACAAGGCCTATTCCTGCTGCTATCCAACTAAACCATTCCTCTTCGTCTTCAACTTCTTCTGACTCTAGCGTTTCGGGTTGTTGTGATGTTGACTCATGGATGTCTCCACAAACATCCTTAAGAACAGAACCATAAAGTCCGGGGTTTCCCTCGTAAGATGAGCATTTCTGTGTCTGAAACTGTGTGCCTTGCGGTATTGAACCTACGAGCTGATTATGTGAAACGTTTATCCACTCAAGAGAATTCAGGTTCGCAAGCTCTAGAGGAATCTCGCCAGAAAGTTTGTTTTGGGATAAGTCCAATGACTCGAGCTTCTTCAAGTTTTCCAAAGACGATGGGATGTTCCCTGTGAAACCATTGCTTGAAAAATTGAGCACATAAAGTCCTTTCAACAGGCCGATGGATTCAGGAATGTTTCCTTGGATTTTGTTTCCAGAAAAATCAATGGCTGTGAAGATTGTGAGGATACGTGTCATCTCCATTTCTACTCCTTTGCTCATCACTACCAATGAATGGTAGTAGTAACTTCCAGCATAGTCACTCATGTAATTCAATTCTGTATCATCTCCATTGGTGTACATTGCCTTCAAATTAGTGAAGTAATCAGATCCTAAGGAACCCGTGAAGCCGTTATGTGATAAATCAATGATCCTCAGACTGGAAAACCCAAAAGAAACCTTGGGATGATGTAACGCGCCATGAAGCTTATTGGAGCCGAGCACAAGAACTTGTAGCGTTTGCAGAGTATTCAACCAGAACGGAAAAGTGTCGTTGATTTGGTTGTTTCCGACGTTCAGAACTTCGAGGCTTG
Source organism: Euclidium syriacum (assembly GCA_900116095.1). NCBI lineage: Eukaryota > Viridiplantae > Streptophyta > Magnoliopsida > Brassicales > Brassicaceae > Euclidium > Euclidium syriacum. The sequence goes on from FPAK01000003.1 coordinate 17,312,514, forward strand.
AGCAACCAACCAGAGATTTTGGAAGTTCCCCTACCAATTGGTTGTGACCGACGTCAAGTGACCTTAAACTCTTGGCTTTGATAAATATATTTGGCAGACTTCCATTGAGACGATTCTTATGGAGATTCAAATCCGAAAGGGAACCCATCTGAGCCTCTAAACATCGAGGAATTGAGCCGTGGAGATTGTTGTTTGATAGATCCAAGAGAGATAAAGAGCTTAGTCCACATATTGATCGAGGTATCTCTCCGGTAAAGTTATTCTTGGAGGCATAGTAAACTGTGATAGATCTTGGTGGGATGAAAACTGGTCCTTGGAAAGCATTTGAACTTAGATCTACACTTAGATCTACAATGGAGATCTGGCTACCAGGAGAAGCTTTTAAGGATCCATCAAAACCACTGAGAGAGTTGTTAGAAAGATACATGTAACTAAGCTTTGGAAGTCTCCACAACCAGTCTGGTACTTGACCTTTGATTTTGTTGTTGGAAAAATCTACAGAATAGATCTTACTCACATGAGTTGCTTTTAAGGAACTCTCGAAGCTGCTCAAAGAATTCATAGAAAGATTCAGAGTGCCCAACTCTGGCAATCTCCACAACCAGTTTGGTACATGGCCTTTGATTTTGTTGTTGGAGAGGTCTAGATAAGACAAATTTTGTTGGTTTCTTAGGAAATCAGGAATCTCAGTGATGTTGCAGCTCGAAAGATACAAGATTTCTAAATTCAAAAGAAACTCCGAATCAGAAGTGACGTTTGTTGTTGAAAGAGGGATGGTTGAAAGATCTAATCCTTGTAGCTGTTTGAGAGGCGAGAAGACATTTAAGTCAAATGGACTGACGCTGTAATTGTTATTGCCGATATAAAATATTTCTAAATTAGGTAACAGAGAGATATTCTCAATCCCAGTGAGATCGTTGAGGTTATTATCACCTAAATTAATCCAGGTCAATGAAGAAATATTGAATAGGGACGGAGGAAGAGCTCCCGTAAAAGAATTTCCATAGACTAAAAAGGTTTCTAATTTGGAGAGTTGGCTAATGTTTGGTGGAAGGAAACCTGTGAATTGATTGTAAGAGAGATCGATATCATGTAGTTGGGTCAAACTGAGTATTGCCGATGGAACGTTTCCGCTGAGCTTGTTACCCTCAACATCGAAGTATGTCAATTGTTTTAGATTGCTAACTGAAGCAGGGATTTCACCAAGGAATTTATTGGAAGAAAGATCAAGATATGAGAGACTAGAAAGATTGCCAAGTGAAGATGGAATCCTCCCTGAGAAATTAGAAATGGAGAGTTTCAAAGAAATCAAATGTTTGAGGTTGTTGATAGAGTCAGGTATGGGACCCGAAAAGGATGTTTCCCTAAGACTCAACTCTAGCAGAGAGTTATTTTCACGGAAAACGGGAAGATTGCCTCTCAGATTTGGATTGTAGTCCAAGGTAATGGATTGTAAGTTGGGTATCAAAAGAACACTACTTGGAAATCTTCCTAACATGTTACATCTCTCAAGACGTAGCGATCTAAGAGACCACATGTTTGAAAACTCTAGGGGTATTTCTGAAGAAATGTCTACCAAACTCATATCTAATTCTCTAAGGTTCCTCAAGTTTTGAGCAAGTAGACGAAGAAAAGATTCATCAATATATAGAAAATTTTGAGGATGCTCGAAAAGAGAAGAAGAAGAAGAAAGATCGAGAGAAACCAACTTGATTAGTTGAAGAAGCTTGTTTGGAATTTGGCCTGAGAACGAAGACTGTGAGAGACTTAAGTCTTTCTAACCCTTTAAGTTTATCAAACTCAGCTGGGATCGGAGAATCGGTGAAATTGTTGTAAGCCAGGTTCAGATCACGGAGTTGATGCAGTCTAAAAAGACTACTGTTGGATTCGAGCCGGCCATAAAGACAACTGGCACAAAGGTCTAGCCCAATCACTTTACCAGACTTGACATCGCACGTGATACCATCCCAAGAACAACAATCACTCTTGTTCACCCATGATTCTGTCTTCGGATAAGAGGAGACTTGTGGTGAAAAAGTAAATGATGGATGAATAACCCAAACAGGCTTTTGGATCCGAAACTCAGTCTTGAACTCAAGAAGAAGATCTCTTTGGTCGGGATGACACAAGTGTTGTGTAGGAGAAACAAAGGTGTTTAGAAAACTTGAAACGAGAAAAAGGAAACGGATGGAACAAAGAAGAAAGCTCATTTTCTGATTAAACAAGAAAGCTCTCATATTTGTGAAGGCAAGTAATTAAGTAGTGATGGTAAATTAGTGTTGTAGTTCACTACATATATATATTAAAAATATATATATAAAGCTCCATCGACTTGATGACTTGAAGTCTTTTGATGAAAAGTCTCCCCTAATAAATAGTTTGCGAGTATTCCATTAGAATTGCTTAGAAAGAGCATAACAAGCAAGATGGTGCCTACTAAACTCGTTCTAGAACAGAAATCATTCTCAATGAGCAACGAAAGTTGTAAAGTAGTGAGGAAAAGTAGAAAAATCAACTACCGTGTAGTTTAAACTAGCTCTTCGATTTTAGAAGGAACGAAATCCTCCCTGTGTGATTTTTCCATGAAATATTCTGCAGGTCACTCTCTGTCCATTTCCAACTTAAAGCAAACGTCAATATATATTGCATTTCTAAAATTTGCACTGCCTCACATTCTGTATATTATAAAGAAAATATATTTTTTTATGTAACCCAAAAGAAATATATTGTTATTATTATTTTAGAATTATACGACAAAAGAAAAAAGAGTGACCCTTGCAGGCTGGAGAGCGTAATTCAATAGCGCTTGGATTTGTTTTGTATATCCAAGTAAAGATTTGCTAATTTTATTGAACTGTGCATGTAAGTACGGTTGAACTGCTCTTAGAATATGCCGAACCGAAAAATTTCGTTTTGGCTCTGTTAATTCGGTTAATTTAAAGTTTGGATTCACTTATCCGTTCGGCTCGGTTGATTCGGTAGATTTAAAATATGGATCCGGTTATCAGTTCAATTTGGCTACTCAGTTCGGTTTAGTTAACTCGGTAGATTTAAACTTTGCATTCGGTTATCGGTTTGGTTTGATTATTATTACTATTTTCCAATTTTTGTCATTTGAATAGCGGACAAAAAAAATACCAAATAACGGAATCTGAAATATCCGAATTTAACTGAGATTAACAAAATTTCTTCCAAAACAAAAAGCGGTTTAATTCGGTACAAAAAAACTAACCAAGAACTAATCTAAAAGAATGGTTTAGTTTGGGTAAAAAGTTTCAAAACCTAAAACAAAAAACACCGAATCGAATAACCGAGTTTCCAGTTGTTAACAGAAGTCAAAATTCTTACGTGTAGTCAAAAATCAGAATAATCAGAAGTCAAAATTCTTACGTGTAGTTGTTTTTTTTCGTTGTTAACAGTTGATTTTTATCCACTTTTTCCATTGATTCATCAGATTTTTTAAGAGATGAAAATAAAATTTAAATTATTTAAGTTTTTAAGTTGATGTGTCATAAAAGGAGGTGCTTTTATGTGTCAAGACCTTGTGAGACATATATAACTCAATTTTATATTATAGATTGACCTCCTAGTTTGATTTAACTTTGGTATATATAGAGTGGGATAAGGAATTTATTAGTGTATGCTAACGGAGTTGGAGTTGAGAAGCTGATTCAATCAGAGATCAGATAATAGAGTAGAGTAGCTGATTCAACCAGAGACCAGAGAAACAGATCAGAGATTGTGAAACAGAGCAGAGTGGAGAAGCTGGCTGTTTAATCAGAGATGGTGAAACAGAGCAGAGTCGTGAAGCTGGTAAGAAGCAGCTGTTCAATCAGAGTTGTTCAACCAAGATGTGACAGAATTGATAAGTTGTTATACATAACTATTCAATCAGAACTGTTCAAATAAGATGTTTGTTCAAACATGATGTGACAGAGTTGATAAGTTGTTATATAGAGATGTTCTAAACGATGCATGTCAATCATACGCCTCTGTTCAATCAGAGGTCTCAGAAGAATCAGACGGTGTGTCATCAGGCTGTTAGAAGACATGACGTGGCAATTTGATGTTGAATGTGGTGATCACAAACACTGTTGTTGGTGCGATCAGAGGATGTACCAGACAGAGTGCTGAAATCTGATTGATCAGAGGATCTATCAGGTGGAGTTTGGTTAATCAGAAACACTGTTGTTGGATGCATCAGGAGATGTATCAGAACAGGCAGAGTGCTGATGCACCAGAAGATTTATCAGACAAAGCGTTGAAGTCTGTGTGCTCAGACAGAGCGTTGGTGTCTGAGTGATCAGAGGATGTATCAGGCGTCACAACAAAAGGCAAGGACTTGGCGTGGCTGGAGGCTGACGTGGCAAGTGCCTTGCTGAGCTGTTTAAGTTGCTGGAATAAAGAATATTTTGTGCAACTGATTTGGTAAGAAGATAAGCTTGGAAAGCAAACTGTATCTATAGAATATTCTGTAACAGATTTTGAAAGTAGATCTACAGAATATTCTGTGAGGATCTAGGATCAGGGATTAGGCGAGGCTGTATAAATACCAATAGACGGTGGTCATATGCCCCTGCGCGTCTAGGGTTTTATCAGGGAGGCATACGTGGTGTGTTGAAGATGTCGCCCTGCTAGACAAACATGATGTGATGATCTGTAAGTTTAGTATAGACATGATATCACGATCTGTAAGTTTCTGTTAGCAGTTCTAAGTAAGTTAGAAACATTGTAACAAAATATCATTGTTTCTAGTGGATTGATTCTGGATTAGGTCCCGAGGATGTAGGGAAACCGAACCTCGTTAAAAACTGTGTGTTGTTTATTTTATACCTGATTATCTGCATAACACACAAATCTAACTACATATATGCATTTTCAGAATTGAAGCAGAAAATAAAATAGAAGGTTGTCAATGAAAAAAACATAGAAGAGCAATATAAGAACGGAATATTCTGATTTTTTTTTTGTTAGGTTTTGATTTATTTTGGTTTTCAATCAAAAGTTAGATTTATTATTACAAGAGATAAGGATTTTATAGCACAATAGTGGAGGCCGAGACAGAGTTTGGTCCAGCGCTTAACCCAAGTTTCGAATTCCCCTTAACGGTTCGTATAATTTTCCACACGAGAGTGAGATTTTATTATCATCAAAGCTGTTACAGCCGGCCGGAGAATGTTACAGCCAACTAACCTGATGAGCTATTTGCAGGTTGTAGTTTATCCTTTGACGTCAAGACCTATTTGCCCTGGTTTTCACTCAATGTGCACCCATGTACGTACTTTTATCAATCCAACAATTTTAAAAATACGATAAGATGATGTATTATTGTTAATTTGGGAATTTTGATATTTATATATAATGTGTGCATGCAGGATCCTCGAATACTAGCAGATTTAGAGAAGATTTCATATGTAGGAGCTTTCGTTTTGAAGGATGACACTTCTTTACCATTAGAGACGAGCATAAGGGAGCTGAAAGGGAAAGAGTTACTTAACCAACTTCATAAAATTGGCTCACTTTCTCGGGTTTTAAGTATCCAAGACCATCAAGTAATCGTCATGTCTGGTCTCACGCGAATTCGAATAATCGAGATGGTACAAAATTAGCTTAAAAACATCACTTCTTCATACCTTTGATTCCAAATGATTTATTTGGGCACTTTGTACAGGTGAGCGACGATCCTGTTTTGACTGTCAAAGTTGAACGTCTTAAGGTGCGTGGCTGTTTAATTTGAAGAAATATTTGAATCAAGCAACCTTATTAGTTTCTTATTATGTAATATTTCCTTGCAGGACAAGCCATATGACAAGGACGATGATGCCATCAAGGCAACATCCTTTGAAGTTTCTTCAGCGCTTAGGGATGTTCTAAAGACAGATTGGTTTTGGACAAGACATGTCCAGGCAAGTTTCTCATTGATGTTTTTTTTTTTTTTTTTTGTTCACACTAAAAATGTTGAGATATTTAGATGTTTTGCTTTTGAACAACTCGTGTAGCATTTAGGTCACTACAGTTATTCATATTTAGCTGATTTTGGACCCGTGATGCACTCTGCTAGTAGACACGAAGCTCAACAAGTTATACAAGAACTTTATGTAAGTATTATATATATACTTAAGTTTGTTCTTTATGATGTTATTTTATATTAGCACTTGATGTTTTTTTTTTGGATATGAATATATATGAATTATATTGCCATTTAGGAAAAATGTACACTTTACACAAAAGCTTCTTTGCCCCCCAAAAAGAATATTGATGTTTTCTTTCGATCTATAGGTTCATAAACGACTACAGTTGACGCTTCAATTGGCTAGAAAAGAAATGCAAATCATCAAAATTGAGGTATATATCGATCGATCACTCACTAGCTAGTCTTATTTATACCTTACTTTTATTGTATTATTTGTACAGTACTATATAATAAAAGAAGTATAACTAGTTGACTTGTTAAACAAACATAAGGGCTTTTCGATGGAAAGGAACTGCTGTGTTCTCTCCCTCCCACCAGATGCAGATGAAACCGATGAGCAGCCACCAATCGGAGTCGCTATGGCTCTATCTTGGACATCTACAGGTGGCTCGACATCGTACATGGAGACAAGACTTGTCGAGGAAGGTGAAGGCATAGGCTGCCTCGATGTAATGGGCCAGGTTGGGGAAGAGACGAAAGAAAGTGCTCGCATCGCTTACATAGTGGCCAAACAAATCCTGCTCCAAAAACAACCTGAGAACACCTTCTTTGCAAATTCCAAGCTTTGTCTACATTTGCCTACGGGTAGGGGTTCAAGCGGAGGCTGCACCATGCTCACATCCTTCTTGTCACTTTCCATGAAGAAACCTGTGAGAAAGAATCTTGCAATGACCGGAGTACTCACTCTCGAGGGTAAAGTTCTTCAAATTGGCAGCGTAAGTTACGCATTACTAACAAAACAATTAATGCTTTCATGTTAAACCTGTTTACTTACTGATTAACTAAGTTTTTATATATTAAGCCATGTAAAAGCTAGTTTAAACTAACTATCTCTCTCTCAGGTGAAAGAGAAGACGATAGGTGCAACACAGAGTCAAGTGAAGATAATAATATTCCCGGAAGCTAACCGGAGAGACTTTGATATGCTCGAAGACAATGTGAAACAAGGGCTTGATGTTCATTTCGTCCATGAATATGAGCAGATATTCGAGCTAGCCTTTGGCTATGACCATTACAAATGAATTTCAGTTTGGTTTTAGTTTACTATTTCGGCGTGGTTGGGTTCGACCTTCTAAGTTGCGGTTGCCCACACTTAAAGTTTCTACCCTGAAAAGAATGTATTACTTTGTACTTTTTATTTATTTATCTTAATGGATATTAGATGATTATCTTATTTATTTATATAACCAAAACCTTCACTATATTTTTTCTTGTTTTGTTTTGACAAAAACTATATCACGTCTCTCTTTTTTCTTAACTGACTATATAATCCCTCTATTTTGTCATATAATATTTTGACTAACATAATGAAAAAATACATTTCATTGAGGACTAGACAAATTAATATCTAGATGCAAAATCTAGTCTGATCCTCTACCCAAAAAGAACATTCCATGGACATCATTTGTTTCCGTTCAAAGTCAACTAAGTTCTTTTTCTTTTTCCATTTTGAAAACTTCTTTCCGATTTTTAACTCCGGTCACGTAATTTTTTTTATATTGATTTAACCATCAGAATCTCTTCTGAAAATACATCATCATCATTTCTATAGAGACTTCATATTTCATTTGTCTTTTCAGGAGATTTGATTCCTAGTAAATCACCAAACCAGTCTAGGAAACTTCTAAAGACGCATCTCAAAGCTAACTAAATGCAACTGAAACTATCCAAATCCATGAGAAGAAGCCTAGTTATGACATGAGTCTATTTTGAAGAACCAATACCCAATTTCGAAAGATGTATCCCGCTGACCATTTCCAACCAAAATAGACCCCTTGGTTCTTACGTGGTAGATTTTTTTTAGTTATTTTTATAAGTAAAATAATTTTACTTTACTAAAGATTTTTTCATTTTTAGTAAAAATAATTTTAAGGTTTTTCATTGTAAAACTAAATTTGATTAGTATTTCATTACTCAATCTTTTTTTTAACAAATACATTGATGATAGAACGAAAATTAATTAGAGACATGTTCGTTTTAGTCATTTGCTACATTTTGCATTCAGATTTTGTTACAAATTAAACAACAAATAATGTATATCTTTTTTTTTTTTTTTAACAATAAAGAATGTAACATCATTCTTTTCAATATTTAAATGATACATTCGAATACTAAAATATAATATCATTCTTTTCAATATTTAAATGATAAATTCGAATACTAAAATCCAATAGTGCATATACAAATTGACTAAAAAAGAATGTTTATACAAAAGGAAACAGTTTATGGGGTATCTATCCACCAATTAAAAGACGGGCAGCCATTTTTCAAAAAGAAAAATCAAAAAACAAAAAGGATGGTCTCTCGATCAGTGAGGGGGTAACTTTGGCAACGAAGAAAATGTATAGTGTCTATTTGGCAATATAACACTCACGAGTCACACAAGCACTATACTCACTGATCCTTTTGTGATGCTTCTTGCATTGTCTCGCTATCGTCGTCTTGCTCGTTCTCGCCTTCAACCACTTCGCCAATGTGCCTCCCATTTTCATCCCAGAAATGTCTTTTGATGCTAGATCCTATCAAAGTAATAGGTTATTGTACATTTGTATCTGTAGAAGATGAAGCTTGATAATATTATTGACAGAGGTTACACATATAAATACAAGCCTAAGATCTTTACATTAACTATTGAAATAAAGGCTAATTGATACTATACAATGATTGAGATACAGAATCAATCAATTATGATTCTAAGTTGATCTACTTTCCTTACAGTATCTCCATATCCTGACTCATGCAAAATAATATTGAAGCATCATGTTTTTAGTTACGTGGGTATACCTTCAGCTTGATCACGATCACGGCCACTGTTAACGTTGAAGCAAGACGCGTTGATGTTGTTGTCGTTGCTATATCCATAGCCAGTCATCGTGTGCTCGCCTGTGTTTACCACCTGGTTCATGCCTTCGTTCATACATTGTGGACCAAGAAACTGATTCGCAATGTTAGGGCTTTGAATATATGTGTTTATTTGGCTCCCATCATTAGCTCCGAACTGTGTCGCCATGTTAGAGTTTCCTTCTTCTATACCAGAACCTATCAAATCATAAGGGTTATTGTTTCTTTCTTTTTTTTAAATATAGAGACTCATATATACAATGATTTGCATAATTCGTAGTTAAGTACCTTGATGAATACGGCCTCTGTTGACGTACAACTTGTTATTGTTGTTTCCATGGCCACTCATTGAATTCCTTTCCTCTGTACCTTGAGACTGGTGAGCCAGGTTATTGTTTCCACCGCCATTATCGAAGTAAGGATCTTGTAAGCGTGGGAAAGAGACTTTGACGAGTTCAGACCAAAAGTTATCCCCGGACTGAATCTTCTCCAAGTTCTTTTGAAGAACTCCACGAGAAAACTGAAGTGTATGTCTTCGGCAGATAGAAACAGATCGGTTGAAAGTGAAATCTTGATCCGTTTGTGTCCACACACTGTGTTTTCCGGGTTCGGGATCATTCTCCGTGAAGAATGTCGGAGTTTTGCTTAACTGCACAACGAAAAAACTCAAAGATCATTCAAAAAAGAATGTTAAGAATACTGTTGTAATCTCGCATAGCATGTAAAGAAAAGCATACCTCGACTTCGAGGACATCGATGCCATCGTGTAGAGTACTTGGTTTCAGACAGAGCCGTAGCAATGATTTTGAGCGCCGGAAGCGAGAAAAAAAAAAGGGCCGCTTCTTTTTCCTTATCTTTGATGCACCGCCGGAAACTTGATTTTATCCGCTTCGAGCTCATCTTACTGCACCTAAGAAACAGATTCAACAAAATTCAAAATTGTCACAATTTAAGAACAACAAACGATCTTAAAAGAACTTCTAAATTTGCCAAGTGATAAGCAGACCTTGTGACAAAAAGAATCGATGTGATTAACTGAGTTGATTGTCAGAATCACAGCAGTTGATTGCCTACAGGCTACATGAAAAGAAATATGTATGAAAGTTATTAACAGAGTTGAGAGATGAGAGTTGATCGATTAGGATTAGTGAAAAAAAAAAACAAAACTGAGGAATGAAAAAGTTATAAACTCATCACCGGAGAAGAAGATGCAGAAACAGAGCGAAGATGCCGGCCGATTTCGAAGAAAACGTTGCAGATGTCGGCGATGATCGAAGGAGAAGAAGATATAAAACAGAGCCGTCGGAATCGAGTTTTATTTTCTCTTGTTTTTCTAACCTCTGATCAGAATTCAGAAGATGCATAAAATTACAACAGAGACAGAGACGCTGGCCGATTTTGAAGAAAAAGATGAAGAGCCTCGCCTGATGTCGATGAATGATCGAAGGAAAAAACAGAGCCGTCGAGACGTCGTTTCTGTTTTAGGTTTTTTTTTTTTTCCTACTTGTCTAAACCTCTGTTTGAAGTCGAAGGTTTCAGTTATTTTAACAAAAAAAAATTCTAGGCAGAAGGAAAAATACGTGACTGAGTTTCGAACCCTGGGCATTTACTGAATCACCAGTGAAGGTTACCACTAGGCTAAGGAAAATCTTTAGTTATTGAGGGCCAAAACATTTTTTAACTTGTACGAGGGCCGCAGCAACAGCTTGGCCCTGGTTTCAGAGAAGACATCAACCCATGGAATCTCCATTCTTTGCTTCAGCTTCTGAATCTGGGCGTCTCCTTCTTGATCATCTCTCAGAATTTCCCAGACCAGCTTCTTCCTCCCGAAGTAGCATTTCGCAACAAGGTCATCGGCATTTACAGAACTCCGACTCCATTGCCCAATCGTGATTTTACTAATCTGGAACTTCAACGCAGGCCTTGGAGAAGGAGTCGGATTTGCCATTAGAAGTAAGAAGAGAGATTCTGAGAAAAGGTTTTGGAGTTTCTTGTTTTTCTTGGAGCCGAAGAAAAAAAGCGGAGAGAGGAAGAAGATGAAATGCGTGGTTTATGATTTCATTTCATATGGAGGAGGAGTATATAAAAGTGACACATCAGCATCACTTTTGAAGAACACTACATCCCTAATCCCTAATTATTATAACTTACAAGGCATACATTTCTTTGATTATAAAAATTTTGCTTTTTCTTTGTGACTTTGATCTAAGTAGTTATTTTTAACTTTTGATTTTCAGGTAAAGAAAACGACACCGCTTTGCCTCCTTCTATGTCGTCTCCGAATTCAGATCCTCGCTAGTTTTCTTCAAACTCAAAATGTATCGGTGAGAAATTTTCTAAATCTTTGTCTTTAACCACTCAATGTGACTATGCATGAGATTTCCTGATTTTCATTGGCTACACCGGACAGAACTATGGTTTGGGACCAACTCAGAACAAGCGCTTTCGAGTAAGTTTACCACTTTCTTTAGCATTTTTTTTTCCGTATCAATGTTAAATTATATTGATAAAAAAAAACGGTTTGATATCTTACAACAAAGAACTTATTAAAAAAAATTTATACACTTAAACTTGATGGCATACCATCGACTTTAATTAAAGACCTTCAAAGCTTATCTTGAAGCAAACCATACTCTTAGAGCGTCTTCAAACTTCGAGCCCGGAAACGCTAAAAGAGAAAATTTGTTACGTACCCATCGATCAATCTTCTTTACAAGTTGAGCAGGAGTTGTTGCGAAGATAATTTGACACTTTCTTTAGCATTTAACATTTCACCAACAGTAATTTAAGAATGTATGATTATATGTTTACAGATTAGATGAAGAGATGATTGAGTCACTGTTTGGATATACAATGCAAAGCTCAACGAAGAACGAAGAAGGGAAAAGCAAAACTCCATCACCAGGGAAACACCTTCTTGAACCTAAGAGACTACGAAACTTTACCATTATCTTGAAAGCTATCAACGCAACTGCTGACCAAATCTGCTCTGCTTTAGGGAAAGTTAAAACTAAAGATTAACTCAAATCGATACATGGTGGATCTTATCTGATTTTGAAATTTTTGCAGGGGAGGGTTTGTGTTTACAGCAACTAGAAGCATTGGTGAAGATGGTGCCTACTAAAGAAGAAGAAACGAAGCTGTGTAGCTACAAAGGAGCCGTGGAGGAGCTTGGCTCAGCTGAAAAGTTTCTCAAAGCTATTCTTGGAGTTCCGTTTGCGTTTCAGAGAGCTGAAGCAATGCTTTATAGAGAAACGTTTGAAGATGAAGTGGTTCATCTCAGAAACTCCTTCTCAATGCTTGAGGTAATGCAACGTTTGATTATTATTCATTTGATGGTTGGTTGCTTGCATTACAAGATATGACGGAGATCTGACTCCCAGAAGAAGGAGCTTTAAGGATCCATTGAAACCACTGAGAGAGTTGTTTGAAAGATTCACATCATTCAGCTCTGGAAGTCTCCACAACCAGTCTGGTACTTGACCTTTGATTTTGTTGTTGGAGAGGTCTAGATTAGACAACTTTTGTTGGTTTCTTAGGAAATCAGGAAACTCAGTGATGTTGCAGCTCGAAAGAAACTCCGAATCAGAAGTGACGTTTGTTGTTGAAAGAGGGATGGTTGAAAGATCTAATCCTTGTAGCTGTTTGAGAGGCGAGAAGACATTTAAGTCAAATGGACAGACGTTGTAATTGTTATTGCCAATAACAAATATTTCTAAATTAGGTAACAGAGAGATATTCTCAATCCCAGTGAAATCGTTGAGGTTATTATCACCTAAATTAATCCAGATCAATGAAGAAATATTGAATAGGGAAGAAGGAATAGCTCCCGTAAAAGAATTTCTATAGGCGGAAAAAGACTCTATTTTGGAGAGTTGGCTAATGTTTGGTGGAAGGAAACCAGTGAACTGATTGGCACCGAGATTGATGGAACGTAATTGGGTCAAATTGAGTAGTGCGGAAGGAAAGTTTCCGCTGAGCTTGTTATAGTAAACATTGAAGACTGTCAATTGTTTTAGATTGCCAACTGAAGCAGGGATTTCACCAAGGAATTGATTGAAAGAAAGATCAAGATATGAGAGACTAGAAAGATTGCCAAGTGAAGATGGAATCCTACCCGAAAAGTTTGTGTCCAAAAGGCTCAACTCTAGCAGATTTGGATTGCCGTCCAAGGTAATGGATTGTAAGTTGGGTATCAAAAGAACACTGCTTGGAAATCTTCCTAACAGGTTACAATCCCTAAGACGTAGCGATCTAAGAGACCACATGTTTGAAAACTCTAGGGGTATTTCTGAAGAAATGTTTACGAAACTCATATCTAATTCTCTAAGGTTCCTCAAGTTTTGAGCAAGTAGACGAAGAAAAGATTCGTCAATAGATAGAGAATTTCGAGAATACTCGAAAAGATAAGAAGAAGAAGAAAGATCGAGAGACACCAACTTGGTTAATTGAAGAAGCTTGTTTGGAATTTGGCCTGAGAACGAAGATATGGAGAGATTTTGTTTTTCTAAACCTTTAAGTTTATCAAACTCAGCTAGGATCGGAGAATCAGTGAAATTGTTGTAAGCCAGGTTCAGATCACGGAGTTGATGCAGTCTAAAAAGACTACTGTTGGATTCGAGCCGGCCATGAAGACAACTGGCACGGAGGTCTAGCCTAATCACTTTACCAGACTTGACATCGCACGTGATACCATCCCAAGAACAGCAATCACTGTTATTCACCCATGAATCTGTCTTCGGATAAGAGGAGACTTGTGGTGAAAAAGTAAATGATGGATAAATAACCTAAACAGGCTTTTGGATCCGAAACTCAGTCTTGAACTCAAGAAGAAGATCTCTTTGGTCGGGATGACACAAGTGTTGTGTAGGAGAAACAAAGGTGTTTAGAAAACTTGAAACGAGGAAAAGGAAACGGATGTAACAAAGAAGAAGGCTCATTTTCTGATTAAACAAGAATGCTCTCATATTTGTGAAAGCAAGTAATTAAGTAGTGATGGTAAATTAGTGTTGTAGTTCACTACATATATATATATATATTAAAAAAAACATAAAGCTCCATCGACTTGATGACTTGAAGTCTTTTGATGAAAAGTCTTCCCTAATAAAATTTTTGCGAGTATTCCATTAGAATTGCTTAGAAAGACCATAACAAGCAAGATGGTGACTACTAAACTCGTTCTAGAACAGAAATCATTCTCAATGAGGAAAAGTAGAAAAATCAACTACCGTGTAGCTTAAACTAGCTCTTCGATCTTAGAAGGAACTTCCCTTCCTGTGTGATTTTTTCAAATGAAATATTCTGCAAGTCACTCTCTGTCCATTTCCAACTTAAAGCAAGCGTCAATATATATTGCATTTCTAAAATTTCCATTGCCTCACATTCTGTATATTATAAAGAATATATATATATTTAATATAAACCAAAAGAAATATATTGTTATTATTATTTTAGAATTATACGATAAAAGAAAAAGAATGATCCTTGCAGGCTGGAGAGCGTAATTCAATAGCGCTTGGATTTGTTTTGTTTAGTAAATATTTGCTAATTTTGTTGAACTGTGCATCTAAGTAAGGTTGACCTGCTCTTAGAATATGCCGAACCGAAAAATTTCGATTTGGCTCGGTTGATTTATAGTTTAGATTCGGTTATCTGGTCGGTTAGTTTTGGATATGGTTATTGGTTCGGTAGATTTAAAATTTGGATCTGGTTATCAGTTCAATTTGGTTATTCAGTTTGGTTCGGTTAACTCGCTAAATTTAAATTTTGTATTCGGTTATTGATTTGGTTGGGTTTTATTATTATTTTTCTTTAATTTTGTAATTTTGAAAAATAACCAGACTAGACAAAAATAGAAAATATATCCAAATTTAATCGAGATTAACCAAATTTCTTCCGAAAAAAATAAAAAAAAAACAGTTTAATTCGGTTAAAAAAACTAACCGAGAACTAATCTGAAAAAAATGGTTTAGTTTAAGTAAAAAATTTGAAAATCGAAAAAAAAAAAACGAACCAAATAACCGAATTTATTGCTCTACTCAAAAGTCAAAACTCTTACGAGAATTTTTTTTTTTTCTTTTTTTTTAATAGTTGAATTTTGTCCACCTTTTTTCCATTGATTCACCAGATTCTTTATGAAATCAAAATAAAATTTTAAATTATTTTAAGTTTTTAAGTTGATGTGTCATAAAAGGGTGCTTTTATGGGGCCTTGTGAGACATATATAACTCAATTTTACATTATAGATTGACCTCCTAGTTTGATTTAACTTTGGTATATATAGAGTGGGATAAGGAATTGAAGCAGAAAATAAAATAGAAGGCCGTCAATGAAAATAACATAGAAGAGCAATATAAGAACGGAATATTCTGATTTTTTTTGTTAGGTTTTGATTTATTTTGGTTTTCAATCATAAGTTGATTTATTATTACAAGAAAGAAGGATTTGAGAGCAGAATAATGGAGGCCGAGACAAAGTTTGATCTGAAAGCAAAACCAAATTTAGGGTTTGAAGGTAAAGAAAACTCAGAATCTCATTCTCATTAACTTAAAGATTATTTTACAACAGAGCTTGATATGTAAAGAAAACTAAGAGCCATTGGATCTTTGACAGGTGTTAGCTACAGATGAGTGTTCTAGGCTCGAGATCCAATAAAGGAGCATATCGATTGCTGAGAGACAAGCCACAGCTGGTCATTGTCGTTTTCCTCTGCTGTGGTTGTACGAAAGAGCCGTTGTGCTCTGTTTTCTCTTCTTTTATCAGAAGACTTGCGTTTAATGCACAAGAATTGAGAATGTTGGGCTTCATGCCTTGGGCTTGTAGTGTTTCCTTGTTTGAATCCAATGTGGGCTTTTCCTCTTGGCCCAACATTCTTACACACCCCTACGGATTGCTGAGATTATTATCCATACGAGAGTGAGATTATTTTCATCAAAACTGTACAGTCGGCCTGTACAGTCGGCCGGAGAATCTTGAACCCAACCACCGACTAATCTGATGAGCTATTTGCAGGTTGTAGTTTATCCTTTACCGTCAAGACCTCTTTGCCCTGGTTTTCACTCAATGTGCACCCACGTACGTACTTTTATCAATCCAACAATTTTAAAAATACGACAAGATGATGTATTATTGTTAATTTGGGAATTTTGATATTTATATATAATGTGTGCATGCAGGATCCTCAAATATTAGCAGATTTAGAGAAGATTTCATATGTAGGAGCTTTCGTTTTGAAGGATGACACTAGAGACGAGCATAAGGGAGCTGAAAGGGAAAGCGTTACTTAACCAACTTCATAAAATTGGCTCACTTTCTCGGGTTTTAAGTATCCAAGACCATCAAGTAATCGTCATGTCTGGTCTCACGCGAATTCGAATAATCGAGATGGTACAAAATTAGCTTAAAAACATCACTTCTTCATACCTTTGATTCCAAATGATTTATTGGTGCACTTTGTACAGGTGAGCGACAATCCTGTTTTGACTGTCAAAGTTGAACGTCTTGAGGTGCGTGGCTGTTTAATTTGAATTAAGCAACCCCATTAGTTTCTTATTATGTAATATTTCCTTGCAGGACAAGCCATATGACAAGGACGATGATGCCATCAAGGCAACATCCTTTGAAGTTTCTTCAGCGCTTAGGGATGTTCTAAAGACAGATTGGTTTTGGACAAGACATGTCCAGGCAAGTTTCTCTTTTATGTTTTTTTTTTTTTGTTCACACTAAAAATGTTGAGATATTTAGATGTTTTGCTTTTGAACAACTCGTGTAGCATTTAGGTCACTACAGTTATTCATATTTAGCTGATTTTGGACCCGTGATGCACTCTGCTAGTAGACACGAAGCTCAACAAGTTATACAAGAACTTGATGTAAGTATTATATATATACTTAAGTTTGTTCTTTATGATGTTTATTTTATATTAGCACTTGATGTTTTTTTTTTTGGATATGAATTATATTGCCTTTTAGGAAAAATGTACACTTTACACAAAAGCTTCTTTGCCCCCCAAAAAGAATATTGATGTTTTCTTTCGATCTATAGGTTCATAAACGACTACAGTTGACGCTTCAATTGGCTAGAAAAGAAATGCAAATCATCAAAATTGAGGTATATATCGATCGATCACTCACTAGTCGTATTTATACCTTACTTTTATTGTATCATTTATACAGTACTATATAATAAAACAAGAATAACTAGTTGACTTGTTAAACAAACATAAGGGCTTTTCGATGGAAAGGAACTGCTGTGTTCTCTCCTTCCCACCAGATGCAGATGAAACCGATGAGCAGACACCAATCGGGGTCGCGATGGCTCTATCTTGGACATCTATAGGTGGCTCCAAAAAAATCCTGCTCCAAAAACAACCTGAGAACACCTTCTTTGCAAATTCCAAGCTTTGTCTACATTTGCCTACGGGTAGGGGTTCAAGCGGAGGGTGCACCATGCTCACATCCTTTTTATCACTTGCCATGAAGAAACCTGTGAGAAAGAATCTTGCAATGACCGGAGTACTCACTCTCGAGGGTAAAGTTCTACAAATTGGCAGCGTAAGTTACGCATTACTAACAAAACAATTAATACTTTCATGTTAAACCTATTTGTTTACCTACTGATCATTAACTAAGTTTTTATATATTAAGCCATGTAAAAGCTCGATTAAACTAACTATCTCTTTCTCTCTCAGGTGAAAGAGAAGACGATAGGTGCAACACAGAGTCAAGTGAAGATGATAATATTCCCGGAAGCTAACCGGAGAGACTTTGATAAGCTCAAAGACAATGTGAAACAAGGGCTTGATGTTCATTTCGTCCATGAATATGAGCAGATATTCGAACTAGCCTTTGGCTATGACCATTATCCATTATAAATAAATTTCAGTTTGGTTTTAGTTTACTATATCACGTCTCTCTCTTTTTCTCAACTGACTATATATAATCCCTCTATTTTGTCATCTAATATTAATATTTTGAGTAACATAATGAAAAAAATGCATTTCATTGAGGACTAGACAAAGAAATATCTAGATACAAAATCCAGGCTGATCCTCTACACAAAAAAAACATTCCGTGGACATCATTTGTTTCCGGTCCAAAGTCAACTAAATTCTTTTTCTTTTTTCATTTTGGAAACTTTATTCGGATTTTCAATTCCGATCATGTAGTTTTCTTTTTATGATTTAACCGTCAGAGTATTTTCTGAAAACACATCATCATCATTTCTATGAAGACTTCATGTTCCATTTGTCTTTGCAGGAGATTTGATTCCAAGTGAATCGAATTCCGCTTGAAGTATTTTTCCAGTATTCACCGAACCAGTCTAGAAAATTTCTAAAGACGCATCTCAATGCTAACTAAACGCAACTGAAGCTATCCAAACCCAGATACACAAGAAGCCTAATTATGAACCCATTTTGAAGAACCAATACCCAATTTCGAAAGATGTATCACGCTGACAATTTTCAACCAAAACAGATCTTTTGGTTCTTAGAACACCTCCATCATCATATATTAACACGATTTTTTAAAAAAAAAATATTAAAAAATTGTGGACCCCATCAAAGTTTTAAAAATTGCTAAAATCTCTTATATAAGAGACGCATTTGTTCATGTCACGTGGCGGCTTGTGATTAGTCGACTTTTTTTTTTAAATTCGAAAATAATGTGAACCCCACAAAAAATTATTATAAAATTTTTAAGAAACTCATTTTATCAAACTGGACGATGGAGTTACTCTTACGTATTTCACCGGAGATTTTTTCGTAGTTATTTATATAAGTAAAATAATTTTATTTTGCTAAAAACTTTTTCATTTTTAGTAAAAATAATTTTAAGATTTTTCATTGTAAAACAAAATTTGACAAGTATTTCATTATTCAATTTTTTTGTAACAAATACATTGATAATAGAACGAAAATTAATTAAAGACATGTTCTTTTTAGTCATTTGCTACATTTTGCATTCAGATTTTGTTACATCATTCTTTTCAATATTTAAATGATACATTCGAGTACTAAAATGATACATTCGAATACTAAAATATTAGGGTACCTTCATTAGACGATTTTATGGGATTCTTAATTTAGTTTCTTATGCAGAAAAAAAAAATATTAAAAAAATAGTGGATCCCATAGAAAATTAACAACCGGTTCTTATATAAGGATCTGAAGACATAGTTTATTCACTGTTCATCTTTATGTGTTATCATTTTATTGGCTCTTTCATTATTTCTTTTTTCTTTTTTCTTTTTTCCAAATTTAAAAAAAAAATAATAAGAAAACTCTAAGAACCTCAAATCAGCGGATATGGAGGTGCTCTTATATCATTCTTTTCAATATTTAAATAATACATTCGAATAGTAAAATCAATATTGCATATACAAATTGACCAAAAAAGAATGTTTATACAAAAGGAAAGAGTTTATGGGGTATCTATCCACCAATTAAAAGACGGGCAGCCATTTTCCAAAAAGAAAAATCAAAAAACAAAAAGGATGGTCTCTCGATCAGTGAGGGGGTAATTTTGGCAACGAAGAAAATGTATACTGTCTATTTGGCAATGTAACACTCACGAGTCACACAAGCACTATACTCACTGATCCTTTTGTGATGCTTCTTGCATTGTCTCGCTATCGTCGTCTTGCTCGTTCACGCCTTCAACCACTTCGCCAATGTGCCTCCCATTTTTATCCCATAAATGTCTTTTGATGCCAGATCCTATCAAAGTAATAGGTTATTGTACATTTGTATCTCCATATCCTGACACATGCAAAATAATATTGAAGCATCATGTTCTTAGTTACGTGGGTATACCTTCAGCTTGATCTCGATCACGGCCACTGTTAACATTGAAGCAAGACGCGTTGATGTTGTTGTCGTTGCTATATCCATAGCCAGTCATCGTGTGCTCGCCTGTGTTTACCACCTGGTTCATGCCTTCGTTCATACCTTGTGGACCAAGAAACTGATTCGCAATGTTAGGGCTTTGAATATATGTGTTTATTTGGCTCCCATCATTAGCTCCGAACTGTGTCGCCATGTTAGAGTTTCCTTCTTCTATACCAGAACCTATCAAATCATAAGGGTTATTGTTTCTTTCTTTTTTTAATATACAGACTCATATATACAATGATTTGCATAATTCGTAGTTCAGTACCTTGATGAATACGGCCTCTGTTGACGTACAACTTGTTATTGTTGTTTCCATAGCCACTCATTGAATTTCTTTCCTCTGTGTTAAGGTCCGGAAGAGTGTTAAGGTCCGGAAGAGTTAAGGTCGGTGGTTTTTGTTGATGAGGACATGGGTAGTGTTGTTTCAAGGCGGATTGTATCGAGCTGATAAGTTCAGGAGTTTTGGTTAGATGCAAGTTCAGAGGTGGATATGGAACCTGCAAAAATATTCACAAAAAATCATAAAACTTATAAACCATTTTACAGAAGAAACAGGAGTATACATAACTACACAGCGAGTAGCAAACAAAACAGAGATCTTAAGTTGAAGTGGAAGACCAAGAAAGTAATAATTTGTTCTTCGTGAATGAATGTAAATTAGATCCAAAACCAATAAATTAGAATTAGAGAGCGATTTGTAAGAACTTAAACCTAAAACCCTAATTCCTCTAAGCCAAAACTATCTGTAAACACTCAAACAGAGGATCAACCAGAACGTAGAACAGATCATAAAACAGAGGAAACGTAGTGAAACAGAGAGAACAGAAAAAGTACAAACAGAGAGAATTGAGAAACGTAAGAACACCTCTCCAGTAGATGCGTTTGTTTGCCTTCCATCATTAACTCCTAACTGCATTGCCATGTTCAAGTTTCCGTGTCCTACTCCCACATGACCTAATCCTATCAAAATATGGCTTCTTTAAACAAAAACTAACGTTTACAGTTACATATGAAGTGACTTGGGTAAGGTTCAAAGTTCAGTACCTTGAGACTGGTGAGCCAGAATATTGTTTCCACCGCCATTATCGAAGTAAGGATTTTGAAAGCGTGGGAAAGAGACTTTGACAAGTTCAGACCAAAAGTTATCCCCGGACTGAATCTTCTCCAAGTTCGTTTGAAGAACTCCAGGAGAAAACTGAAGTGTATGTCTTCGGCAGATAGAAGCAGATCGGTTTAAAGTGAAATCTTGATCCGTTTGTGTCCACACACTGTGTTTTCTGGGTTCGGGATCATTCTCCGTGAAGAATGTCGGAGGTTTGCTTAACTGCACAACGAAAAAACTCAAAGATCATTCACAAAAGAATGTTGAAAATACTGTTGTAATCTCGCATAGCATGTAAAGAAAATCATACCTCGACTTCGAGGACTTCGCTACCATCACGTAGAACGCTTGATTTCAGAGACAAGACATCAACCCATAGAATCTCCATTCTTTGCTTCAGCTTCTGACTCTGGGCGTCTATTTCTTGATCATCTCTCAGAATTTCCCAGACCAGCTTCTTCCTCCCGAAGAAGCATTTCGCAACAAGGTCATCAGGATTTACAGAACTCCGACTCCATTGCCCAATCGTGATTTTACTAATCTGGAACTTCGGCGAAGGCCTTGGAGAAGGAGGCGGATTTGCCATTAGAGAGTTTCTGGGAAAAGGTTTTGAAGTTTCTTGTTTTTCTTGGAGCCGAAGAAGAAAAGCGGAGAGAGGAAGAAGATGAAGTGTGTGGTTTATGATTTCATATGGAGGAGGAGTGTGGAGTGTTCCAATATTGAAGGACAAGCATTATTAACACTTGGAGTTACAGAACTAAATGTTTTAATGGATGCAACTTTGTCATAGGTGGAACAAATTTGGGTAAACAACTCTATTTAGCTTAGACAGCTTGGTAAATTACTCAAAAACTTTATTTTTGTTTCTCTGATTATATGCGTTTGGGTGGCTCTACTTTGTTCACCTTTGTAGAATTTTCGTTGCTTTACAATAGTATCTCCGGATCGGTGATATGGTTGGTACGATTGTTATCTACTTTTCAGTTACAATTGTTTTATGTTAATTTTTTATTTAAAAATGACTTCTTTTCTTATGTTGTTGTTGTGCAGGGACGCGTGATAATCCAATTCCTCTTAGTGATTGTGCATGACAATGATGATGTTGATATAACGGTGACTATCTAGGAACATAGCCATGTTGATGAAATACATTAGTACGCGGTAACTAATCGAGTAGCTAGAGTTATAAATAATTGGCTTTGATGGTTGTTTAGTTGTTGGTGAAACCATTAATGGATGGTTTCCTTGATGTTCAAGTTTTTTTTTTCAAAAATTGGAGATGGTAAGAGTTATTTGATCTAAATTGTATTCTTTGCTTTTTAATCTTAAGTGATACTAAAATTATTTTGTTTTTATTTATTTAATTGTAGATTTGGGAAGGGACGTATAGCACGCAGAGCCTGAGATCTCGAAACAAACCAAATAATAATTACCTTAAAGTATGGTTGAGTTTACCATGGATCCTGAAAGTATGAGATTCATGGCGACACCTACAGAGGTTACGCTTTCTAAATTTAATGCATGGATGGAAGCTAACAACAACTACCCCGACATTGCTACCCACCTCACATATGCAAAATTTCCGTCTAAGTTTGTGTGAGATTTTCAAAAGAATGAGTGGAAACCAAAAATTAAAAGTTTTGCTCAAGGACTATGTTCACACATCTTCGGGTGAATTGTATTATTTAAGAATTTTGCTCAACCATGTTTGTTATCCTACAAGTTTTGAAAGTATTAGAACAGTTCGGGGTATTGTGCACTCTACCTTCAAGGCATTGAGGAAGCAAGTAAATGGTGTTCATCATCGTCCATTCGGATGTTATTTTGTACGTTGTTATCGACGTGGAGTCTGTGTAATCCAATAGAAGTGTGGAACGCAACTGCTCATTTAATAATGTTCATTTAATAATGGTGGAGTTGATGTCATTTGTTTGCAATTTAGTGAAGAAAAGTAGAAAAATCAAGTACCGTGTAGCTTAAACTAGCTCTTCGATATTAGAAGGAACTTCCCTCCCTGTGTCATTTTTCCATGAAATGTTCTGCAAGTCACTCTCTGTCCATTTCCAACTTAAAGCAAACGTTAATATATATTGATTTCTAAAATTTGCATTGCCTCACATTCTGTATATTATAAAGAATATATATATTTTTTATATAACCAAAAGAAATATATTGTTATTATTATTTTAGAATTATACGACAAAAGAAAAAAGAGTGACCCTTGCAGGCTGGAGAGCGTAATTCAATAGCGCTTGGATTTGTTTTGTACATCCAAGTAAAGATTTGCTAATTTTATTGAACTGTGAATCTAAGTACGGTTGAACTGCTCTTAGAATATGCCGAACCGAAAATTTTCGATCTGGCTCGGTTAATTCGGTTGATTTAAAGTTTGGATTCGGTTATCCGTTCGGCTCGGTTAATTTGGTTGATTTAAAATATGGATCTGGTTATCTATTCAATTTGGCTATTTAGTTTGGTTAAGTTAACTCGGTAGATTTAAACTTTGCTTTCGATTTTATTATTATTATTTTTCAAATTTTTTCATTTGAAAAAATAACCGGAGCGGAAAAAAAATATTAAATAACGGAACCTGAAATATCCGAATTTAACCGAGATTAACAAAATTTCTTCAAAAAAAAAAAAAACTGTTCAATTCGGTACAAAAAAAACTAACCAAGAACTAATTTGAAAGAATGGTTTAGTTTGGGTAAAAAAATTGAAAACCTAAAACCAAAAAACCGAAAGTTAATTTAAACGTTAATGGTTTAGAATGGTTTATTTGGTTTAGTTTTTTTTTTTCGTTGTTAAATGTTAATTTTTATCCACTTTTTTCCATTGATTCATCAGATTCTTTAAGAAATCAAAATAGAATTTTAAAATATTTAAGTTTGAAAGTTGATGTGTCATAAAAGGAGGTGCTTTTATGTGTCAAGACCTTGTGAGACATATATAACTCAATTTTACATTATAGATTGACCTCCTAGTTTGATTTAACTTTGGTATATATAGAGTGGGATAAGGAATTGAAGCAGAAAATAAAATAGAAGGCCGTCAATGAAAAAAACATTACAGTCGGCCGGAGAATCTTGAACCCAACCACCGACTAATCTGATGAGCTATTTGCAGGTTGTAGTTTATCCTTTACCGTCAAGACCTATTTGCCCTGGTTTTCACTCAATGTGCACCCACGTACGTACTTTTATCAATCCAACAATTTTAAAAATACGATAAGATGATGTATTATTGTTAATTTGGGAATTTTGATTTTTATATATAATGTGTGCATGCAGGATCTTCGAATACTAGCAGATTTAGAGAAGATTTCATATGTAGGAGCTTTCGTTTTGAAGGATGACACTAGAGACGAGCATAAGGGAGCTGAAAGGGAAAGCGTTACTTAACCAACTTCATAAAATTGGCTCACTTTCTCGGGTTTTAAGTATCCAAGACCATCAAGTAATCGTCATGTCTGGTCTCACGCGAATTCGAATAATCGAGATGGTACAAAATTATCTTAAAAACATCACTTCTTCAGACCTTTGATTCCAAATGATTTATTGGTGCACTTTGTACAGGTGAGCGACGATCCTGTTTTGACTGTCAAAGTTGAACGTCTTAAGGTGCGTGGCTGTTTAATTTGAAGAAATATTTGAATCAAGCAACCTTATTAGTTTCTTATTATGTAATATTTCCTTGCAGGACAAGCCATATGACAAGGACGATAATGCCATCAAGGCAACATCCTTTGAAGTTTCTTAAGCGCTTAGGGATGTTCTAAAGACAGATTGGTTTTGGACAAGACATGTCCAGGCAAGTTTCTCTTTTATGTTTTTTTTTTTTTTTTTTTTGTTCACACTAAAAATGTTGAGATATTTAGATGTTTTGCTTTTGAACAACTCGTGTAGCATTTAGGTCACTACAATTATTCATATTTAGCTGATTTTGGACCCGTGATGCACTCTGCTAGTAGACACGAAGCTCAACAAGTTATACAAGAACTTGATGTAAGTATTATATATATACTTAAGTTTGTTCTTTATGATGTTTATTTTATATTAGCACTTGATGTTTTTTTTTTGGATATGAATATATATGAATTATATTGCCTTTTAGGAAAAATGTACACTTTGCAAAAAAGCTTCTTTGCCCCCCCCCCCCAAAAAGAACATTGATGTTTTCTTTCGATCTATAGGTTCATAAACGACTACAGTTGACGCTTCAATTCGCTAGAAAAGAAATGCAAATCATCAAAATTGAGGTATATATCGATCGATCACTCACTAGTCGTATTTATACATTACTTTTATTGTATTATTTATACAGTACTATATAATAAAAGAGAATAACTAGTTGACTTGTTAAACAAACATAAGGGCTTTTCGATGGAAAGGAACTGCTGTGTTCTCTCCTTCCCACCAGATGCAGATGAAACCGATGAGCAGACACCAATTGGGGTCGCTATGGCTCTATCTTGGACATCTACAGGTGGCTCGACATCGTACATGGAGACAATACTTGTCGAGGAAGGTGAAGGCATAGGCTGCCTCGATGTAATGGGCCAGGTTGGGGAAGAGACGAAAGAAAGTGCTCGCATCGCTTACATAGTGGCCAAACAAATCCTGCTCCAAAAACAACCTGAGAACACCTTCTTTGCAAATTCCAAGCTTTGTCTACATTTGCCTACGGGTAGGGGTTCAAGCGGAGGCTGCACCATGCTCACATCCTTCTTGTCACTTTCCATGAAGAAACCTGT
The DNA here is from genome assembly GCA_900116095.1 of Euclidium syriacum. Lineage (NCBI taxonomy): Eukaryota > Viridiplantae > Streptophyta > Magnoliopsida > Brassicales > Brassicaceae > Euclidium > Euclidium syriacum. The sequence goes on from FPAK01000003.1 coordinate 17,338,294, forward strand.
GAGAAAGAATCTTGCAATGACCGGAGTACTCACTCTCGAGGGTAAAGTTCTTCAAATTGGCAGCGTAAGTTACGCATTACTAACAAAACAATTAATGCTTTCATGTTAAACCTGTTTACTTACTGATTAACTAAGTTTTTATATATTAAGCCATGTAAAAGCTAGTTTAAACTAACTATCTCTCTCTCAGGTGAAAGAGAAGACGATAGGTGCAACACAGAGTCAAGTGAAGATAATAATATTCCCGGAAGCTAACCGGAGAGACTTTGATAAGCTCGAAGACAATGTGAAACAAGGGCTTGATGTTCATTTCGTCCATGAATATGAGCAGATATTCGAGCTAGCCTTTGGCTATGACCATTATCCATTATAAATAAATTTCAGTTTGGTTTTAGTTTTACTATTTCGGCGTGGTTGGGTTACATTTTGACGAATACTAAGTTTGTATTTAAATATCTAATACTGAAATATTACTAGGTTTTCGATTTAGTTTCATTGAAAATATTCAATTGATACATTCCAATACTGAAAATCCAAAAAAAAATGTTTATACAAAAAGAAACAACTAATGGAGTATCCATCCACCAATTAAAAGACTGCCATTTTTCAAAAAAAAAAAAAAACAAAAAACAAAAAGATGGTCTCGAAATAGTGGTCATTGTGGCCACGAAGAAAATGTATAGTTAAAGTGTCATATTTGGCAACATAAAAATAACACTCACGAATCACAAGCACTCGTTGACCCTTTTGTGATGCTTCTTGCTCGCTATTGTCTTGTTCGTTCTCGCCTTCAAGGATTTCGGCAATGTGCTTCCCTTTATTATCCCTGATATGCATTTTGATGCCAGAACCTATCAAGTTATATGATTTATTGTTATGTTTGATATACAGACTCACATGTACAATTATAAACGCATTCATTGTTAAGTACCTTGATGTAAGGCCTCTGTCTATGTCTAAGTTGCTGTTGTTGTTCAAGCTGTCTTCGTTCATACCTTGTGGACCAAGAAACTGATTCGCAATGTTAGGGCTTTGAATATATGTGTTTATTTGGCTCCCATCATTAGCTCCGAACTGTGTCGCCATGTTAAAGCTTCCTTCTTCTATACCAGAACCTATCAAATCATTAGGGTTATTGTTTCTTTGTTTTTTTTTAATATACAATGATTTGCATAATTCGTAGTTAAGTACCTTGATGAATACGGCCTCTGTTGACGTACAACTTGTTATTGTTGTTTCCATAGCCACTCATTGAATTCCTTTCCTCTGTGTTAAGGACGGATTCAATCAAGCTGATAAATTCCGGAGTAATGGTTAGAGTTAAGTTCAGAGGTGGATATGGAACCTGCCAAAATATTCACAACATATCATAAACTTTATATACCATTTTACAGTACAAGAAATTAATACTGAAATCCAATACTTAAGTTGAAGTGGAAGACCAAGAAAGTAACAATTTCTTCTTCATGAATGAATGTAAAACCCAATAAATTAGAGTTTGAGAGCGATTTGTAAGAACGTAAACCTAAACCCTAATTCCTCTAAGCCTAAACTATCTGTAAACACTCAAACAGAGGATCAACCAGACGTAGAACAGATCTTAAAACAGAGGAAACGTAGTGAAACAGAGAGAACAGAGAAAGTAGAAACCGAGAGAATTGAGAAAGGTAAGAACACCTCAAACAGAGAGCAATTTGTAAGAACTTAAACCTAAACCCTAATTCCTTGAACCCTAAACTATCTGTCAGCACTCAAACAGAGGATCAACCAGAACGTAAGACAGATCATAAAATAGAGGAAACGTAGTGAAACAGAGAGAACAGAGCAAGTAGAAACAGAGAGAATTGAGAAAGGTTAAAAACCACCTCTCCAGCAGAGGCGTTTGTTTGCCTTCCACCTCATGCTTGTATGAATCCGAACACAAGTCCAGGTACAAGGCCTATTCCTGCTGCTATCCAACTAAACCATTCCTCTTCGTCTTCAACTTCTTCTGACTCTAGCGTTTCGGGTTGTTGTGATGACTTGAAGTCTTTTGATGAAAAGTCTTCCCTAATAGAAATTTTACGAGTATTCCATTAGAATTGCTTAGAAAGAGAATGACAAGCAAGATGGAGACTACTAAACTCGTTCTTGAACAGAAATAATTCTCAATGAGCAACGAAAGTTGTAAGTTAGTGAGGAAAAGTAGAAAAATCAAGTACCGTGTAGCTCAAACTAGCTCTTCGATCTTAGAAGGAACTTCCCTCCCTGTGTCATTTTTCCATGAAATGTTCTGCAAGTCACTCTCTGTCCATTTCCAACTTAAAGCAAACGTTAATATATAAAGAACATAATTTTTTTACATAAACCAAAAGAAATATATAGTTAATATTATTTTTAAAATTACTCAGAATAACACTGTTATCCTAACACACGGAATTGTAAGTTTGTAACACTAACTTTTAAAAGAGAATACGTTAATGTGATAATAACAAAAAATGAGTGGTTCATTTCTGGTTTCGTTTTGCGTTATTCGTTGAGCTAATAGCACTAATAGGAGATGTATGCAGATATCTACAAAAACAAGGGTGTTGGAGCTGAATGCAAGTGATTACAGGGAGATTAATGTTTGTTCGGACATTTTTTCTGATCATTTTGAGCTGAGACATCATAAGAATATACAATTTGTAGTGTGTCAATCAAAACGTCACAATTTCATATAAATAAAACATCAGAAATCTAAATGTTCTCTGATAAACTTTCTCCATCATATCTTGTCTTTATATGTATTAGAAATTACCAGGAAATGCTTTTATCAATTTTCTATGTATAAGTTATCAACATACATTATCTTTTGTCCATTACCTGTTGACAAATTTGTGGACAAAATTAGTAGCCCAGTTGACAAGTTATAAATTTCATAAATAAAAATATATAATATCAATCAAATATAGGTGTTGACATAGTTCCACTGCCTAAACGAAAGTCGCTTCAGTGTGGGACAAAGTCAGAGCTACACCGGACAAGTCGGTCTTGTAAAGATACTTCGAAATGCTTCACTAGCTAGCCAAATACCGTAATAATACATGTATTGGATTTGTATATGTATCATATGCTAAAATCGTGACATACAAGAATACTTACTTATGTGGAAAATCTAGAATTTGGTACTTTCTTGATTTTCTTTTTTAAAACTTATCCACTCTTCATCATTAGATATATTTTAAATCTAGAATCTGAAAAGGATGCGTTGAAAAGGCTTAACCTTAGCAGAGAGTTATCTCCATGAAAATCGGGAAGATGACCTCTAAGATTTGGATTGTTATCAAGGCTAATGAGATGCAAGTTGGGAATCACAAAAACCTTGCTTGGAAATACTCCAAGGAGGTTGTAACCCCCAAGACGAAGCGATCTTAAAGACCACATGTATGAAAACTCATGGGGTATTTCTGAAGAAATGTTTACAGAACTCATATCTAGTTCTTCTAGGTTTCTCAATCTCTGTGGAAGTAGCCGGAGAAAGGATTTGTCAGTGTATAAAGATCTTGGAGGTTGGTCAAAAGAGGAAGCGGGAGAAAGATTAAGAGACACCAACTCGGTTAGCTGAAGAAGTTCATTTGGAATTTGACCTGAAAATGAAGAGACTGCTTATGGAGAATTTTTTGTTGGCAAGTGAGGTGGTAAAGGATTATCACAAGGAAGATATATCCCCAAGAAGTTCTATGAAGATCGATATTTCAAAAGCTTTTGACTCAGTCCAATGGCCTTTCCTCCTCTCTACACTGTCTGCTCTAAATATTCCGCAGAAATTTATTAGATGGGTTGAGCTTTGTGTGACAACGGCGTCCTTCTCAGTACAAGTTAATGGTGAGTTAACAGGTTTGTTTAAAAGTGAGAGGGGATTAAGACAAGGTTGTGCGTTGTCTCCTTACCTGTATGTGATATGTATGAATGTATTATCAAGGATGCTAGACTCAGCAGCTCAGAAGAGGGTTTTTGGATATCACCCACATTGCAAACAGCTGCAACTCACTCATTTATGTTTTGCAGATGATGTTCTGGTGTTTACAGATGGGAGAAAGAAGTCTTTTGAGAATATCTTGTCTGTTTTTAAGATATTTGCAGGGTTCTCTGGTTTGAGCATCAGCATAGAGAAGTCAACATTGTTCATTGCTGGGATACAAGAGAGGGACATAGCTGAAATATTACTGCAATTCCCTTTTGCAGTTGGCCGTCTCCCTGTGAAATATTTGGGGCTGCCTTTGCTAACTAAACAGATGAGAAGGTCTGATTATCTACCATTGATTGAGAAAGTACGGAAGCAGATGGTTTCATGGTGTAACAGGCAATTGTCGTTTACGGGTAGACTGCAGTTGATTAAGTCGGTGATTCATAGTTTAATCAATTTCTGGATGTCTGCTTACAGGCTTCCTAGTGGCTGTTTAAAGGAAATAGAAAGCTTGTGCTCTGCATTTTTGTGGTCTGGTCCGGAGTTAAAAGCCACAAAAGCAAAAGTTGCATGTAAGCCAAAGTCAGAGGGAGGTTTGGGTCTCAGAACACTAAAAGAGGTAAATAAAGCTTTATGTTTAAAGCTGATCTGGAGAGTTTTATCTGCCAAGTCGTTTTGGACAAGTCGGGTACATAGTTACTTGTTGAAGCAGAAAAATTTTTGGATTGTGGAAGAGTCCACATCAAAAGGCTCTTGGATGTGGAAGAAGATGTTGAAATATCGAAGTTTGGCACTCAGTTTTGTGGGGATAGAGGTTCAAAATGGGAAATTTGCCTCTTTTTGGTATGACAATTGGTCGAAGCTGGGGAGGTTGATAGATTTGACGGGTGAGCGAGGCTGGATCGAGTTGGGTATAGGGAAAAATGCTACTGTTAAAAGCATAGGATGAGGGTGCATGGGATAGAACCGTATAACAGAATAGAAGAGTTGATAAGAAGCTTACGGAGGAAAGGATTAACAGTTGGGGATGATCACATTTTATGGAGAGGGAAGCGAGAGATGTATAAGCAATGTTTTGTCACAAAGGACGTAATCTCTTGTTTGAGAGGGTTGCAGGAACAAGTGCCATGGTCTCAAGGGATTTGGTTTCCGGGTGCTACGTCTAAATACTCTTTTGTAGCTTGGTTGGTAGTTAAGAACAGATTAGCAACAGGTGAAAGACTGTAGGAACCGGCGTAAGCATGGGGAACCTCCTATCCCAGTTGCTCAGATGGTCCAGTTTTTGGATAAAGGGGTGAGAAACCGAGTTTCTGTGTTGCGAGAAGAGAGAGATGGAAGATCGAACAACTATATGATAAAGTGGTTTGAATCAAGATAGATTAAAAGAAAATGTATAGAGTAAAAAGGATTTTAAATGCTATAAAGTAGTCTGGTACAGAAAACCAAAGATCTTACAATCTTTTGTACAAAAAACTTTTTGAACAAATTTTACATAATTTTTCAAAAAAAATAAAATAATACATGTATTGGATTTGTATATGTATCATATGCTAAAATCGTGACATACAAGAATACTTACTTATGTGGAAAATCTAGAATTTGGTACTTTCTTGATTTTCTTTTTTAAAACTTATCCACTCTTCATCATTAGATATATTTTAAGTTTAGTGTTTAATGACTTGAAAGATTTTTTTAAAGAGTTTCTGAATTAAAATTACAAAAATTCAAATCTTGTGGTCTTAAATGAGATTACAAAACGCAGACTTTTGCTCTCAGAACAGTGCGTTTTACTTGGACTAATAGAACGCTACAAATTGCAAAACTCTGCGTTTTAGCTCTCACCGTCCGAGACTGTCGTCTCTCTCGCTGAATCTTTTCAGCGTCTCTTTCGAAACGATGATGTGGTGGGATGCAATTGGGTGGGAAGGATTCATTTCACTTCCATTTTAAGGGAATTGCGAATTATCGAAGGTCAGTGAATTGTTTAGCAGCAAATAGAGGCAGAACATTGTTAAGGGTTTCGAGTTCCGGATTTCAACTATGGGGGTAGCGATGCGTTAGAAATTGTCTAAGGATTTCATTATGGTCACTTGTTTCTTGGTTAGTTTCGCGATTCTCCGGAGAATGGAGTCGTTAGCTCTTGTTCTGTTTGTTAGGGAAAATGCTTTACAGGACTTAAAAATCGTATGGTCTTTGTGCTAGAGATAAGCCTTTAGCAATGGGCCTCGATCCGAAGAAGATAACTTTTGTATCAGAAGTGCTGCTTCATACCTCACTTCTGTTTCTCTTTTTAATTTCTTTACACAAGTCATCACTACGGAAATTCATCTGAATGCATTTTATTATTATACATAAAACTTGATCGATCATGATTGTTTTTTCTCTCGAACTACAACAAATTATTCATGATGCTTAATACAACAACTTGATTGAAACAGAACAACAACGCCTATGGAAGGAAGTGTGATCGTTGAGTGCGCTAACGAGTTCTGGTGCTTCGGTGCTTGTATGAATCCACTATGTATCCCATCGCCAGTCCAAACACAACTCCAGGTGCAAGGCCTATTCCTGCTGCTATCCAACTAAACCATTCTTCGTCTTCAACTTCTTCTGACTCTAGCGGTTCGTGTTGCTGTGGTGTTGACGCATGGATGTCTCCACAAACATCCTTAAGAACAGGACCATAAAGGCCAAGGTTTCCCTCGTAGGATGAGCAGTTTTGTGTCTGAAACTGTGTGCCTTGTGGTATTGAACCTACGAGCTGATTATGCGAAACGTTTATCCGCTCAAGAGAATTCAGGTTCGCAAGCTCCGGAGGAATCTCACCAGAAAGCTTGTTTTGGGATAAGTCCAATGACTCGAGCTTCTTCAAGTTTTCCAAAGATGATGGGATGTTCCCTGTGAAACCATTGCTTGACAAATTGAGCACGTGAAGTCCTTTCAACAAACCGATGGTTTCAGGAATGTTTCCATGGATTTTGTTTCCAGAAAAATCAATGGATGTGTATATTGTGGGGATACGTGTCATCTCCATTTCTACTCCTTTGCTCATCACAACCAATGAATCGTAGTATACACCGCTATATCCCATGTACTTCAATTCAGTATCATCTCCATTGGTGTACAATTCAGTATCATCTCCATTGGTGTACATTGCCTTCAAATTAGTGAAGTAATCAGATCTTAAGGAACCCGTGAAGCCGTTATGTGATAAATCAATGATCCTCAGACTGGAAAACCCAAACGCAACTTGGGGTTGATGTAACGCGCCATGAAGCTTATTGGAGCCGAGCACAAGAACTTGAAGCTTTTGCAGAGAATTCAACCAGAACGGAAAAGTGTCGTTGATTTGGTTGTTTTCGACGTTCAGAACTTCGAGGCTTGAGCAACCAACCAGAGATGTCGGAAGTTTCCCTTCCAATTGGTTGTGACCGACGTCAAGTGACCTTAAACTCTTGGCTTTGATAAATATATTTGGAAGACTTCCATTGAGACGATTCTTATGGAGATTCAGATCCGAAAGAGAAGTCATCCGAGTCTCTAAACACCGAGGAATTGAGCCGTGGAGATTGTTGTTTGATAGATCCAAGAGAGATAAAGAGCTTAGTCCACATATTGATGGAGGTATCTCTCCGGTAAAGTTATTCTTGGAGGCATAGTAAACTGTGATAGATCTTGATGGGATGAAAACTGGTCCTTGGAAAGCATTTGAACTTAGATCTACAGTGGAGATCTGACGCCCAGAAGAAGGAGCTTTTACGGATCCATCAAAACCACTGAGAGAGTTGTTAGAAAGATACATGTATTCAAGCATTGGAAGTCTCCACAACCAGTCTGGTACTTGACCTTTTATTTTGTTGTTGGAGAAATCTATAGAATTGATCTTACTCCCATGAGAAGCTTTTAAGGAACTCTCGAAGCTGCTCAAAGAATTCATAGAAAGATTCAGAGTGCCCAACTCTGGCAATCTCCACAACCAGTTTGGTACATGACCTTTGATTTTGTTGTTGGAGAGGTCTAGATAAGACAACTTTTGTTGGTTTCTTAGGAAATCAGGAATCTCAGTGATGTTGCAGCTCGAAAGATACAAGTATTCCAAATTCAAAAGAAACTCCGAATCAGAAGTGACGTTTGTTGTGGAAAGAGGGATGGTTGAAAGATCTAATCCTTGTAGCTGTTTGAGAGGCGAGAAGACGTTTAAGTCAAATGGACTGACACTGAAATTGTTATTGCCAATATAAAAATCTCTCAAATTAGGTAACAGAGAGATATTCTCAATCCCAGTGAGATCGTTGAGGTTATTATCACCTAAACTAATCCAGGTCAATGAAGAAATATTGAATAGGGACGAAGGAATAGCTCCCGTAAAAGAATTTGAATCGGCGGAAAAGGACTCTAATTTGGAGAGTTGGCTTATGGAAAGAGTTGGCGGAAGGAAACCAGTGAACTGATTGTAACCGAGTTTGATGGAACGTAGTTGGGTCAAATTGAGTATTGCCGATGGAAAGTTTCCGCTGAGCTTGTTAAACCCAACATTGAAGACTGTCAATTTTTTTAGATTGGCAACTGAAGAAGGGATTTCACCAAGGAATTTATTGGAAGAAAGACGAAGATATGAGAGACTAGAAAGATTTCCAACAGAAGATGGAATCCTCCCCGAAAAGGATGTTCCACTAAGTCTCAACTCTAGCAGAGAGTTATTTTCTTGGAAATCGGGAAGATTGCCTCTCAGATTTGGATTGCCGTCCAAGGTAAGGGATTGTAAGTTGGGTATCAAAAGAACACTGCTTGGAAATCTTCCTACCATGTTACATTCCCTAAGACGTAGCGATCTAAGAGACCACATGTTTGAAAACTCTAGGGGTATTTCTGAAGAAATGTTTATGAAACTCATATCTAATTCTCTAAGGTTCCTCAAGTTTTGAGCAAGTAGACGAAGAAAAGAATCGTCAATATATAGAGAATTTTGAGGATGCTCGAAAAGATAAGAAGAAGAAGAAAGATCGAGAGACACCAACTTGGTTAGTTGAAGAAGCTTGTTTGGAATTTGGCCTGAGAACGAAGATATGGAGAGATTTAGTCTTTCTAAACCCTTAAGTTTATCAAACTCAACTAGGATCGGAGAAGCGGTGAAATTGTTGTAAGCGAGGTTCAGATCACGGAGTTGACGCAGTCTAAAAAGACTACTGTTGGATTCGAGCCGACCATGAAGACAACTGCCACTAAGGTCTATCCCAATCACTTGAACAGATTTAGCATCACACGTGATACCATCCCAAGAACAGCAGTCACTGTTATTCACCCATGATTTTGTCTTCGGATAACATGAGCCCCAAGTAAGCTTCTTGATCCCAAACTCATTCTTGAACTCAAGAAGAAGATCTCTTTGGTCGGGATGACACAAGTGTCGTGTAGGAGAAGCAAAGGTGTTTAGAAAACTTGAAACGAGGAAAAGGAAACGGATGGAACAAAGAAGAAGGCTCATTTTCTGATTAAACAAGAAAGCTCTCATATTTGTGAAGGCAAGTAATTATGTAGTGATGGTAAATTAGTATTGTAGGTCACTACAGTATATATATATATTAATAAAAAAAAAACATAAAGCTCCATCGACTTGATGACTTGAAGTCTTTTGATGAAAAGTCTTCCCTAATAAAATTTTTGCGAGTATTCCATTAGAATTGCTTAGAAAGAGCATAACAAGCAAGATGGTGACTACTAAACTCGTTCTAGAACAGAAATCATCCTCAATGAGCCACGAAAGTTGTAATTTAGTGAGGAAAAGTAGAAAAATCAACTACCGTGTAGCTTAAACTAGCTCTTCGATATTAGAAGGAACTTCCCTCCCTGTGTCATTTTTCCATGAAATGTTCTGCAAGTCACTCTCTGTCCATTTCCAACTTAAAGCAAACGTTAATATATATTGATTTCTAAAATTTGCATTGCCTCACATTCTGTATATTATAAAGAATATATATTTTTTATATAACCAAAAGAAATATATTGTTATTATTATTTTAGAATTATACGACAAAAGAAAAAAGAGTGACCCTTGCAGGCTGGAGAGCGTAATTCAATAGCGCTTAGATTTGTTTTGTAAATAAAGATTTGCTAATTTTATTGAACTGTGAATCTAAGTACGGTTGAACTGCTCTTAGAATATGCCGAACCGAAAATTTTCGATTTGGCTCGGTTAATTCGGTTGATTTAAAGTTTGGATTCGGTTATCCATTCGGCTCGGTTAATTTGGTTGATTTAAAATATGGATCTGATTATCTATTCAATTTGGCTATTCAGTTCGGTTAAGTTAACTCGGTAGATTTAAACTTTGCATTCGGTTATCAGTTTGGTTTGGTTATTATTATTATTTTTAAATTTTTTCATTTGAAAAAATAACCGGAGCGGAAAAAAAATATTAAATAACCGAACCTGAAATATCCGAATTTAACCGAGATTAACAAAATTTCTTCCCAAAAACAAAAAACGGTTCAATTCGGTAAAAAAAAAAACTAACCAAGAACTAATCTGAAAGAATAGTTTAGTTTGTGTAAAAAATTTGAAAACCTAAAACCAAAAAACCAAAAGTTAATTTAAAAGTTAATGGTTTAGAATGGTTTATTTGGTTTAGTTTTTTTTTTTCCGTTGTTAAAAGTTAATTTTAATCCACCTTTTTCCATTGATTCATCAGATTCTGTAAGAAATTAAAATAAAATTTTAAAATATCATATATAATAAATAGAAAGTCAAAACGCACGAGAACGATTCAAGGAGCTCTAATCCAATCATATCATTCGTAGTTTTAACCAATCAAATTATTCGATCATTATTTTTGTTTATAATTTATTAATTTTTTGTTTATTAATTTTTTATTTTCGTTTTTTATTTTTTTAATTATTATTTTTGCGATAAATATTATTTTTTAATTTTTATTTTTTATTTTGCGATAAATATTAAATTTTATTATTAATATTATTTTTTCAATAATACATTAATTATTATTGTTTTTTACTTAAAATTTTTTTTATCACGTATATATTGTTTTCGTTGTCCTTTTAGATTGCTTTGGTTAATTTTTTTTTCTTCAATCTAGGCTTTGAGTTTCATGTGATCCATTTGCTCACGAACTATTCTACACATGTTTTAGAATGTGAATTATTTTAATTCGCGGTTTCCTCGCGAGCTCTCGAGCATGATCTCGGCAATTCCTCCACGGGATTCATCTGCTTCTCGGTCTAGGTTTCTCCCCGTCGAGCGTGTGTGAAAAGTTCGTCTATTGATTTTTTTCTTTTTGTTTGCTTAGGTTCAAAGTTTTGTTTTTTTTCTTTGATATAGGCTTTGAGTTTCATGTGGTCCTTTTACTCACAAACACATGTTTGAGAAGGTGCATTATTTTAATTCGATTAGTTTGATTTAGATTTATCGTTGATGTTTTTTTTTTTAGTGTGGTGCAGTTTTAGCTTTAGGTGCTCATGACTAGAAACAAAAATAGGTTGATGGTTTCGTTTTGGTTTCGGGTAATTAAAGCTTGATTTTAGTTTGAAACTGTGATAATTAAATTCTTATTAATATGATAGAAGAAAATTATTTTGTTTTTTGGATGTTCTCCCGGATTTTAGCACCAACGACATATATATTTTGTCTTTGGCGAGAAATTCAAGCAACACATGTTTTTTTCTTTAACTTTCTATTTATTCCTTTTTGTCTCATCTTTTATATGATGAAACCTTTATTTCTCACATTTCTTTAATTTTGTAAGGTTTGTTGTTCACGTTTATATGATGGAAAAAGAGTCTTTAAGTTGCAGACGTTTTTTATATTTTGTTTTTCCTATTGAGTTTGCTTTCTCTGATTTTAAAGGGAGAGTTGAGCATAGTGGATATATTTGTATTAACGAAGTGTGGAGTGATCCAATATTGAAGGACAAGCATTATCAACACTTGGAGTTGCAGAACTAAATGTTTTAATGGATGCAACTTTGCCATAGTTGGAACAAATTTGGGTAAACAACTCTACTTAGCTTAGACAGCTTGGTAAATTACTCAAAAACTTTATTTTTGTTTCTCTGATTATATGCATTTGGGTGGCTCTACTTTGTTCACCTTTGTAGAATTTTCGTTGCTTTGCAGTAGTATCTCCGGATCGGTGATATGGTTGGTACGATTGTTATCTACTTTCCAGTTACAATTGTTTTATGTTAATTTTTTATTTAAAAATGACTTCTTTTCTTATGTTGTTGTTGTGCAGGGACGCGTGATAATCCAATTCCTCTTAGTGATTGTGCATGACAATGATGATGTTGATATAACGGTGACTATCTAGGAACATAACCATGTTGATGAAATACACTAGTGCACGGTAACTAATCGAGTAGCTAGAGTTATAAATGATTGGCTTTCATGGTTGTTTAGTTGTTGGTGAAACCATTAATGGATGGTTTCCTTGATGTTCAAGTTTTTTTTTTTCAAAAATTGGAGATGGTAAGAGTTATTTGATCTAAATTGTATTCTTTGCCTTTTAATCTTAAGTGATACTAAAATTATTTTGTTTTTATTTATTTAATTGTAGATTTGGGAAGGGACGTATAGCACGCAGAGCCTGAGATCTCGAAACAAACCAAATAATAATTACCTTAAAGTATGGTTGAGTTTACCATGGATCCTGAAAGTATGAGGTTTATGGCGACACCTACAGAGGTTACGCTTTCTAAATTTAATGCATGGATGGAAGCTAACAACAACTACTCCGACATTGCTACCCACCTCACATATGCAAAATTTCCGTCTAAGTTTGTGTGAGATTTTCAAAAGAATGAGTGGAAACCAAAAATTAAAGGTTTTGCTCAAGGACTATGTTCACACATCTTCGGGTGAATTGTATTATTTAAGAATTTCGCTCAACCATGTTTGTTATCCTACAAGTTTTGAAAGTATTAGAACAGTTCGGGGTATTGTGCACTCTACCTTCAAGGCATTGAGGAAGCAAGTAAATGGCGTTCATCATCGTCCATTCGGATGTTATTTTGTACGTTGTTATCGACATGGAGTATGTGTAATCCAATAGAAGTGTAGAACGCAACTGCTCATTTAATAATGGCGGAGTTGATGTCATTTGTTTGCGATACCACGATATTGGGTCACTCTTTTATTTTTAATATTTTTTTACTTAGTAATACACTAGAATTTATTATATTTAAATTTTTTGATATCTTAATAATTCGCGTGATATAAAGGAAGAGTTACCATCATACATGTTTTTGGATGTGTGTAGATATATGATGAACAAAACCTACGTCCAAACAAATGCACTTGGATTACAAAGTCATTCATTATAATAATTGATTGCTAACATTTTGTAATTTAATAGGTTTACGTCAATATGTGTGTTCTCCTTCTAAATTTTCGGATATGAGAAGACTCAATCCCGTCACTGCTAATTTGGGTAATGTGTTTAATTTCAAAGTTAATTTGTATGTCCTATTATAATCGTGTTGTGAGTAATGTGATTTCTCTGATTTCTTTGAATTTTAAATGTATAGGAACAAAAGAGAATCCGATTATTTTGGATGACTACAGTGATGAAAGTGATTACAAGAGGATTTTGAATGTATAAGAACAAAATATAATCTGATTATTTTGGATGACTACAGTGATGAAAGTGATTACAAGACGATGACGCCTATCTCGATGATGGATATAGTGACTTGGTTACTGATACTGGTGATTAATCTGATGTCGTAAGTGAACTTGAGAGTGACAATGATGGTGGTTCAGATGGTTGTGGTGATAGTGATGACAATTCCGAATGAGATATTGTGAGTGACGGTGCTTCTGAAGATAAAACAAATTATAGTGAACCCAAAAGTCTTGACAATTCCTCTAGTGGTAGTGATGACAGTTTAGATGATGATGAAGATGAAGACGAAATTGACAATAGCGATGATGGTGATGGTGATGCTGACTATGTTCCATCAAAGAAGCATTTACTAATTTATGAGGTTTTAGGATTTATAAGTTTTTTAGATTTTTTTGGATCTTTTAAGTTTTCGTTTAAATCTTTTTATTTAAAATAGAAGTTGATTTTAGGATTTCGAAGTTTTTAGGCTTTTTTAAGTTTTTTTGGTTTTCGTTTAAAATTTAAATTTTAAAAACTAAAGTTGATTTTCTATTTGCTATATTTGATTCTCTTATTTACTTGGAATTGATATATGGAATGAACCATATATCCAAACATACACTACAAAATTTTGATTATTTTTTGTTGATTCATATATCGTGAATTTTCCGCTCGAATTTTTTGTCAATTACATCTACGTGTCCGCACTGGGTGCGGACCCTCATCTAGTTTAAGTTTGAAAGTTGATATCACATAAAAGGAGGTGCTTTTATGTGTCAAGACCTTGTGAGACATATATAACTCAATTTTATATTATAGATTGACCTCCTAGTTTGATTTAACTTTGGTATATATAGAGTGCGATAAGGAATTGAAGCAGAAAATCAAATAGAAGGCCGTCAATGAAAAAAACATAGAAGAACAATATAAGAACGGAATATTCTGATTTGTTTGGTTAAGTTTTGATTTATTTTAGTTTCCAATCAAACAAGTACTTTAAAAAAAGTTGATTTATTATTACAAGGGAGAGAAGGATTTTATAGCAGAATAATGGAGGTCGAGACAGAGTTTGATCCAGCGGGTAACCCAAGTTTCGAATTCCCCTTAACGGTTCGTATAATTTTCCATACGAGATTGAGATTTTATTATCATCAAAGCTGTTACAGCCGGCCGGAGAATCTTGAACCCAAACACCGACTAATCTGATGAGCTATTTGCAGGTTGTAGTTTATCCTTTACCGTCAAGACCTCTTTGCCCTGGTTTTCACTCAATGTGCACCCACGTACGTACTTTTATCAATCCAACAATTTTTTATAAAAAAACGATAAGATGATGTATTATTGTTAATTTGGGTTTAATGAATTTTGATATTTTTATATAATGTGTGCATGTAGGATCCTCGAATACTAGCAGATTTAGAGAAGATTTCATATGTAGGAGCTTTCGTTTTGAAGGATGACACTTTCTTACCACCAGAGACGAGCATAAGGGAGCTGAAAGGGAAA
Organism: Euclidium syriacum; assembly: GCA_900116095.1. Taxonomy (NCBI): domain Eukaryota; kingdom Viridiplantae; phylum Streptophyta; class Magnoliopsida; order Brassicales; family Brassicaceae; genus Euclidium; species Euclidium syriacum. The sequence continues at coordinate 17,353,340 of FPAK01000003.1, forward strand.
GCATTACTTAACCAACTTCTTAAAATTGGCTCACTTTCTCGGGTTTTAAGTATCCAAGACCATCAAGTAATCTTCATGACTAGTCTCACGCGAATTCGAATAATCGAGATGGTAACAAATTAGCTTAAAAACATCACTTCTTCATACCTTTGATTCCAAATGATTTATTGGTGCACTTTGTACAGGTGAGCGACGATCCTGTTTTGACTGTCAAAGTTGAACGTCTTAAGGTGCGTGGCTGTTTAATTTGAAGAAATATTTCCATGCAGGATAAGCCATATGACAAGGACGATGATACCATCAAGGCAACATCCTTTGAAGTTACTTCAGCTCTTAGAACAGCTCCATTGCCAATTTTTTTTAAAATGGAATCCTTACTAATTTTTTGATATTGTTTTTTGTAGAACCTATATTTTTAATAGAAAAAAAAAAGAAAAAATAATATAACTAATTAGAACATGCCAAATTTAAGAACTTCTCTAAAAATTGGGTTTTAAAATCCTTAAATAAGAACTTATTCCCTGTAATTTCTTCACTATTAATGTGGGATCATATTTTTTGATTAATTTCTTTTTTTAGTTTTAGCACCAGGTATTGCTGATGAAGCTGCTCTTAGGAATATTCTAAAGACAGATTGGTTTTGGACAAGACATGTCCAGGCAAGTTTCTCATTGATGTTTTTTTTTTTTTTGTTCACACTAAAAATGTTGAGATATTTAGATGTTTTGCTTTTGAACAACTCGTGTAGCATTTAGGTCACTACAGTTATTCATATTTAGCTGATTTTGGACCCGTGATGCACTCTGCTAGTACACACGAAGCTCAACAAGTTATACAAGAACTTGATGTAAGTATTATATATATACTTAAGTTTGTTCTTTATGATGTTTATTTTATATTAGCACTTGATGTTTTTTTCTTTGGATATGAATATATATGAATTATATTGCCTTTTAGGAAAAATGTACACTTTACACAAAAGCTTCTTTGCCCCCCAAAAAGAATATTGATGTTTTCTTTCGATCTATAGGTTCATAAACGACAACAGTTGACGCTTCAATTGGCTAGAAAAGAAATGCAAATTATCAAAATTGAGGTATATATCGATCGATCACTCTCTAGTCTTATTTATACCTTACTTTTATTGTATTGGCCAAAAAAATCCTTCTCCAAAAACAACCTGAGAACACCTTCTTTGCAAATTCCAAGCTTTGTCTACATTTGCCTACGGGTAGGGGTTCAAGCGGAGGCTGCACCATGCTCACATCCTTTTTATCACTTGCCATGAAGAAACCTGTGAGAAAGAATTTTGCAATGACCGGAGAACTCACTCTCGAGGGTAAAGTTCTTCAAATTGGCAGCGTAAGTTACGCATTACTAACAAAACAATTAATACTTTCATGTTAAACCTATTTGTTTACCTACTGATCATGAACTAAGTTTTTATATATTAAGCCATGTAAAAGCTCGATTAAACTAACTATCTCTTTCTCTCTCAGGTGAAAGAGAAGACGATAGGTGCAACACAGAGTCAAGTGAAGATGATAATATTCCCGGAAGCTAACCGGAGAGACTTTGATAAGCTCGAAGACAATGTGGAACAAGGGCTTGATGTTCATTTCGTCCATGAATATGAGCAGATATTCGAACTAGCCTTTGGCTATGACCATTATCCATTATAAATAAATTTCAGTTTGGTTTTAGTTTACTATTTCGGCGTGGTTGGGTTCGACTTTTTAAGTTGCGGTTGCCCACACTTAAAAGTTTCTACCCTGAAAAGAATGTATTACTTTATACTTTTATTTATTTTATTTTAATGGATATTAGATGATTATCTTATTTATTTATATAACTAAAACCTTCACTATATTTTTTTGTTTTTGTTTTGACAAAAACTATATCACGTCTCTCTCTTTTTCTCCTCTTTTTTCTTAACTGACTATATATAATCCCTCTATTTTGTCATCTAATATTTTAAGTAACATAATGCAAAAAAATGCATTTCATTGAGGACTAGACAAAGAAATATCTAGATACAAAATCCAGGCTGATCCTCTACACAAAAAGAACATTCCGTGGACATCATTTGTTTCCGGTCCAAAGTCAACTAAATTCTTTTTCTTTTTTCATTTTGGAAACTCTATTCGGATTTTCAACTCTAATCATTTAGTTTTCTTTTTATGATTTAACCGTCAGAGTATTTTCTGAAAACACATCATCATCATTTCTATGAAGACTTCATGTTCCATTTGTCTTTGCAGGAGATTTGATTCCAAGTGAATCGAATTCCGTTTGGAGTATTTTTCCAGTATTCACCGAACCAGTTTAGGAAATTTCTAAAGACGCATCTCAATGCTAACTAAACGCAACTGAAGTTATCCAAACCCAAATACACAAGAAGCCTAATTATGAACCCATTTTGAAGAACCAATACCCAATTTCGAAAGATGTATCACGCTGACAATTTCCAACCAAAACAGATTTTTTTTGCTCTTAGAGCACCTCCATCATCATAAATTAACACGATTTTTTTTAAAAAAAAATTAAAAAATTTTGGACCCCACCAAAATTTTTAAAAACCGTTGTTAAAATCTCTTATATAAGAGACGCATTTGTTCATGTCACGTGGCGGCTTGTGATTGGTCGATTTTTTTTTTAATTCGAAAATAATGTGAACCCCACAAAAAATAATTATAAAATTCTTAAGAAACTCATTTTATCAAACTGGACGATGGAGTTATTCTTACGTGTTTCACCGGAGATTTTTTCGTAGTTATTTTTGGAAGTAAAATAATTTTATTTTGCTAAAGACTTTTTCATTTTTAGTAAAAATAATTTTAAGATTTTTCATTGTAAAACAAAATTTGACAAGTATTTCATTATTCAATTTTTTTGTAACGAATACATTGATAATAGAACGAAAATTAATTAAAGACATGTTCTTTTTAGTCATTTGCTACATTTTGCATTCAGATTTTGTTACATCATTCTTTTCAATATTTAAATGATACATTCGAGTACTAAAATGATACATTCGAATACTAAAATATTAGGACACCTCCATTAGATGATTTTATGGGATTCTTGATTTAGTTTTTTATGCAGAAAAAGAAAAAAAAAATTAAAAAAATAGTGGATTCCATAGAAAATTAACAACCGGTTTTTATATAAGGATCTGAAGACATAGTTTCTTCACTGTTCATCTTTATGTGTTATTATTTTATTGGCTTTTTCATTATTTTTTTTTCTTTTTTCTTTTTTCCACATTTAAAAAAAAATAATAATAAAAAAATTCTAAAAACCTCAAATCAGCAGATCTGTTGATGAAGGTGTTCTTATATCATTCTTTTCAATATTTAAATGATACATTCGAATACTAAAATCCAATATTGCATATACAAATTGACCAAAAAAGAATGTTTATACAAAAGGAAAGAGTTTATGGGGTATCTATCCACCAATTAAAAGACGGGCAGCCATTTTCCAAAAAGAAAAATCAAAAAACAAAAAGGATGGTCTCTCGATCAATGAGGGGGTAATTTTGGCAACGAAGAAAATGTATACTGTCTATTTGGCAATGTAACACTCACGAGTCACACAAGCACTATACTCACTGATCCTTTTGTGATGCTTCTTGCATTGTCTCGCTATCGTCGTCTTGCTCGTTCACGCCTTCAATCACTTCGCCAATGTGCCTCCCATTTTTATCCCATAAATGTCTTTTGATGCCAGATCCTATCAAAGTAATAGGTTATTGTACATTTGTATCTCCATATCCTGACACATGCAAAATAATATTGAAGCATCATGTTCTTAGTTACGTGGGTATACCTTCAGCTTGATCACGATCACGGCCACTGTTAACATTGAAGCAAGACGCGTTGATGTTGTTGTCGTTGTTATATCCATAGCCAGTCATCGTGTGCTCGCCTGTGTTTACCACCTGGTTCATGCCTTCGTTCATACCTTGTGGACCAAGAAACTGATTCGCAATGTTAGGGCTTCGAATATATGTGTTTATTTGGCTCCCATCATTAGCTCCGAACTGTGTCGCCATGTTAGAGTTTCCTTCTTCTATACCAGAACCTATCAAATCATAAGGTTTATTGTTTCTTTGTTTTTTTAATATACAGACTCATATATACAATGATTTGCATAATTCGTAGTTCAGTACCTTGATGAATACGGCCTCTGTTGACGTACAAGTTGTTATTGTTGTTTCCATAGCCACTCATTGAATTCCTTTCCTCTGTGTTAAGGTCCGGAAGAGTTAAGGTCGGTGGTTTTTGTTGATGAGGACATGGGTAGTGTTGTTTCAAGGCGGATTGTATCGAGCTGATAAGTTCAGGAGTTTTGGTTAGATGCAAGTTCAGAGGTGGATATGGAACCTGCAAAAATATTCACAACAAATCATAAAACTTATAAACCATTTTACAGAAGAAACAGGAGTATACATAACTACACAGCGAGTAGCAAACAAAACAGAGATCTTAAGTTGAAGTGGAAGACCAAGAAAGTAATAATTTGTTCTTCGTGAATTAGAACTAGAGAGCGATTTGTAAGAACTTAAACCTAAAACCCTAATTCCTCTAAGCCTAAACTATCTGTAAACACTCAAACAGAGGATCAACCAGAACGTAGAACAGATCATTAAACAGAGGAAACGTAGTGAAACAGAGAGAACAGAGAAAGTACAAACAGAGAGAATTGAGAAACGTAAGAACACCTCTCCAGTAGATGCGTTTGTTTGCCTTCCATCATTAACTCCTAACTGTACTGCCATGTTCAAGTTTCCGTGTCCTACTCCCACATGACCTAATCCTATCAAAATATGGCTTCTTTAAACAAAAACTAACGTTTACAGTTACATATGAAGTGACTTGGGTAAGGTTCAAAGTTCAGTACCTTGAGACTGGTGAGCCAGAATATTGTTTCCACCGCCATTATCGAAGTAAGGATTTTGAAAGCGTGGGAAAGAGACTTTGACAAGTTCAGACCAAAAGTTATCCCCGGACTGAATCTTCTCCAAGTTCGTTTGAAGAACTCCAGGAGAAAACTGAAGTGTATGTCTTCGGCAGATAGAAGCAGATCGGTTTAAAGTGAAATCTTGATCGGTTTAAAATTCGATTTCTTTCAAAACGATGTCGCTCGCTTTTAGGTTTTTTTTTTTCACTTTCGTTCCTGGGAAGTTTCTAATCGGTTAAGATCAGAGGAGGACAAGTTATTCAACGAAAGAGATTTATTGTATTATGCATTTTGAAATAAGGGACAAGTTATTCAACGAAAGAGATTGTGTCGGTGCGCGAAAATGATGATGAGGAACAAACAGTACACTCTGTTTCCGTTTCTGCTCCTTCTGGTGTTGTTAACAATGGATGTGATTCCTCAGACGATGATGATGAGTCATTTCATTCCGTTGGTGTTGGCTCTCAATATTCAAATCCAAGACTCTCAAATGCTTCTTCTGGTAGTGTTAACATTGGAGAATCCTCTCAACGCTTCTCAGAACGCGAATTCGATATTCCAGAATGTTCCGGTTACGATTCCGGAATGTATCCTCCTTCACCACCACCACCTCCACCACCGCCACCGCCTCCACTTTATTTCACAACCAAACGTCTTCAAGCTCCGTCTTTGCCGGAAACCGCTAAACTCCAGAAGCTTTCGTCGCAACTATCAGCAAAAATATGTGCTTCGTCTTCTTCTTCACAAGAAAATGTTTCCAAATCTTCTTGCCTAAACTGAAACCGCTTCATTGGGATAAAATCAGGGCTACACCAGACCGAACTATGGTCTGGGACAAACTCAGAACAAGCTCGTTTGAGTACGTTTACCACTTTCTTTAGCCTTCAACAGCAATTCACCAACAGTCTTTCAAGAATGTATGATTTATGTGTTTACAGATTAGGTGAAGAGATGATTGAGTCGCTGTTTGAACCTAAGAGACTACAAAACTTTACCATTATCTTGAAAGCTCTCAACGCAACTGCTGACCAAATCTGCTCTGCTTTAGGGAAAGGTAAAACTAAAGATTAACTCAAATCGATTTATTGTGGATCTTATCTGATTTTGAAACTTTTGCAGGGGAGGGTTTGTGTTTACAGCAACTGGAAGCGTTGGTGAAGATGGTTCCTACTAAAGAAGAAGAAACGAAGCTGTGTAGTTACAAAGGAGCCGTGGAAGAGCTTGGCTCAGCTGAGAAATTTCTCAAAGCTATTCTTGGAGTTCCGTTTGCGTTTCAGAGAGCTGAAGCAATGCTTTATAGAGAAACGTTTGAAGATGAAGTGGTTCATCTCAGAAACTCCTTCTCAATGCTTGAGGTAATGCAACGTTTGATTATTATTCATTTGTTGGTTGCTTGCTTGCATTACAAGATATCACCGTGAGTAACACAATTTATATAACTAGGAACCTTGCAAGGAGTTTAAATCAATCAGGCAGGATTTTTTGTTGTTGAAATTTCGTTGGGTTGTTTATGATAACAGAGTGGCTTTGGATGGTTACTGTGGATTAAAAAGATGGGCATAGATTCAGAAATTGAGTCTATGTGAAGATTATTAGATGTGTATGGATTTGTGTATGTATCATTTGCTAGAGATCATGACAAACATTAATATTTCTATGGATAATCAAGAGTTTTGTACTCTGTTTCTTTTCTTGGTAGAACAAAAAATTTAGTGTTTATGGAAAAGCCAAACCAGAAATCCTCACAGCTATTTTGTCGTTTTGTAGGGTTATCAAGATGATGGATCAAAACGCAGAGTTTTTCTCGTAAAACTTGGATTAGTAGAACGCTGCGGATTGGGTAAAATCACAAAACTCTGCGTTTCAAGTCTCACCTTCGTCTCTTCGGTGACCTTTCTCTATGTTCATGTTCTCTCTCTGTTCGGAGACTCTGCTCGTGTTCTGCTTCTCGTCCGATGATGCTTGACTATATAATTTGAAAGAAAGATGGAAAAGAAAGAAATCCAAATTCGATTTCTTTCAAAACGATGTTGCTCGCAGGGTAAGTGGAAGTTTCTAATTGTTAAGATCAGAGGAGGAGCGTTGTTAATTTGAAAATTCAGTAGTGATGTATCAGAAATTTCATCAATTTTAGGGTTCATTCATGCTTAATTTGTTTTGTTTGTTAGGGGATAAAATTGCATAATCTCTTATCTAAATATATGATTGAGGTGTACGACGAAATTCTAGTTACATTATACATTTATTTTCTTGCAATACGACAAAATATCAAATGATACTAAGTACAACAACTTCTTCATTGAACAGATCAACAATGCTCAACGAGTTCTGGTGCTTGGGTGCCATCGACAGTCCAAACATAACTCCAGGTATAAGGCCTATTCCTGCTGCTATCCAACTAAACAATTCCTCTTCGTCTTCAACTTCTTCTGACTCTAGCGTTTCGGGTTGTTGTGATGTTGACGCATGGAGGTCTCCAATGACTCGAGCTTCTTCAAGTTTTCCAAAGACGATGGGATGTTCCCTGTGAATCCATTGCTTGACAAATTGAGCACGTGAAGTCCTTTCAACAAACCGATGGTTTCAGGAATGTTTCCATGGATTTTGTTTCCAGAAAAATCAATGGATGTGTATATTGTGAGGATACGTGTCATCTCCATTTCTACTCCTTTGCTCATCACAACCAATGAATCGTAGTATCCACCGCTATATCCCATGTACTTCAATTCAGTATCATCTCCATTGGTGTACAATTCAGTATCATCTCCATTGGTGTACAATTCTGTATCATCTCCATTGGTGTACATTGCCTTCAAATTAGTGAAGTAATCAGATCTTAAGGAACCCGTGAAGCCGTTATGTGATAAATCAATGATCCTCAGACTGGAAAACCCAAACGCAACTTGGGGTTGATGTAACGCGCCATGAAGCTTATTGGAGCCGAGCACAAGAACTTGAAGCTTTTGCAGAGAATTCAACCAGAACGGAAAAGTGTCGTTGATTTGGTTGTTTCCGACGTTCAGAACTTCGAGGCTTGAGCAACCAACCAGAGATTTTGGAAGTTCCCCTACCAATTGGTTGTGACCGACGTCAAGTGACCTTAAATTCTTGGCCTTGATAAATATATTTGGAAGACTTCCATTGAGACGATTCTTATGGAGATTCAGATCCGAAAGAGAAGTCATCCGAGTCTCTAAACACCGAGGAATTGAGCCGTGGAGATTGTTGTTTGATAGATCCAAGAGAGATAAAGAGCTTAGTCCACATATTGATCGAGGTATCTCTCCGGTAAAGTTATTCTTGGAGGCATAGTAATATCGGATAGATCTTGATGGGATGAAAACTGGTCCTTGGAAAGCATTTGATGACTTGAAGTCTTTTGATGAAAAGTCTTCCTTAATAAAAATCTTACGAGCCTTCCATTAGAATTGCTTAGAAAGAGCATAACAATCAAGATGGTGACTACTAAACTCGTTCTAGAACAGAAATCATTCTCAATGAGCAACGAAAGTTGTAATGTAGTGAGGAAAAGTAGAAAAAACAACTACCGTGTAGCTTAAACTAGCTCTTCGATTTTAGAAGGAACGAAATCCTCCCTGTGTGATTTTTCCATGAAATGTTCTGCAAGTCACTCTCTGTCCCTTTCCAACTTATAGCAAACGTCAATATATATTGATTCTAAAATTTGCATTGCCTCACATTCTGTATATTATAAAGAATATATATATTTTATATAACCAAAAGAAATATATTGTTATTATTATTTTAGAATTATACGACAAAAGAAAAAAGAGTGACCCTTGCAGGCTGGAGAGCGTAATTCAATAGCGCTTGGATTTGTTTTGTACATCCAAGTAAAGATTTGCTAATTTTATTGAACTGTGAATCTAAGTACGGTTGAACTGCTCTTAGAATATGCCGAACCGAAAATTTTCAATCTGGCTCGGTTAATTCGGTTTATTTAAAGTTTGGATTCGGTTATCCGTTCGGCTCGGTTAATTTGGTTGATTTAAAATATGGATCTGGTTATCTATTCAATTTGGCTACTCAGTTCGGTTAAGTTAACTCAGTAGATTTAAACTTTGCATTTGGTTATCAATTTGATTTGGTTATTATTATTATTTTTCAAATTTTTTCATTTGAAAAGATAAATGGAGCGGAAAAAAAAATTAAATAACCGAACCTAAAATATCCGAATTTAACCGAGATTAACAAAATTTCTTCCAAAAAAAAAAAAAGAAGGGTTCAATTCGATAAAAAAAAAACTAACCAAGAACTAATCTAAAAGAATCGTTTAGTTTGGGCAAAAAAATTGAAAACCTAAAACCAAAAAACCCAAAGTTAATTTAAAAGTTAATGGTTTAGAATGGTTTATTTGATTTAGGTTTTTTTTTTTCGTTGTTAAAAGTTAATTTTTATCCACCTTTTTCCATTGATTCATCAGATTCTTTAAGAAATCAAAATAAAATTTTAAAATATTTAAGTTTGAAAGTTGATGTGTCATAAAAGGAGGTGCTTTTATGTGTCAAGACCTTGTGAGACATATATAACTCAATTTTACATTATAGATTGACCTCCTAGTTTGATTTAACTTTGGTATATATAGAGTGGGATAAGGAATTGAAGCAGAAAATAAAATAGAAGGCCGTCAATGAAAATAACATAGAAGAGCAATATAAGAACGGAATATTCTGATTTTTTTTGGTTAGGTTTTGATTTATTTTGGTTTTCAATCATAAGTTGATTTATTATTACAAGAGAGAAGGATTTGAGAGCAGAATAATGGAGGCCGAGACAGAGTTTGATCCAGCGAATAACCCAAGTTTCGAATTCCCCTTAACGGTACGAGAGTGAGATTATCTTCATCAAAACTGTACAGTCGGCCGGAGAATCTTGAACCCAATCACCGACTAATCTGATGAGCTATTTGCAGGTTGTAGTTTACCTATTTGCTCTGGTTTTCACTCAATGTGCACCCACGTACGTACTTTTATCAATCCAACAATTTAAAAAAATACGATAAGATGATGTATTATTGTTAATTTGGGAATTTTGATATTTATATATAATGTGTGCATGCAGGATCCTCGAATACTAGCAGATTTAGATAAGATTTCATATGTTGGAGCTTTAGATGTTTTGCTTTTGAACAACTCGTGTAGCATTTAGGTCACTACAAATATTCATATTTAGTTGATTTTGGACCCGTGATGCACTCTGCTAGTAGACACGAAGCTCAACAAGTTATACAAGAACTTGATGTAAGTATTATATATTTACTTAAGTTTGTTCTTTATGATGTTTATTATATATTAGCACTTGATTCTTTTTTTTTGGATATGAATTATATTGCCTTTTAGGAAAAATGTACACTTTACAAAAAAGCTTCTTTGCCCCCCCCCCCCCCCCCCCAAAAAAAAGAATATTGATGTTTTCTTTCGATCTATAGGTTCATAAACGACTACAGTTGACGCTTCAATTAGCTAGAAAAGAAATGCAAATCATCAAAATTGAGGTATATATCGATCGATCACTCACTAGTCTTATTTATACCTTACTTTTATTGTATTATTTATACAGTACTATATAATAAAAGAGAATAACTAGTTGACTTGTTAAACAAACATAAGGGCTTTTCGATGGAAAGGAACTCCTGTGTTCTCTCCCTCCCACCAGATGCAGATGAAACCGATGAGCAACCACCAATCGGAGTCGCTATGGCTCTATCTTGGACATCTACAGGTGGCTCAACATCGTACATGGAGACAAGACTTGTCGAGGAAGGTGAAGGCATAGGCTGCCTCGATGTAATCGGCCAGGTTGGGGAAGAGACGAAAGAAAGTGCTCGCATCGCTTACATAGTGGCCAAACAAATCCTGCTCCAAAAACAACCTGAGAACAACTTCTTTGCAAATTTCAAGCTTTGTCTACATTTGCCTACGGGTAGGGGTTCAAGCGGAGGCTGCACCATGCTCACATCCTTTTTATCACTTGCCATGAAGAAACCTGTGAGAAAGAATCTTGCAATGACCGGAGTACTCACTCTCGAGGGTAAAGTTCTACAAATTGGCAGCGTAAGTTACGCATTACTAACAAAACAATTAATGCTTTCATGTTAAACCTGTTTACCTACTGATTAACTAAGTTTTTATATATTAAGCCATGTAAAAGCTAGTTTAAACTAACTATCTCTCTCTCTCTCAGGTGAAAGAGAAGACGATAGGTGCAACACAGAGTCAAGTGAAGATGATAATATTCCCGGAAGCTAACCAGAGAGACTTTGATAAGCTCGAAGACAATGTGAAACAAGGGCTTGATGTTCATTTCGTCCATGAATATGAGCAGATTTTCGAGCTAGCCTTTGGCTATGACCATTATCCATTATAAATAAATTTCAGTTTGGTTTTTTAGTTTTACTATTTCGGCGTGGTTGGGTTCGACTTTTTAAGTTGCGGTTGCCCACACTTAAAAGTTTCTACCCTGAAAAGAATGTATTACTTTATACTTTTATTTATTTTATTTTAATGGATATTAGATGATTATCTTATTTATTTATATAACTAAAACCTTCACTATATTTTTTTGTTTTTGTTTTGACAAAAACTATATCACGTCTCTCTCTTTTTCTCCTCTTTTTTCTTAACTGACTATATATAATCCCTCTATTTTCTCATCTAATATTTTGAGTAACATAATGAAAAAAATGCATTTTATTGAGGACTAGACAAAGAAATATCTAGATCCAAAATCCAGGCTGATCCTCTACACAAAAAGAACATTCCGTAGACATCATTTGTTTCCGGTGCAAAGTCAACTAAGTTCTTTTTCTTTCTTCATTTTGGAAATTTTATTCGGATTTTTAACCTTGATCACGTAGTTTTCTTTTTATGATTTAACCGTCAGAGTATTTTTTTAAAACACATCATCATCATTTCTATGAAGTCTTCATGTTCCATTTGTCTTTGCAGGAGATTTGATTCCAAGTGAATCGAATTCCGCTTGGTGTATTTTTCCAGTATTCACCGAACCAATCTAGGAAACTTCTAAAGACGCATCTCAATGCTAACTAAACGCAATTGAAGCTATCCAAACCCAAATACAGAAGAAGCCTAGTTATGAACCCATTTTGAAGAACCAATACCTAATTTCGAAAGATGTATCACGCTAACAATTTCTAACCAAAACAGATCTCTTGGCTCTTAGAGCATCTCCATCATCATATATTAACATTGTTTTTTAAAAAAAAATATTAAAAAATTGTGGACCCCACCAAAGTTTTTAAAAACCGTTGCTAAAATCTCTTATATAAGAGACGCATTTGTTCATGTCACGTAGCGGCTTGTGATTGGTCGATTTTTTTTTTTTAATTCGAAAATAATGTGAACCCCACCAAAAATTATTATAAAATTCTTAAGAAACTCATTTTATCAAATTGGACGATGGAGTTACTCCTACGTGTTTCACCGGAGATTTTTTCGTAGTTATTTTTATAAGTAAAAAGATTTTATTTTGCTAAAGACTTTTTCATTTTTAGTAAAAATAATTTTAAGATTTTTCATTGTAAAACTAAATTTGACAAGTATTTCATTATTCAATTTTTTTGTAACAAATATATTGATAATAGAACGAAAATACATTGTTCTTTTTAGTCATTTGCTACATTTTGCATTCAGATTTTGTTACAAATTAAACAACAAAGAATGTTACATCATTCTTTTCAATATTTAAATGATACATTCGAGTACTAAAATGATACATTCGAATATTAAAATATTATATGATTCTTTTCAATATTATATCATTCTTTTCAATATTTAAATGATACATTCGAATACTAAAATCCAATATTGCATATACAAATTGACCAAAAAAGAATGTTTATACAAAAGGAAAGAGTTTATGGGGTATCTATCCACCAATTAAAAGACGGGCAGCCATTTTTCAAAAAGAAAAATCAAAAAACAAAAAGGATGGTCTCTCGATCAGTGAGGGGGTAATTTTGGCAACGAAGAAAATGTATAGTGTCTATTTGGCAATGTAACACTCACAAGTCACACAAGCACTATACTCACTGATCCTTTTGTGATGCTTCTTGCATTGTCTCGCTATCGTCGTCTTGCTCGTTCACGCCTTCAACCACTTCGCCAATGTGCCTCCCATTTTTATCCCATAAATGTCTTTTGATGCCAGATCCTATCAAAGTAATAGGTTATTGTACATTTGTATCTCCATATCATGACACATGCAAAATAATATTGAAGCATCATGTTCTTAGTTACGTGGGTATACCTTCAGCTTGATCACGATCACGGCCACTGTTAACATTGAAGCAAGACGCGTTGATGTTGTTGTCGTTGCTATATCCATAGCCAGTCACCGTGTGCTCGCCTGTGTTTACCACCTGGTTCATGCCTTCGTTCATACCTTGTGGACCAAGACACTGATTCGCAATGTTAGGGCTTTGAATATATGTGTTTATTTGGCTCCCATCATTAGCTCCGAACTGTGTCGCCATGTTAGAGTTTCCTTCTTCTATACCAGAACCTATCAAATCATAGGGGTTATTGTTTCTTTGTTTTTTTTAATATACAGACTCATATATACAATGATTTGCATAATTCGTAGTTCAGTACCTTGATGAATACGGCCTCTGTTGACGTACAAGTTGTTATTGTTGTTTCCATAGCCACTCATTGAATTCCTTTCCTCTGTGTTAAGGTCCGGAAGAGTTAAGGTCGGTGGTTTTTGTTGATGAGGACATGGGTAGTGTTGTTTCAAGGCGGATTGTATCGAGCTGATAAGTTCCGGAGTTTTGGTTAGATGCAAGTTCAGAGGTGGATATGGAACCTGCAAAAATATTCACAACAAATCATAAAACTTATAAACCATTTTACAGAAGAAACAGGAGTATACATAACTACACAGCGAGTAGCAAACAAAACAGAGATCTTAAGTTGAAGTGGAAGACCAAGAAAGTAATAATTTGTTCTTCGTGAATGAATGTAAATTAGATCCAAAACCAATAAATTAGAACTAGAGAGCGATTTGTAAGAACTTAAACCTAAACTCTAATTCCTTGAAGCCTAAACTATCTGTAAGCACTCAAACAGAGGATCAACCAGAACGTAGAACAGATCATAAAACAGAGGAAACATAGTACAAAAACTCCCAGATTCCAATTCGATTAAAAAAATGCAGATCTAACGGAAAACCCTAATTAACTTGAAAAACCATCATCAACCTTGAGGTCGAGAGTAGCGACCGCATCGAGAATTTAAAGGCGAAGAAGAAAGACAGAGAAGGTACCATCACACTAAATCTGGAATTTTGCTTTTCAAATAATTTTTGGATTCAAAATCAGATTGATCTTCGCCGGAATCCCGCCAGAGCAACACCGATTGATCTTCGCCGGAACAACTCGAAGATGGCTATTGACTGGAGATGTACTTTGTTTAAGCTTCCGCATTTTAGATCCGTTCTTAATAACAGCTTCAACCAAAGAAGCAATTTTACAAAACTCTTATAATTACTTTGCAATCTTATAATCCTACATTTTCCCCATTTTTTTTATTTTGCACACTACATCCCTAATCCCTAATTAGTATAACTTACAAGGCATACATTTCTTTGATTATAAGAGTTTTGCTTTTTCTTTTGTGACTTTGATCTAAGTAGTTATTTTTAACTTTTGATTTTCAGGTAAAGAAAACGACACCGCTTTGACTCGCTAGTTTTCTTCAAACTCAAAATGTATCGCTGAGAAATTTTCTAAATCTTTGTCTTTAACCACTCAATGTGACTGGGAAGCTTGCAAGGAGCTTAAGTCAAGCAGGTTATTCTTGAAGCTTTTAGAAGCTGTGCTTAAGACTGGAAACAGGATGAATGTAGGAACCATTCGCGGTGGTGCAAAAGCATTATGGGACGGATTATGAACAGCCGAGGAGAAAGAAGAAGATTACAGAAGGATGGGGCTTGATCTCGTCTCCGGTCTAAACACAGAGTTACGAAACGTGAAGAAGACGGCAACGATTGATTTGGAAGGACTCGTTACCTCGGTGTCGAATCTGCGAGATGGGTTGGGGCAATTGAAGTGTCTAGCGAGTGATAAGCTGAAAGGAGAAGAAGAAAACAGAGCATTCGTTGATTCGATGAGCTCGTTCTTGAGATACGGAGAGAAGAGCTTGGAGGAGTTGTGGGAAGACGAGAAGAGGATAATGGAGAGAGTTGGAGAGATCGCAGAGTATTTTCATGGAGATGTGAGAGGAGATGATAAGAACCCACTTAGAATTTTTGTGATTGTTAGGGATTTTCTAGGGATGTTGGATTATTTTTGTAGAGAATTGAGGTGTGGTAGGATTTTTTGTTGTTGAAATTTCTTTGGGTTGTTTATGATAACAGAGTGGCTTTGGATGGTTACTGTGGATTAAAAAGATGGGCATAGATTCAGACTTCGACTCTATGGAGACGTTTTTATGTGAAGATTATTAGATATGTATGGATTTGTATATGTATCATATGCTAGAGATCATGACAAACATTAATATTCTATGGATAATCAAGAGTTTTGTCCTCTGTTTTTCTTGTTTTGGTAGAACAAATTTTTTTTAGTGTTTTTGGAAAAGCCAAACCAGAAATCACAAAACTCTGTGTTTCTGCCCTCACCGTCGTCTCTTCGTCTCTCATTGACCTTTCTCTATGCTCATGTTCTCTCTGTTCGGAAACTGTGCTCGTGTTCTGCTTCTCGTCCGATGATGCTTGACTATATAATTTGAAAGAAATATTGAAATGACAAGAAAGAAATCTTCGATTTCTTTCAAAACGATGTCGCTGGCAAAGTAAGTGGGCAGCAAATTTTAGGTTTTTTTTTAACACTTTCGTTCCTCAGAAGTTGCTAATCGTTTAAGGTCAGTGGAGGAGCATTGTTAATTTGAAAATTCAGTGATGTATCAGAATTTTACTTATTTTTTTAGGGTTTCTTCATGGAAATTTCGAGATTCGTAAGCTCTTGTTTTGTTTTAGGGAAAATGTCTGAATGTGTCCTAATGCTTTACTGAACTTGATAAAATTGCATAAATCTCTTCTCTACTTATCCTTTGCCCATACCATGGAAGTCCGAAGATATAACGATGAGGTAGATGACAAGATTCTAGTTGTATTATACATAAATAGATTGATAAATCACTTATTTTTCTTGCAGTACAACAAAATATATTGATACTAAGTACACCAACTTCTTCATTGAACAGAGCAACAATACTCCCGGATGAGCTAACGGGTTCTAGTGCTTCGATGTTTGTTTTGGCTGAAAGTCTTCAATAACCACTCATGCTTGTATGAAGGCACTACGTATCCGATTGTGAGGCCAAATACAACTCCAGGTGCAAAACCTAATTCTGCTGCTATCCAACCAAACCATTCCTCTTCCTCTTCTGACTCCAGCGAACTGATTGAAACAGAGACTGATAAGACGTAGTTGAGTCAAATTGAGTAGTGTAGATGGAAATTCTCCACTGAGTTTATTGTCCGCAACAGCAAAGACATCCAATCGTTTTAGATTGCCAACTGAAGATGGGATTTCACCGAGCAAATTATTTTCAACAAGAGAAAGAAAGGAGAGACTAGAAAGATTGCCAACTGAAGATGGAATCCTCCCAGAGAAATTAGAGAAGGAAAGTGTCAAAGAAATGAAACGTTTGAGGTTGCTGATGGAGTCAGGTATGGTACCCGAAAAGGATGTGTTCCTAAGGCTTAACTCTAGTAGAGAGTTATTTTCACGAAAAACAGGAAGATTGCCTCTCAGATTTGGATTGTGGTTCAAGGTAATGGATTGTAAGTTGGGTATCAGAAGAACACTGCTCGGAAATTCTCCAAACAGATTGCATCCCTCAAGACGTAGCAATCTAAGAGACCACATGGTTGAAAACTCGTAGGGGATTTCTGAAGAAATGTTGACGAAGCTCAGATCTACCTCTCTAAGGCTTCTCAAGTTTTGAGCAAATAGATGGAGAAATGATGGGGCTTCGATGAATAACGAAGAACCTGGAGACTGCGAAAAAGAAGAAAGATCCAGAGAGACCAACTTGGTTAGACGAAGAAGCTTGGTTGGAATTTGGCCTGAAAATGAAGACTGTGAAAGGTTAAGTCTTTTCAACTCCATTAGTTTACTGAACTCAGCAGGGATTGAAGAGGTTCAGACTTTGAAGATGTTGCAGTCTAAAAAGACTGCTGTTTGATTCAAGCCGGCCTTGGAGATAGCTGCCACTAAGGTCTAGCCCGATCACTTCACCCGAACCGCACTGGACACCCTCCCAAAAACAACAATCGCTGCTGTTTCCCCATGATTTTGTCTTCGGGTAGGCGGTAACATTCATTATTTGATCGTAATAATCATGAATCTCACCAAGCTTCTGAATCTTGAACTCATTCTTGAACTCGAGAAGTGCATCTCTTTCGTGCGGATGGCACGAGTATTCTGTAAGAGAAGCCAAAGAATTGCAGAAAATTGAAATAGAGAAGAGAAGAACAATGGTACGACGAAAGAAGCGCATTGATGCGGAAGATAAGTGGGGATGATATGGTTTTGTTCCTCTGATCCCCTCTATATATACCCCATAAATTAATATTTCTGTACAAACCAAAGGGAATGTTAAAACGCAATATGGACTTTGTTTACATAGTTATATAATAATAAATATTTTTCTTTTAATTATTCCATCTTCCACGAAATTGTTCATACCTCGTATCCCAAGTTTTTTTTTAACACTGAAATTATCATTGAATTAACATAGGAGTTACAATTGAGGCAAGCCAAAGAGGAACTTTCAGAACCAGGGAAAGAAACCATTAACGCCAGCGGGAAGAAAATGAATACAGAGAAAGCTCAGCTAAGGAGAAAAGGATAAGGACTTTTCAAAACAGGTCATCAATCTTATGATGATAATGCTTCCGAGACGATGGTGTCTTGCAGCCAAGAAGGACCTCTCAAACCAATGTCGGCTCTTTACTGGTGGTCTCTCGTGACACTAGCTGCAACAGCCATCGTATCCCAAATTTCTAAAATTGCCTTATTTAAAAATAATAATATTGATATATTACAAAGGTATAAATGAGGTTCGAGCAGCGACCTAACAAAATACGTTTGTTGATATGATTCATTGAAGTAAAATAATTACCTAGATTACTGAATTACTTAATCACTACAAAGTTGGTATTGGAATTGGATGCATGTCAACTGTCAAGATCAAATTCAAGGCCGTGCTTCGACATGTGAGTCGGAATTTGAAAAAGGTGACCTTTTTACACTAGAAAAAAACCTACTAATATGCATTTTGTTTATAATGGAACAACTTAACTAAAATTTGTTAATACCAAAAAATTGGAGGATTAATTCCAAGGCGATTGTCTCATAATTTTTTTTTTGGGTTTCAGCTTTCAACTAATGTCTCATATTTTACCACATGATAGTGAGACACTAGCTAGTCTAGTCAAGATTCAAAATGTGAAATGAAAAAGAGAGAAAGAGATATGTAACGGTGTAAGTAGGAATGAAGCTTCGTGAGTTTCTTCCTTTTACATTTTTGGGAGAAGACAAGTGATGAATGATGATTTTACCATTGTATATGTCTCTCTATATAAAGATATGAATCCTATAATTAATATCTTTTAATTATCTGTGCATGACTAACTAATTTCTTGCCATTGATTTATCAAAAACGTTCTCCGCGATTTTAAATTTGTTTCGCAAATATGTTTATAATTTAATGACTTACGATCTAATTATATATATATATATATATATATATTAACATTGGAGTTTTCGTGACAAAAAAAAAAACATTGAGTTTTCATTTTTCTTTTTATACTTTTTATTCATGTTCAATTTTTTTTAAAAAAATTATGTTATCTGAAAAAAAATCAAAATTAATATATAAGATTTTTAATCTAATAACAAATTTAAACCGATTTTCAAAAGTACATTAAATACTCATCTGGTTAAAAATAACATGGGCAAATTCAAAATTTGAAACACTAAAATAAAAAATCTCAAGATAAATTTTAAATATAGGTTAAGCCATACCTTTTTTATAATAGCTTAATAAAAATAGATTTACTTGGACTACTAGAATCGTAATGGATTTTATTAACCTATGGTGAGAAACAAATAGCCACGGGCACCCCGTTTTCCACGTCCTCTACCTCTAGGCCCTCCAGTTCTGGAGGATGCTTCCATCTCCTTACCTTTGGTGGACGGTTTTACTTTTACTGGTCTATTGCGGAGGATCCTTTGTCTAGAAGAAGTCAAAAGATCCAACATTTTAGATTCTTCATTTGAATCATGTGCATCCTCTTGTAACCTATATTTTTTTTTAAAAACCATGCATTAAAATTGGAGGATTCCAAGTAGATTGTCTCGTTTTTATTCTTATTTTGGTTTTAATGAGTGTCTCATCTAATTTTAAACACATGAGTCAAGATTAAAATCCGAAATGTGAGATTAAAAAGAGAGAAATAGATGGAGCCGTCAACCGTCTGTAATGGAGCACATGATTTTCTTCCTGTTTTCATCTTTTGGGAGAAGACAAATGATGATGTACCGTTTTATATGTCTCTCTATATAAAGATATGAATCCTATGATTAATGCCTTTATCTGTCATGAGCGAAGAAAAATTAGACACGATAACATATTAATTGTATGCCTCTTGGAATCAGTCGGTGGAAATTTTAGAAGTGTTACAGCATTTTTTGGATTGGAGGGTGATCCATAAACCTAGAGTCACTGTATGATATAAGAGAGGATCGACTATATGATTAAGACACGATAAAATAATAAAATAATAATTTTACTATAGAAGCCACACAATTTTTTCTATAATCACAGATTATGTTTTAAGAAAAATAGTATATAATTGCTTCACAATCATATAACACATAATTAGTCCAACAATTCAGCAAATATATTTCATAAAATAGAATACTTTATGCAATTCTACGTAAACTTCGTCGTTTTTGGCTGTTTAGTAGACAAATATATAGTCCATGAGAGGCTGTCATCATTATTTAAGAAAGATACAGATTCAAATGTATGCCGTTTGAATATAATTAAACAATATGATCTTCTGCTACGCTAAATTATATAGAAGAAATTTCTCGTCATTTGCTTGCATGACAAGCCACCTTCAATAACACCAATTAATTCCTCCGTGGATGTCTTATCAAACCTCTTTAATCATTTGTTGATTGCTTCCATCATAAGCTACCACCCTGAGTAGCACAATATACTTAACTAGGAAGCTTCAAGCTTGCAAGGTGAAGCTTCTAGAAAATGTGCTTAGGATTATATGATGGATCAAAACGCAGAGTTTTGCTCTTAGTAGAACGCTGCGGATTGGTAAAATCACAAAACTCTCTGTGCTCTCACCGTCGTCTCTTCCTCTCTCGTTGAATTTTATGCTCTCTCTCTGTTCAGAGACTGTGCTTGTGTTCTGCTTCTTGATCAATGATGCTTCACTATATAATTTGAAAGAAGGATTGAAATGACAAGAAAGAAATGGAAGATTTTTGTCAAAAAGATTTCGCTCGCACGTTAAGTGGGCAGCGAATTTAGGTTCAAAGGATTCGTTGTACTCTTTCATTCTTCAGTAATTGCTAATCATTTGGGGTCAGTGATTCTTTAACATTTTGATCTCAGGGGAAAGCTCAACTATGTGATGTATTAGAATTTTCTCCAGTGCTTAGGGTTTTACTCTATGGTTAATTTGTCAATTGTTTCCTGAGATGGTTCACGATTTTTCGTAATTCTGCATTCCCCTGAGAATGGAGACGTTTGTTTCTCTTGATTTGTGCAGATAGCCTTGCCTTTATTATCAATGAGGTGAGACAAGGTTCTAGTTAAGATAATTCAACTGGCTTTATCATACATAAAACTTGATTTATCAACTGTTTTTTATTTCTTTCCTTGCAATACAACAACATATCATGATACTAAAACACAAAACTTCATTGAACAAGAAAACAATGCTTAGAGGAGTGAGATCAATGAGCTAACGAATTCTGGCGCTTTGATGTTTGTTTCGGCCAAAAGTCTTGATGAACCACTCGTTCTTGTATGAAGCCACTATGTATCCCATCGTCAGCCCAAACACAACTCCAGGTACAAGGCCTAACCCTGCTGCTATCCAACTAAACCATTCATCGTCTTCTTCTTCCTCGCTTTCTTTTGTCTCTAGCAGTTTTGGTTGTGGTGGTGTTGGTGCATGGATATCTCCACAAAAAATTCCTCAAGAATAGGACCATATAGTCCAGGATTTCCCTCATAACAGGAGCATTTTTGTGTATGTAGCTGTGTGCCTTGTGGTATTGGACCTACAAGTTGATTATGTGAAATGTTAATCCAAGCAAGAGAAGAGAGGGTTCCCAGAGCTCGAGGGATCTCGCCAGAAATCTTGTTTTGGGATATTTCCAGTGAGTCGAGATTCGTCAGGTTTGCCAAAGAAGATGGGATGTGACCCGTGAAAGCATTTGTGGAAAGATTGAGCATACGGAGTCCTTTTAACAAGCCGATGGATTCATGAATTTGTCGATGGAGTTGATTTCCTGAAAAATCAATGGCCGTGTCGATCTTGAGTACATGTTCCATCTTCATTTCTACTCCTTTTCTCATCAAGACAAGTGAAGTGTAGTAGCCGTCGTCATAATTGCCAATGTAGTCTGCTTTTCTATTAGCATCTTTCTTGAAGGATATCGCAGTCCAGTTAAGGAAGTAATCAGATGGCAATGCCCCGACGAAATTATTATGTGATACATCAATAATCTTCAACCGAGGAAATCCAAACCAAACCCCATTAGAGTGATATAACGTGCCATGAAACTTGTTGGAGCGGAGGACAAGAACTTGTAGCTTCTGTAAAGAATGCAACCAAAACGGGAACGCGTCGTCGATTTTGTTGCTCTCCACGTTTAGAATCTCAAGAGCATAACAACCAATAAGAGAAGCTGGAAGTTTTCCCTCCAACTGGTTGTAACTGACGTCAAGTCCCCATAGCTCCTTGGCGTTGATAAATATATCAGGAATAATTCCGCTTAGGCAATTGTTTCTGAGATTAAGAAATGCTAGAGAACTCATGTGAGACCCTAAACACGGAGGAAGTGAGCCGTGGAGGTTGTTGTTTGATATCTCTAGGACAGATAGAGAGCTTAGTCCACATATTGACCGGGGTATCTCTCCAATGAAGTTATTGGAAAGGTCTAGACGGTTTAGATTTCTTTGGTGTTTTATGAACTTAGGGAACTGAGTGATATGCAGCCCGACAAGTACAAATATAGCAAATGTGACGAAAAGTCCGAATCAGAAGTGATGTTTGCTGTTAAAAGAGGAATCACTGAGAGACCTAGTCGTGCCAGCTGTTTGAGAGGAGAAAAGATATGTAAGTCAACTAAACCGACTCTGTAACTGTTATCTTGAATATAAAAATAAGTTAAATTAGGTATAAGGGAGATATTCTCAATCCCAACGAGATCGTTGAGATTGTTATTATATAAACTAGGAAATGGGTCCGCGCGTTATCGCGCGGAAAAACTTAGTCTTTTAGTTGGCATGGACAAAAAACCCGGATCCGAAAACCCGAACCGATCCGAAATATCCGAATTTGGAACCGACCCGATATAAACTTTTTACCATATTGGATCCTACCCGTGAATCAATCCAGTACCCAAGGACCCGAAACCAAACCCACCATTCTATTTAGAGGTTTTTCCCATTGATTTAGGATTTTCACTTTTCAATCTAGATTATGTCGATCCAAATCACTCTGATTACAATTATGTGATCTATCGAGTAAATTTGTATTTTGTAGCATTTTGGAAACTTAAACAATGTTTGAAGTTTTTTAAGTTTCTGAGTATTTTTTGAAATTTTCGGTCTCGGGTAAAGATAATCAAATGGAACCTGATAGACCCGAAAAGAATCGAACCAAAAGATACTCTTTCAGTTTTGGGTATTTTGTTGGAACCGAACCAACCTGGAGCCGAATAGACTCGACTCGAACCCAAAATAAAATTTTATCGAGTTCTATGCCACCTGAGTATTGGGTTGAGGCTTTCCACATTCCTCTTTTCGACATCTTACCATCCATTACGATTCACAATGCCAATTTGTTTGTCAAACTATAACAACGTCTAGTAAATTACCCCAAACTTCACATCTTTGGCTTGCCATGCTATCCTAATCTTCTACCCACGTCTTTACACAGCTTGCACTATGTTCAACACCTTGCGTTTTCCTTGGGTATCCCACTGATTATCGCGGTTATCGATGTCTTGATCCCACCAAAAATTGCATCATATTATCTCGGCATGTTACATTCGAAGAGCCTACTTTTCCCTTCGCCACGGCTGCTTCTCTAGTTCCTTCGTCTGACTGTGTCGTCTTCAACACCTTGAATTCTGCTTATTAATCGCATAATCATAGCGGCTCCGAAACCTTCATCACCGTCTCCTACACTGCCATCTCGACACCTCATAAACCACCTCCTCTTCCGACTATACCAACACCTCCCGCTAATTATCATCTGATGGTTACACACGCAGTTATTGGCATTCACAAACCAGTTCAACGTATGTGCCTTTATACCACCACACTCTCACCTTTACCTCAACATATGTGCAATTAAGCAACAAAAGACCTTAACTGAAATGGTGCTATGGATGAAGAGCAAACCGGGAAGTGCTCTTTAGTACCACGGCCCGCAAATACTAATATTTGTTTCAATGTGGTTATTCAGGTACAAATTTAATGCATATTAGAAGCTAGTACGTTACAAAGCTCGTTTGATGAAGGCTACATTTGGTGGCACTGATAATTCAACTGCTACAATAAATAGAAGATTTGTAAGAACGAGAAAGATTAATAACCCACAAGAAAAGTATTAGAAATAACTCCAAGAGAATCAATTTAGGGTTTCTTTATATTAGTGAAGACGAAGAATCACAACGGAATGTGCTTAAGGAAGCAATACTTAAATAAAAGATGAAAAGAAAGCGTTTAAGACGGAACCTTTGGATTTTTTTTCTCTCAGAAAACAACCATTAGATTAAAAGAATGATTACTATCATAATTTTTCCATATTAAATAAACTAATGTCAACATCCCTTAATACCATGTTTTCTTATATGTATAATCAACGATAAATATTAATCATTGATTTGATAAAAATTTATTTAAATTCTTAGATTAATGTTCTTCCTACTAAAAAAACAATTTTGTTAAAACAGTAAAAAATTAGATGTCACAACAATGAAATCCCTAAAATAGATAAATAACGGCGGCTAGTTTACTTACGAATGAGCGGTAATGGATGGTCGGAGAAGTGATTCATGTAAAAAAATTGGCGAAGTTGAAGTCGAAGTCGGGCGAAAATATAATAAATTGAAATATTTAATTCTCTTTTGTGAATTAAATTTGAAAGTTATTGTATATAAGAAGTTTTTGAGATTCTTTAGAAAAAATAAATTGTTAGAAGTGAGACAAATTGATGGTCAATATTATTAGTACATATAAAGAAACACCATAAAAAGGTGCAAAGAACAGAAACAATGTTTTTTAGACTACAAAACTTTACCATTATCTTGAAAGCTCTCAACGCAACTGCTGACGAAATCTGCTCTGCTTTAGGGAAAGGTAAAACTAAAGATTAACTCAAATCGATTTATTGTGGATCTTATCTGATTTTGAAACTTTTGCAGGGGAGGGTTTGTGTTTACAGCAACTGGAAGCGTTGGTGAAGATGGTTCCTACTAAAGAAGAAGAAAACGAAGCTGTGTAGTTACAAAGGAGCCGTGGAAGAGCTTGGCTCAGCTGAGAAATTTCTCAAAGCTATTCTTGGAGTTCCGTTTGCGTTTCAGAGAGCTGAAGCAATGCTTTATAGAGAAACGTTTGAAGATGAAGTGGTTCATCTCAGAAACTCCTTCTCAACGCTTGAGGTAATGCAACGTTTGATTATTATTCATTTGATGGTTGGTTGCTTGCATTACAAGATATCACCGTGAGTAACACAATTTATATAACTAGGATCTTACAAGGAGTTTAAATCAATCAGGCAGGATTTTTTGTTGTTGAAATTTCTTTGGGTTGTAACGAGTTCTGGTGCTTCGGTGCTTGTTTCGGCCAAAAGTCTTCGAGAACCACTCAGGCTTGTATGAATCCACTATGTATCCCATCGCCAGTCCAAACACAACTCCAGGTACAAGGCCTATTCCTGCTGCTATCCAACTAAACCATTCCTTCTCTTCAATTTCTTCTGAATCTAGCGTTTCGGGTTGTTGTGATGTTGACGCATGGATGTCTCCACAAACATCCTTAAGAACAGAACCATAAAGTCCGGGGTTGCCCTCGTAAGATGAGCATTTCTGTGTCTGAAACTGTGTGCCTTGCGGTATTGGACCTACAAGCTCATTATGCGAAACGTTTATCCACTCAAGAGAATTCAGGTTCGCAAGCTCCGGAGGAATCTCGCCAGAAAGCTTGTTTTGGGATAAGTCCAATGACTCGAGCTTCTTCAAGTTTTCCAAAGACGATGGGATGTTCCCTATGAAACCATTGCTTGACAAATTAAGCACAAGAAGTCCTTTCAACAAACCGATGGATTCAGGAATGTTTCCTTGGATGTTGTTTCCAGAAAAATCAATGGCTGTGAAGATTGTGAGGATACGTGTCATCTCCATTTCTACTCCTTTGCTCATCACAACCAATGAATCGTAGTAACTTCCAGAATTTCCCATGTACTTCATTTCCGTGTCATCTTCATTGGTGTACATTGCCTGCAAATTAGTGAAGTAATCGGATCTTAAGGAACCCGTGAAGCCATTATGTGATAAATCCATGATCCTCAAATGTGGAAACCCAAAAGCAGCTTTGGGATGATGTAACGCGCCATGAAGCTTATTGGAGCCGAGCACAAGAACTTGTAGCGTTTGCAGAGAATTCAACCAAAACGGAAAAGTGTCGTTGATTTGGTTGTTTCCAACGTTCAGAACTTCGAGGCTTGAGCAACCAACCAGAGATTTTGGAAGTTCCCCTACCAATTGGTTGTGACCGACGTCAAGTGACCTTAAATACTTGGCCTTGATAAATATATTTGGAAGACTTCCATTGAGACGATTCTTATGGAGATTCAGATCCGAAAGAGAAGTCATCCGAGTCTCTAAACACCGAGGAATTGAGCCGTGGAGATTGTTGTTTGATAGATCCAAGAGAGATAAAGAGCTTAGTCCACATATTGATCGAGGTATCTCTCCGGTAAAGTTATTCTTGGAGGCATAGTAAACTGTGATAGATCTTGATGGGATGAAAACTGGTCCTTGGAAAGCATTTGAACTTAGATCTACACTGTAATAGATCTGACTCCCAGGAGAAGGAGCTTTTAAGGATCCCTTGAAACCGCTGAGAGAGTTGTTAGAAAGATTCACGAAACTCAGCTTTGGAAGTCTCTACAACCAGTCTGGTACTTGACCTTGGATTTTGTTGTTAGAAAAATCTAAAGAATAGATCTTACTCACATGATAAGCTTTTAAGGAACTCTCGAAGCTGCTCAAAGAATTCATAGAAAGATTCAGAGTGTCCAACTCTGGCAATCTCCACAACCAGTTTGGTACTTGACCTTTGATTTTGTTGTTGGAGAAATCTATATAATAGATCTGACTCCCAGGAGAAGGAGCTTTTAAGGATCCCTTGAAACCGCTGAGAGAGTTGTTAGAAAGATACATGTAACTAAGCTTCGGAAGTCTCCACAACCAGTTTGGTACATGACCTTTGATTTTGTTGTTGGAGAGGTTTAGAATAATCAACTTTTGTTGGTTTCTTAGGAAATCAGGAAACTCAGTGATGTTGCAGTTTGAAAGATACAAGTATTTCAAATCCAAAAGAAACTCCGAATCAGAAGTGACGTTTGTTGTTGAAAGAGGGATGGTTGAAAGATCTAATCCTTGTAGCTGTTTGAAAGGCGAGAAGATATTTAAGTCAAATGGACTGACGCTGTAATTGTTATTGCCAATAAAAAAAGTTCTAAAATTAGGTAACAGAGAGATATTCTCAATCCCAGTGAGATCGTTGAGGTTATTATCACCTAAACTAATCCTAGTCAATGAAGAAATATTGAATAGGGACGAAGGAATAGCTCCCGTAAAAGAATTTTCATAGGCGAAAAAGGTTTCTAATTTGGAGAGTTGGCTAATGTTTGGTGGAAGGAAACCTGTGAACTGATAGAGATGACGTAGTTGGGTCAAATTGAGTAGTGGAGATGGAAAGTTTCTGCTGAGCTTGTTACTGAAAACATCGAAGACTGTCAAATTTTTTAGATTGGCAACTGAAGAAGGGATTTCACCAAGGAATTCATTGCCAGAAAGATCAAGATATGAGAGACTAGAAAGATTGCCAAGTGAATATGGAATCCTTCCAGAGAAATTAGAAATGGAAAGTGTCAAAGAAATCAAACGTTTGAGGTTGTTGATAGAGTTAGGTATGGTTCCCGAAAAGGAAAGAAAAAAGAAAAAAGAGTGACCCTTGCAGGCTGGAGAGCGTAATTCAATAGCGCTTGGATTTGTTTTGTACATCCAAGTAAAGATTTGCTAATTTTATTGAACTGTGAATCTAAGTACGGTTGAACTGCTCTTAGAATATGCCGAACCGAAAATTTTCGATCTGGCTCGGTTAATTCGGTTGATTTAAAGTTTGGATTCGGTTATCCGTTCGGCTCGATTAATTTGGTTGATTTAAAATATGGATCTGGTTATCTATTCAATTTGTCTACTCAGTTCGGTTAAGTTAACTAGGTAGATTTAAACTTTGCATTCGGTTATCAGTTTGATTTAAACTTATTTCACTATCATAACGCAACTAAAGGGAAGTCTGGTGATATTGCAGCAGTAACATGCTATTCCAATCCGTGCCTTTGCAAAGGAAGCTGCTCGTCCAACACTTAAAGGAGATGGTTGGTGAACAAACTTATATCTTTGATTTTAATACTTTTTTTTCATAGTTTATACATGCGATTCCACTTGCTAGCTTAGTTAAATTCATTGCTTTTGGTTATCATTTTTTCTCTGAACTTTTTTTTTCCTTTGTTTAACCGTTCTTGCTTTTGAGTTTAACTTGTTGTCTAGCTGAAAAATGTCCAGTCACTTTTTTGTTATGAAATTTGTAGAGAAACGATCCAGTTCTCAAACATAAATGCTTTATTGGTCAACGCAAATATAATCTCTAGAAACTGTTGCCATGATGCTTGGACTGTTGTTCTACAATTTATCTTGTGAACAAGTTGATTTTCTCTTTACTTCTTTTGTTGAGTTTATATTTATTCAGTTTATGATGGATTATATGTTCCATATGTTATTGAATGATGTGATATTTAACAAAATCGCATCTACATTTTAAGTCAGATTTTGTTAAATAAACCACTCTTGTTTTTATTTTTCTTTTTCTTTTACAGGACCACTTCTTTGAAGTACCAGGTTAGAAAATCAAAGACCTTAAAAGCAAGAGACCTCGATGTAAGTTCTCTATTATAGTATTCAGTTTTTGTAAATCAGTTTTGTCTTGATAAACTTTGATGTTTTCTTTGGTTCATGTTCTTTCCGGTTTTGTTTACCAGGCGAGCAAAACCACTGAACTCTCAAGGCCTAAAAGGTTTGATGCGTTCTAAATGAAGCAGGGAGGGAGAGTAACAGAGACATGATGGGTAATGAGAAACCAATAGGATCCAGAGTTCTGAACTCCAGAGTTTCTTCAAATGATTTTTAGACTAAGTTTCTTGAAGCATCTCTTTCTTTGTGAATACACGATTATAAGCATTTTAAGTTTATTTCCATTTTGTTGGTAATATTTTGATTTAACTCTATGATGGATTTTGTAATATTAACAATTATTTAATATATCTGGCTTCAGTTTAATCTTCTTTTAATTTATATTTTCAGAAAATCAGTTAGAAAACGTAAAATCAACCAAAATATATAATATAAAAAAATTATTATATATATAGCTAATTAATAACACAAAATAAATGCTATAGTAACAAAACCTATAGCAAATTAGAAAATGCTATCTTAAAAATACTAATTATAGCATTTACAAAAAACGTTATATAAAGTGCCAGACTTTTTATCGCGTGCGATGTCAGAGCGTTTAACTAAACGCTATCGATACGATACATAGCGTTTTTCGGCTGCTATCAATAGTCAAATTTCTTATAATGTTTCTAGTTATTTAATCGCCCTCTCTTTAAATCCAAACCCAAACAAACGTCAATATTGGCTTTCTAGATATTTATTTTGCCCCGAACAAAACGCTACTACCGTCTCTTTGATAATTTTCAGCGTAGATTGGTTGGCAAAGACATAGTTCCACTGCCTAAACGAAAGTCGCTTCAGTGTGGGACAAAGTCAGAGCTACACCGGACAAGTCGGTCTTGTAAAGATGCTTCAAAATGCTTCACTAGCTAGCCAAAAACCGTAATAATACATGTATTGGATTTGTATATGATCATATGCTAAAATCGTGACAGACAAGAATACTTACTTATGCGGAAAATCTAGAATTTGGTACTTTCTTGATTTTGTTTTTTAAAACTTATCCACTCTTCATTAGAAAATATCTTAAGTTTAGTGTTTAATGACTTCAAAGATTTTTTTAAAGAGATTCTATTAGATGACTTGATGTAATTCCCGGTTCAATGTCTATTGAGACGGTGGTTTGGTTATCTGGTTAACACATATCATTAAGCTTCCTTTTACTTAATGATGTACAGTTGGTTAATCAGTTAATTAACAGTAGTTAGTTTAAGCTTAAGTACTTGTATATAAGCAAGCTTGTATAGTACATTGAAGGTTAACGAGAATCTTTCATTTCAATCCATCTCTTGATTCTTCATCTCTGTTCTTCATTTTGAGCCGAGATTCAGGATTTGATATGGTATCAGAGCCAAACACGTTTGTTGCTTCCGATTTCTCGTTCCAATGAGTTTTCCGCTCTCTATTTCGTTTCGCTTTTTCCAGATCTTGTTCATTGTTCTTGTTGATTTCGTCTTTTGCGCCGTCGTCTTTTTCCGTTCTTTTCTTCTTCATTTGATTCACCGATTGTGATTTCTTCTTCTATTTCTTTCTTTCTCTTTCGATTTCATTCCGTTTATGTTCCAATTTCATCATGGAAAATCCCGAATCTTCTAATTCTCCGCATCTTTCTTCTACGACGACTGCGATTGATCGATATTCTAATCCGTATTATCTTCATACGAATGATCATGCTGGTCTTGTCCTCGTTTCTGATCGACTCTCTACGACGGCTGATTTTCATTTTTGGCGGCGATCCGTACGAATGGCGTTGAATGTTCGTAACAAGATTGGGTTCATTGATGGTTCGATTCCGCGTCCTCCACTTTCTGATCCGAATTATGGTGCGTGGTCACGTTGTAATGACATGGTTGCAACTTGGTTGATGAATTCCGTCTCCAAGAAAATAGGTCAGAGTCTCTTATTCATCTCTACGGCAGAAGGAATCTGGAATAATTTGTTAACTAGGTATAAACAGGATGATGCGCCTAGAGTATATGATTTAGAATAGAAGCTGAGTAAGATAGAACAAGGTTCTCTTGATATCTCTCCCTATTATACGGAATTGGTTACTCTTTGGGAAGAGTACAAGAATTATGTTGAAATGCCTGTTTGTACGTGTGGGAGATGTGAATGTGCAGCAGCTACTTTATGGGAGAAGTTGCAACAACGAAGTCGTGTAACGAAGTTTCTCATGGGATTGAATGATTCCTATGAACCGATTAGGCGAAATATCTTGATGATGAAGCCTATACCGAGTATTGAAGAAGCATTTAATATGCTTACATCTGATGAACGACAGAAGGTTGTTAAGCCTGTTAGCAAGATGGATGCAGTTGCTTTCAATGCAAATGTTCCTGCTCCAATTGTTGAACAGAGTTCTCAAGGAGGATATACTCTTGAAGATACTGCATATATTGCAGCTTACAATGCAGGAAAAGCCTCTCAACGGCCATTGTGTACTTATTGCAACAAGTTGGGTCATACCGTTGTGAAGTGCTTCAAGAAGAATGGTTATCCGCCTGGTTATAAAGGCAATGTATCTGGGTATCGACCTCCTGGTCCGTCTATGATGCCACCTTCACCGTATATGCCACCACGGATGCCATTTCAACAATCATCTCAGATGAACAATCCGATGCATATGCATCCTCCTCAACCTTTTCAGCAAGCTAATGTTATTGCTAATGTTTACTCTGAGACAGGT
This sequence comes from Euclidium syriacum, assembly GCA_900116095.1. NCBI lineage: Eukaryota > Viridiplantae > Streptophyta > Magnoliopsida > Brassicales > Brassicaceae > Euclidium > Euclidium syriacum. The sequence continues at coordinate 17,384,608 of FPAK01000003.1, forward strand.
GGTTATCCTCCATATTACTATCCTCCGATGATGCCACAAGTTACTAGTGGTGGAGAGAATATGAATCTTCAGAATATGAGTCAGCAGCAGATCCAAGGGTTGATAGCTCAGTTTAATGCTCAAGTGAAATCTCAGGAGTCTGCTAATTCTGCTCCAAATACAGCTTCCATCACAAATCAGGGTGTCATGGCTCAATGTTCTACCTCTGGTAACCTTTCTTTTCCTTCTATCAACCTGAAATATGAAAATCATTCTCTTACCTTTCAGAATCACTCTTTATCTTCTTTACAAAAACTTTTGCCGCGTAATGCTTGGATCATAGATAGTGGAGCCTCTAGTCATGTATGTTCAGATCTAGCTTTGTTTAGAGAATTGATACCAGTGCCTAGTGTTACTGTCACTTTACCCAATGGTTCTAGGGTTCCTATCACACACACAGGCACTGTTCATATTACAAGTTCCTTAATTTTGCATAATGCTCTTCATGTTCCTGATTTTCAATTCAATTTGATAAGTGTGAGTTGTTTAGTCAAAACTTTATACTGTTCTGCTCATTTCTATTCTTCATGTTGTTTCATTCATGAACTTTCTCGGGGCTTGATGATTGGGAGGGTAGAGTATTCCACAATTTATACATTCTTGAGAATGAGATCCTCTCCTCATCATCAACACCGTCTTCAGTATTATGTGCTTCGGTTTTGGCTGATGGGAATCTGTGGCATACTCGCCTAGGACATCCATCACCTACAGTTTTACAAAAACTTAAAAAGAATTTAAATTTTTCAAAGGATTTTTCAACGAATTGTTTCATTGTTCTATTTTTCCTTTAGCTAAGCAAAAGCGATTAGCTTATGTGTCTCATAATCATCTATCTTCTCATCCATTTGATCTCATTCATGTAGACATATGGGGTCTTTTTCATATTGAGTCTGTTGAAGGATATAAGTATTTTTTGACTTTAGTTGATGATTATACTCGTGTAACTTGGATTTACATGCTCAAAAATAAAAGTGATGTTTCAAACATTTTTCCTGTTTTTCTCAAACTGATTTCTACGCAATATAATAGCAAAATCAAGGCAATTAGATCTGATAATTCCCCAGAACTGGCTTTTACTTCTCTTTTAAAAACACACGGGATTTTTCACTATTTTTCGTGTGCTTATACTCCTCAACAAAATTTTGTTGTTGAGCGTAAGCATCAACATTTGCTAAATGTCGCCAGATTTTTACTTTTTCAGTCTAATGTGCCTCTTCCATATTGGAGTGACTGTGTTTTGACAGCAGTATTTCTTATTAATAGGTTACCATCTCCATTACTAGACAATAAGTCTCCTTATGAGTTACTTTTGAACAAACAACCTGAGTATAACTTGTTGAAAGCATTTGGTTCTTTGTGTTATGTTTCTACCTTTGATAGAGATAGAAATAAGTTTTCTCCTAGAGCAAGACCAGGTGTTTTCTTAGGTTATCCTTCGGGTTATAAAGGGTATAAGGTTCTTGATTTAGAGTCTCGATCTGTTACAATATCTCGAAATGTGGTGTTTCACGAAACAATTTTTCCTTTTAAAACTTCAGAGTTTGTTCATGAAGCTGTTGATATGTTTCCTAACACTATCTTACCGTTACCTACTCCATTACAGTTTGTGGAATCTATGCCTTTGGATCATGTGACTCCCGTTACATCATCATCATCATTTGCTTTATCATCTCCTGCATCATCACATTCATTACCTGCATCATCTGCATCTCCATTAGTAGATAGTTTACCTATAGTTGAGTCCACACACTCTAGGACCTCACCTTTAACATCTAGCACAGGAACACTTGATATAGGTATCGATTCTGTTGACATTACTAGGCCTAAACGTAACATTAGGGCTCGAGGATATCTTTCTGAGTATTATTGCAATCTTTTACCCTTTTCTTCTTTTTCCGACCCTACACCTATACTCCCTGCTTCTCATTCTTTACCTCTTACCACATTTACCCCACAACCACATCATACAACTCCATATCCTATAGCTTCTGTCATTTCCTATGACAAGCTTACTCCTGTTTTCCAATCCTATATTTTTCAATATAACATTGAAACTGAACCTAAAACCTTTAAACAAGCCATGACTTCTGATAAATGGAACAAGGCTGTGAATGTGGAATTACAGGCTTTGGAGGTTCAACACACTTGGGATATTGAGTCTCTGCCTCCGGATAAGAATGTGGTTGGCTGCAAATGGATCTTCACGATCAAATATAATGCTGATGGTACTGTGGAGCGTTATAAAGCACGTTTGGTGGCGCAGGGCTTTACACAACAAGAAGGAGTGGACTATTTTGACACATTTTCTCCTGTGGCAAAGCTTACAAGTGTCAAGTTATTGCTTGGCTTGGCTTCTGCGAAAGGCTGGTCATTTACCCAAATGGATGTGTCCAATGCATTTCTTCATGGAGATCTTGAAGAACAGATATATATGCGTTTGCCTCAGGGTTATACTCCAGCTCCAGGTACAACTTTGCCTCCCAATCCTGTTTGTAGACTTAGAAAATCTCTTTATGGTCTGAAGCAAGCATCAAGACAGTGGTATAAGAGGTTTTCTTCGGTGTTAATGGGGGCAAACTTTGTTCAGTCGCCAGCTGACAACACTCTCTTTGTCAAGGTTACATCTTCTTCGTTCCTTGCTGTGCTGGTTTATGTAGATGACATCATGATTGCTAGCAATAATGAAGATGCAACTGCTGGTTTGAAGAAGCTTCTCAGGTCAGAGTTTTTGATTAAAGATCTTGGTCCTGGACGATTTTTCCTTGGGTTAGAGATAGCTAGATCTTCTGCTGGGATTTCTGTTTGCCAAAGGAAATATGCTATGAATTTACTGGAAGATGCAGGATTATTAGGTTGTAAGCCGAGTTCTGTTCCCATGGATCCTAGTGTTCATCTGACTAAGGATATGGGTGTGGCTTTCCCTAATCCAACTGTTTACAGAGAGTTGATAGGTCGATTATTGTATTTGACAATAACAAGACCAGATATTACGTTTGTTGTGCATCAATTGAGTCAATTCTTGTCTGCCCCTACGGAGGTACATTTGCAAGCAGCACATAAAGTTCTTCGATATATCAAGAACAATCCAGGACAAGGTTTGATGTATAAAGCTACTGCAGATCTTTGCCTCAATGGTTTTTCAGACGCTGATTGGGCTACTTGCAAAGAAACAAGGCGATCTATCACTGGTTTCTGCATATATCTTGGAGATTCACTAATCTCATGGAAATCAAAGAAGCAGACGGTGGTTAGTAGAAGTAGTACCGAAGCTGAATATCGAAGTATGGCATTAGCAACATGTGAGATGATATGGATACAACAGTTGCTAAAGGATCTACACATTGATGTTATCTGTCCAGCTAAGCTGTTCTGTGATAACAAGTCAGCAATACATATCGCCAAGAATCCTGTATCTCATGAACGGTCTAAGCATATCGAAATTGACTGCCACACAGTTCGAGATCAGATTAAAGCTGGAAAGCTTCAGACCTTACATGTTTCTACTGGAGATCAATTAGCTGATATTCTCACCAAACCACTTCAACATTCAACGAAGCTAAAGACTTGAGGGGGGCGTATTAGATGACTTGATGTAATTCCCGGTTCAATGTCTATTGAGACGGTGGTTTGGTTATCCGGTTAACACATATCATTAAGCTTCCTTTTACTTAATTATGTTGTTGGTTAATCAGTTAATTAACAGTAGTTAGTTTAAGCTTAAGTACTTGTATATAAGCAAGCTTGTAGTTAGTCGGCATCTCTTTCGAAACGATGGTGTGGTGGGCAGCAATTGGGTTGGAAGGATTCATTTACACTTCCGTTATTCGGGAATTGCCAATCATCGAAAGGTCAGTGAATTTTTTAGCAGCAAATGGAGGCAGAACATTGTCAAAAGCTTAAACGATTGAGAAGTTAAAAGCCCTAAATTGAATTCAGGGAATCTAAGAGAGAACTCTCTAACTTCTGAGTAGAAGACGAAGAGCAAGGGAGAAAAAAATCTGTTTTCATAAACGTGATTGAAACACAACGCTTGTGGAAGGAAGTGTGATCGTTGAGTGCGCTAACGAGTCTGGTGCTCTCCAATGCTTGTTTCGGCCAAAATTCTGCAAGAACCACTCAGGCTTGTATGAAGCCACTATGTATCCGATCGTCATTCCAAATACAACTCCAGGTATAAGGCCTAATTCTGCTGCTATCCAACTAAACCATTCCCCTTCGTCTTCTTCCTCCTCCTCATTTATATCCACCGGTTCGGGTTTTGGTGATGTTAGCGCATGGATATCTCCACAAACTTCCTCAAGAATAGGACCATAAAGTCCGGGATTTCCCTCATAACAGGAGCATTTTTTGTGTGTGTAGCTGTGTGCCTTGTGGTATTGGGCCTACAAGTTGATTATGTGAAACGTTTATCCAAGCAAGAGAAGAGAGGGACCCGAGAGCTGGAGGGATCTCGCCAGAAATCATGTTTTGGGATAGGTCTAGTGACTCGAGATTCATCAGATTTGCCAAAGAAGATGGGATGTGGCCCGTGAAAGCATTGCATGAAAGATTGAGCATACAGAGTTCTTTCAGCAGAGACCAATGGATTCAGGAATTTGTCCGTGGAGTTGATTTCCTGAAAAATCAATGGCTGTGTCAATTTTAAGGATACGCTCCATCTTCATTGATACTCCTTTACTCAATCAACACAACTTTGGCAGTTTCCACAACCAGTCTGGTACTTGACCTTTGATTTTGTTGTTGGAAAGGTCTAGTTCTTCTAGATCTCTTTGGTCTCTCATAAACTCAGGGAGCTCAGTGATGTTGCAGCATGATAAGTCCAAATATCGCAAACGCGATGGAAAATCCAAATCATAAGTTGAAAGAGGAATACCCGAGAGGTATAATCCCACTAGATTCTTGAGAGCTGAGAAGACGTTCAAGTCAACTGGACTGACTCTGTACTTGTTTCTGCCAATATCAAGATATCGTAAATTAGGTAACAGAGAGATATTCTCCATCCCATTGCAGTCATTGAGTTGGTTATTATCCAATTCAATGTTAAGCATTGAAGAAATCTTGAACAGTGACGAAGGAATGGCTCCAGTAAAAGAATTACTACATGCAACAAAATACTCCAATTCCGAGAGTTGGCTAATATTTGGTGGAAGGAAACATGTGAACTGATTGTAACAGAGATTGATAGTAAGTAATTGGGTCAAATTGAGCAGTGCAGATGGAAAGTTTCCGCTGAGCTTGTTATCCCAAACAGTGAAGACGGTCAATTGTTTTAGATTGCCAATTGAAGATGGAATTTCACCAAAAACATTATTATGAGAAAGATCGAGATAAGAGAGATGAGAAAGGTTCATAAGTGACAACGGAATCTTCCCAGAGAAATTAGAGTGGGAAAGTGTCAAAGAAATCAAATGTTTGAGGTTGTTGATGGAGTCAGGTATGGTTCCTGAAAAGGATGTGTTGTAAATGCGTAACTCTAGCAGAGAGTAATTTTCTTGAAAAACGGGGAGATTGCCTCTGAGATTTGGATTGTGGTTCAAGCTAATGAATTGTAAGTTGGGCATCAGAAGAACACTACTTGTAAATCTTCCAAACAGGTTACAGCCATTAAGACTAAGTGATCTCGAAGGCCACATGTGAGAAAACTCATGGGGTATTTCTGAAGAAATGTCTATGGAACTCATATCCAGCTCCCTAAGATTCCTCAAGTTCTTGGCAAGTAGATGGAGAAACAATGGTTGTTGAATGGATAGATAACTTGGAGAATACGGAAAAGAAGAAGAAGAGAGATCGAGAGACACCAAGTTAGTTAGGTGAAGAAGCTCGAGAGGAATTTGACCTGAAAATGAAGACCGGGAGAGGTTAAGACTTTCTAGACCCCTGAATTTACTGAATTCAGCTGGGATTGGAGAGGAGGTGAAACTGTTGTAAGCAAGATTCAGACTTTGAAGATGGTGCAGTCTAAAAAGACTACTGTTGGGTTTGAGTCGACCATGGAGACAGCTGCAACTAAGGTCTAGCTCAATCACCTTTCCCGACTTGGCATCGCACGTGATTCCGTCCCAATAACAACAATCACTGCTGTTTCCCCATGATTTCGTCTTCGGATAACAACTGATGTCTTTCGGGTAACCATAAATATTAAGAAAATCATGATCAGGATTCCGAATCTTGAACTCGCTCTTGAACTTGAGAAGTGTATCTCGTTGGTCTGGAAGACACGAGTTCTGAGTAAGAGAAGCAAAAGTGTTGCTAAAATTTGAAGTGGAGAAGAGAAGAGCAATGGTCAGAAGAAAGAAGCTCGTTGATGAGTATGAGCCTATCATATTGTTTCTCCTTTTCATTTTTGTATTTTTTTAAGTGAAGATGAGTGAGGATGATATATTTTTGTGCCTTTGATCCCTTTATATATACATACAGACCAAACTTAGATTCCTTTTGGTTTATAAGAAAGTTCATATGTCGTTCGTTATTTCCTTAGAAGCCAAAGCAAATTTTAAAAGTAATATGAATGAAGAGAGAGAAGAGATGAAACCGCGTATGAATGAAGCTTCATGAGTTACGTTTCTTCCTTTCTTTCATCATTTAGGAGAAGACAGGTGATGGTGCAACTTTGTCAATGTCTCTCTATATAAAGATATAAACTCCTATAATTAATGTCTTTGCATGCCTAACTTATTTCTTACCGTTGATTTATCAAAAATGTTTGTAATATGTTTCTCTCATTTGGGCTTCCAACCTGATCATTTAATTTAATCTGTGACGTTACAAAATAAAACAAAATAATTTCACATAGGATTTCTTTACGGTTTACCGGTAGAAAATATAAGCTTCTTTAATTCTTCATATTCGAAAAATAAGTTTTTTCAAGTTGGACTCCTTTTATATTTTAAAAACTCCGATAAGATAAAAACCAATTTATTAGAATCTTGTATAAAACATAGAGTTTTACAAACATAGATAAAAAAAAAAAAAAACTATTTTCCGAAAATTTTGGGAAAATGGTCTGAAGTTTCTTACCGATTTCTGACATAACTTAATCCGCTGGAATTCAGTTGGGTCCATTAGAAATCGATATGAAATTGGTTACAGTTTTTTTGTTCGAAATAGGTAAGAAAGATAGAGCCATTTGGATTTTCATGAGAATTTAGTAAGAAATATGTAGAAAATCCATTGGATTTTTATATATAACTCACTCATCCTACTTTCCAATGATTGTTTAAAAAAACCAAACATTTTATAAATGTCTTCAAATGCTAATACTTTTTTAGAGTATGGATGTAAAATACTCAGTGGAATTCAAATATCGAGCTAGTTACGAGGGAGTTCACGGAAGAGTGTGTTTCAAAATAACTTTTGGATGTTGAGTATCCGGACGCGGGGCCGTGCCAAAGATCATAGAGGCCCTAGGCAAAATTAAAAAAAAAATGGCTTCGTTGATTCAAATATGGGTAAGAAAAACATTGATTGAAAAAGTGTCTTCTAAAGAAGGGACGAGAATCAAACTCACGACGTTAGAAGAGAGATATCATTACCACTAGGCTAGAATTGTTTTTACTTTTTACAAAGTATGGGGCATCTTAAATACACTAAATACAAAGTTTAGGGCCCCTAAGGCTAATGTACACTAAATACATTAGTATTCTATGGATAATCAAAAGTTTTGTACTCTGTTTCTTCTTTTTTTGGTAGAACAAAAAGTTTAGTGTTTTTGAAAAAGCCAAACCAGAAATCCGCACAGCTATTTTGTCGTTTTGTGGGGTTATCAAGATGATGGATCAAAACGCAGAGTTTTGCTCTTAAAACTTGGATTGGGTAAAATCACAAAACTCTGCGTTTCCGTTCTCACCGTCGTCTCTTCGTCTCTCGTTGACCTCTCTCTCTGTTCGGAGACTGTGCTCTCCGTTCCTGGGAAGTTTTTTCTTTTTAACTCTCGTTCCTGGGAAGTTTCTAATCGTTAAGTTCCTGGGTTCATTCATGCTTAATTTGTTTTCTCGGAGGTTTTTTAGATTTGTAAGCTCTTGTTTTGTTTGCATAATCTCTTATCCACTTATCCTTTTCCCATACCATGGAAGTCCAAAATATATGATTGAGGTGTTACATTATACATTTATTTGCTTGCAATACAACAAAATATCATATGATACTAAGTACAACAACTTCTTCATTGAACAGTTCAACAATGCTCAACGAGTTCTGGTGCTTCGGTGCTTGTTTCGGCCAAAAGTCTTCGAGAACCACTCAGGCTTGTATGAATCCACTATGTATCCCATCGTCAGTCCAAACACAACTCCAGGTACGAGGCCTGTTCCTGCTGCTATCCAACTAAACCATTCCTCTTCGTCTTCAACTTCTTCTGACTCTAGCGGTTCGTGTTGTTGTGATGTTGACGCATGGATGTCTCCACAAACATCCTTAAGAACAGGACCATAAAGTCTAAGGTTTCCCTCGTAGGATGAGCAGTTTTGTGTCTGAAACTGTGTGCCTTGTGGTATTGGACCTACAAGCTCATTATGCGAAACGTTTATCCACTCAAGAGAATTCAAGTTCGCAAGCTCCAGAGGAATCTCACCAGAAAGCTTGTTTTGGGATAAGTCCAGTGACTCGAGCTTCTTCAAGTTTTCCAAAGACGATGGAATGTTTCCTTGGATTTTGTTTCCAGAAAAATCAATGGCTGTGTAGATTGTGAGGATACGTGTCATCTCCATTTCTACTCCTTTGCTCATCACAACCAATGAATCATAGTAACTTATACCACTTCCCATGTACTTCAATTCCGTGTCATCTCCATTGGTGTACATTGCTTTCAAATTAGTGAAGTAATCAGATCTTAAGGAACCCGTGAAGCCGTTATGTGATAAATCAATGATCCTCAGACTGGAAAACCCAAACGCAACTTGGGGTTGATGTAACGCGCCATGAAGCTTATTGGAGCCGAGCACAAGAACTTGAAGCTTTTGCAGAGAATTCAACCAGAACGGAAAAGTGTCGTTGATTTGGTTGTTTCCGACGTTCAGAACTTCGAGGCTTGAGCAACCAACCAGAGATTTTGGAAGTTCCCCTACCAATTGGTTGTGACCGACGTCAAGTGACCTTAAATTCTTGGCCTTGGTAAATATATTTGGAAGACTTCCATTGAGACGATTCTTATGGAGATTCAGATCCGAAAGAGAAGTCATCCGAGTCTCTAAACACCGAGGAATTGAGCCGTGGAGATTGTTGTTTGATAGATCCAAGAGAGATAAAGAGCTTAGTCCACATATTGATCGTGGTATCTCTCCGGTAAAGTTATTCTTGGAGGCATAGTAAAATTCGATAGATCTTGATGGGATGAAAACTGGTCCTTGGAAAGCATTTGAACTTAGATCTACGACGGAGATCTGACTCACAGGAGAAGCTTTTAAAGATCCCTTGAAACCGCTGAGAGAGTTGTTAGAAAGATACACGTCACTCAGCTCTGGAAGACTCCACAACCAGTCTGGTACTTGACCTTTGATTTTGTTGTTGGAGAAATCTAAAGAATAGATCTTACTCACATGAGAAGCTTTTAAGGAACTCTCGAAGCTGCTCAAAGAATTCATAGAAAGATTCAGAGTGCCCAACTCTGGCAATCTCCACAACCAGTTTGGTACATGACCTTTGATTTTGTTGTTGGAGAGGTCTAGGTAAGACAACTTTTGTTGGTTTCTTAGGAAATCAGGAATCTCAGTGATGTTGCAGCTCGAAAGATACAAGTATTCCAAATTCAAAAGAAACTCCGAATCAGAAGTGACGTTTGTTGTGGAAAGAGGGATGGTTGAAAGATCTAATTCTTGTAGCTGTTTGAGAGGCGAGAAGACATTTAAGTCAAATGGACTGACACTGAAATTGTTATTGCCAATAAAAAAAGTTCTAATATTAGGTAACAGAGAGATATTCTCAATCCCAGTGAGATCAATGAAGAAATATTGAATAGGGACGAAGGAACAGCTCCCGTAAAAGAATTTTTATAGACGGAAAAGGACTCTAATTTGGTTAGTTGGCTAATGTTTGGTGGAAGGAAACCAGTGAACTGATTGGAAGCGAGATAGAGATGACGTAGTTGGGTCAAATTGAGTATTGCAGATGGAAAGTTTCCGCTGAGCTTGTTATACCGAACATTGAAGACTGTCAAATTTTTTAGATTGGCAACTGAAGAAGGGATTTCACCAAGGAATTGATTAATAGAAAGATCAAGGTATGAGAGACTAGAAAGCTTTCCAACTGAAGATGGAATTCTCCCTGAGAAATTAGAAATGGAAAGTGTCAAAGAAATCAAACGTTTGAGATTTCCAACAGAAGATGGAATCCTCCCCGAAAAGGATGTGTCCCTAAGGCTCACCTTTAGCAGAGAGTTATTTTCACGGAAAACAGGAAGATTGCCTCTCAGATTTGGATTGTAGTCCAAGGTAATGGATTGTAAGTTGGGTATCAAAAGAACACTGCTTGGAAATCTTCCTAACAAGTTACAGTCCCTAAGACGTAGCGATCTAAGAGACCACATGTTTGAAAACTCTCGGGGTATTTCTGAAGAAATGTTTACGAAACTCATATCTAATTCTCTAAGGTTTCTCAAGTTTTGAGCAAGTAGACGAAGAAAAGATTCGTCAATATATAGAGAATTTGGAGAAAAATTTAAACGAGAAGAATAAGAAAGATCGAGAGACACAAACTTGGTTAGTTGAAGAAGCTTGTTTGGAATTTGGCCTGAGAACGAAGATGTGGAGAGACTTAGTCTTTCTAACCCTTTAAGTTTATCAAACTCAGCTGGGATCGGAGAATCGGTGAAATTGTTGTAAGCGAGGTTCAGATCACGGAGATGATGCAGTCTAAAAAGACTACTGTTGGATTCGAGCCGGCCATAAAGACAACTGCCACTAAGGTCTAGCCCAATCACTTGAACAGATTTAGCATCACACGTGATACCATCCCAAGAACAACAATCACTCTTGTTCACCCATGATTCTGTCTTCGGATAACATGAGTCCCAAGTAAGCTTCTGGATCCCAAACTCAGTCTTGAACTCAAGAAGAGCATCTCTTTGGTCGGGATGACACAAGTGTTGTGTAGGAGAAACAAACGTGTTTAGAAAGCTTAAAACGAGGAAAAGAAAACGGATGGAACAAAGAAGAAATCTCATTTTCTGATTAAACAAGAAAGCTCTCATTTTTGTTAAGGCAAGTATTTAAGTAGTGATGGTATATTACTGTTGTAGGTCACTACATATATATATTATAAAAAAAAAACATAAAGCTTCATCGACTTGATGACTTGAAGTCTTTTGATGAAAAGTCTTCCTTAATAAAAATCTTACGAGCCTTCCATTATAATTGCTTAGAATGAGCATAACAATCAAGATGGTGACTACTAAACTCGTTCTTGAACAGAAATAATTCTCAATGAGCAACGAAAGTTGTAATTTAGTGAGGAAAAGTAGAAAAATCAAGTACCGTGTAGCTTAAACTAGCTCTTCGATATTAGAAGGAACTTCCCTCCCTGTGTCATTTTTCCATGAAATGTTCTGCAAGTCACTCTCTGTCTATTTCTAACTTAAAGCAAACGTTAATATATATTGATTTCTAAAATTTGCATTGCCTCACATTCTGTATATTATAAAGAATATATATTTTTTATATAACCAAAAGAAATATATTGTTATTATTATTTTAGAATTATACGACAAAAGAAAAAAGAGTGACCCTTGCAGGCTGGAGAGCGTTATTCAATAGCGCTTGGATTTGTTTTGTACATCCAAGTAAAGATTTGCTAATTTTATTGAACTGTGAATCTAAGTACGGTTGAACTGCTCTTAGAATATGCCGAACCGAAAATTTTCGATCTGGCTTGGTTAATTCGGTTGATTTAAAGTTTGGATTCGGTTATCCGTTCGGCTCGGTTAATTTGGTTGATTTAAAATATGGATCTGGTTATTTATTTAATTTGGCTACTTAGTTCGGTTAAGTTAACTCGGTAGATTTAAACTTTGCATTCGATTATCAGTTTGGTTTGGTTATTATTATTATTTTTCAAATTTTTTCATTTGAAAAAATAACCGGAGCGGAAAAAAATATTAAATAACCGAACCTGAAATATCTGAATTTAACCGAGATTAACAAAATTTCTTAAAAAAAAAAAAACGGTTCAATTCGGTACAAAAAAAACTAACCAAGAACTAATTTGAAAGAATGGTTTAGTTTGGGTAAAAAAATTGAAAACCTAAAACCAAAAAACCGAAAGTTAATTTAAAAGTTAATGGTTTAGAATGGTTTATTTGGTTTAATTTTTTTTTTTCCGTTGTTAAATGTTAATTTTTATCCATCTTTTTCCATTGATTCATTAGATTCTTTAAGAAATCAAAATAAAATTTTAAAATATTTAAGTTTGAAAGTTGATGTGTCATAAAAGGAGGTGCTTTTATGTGTCAAAACCTTGTGAGACATATATAACTCAATTTTATATTATAGATTGACCTCCTAGTTTGATTTAACTTTGGTATATATAGAGTGGGATAAGGAATTGAAGCAGAAAATAAAATAGAAGGCCGTCAATGAAAAAAACATAGAAGAGCAATATAAGAACGGAATATTCTGATTTGTTTGGTTAAGTTTTGATTTATTTTAGTTTTCAATCAAACAAGTACTTTAAAAAAGTTGATTTATTATTACAAGGGAGAGAGGATTTTATAGCAGAATAATGGAGGCCGAGACAGAGTTTGATCCAGCGGGTAACCAAAGTTTCGAATTCCCCTTAACGGTTCGTATAATTTTCCATACGAGATTGAGATTTTATTTTCATCAAAACTGTACAGTCGGCCGGAGAATCTTGAACCCTTAACTAATCTGATGAGCTATTTGCAGGTTGTAGTTTACCTCTTTGCCCTGGTTTTCACTCAATGTGCACCCACGTACGTACTTTTATCAATCCAACAATTTTAAAAATACGATAAGATGATGTATTATTGTTAATTTGGGAATTTTGATATTTATATATAATGTGTGCATGTAGGATCCTCGAATACTAGCAGATTTAGAGAAGATTTCATATGTAGGAGCTTTCGTTTTGAAGGATGACACTTCTTTACCATTAGAGACGAGCATAAGGGAGCTGAAAGGGAAAGCATTACTTAACCAACTTCATAAAATTGGCTCACTTTCTCGGGTTTTAAGTATCCAAGACCATCAAGTAATCTTCATGACTAGTCTCACGCGAATTCGAATAATCAAGATGGTAACAAATTAGCTTAAAAACATCACTTCTTCATACCTTTGATTCCAAATGATTTATTGGTGCACTTTGTACAGGTGAGCGACGATCCTGTTTTGACTGTCAAAGTTGAACGTCTTAAGGTGCGTGGCTGTTTAATTTGAAGAAATATTAGAATCAAGCAACCTTATTAGTATCTTATTATGTAATATTTCCATGCAGGATAAGCCATATGACAAGGACGATGATGCCATCAAGGCAACATCCTTTGAAGTTACTTCAGCGCTTAGAGCAGCTCCATTGCCAATTTTTTAAAAATGGAATCCTTACTATTTTTTTAATATTGTTTTTTGTAGAACCTATATTTTTAATGGGAAAAAAAAATAATAATATAACTAATTAGAGCATGCCAAATTTAAGAACCTCTCTAAAAATTGGGTTTTAAAATCTTTAAATTTTTGGTTTCAGCACCACCAGGTATTGCTGATGAAGCTACTCTTAGGAATGTTCTAAAGACAGATTGGTTTTGGACAAGACATGTCCAGGCAAGTTTCTCTTTTATGTTTTTTTTTTTTTGTTCACACTAAAAATGTTGAGATATTTAGATGTTTTTCTTTTGAACAACTCGTGTAGCATTTAGGTCACTACAGTTATTCATATTTAGCTGATTTTGGACCCGTGATGCACTCTGCTAGTAGACACGAAGCTCAACAAGTTATACAAGAACTTGATGTAAGTATTATATATTTACTTAAGTTTGTTCTTTATGATGTTTATTTTATATTAGCACTTGATGTTTTTTTTTGGATATGAATTATATTGCCTTTTTAGGAAAAATGTACACTTTACACAAAAGCTTCTTTGCCCCCCAAAAAGAATATTGATGTTTTCTTTCGATCTATAGGTTCATAAACGACTACATTTGACGCTTCAATTGGCTAGAAAAGAAATGCAAATCATCAAAATTGAGGTATATATCGATCGATCACTCACTAGCTAGTCTTATTTATACCTTACTTTTATTGTATTATTTGTACAGTACTATATAATAAAAGAAGTATAACTAGTTGACTTGTTATACAAACATAAGGGCTTTTCGATGGAAAGGAACTGCTGTGTTCTCTCCCTCCCACCAGATGCAGATGAAACCGATGAGCAGCCACCAATTGGAGTCGCTATGGCTCTATCTTGGACATCTACAGGTGGCTCAACATCGTACATGGAGACAAGACTTGTGGAGGAAGGTGAAGGCATAGGCTGCCTCGATGTAATGGGCCAGGTTGGGGAAGAGACGAAAGAAAGTGCTCGCATCGCTTACATAGTGGCCAAAAAAATCCTGCTCCAAACGCAACCTGAGAACACCTTCTTTGCAAATTCCAAGCTTTGTCTACATTTGCCTACGGGTAGGGGTTCAAGCGGAGGCTGCACCATGCTCACATCCTTTTTATCACTTGCCATGAAGAAACCTGTGAGAAAGAATCTTGCAATGACCGGAGTACTCACTCTCGAGGGTAAAGTTCTTCAAATTGGCAGCGTAAGTTACGCATTACTAACAAAACAATTAATACTTTCATGTTAAACCTGTTTACCTACTGATTAACTAAGTTTTTATATATTAAGCCATGTAAAAGCTAGTTCAAACTAACTATCTCTCTCTTAGGTGAAAGAGAAGACGATAGGTGCAACACAGAGTCAAGTGAAGATAATAATATTCCCGGAACCTAACCGGAGAGACTTTGATAAGCTCGAAGACAATGTGAAACAAGGGCTTGATGTTCATTACAAATGAATTTCAGTTTGGTTTTAGTTTACTATTTCGGCGTGGTTGGGTTCGACCTTCTAAGTTGCGATTGCCCACACTTAAAGTTTCTACCCTGAAAAGAATGTATTACTTTGTACTTTTTATTTATTTATCTTAATGGATATTAGATGATTATCTTATTTATTTATATAACCAAAACCTTCACTATATTTTTTCTTGTTTTTGTTTTGACAAAAACTATATCACGTCTCTCTTTTTTCTTAACTGACTATATAATCCCTCTATTTTGTCATATAATATTTTGAGTAACATAATGAAAAAATACATTTCATTGAGGACTAGACAAATTAATATCTAGATGCAAAATCCAGTCTGATCCTCTACCCAAAAAGAACATTTTGTGGACATCATTTGTTTCCGTTCCAAAGTCAACTAAGTTCTTTTTCTTTTTCCATTTTGGAAACTTCATTCCAATTTTCAACCCCGGTCACGTGATTTTTTTTATATTGATTTAACCGTCAGAATCTCTTCTGAAAACACATCATCATCATTTCTATAGAGACTTCATGTTTCATTTGTCTTTTTAGGAGATTTGATTCCTAGTGAATCACCAAACCAGTCTAGGAAACTTCTAAAGACGCATCTCAAAGCTAACTAAACGCAACTGAAACTATCCAAATCCACGAGAAGAAGCCTAGTTATGACATGAGTCCATTTTGAAGAACCAATACCCAATTTCGAAAGATGTATCCCGCTGACCATTTCCAACCAAAACAGACCCCTTGGTTCTTACGTGTTTCACCGGAGATTTTTTCGTATTTATTTTTATAAGTAAAATAATTTTACTTTGCTAAAGATTTTTTCATTTTTAGTAAAAATAATTTTAAGGTTTTTCATTGTAAAACTAAATTTGATTAGTATTTCATTACTCAATCTTTTTTTTGTAACAAATACATTGATGATAGAACGAAAATTAATTAGAGACATGTTCGTTTTAATCATTTGCTACATTTTGCATTCAGATTTTGTTACAAATTAAACAACAAAGAATGTGTATTTTTTTTTTTTTTAACAATAAAGAATGTAACATCATTCTTTTCAATATTTAAATGATACAATCGAATACTAAAATATTATATCATTCTTTTCAATATTTAAATGGTACATTCGAATACTAAAATCCAATAGTGCATATACAAATTGACAAAAAAGGAATGTTTATACAAAAGGAAACAGTTTATGGGGTATCTATCCACCAATTAAAAGACGGGCAGCCATTTTTCAAAAAAAAAAATCAAAAAACAAAAAGGATGGTCTCTCGATCAGTGAGGGGGTAACTTTGGCAACGAAGAAAATGTATAGTGTCTATTTGGCAATGTAACACTCACGAGTCACACAAGCACTATACTCACTGATCCTTTTGTGATGCTTCTTGCATTGTCTCGCTATCGTCGTCTTGCTCGTTCTCGCCTTCAACCACTTCGCCAATGTGCCTCCCATTTTCATCCCAGAAATGTCTTTTGATGCCAGATCCTATCAAAGTAATAGGTTATTGTACATTTGTATCTGTAGAAGATGAAGCTTGATAATATTATTGACAGAGGTTACACATATAAATACAAGCCTAAGATCTTTACATTAACTATTGAAATAAAGGCTAATTGATACTATACAATGATTGAGATACAGAATCAATCAATTATGATTCTAAGTTGATCTACTTTCTTTACACTCTCCCTCAAGATGGAGGGAGTAACAGACCTTGTGATAAGAAGCTCGGCCTAGCGGTTTAGTTAAGGCATCTGCTAATTGATCACCTGTTGGTATATATGTAACACGTAGAACCCCATGCTGAACATCCTTGAATGAAAGACTGGATTTGAACTGAAATATGTAGCGCCTATATTGTCACAATAAACGACCGGTGCCTGTTGTAATGGGATCTTGAGCTCAGTGAGCAAGTTACAGATCCATCGAATTTCTGCTGCTGTGTTGGCAATGGCGCGATACTCCGCCTCGGTGGAAGAACGAGCCACTCCTCTCTGTTTCTTGGAGGACCAGGAGATGGCTTGTTTGCCTAGGTAAATTACGTAGGCATTGGTAGAGACATAATCGTCGCAGTCTCCTGCCCAGTCTGCGTCCGCGTATGCATGGAGAGTGGTGGTGTTATCCTTGGCTAAAAAGATCCCATGCGTCATTGTCTCGACTAAGTATCGCAAGACTCGTTTGACAGCTTGCCAGTGATCGGTTGTTGGTTGATGCATGAACTGAGAAAGACGATTAACCGCGTATGCAATGTCTGGCCTGGTAAATGCTAAGTATTGAAGGCTGCCGACAATCATACGGTATTCAGAGACGTTGTCTATTGCTGTGCCTGCATGTAGAGAGAGCTTAGGGGACTGCTGCATCGGAGTAGAGACAACCTTTGCTTGAAGCATGTGCGTCTTGGTGAGAAGATCAAGTATATATTTCCTTTGCATCAAGTGAAGGCCTTTACTGGTTCTGGTAACCTCAATGCCAAGAAAGTAGTTGACATCACCTTGGTCTTTGAGAGAAAATCGAGTGCCCAGAGCTACTATGATTCCTGTTACTGCTTGCGTATTATTTCCAGTCACTATGATATCATCTACATATACGAGCATATATAGCAAGGTAGAACCATGAGAGTAGACAAATAGAGACGCATCGGAGAGACTGTTTTCGAAACCTGATTGCAGCAGATAAGTTTTGAGTTCGGTATACCAGGCTCTTGGTGCCTGTTTCAAGCCATAAATGGCTTTCTTGAGACGGCACACATAGTCAGGGCGATCTTTGTCAATGAAGCCAGGAGGCTGCTCCATGTAGACTTCGTCTTCCAGAGTGCCCTGTAGGAAAGCTTGGTTGACATCAAGTTGGCGTAAAGGCCAGTTGTGGCTTTCCGCATGACCCAAGTCAAGGCGAATGGAGACAGATTTGATTACGAGACTGAACGTGTCTTTGTAATCGAGACCATACTCTTGATGATAGCCTTTGGCGGCCAGGCGAGCTTTGTATTTGTCGAGTACACCCGTGGGAAGTAACTTCGTTTTGAAAATCCATCGACAGCCAATGACGTTTTGTGTGGAATGACGAGGAACTAAATCCCAGGTTTCCTTTTCTATTTGTCCTGTGATTTCATCAGACATTGCATTTCTCCATACTTTCAATTTGAGAGCTTGCTGATGAGTTGTAGGTTCAGATTCAATCGGAGAGTGGAGGGCCATTGTGAAACCATATTTTTGAATAGGTTTGCGGATGTTATTTGTTAGGCGAGTGGTGATGGTTCTTTGCGGAGGTGGTGGTGGAGGTTTTGGTGTGGTCGCTGTCACCAGCGGTGGTATCGGAGAAGGATTTGGTAGGGTTGACGAGACAGAGGGTGTTGTGGGTATTGGGCCAGTAGGCCTTTGGGTGGTGACTTCTATTGGTTGAGGGTGGGCTGGGGAAGTGGGCCTTTGTTCGGTGACTAAAGGATGGGCCGGGTTTGTTTGGGTAGCGGTGTGACTTGTTTCGCCAGTAGGCATTGAGGCGGAGGGGGAGGAAGAAGGAGGATGGGAGTATAGAGTGAGAAGGCAATACCTGAGGTTGTTGTCGTGGTGCTTCTGGTGAAGACAAGGCGGTGGATTGAATCTTTGACGATGGAGCCGGTGCCGTTGTTGGAGGAGCTGACAACGGTTTTGCCTTTCGCGAATATTGGTGAAGGATCGGAGGACCCTGTCGAGGTCGAACCAGAGGCGACGACGAGCTTGCTTGCAGTGAGGTAATGGTGACAAAAGTTGCCTGAGCTTCAGACTCTATTGCGGGTGGAGGTAGTCGCTGTTGCATTTGAAATAGGAATTCTTGCTCATTGAATTGTACATGGCGAGAGACATATAGGCGATTGGTTGGGAGATGGAGACAGAGGTAAGCATTTTGCGTCTGTGAGTAGCCAACAAAGACACACATCTTGGATCGGTCGTCAAGCTTATGAGCTGCATAAGGTCGGAGCCAAGGGAATGCGAGGCAGCCAAACACGCGAAGTTTGTTGTAATTTGGCAAAACTCCATAGAGTTTCTGAAACGGGGAGTGATGAGAAAGTACCGGTGTTGGTAGTCTATTGATAAGGTATACGGCAGTGGCTAGAGCATAGGACCAATATTCTTTGGGCATGGAGGCTGTCGAGAGCAAGGTGAGTCCTGTTTCAACAATGTGGCGATGCTTGTGTTCAAAGATGCCATTGTGCTTCGGTGTGTGCGGCGGGGAAGTAAGATGTGAGATACCAGAGGCCGTCAGAAAATTGCGTAGAGCAATGTATTCTCCACCATTATCTGTGTATAGTGTGCCAATCCGTGTGGTGAAATAGTTCTCAACCAAGGCTTTGAAGGCAATGAATATTTCTTTGACTTGGGATTTTTGTTTAAGTGGGTAATACCAATTGTATCTGGTAAAGTGGTCAATGAAGATCACATAATATTTGTGGTTTTCAATGGATATAATGGGTGATGTCCACACATCAGAGAAGATGTATTGGAGCGGTTTATTGGAGACAATTGATGTTTGAGCGAAAGAAAGCTTATGTGTTTTATTGAGGTGACAGTTCGAACACGGTAAGAGTGTCGAATTATTGGAAGCAACTAGAAGCTTAAACTGAGAAACAACAGAGTTTAGAATAGGAGGTGAAGGATGGCCAAGTCGAGAGTGCCACAAAGCTAAGGTTGGTTTTGAACTTGATGATGCGAAGAGAGCCTTAGCTTGTGACGAGACTGGCCACTCATAGAGCTCATGCCTGGTTCGACCTTGAAGTAGAGGGACCCCCGTTTGTAGATCCTTCACCTGAAAATGAGCAGGAAAGAATTCAACGGAAACTTGGTTAGTATTACACAACCGATAAACTGAGATCAGATTGTGCTTAATGTTTGGGACATAAAGGACTTTATGTAATTTTAAATCACGATGTTGTGAAGGGAGCAAGGTGGAACCAGTATGAGAAATCAGCAAGGGAGAGCCATCGCCCATTTGGACTCCATCACCTCCTTCATAAGGTGCGTGTAGGGACAGATTGTTGAGATCATTTGTAAGCTGGTGTGTGGCTCCACTGTCTACAAGCCAGTTTTCAGGAGAATAAGGGTCACCCATGGCGAGATTAGCACGCGGTTGCCACGGGGTAAATGGTGAATGTGGGGCACGTGCTGGAGCAGGATTCATAAAGGCTGTGAGACGGGGGCATCGAAGTGCACTGTGGCCCTGAGTTTTACACACTTGACATTTGCCAAGGTATGGTCTGGATGGTCCTCTCTCATTTATGTTGGCTTGATTGTTGTAGTTGTTGCACTTTTGTGAAGCTGCAGGTAGACGGTTGTTATTGCGTGCGTTATTGGAGTTACGGTGTTGAGCGAGATTGGCAGAGGCTGGAAGGTTAGGAGAGGATGTCGCCAACAGCAACTTGTTTTCGTGTGTAATCAGCTTTTCGTGTAGCTCAGTGAGAGAGGGGGATGTGTCACGGGCTCCGATTTGCTCCACAAGAGACTTGTAATCATCAGGTAGGCCCTCCAAAACAGCTTCTACTTGGTCTTCATGATCCATGGGCTTGCCAAGGATTGCAAGTTGGTCCATCTTTGCCATGATACCTTGAAGGTACTCATCGATGGTCTTAGTGCCTTTGGAAAATTGTTTGATCTGAGTCTTGAGTTGCTTGATGTGGCCTCTGGTTGGTTTTGCATATGTTGAGGCAAGTTTTGACCAGATCTGGGCTGCGGTGGTGCAGGTAGAGACAATCGGTTGAATGGTGATGGAGATTGCTCCTAGCAAAGCACTGAATATGAACTTGTCTTGGCGGCTCCAAACTTCGAAATCAGGGTTTGGATTGGCAACGTTGTTGTTGGTGATGGTGGCGGCTAGGGCTGTTTTGGTACCAACGAGATGGCCTGCAAGGGCATAACCATCAAGCTGAGAGTGGACTTGAAGACTCCACATCAGGTAGTTGGTGGAATTGAGTTTTGTGATGTTACTGGTGTTGATCGTGTAGAGGGTGCGGTTGTTAACGAGGAGCATATCTCCGTTAGCATTGGTGCTGTTGTTTGTGGTGGCCATTATTGGCGTTGAGGAGAAGTGAAAAGAGATGAAATTTGTGAGAGAAAAAAAAAAAAATAGAGTATCGAAAGCTCTGATACCATGTAGAAGATGAAGCTTGATAATATTATTAACAGAGGTTACACATATAAATACAAGCCTAAGATCTTTACATTAACTATTGAAATAAAGGCTAATTGATACTATACAATGATTGAGATACAGAATCAATCAATTATGATTCTAAGTTGATCTACTTTCTTTACAGTATCTCCATATCCTGACTCATGCAAAATAATATTGAAGCATCATGTTTTTAGTTACGTGGGTATACCTTCAGCTTGATCACGATCACGGCCACTGTTAACTTTGAAGCAAGACGCGTTGAAGTTGTTGTCGTTGCTATATCCATAGCCAGTCATCGTGTGCTCGCCTGTGTTTACCACCTGGTTCATGCCTTCGTTCATACATTGTGGACCAAGAAACTGATTCGCAATGTTAAAGCTTTGAATATATGTGTTTATTTGGCTCCCATCATTAGCTCCGAACTGTGTCGCCATGTTAGAGTTTCCTTCTTCTATACCAGAACCTATCAAATCATAAGGGTTATTGTTTCTTTCTTTTTTTTAAATATAGAGACTCATATATACAATGATTTGCATAATTCGTAGTTCAGTACCTTGATGAATACGGCCTCTGTTGACGTACAATTCGTACCTTGTATGAATCCACTATGTATCCCATCGTCAGTCCAAACACAACTCCAGGTACCAGGCTTATTCCTGCTGCTATCCAACTAAACCATTCCTCCTCTTCAACTTTTTCTGACTCTAGCGTTTCGGGTTGTTGTGATGTTGACGCATGGAGGTCTCCACACACATCCTTAAGAACAGGACCATAAAGTCTAAGGTTTCCCTCGTAGGATGAGCATTTCTGTGTCTGAAACTGTGTCCCTTGCGGTATTGAACCTACGAGCTGATTATGCGAAATGTTTATCCACTCAAGAGAATTCAGGTTGGCAAGCTCTGAAGGAATCTCACCAGAAAGCTTATTTTGGGATAAGTCCAATGACTCGAGCTTCTTCAAGTTTTCCAAAGACGATGGGATGTTCCCTATGAAACCATTGCTTGACAAATTGAGCACGTGAAGTCTTTTCAACAAACCGATGGATTCAGGAATGTTTCCTTGAAGTTTGTTTCCAGAAAAATCAATGGCTGTGAAGATTGTGAGGATACGTGTCATCTCCATTTCTACTCCTTTGCTCGTCACAACCAATGAATCGTAGTAACTTCCAACATCATTTCTCATGTACTTCAATCTTGTGTCATCTCCATTGGTGTACATTGCCTTCAAATTAGTGAAGTAATCAGATCTTAAGGAACCCGTGAAGCCGTTATGTGATAAATCAATGATCCTCAGACTGGAAAACCCAAACGCAACTTGGGGTTGATGTAACGCGCCATGAAGCTTATTGGAGCCGAGCACAAGAACTTGTAGCGTTTGCAGAGAATTCAACCAGAACGGAAAAGTGTCGTTGATTTGGTTGTTTCCGACGTTCAGAACTTCGAGGCTTGAGCAACCAACCAGAGATTTTGGAAGTTCCCCTACCAATTGGTTGTGACCGACGTCAAGTGACCTTAAATTCTTGGCCTTGATAAATATATTTGGAAGACTTCCATTGAGACGATTCTTATGGAGATTCAGATCCGAAAGGGAACCCATCTGAGTCTCTAAACACTGAGGAATTGAGCCATGGAGATTGTTGTTTGATAGATCCAAGAGAAATAAAGAGCTTAGTCCACATATTGATCGAGGTATCTCTCCGGTAAAGTTATTCTTGGAGGCATAGTAATATTCGATAGATCTTGATGGGATGAAAACTGGTCCTTGGAAAGCATTTGAACTTAGATCTACACTGTAGACCTGACGCCCAGAAGAAGGAGCTTTTAAGGATCCCTTGAAACCGCTGAGATAGTTGTTAGAAAGATACACGTAACTCAGCTTTGGAAGTCTCCACAACCAGTCTGGTACTTGACCTTTGATTTTGTTGTTGGAGAGGTATAGAATAGACAACCTTTGTTGGTTTCTTAGGAAATTAGGAAACTCAGTGATGTTGCAGCTCGAAAGATTCAAGTATTCCAAATTCAAAAGAAACTCTGAATCAGAAGTGACGATTGTTGTTGAAAGAGGGATGGTTGAAAGATCTAATACTTGTAGCTGTTTGAGAGGCGATAAGACCTTTAAGTCAAATGGACTGACACTGAAATTGTTGTTTTCAAGATATAACTCTTCTAAATTAAGTAATAGGGAGATATTCTCAATCCCAGTGAGAACGTTGAGGTTATTATCACCTAAACCAATCGAGATCAATGAAGAAATATTGAATAGGGACGAAGGAATAGCTCCCGTAAAAGAATTTCCTTGGGCGGAAAAGGACTCTAATTTGGAGAGTTGGCTAATGTTTGGTGGAAGGAAACCTGTGAACTGATTGTAACTAAGATCGATAGAACGTAGTTGGGTCAAATTGAGTATTGCAGATGGAAATTTTCCGCTGAGCTTGTTACCCTCAACATCAAAGACTGTCAATCGTTTTAGATTGCCAATTGAAGATGGGATTTCACCAAGGAATTGATTAAAAGAAAGATCAAGGTATGAGAGATGAGAAAGATTTCCAAGTGAAGATGGAATCCTCCCCGAAAAGGATGTTCTCCAAAGACTCAACTTTAGCAAAGAGTTATTTTCTTGGAAAACAGGAAGATTGCCTCTCAGATTTGGATTGCCGTCCAAGGTAATGGATTGTAAGTTGGGTATCAAAAGAACACTACTTGGAAATCTTCCTAACAGGTTACATCTCTCAAGACGTAGCGATCTAAGAGACCACATGTTTGAAAACTCTAGGGGTATTTCTGAAGAAATGTTTATGAAACTCATATCTAATTCTCTGAGGTTTCTCAAGTTTTGAGCAAGAAGACGAAGAAAAGATTCGTCAATAGATAGAGAATTTTGAGAATACTCGAAAAGATAAGAAGAAGAAGAAAGATCGAGAGACACCAACTTGGTTAATTGAAGAAGCTTGTTTGGAATTTGGCCTGAGAACGAAGATATGGAGAGATTTAGTCTTTCTAACCCTTTAAGTTTATCAAACTCAGCTGGGATCGGAGAATCGGTGAAATTGTTGTAAGCCAGGTTCAGATCACGGAGATGATGCAGTCTAAAAAGACTACTGTTGGATTCGAGCCGGCCATGGAGACAACTGGCACGAAGGTCTAGCCCAATCACTTTACCAGACTTGACATCGCACGTGATACCATCCCAAGAACAGCAATCACTGTTATTCACCCATGAATCTGTTTTCGGATAAGAGGAGACTTGTGGTGAAAAAGTAAATGATGGATGAATAACCCAAACAGGCTTTTGGATCCGAAACTCAGTCTTGAACTCAAGAAGAGCATCTCTTTGGTCGAGATGACACAAGTGTTGTGTAGGAGAAGCAAAGGTGTTTAGAAAACTTGAAACGAGGAAAAGGAAACGGATGGAACAAAGAAGAAGGCTCATTTTCTGATTAAACAAGAAAGCTCTCATATTTGTGAAGGCAAGTAATTATGTAGTGATGGTAAATTAGTGTTGTAGGTCACTACAGTATATATATTAATAAAAAAAAACATAAAGCTCCATCGACTTGATGACTTGAAGTCTTTTGATGAAAGGTCTCCCCTAATAAAAATTTTACGAGTCTTCCATTATAATTGCTTAGAAAGAGCATAACAATCAAGATGGTGACTACTAAACTTGTTCTAGAACAGAAATCATTCTCAATGAGCAACGAAAGTTGTAAAGTAGTGAGGAAAAGTAGAAAAATCAACTACCGTGTAGCTTAAACTAGCTCTTCGATTTTAGAAGGAACGAAATCCTCCCTGTGTGATTTTTCCATGAAATGTTCTGCAAGTCACTCTCTGTCCATTTCCAACTTAAAGCAAACGTCAATATATAAAGAACATAATTTTTTTACATAAACCAAAAGAAATATATAGTTAATATTATTTTTAAAATTACTCAGAATAACACTGTTATACTAACACTCAGACTTGTAAGTTTGTAATACTAATCTAAAAAAAAAGACGTTAATGCGATAATAACAAAAAATGAGTGGTTCATTTCTGGTTTCGTTTTGCGTTATTCGTCGTTGAGCTAATAGCACTAATAGGAGATATATGCAGATATCTACAAAAACAAGGGTGTTGGAGCTGAATGCAAGTGATTACAGAGAGATTAATGTTTGTTCGGACATTTTCCTGATAATTTTGAGCTGAGACATCATAATGAATATACAATTTGTGGTGTGTTAATCAAAACATCACAATTTCAAATAAATAAAACATCAAATCTAAGTTTTCTCTGATAGTTTTTCTCTGATAAACTTTCTCCACCATATCTTGTCTTTATATGTAGTAGAAATTGCCAGACAATGCTTTTATCAATTATCTTTGTATAAGTTATCAACATTAGGGCCGTTCCAACCTTACAATAGGTCGTAAGCGAGATCAATAAGTGATAACAAAAATTATGTCCTCTTATGAAATCTTAGTGTACAAGAAAAAAAAAACAGAGTTCGAAAATTTAATTGAATATCTATCAAAACCGTAGCCTAAAAAGTGAGGGTTCCCATAGCTGGAGGGATTTCACCAGAAATCTTGTTTTGGGATAGGTCTAGTGATTCGAGACTAGCCAGGTTTGCCAAAGAAGATGGGATGTAACTCGTGAAAGCATTCCTTGAAAGATTGAGCATACGAAGTTTCTTCAATAGACCAATGGAATCAGGAATTTGTCCATGGAGTTGATTTCCTGAAAAATCAATGGCCGTGTCGATTTCTAGGATACGCTCCATGTTCATGGATACTCCTTTACTCACCAAGACAATTGAAGCGTAGAAGCTGTAGCCATTAGGATCCCCAATGTAGTCAAGTTCCGTGTATTTATCTCTCTTCGAGGATATCGCAGTCCAATTAAGGAAGTAATCAGATGGCAAGCTCCCGAAGAAATTATTGTGTGATACATCAATGATTTTCAACTGAGGAAATCCAAACCAAACACCATTGGAGTGATGTAACATGCCATGAAACTTGTTAGAGCGGAGGACAAGAACTTGTAGCTTTTGCAGAGTATTCAACTAAAATGGAAACGTATCGTTGATTATGTTGCTTTCCACATTCAACACTTCCAGAGCAGAACAACGAGTAAGAGATGCAGGAAGTTTTACCTCCAATCGGTTATGGCTGATGTCAAGTAGCTGTAACTCCTTGGCGTTCATAAATATATCAGGAAGAATTCCGCTTAGGCAATATTTTCTGAGATTGAGATCTGAAAGAGAACTCATGTGCGTCCCTAAACACCGTGGAATTGAGCCGTGGAATTTGTTGTATGATATATCAACTACGGTTGGAGAGGTTAGTCCACATATTGATCGAGGTATCTTTCCAGTGAAGTTATTTATGGAGCCCCAAAAATAATGGATAGATCTGGACGGGAGGAAGAGTGGTCCTTGAAAAGCATTTGAACTTAGATTTAACATGAACATCTTACTTCGAGGTAAAGCTTTTAAGGATCCATTGAAACCGGTAAAACCGTTGCTCGAAAGATCCACAGTATTCAACTCTGGCAGTCTCCACAACCAGTCTGGTACTTGACCTTTGATTTTGTTGTTGGAGAGTTTTAGAGTAGACATATTCTGTTGGTTTCTTATGAACTCGGGGAACTTAGTGATATTGCAGCCTGACAAGTACAAAGCTTTCAAATGTGATGAAAAATCTGAATCAGAAGTCATGTTTGCTGTAGAAAGAGTGATGCCTGAGAGAGCTAAATATACTAGATGGTTGAGAGGTGAGAAGAGATTCAAGTCAACTGGACTGACTCTGTAATTGTTATTGTGAAGAAATAAACTTTCTAGATTAGGTAACAAAGAGATATTTTCTATCCCAATGATATCACTGAGTTGATTATCATCCAAATAGATTTCGATCAATGAAGAACTCCCATGAAAGAATTTTCACTAGCAATAAAATACTCCAATTTGGAGAGCTGGCTAATGTTTGGTGGAAGGAAACCAGTGAACTGATTGGAATAGAGATTGATAGAACGTAGTTGGGTCAAATTGAGTATTGCCGATGGAAAGTTTCCGTAGAGCATGTTACCCCTAACATCGAAGACTGTCAATTTTTTTAGATTGGCAACTGAAGCGGGGATTTCACCGAGGAATTTATTGAAAGAAAGATCAAGATATGAGATACTAGAAAGATTGCCAATTGAAGATGGGATTTCACCAAGGAATTCATTGCCAGAAAGATCAAGATATGAGAGACTAGAAAGATTGCCAACTGAAAATGGAATCCTCCCAGAGAAATTAGAATAGAAAAGTGTCAAAGAAATCAAACGTTTGAGGTTGCTGATGGAGTCAGGTATAATACCTGAAAATGATGTGTTGTAAATGCTCAACTCTAGCAAAGAGTTGTTCATGAGAAAAACAGGAAGATCACCTCTCAAATTTGGATTTTGGTCCAGGGTAATGGATTGTAAGTTGGGCATCAAAAGAACACTGTTTGGAAATTCTCCAAAAAGGTTACATCCCTCAAGACGTAGCGATTTAAGAGACCACATGGTTAAAAACTCTTGGGGCATTTCCGACGAAATGTTAATAAAGCTCATATCTAGCTCTGTAAGGCTTCTCAAGTTTTGAGCAAGTAGATGGAGAAATGATGGGGTTTCGATGAATAACAAAGAACCTGGAGACTGCGAAAAAGAAGAAAGATCCAGAGAGACCAACTTGGTTAGACGAAGAAGCTTGGTTGGAATTTGGCCTGAAAATGAAGACTGTGAAAGGTTAAGTCTTTTCAACTCCATTAGTTTACTGAACTCAGCAGGGATTGACGAGGAGGTGAAATTATTGTAAGCAAGGTTCAGGCTTTGAAGATGTTGCAGTCTAAAAAGACTGCTGTTGGATTCAAGCCGGCGACTAAGGTCTAGCCCGATCACTTCACCCGAACCGCAATGGACACCCTCCCAAAAACAACAATCACTGCTGTTTTCCCATGATTTTGTCTTCGGATAGGCGATAACATTCACCAATTGATCGTAATAATCATGAATCTCACCAAGCTTCTGAATCTTGAACTCATTCTTGAACTCGAGAAGTGCATCTCTTTGGTGCGGATGGCACGAGTATTCTGTAAGAGAAGCCAAAGTGTTGCAGAAAATTGAAATAGAGAAGAGAAGAACAATGGTACGACGAAAGAAGCGCATTGATGAGGAAGAAGGGCTTATCATACTTTTTCTTTTTCTCTCTTTTTGTTTTTTTTTTCCAAGATAAGTGAGGATGATTTGGTTTTGTTCCTCTGATCCCCTCTATATATACCCCATAAATAAATATTTCTGTACAAACCAAAGGGAATGTTAAAACGCAATATAGATAATGCAGCTAAGGAGAAAAGGATAAGGACTTTTCGAAACAGGTCATAAATCTTATGCAGATGATAATGCTTCCGAGACGATGGTGTCTTGCAGCCAAGAAGGACCTCTCAAACCAATGTCGGCGCTTTACTGGTGGTCTCTCGTGACACTAGCTGCAACAGCCATCGTATCCCAAATTTCTAAAATTGCCTTATTTAAAAAAAAAAATATTGATATATTACAAAGGTATAAATGAGGTTCGAGCAGCGACCTAACAAAATACGTTTGTTGATATGATTCATTGAAGTAAAATAATTACCTAGATTACTGAATTACTTCATCACTACAAAGTTGGTATTGGAAATTGGATGCATGTCAACTGTCAAGATCAA
The DNA here is from genome assembly GCA_900116095.1 of Euclidium syriacum. Lineage (NCBI taxonomy): Eukaryota > Viridiplantae > Streptophyta > Magnoliopsida > Brassicales > Brassicaceae > Euclidium > Euclidium syriacum. The sequence goes on from FPAK01000003.1 coordinate 17,413,522, forward strand.
ATTCAAGGCCGTGCTTCGACATGTGAGTCGGAATTTGAAAAAGGTGACCTTTTTACACTAGAAAAAAACCTACTAATATGCATTTTGTTTATAATGGAACAACTTAACTAAAATTTGTTAATTAACCCCAAAAAATTGGAGGATTAATTCCAAGGCCATTGTCTCATAATTTTTTTTTTTTGGGTTTCAGCTTTCAACTAATGTCTCATATTTTACCACATGATAGTGAGACACTAGCTAGTCTAGTCAAGATTCAAAATGTGAAATGAAAAAAGAAAGAAAGAGATATGTAACGGTGTAAGTAGGAATGAAGCTTCATGAGTTTCTTCCTTTTACATTTTTGGGAGAAGACAAGTGATGAATGATGATTTTACCATTGTATATGTCTCTCTATATAAAGATATGAATCCTATAACTAATATCTTTTAATTATATGTGCATGACTAACTAATTTCTTGCCGTTGATTTATCAAAAACGTTTTCCGTGAGTTTAAATTTGTTTCGCAAATATGTTTATAATTTAATGACTTACGATCTAATTATATATATATATATATATATATATATTTTAACATTGGAGTTTTCGTGACAAAAAAAGAACACTGAGTTTTCATTTTTCTTTTTATACTTTTTATTCATGTTCAATTTTTTTTTTGTTTTAAATTATGTTATCTGAAAAAAATCAAAATTAATATATAAGATTTTTAATCTAATAACAAATTTAAACCAATTTTCAAAAGTACATTAAATACTCATCTGGTTAAAAATAACACGGGCAAATTCAAAATTTGAAACACTAAAATAAAAAATCTCAAGATAAATTTTAAATATAGGTTAAGCCATACCTTTTTTATAATAGCTTAATAAAAATAGATTTACTTGGACTACTAGAATCGTAATGGATTTTATTAACCTATGGTGAGAAACAAATAGCCACGGGCACCCCGTTTTCCACGTCCTCTACCTCTAGGCCCTCCAGTTCTGGAGGATGCTTCCATCTCCTTACCTTTGGTGGACGGTTTTACTTTTACTGGTCTATTGCGGAGGATCCTTTGTCTAGAAGAAGTCAAAAGATCCAACATTTTAGATTCTTCATTTGAATCATGTGCATCCTCTTGTAACCTATAATTTTTTTTAAAAAACCATGCATTAAAATTGGAGGATTCCAAGTAGATTGTCTCGTTTTTATTATTATTTTGGTTTTAATGAGTGTCTCATCTAATTTTAAACACATGAGTCAAGATTAAAAATCCGAAATGTGAGATTAAAAAGGGATAAATAGATGGAGCCGTCAACCGTCTGTAATGGAGCACATGACTTTCTTCCTGTTTTCATCTTTTGGGAGAAGACAAGTGATGATGTACCGTTTTATATGTCTCTATATAAAAATATGAATCCTATAATTAATGTCTTTATCTGTCATGAGCGAAGAAAAATTAAACACGATAACATATTAATTGTATGCCTCTTGGAATCAGTCGGTGGAAATTTTAGGAGTGTTACAGCATTTTTTGGATTGGAGGGTGATCCATAAACCTAGAGTCACTGTATGATATAAGAGAGGATCGACTATATGATTAAGACACGATAAAATAATAAATTAATATTTTTATTTTTACTATAGAAAAGCCACACAATTTTTTCTATAATCACAGATTACGTTTTAAGAAAAATAATCACATTAATTTATAATGGACGATGATGGTGGTGAAGCAGTAATTATTTTAGTTAGAGAATATCAAAAGGTACCCAAATATCTAATGGTCAAGTGTTTGGGGTATATCTCGTCAAATACAATAAAAACTAGAGTTACTTACATTGAATTTTGAGCTTTTTGACTGAAAAATTATCTTAATAAAATAAGGGTAGAAAATGTCATTTCGGGTTGATTTTAGTATTGGGGTGTGAAAACATCAGATAATAAAAAACAAAAAAAAAATCTTAAAACATCATCTAAATAAAAACGGAGGGAATAACACATAATTAGTCCAACAATTCAGCAAATATATATATATATATATATATATTTCATAAAATAGAATACTTTATGCAATTCTACGTAAACTTCGTCGTTTTTGGCTGTTTAGTAGACAAATATATAGTCCATAAGAGGCTGTCATCATTATTTAAGAAAGATACAGATTCAAATGTATGCCGCTTGAATATAATTAAACAATATGATATTCTGCTACGCTAAATTATATAGAAGAAATTTCTAGTCATTTGCTTGCATGACAAGCCACCTTCAATAACACCAATTAATTCCTCCGTGGATGTCTTATCAAACCTCGTTAATCATTTTTTGCTTGCTTCAATCATAAGCTAAAACCCTGAGTAGCACAATATACTTAAGTTGGAAGCTTCAAGCTTGCAAGGTGAGGCTTCTAGAAACTGTGCTTAGGATTATATGATGGATCAAAACGCAGAGTTTTGCTCTTAGTAGAACGCTGCGGATTGGTAAAATCACAAAACTCTGTGTGCTCTCACCGTCGTCTCTTCCTCTCTCGTTGAATTTTATGCTCTCTCTCTGTTCAGAGACTGTGCTTGTGTTCTGCTTCTTGATCAATGATGCTTCACTATATAATTTGACAGAAGGATTGAAATGACAAGAAAGAAATGGAAGATTTCTGTCAAAACGATTTCGCTTGCACGTTAAGTGGGCAGCGAATTTAGGTTCAAAGGATTCGTTGTACTCTTTCATTCTTCAGTAATTGCTAATCATTTGGGGTCACTGATTTTTTGGAATTCAAGGGTTTGGAGCTCCGAAACTCAACTATGTGATGTATTAGAATTTTCTCCAGTGCTTAGGGTTTTACTCTATGGTCAATTTGTCAATTGTTTCCTGGGATGGTTCATGATTTTTCGTAATTCTGCATTCCCCTGAGAATGGAGACGTTTGTTTCTCTTGATTTGTGCAGATAGCCTTGCCTTTATTATCAATGAGGTGAGACAAGGTTCTAGTTAAGATAATTCAGCTGGCTTTATCATACATCAAACTTGATTTATCAACTGTTTTTTATTTGTTTCCTTAACAACAGCATATCATGATACTAAAACACAAAACTTCATTGAACAGGAAAACAATGCTTAGAGGAGTGAGATCAATGAGCTAACGAATTCTGGCGCTTTGATGTTTTTTTCGGCCAAAAGTCTTGATGAACCACTCGTTCTTGTATGAAGCCACTATGTATCCCATCGTCAGCCCAAACACAACTCCAGGAACAAGGCCTAACCCTGCTGCTATCCAACTAAACCATTCATTGTCTTCTTCTTCCTCGCTTTCTTTTGTCTCTAGCAGTTCTGGTTGTGGTGGTGTTGGTGCATGGATATCTCCACAAACTTCCTCAAGAATAGGACCATCAAGTCCAGGATTTCCCTCATAACAGGAGCATTTTTGTGTATGTAGCTGTGTGCCTTGTGGTATTGGACCTACAAGTTATTTATGTGAAATGTTAATCCAAGCAAGAGAAGAGAGGGTTCCCAAAGCTGGAGGGATCTCGCCAGAAATCTTGTTTTGGGATGTGTCCAGTGACTCGAGATTCGTCATGTTTGCTAAAGAGGATGGGATGTGACCTGTGAAAGCATTTCTGGAAAGATTGAGCATACGGAGTCCTTTTAACAAGCCGAGTGATCTCACCAGAAATCTTGTTTTGGGATAGGTCTAGTGATTCGAGATTTGTCAGATTTGCCAAAGAATATGGGATGTGTCCCGTGAAAGCATTGCTTGAAAGATTGAGCATACGGAGTTCTTTCAGCAGACCAATGGATTCTGGAATCTGTCCATGGAGTTGATTTCCTGAAAAATCAATGGCCGTGTCAATCTTGAGTACACGTTCCATCTTCATTTCTACTCCTTTGCTCATCAAGACAAGTGAAGCGTAGAAGTAGCCACTACTATCTCCAATGTAGTCAAGTTCCGTGTAACTATCTCTCTTTGAGGATATCGTAGTCCAATTAAGGAAGTAATCAGATGGCAAGGTCCCGAAGAAATTATTATGTGATACATCAATGATTTTCAACTGAGAAAATCCAAACCAAACACCATTGGAGTGATGTAACAATAACATGCCAAGAAACTTGTTAGAGCGGAGGACAAGAACTTGTAACTTCTGCAGAGTATTCTACTGAAATGGAAACGTATCGTTGATTCAGTTGCTTTCCACATTCAACACTTCCAGAGCATAACTACGAGTGAGAGATGCAGGAAGTTTTCCCTCCAATCTGTTGTGGCTGACATCAAGTGTCGTTAACTGCTTGGCGTTGATAAATATATCAGGACGACTTCTGCTGAGGCAATTGTTTCTGAGATTGAGAAATGCTAGAGAACTCATGTGAGTCCCAAAACACCGAGGAATGGAGCCGTGGAAGTTGTTGTTTGATAGATCTAGGATGGTTGGAGTGGTTAGTCCACATATTGATTGAGGTATCTCTCCGGTGAAGTTATTCTTGGGGCGCCAAAAATACTTGATAGATCGGGAGGGGAGGAAGAGTGGTCCTTGAAAAGCATTTGAACTTTGATTTAGTGCTGAGATCTTACTACCAGGTAAAGCTTTTAAAGATCCCTCGAAACCGCTAAAACCATGGCTCGAAAGATCCACATTATCCAACTTCGGCAGTCTCCACAACTAGTCTGGTACTTGACCTTTGATTTTGTTGTTGGAGAGGTCTAGAGATTGTAGATATCCTTGGTCTCTTATGACCTCAGGGAACTTAGTCATTTCGCAGGCCGATAAGTACAAAGCTTTCAAGTTTGATGGTCCGAATCAGAAGTGCTGAAAAGAGAGATATTTGAGAGATATAATGCTACTAGCTGTTTGAGAGGCGATAAGATAGTTAAGTCAAAAATCACTGACGCTGAAATTGCTTTTTATGTAAATTAGGTAAAAGAGAGATATTTTCAATCCCAATGAGGTCATTGAGGTGGTTTTCATCCATATAGATGTTGGTCAATGAAGAGATCTTGAATAGGGACGACAGAATGGATCCCGTAAAAGAATTAGAAGTGGCAAAAAAATACTCCAATTTAGAGAGTTGACTAATGTTAGATGGAAAGAAACCGTTGAACTGATTGGCACCAAGATTAAGAAAACGTAGTTGGGTCATATTGAGTAGTGCAGATGGAAAGTTTCCGCTGAGCTTGTTCAACCCAACACTAAAGAATGTTAACTGTTTTAGATTGCCAACTGAAGACGGGATTTTCACCAATGAAATTATTACCAGAGAGATCAACATATGAGAGAAGAGAAAGGATACGAAAATGGTGAATGATCAACTAATCATATTCGTAAAAAAGGATTTATAGGTTTGAAAGAATTACGTATTGAGACCGAACTGGATATCGGACTAGATGTAATTTATATGTCAGTTAGGTTTACGCCAAGATTCAAAAATGGAAATGTGAAATGAAAAAAGAAAAGAAGAGATGGTACATTGCTATGAGAGGCTGGATAATCATTATTTAAGAAAGATTAAGATTCAATGAATTCATTTCTTTTCTTATTTGGACAAGTGTGTCCCGCTTGAACTTAATGAAACAATGGTATGACTTTTTTATTACGCGGAATAGAAAACATCGTCCATTTCTTGCATCACAAGCCAACGTGAAACACCCCAGTTTATACCCCTGTGTGTGGCTGTCTAATCAAACTTCTGTAATCATCTGTTGATTGCTTGCATCATAAGATACCACCGGAAGTAGCATAGAGAGTTAAGTCAACCAGGATATTCATGATGAATGTAGGAACCATACGCGGTGGTGCAGAAGCCTTCAAGCTCGCGTGCTGCTCAAACTCTATGATGTAAAAGGCACAGATGGGTAAACAAGGAATAAGAGTTTCAAACAGCACAGCATTATGGGACGGACCATGAACCAGAGATCAGACAAGAACAGAACAGGTGAGGAGAAAGAGGAAGATTACAGAAGGATGGGGCTTGATCTCGTCTCCGGTCTAAACACAAAGTTACGAAACGTGTAGAAGACGGCAACGATTGATCTTGAAGGTCTCGTTACCTCGGTGTTGATTCTGTGAGATGGTTTGGGGCAATTGAAGTGTCTAGCGAGTGATAAGCTGAAAGGAGAAGAAGAAAACAGAGCATTCGTTGATTCAATGAGCTCGTTCTTGAGATACGGAGAGAAGAGCTTGGAGGAGTTGTGGGAAGACGAAGGGTGTAAATGGTAACCGTGGTAATGTTGCTGAATTGCTGAATTTGCTGAATTGTAGAATGGTTTTGCTGAATTTTGCAGAATAACTTCAAATGTAATTGGTAACTGCTGAATTGCGGAATGTAAAAATAAATAAATTAATTAAATTATTGATGAAGAAATTAGTTAAACAAATAAAAATTTAATAAGTCGATCATATATTCGGTTTTTATTTTATTTTAATTTACTTTTAATTTTGTACTAAATTAAATACTTGAACCAAATAACCAATTTTTAAATATTCACTAGCAATAATTGTTTTATAGCATAATTTTTTATATTTGAAGAGCTAGAACCGAACTTGAACCAAAAACCGAAAGAGAATCCAACTTACAATTGTATACCCAAAAATATTAGTCATATTTATATTTATTATATTCTAGTTATCGAAAATTACAATTATAAACTCGAATATATCAATTATTTTTAGACAAAAAATAAACGAAATACCAAAAATATCACAAATTATTGGTAATGATTGTTATAACTTAATCACATTTTATTCAAATTTAACAAATTTTTATATATTTTCTTATACTTTGGGTACGCGCACCCGAATAAAACCGAATCCGAACAAAAATTTAAAAATACCTGAAATGGGTCCTAAACCACAAGTATCGAAACCGAAAGAACCAATCCAATCATGATACCCGAACACCCATGCCTAGGTTCAGTTATTCCAAAACGCTTTGATTTTCTCGTTTGGTTATCGATTTGACAGTTCAGTTCACCCGAACCGATCGAATATTATATTAAACCGGATTAAAAAAAACTTATTAAAATTATGTAAGTACTCGAACCGGATTACCGAACCGAATATCCGACTTGTTTAAAAAAATCATCACAATGTTATATTGCAAAAAAAAAAAAAAAAAGGTGAGATTCCACATTTCACAAATTTGTAACTGGTGTTACACTTGTGGAATTTTAATTCTTCCACCACAATTCCACAGATTTGCATTTACCAGTTACAGCCGAGAAGAGGATAATGGAGAGAGTTGGAGAGATCGCAGAGTATTTTCATGGAGGTGTGAGAGGAGATGATAAGAACCCACTGAGAATCTTTGTGACTGTTAGGGATTTTTTTGGGATGTTGGATCATGTTTGTAGAGAATTGAGTTTTTTAGACCAGCTCCAATACTGGAATCTTAAAGTTTCTTGTCCCGTAAACCAAGAGAGTGGACCGAAAAAACAAAAAGAAAAATCAAATTTCGGTAAGGATCAGTCCTTATATAAGAAATTTAAGGAACCTTCCTTACCACGTGGCGTCGTGCGAATGGGCAAAATTTTTCGTTGAAGCCTCCAAGCGAAGGAGAGTGTCTCACCCAGTCATCCATTTTTCTTTCATTTTTGCGATTTCACCCAGGTCTGTGTGAGAGAGTGCGAATTTGGGGGCGATTTTAGGGTTCATATCGTTGTAGATTTCGGGTATGATTACGTGATTTTAGTGTCAATTTATGTTTCCTTTGTCTGTTATCGTAATAGAAATTGTTTTCTACGGTTTGATTTTAGGGATTTGAGTCGATTTGGGTTCAGATTTAGGGTTCGTCGAAGGTTCTGTGTTCGCTTCTTTCTAAGGTTCTAGATCGAGTTTTTTGTGCATGTTTCGGGTTCGATTATAGGGTTTGGAGTCCATTTCCGGTCCGATTTAGGGTTCGTCGTAGGTTCTGTATTCATTTCTGGGTTTATGGGTTTTCTGGGTTTTTGGGTTTCGGGATCGTTTCTGGGTTTGTAACGCCGTTTAGGTTTCGTAAATGTGTAAATAATTCGATTTAGATATCGATGCATGCTTTGTAGCAGTATTGTGGCATGTTTACAGTGATTTCGACTGCTTCATCTATGTTCTTCCTCATGTGATTGACATGATGATAAATTGGTTGACTTATGTACTATGGCCTGTTCATATTTTTTTGCAGGTTAGTCATGGAGGAAGAAATGAAAGCGATGAAGAAGCATATGGAATACTGCAATCGGTTACTGTATGTTGCAGATGCACAGTATGGAATTCCAAGCCGTTGCCCCTGTGGGGAAAACATCGTAGACGAGCGTGCAGAGAAAGAAGTTTATGACCACCTTCCTGGCAAGAGCTTCTTCACCTGCAGGAAGTTCAAGGTAATAATTTCGGTCTTCATCTCTTCATTGTTGTCTGCTGAATAGCTTATTGTTTATGTATGTTATACATGTGTACTAATCACATTTACTTTGCTTTTGGTGGATGACGGGTTGCATTTCAGACAACCTTGGACCGTAGGTGTGCAGGAGAAGATACAGAAGCTTACCAGGAGGGTCGAAGAGGACGAGAGGCGTGTCTGGCCTGTGCAAGAGTTGATGGCACAAGTTCAGAAACTGCAGGTGACACTTCTACTCTTTGCTTTGCAAATTTAGAATTACAGTATTTGATTTTTTATGTTAATACTAATTTTAACTTATTTTCAAATGCACAAGAAGATGTTGAGAAGTTAACAAGACGGGTGGCTGATCTTGAAATGGTCTTGTAACTCTAAGGTATGTTTCTCTAACCATTTCTAAAAGTTATGATTCCATAACAACTAATTGTAGTTGAGTTTTTTCGATACAAAAACTTTTTCAATCTTTGTGAAAGTATATATATATATATATATATATATATATTTATTTGGAATAAACCGCACTTCTTTTATTTGTGGATAATGTCATCAAAACTCAATTAAAGTTTAATATATTATAAATGTAGAAAACAGAACACAATCCATATAGAAGAAATGTCGAAAACTTAAATGTCCATCAACTCATGCTTACCTAACTTGAATTTAAAGTTTCAACTACAAAATTTACATTAAGTGCAACCCGTAAAGACTTGATTGATTGGCAAACATAAATGTGATAACTTTAATTGGCCTTGGTTGGATAACCTGCAAAGAAATCGAGTAGTATTTACTAACATAAATCACAGTTACAGTATTGATTTGATTCCTTGGTTGATGTTTGTTTACTAGTAATTGCATTACAGCTGATGGGTTTTATTAGAAATTTAGTAGAGTTGACGGGTTTTAAATGCATGGTGGGTAGGATAAGTGGTTTAAACTTCTGTGAATTCAATGTCAAACAACAAATTAACCCTTATAAGAATAACTAACCTTTAGTAAACATATACAGATAGGTTTCCTAAAACAATCTGCAAAATGGATTACACAAACACCTCTTACCTAGATAGCCAAGGCTTTGTTAGCCTTCTAGAAAGTCAAACCATTGATCTTGATTCACTAGAACTGCCTTGCTTCAGCAGCCAAGCTTCTAATGAATCAAGTGTCAAACAGAGGAGACCATGGACGCCCATTGAGGATGTTATCCTCATTGGTGCGTGGCTTAACACTAGCAAAGATCCTGTTGTGAGTAACGAGCAAAAGTCTGGTGCCTTTTGGCAAAGAATCACAGATTATTACAACGCCAGTCCTTTGCTTGCACATTCACCACCTCGGGAGCTAGGTCAGTGTAAGCAGAGGTGGTCTAGAATCAATGATATGGTGTGCAAGTTCGTGGGTTGCCATGATGCTGCGCTGAGGGGACAGAGAAGCGGGCAAAACGACAATGATGTGATGAAAGCAGTGTTGGACATCTACTACAACGACTACAGCAGCAAGTTCTCACTTGAACATGCATGGAGGGAGCTCAGGCATGATAACAAATGGTGCTCTACCTTCACTGCTAAAGATGGTGGTAAGGAGAAGCGCAAAGCTGATGGTGAAGGGGAAGAGGGAGCAACAGAAGAAAGACCACCAGGAGTAAAGGCTGCCAAAGCTGCTAAAAGAAAGAAAACTGGGAAAGAAGAGGAGTTGATCAAGTTATAAGGTTTGTTTGATAGAAAAGAGAGGCTGTCTTCCTCTTCATCCAATGAGCTAGAAGAGAGATTAAATGAAGCTTTTGATGAAATAGTTGATCAACATTTCGACGTTACATTCAACAACATACTTGAGGGTCAACAAAAGAAATCGAGGAAACGGGCATATATTGAAAGAAAACGCGAGGAAGGCCACGATCGTTTATGGAATGACTACTTCAATGAATATCCTACATACCCGCCTCAGTTATTTAGACGCCGTTTTCGAATGAACAAGGAATTATTCATGCGTATTGTAGAAGGCCTTTCAAATCAAATTCCGTTCTTTCAACGTAGAAGACACGCAGTAGGAAGGTTCGGTTTATCAGGACTACAAAAGTGTATTGCAGCAATTCGTATGCTGGCTTATGGTTGTGCGGCTGGCAGCGTCGACGAATATCTTCGACTTGGCGAAAGCACAGCAATTATGTGTTTGGAGAAATTCACAGAAGGGATTATACAATTATTTGGCGATGAGTATCTACGTAGACCCACACCAGATGATCATCAACGGCTACTCGACATTGGAAAGATACGGGGGTTTCCTGGGACGATAGGAAGCATTGATTGTATGCATTGGGAATAGAAAAATTGTCCAACCGCCTGGAAAGGGCAGTTCACTCGAGGTTCGGGAAAGCCGACAATTTTCTTAGAGGGTGTGGCGTCACAAGATCTCTGGATATGGCACGCGTTTTTTGGACCTCCGGGCACCTTAAACGACATTAATGTTCTTGATCGGTCACCTGTTTTTGATGACATAATACAAGGCCGAGCTCCAACAGTAGAGTACGTGCTCAACGGACATAACTATCATTTGGCGTACTATCTCACAGACTGTATTTATCCAAAGTGGTCAACATTTATCCAGTCTATCACACTCCCTCAAGGTCCAAAAGCAGAGTTATTTGCTAAACTTCAAGAAGCCACCAGGAAAGATGTCGAGCATGCGTTTGGAGTATTACAAGCTCGATTTGCAATTGTTAAAAACCCGGCTCTTATTTGGGAAAAGGAAAAAATTGGGAAGATCATGAAAACGTGTATCATACTACACAATATGAAAGTAGAAAACGAGCGAGATGGATACACTCAGTTCGATACTTCTCAATTCGAAGAAGGAGAAGTAAGTAGAAGTTCACATGTGGATTTGTCATATTCCACTGACATGCCAACAAATCTCGGTAATATGCTTGGAATTCGGAATAATATTCGTGATCGACGGATACATGAAAAGCTCAAGAATGATTTAATTGAGAATGTTTGGCAAAAGTTTGGTAATCTAGATTTATAAACTCTTGTATCTTCAACATTATACTTTGAATAATGTTAATAAATCAAATTTCAAAGTTTAAATTTTTTTTTTTTTTTCTAAGAAACCCAAGTAAGGATCTCACCATTGGACACCACATATCCATAAGACTTCTTCACTATTCCAAAAAAAAAAATATATATATATATATATATATATTAATATAATCATAAGGACTCCAATGGTAGTAACACCATTGGAGTTGCTCTTAAGGTTCCCAATAACCCTAGCCCTCTTGCTCCGTTTCGATGAACAGAGGCTCAATGTTTGGATCGGTAGGATTTTTTTGTTGTTTAAATTTCTTTGGTTGTTTATGATAACAGAGTGCCTTTGGATGGTTACTGTGGATTAAAAAGATGGGCATAGATTCAGATATTGAGTTTGAGTCTATGGAGAGGTTATGTGAAGATTATTAGATATGTATGGATTTTTACATGTATCATATGCTAGAGATCATGACAAACATTAATATTCTATGGATAATTAAGAGTTTTGTACTCTGTTATTGTGGGAAATACTTGAAGATGAAGAAGGAGACGATTTGCTACTCGGGATAAAGGAGGATGATGAAGATGATAGAGTCATGAGACCTTTATGTTCAGATGCAGACCGTGGGCGGAAATATCTTTATGATATGATCAATGGTCATCAACTACAATGCCACAATATGCTAAGGATGTGGCCAGAGATCTTCACTACATTATGCCGTGATTTAGAAGAAAAATATGGTTTGCGCGACACAAAAAATATGTCCGCTAAAGAGGGTGTGGCTATGTTTCTACACATGTGTGGACATAACATAATGCAACGGACTGCAATGCGTACATTTGGGCATTCGGCGGAGACTGTCTCCAGAAAATTTCATGAGGTACTCGATGCTGTAGTTTTGATGGCAATTGATATGTTTGCACCAGATCCGGTGGTTCTTACGCAAGTTCATCCGAAATTGCGTAATGGTAAACGTTATTGGCCACATTTTAGAGGATTTATCGGTGTAATTGATGGTACTCACTTACCGGTAATTGTATCAGGACGAGATCAAAAAAGATATTGGAATAGGCATGGAAAAACAACCATGAACATCCTTGGTATATGTGACTTAGACATGACGTTTACATATATTTACGTTGGTATTCCGGTTTCTGCACACGATGCGAAAGTCCTCTCGCTTGCTATGGAAGGTGATCCTAATTTCCCCAACCCACCTGATGGTTAATATTACCTTGGAGATTTAGGATATGCGTTACGACGTGGAGTTCTCTGTCCATAGGGGTGTCAATCTGAGCTATTGGCTCATGAGTTGACTCAGATCAGCTCGGATTTTCATGAGTTCGAGTTACGTTTTTTAGGATCATTTAGTAAATGAGGTTAATGTTCGAGCTCAAATACGTTCATGAACTAACACGAGCCAGCTCTAATGATCGCGAGTTAGCTCGCGAACAAAACATTTTCTTTGAACTTTTAAATATTATGTTTACTTCTTATACCTTTAAAAAAATTAGAAATATGTCATTTTAGTAAAATATATATAAAAAAAAAATAGAAATTTTTTTCAACCAATCTATAGCTATAATGAATATAAATCACTTTTGTGGAACCAAATTCATCAATAACAAGCCATAACTTTTGTGGAACAAGAAGGGTCAAATGACAATAGAAATGAAGAAGAAATTCCAACGGAACCAGACGTCACCTCTAGACAATATACGTGGAAGGAGTTCGTGATGAGATTGCAAACGTGTTGTGAACTGGTCGCCATTAGATATTTCATATTATTTTACTATTAGATATTTCATATTATTTTACTATTTTTTATTGTTTGTTTTTGTTTTATTTCATATTTTTCTTCGTTAATAAACTTTTCAATTAATAAACTTTTAATAAAATCTATTTTGTTTTATTTCTTTTATTTCTTATTCGTCTTCTCTCTTCTACACATACCAATTATTAAAAATTTAAGTGGCTGAGTATCCAAGAAGGAGCATTGATCACATAAATTAAATCGAAGATGAGACTTTTTTCTTCCTTGGATCTGGCTTCGTTGCCTTCTTCTATATATTTATTTTGATAAACAAAGAATGGATCTATTAATCTACACATAAAAGACATGAATTTACAAAACCGAAAATTAAATTCAGAGATTGATAAGATGTATCTGCTTAATCAACGAAATACTTCGGAGAAAACAGAAAGAAAAGCGGAGATTAGCAGAGCAAGCTCACGTTCGTAAGCTTACCGGATAAAATATCCATCATCTCTTTTGCCTAACGATAGAAGGCGACACTCATCACCTCGTTTCCCTCACATATACCTCATACGGTTCTCTTCACCACCACCGCCGATGACACCTCCACCGTCACCACCACCGACAGCCACCAAAATGGATATCAAAATAATCAGGAAACAATAATATTCATGAATCCATTAAAAGTTTTAAGTGTTAAGCAAATCACAAGCTACAAAAAACCTTTGAAATTGATCTAAGAAAGAGAGAGGATGTGTACTGTGACTTTTGTAATTCTTAAAGTCTCATATTCGTGACTTTGAAAAAATTTATAAAAGAAAGAACAAAAAAAAAAAAAAAGGGCTGTCAAGACTTTAAAAGTTTTTAAAGTTCTCAAGGTCCGATTGGAAAAGTCAGTAGTGATGTATCAGAAATTTCTTCAATTTTAGGATTCCTTCTTAATTTGTTTTCTCGGAGGTTTTGAGATTCGTAACCTCTCGTTTTGGTTGTCACGGAAAATGTCAGGCTGTCCATATCTACTTATCTCTTTGCCCATATCATGGAAGTCCAAGGATATATCAATGAGGTAGATGACAAGATTCTAGTTATATTATACCTACATAGCTTGATAAATCATTTATTTTTTTGCAATACAACAAAATATCATATGATACTAAGTACAACAACTTCTTCATGGATGAGCTAACGAGTTCTGGTGCTTCGGTGCTTGTTTCGGCCAAAAGTCTTCGCGAACCACTCAGGCTTGTATGAATCCACTATGTATCCCATCGCCAGTCCAAACACAACTCCAGTTACAAGGCCTATTCCTGCTGCTATCCAACTAAACCATTCCTCGTCTTCAACTTCTTCTGACTCTAGCGTTTCGGGTTGTTGTGATGTTGACGCATGGATGTCTCCACAAACATCCTTAAGAATAGAACCATAAAGTCCGGGGTTTCCCTCGTAAGATGAGCATTTCTGTGTCTGAAACTGTGTGCCTTGCGGTATTGAACCTACGAGCTCATTATGTGAAACGTTTATCCACTCAAGAGAATTCAGGTTCGCAAGCTCTAGAGGAATCTCGCCAGAAAGTTTGTTTTGGGATAAGTCCAATGACTCGAGCTTCTTCAAGTTTTCCAAAGATGATGGGATGTGTCCCGTGAAAGCATTGCTTGAAAAATTGAGCACATGAAGTCCTTTCAACAAACCGATGGATTCAGGAATGTTTCCAAGGATTTTGTTTCCAGAAAAATCAATGGCTGTGTAGATTGTGAGGATATGTGTCATCTCTATTTCCACTCCTTTGCTCATCACAACCAATGAATCGTAGTAACCTCCAGTATCTCTCATGTACTTCAATTCCGTGTCATCTTCATTGGTGTACATTGCCTTCAAATTCGTGAAGTAATCAGATCTTAAGGAACCCGTGAAGCCATTATGTGATAAATCAATGATCCTCAGACTGGAAAACTCAAACGCAACTTGGGGTTGATGTAACGCGCCATGAAGCTTATTGGAGCCGAGCACAAGAACTTGAAGCTTTTGCAGAGAATTCAACCATGGAAAAGTGTCGTTGATTTGGTTGTTTCCGACGTTCAGAACTTCGAGCCTTGAGCAACCAACCAGAGATTTCGGAAGTTTCCCTACCAATTGGTTGTGACCGACGTCAAGTGACCTAAAACTCTTGGCTTTGATAAATATATTTGGAAGACTTCCATTGAGACGATTCTTATGGAGATTCAAATCCGAAAGGGAACCCATCTGAGCCTCTAAACACCGAGGAATTGAGTCGTGGAGATTGTTGTTTGATAGATCCAAGAGAGATAAAGAGCTTAGTCCACATATTGATCGAGGTATCTCTCCGGTAAAGTTATTCTTGGAGGCATAGTAGTATCGGATAGATCTTGATGGGATGAAAACTGGTCCTTGAAAAGCATTTGAACTTAGATCTACGACGGAGATCTGACTCCCAGGAGAAGGAGCTTTTAAGGATCCCTTGAAACCGCTGAGAGAGTTGTTAGAAAGATACATGTAACTTAGCTTCGGAAGTCTCCACAACCAGTCTGGTACTTGACCTTTGATTTTGTTGTTGGAGAAATCTATATATTTGATCTTACTCACATGAGAAGCTTTGAAGGAACTCTCGAAGCTGCTCAAAGAATTCATAGAAAGATTCAGAGTGTCCAACTCTGGCAATCTCCACAACCATTTTGGTACTTGACCTTTGATTTTGTTGTTGGAGAGAGACAGAGAAGACATATTTTGTTGGTTTCTTATGAACTCAGGGAACTCAGTGATGTTGCAGCTCGAAAGATACAAGATTTCTAAATTCAAAAGAAACTCCGAATCAGAAGTGACGTTTTTTGTTGAAACAGGGATGGTTGAAAGATCTAATCCTTGTAGATTTTTGACAGGCGAGAAGACATTTAAGTCAAATGGACTGACACTGAAATTGTTATTGCCAATATAAAAATTTCTCAAATTAGGTAACAGAGAGATATTCTCAATCCCAGTGAGATCGTTGAGGTTATTATCACCTAAACCAATCTCGGTCAATGAAGAAATATTGAATAGGGAGGAAGGAATAGCTCCCGTAAAAGAATTTCCAGAGGCGGAAAAGGTTTCTAATTTAGAGAGTTGGCTAATGTTTGGTGGAAGGAAACCTGTGAACTGATTGGAACCGAGATAGAGATGACGTAGTTGGGTCAAATTGAGTAGTGCAAATGGAAAGTTTCCGCTGAGCTTGTTAATCATAACATTAAAGACTGTCAAATTTTTTAGATTGGCAACTGAAGAAGGGATTTCACCAATGAAATTATTGTCAGAAAGATCAAGATATGAGAGACTAGAAAGCTTTCCAACTGAAGATGGAATTCTCCCTGAGAAATTAGAAATGGAAAGTGTCAAAGAAATCAAACGTTTGAGATTTCCAACAGAAGATGGAATCCTCCCCGAAAAGGATGTTCCTATAAGGCTCAACTTTAGCAAAGAGTTATTTTCTTGGAAAACAGGAAGATTGCCTCTCAGATTTAGATTGGTGTCCAAGGTAATGGATTGTAAGTTGGGTATCAAAAGAACACTACTTGGAAATCTTCCTAACATGTTACATCTCTCAAGACGTAGCGATCTAAGAGACCACATGTTTGAAAACTCTAGGGGTATTTCTGAAGAAATGTTTACGAAACTCATATCTAATTCTCTAAGGTTTCTCAAGTTTTGAGCAAGAAGACGAAGAAAAGATTCGTCAATAGATAGAGAATTTTGAGAATACTCGAAAAGATAAGAAGAAGAAGAAAGATCGAGAGACACCAACTTGGTTAGTTGAAGAAGCTTGTTTGGAATTTGGCCTGAGAACGAAGATATGGAGAGATTTAGTCTTTCTAACCCTTTAAGTTTATCAAACTCAGCTGGGATCGGAGAATCGGTGAAATTGTTGTAAGCGAGCTTAAGATCACGGAGATGACGCAATCTAAAAAGACTACTATTGGATTCGAGCTGGCCATGGAGACAACTGGCACTGAGGTCTAGCCCAATCACTTTACTAGACTTGGCGTCGCACGTGATACCATCCCAAGAACAACAATCACTCTTGTTCACCCATGATTCTGTCTTCGGATAAGAGGAGATTTCTGATGAATAATCAGATGATGAATAAACCCAAACAGGCCTTTGGATCCGAAACTCAGTCTTGAACTCAAGAAGAAGATCTCTTTGGTCGGGATGACATAAGTGTTGTGTAGGAGAAACAAAGATGTTTAGAAAACTTGAAACGAGAAAAAGGAAATGGAAGGAAGAAAGAAGAAAGCTCATTTTCTGATTAAAAAAGAAAGCTCTCATATTTGTGAAGGCAAGTAAATAAGTAGTGATGGTAAATTAGTGTTGTAGTTCACTACATATATATATTAAAAATAAAAAAAAACATAAAGCTCCATCGACTTGATGACTTGAAGTCTTTTGATGAAAAGTCTTCCTTAATAAAAATCTTACGAGCCTTCCATTAGAATTGCTTAGAAAGAGCATAACAATCAATATGGTGACTACTAAACTCGTTCTAGAACAGAAATCATTCTCAATGAGCAACGAAAGTTGTAATTTAGTGAGGAAAAGTAGAAAAATCAACTACCGTGTAGCTTAAACTTGCTCTTCGATTTTAGAAGGAACGAAATCCTCCCTGTGTGATTTTTCCATGAAATGTTCTGCAAGTCACTCTCTGTCCATTTCCAACTTAAAGCAAACGTCAATATATATTGATTTCTAAAATTTGCATTGCCTCACATTCTGTATATTATAAAGAATATATATATTTTATATAACCAAAAGAAATATATTTTTATTATTATTTTAGAATTATACGACAAAAGAAAAAAGAGTGACCCTTGCAGGCTGGAGAGCGTAATTCAATAGCGCTTGGATTTGTTTTGTACATCCAAGTAAAGATTTGCTAATTTATTGAACTGTGAATCTAAGTACGGTTGAACTGCTCTTAGAATATGACAGAATCGAAAATTTTCGATCTGGCTCAGTTAATTCGGTTGATTTAAAGTTTGGATTCGGTTATCCGTTCGGCTCGGTTAATTTGGTTGATTTAAAATATGGATCTGGTTATCTATTCAATTTGGCTACTCAGTTCGGTTAAGTTAACTCAGTAGATTTAAACTTTGCATTCGGTTATCAATTTGATTTGGTTATTATTATTATTTTTCAAATTTTTTCATTTGAAAAAATAACCGGAGCGGAAAAAAATATTAAATAACCGAACCTGAAATATCCGAATTTAACCGAGATTAACAAAATTTCTTTTAAAAAAAAGAACGAGTTCAATTCGGTACAAAAAAAAACTAACCAAGAACTAATCTGAAAGAATGATTTAGTTTGGGTAAAAAATTTGAAAACCTAAAACCAAAAAACCGAAAATTAATGGTTTAGAATGGTTTATTTGGTTTAGTTTTTTTTTTTCCGTTGTTAAAAGTTAATTTTTATCAGATTCTTTAAGAAATCAAAATAAAATTTTAAAATATTTAAGTTTGAAAGTTGATGTGTTGTGCTTTTATGTGTCAAGACCTTGTGAGACATATATAACTCAATTTTACATTATAGATTGACCTCCTAGTTTGATTTAACTTTGGTATATATAGAGTGGGATAAGGAATTGAAGCAGAAAATAAAATAGAAGGCCGTCAATGAAAATAACATAGAAGAGCAATATAAGAACGGAATATTCTGATTTTTTTTGGTTAGGTTTTGATTTATTTTGGTTTTCAATCATAAGTTGATTTATTATTACAAGAGAGAAGGATTTGAGAGCAGAATAATGGAGGCCGAGACAGAGTTTGATCCAGCGAATAACCCAAGTTTCAAATTCCCCTTAACGGTTCGTATATTTTCATCAAAACTGTACAGTCGGCCGGAGAATCTTGAACCCAAACACCGACTAATCTGATGAGCTATTTGCAGGTTGTAGTTTATCCTTTAACGTCAAGACCTATTTGCCCTGGTTTTCACTCAATGTGCACCTTCTTTGCAAATTCCAAGCTTTGTCTACATTTGCCTACGGGTAGGGGTTCAAGCGGAGGGTGCACCATGCTCACATCCTTTTTATCACTTGCCATGAAGAAACCTGTGAGAAAGAATCTTGCAATGACCGGAGTACTCACTCTCGAGGGTAAAGTTCTTCAAATTGGCAGCGTAAGTTACGCATTACTAACAAAACAATTAATACTTTCATGTTAAACCTATTTGTTTACCTACTGATCATTAACTAAGTTTTTATATATTAAGCCATGTAAAAGCTCGATTAAACTAACTATCTCTTTCTCTCTCAGGTGAAAGAGAAGACGATAGGTGCAACACAGAGTCAAGTGAAGATGATAATATTCCCGGAAGCTAACCGGAGAGACTTTGATAAGCTCAAAGACAATGTGAAACAAGGGCTTGATGTTCATTTCGTCCATGAATATGAGCAGATATTCGAACTAGCCTTTGGCTATGACCATTATCCATTATAAATAAATTTCAGTTTGGTTTTAGTTTACTATATCACGTCTCTCTCTTTTTCTCCTCTTTTTTCTTAACTGACTATATATAATCCCTCTATTTTGTCATCTAATATTTTGAGTAACATAATAAAAAAAATGCATTTCATTGAGGACTAGACAAAGAAATATCTAGATACAAAATCCAGGCTGATCCTCTACACAAAAAAAACATTCCGTGGACATCATTTGTTTCCGGTCCAAAGTCAACTAAATTCTTTTTCTTTTTTCATTTTGGAAACTTTATTCGGATTTTCAACTCTGATCATGTAGTTTTCTTTTTATGATTTAACCGTCAGAGTATTTTCTGAAAACACATCATCATCATTTCTATGAAGACTTCATGTTCCATTTGTCTTTGCAGGAGATTTGATTCCAAGTGAATCGAATTCCGCTTGGAGTATTTTTCCAGTATTCACCGAACCAGTCTAGGAAATTTCTAAAGACGCATCTCAATGCTAACTAAACGCAACTGAAGCTATCCAAACCCAAATACACAAGAAGCCTAATTATGAACCCATTTTGAAGAACCAATACCCAATTTCGAAAGATGTATCACGCTGACAATTTCCAACCAAAACAGATCTTTTGGCTTTTAGAGCACTTCCATCATCATATATTAACACTATTTTTTTTTAAAACAATATTAAAAAATTGTGGATCCCACCAAAGTTTTTAAAAACCGTTGCTAAAATCTCTTATATAAGAGACGCATTTGTTCATGTCACGTTGCGGCTTGTGATTAGTCGACTTTTTTTTTTAATTCGAAAATAATGTGAACCCCACAAAAAATTATTATAAAATTCTTAAGAAACTCATTTTATCAAACTGGACGATGGAGATACTCTTACGTATTTCACCGAAGATTTTTTCGTAGTTATTTTTATGAGTAAAATAATTTTATTTTGCTAAAGACTTTCTCATTTTTAGTAAAAATAATTTTAAGATTTTTCATTGTAAAACAAAATTTGACAAGTATTTCATTATTCAATTTTTTTGTAACAAATACATTGATAATAGAACGAAAATTAATTAAAGACATGTTCTTTTTAGTCATTTGCTACATTTTGCATTCAGATTTTGTTACATCATTCTTTTCAATATTTAAATGATACATTCGAGTACTAAAATGATACATTCGAATATTAAAATATTAGGGCACCTCCATTAGACGATTTTATGGGATTCTTGACTTAGTTTCTTATGCAGAAAAAGAAAAAAAAATTAAAAAAATAGTAGATCCTATAGAAAATTAACAATCGGTTCTTATATAAGGATCTGAAGACATAGTTTCTTCACTGTTAATCTTTATGTGTTACCATTTTATTGGCTCTTTCACTATTTTTTTCTTTCTTTTTTTTTTTCCAGATTTAAAAAAATAATAATAAAAAATTCTAAAAACCTCAAATCAGCGGATCTTGTTGATGGAGATGCTCTTATATCATTCTTTTCAATATTATATCATTCTTTTCAATATTTAAATGATAATTCGAATACTAAAATCTAATATTGCATATACAAATTGACCAAAAAAGAATGTTTATACAAAAGGAAAGAGTTTATGGGGTATCTATCCACCAATTAAAAGACGGGCAGCCATTTTCCAAAAAGAAAAATCAAAAAACAAAAAGGATGGTCTCTCGATCAGTGAGGGGGTAATTTTGGCAACGAAGAAAATGTATACTGTCTATTTGGCAATGTAACACTCACGAGTCACACAAGCACTATACTCACTGATCCTTTTGTGATGCTTCTTGCATTGTCTCGCTATCGTCGTCTTGCTCGTTCACGCCTTCAACCACTTCGCCAATGTGCCTCCCATTTTTATCCCATAAATGTCTTTTGATGCCAGATCCTATCAAAGTAATAGGTTATTGTACATTTGTATCTCCATATCCTGACACATGCAAAATAATATTGAAGCATCATGTTCTTAGTTACGTGGGTATACCTTCAGCTTGATCACGATCACGGCCACTGTTAACA
This sequence comes from Euclidium syriacum, assembly GCA_900116095.1. Classification (NCBI taxonomy): domain Eukaryota; kingdom Viridiplantae; phylum Streptophyta; class Magnoliopsida; order Brassicales; family Brassicaceae; genus Euclidium; species Euclidium syriacum. The sequence continues at coordinate 17,435,128 of FPAK01000003.1, forward strand.
TTGAAGCAAGACGCGTTGGTGTTGTTGTAGTTGCTATATCCATAGCCAGTCATCGTGTGCTCGCCTGTGTTTACCACCTGGTTCATGCCTTCGTTCATACCTTGTGGACCAAGAAACTGATTCGCAATGTTAGGGCTTTGAATATATGTGTTTATTTGGCTCCCATCATTAGCTCCGAACTGTGTCGCCATGTTAGAGTTTCCTTCTTCTATACCAGAACCTATCAAATCATAAGGGTTATTGTTTCTTTTTTTTTTTAATATACAGACTCATATATACAATGATTTGCATAATTCGTAGTTCAGTACCTTGATGAATACGGCCTCTGTTGACGTACAAGTTGTTATTGTTGTTTCCATAGCCACTCATTGAATTCCTTTCCTCTGTGTTAAGGTCCGGAAGAGTTAAGGTCGGTGGTTTTTGTTGATGAGGACATGGGTAGTGTTGTTTCAAGGCGGATTGTATCGAGCTGATAAGTTCCGGAGTTTTGGTTAGATGCAAGTTCAGAGGTGGATATGGAACCTGCAAAAATATTCACAACAAATCATAAAACTTATAAACCATTTTACAGAAGAAACAGGAGTATACATAACTACACAGCGAGTAGCAAACAAAACAGAGATCTTAAGTTGAAGTGGAAGACCAAGAAAGTAATAATTTGTTCTTCGTGAATGAATGTAAATTAGATCCAAAACCAATAAATTAGAATTAGAGAGCGATTTGTAAGAACTTAAACCTAAAACCCTAATTCCTCTAAGCCAAAACTATCTGTAAACACTCAAACAGAGGATCAACCAGAACGTAGAACAGATCATAAAACAGAGGAAACGTAGTGAAACAGAGAGAACAGAAAAAGTACAAACAGAGAGAATTGAGAAACGTAAGAACACCTCTCCAGCAGAGGCGTTTGTTTGCCTTCCATCATTAACTCCAAACTGTATTGCCATGTTGAAATTTCCGTGTCCTACTCCCACATGACCTAATCCTATCAAAATATGGCTTCTTTAAAATTACATATGAAGTGACTTGGGTAAGGTTCAAAGCTTAGTACCTTGAGACTGGTGAGTCAGAATATTTTTTCCACCGCCATTATCGAAGTAAGGATCTTGTAAGCGTGGGAAAGAGACTTTGACGAGTTCAGACCAAAAGCTATCCCCGGACTGAATCTTCTCTAAGTTCTTTTGAAGAACTCCATGAGAAAATTGAAGTGTGTGTCTCCTGCCGTTTCTGTCCACCGACTGTGTTTTCCGGGTTGGGGTTCAATCTCCGTGAAGAATGTCGGAGGTTTGCTTAACTGCGCAACGAAAAAAATCATCGATCATTCACAAAAGAATGTTTAGAATACTGTTTTAATCTCGCATAGCATGTAAAGAAAATCATACCTCGACTTCGAGGACTTCGCTACCATCACGTAGAATACTTGGTTTCAGAGACAAGACATTAACCCATGGAATCTCCATTCTTTGCTTCATCTTCTGATTCTGGGCGTCTATTTCTTGATCATCTCTCAGAATTTCCCAGACCAGCTTCTTCCTCCCGAAGTAGCATTTCGCAACAAGGTCTTCGGGATTTACAGAACTCCGACTCCATTGCCCAATCGTGATTTTACTAATCTGGAACTTCAGCGAAGGCCTTGGAGAAGGAGGCGGATTTGCCATTAGAAGTAAGAAGAGAGTTTCTGAGAAAAGGTTTTGGAGTTTCTTGTTTTTCTTGGAGCCGAAGAAGTAAGCGGAGAGAGGAAGAAGATGAAGTGCGTGGTTTATGATTTCATATGGAGGAGTATATAAAAGTGACACATCAGCATCACTTTTGACACATCACCTTTTTCTTATTTTATATATGAAAATAAAAATATAAAAATAAACGATTCTCAAACACTCGACGAGAATCTCAATTCTCTTCAACCTAAATCTCACGATTTGAAGAAAGCGAAGGGCATCATCGTAGACATTCATCTCCTCCATGGAATCGAGTCAAGGGAACAAAAACTCCCAGATTCCAATTCAATTAAAAAAATGCAGATCTAACGGAAAACCCTAATTAACATGAAAAACCATCATCAACCTTGAGGTCGAGAGTAGCGACCCCATCAAGAATTTCAAGGCGAAGAAGGAAGACAAAGAAGGTACCACCACACTAACTCTGAAATTCTGCTTTTCAAATAAATTTTTGGACTCAAAATCAGATCTCTGTTGTCGCTTACTTCTCCTGATGGAATCCCGCCAGATCAACACCGATTGATCTTCGCCGGAATAAACGTTCTTCATTCTCCAAATAAGTGTTATATTTGTATTTTTGATGATGAAGTTATGCTGTTCTTCATCGGTCTTTATAGTGCAACGTAGATTATGGCTTGACTAGAAAATCTTAAAAGAGTTAATACTAGGTTTGACCATGAATTCTATGGTACACACTATCAACATATGACACGTTGAAATGTATTTGACAACAGATATTATTGTATTATGCATTTTGAAATAAGGGACAAGTTGTTAATACATTATCTCTTTGGTCTTTTCTGGCAATATATATTTTGAAGTATGTAGATCCAGAAACATATATTACTTTTCAATATAGATTTTCAATTAACATAGTACGTACATCTAAAACTGTGTTCTTATTTTTTTTAATCAGAAAAAAAAATATGTTAAGACCTTATACATCTTGATTTGTATCTAAAATTGTTGGCGGAATGAAACCAAATTCGAGCATATTCATAAACTCATTTGTACTGTTTGGTAATGGTTCAATTTGACAAAAAATTTACTTTATAGTTTTGATTCAGTTCGGTTTAGTATTAAAAATATAAATTCAGGTTATGCTTTAAACTTGAATGAGAGAAAGTTTTACTTGGATTTGTTCTCATTGTAGAAAGTGGACGAAAATAAATCAATTTCCCTTGCCAATTTGAAAATTCTGATTATATTTCATTAGATAGATATTATAGTTACCTTTATTTTGTATTGGAACATCGCAATTATCCCACCCTCAATAATACTATTCAAATTTTTCTTTAATATCAAATAATTAAATTAAATTAAAGAAATTAAGAATAACATGGACATTTGAAACAAATTTTCAAGTCATGAGGTGAATTTAGAGCAACGCATAATTCTCGTACATAGGATATAACGTTAGATCTATCCAGATAGGTAGATCCCATGAATCCGACTTTAGGAAAACTTTAGGAAATAAAACATATTATTATTTATGTATTCTTCTCCCAAAAAGGTGGAGTTTTTAACAGTTAAAACCCAAAAAATTTGTAATAGACAAACACGATTGACGTTTTCTTAAACAATAGAAGAAAATTTACAACTTTTTGTTGAAGAAATAAAAGATGTCGAGCTTTTAACTGCTAAAACCCATAATTTTTTGCAAATGGACGAAGACTGATTGAGTTTCCTTAGAAGATAAAAGTTAACAATTTTTGTTGAAGAAATTGGTCTAATTCTTCTAGCTATTTGAGAGGCGAGGAAACATTTCAAAACGGAAAACACAAACGAAGTTGAGGAGTTTGATGAAAATTAGAGAAGCGTCTACGCCTGATTTTTACTATATGTGGAGACTACCATAAATTTTTATCTTTTATTCTTATTTAAATGTCAATATAATTTCTGATTTATTTTTTATAATCGATTTAGTGAAAAGATAAAATCTCATGCATCTAGATAAACGCATGCAATGTTTCATAAATTTGGACTATATCGTCAAAATATAGTTTCATTATATATCAAATTATCTAATCATCAAGGCTGATGACATCGCATATGTGGTGGATGATGATCCGACCGAAACCTCTTGTGCACTATTTAACTCCCCAAGAGTGTTGAGTAATGAAATTGAGTTCCCCTTCGTTGGTGAATCCATATCCAACGAACTAAACCATATCTGAACGACTTTTAGGCATACTCATTATTTTTCTTTTTGGCAACATGTAGATTTACTCCTGTAAATTAGATTGAAACTGTTAGTAACTTTTTTGTAAATCAAGTTTTAAACCTCTGATGTTTGTTTCATACAAATTTGGTTTTGACTTTGTAAACCTCTAATGTGTATTCCTTACAAGTTCCAGAGATACGAAGACTAACCCAAACCGGCTATAATCAGACTCGTAAAAACCTTAGTCTCGTTTACATTTTTCATTCCTTTTTACTTGAATGTGTTAATTAGTGCACACCAATTGTTCGCTAAAATTACCGAGTTAAAAAAAAATTCTACAGTTTTTAAATTCGATTAGTTCGTTTGGTTAAAAAAAACCGGACAGCTATCCAAAATGGATTACTTTATGAGCGGAAAAACCATAAAGTAAAAAACTCATTCCTAACCAAATCGAAATGCTTAAAGCGTAATTAAGATAGAAATTTATTACAACCTGATTTGGTTTCACTAATGTATGGAAAATTATTCTGAAACCAGTTTATTGTATATGAACCAGACCGATTTGGATAAACTAAACTTTGTTAATTTTTTTATGTTGTAGTTATATATACACATTAAAAAAAAATTCACATAAATTCTATTCTAAAATCATTATTTATTTTTATTTTATCGTTAAATCTAAACCAAAATTTTATTAACCAAACCAATATCGAATATGAAAGAATTTGATACGATTAAACTTCACAATTCATATTGATATATTGGAAAATTTACTCAGCATTCTTATGTAAAATTCTTTCATATTTGTGTCGTAGGACCATTTTTTTTTTTCTCTTTTTCTTATTTTCTTCGTTATAATATTATAAAATTTACAAAATAAGAAACTGGTTATATGCTATGACAGAAGTCACAGCTGTTTTTTTAAAGAAATACAAGTAGAGTCCACTACGTCCACCATATTCATGAATACGTAAATGGTAAACCAGATATTTATGCAAATTTGATTTATAATAATAACAATTTAACATCCATAAGCATTATATTATTAGATCCAAAAAAGTATTGTATAAAAAACACAAAAGTTGAAATCTCAAATTTTGTTTTCGTTTCATTATTTTGTTGTTCAATAATTATCTCGTGTTAGAGGAACTTATGTGATATTTGAGCATATTGTGAGGGCTAATTTTAACCCAGGGAGAACAAAGTACTACATTTGTAGAGTAGGATTCCTTTTCTAGCGAACGCAATATCAAATGTAAACAAAAGAATCATATATAAACACTTCTATATTATTATCATTATTATTTTTCTTTTTTTCTTCGTTTGGATTAAATACGTTTTATTTAATATAAGTTTTATTACACAATCACATATCGTTCAATTTACTGTTTTTTCCCCATCGCTGCCTTGTTTGTTTCAGCAATTTGGATTTTCTGGATTACAAGGTTTAACACAATTTGGATCCTTTGAAGGATTACACGGTCTTTCGTGAGGAAAAGAATAATTCACATCAACTCTATTTGCAGCGATGGCACCTTGTCTCCTGCAATTTGGATTCTCTGGATTACAAGGTGGTACGCAATTTGGATCCTTAGGATTACAAGGTCGTTCGTGAGGAAGAGGATAATTTACATCAACTCTATTTGTATCCATTGTCCTACCTTCCACAAGATCTTGTACAATTCAAATATAACAATATGTTAGTCCAACGTAAATTATCATAGAAAATCAAAATAACTAATATTTTCAATCATTGGTTTTGACATATTTTCCAGGCTCATACTCTTCTCTATAGAACATGTTCTAAAGATAACATTTAAACAAAGTAAAGGTTAATCTCAATTAATGTAAGAATAAATAATTCATATAATGAGATATTTTTCCCCCATGTTCTTATTCATTCATTATTAAAAAAACATCCATCAAATATATAAAATTTATATCTCGGATCTTGAGATAATTTGTTCACATGAATTTTTTTTCCTAGCAAAGATTCAAAAGTCAGTTTCTAACAAAAGGACTGTGGAGATTATATATTATAATTTTTGATCAAAACGAAGAATATGGAAAATGTATTGAACTCCGAAAAAATGAAAAGATTTTATAAAAGAACAATAATTCAGGCTGAAAGTGAATTTACTTACGAAAGACGAGAAGGAGAGAAACCAATAGCAGAAGTTGAAAAGAAACGTTCTTCATTCTCCAAATAAAAATTATATTTGTATTTCTGAAGATACAAGTTATGCTATTTTTTATCGCTCTTTATAGTGCAATGTAGATTATGGTTTGACTAGAAAATCTTAAAAGAGTTAATATAAGGTTTGACCATGAATTCAATGGTACATAGTCAAAACATGACACGTGAGAAGATATTGAAACTTTATCAACAGATCTTTGTTGTATAATACATTTTGAATAGCTATAAGTGGATAAGTTGTTAATACATATCTCTTTGATCTTTTTGGCAATATATATCTCTATTTGGTTCTAAAGTACTATGTAGATCCAGAAATATTTAACTTTTTAGTATAGTACATCCAAAATTGTGTTCTTATTTCTTATTAGAAAAGATATGTTACCATGAAAATCATAATTTTCCTTGTATGGTTGACAGTTGACACCAGTGTTTTGAAATCCGACCAGGATTCGCGGCCGGACCGGTAAATCCAACGATCCGATAGAAAATTTGGTTCGGTTCATATGCAAAAACCACTGAGTTAAAACCTGAAAAAACCTGCGGTTTATTTACGATCCGATGAACCGGTCGAACCGATCGATCCGGACAATGAACATTTTTGAATCTTTTAAAGTAAAGAGAAGATTTGATTTTGATAAAATATAGGTTTTTAGTAATTGCAACATTATTAGAAGTTTTTCTCGAAAGATGTTTTATCTTTTAACTTCATAAACTTTTTTTTCTTTTCTAATAAATTGTTGTGGTATTGATTTTTTTATTACATGGTTTTTATTTAAATTGTTGATTTTTAAAAAAAAAATTAAATTCATATTTACCTAATAATTTAGACATAGTTAAAAAATGTAAATGGTGTATTTTTTTTAATGAATTAATATTAAAAAGAGTAAATAGTCTCATGAATATATTTATATATATAGTTATATATCAAAATCTCATTTGTTTGTGATCCGCAGTCGATCCGCGGTTGACCCAGTAACCCGATGATCTTGAAGACATTTCGGTTTAATGTCAACTTGACACTCAAGAATATAATAAACTAACTATTTTCAACCTTGGGTATTAAGTAGATTGTTTCCGGTATTGAAGAGCCAATGTTAGCTGAGAAACCCAGACTTGATCCCAAAAAAAGGGGAGAGTCAAGGATTCTAGAAAAGGTAAAGCTAAATAAACCTCCTTCCGAAAGTTTCTTTAGCAGATAAATGTGACACACTCACAATGATGGATGTTTATTTACTCTTGGCTGCCTATTAAATGTCGCAATTGTGGAAAATTAAGACACGAAACATCTCATTGTCTTCTTCCCTTAACAATTGCTTCAGGTACAAGTTCTGATTTAGCTTCAAAGAACACAACTATTACCAACGCTTAGGCTCAACCAACTTTGTAGGATGTGCTTCGCCAACTCTTGTTTATGATACTTTCTCACGGCATGCATCCAATGTAGGGGAATAATTATAAAATGAGGATTGATTAAACACCATTTCTCAAGCATCGTCAACTCCTCTGGCTTACAACTGTGTAGTGCCGCGCCTAATCTTCTAGGAATCTAAGATGAGATTCGAAAATGCATTATTTATGTAATTCTAAATATTTTTGTTATACGAAGTTATGTATATACAATAGAGTTAAGAAGAATTAAATATGAAATTTTTGGTTTGGAGATAAAACATAAAGTTTACAAGATAAAATCAATAATACAAACTGAACCAATTAAGTTACATGTATTAAATTGGACCTAAAATTCAATTAAAAAGTGAAACATGAGGCAACCGCCTTTTCCGTTACAAGTTGGTTCGGCACGGCCCTGCAATTGTGTCATGGTATGTTACCATGAAACCACTTTGGCTATTGTCCCACTACAACATGTATTTCAATTATCTCTACCACTTTATCTACACCTAGTATCAACATAAGTCATATATACTACCATGGTCTCAAAAAGAGACCTCTACTTCCAAGCAAGTTTTATATCTCTTTTTAGTGAAAAGGAAGTAAATTTGAGTCAACTAGTTTTATAGGTTTGCCGTTTCGAAGTTGTTACTAGTTTGATGCGGTTTTTAATTGCTTAACAATTTTGTTGTTTCACAGAAACCCGACTATGGTTGATACTATTTGGACGGCCGGTTTGATAGGATTTCAAAACTTTAAAGTAAAATGATTAAAAAAAAACTTTAATATTGGTTGTGAAAGAAGTAAAAAAGAGTAATAAGGTTAAGATTTAAAACATTTGGGATCTTTACTATCTCTAACTATTAACTAACAAACAAAATTAAAGCTGGGTTTTCTTTCATTGTTAGGTCTTGTCACGTGGGGCTCAATTTGAGTTGGGTGTGATTTGTGAATTCAATTTTGTTTGTTCTATACTTGTAAAGCATGAATATGAATATGTGATGGCATTACTCTTTGTATATGAGAAAAGGGTTTGCTCTTTGTAATCTTTGGGTTATTTGTGCGGTTTAGATAAGATGAGACTGTTTTAGAGTCTTTAATGGTTTTTGGGGGAGTATATCTTTTTGGTGTATCCGATGCAGAGCCGTCCCGGAGCATAAGCCAGAAAAGTGACCACTTACGTCATCACATGAGACCGACCTAATGTGAATTATATGCACAAAACTCATGGCTTAATATAAAAAGCTATATAACTTATATATTTTTTCTCTTTGCTTCATTCTATATAAAAATGCATGTGGCTATTACTCCATATTTTATGGTAATTTTTATTAAAGCTATTCAATATTAATATAAATATATAATCAATTGTTAGATTATTAATTATTTTTACTACTAAAAAAATTTCTTATATAAAAAGAAAACAAATAAGATATGTTTTATTTTAAAGTGAAGTAAACACGGTATATATACATTGTTTTGTATCACTTCTGCTCTCTAAATTTTGAGAGATATTGAGATTTTTTTAAAAAAAATTTGAACTCCGTTTTTGTTGGCTTAAGAACACACTTTTTAATCTTGCTTACGGTGTTTGATAAAGTTGGAACGGCCCTGATTCGATGTTGTAATCTGCTTATTCATATATATGATCAAAGAATTTTCAGTGAAAAGAAAAAAAAATATGTGATGGCATTAATGTAAATATCATTGATACGTTTCCTAGTTCTAGGGGATAAAATAATTAAGGGGATGTGTGCATAAAAGTTGCATTCATTATCTTCGACAAAATAAGGAGTTACTGTTTGTTTAGTAAAAAACCCAAATTCGATTGAAAGGGAATTTAGGGTTTATTCGAAAATCGTCATGTCTTGCAATTCAAGCGATGGAGAGACGAAGGATGGATCGTCGAGCGATCCCGAACTAACGGAGATCATGGAAATTTCCACCGGCGCTGTCTTATCATTGCTGGGGAAGCGCCGCGCGAAACCTCCACCCCTGAAGATTCCAGCGAAAGCGACGGAGATGAATATGAAGAAGACGAGGACGGTGGCGGAGAAATTTCGAGGAGTGACGAAGAGGATACTGTGCCGGAATGGGGTTATGATAGCTTCGATGACCGGGAATATGATTCCTCAGATGATAAGGAGTATGAGGACAAAGAATTTGAGAGGCAATGCCGTTACTATAGACGCCAGCTCTTCGAAACCAAGGTATTATCTATCATCTATTTATGTAAATCTCTGAAGAATTTGGAGTATGTTAATTAGGCGTGTTGTTGTTGATTTAGGGTTTCTTTGAGCCATCAGAGAAATTTCCTGCTTACTGCTACCGTGGAATTGCTTCGATCTGGGATCTAGAAGAGAAAGCTGGGTACGGTCTTACCATCCGTGAGTTCTGCGAAAACGTGACATGTTTATGTCTCGAAAGATATAACGAAGATAATGCAAGTTGAACTTTTTCAGTTTTGCTTGTTTTATTCAGATTCTTTAATCATAGTTGTATATATCTGATAAAATTATCTGTTGCTTTCCAGGGATTGAATGTGAAGTTGGATCACATTATGAGGGCGATTTCAACCCAGGTTCGTTGTCCAAGTTTTACATTACGTTTGCTGCAAGGGAGTCTGAGTCACCTGATGCATCTATAGTGGAGTATCAAGCTAAGGCTGCATGGTCTGTAGCCAACAAGACTTATCCCATCTTTTGCAGACCGAGTCCACCTTCTCCGGTTGTAATGAATCTAGTAGAGTGTAAGAGTTTAGACTTGCTTCTTCACTGGCCTAAGAGGCCTTAAAATCCTCTGTTCTAGAGGTCTCTGTTGAATTATTGACTGATATACAAACTAATAATGGGATCAAATATATATCTTGCAACGGAAAATAAGTAACTTTTTTTTTACAATAGCGATAGGGAAATTTAAAACATAATTATAGTTTCATAACATTCAACGTAGCCTAAAAACAAAAGGATGAAATAATCATTGCATCTAATGAAATTACCATATTTCCCAAAATCTTTGACCAACACCACAAAATTTAAGATTCTGAAAAAGTTGTGATGATTACCTTTTTATCACTTTCTCTAGTCGGTAATGTGATTAATTGCAACTTTCAAATTGGCTAGAGCAAAATTTTCATTTTCTCCGGGATTAATGTGATCCAAGAGTTCAAGAAAAGAAAACTTATATTGTTGATTGATAAGGAGTCCTTGATTATATAGAGCCTGCATAATTCGGGAGAAAACAATTGCCCAGCAAAAATCTGCATTTTATAATATACTAATTAGCATTTTTTTTTTTTTTTCTCTTTTGGTTAAACTTAGGGAAACAGAGTTTATTCAATCTCAAGAACAGAGTATTGGAAACAGAGTTTTAGAAAGAAAGAACAAAACGAATTACAAAATGTAATCGAAGTTCATTAAACGACGGCTGGTGAAACTCCCCAGCTTCGCTCTCCAAAGAAATTCACCCACTCCTTGATCAATCACTTCCAAGAACGTAACAAACTATTTCCAGTCTCATCCTCCTCTTCTCTTTCTGTTTCTTCTCCTCTTTATACTAAATGGGCTTCTATCCTCTGCATTTCCACTCTTCTGCTTACCGTGTACCCTTTTTCTGAAATATAGGAATGCTTAAAAGATTGAAAAAATGAAAGACACAACCTTTTCCATTCCAGAAAACCAAATGAAAGAAGGTATATGTTAATGAGTATTTTGTTTTAATTTGCAGAAAGTTAAAATCATAAAAGAAAAAGAGTAATTTTATTTGGAAAATACCAATATATATTATCCAATTTTTTTAATGAAATCTAAAGAGTCGGCTTTATTTTCTTTTCCGGTATTAATTTTGATTTTTTTATTTTGCAAACTTTTGATCTTGAGTTAAAAGAATTGAAGAAAGATTTGTAGGTTTAACTTTTTTACAATATCTTATAGAGAATATTTATATAAATCACTAAATTATTAAATACATAACTTTAACTAAATTTGGATACAAAAAAAATGTTTTTGTTTGTCCAACTTAGATTATACTGCTTCAATAACATCAAATAAAATAAGAAAAATCAAAAACGATTGTTTAGCGATGCTATATGCTGCTACATTATTAATGTGTGGAATAAAAACAAAGAAGGCCCTCGCAAACAAGGAATATAACGATCTAATACATCGAAAACAACATGAATTTCACTATGATATTTTGAGGATTTGAGTAAGTTAACGAGGTTCATAGAGTCTAAACCAATAATTAACCAACTCGTTGATACCCATCATTACAACATGTTATATGGAGTTATATACGGTCCAAGATCTTCTTTATCATTTTATAAAACATTGAAATAAACTATAAACACACAAAAAAAAAAAAAAAAAAAAAAAAAAGTAACTTGCGATCAAATCTTTCACATGATTTGTTACATTCCTGGTTTGAATTGCATACACAATCTCACCAACATAACAAAGAAATATGATAAACAACATCACAAACATGATAAACAACATCACAAATTTTGGTGGCCACCCAATGAAAAACCCACTAAATATCATCTAAAAATTCAAAGAAAAATCTTAAATAGTAATATGAAATTGACCATAATAAAAATATGAAATTTTTGTGTATGTTTTTTACTTATAAAATAAAAACATTAAATGTTTTTTTTGATGTTTATTGTTATACGATATTTTCTGCTTTTTATTATGCTTCTAATGTTTCTTTTTCTATCGTCATTTAAGTGTGAAACAAACCCCTTTAAAACCCCTTATAAATCCAACATCCTTAATTATAAAATGCAAGATGTTGTTCATAATTATCAAATTTTATGAATCTATTTGATCCTTTAGCAAAACTTAGAAAAAAGTTTATAAACATAATAAAATTGAGTGCCCATAATCAAACCTTTCACGAGAGTTGTAACATTTTTTGTTTAAAATACACACTAACAATTAAACACCCCAATAACGATAAACAACATCAAAAAAAATTTTGATGTAATCATATTCAGACATGCGCAACGATTTCCGAATCATGTTGTTTTTCCTAGGACTTGAAGTTAAGGCATGAGAGTCTTCTAAAATGGTGTATGATTAAGGCTTCTTATCTACATCTCTCATGTTATTTTCAAACTTAATGAGAATTTTCAAAGTTTTTAGGAACTAGATAATCAATCCCGTGATTTGTGTGTATTTTATATGTGTAAGCAACACTTGATAAAGGAAAATGGGGACAATATGCGGTGTTATATGTGACTATTGATGGGAAGAAACTTTTCATTGGAACTTTTCCATAAGGAAACATCTCATAGATTAGTTTTTTTATTTCGTGTTTGAGAAAAATTTTCATGCTTTCCCACAGCTTTGATAGTGAAAGTGCCCATTTCATTGGTTACTAGTCTCCCATTATCGAACAATATTCTTTTATTTGTGTGTTTCTTGTATGTTTGATTATTTGTTAAGTATTGCAATATGTGTCCTGGTTAGAAGATATAAAGAGCTTATGAAAGGGGTCTTATCATTTGTGATTTTTCCTTTTAATTCTTTTAATTTGTACTGGTTAGAAGATACAAAGAGCTTATTTTCGATGTAAAAATATATACCTACAAAAAGCAATAGATTATAGCAATAGTCTACACTTTATATGTATGAAAAGACATATAATATAAGCATAAACATACTTAAAATTGTTGTTCGATAAATTAAATCATATGACATCGACCTCCATCAAGTGTATTTATATCTTTGTATTTTCATAATTAAGTGTAGATGGGTATCTATTTCTCAATATAAAATTGAGTAAGCTAATGAGGTTCAAAGAGTTTAAACCAATAGTCAACTTGTTGATACCCATCATTACAACATGTTCTATCGTGTTACGTACGGTCCAAGATCTTTTTATCATTTTATAAAACATTGAAATAAACTACAAGCACAATAAAAAAAGAAGTAACCCACGATCAAATATTTCACATGATTTGTTACATTCTTGATTTGAATTTGTATACACAATCGCAGTAACATAATAAAGAAACATGATAAACAACATCACAAATTTTGGTGGTCACCTAATGGAAACCCCACTAAATATCATCTAAACAACAAAGAAAAATCTCAAAGAATGATATGATGTTGACCAAACTAAAAAAAATGAGATTGTTTTTTTCCATTTTTGTGAAGGTATAAAAAACTTGGAAACGAGAAATTGTTTTGAAAGAAGAAAAATGATTGAGAGTAGAGCAATGTAGAATATGACTATATTGTGTGATATGTAAAGAAAAGTGGAAAGTATTTACTTTTCTTTATGTCTTGTTAATTTATGACAAGAAAAAATAATGTTATTTGCAACTTTGCATGTTTAGTCTAATCAAGTTAATAATGTTATGATTGCAAAGTTTCTAACTCACTTTAACCTAAAAATATTTTTGTATATTTTTTACTTATAAAATAAAAACATTAAACGTTTTATTATGCTTTTATTACTTTTTTCTAGCGCCATTTGAGTGTGAACAAACACCTTTAGAACTCTTATAAATCTAACATCCTTCATTATAAAAAAAATGTAAGGTGTTGTACTTACCAAACTTCTTAAATTTGTTTAATCCTTTTGGAGAACTTAGAAATAAAATTTACAAGCATAATAAAACTTAGTATCAATGATCAAACCATTCTTACTTATATCACAATATCTTCAATGCTATAGATTTGTTTATTCAAGCATAATTTTAATAGCAAGAAGTCCTCTTACAATCATCATAACGTATACAATCGTTTATTAAAATATATCTGTAAAATTCACAAATGATATTCTAAGAGTATTAGAACTTTTGACTCTTTTAATTTACACCTACCAACATCTTCATAACCCATGCAAGTTGATTTTCAATTTAACAAAATCATTAAATAAAACAAAATATAAACTTGGCGACTTTTTCTTAGGGGCTTTAATATGCGATGGCATCAGTGGTAAATAAGTGCAACAGAAGGGATTATATTGCTATTATACTTCTTCTTTTTTGTCGTATTATCACTGTTTCGCTTCTTAAAAAAGTCAAATTGGATTCCGACCAGAACTGGATTGAAAAGTAAATTAGGGTTTTTATCGACGACAATCGACAACATGGCTAGCGACGGCGAGACGAAGGAAGAATCTTCAAGCCAGATCCAACCGACTGAGCCCATGGAAATTTTGGCGTCTTCATTGCTGGGGAAGCGCAAGGTCGAAGCGACCAACACGGAGGAGGATACCGGTGAAAGCGAAGGCGACAGAGAAAATGTCGATGAGGAGGAGGAGGAGGAAAGTGATCCCGATTGGGACAAGGATAGCTTCGATGGCCGGGAATATAATCCCGCTGATGATGATGGGGAATATTTGGACAAGGAATCGGAGAAGAAGATTTCTTTTTTCAATCGCACGGTCATCGAAACCAAGGTAGTATCATCTATCGATCACTCAGGTTTTAACAAATTGTAAGTGTGGTCAATACTCAATAGCATAGTAGTTAATCACTGTTAGGGTTTTTTTGAGTCTTCGGACGATTTTCCACTTTGCCTCTGGTCTGGAATTGGCATAATCAGGGATTTTGAAGCAAAAGTTAAAGACATGACCTGTCGTGAGTTTCTGGCAAAGATGGCAGTTCGGTGTGTTGAAAAATACAATAGACGAAAGGTAAAAGATGACAAATTGTAATGCCAATGATTACAGAATGTGATTTGACCATGTTTGTTTTTCTAGGGAAAGAAAGTGAAATTTGAGCATATCGTGAGGGCTAATTTCAAACCAGGGGGGAGGACAAAGTACTACATTACCTTTGCCGCGAGAGAATCCGAGTCTCCAGATGCACCATTAGTGGAATATCAAGCTAAAGCTGTATGGTGTGCAGGAGAGACTTATCCAATCCTTTGCAGGCCAAGTCCTCCACCCAAAACTGGTATCTTTCTTTTTTTTCCTGAATTTTCTAGCTTTTTTTCTCTTCTCTTCTAGCTTTCTGATTTGGCATCTGATATTGCTGTTTTTTTCTTTTCTCTGTCAGTGTGCTAGATAGATGGAAGAGATTTCCAAGGTGATGGACTGAAAGAGATGGCCAAAGTGATGGAAGAAAGAAGTTGAAGAATTTCATAATTGTTTTTTTAGTATGTTCTAGTAGACATGTATTAGGAAGCTGTCCTATTATTTCATATTATATTATATAGACTCGCATGAATAGTGCATACTTTAAAAAAAAATATTGACCTGAATTATTTGGAAATACGATCGAAATTCGATCAGGCGAAGAAAATCATCTATTGTGTAACTCAGATTCCACGGAAACTTAGACGAGGAAACAAACAATCCAATCCTCGGAAAAACAAACGATCTTCAATGCACCATTTAAATCGTATTTAGTGAAACGTATAGGATTTCAGGTTGCGTTATTACCCGTTGGTCTGGTCCAAGGTTGACTTACATGACTGAAGCAGTGAAGCAGATAGTCACATGCCTAGTACTTTTACTTTTTAAGTATTGACCTGATTTATTAAGACTTAATGATCGAATTTCAACTAGGAGAATAAAAAGATATTCAACTATGTTACTCTATCAAAATATATGTTCTCATATTTTGAGTTTTTCTCTTCTTTTTATCAACTTTATACAGATACATTACTTTTTGAAAAAGTATGTCATACAAAAAAAAATATCTCATGCGACAAATTGTTCATATTTAAATTCACTTATAAATTATAACTGGAAATTATAAATATAAACAAAAAAATATCGAGCTATTAACCTATTACTAGGGTTTCAGCTTATTTTATTTCTGTTTGCTTTTAACTCGATGAGTTGACTAGAATTATTATTATAATGATACAATACAAAAAAAAACAAATAATAATATTCGAAAAAATTGATTTCTCACACATAGATAATATCATCTTCACAAGGAGCTGATGGCTCATGTCTAATAACTCCCCAAACTCCTAATCTACAACCCTCATGAACCCTAACATTATCACAATCATAACCTGATCTGGTTTTTCCCCTAAAAACACTCCCAAATTTAAACCCTAAACATATGAAACCCTTTGGTTTTCCAGTCTCGGTTATGACCTGATAATTTATGTTGGTATCCTCGGTTATCTTCTTCTCTTCAATCAAGTGAAGCAATTGCTTAACCGGTACGAAAAGTTTCCCAACGACTTGATCTGACCCGAAAAATCTCTTACACTTGATTTGAAACACAAACACTGATTCGTTCCTTTGAATCTTGTCGTCTTCTATATAGAACCTCATGCGATAATTCCACTGTAAGAGTTTCTTACAGCACACGGCAGCTGGAGTCACTTGTTGGTCGCGTGAACCGCGTGTAACCGAAACTGAAACATAGAAAGTTGGTCTGAACAAAAGGTTTACGGAGTCAAGATCTTGAGCCGAGAGAATGTTAATGTCTACTGGTTGATAGTAATCCATTAGTTAGTATGAATCGAGAGGAAAAATCTGTTTGACGAAGAATGAGAGAAAGAGACGAGACTGTTAAAAGAAGAGATTTGAGGAATATATATAATATTTGTTAAAAGTTGTTTTGATTCTTTGTTGGATTAGGATTTATCGTATCCTTATTATTATTTGTTAAATATTTTTCTTTTTTGATAAAATTATTTGTTAAATGTTGTTTTGATTCTTTTGGTGGATTAGAAATTCCCTAACAAATTTTACTTCTTATTACGAAGCCTTATTTTATTTTTTTCCTAATGCTTGAAGAGTTTAAATCATTAGTTTTTTTAGTCATCAATATGCAATATAAATATATAGATGAATAATATCGAGAGCCAGGATTATAACGAACAAAATCGAATCTAAATTAAACTGAATTTTCTTTTTGGTCAAATCACACTGTAACAATACTGATAATGAGAGTGAACGAATAATTACTCTGGGAGTAATATGATATGATTAACCTTTGTTGGAAAAAAAAGTGTAGAAAATAATATTTTTTTGGGTTAGCTAAAATGGATATTTTATATGTTAGGGTTCGTTAATATCTCATTAACAAAAACCCTAACATATATATTTTAACCAAAAAAATAAAACAAGACCCTACCATATTATACATATTTAATTGATGTGTACTATATAAAATCTCAAGTCAATGTCATGGTATACTAAGTTAGATTCAAACACAAAAATTGAATAATTTATGGGAGTGTACAATTCATTGTGACGTTCAATATATTTAATTCTGCTGTGTAATTTCACTCGAATTTAAACAAGGAGAACAAAACAAATATTCTGCTGTGTAATTTACGGTTTATTTCTTATGTTTTTACTTTCTTTGTTACAGTTATATAAGGAGTGAAATTAAATAATTTTACAGTTAAAAATAATATAATAAACCATTTTAATTCGATTTGATCTAGTTATATGCCACACTAACATTAGAAGGTACCATATACTAACATAATTCCTACGACATATCACCTGAAAGAAAAACTCCAAATTTCTCCACAGGTCCAATTTTTTCTTATTTACTCTTATCTCTATCCCAATATATTCACAAGAGATGATAAGGGGCGTAACCCAACAAGCTCGTCACATTAGCCACAACATCATTACACCTTGATAACAGCTTCATCATTTCCTCTGAGATATCCACTGTACACTCCGACGGATTCACCGTTGGTTCGACGACGACGTGGTCAACGTTATTATTAACAGTCTCCTCCTTCGGTTTCCCATCCAAAATGAATTTGACTCGTGTTGTTCCACGGTTACCATTACCGTTATTGTCTGGTTTTTTCAAACATGACTTCTTGAGCTGGACGTTTGGCAGTGGTTCAATAACTGGTTCAATTTTCTTGGTCTTCTTCGGTTCATGAACCTCGGAGGCATAAGAAGCTTCGACATCACGAAGGAAGTATCTAACATCGACGTTGCCAAAGAGAGAGTGGTGTTCTGATGCATATCGTAAGGCGGTCTGCGCATCGAGTTTGTATATAAAGACAACACGACAGGTTGATGATTTCCAAGTTACTCTAATGGCTGACTGATCCAACGGTCCAAATCGACCGAACTTAGCCTTAAGCATAGTGGTTGAAGGGAGATATATACCAGAAGGAAATTTCATGACTAGCATTGTCGGACTCGGTTTCTCTGGTTCAGTTTTGGCACTCATGATAGGGACTGAATCACCTTTCTCTCTTACTCGTTGTTTTTCCTCTTGGTTGGTTTTCTTTAGCTTTTTAGCTGATGGGATATCTTCTTGTTGATGATGATCAGATGAGACGCGTTTTGATGGCTCATCGGTTCTGATTGCCGATTTTGTGGATTTTGTAGTGTCTCTGGCATTTTCAGTAGCATCAGAGGAATGAGATATGGCCAACCTTTTCTGATAGACGAGTGAGCGGAAACGCAGCAAGAACTGTTTTACAGCTCTAAGGGAATTTCTATCCAAGGATTCAAAGAAAGGGTCAAGTGAGAGAGCTTGCAAATTTCTCAACAGCTGCACAACAGTAAGCTCCGAGTTTCTCGCGGTTAAATTATTGGCGTGTCTCTGTGCTGAACCTGATTGTGATGATTTCTTGGCCTCAGTTTCCTCAGATGATAAAGCTTTTCTCCTTTCTTGATCTTCACAGTTCAGTTCTGGTCCTGACTCTTTCTTCTTTTTCTTCTTCATCTCTGAAGGAACATTTTCAGCATCCGTTTCGCCAAAAGAGCGTTTCAGGACATTAACCTTCTTGATCCCAACCTCTGAAGAACTTTTCTTCCCAAGAAATAGATGAAGAGAGTCTTTCTTTGATCTAGAATGAGTGTCAGTCTCGTCTTTTTCGAGGCTGGTCCTTGCGCCAAATTTCTTAAAATTTGTAAACAGAGCAGTGTTTACTCTCATTCTCGCCTTTTTCCTTTGAGCAAAGCCCTTGTTATTATCACCACAAGAGAGCTTTGAAACAGATGATTCCTTTCTTGTAACATCACCACTTGAAGAGTTGAAAATCTGCTTAGGTTTCATAGGAGTTTGATGATATGGAGTCTTTCTCTGCAGTACATGATCCCCAGCTGAAAAAGATCTATCAATGTCCCGAATCTGAGAAGATGCTTCGACAACTTGTCTAAACTGAACCGTCTTATCCCCAGCTTCCTCTCTTCTTTTCTTGTCCTGTTTAGTAGAATCCTTTACTTTGATAGTGTTTTCAGAGCTTTTTGAGTCGCCTAGAGTTTCTGCAGTAACCAAAGGGCCACTCAAGGGAGCTGTAAACATAAAAGAAAACATGAAACATATTCCAACCAACCAAACAATGAAAGTGAAGCAAACAACAAAAAGGTTATATATGCATTCTAAGAATACAATGTTCAAAGCTATATGAATCATACATTCACAACCCCAAAAAAAGGCCAATAATTTATTCAGTCATAACAATTTCCCCCAAAACTCAAGAAAGTAGCCTCTATATGACTCGAGAAGCAAAACACTCAAAAGAATCACCAATTTATAGTGTACCACAACTCTGTGATACAATAGATAAAAGGTCCAATCCAACATAACAGTATATGAAGCAGAAAGGTTACAGATGTAATCAAAACAAAGCCAGGATCGCTGAAAGGTGAAGCTACCTCGAGGTGGTGCTTTATTGATAAGTGGTTCATGTGGTTTCACTGAAGTGTATGCAGATCTTGCCCAAAAGGCCTGTTGATATGGTTCATCAAACTCTTCAAACACAGCCTTGCGGAAAGCAGAAACCACTGCTTTCTTCTTTAAAAACTTTAAGCTGTCTGTAACACACTCATGAGGTGCTAATGCGCAACGCTTCAAGAAGGACAGAGTTTGAACAGATGAAAAATTATCCCTAGCGTTCTGAATCTGCTTAGAAGAGTAAACAGATTCAATCTCGCAATCAATCACGTCAACAGCGAAATAGCCTTGAATATTAGCAGGTCTAAAGTTAAGAGGATTCCGACATTTACAAGTTAATCCGAGAGCTGATCTTCTACAAGCTTCATCCATAGCTTCCTCCATAGCTTTTACAAAGTGAATCGACTTAGTTTGTTGTGATTTTTCTGCGAGATGAGGTTCGAAAGGAATAAGCTCAGCTGGATCGAACCAACCATAACTACTATCTCCGAAGAAAGCAACCAGAACGCAATTCGTTTTCCTCATACGACGAACAGAAGGTGACGCGAAGGCTTCGTTGAATATTTGACCTGGCCACCATGGATGCGACTTTACTTTTCCCCATACCAAATCTCCTATTTCAAACCCAGAGCTCAGTGCCCTAGAAACTCCAGAACCTAATTTCTCGCTTGCTACATAATCGTCGAACTCGGATAAGTAAGATTTATAGTCCGGGACTTGCTTTTCCTCCTTCGGAGCCATTCTCATTATCTTCTCATCAGCTTCTCGTCGCAGAGCTCATAAAATTGGTTATCAGAGTCTCTGGCTTCACCGATCGATTTCAAATTTCGCGGAGCCACTTCCAGTAAAAACAACAAAGATATCACCAAAAACCCTGGGAATTTACCTCCTCAGTAGAATCCGTAAACCACTTCTGAAAGGTGAAGAAGATGAAAGAAACCTTCCCTTTTTTGGTTTCAGAGGGACATTTTAGGAAACTTTTGCAGCGTAAAATGAATAAATGACGCTGAACGGTCGAACCTCCCAGAACAAATACGAGGCTGCCACGTCATGGGACGGAAAGGCGTGATATTTTTTCTTCGTCGTAACTTTATAGATATTATTTTTTGTCCTCATAGGAAACGGGCGAAATTCATTAATGTTTTTTCTAATGTTTTTGGCTTGGCGAATGTTTTTAGGAATGTTCTATAAGGAGAAAGAGGGTTTCTTCTGATCACCACCGATTCATATCCCCAAAGCCTTACTGCGTGATGGATCCTCTGGAGAAGACCAAATCAAGGAAAAGTTCGGACCGGCTTTCGCTTTGGGCACTCGATTGGTTCGGTTTGGATATTACCGATTTCAATAATCCAAGAATTTGTTTTCAAACTTGTGTTTGGAATCTGATGTTTATTTTAACAAATAAAAGCAACCTTCAAAGCCAATATATAAAAAGAGAACACATGACGCATCTATCACTCTTGATTACCACACAACAATGCAGAAAGTAATTAAGGAAGAAAGACACTTCAAAAGCCAGAGTTTACACATGAATGACGAGTCCACAATACAAAATTTCTATTTCCAAAAAGTTAACAAATATTCTGATTAAAATAACTTGTATAACAAAGAACTAACACGTATCAAAAGCAAATATAAAACAAAGCTAAATATCAATAGTAACAAAAGCTCAAAAAGGAGGACTGTGGATCAAAAGATCTTATTGCAAGAAGAAACCATAACTCAGACAAAATAAAAAATTAAACATATATATTTTCTTTTAATGAAAGCAAATAGATATCGACTGAGGAAAATGGCAATACCGGGGAAAAATAATATGATCATCAAGGAGAATCATCCTTCTCCTGAGGGCTTCCAGCGAGCCAGCCCCAGACTCCACCTGAGCTTTGTCGTTTAGCGTTCATTGCGGCAGCTTGTTGTTCAGAAGCAGCTTTTTGACGCTGAAGAAGTTCGAGTTCCTTTTGTAGTGTTTCCAATGTTTGAAGTTTTTGTCTTAGCTCTGCTACATCAACCTGCAAGATTCAAACGGTATGTATAATAAGTTGAAGGAGACCAAATTATATTCCATCAAGAGTTTGGTGACGCGTTTAAACCTCCAGTTTGAAGCATCTTGATTGTTCGGCTGCAAGTTGGCCACGAACAGACTGAAGTTCCTGTAAAATGTTCCACAAGTAAAATGTTAATACAAAGTTAGAAGACTTTGTAACCAATCTTTATGGATAGTTGATTCACCAATATATTCATGTTAGCTTTTGTTTCAATATTATTATTTACCTTGTACAAATCTGTATTTCTTGTTTCTGCTTCTGATAACTCTTGCCTTAGTTGGAGAGTCTGCATCTTCTCCTTGTTCAGTGATCCCTCCAATTCTTCCTTCTCAGATTTAAGAGTCGCGATCACGCGTTCGCTGTTGTTTCCTTCGACCTAGGGGATTCATTACCCAAAAGAAAACAAAATAAGAGAAAGAGACGGTGATAAATCCAAATAGTTATCTTCAACACTTAACTAACTGGATACGATGTCTGAACAAATAAAAAATTGCTATTCACATAGATTAAAGGAGAGAAATTCTCAAAGGAAGTTACCTTTGATCCAGGGTTAACATTGTCCATGACAATTTCCCGTACTCTGGCTTCTTGGCTCACTTCAACCTCAGACTCAATGTCTCTGGTTGTGGCGTTATTAGCAGCAGAAAGACTACCTGGCAACGGCGCTTCTAGAGTCTTTGTTTGCAATGTTGATTTGTGGCTTGGTTTCAGAAGATTAATCTTAAGACAAGATAAGAATTACAATCAGAACTAAACGAAAAAAATAGCAATGGAAGATATTTACGGGTTTAAGATCATAGTTCCCTACCTCATTGTTATAACGTCCATTGTATCCACCAAAAGCGACTAGTACATCTTCACCGTTGTATGAACTCACAACTAAACTTAATCCCTGTCAGTAGAAAAGAAAACAAGAGTTGCGCTTTATTCTGAAAGATTAAAACGAAACACACAAGACTAATAATACCTTTTGAAATCTTAAGAAGCCTAGTTATCTAGAGACAAAATATGGAAAAAGTTTGTTTGTTTGTTGATGTACCTCGCTAGCAAGAGGTACACGTCCTTGAACTGAAGAGAGTACCGACCATGCAAGAGTTGACATGTTTAGTACAACAGTTTCAGACGCCCCTGCAGTAATTAATTAAAGCACAGCACAATCAGTCACCACGCAAATGAAAGGGAAGAGAAGAGAATCTCCAAGGAAAGGTGCATAAACCTACCACTCTTATTATCACCGCCACCAACAATAAACCAGTTCTCCCCAATTGTCACGCCAGCATGTCCAGCTCGTGGAGTTGGTGCATCACCTTGTTGTGCTGGTCTTGACCACTCCATCTACATATGTGACAGTTATATCAGACGCTGACAAAGAACGTTTGAAAGGCAGCTGAAACAATAGACGCTAAGCTTAACTTACAGTCTGCAAATCAAGAACATGGAGATCATCGAAACAGGTTGCATGTGAGCCTCCACCGAAGATAAGAAGGTAACGCTCCGCATGCACTGCAGCAGCATGATCAGACCTTGGAGATGGAGACACACCTCTGCAAGTTGACACCAGTTAAACCCTGAATTGCTAATCAGTTTGGTGTATTTCTAAAAATATTCATAATGCTGGTTATATATCTAATCTTAAATCGGGTTGACATCTCTGAAAAAATAAAAGATGTCAAAACGTCATAAAATCTTACACGGCATCTATCTCATCCCAGGTCATTGTTTCTAGGTCAAGTATATGCAAATCGTTCAGAAGTGATCTCTTTGCATCTTGCCCGCCAAATATCACCAAGGTTTTACCAACGACTGTAACTGACTGGCCTCCACGTGAAACCTGTATGAAAGAGAGAACCACAAACAAAGTCTCAGTTTAAGAAACCAAACTGCGTACTTCACTTCCAAATCAGAAGGGAACGCAATAGATTCTGGGAATAATCCCATGCAAAGGTGACGGAAAACAAATGAGACAACATGAGGAAAGTGAAGATATACCGGTGCTTTTCCATATGTCTTTAACATTGACCATGTACATGTATGGGTATCAAAGACCTTCACTGTGACAGGAAAACAGTAGACAATTGAATAAACTAGATTACAGTTGAATAAATTAGATTCCAGAAAACTCCTATAAGATATTTACATATAACCGTATTCGAAGGTATATAAACACTCACCTAGCATAGATTCTGAGGGATTCTTTGTATGACCGCCGATAGATAGCAGTTTGTTGTCCCATGCTATCTACAAAACAAACAAAGAAGGCAAGTGAAAATAATGTATAGCAAGAGTCTTCCTTCTCAAACTAATAAAAGCCAGAAGCCTAAAGAGAAATCAAAACAAAGGCAAGAAGTTAAAAACTAACCAAAGAATGACCAGCACAAGGAGATAGTAATGTTGGAGTTGATGTTTCCTGTGATTCAATTGCAACCTTGGTTTCAACTCTTGACCAAGTCCAATTTTTTAAATCTAGAACCTGTATAAATTGCACAGAAGCCATGCTTAGGAACTGTCAGCGGTACTGGTATCGCAATGTTCTATCAAAATGAAACTGAATACTTCCAATCCTTCATCAGATTATGCTTAAGAATCATATAAAGTGCTTACATGAAGATCACCAAGGTAACGACCATTGTGATTTCCACCATATATGTACATCTTATCTTGAATAACTGCTGCTCCATGCTGAAACAAAAATGACAAGACTTAGAAAATAAAGAAGTTATGAATAACAGGAATTTTTACATATCTTCTAAAGGATAGAATATATTTTACCTCATAACGAGCTTTTGGCCGCTGACCTGACGTTTGGGGTGCAGTCCACTGATTATATACAGAAACAGTATTTGAGTCTTCCGAGACAACATCTTTATCTTGGGTTTCTGCCAAACGTCCATTCTCAGTAGATATTGTCTTTGTCTCGGCAAATGAGGTTCCATTCTCAACAACAGGCGCCTCTTTCGTTTCCTGCTACAGAAAATGAACCCACTAAGAGACTCAAATACTTCTCTCCGGCGAAACAAAATATATGGGTAATACTTCCCATGATTTGGACATCAGAAACCCATTGGATACAAAACTCACATTGATTTGGACATCTACAACAGGATCTGGAATATCATTAGATGCCCTTGAATACCAACCCGGATCTTCTTCCTGTTCAAAAAGTGAGCAATGTGGAAGAAATCAAGCCTCTGCTCCAGGAAAATTTTATAATTATATAGCCATAGATCCCCCAGTCGCTTACCTCCAGAATTTTCACAAACAGACGCATTGCCTCGATGGAGGGCATGGTTCCAAGCCCCTGCCAACTAAGTAAATATGAAAATGCTTTAGATTAGTAGCATGTACTTCTCTCAGGTAAGTTTTAGAAGGGCAACGTTTAAGGATTATTTTCCATAGAAAATATCCTAAGCAACTAATAAGCTCGGTGATGCAGGATTTTCTTTGCATAATAACAGTATATGTGATCATCTTTCTCCACATGTCACGATTTTTAAATGCATACCAAAACATAGGTAAGCGGTAAGCCTTTTTCCCCAGGGATGGAAATACAAATCATCCATTTCCATTTACGCTCTAGCAGCTTACATCTAAAACACTCTCTTTCTGTTTCCGTGAGTCATGAGACATTTGGATTCTACCACTCTAGCAATTGATGAAATTTAAGGTGTCTCCTAATTAGTTATCACAAAGCTTCTTCAGACAAGGATGATTCACGAACTCAAGCATAGAAACATAAAAGAGCCTGAGATAAATGCAAAATTTTTTAATTGTAGATAAGTATTTGCAGATACAGCACTGAAACTAACCTTTTCCACTTGCTTTGCTCTACTGGTTTCCATGCACTAGGTTTTGGAGTGTTGCATGGTCCTACAGTAGCCTGTTCACATGTTAAATCCAACAGATCATCAACACTGGGATGAAATTTAATTGACTGATACTTAATTAGTAGAAGAGCCTATATATCTCGGGGAAGGAAAAACCAATTTCAGCACAGGACAATACTAATTTTGACTTTGAACCAATGGCCAATTATATCATGATCAAAAGATGCAGAACAATAGACACATCTGTGTTCTCCAAAAAGAATTAATTGTCTGACATTGTATTCACATTCATATCCATCATCAAAGCTACGAAATCAATATAGATCTAAGTACAGTATGATTGAAGGACGCACGATCCGTGAGATCTGATTGATAAAAGCTATTGTAGCAACGATTTCAATCAAATCTCGAGCAACAATTAACTAAGAAATGGATCTATATGTTGGAATTTTTCTTAATTCATAATCTTTCTGATAACACCGACCATCCTAACCACGATCGAAAATGACGGTTCGAGAAAATCTAAATCAGACAAGCCAATTCCGCCATTTAAAAAAATCTGATAAGTATTCGAAGAGACGGAAATGAATCGATGAATAAAACAGAAAAATTCAACATCCAAACCACCAGATCTCGTGAAATTCAGAACCAACATACACAATCGTGAGATTAGCAGTGGAAGAGATCAGAAATGGAAGTTCCTAACCTGCTGGTATAGCGCATAGAGAATTAGTGCAGTATCATTGGAGAATTTCGAGCTAAGGTTTTTCGCCGACGAATCAGATCCGTCGAGGCCGACGTAAGACGCGGCGGCGTAAAACCTCTCCGGGTAAGCGGGACCAGAGGTTGCCCTAGGCATAGCCATTTTGTCTCCTTCTCTTACTTCGACCGCGAATTTGATCGGAGATGGAGGAGCCGAGGAGCAGAGATATTCGTTTTCTAGTTTCGTTTCTGTTTAAAGATTCAAGTTTAGGAGAGGACTTTAAAATATTTTTAATTTAATTAAACCAAATTTCTCAACATTTTAATTAAACAAAAATTATACTAGATGCAGTGTTTATATAGCGGCACGTTGAAGACGCCATAATGCTCAAAATATTTCTCATAAACTCACTTTTTTACTTTTTAGGGATTGTCATTTCGTATTTTTTACCTTATGCTTAATTTGGATAGTGAATAACTTAATATGAGTTGAATTGTTATATTCTTAAATAAATTACAAAATTAACTCTATTCAGTATATAACTAAGAAATAAAAACCATGATGATAATGAACAAACCAAATACAAGTAGTAAACATTGCTTTGTACAATGTCGTGTTTGTTTTTGTGTTCTACAATTTGTTATCATTATCATTTCAAGAAGTGATATTGAACGATTTGGCAATGTTGTGAAACTCCGATCTCACTTCCGACCAAGCTGACTCTGGAGCCTGAGCATTGAGCGTGTAAAGCCGACCGCCGTGAGCACAACAAACGGCCACGTTATGCCGCCGGAAAAGCGGTGATTCGACTTTAAACTCTAACTCATAATACTTCAAATTTCTCTCTGAATCTTCTCTAAGATTTGCTTCCAACAAAGTTCCTTTTAAATCTGTTCGTTGACCAGATCCTGTCACTGTTCTTACTATTGCTTCTCCTACTTCCTTTGGCCCTCCAAATGCTTCGATTCTATACATCAAAAACAACAAGAATGAATGTATATTACTTATGATGATCTTATAAATATTATAGGAATTATTGTTAAAACTTACGAGAAACTGGGTGAGACAGGGGAGACGATGACACTGACATTGAGCTCGCCGGTTGAACCGGGCGGTCCAAATGCAATAACCGGTTCATTGACGTTTTTCCGGCGAATGATTCTTGCCGGAGGAAGGTCTAGCGAAATCTCCCGTTCTGACTTCTCCGCCGCTCTATACAATAGCGTCTGGTCTCCGACCCATGTAGCCGGATATATAAATTCTGTGATTAAAAAATAAAAGATTGTAAATTTCAATCTAACTATACAGTAACAAAATACCAAAATCTTGTCGAATTAATATCTTCAATCGGAGAAATTCAAAACTATAATAATTAAATGTGGATGAGGACTTACTAACCGAATCCTTCAACCGTTTCGATACATCTGCTATAACCTCCGATTGGATAAAGGACGTCGAGTTTCAGATTCTGGCCGATTTCCGGCGATAAACCGAGTACGAAGCTCGTGATTCCACAGAAATTGGCACCGATCGCAAGTACAGAGGACGATCCTAGACCCAGAAGAAGCCGCCGGTTGAATTTCTCGGCCAGGGGAGAAAACTCCTCGGCTGGGGAAGTTTTCCGGTCACCAGGAGATTGTTGAGCGGTGAAAATATTGGAGATTTTTGCGTTTTTGGGTGATGAATGTAAAGAGAAGTAAGGTTTCAGAGACATTTTTCTCGTCTGTTCTTAAGTGAGGTCATTGAGTGTTGTCGTCGACTCTCTTATCATCTCACCTGGAGACCAAGTACTAAAACGGCAGTGTTTGTTGTTCAAATGCAAACGATGACGTTTAGACTTAAAACTGAACGACAGCGTTCTATTCAAAGTTTAATTGTTTTTTTTTGCTATTTGTCGTCGTTAATTTTCTCGAGTTATTCGTTTTGGTAAAATGTAAAATTTATTAGAAATATGAGTCTTTACAAAAAAAAAAATATCTATTGAAAAAATGAAAAATCATTATATTGTTTTCTATTCCATTTCCTTTGTTGTTTTAAATCGTTAAAGTAATTTATGCTAGGCAGTTTGTTACAGAAATTAAGAAACGGTTGAAAATGATGAACCAAATAATCATCGCATTGGTTCGCAATATTTATTTGCAACGTAGTTTGTGTTTGGGATTTTTAATTTGTAACGTGGTCAAGATTTCGAATTTGTCGTAGTTAGTATTCTTTTAGCGTGAATTCAACATATCTCCTTCATATATTGCGTGTTTTTATCTTTATCAGTGTATTTGTCTATAATATTTGTTTTTTTTCAAAATTATATAAATCATTATGATGTGATGATGTCTACAGAGACCTCGTAAAAGTTACAAACCTGCACCTAGAATGTATGGTACTTCTGTGAAGTAATTTGTCTTAAAGTCAAATGAGTTGAGAGTTCAATTCATGCTCATGCAACACTAATTGTGTTTTGGATTAAACAAGCTCTACAGTAGGTTTGTTGATAGAGGAGCGGAAGTAATAATACGAGAATGATCGAAACTTCTAGGAAGAATCATGATATACACTTGGATCTTGTTGATATAACAGAATGGAGATCATACAAAAAGAGGGGGGGGGTCTAGAATTCCCTTTTCGGTGCTAAGAAAGCTCGTTGATATTCAAGTTTAATGATCAAAGTCGATTGCTACAAAGCTATGCTATCATTTAATGTATAAGTTAAAGAGATAAACCTAAATCAAATCCTAACTAAAAGATAACTTATCTAAATGGAATGAGCTAACGTTACCTAAAAATCAACAGAATCACTCAAAAGGTATTCAATCACTTATATAGCATCAAAGGATACAAATTTGTAAACAAAAAAATGGATGTTCAAAAGGGCAATTAAAAAAAGTTCTCTTAGTAGAAGCTAACTTTTGGGGTCGACAGGCTTAATTAAACAGTCCATCCCAAGAGATAAAAGGTCCTCAAACTCTCACTATTTTAAAACTGGATTAAGTTTTTGAATAATTTAAAGTTTTCGAAGAATGGAGAATGGTGCTTGAGTCTAAGAAAACTAATAGAGGATTGTTTCTGATTGCTAAAAGTGTGATACACGTTAGGGTATAACAGTCATATATCGGATCTTCCCATCCTTAGTGGCTGACAGGCTTGTTTAGTGTTAAGAAGAACTCATCACTGGTTAGAGTGATGCACCAAGATTTTTTGGATGTGACAACTCTTATTTCAACATGTGAAGGGCTCATGTTTTCCTTTAGAAGACCCCAATTGTGTGATTTCAATCGCTTTTAAGTCTAAAGCATTTTGGTTGATCTAATCACTGATTTGTGTTCAATTCTAACTTTATTAATGCTTTCTTTCATGAAAAAAAAAGAAAGAAAGGAAGGAATTGAGTTCACTATGAGTTAAACGGTCATATATGAAGGATGAAGAGGAGTAAGGGTAATTTAATGCAGTAAACGATGAAATTAAAGACGAAATTGCCATAAAAGGACATGTGGATTGTGGAGGGGAAATGACATCTTTTTACTCTACAAAAACACTAGAACTTTGTACCTTTTCTTTAAACTTGCTTCAATTCTTTCAGAACCTTCTTTTCAATAAAATAACATTTTCGGATTTTGCATCCACAAACAATGAGGTTGATAAGATTACAAAAAAAAAAAACAAAGAGAGAGAGAGAGTATAAAAGAGAGACAATACATATTATGGATACAACAAAATCTCTTATGAATTCAATCAAACAATGGAAACATTATCTTAAAATTTACAAAAAAATATTCGAACAATTTATGGATACTAAAACCCCAATTTATATGTAGTAATATATCGACCTTTATGTAATGAATACCTGCGATCAACCCTA
This sequence comes from Euclidium syriacum, assembly GCA_900116095.1. Taxonomy (NCBI): domain Eukaryota; kingdom Viridiplantae; phylum Streptophyta; class Magnoliopsida; order Brassicales; family Brassicaceae; genus Euclidium; species Euclidium syriacum. The sequence continues at coordinate 17,465,613 of FPAK01000003.1, forward strand.
AATATTCGCAAACGAGAGTTGGATTTCTTCCAATGTTAATCCTCGAGTTTCCGGCACCAAGCACCATGTGAATACAATTGTTATTCCACAGACTATACCGGATATAATAAAAGATCCTGCAAATTATTTTCATAAATAGACAGTTATATTTTTTAATCTAATTAATTCATTTTTAATATTTATACCGAACAAAACTAGATTCAGTTTTTTCGAAAGTATGTCGGTTAGATTACTTACCGGTTGGGCTCCAAGCCAACATAAAATTGAAACAATAGTTTGCGATCCAACCAGTGAACCAATTGGCTATGGTCACTAAACTCCCAGCTAATACTTTTATATCCATTGGAAATATCTGCCCAAAAACAGATAAGTAACATAATAATAACAATATTAATTTTTCAAATCTTAGATGTAATTTTAACAAATTAAAACAACAACAACTACTACTACTACTAATAATAATAATAATTTGGATAAAATATAAAATAATATGTATACCTCAGACATTATAATCCATGGCAATGCTCCCATTCCAGCTGCGAACATCATCGTGAACGACTGTTTGAAACATAAATTGTCAGATGTTGTCATATTTTAAAAAATTACGATAACTAATTAGACATATATATACAGAAAGAGTTTTGATTTTGTGAATTTTATTTTTCCTTTTATTGGATTTCCTATAGTCATTTTTGTGTGGATTAGAGTAAATCAGTGTAGACAAAATTTTCAGAGATGTTTAGTTTAAGTTAGCTAAAATTGTTTATGGTGATCTAGTGTGTTAAGAGTAAATGTAAATATATGACTTGATAGAAATATCGAAATTAACTATTTTGTTACCAGTTATACATTAGGCTGAAAATCAAATTTGTGCAAAAACTTACCAATATTCCGATAAAAGTGAGAACCGGTGTAATCTTTGCAATATCGGGAACATCTTTAATGCCAAACGCTACCGCCAAAGTGATTGAACTTAAACATAATCCAAATGCTGAAGTCTGAAAATTTGATACATCAAATCCATGTTATATAAAATATATATATATATATATATATAAAAGACTATATATATGCCTCTAAGCATCCGATTAGCTAGCGAGTAATGACTGGTTAACAAAACAAAAATTAGACTGAACAAGAAAAAGATTCTAACCATAAGAAGTGGCCGTCTTCCCCATCGGTCCACAAAAATTAAACCCATGAAAGATTTTGGTACCTATAAAATATTTGGAGTAAGATGTGAGATTATAATTAATGAGGTAACTATTGCAAGGGTAGTTCAACACGCAGTTAAAATAAATACTTACGACGACGAGAGACAACACGGTCATCCCAATCCCAGCAGGAAATCCTAGAAAAACAAAAATTATTAGTTTTAAATAATTTAATAACGAATTTTAAACAATAATTAATAACACTTAATAATATCTGAGAACATGATAAATTATATTTTTACCGCCAAGTTTAAATAGAGTGCTTCCGTAAGAACCTACTCCTGTAATTCCACAAAACTGTTGCAGAATCATCAAACCTATGCCGATCTGAAATGTTTAAACAAATACCAAAAATTAAGTTAATTTTAGTTAAAAAAAATAATCTAAATTTTATTTCAAATGTATTTTAGGGTTGAATAAAAATTTCTTTTTCTTACGGTAAGTTGACGGGCATATCTCCTTTTGAAAAGACTACGAATACCGATATTCGAATTTCCCTTCGAAGCTTCAACCGATATCTACAAGATTTAAAACAAATATGAGTGCAAATATTTACGTAAAATTTTAAAAGGAAAACTTAGGTAATTTATCTTAGGATTTTTATGTGAATGCATGATCAAATCAACAAATGATTTAAAGATACGTAATACTTCTATTTATGGAATTATTATATACCTTGATTTCATGAGCTTCGTGCACAATATCGTAACCTTTACCTCTTAACTTTTGAAGAACAACTTCAAATTCTTTATTGCGGCCTTTTTTCGCCTGTAAAAAGCATGTTCATCAAACAATAATAGTATTAAATAATAGCCATATGTGTTTTTTTTTGTGGTCGACAAATAGCATATGTGTAATTGATATAACTAACCAGCCATCTTGGAGACTCAGGTACGAAGAACAAACCAATAACTTGTATCAAACATGGAAAAATACCTGGTTGGACATGAATTTTAGTTAAATAAGCTTAGAAAAAAAAATCAAGTGGAGAAATTACCCGAAGAATAAATATCTAGTAGATGAGAATGACTCACCGATTAAGGCTAGAGTTCTCCATGACAAGAAATTTCCAAAGTAATATACGACTGCGATTCCACAATTTTGCAACAACTGGATATAGAGTATTGATTTTAAGATTAGAATTCAAATTAATATGTATGAATATATCAGAACTTTGAATTTGAATCTGTAAATCACCTGATTACTAAATGTAAAAGCGCCTCTTACGTGCTTGGGTGTTATTTCTGCGACATATACAGGAACCTATAAAATGTTAAATTCAAGAAATTTAGGAACACTTTATATGGTTAGGTCTACAGTTTATTTTGTTTGATCAATATTTAAGGAAAAACTTTACCACGTAGCTAATGAGACCAACTCCAATTCCCGCCAAAAATCGTCCCATGTCAAGCCAAAAGATATTCTGCAAATTTTTTTTATAAATTGCAAAAATAAGTAAGAAATAAATTATATAAATTGCAAAAATATGTAAGAAAAGTAGATGAATTTATGAGGAAACCTTGGCTAGTGCAATTGCAAGCCAACCAGTGATGCAGAATAAATCAGCGAGCCACAACGTCTATAAGAAAAATTGAGAAAGGAAAAAATAATAAGGCATTAAAATTTACGTTATAATAGTTATAGTTATATAATAAAATGTATAAAAATATAGGGTGATTTTAAGAATAATAGATACTTTACCATTCTATGACCCAAGGCAGATGCGACTTTGGCGCTGAATATTGCACCAATCATTCCTCCAAATGTCGAGAGCGAACCAAACAGCGAAAACTATGAATATATTTTTAATAAATTTACATTAATATTAATGTGGTACATCTTAAAAAATATGAACACTTAGAGTATAATTTATTTATTTTTTAATAATATTACCATTTAGTTTTTTTTTTTTCATGTAAGTAGTAATTTTAAGTTTAACAAATTAAAGTACATTTGTGTATATCTAATTAATTGTCAAGATCTAAAAATGTTATTTTACTTAATTATTTTAACTAAATAAATGTGATAAAATGGACTTACTTGTGCGAGAGAAAGATCCAAGTCTGTCATGATGGATGACATAGTATCTGCCGTATAACCCATCTATGGACAATAGATATAATTAAAGTCAAATTCATGAATTAATATATAAAATGAATACAATCGTGACTTTTTATCTGTAAAGCCACCATAATTAACGAGTTAATTCCATGTGTTGACATACTCTCCGAGAAATTAGGAAGACAAAGTCAACTGGGATATTTCAAGAAAAGTGAATTATAAATCGATGCAAGAAACCTGTAAACATCGTTTCAGAACATATAATTTTGACAAGAAATTGAAATTGTGGTCATGTATCATATCAATATAATATTATATATGGTTCTGTTTGGTAATATTTGCCGTCATGTCAAAAAAATCTTTCAATTTCAAAGGCTATTAATTTAATAATAAGCAAGTAAGCAAGACGACATCACATGATAAGATGGCGCAAATCAAAAGATAGTCAGGATAAGATGGCAACAGAACATAACGGTAGAAGATCAACACAACGAACACAAAGCCTGTAATTCACAGAAAGAAGCTATTTGTTTTCATTCTTTTTTATCATCAGCTACACACATTTTTTGTTAAATTTTTTTTTGATAAAATTGTTTTTTTTGGTAATTTTAAAATTTTAAATTATTAACTATATGAATCATATTCAATTCAATAAAATATCATTGATCAATCAGGTATGGGATAGGCCACAAGCAAAGGATAGCCTACGGTTTTGGACATCAGATAAGATTAATTTTTTGAAAAAAAAAAAATGGGTGCTTCTTCTCCGTTACAAGTGAAACATATGAAAATTTGCATAGGAACTACTCCAGAAATGTTGGACCATATCTTATCTCTACATATTGCGACGCCACTAAAATCAACTTTGCCTTCTAATAGTTACATATATATATATATATATATATATATATATATATATATATGAGAGAGCAAGTAGAGAAATCAAGATGAAGAAGAAGAAGAGAGAGTGATGGGAACATACAGCAACGCCAAAGCTAAAGGATGCAGATACAATGATGAAAGTGGTGAAGAAAAGAAGTGTAGTTGTATTTGCACTCGTTTCCCTATTTACCAACAATAATCCTTTCTCCATATTATTCTTATCTTCCTCCATTTTCTTCACTCAAACCCCTTGTCAAGAACAAGAACAAGAACAAGAACAAGAGAGAGAGAGAGAGAGAGAGAGAGAGAGAGAGATTTGCTTGAATTTGAATGTTTTCTCCCCTTGATTAAAAAGAAGTATGATTTTCTTTTATTTCTCTATATAGACTTAGCTAATATTGATTAAGCATCAAGATTAGAGAAAAATATCATGCTATATTGTGATGGAGACGTATCTACCTTTTATTGCGTCTAAGTTCATGTTCATTTTTTAAAATCAGTCAATAAACCGGGAAACGGTTTTGTCACATTTTTTGGTTATTTCCTGGTCTAAGGATTCGGTTTGTCGAATATATAATTTTTTAAAAGAAAAAACAGATAGGTGAATATTGTTTAAAATTTTTGGTTTAAGAGATATCTGGATATTGTTGTTGCATTCTATAAAAGAAGAGGAGGACAAAAAGTCAATTAATTAATCGTAGTTTTAGACGTTCACGAAACAAATAGACAAAAGTATTTCTATCTTAGTCTTGAATTGGTTTAGCATTCGTGACGTGGATTAGCTGGATAATATTTGCTAACCAAATCGATTGTAATTCCACGTTGGTTAACATCTATCCGTACATATAGAATTTAATGCATACAAATGTATAGTAGAGTAGTTGTCAATGATTCGGTTCATTGAACCCAGACGCAAAAAGAAAATATCTATCAAAAGTTCAAAACTAAGATTGGAATTTCGTGACCAAAAAAAAAAAAAAATTGGAATGAAGAATTCGTATTGAAACTCTCCACCTTGTTAATCACATCAATTAACGTTACTGATGTTCTTTAGGTTAATTACAAGATTTTAGTCCGGCTTGACCAGGAAAATAGATTCCTCCGCATTGGTTAGCAAGTAGACAAAGTCCGAAACCCAATCGAGAACCGGTCCCACAAGACCAAAAATTCGTCGAAACTGGCCAAGCCGTATACGTTTACGGTTGCGTCGAATCGCTTTTTTTTTTTTTGGTTTCTTTCCCCAATTTAGGAGTGTAAAATATTATATTGTCATCATCAAATTATAGTCATATAATATAACGATTCTACGAGATTTGTTAATTTAAATTTATATATAAATGGTTTTTTTTTCAATGGTACCGCAATATTTAAAATTGTAACACATCATCTACTACTACATGCTAAAATAATTTAAAATCATAAGATCTATTAGACCCATTATATTAGAGCTTGCTCAAAGCCAATAATAAGTCAAATATTGGACACAACTAATCTTATAGATGTGAAGAATCGGATAGGTATGATGATGAAGATGTAAAACCAAAAAAAGAAAGAAAAAAGAGATAGGTAAGATACAAATACATGTGTACACATATAGGCTATATAAGATATAATATGTAAGTGGGCATGTGGGTATGTCATATACGTATGGTTTGACTATTTTAACTATATTCAAAGACGCAGATAACACCGTAGATCAAGGGATTAAGCACGTTGGTGTAAGAGAGAGACTTAGTGGATTTTGTCCTAAAACAAGTCACAATAAGTCAACTTTAGGCTTCAGCTTTAAGTATCTCCAGCTCTTTAATCCTTCAAGCAGACACAAAACACACACACTTTTTCCCCGCACCTCTCGGATCTCTGATTTCAAATAGCGTTTTCAACTTTGAGCTTGAAAAACAAACTCATGAATCTCTTCAACTTTTCATGGAGAAACCAGAGAGCAAGCAAATCCGAGGTAATTATGTTTTCCTTCACTTTTAACACATTTTTCAACTTTCTTTCTAATGTTCTTAGATAGAAAATTTAGCTTTAGCTCTGCGCGATTTTCTCTGTTTGATTCCCGAGAAATGTGGGAGAATGGAATAAAGGTATAGACATTTTCCTCTGCTTTCTCAGGTCAAGATTAGATCAATAACCACTGAAAGAAACTAGCTTTTTTGGTTAAAGAAGAAGAAATGGGGAGATCATGTTTGCCGAGATGGCGATTAGGAAAACTAATGGCAGGATTACAAATGATCTTAGGGTTAGTAGTGATCACTGTAAGCCTCTCATGTCTCTACAGATTCCATTCCGCGGGATTCTTCTTGCACAACGAAGACATTTGCCGCAATATCTACACAATCAAAGAAGTCAAAGAAGATGGAGGATTCGACCTAAAGGCGCTCAACGATCGTGTTGATGAAGTCCTAGAAAAGATGGATAACTTATACGAGAAGCTAGAGAATACGGTGAAAGAAATGGAGAAGAGCAAAGACGGAAGCAAAAAAGAGATCAAGAAGTTTCTTGAAGATGAAGTGATGAGACCGTTTTACTCAGCTCATATCGGTTTAAGACAAATCCGGTTACCGAAACCCGAAGGAGTCAGAAACTCGACGGAAAAAGAAGAGCCTTTGATCAATAAGTTTCTCATTGAAGAGATAAGGAAGTACATTACACCGAAAGATAATCGAGTTGGGAAGCTAAACATGTTTGGAACAGAGAGAGTTTACAACACTATTGGTCATGCTTGTGTGTTGATGAAGATGGATTTAGAGAAGTATATGGATTACGATGTTGGAGCGTATTGCGATGACGATTGGAACTTAGCACAGAAGCTTATAGTTAACGGATGCGATCCGTTACCTAGAAGACGATGCTTAACAAGAGCATCAATGACTTACCAGAAACCTTATCCGATCAATGAGTCATTATGGAAGCTTCCTGATGATAGAAATGTGAGATGGGGAAACTACCAATGTAGGAACTTCGCGTGTTTATCAAGTAAAAACCCTAAAAGGGGTTACACGAAATGCAGCGGATGTTTCGAAATGGAGAAAGAGATAGGTAAATGGGTCAAGAACAGTACTCTATTGGTTGATTTCATGGTTGATGATGTGTTGAGAGTGAAGCCAGGTGAGATTAGGATTGGATTGGATTATGGAGTTGGGACAGGAACTTTTGCAGCAAGAATGAGAGAGAAGAATGTAACCATTGTCACTACTGCTTTGAATCTAGGAGCTCCTTTCAATGAGATGATCGCTTTACGTGGTTTGGTCCCTTTGTACATCTCATTGAACCAGAGGCTTCCGTTTTTCGACAATACGATGGATATGATTCATACCGCTGGGTTAATGGATGGATGGATCGATCTACTTCTGATGGATTTCGTGTTATACGATTGGGATCGAGTGTTGAGACCTGGTGGTTTACTTTGGATTGATAGATTCTTCTGTAAAAAGAAGGATCTTGATGATTATATGTACATGTTCTTGCAGTTTAGGTACAAGAAACACAAGTGGGCTATTTCTCCTAAATCAAAAGATGAGGTTTATCTCTCTGCTTTGCTCGAGAAACCTCCTCGCGCCATATAAAGTTTAAAGCTTTAAATGTTTTGTAATTGATATTCTTTACTCATTTGATTCTCTAATGAATTCTGTTTCTCTTGAACTATTAACTATTGATGGAGAATTGTAATAAAAACCATAAACATCAGCTCAAGTTAAAGAACTAAAATGGCTCATAAATTAGCTAAAGCTTGTTTCAGTAACTAAAATTACCTCTAATCAAGCTGTTATCGTGAATTTGTGAGCTTCTAACACCATTTTCTCATCATCTACTCTAGTTAAAAGGAAATCTAATGGAGTTGGCTTTTTCAAGTTGGTATTAGAGCAAGGATTTGAGTCTTGATACGTCCCATACACGTTTGGATTTCTCTGTAGATTGGTAGATTCTGGGGGCATCGTGGCTGCAAGCTTGTGACTGCTGCATCTATAAGCTGTGCAACGTCAGCTGGAGGATACTGTCTCTCCGTGCACATCTGCGAGTCATGAGAAAACAAAGTTTCAAGTTGTTACTATGAAGATGTTAGTTGATTAAGCCAAACCGTATTTCGGTTTAGTACCTGAATCATGAGCCAAGTGGCAACACAGGAGGAGATTAAATCTGAAGGCATTTGAGCCTCGTTTTTCTCCGAACCGGATTCGTTGTTGTCCTTAGGATCTGATGCAGCGTCTGAGGGAGATGGGTTGTGATGATGATGCTCTATGTTTCCATTTGCATGCTCGTGATGTTTAACCGTAGAGCCGTGTAATGGCTGACGTTTGCCTATCAAGTCCAAAGCTTCTTGGATCTTTTTCCTTGCATCTTCTCCTTCCTTCACAGATGATGCAGCCTAGAAACCAGAGAGTGACCATAAAACTTAAGCAAAAAAATATGTATGTTGGAAAAGCGGCTGAATCGATTACCTTAATTGCTGCATCCACCATTGCTTCCGCTCTTCTCTTTGAACCCTTAACGATTTCTATCATCTCTGGCTCCATTTCCTGTCACAGAACACAAATATAAGCTAAACACAGAGCTGATCCAATTCGGTTTCCACAACATTACTTAACAATAAGACATCCTTACCTTTTCATCTAAAGCATGCTGTAACGCAAGTGCTCGTTGAATCTCAGCTTCTCTTCCTTTGCTATAATTTGTGATATATGACTGATTAATCTGCTGTGAACTACTACTAGTGTTGGTTGGTCCTTTACCATGTAGAATTGGAGCCATCATATCACCCTGTAGAGAAAATATGCGTTAGGCATAAAACTGACAGAACTAGTCAAACGTCCATCTTTCCTTACCTGATTGAGAGGAGGATTCATGGCAAAGCCGACACCTTCAAGTCCACATGGAGGGAATATAACAGAGACACCAAGGTTCGAGTTCCCGCTTACCTGTGGTTCTTTCTTTACAGACAAGCATTTGTCAATTTGTCTCCTTAGACCTTCTGGTATGTATTCCAATGGATTTGCAGGCATGCAATCAATGTCCTGTTCAAACCAAGGAGATGATCAAAACGACTGTGACCGATAAATCATAAAAGATTGGATTGTTTGAATGCAATTATTACCATAACTAACTCAACGCCTAATTCATCAAACAGAACGTTGCATTTGTTATGGTCAACAGTGAGAATTTTCCCGTCATGAATCTCTCGCGTTTTGGGATGGATGGCAATGACTCTATTCCCAACTGCTAATGGCCGAGCCAGATCTGTAGGAAGCCCTTCTCTTGCCCCTGTTCGAAGCTCTGTATAATGTTTTCTCACAGATTCGCGGTACTGTTTGAGTTTTTCTCGCTCTTCCTGTAAAAATCTCTCAGAGAATCTTCGGGGTCTACCAAGAGAACTGCGAAAACAGAAAAGATCAACTTTTTTTATTAAATCTAACTATATTCTCTGTGAGCAGTTTCAATAACATAACTTGAACAAACCTTTTAATGACGCTCCATTCAAGACGAGTAAGTCTTGGAATGTGACCAAGTCCCACGTGATTTAAGTAATCTACAAACTCCATCTTTGCAAACCAGGGATGGTCGATGGCACTATAAAACCACTCAAATATGCACCTTCGACGTGCCAAGGGATACGACAGAGAAGAAGAAAGCTTATCCTGAAATTGGAATAAGCAAATAAATACACCAGCTTTTTGAATGTGCATAAGAGAAGTGAAGTTAAAGTCCTTACCTTTAATAACAATTCCTGTTCTGACAGAGATCTAGAACTACGTGCAGCTTTATGTGTGGTTTCAGAAGATTTAGCTCTTTCTAGTAAGCTTTTCTTCAGACTTATCTTACGCCTGCTTGGAGGATTCTGGGATAAACTGGCTGGGCCCAAATCAGAAACTTGTGTAGTTGACGTCACTACATCCATTGCAGGTATTTTCTTATCGCTTGTTGTCGTAGATTCCTCCAACGCCTTAACAGCTTTCAACTGTTTCGACTGAGCCGGACTTTGACCAGCCCGTTTTGTTCTAACCGAAGACTTCATATTATTCTCTTCTTGAGCCATTTCCTGCAACAAAATAAATTGAACTTTATGAGGTAATCTTTTCTTCAGAAGCACAAACTTGAATACTCGATCTTGCTTCAAATGATATAATCACAGATGACAGAGTTCAACTACGGTTAACATTTTAATGTACATAGAGAATACCTTCTTGGTTGTTGATTTGTTCCGAGTAGAATCTGTTGCAACTTCATCCCCTAGCATCTGAAATTGAACACAATTCACATATAAAGCTAAAAGATGTCTAGAAGAAAGTGCAAGAGAAAATTAAGGGAATTAATCTTGCTAACCTTTGGTTTACGTTTTCTTCTTAAACTACCACTAGTAGGTTGCGGTTGTAGCTTCCCTGCACTACTATCAGTGGATGCCTGCCTTGAAGGTTTCGATTTTCTATTGCTAGCATTCTCAACAGCAGAAATTGCATTAAGGAGACTATTATCATCTGGTTCTGCATTTGCTTTTTCCCCATGACTGCTTGTGGATGTAGCTTCCGCTGTGCTAGATTTCTCGTCCATGTCGTTTTCTATTCTTTCTTCCTTCAAATGAGCAGATGATTCTGGACCCAACGCAATATAGTAAAAATTAATAAATAAGTACAGACATTTTTGTAGACTCTAATGCGAACAGTGAAAGCTGTAGATTTTTTCCATTCTACATACTCAATGAGAAAATCTACAAAAAGCCATGGTTTAAGTTAAATGCAAAACCACACAAATCTCACCTGATTCCATCAAAGCTCCTGGATGCATTGAAACTGACAATTCAGCCAATGCTTGCAGAGCGTCAAATTCATCTACACAGGAACAGACTGGCCATAAGTTTCAGATTCCCATATGCTTTCAGCAGAATATGAAGATACTTAGTTTAAAAGAACAATGCAGAATAAATAAATAAATAATCAAATATCACAACAGTAAAGCTTATAAATGAAAACATGTTAAGAGCCTTTAAGAGATGAAAAATGTTTCTAACTTTCGTGACAGAAAGGGAGGATATATTCTTGGACCTTTGAAATTGTAATCAGGCGTCAAGTTAAATTATTATTGACTTTTACCTCCGGAAGTGATTTTATTATCTCTTTTCTTTGGGCTGCGCGGTGAATATTTCCCTCTTGCGCCTTCAAAACCTCTCTTTCGTCTTTGTGATTTAGTTCTGAGCCCCTCCGTGGCACTGGATGCTTCTCCATCAGAATCATTACCTTCTTCTTCCTCAACTTTCACTTTTTTCTTGTATAACTTTTTCCCCTTTCGTGAAACCTCACCAACCCCTTCCATATCCATCAACAAGGCAGCATCTCTATCAGATTCAAGCTTTCTTCCTCGGCTACTTCCCGCCCACTCCTCCAAGATACAGTCCCGGTGCTTGGATGGAGGTTTTCTTGTTCGCGACTGTTCAAAGCACAAAGTTAGATAGTGTTTTCCAGTGAATCAACATTCCGCAGAAAATAAATAAAATGATAAATGCTTGAAATTTCTAGAGCTCGACAAATACCACTTTTCCCCAGCTCTTTATTGGCGAGTTATCACTGAGCTCTGTTCTTCTACTTGGTGATTCGGAAACCTTTGGAGTCCCTCCTCTTCTTGATGCATCTGTTAATGCTAATGCTATAAAATGGGCAACATCATCATTCGCATCGAAATGCTTCCTGGCTCTTTTATTTGGTGGAGTAGAGCCTTCTCTATCATCTCTCATGTGTGAAGTTTGTACAGGAAACCGAGGTGTACGTTTTCCAGTGGCACGTCGCTGAGTTCCTACATAAAATAAGAATCAAATTTACAAATTCTCAAAACAAGATAGATGGATACCTTTTAATTTTAGCTTCTTCAAAATTTAGGAGAATGATGAACTAATATGATATAGGCACTTTACCATTAGCTCGTGCTTGCTTTAAAAACGTAAGGCATCCATCTGGTGAAGGAATTGAATGTTGTATATCAACTTCCTCTCGAGAATCACTATTCTGAGGTTTTGCACGTTTGCGCTTTTGATATTTCCTCGGAACTTCTGAAGCATCATGGCCTTCTCCTTCACTGCCACTCCCTTCCTAGAAGAAATACCATAAGAATAGAATACAAATCGACCCAACAGATTTGCTACCTAACAAGAAACTCAAGATTTTACTACGTCACCGGTTTTACTGTCTACTCACGTTAATAACCAGATTTTTTTTACACCAATCACACACATTTTTAACCACAAAATTTCATTTCCTCAATGTATAGTAAAAGAAAATTTCTCACCATGACACTGTAATGATCGGTCATCATAGCAATAAGGCCAGCTACAGAGGCAGTTCCTTCCGGGAGAGATAAATACGCCTGGAAAAAAACAAGCCTATCTTATGAATGCAAAGTTAAGTAGATACTAATCAAAACTAAAGTATAAGATGTTCTTACTCATACCCGATTCATATTAAAAAGGGCTTCCACCATGTCAACAGACCTGCTATTCCGAATTGAAGCAGCCACCTATACAAAATAAAATAAAATAGTCTCATGAACTCTGATATCACTGAAACTCCCATAAACAAAATGTGAGTGAAAGAGTTATTTACCTTCTTCCATTCCTGCCCGTGCTTTCGATAGGCATCATAGAAACGCTCAAGCTCTCCTCTGCTCCACTGAGGTCCCAGCTTATCAGACAATTTCTTCTTCTAGGATAAGCAAAGCATAGTTAACACATGTAATTAAACTTTTAAGAAATAAAGAAAAAAGTGTTCCTATCAAAACTTCCTGAGCAAAGACACTGAAATGTTTAAAACTGCACAGTAAGAGGACTATTCAGCAGAAGCTTAAGGTAATTAAAGACTAAAAACACTCACTTTCTGCTTGTTTTTCCTAGAGTTCCCGATATCTTTTCCTGGAGAAGCTTCATTGGTGAAACGCTTGTTCACACTCCTCGACTTCCTGACAGGTGCCATTTGCAGGTTTCTCTGCCCAAGTATTTCAAATTAGTTAGGAACTGATATGAACCAATATACGAGAATTTGGCTTCCGAACACAATGTTACAAGAGGACAATCAATTTTCGATCGGATTTGAGAGAAATCGAAACTTTTACTTAAAATCAACTATGACCCATTCTTGGATCAGACAAAAAGCACTGTTGGGGAAGATAAATATCTGCAGCATCGAGAAGGAAATTTTGTTTTTAACGAAAATTAAATCGGAATTGAACTTTGGGTATTCAAAACCTAAGATTACGAAAAAATTCAAATTCAGGAATCAATGCTCAAAGAAACAAAAGTGACGAGTTCGAAGCAAAATTTCGGGGAAATGTGTTAAGAAACTGTTTAAAATTGGAATAGAAACACCAAATTGTATCGAAAATTCCATCGCTTAACCTGAAACTATGAATAAAAAACGTAGACTCCACAAATCTGAAACCGATTCCCCTATAAATTTGAAAATAAAATAATTCAATCAAGTGAAGTTTTAAAAATCCCATTCAAACCCAGTTGAGGAAGACGAAACTAGGTTTAAAAACGGAGAACTAACACAGAAGTGTAGAGAATCCAGAAATTTCCTGGGAAAATTTCACAGTAAAATGAAAAAAATTCAAACGAAGAAAAAATGAAAACCCTTTCAAAACCCTAATCGAAACAGATCGACAGTCGATTCACTCACCAATTACGTGACTAGAAGAGATAATAAACGCCGAACCAGATACAAATCGAAACGCAGCTTGGGGTGGAAGGAGAAGAGACTGGGAGAGAGAGAGAAAGCACGAGCCTTTCTTTCAAAAAGAGAGATCGATGAGAAAAATTTGAAAGAGGGTTTTAGAGAGAGAAGGAAAGATAAAAAAGAAAAGAGAGGAGAGAGAGAGATAAGAATAAGGGAAAATGAAAAATGAGAAGAGGCGTTGCCGCGAAACTTGAATAGAAGGACGAGTTTTAGCCAATAAGATTTCCCCACTTGTCTTATTTTGTATTTTATTCTTTTATTTTTATTTTTGTTTCACTCTGAGTATTAGAAGCTTGGTGCATGTGTGATTTTGAACGTCCACGTGGATCTTGAGGATGTATGGACCGTTAGATGTTTTAGTCTCACTTGTCGTGGTTCTGGTATCGGTAGCAGATGATCATATTTGAAACTACACGAATTTTTTTCTTTTTTTTTTTTAAGATATCATCAGAACTCAGGTTTAAAAGATTGTGTCAAGATATTTGTAGATTTTATGCAATTCTTTTTTACTAGATTATATCGCGAACTAAGTTTTAATTTTATATTTAAAATAATTATTTTTATTAAGTTAAAATATTTATGATATTTTTCTATTTAATTATCATGGGATTAAAATATATTAAAATTTTAAAAAGAAAAAGACTTAAATAGCATGAAAAAGTTATATTAGACAATAATTACAGATGTAGTTTTGTCGTTCCAAGAATACCTAATGAAACTTTTTTTGTGGTATTTTTGGAATTCGAGAACCCTTATGAAATTAATATTTTAACTTCTCGAATTTCCAAAAATACAATTCGAGAAGGAAAAACAGTATTGGGTAAAGCCTTCCTAATCAGTATATTTCTTTTCCAAAAATTTTTTTGGTAAAATAGTCTTTGACGTAATTTTTCATGTTACTACTGTCAATTGTTCAATTTAAAAATTTGTATTGAATTAATAATATTATACCAATTGACTTTTTTAATAGAAAAATTTCATAAAAATCTTTTTTTTTAATTTATTTATTCTAACAGATAACATTATTTTTTTTATGTCTTTTCAATTAGTATATAGGGAATTAGGACGTAGGAGTTCATTTTGAACAAATTGTTTTAATACTTTGACATAAAAACGTTTACGGACATTGAAATAAACATTTAACCAATATAAATCGAAGTGTAGAATAGAGGAAAAAAATGTCGAGGTTATGCATGATAAAACGTGCAATGTCATTGGTGTACGCTAAGAAGAAATTAACACAAACAAGAAAACAGAATTCTCATGGAACCTTAATTCTTGTGCTTCTATCATCGCTTCCTCTGGCGTAAGAGCAAGTTTAGGTGTCCCAACATTGGAGTTGGCAGGTACCTAAGCAAACAGTCAAAAACATATACATTAGAGTAAGCAAAGCAATGAAGAAAACCTCAAGAACACATACAAGCCTAATACAACATGATATATAGGATTGTTGAACAACAGAATAAACAGAAAGATTTAACTTCAGTATTTTCACAACCAGCAAAAGAAAACACTTTTCACCTTGAGACAACATACAAACACCGGATTTGGAGTGCAATATGCAGCAAAACACTTCAGGAAAGACATTCTGCTGAAAAGAAACAAGAAACTCACCCTTGGCATTTCATCTACGTCAGGATCATTCTTATACTCCACCACCCAATTAACTGCAGCCTCGAGACTGGCATTACTTTTTTTTTCCGTATAAATGTTAAATTTATTGAATGAAAAAAATCGTTTTAACAATTTACAAGCAAAGAAATTCCTTTACAGAACATTAATTCTTGTGAAAAAACAAAATACTAAATCATCATCTAGAATCAAACTAAACTCTAAGTGAATCCTCCATATTTGAGTGTAGAAAATAGTAGATAACTTATTTTGAATCATCCTATCAATTGCCGTTATAAGAATATCCGGAGAAAGAGGAACTTCGCCATGACGCCTTTTATTTCTTTCAATCCAAATAATATGAAGAGAGCATTGAAGAACATACCGTACAATAAACATCTTGGTACCTGAAAAGGAATTTCCATTCACCAATCGTTGTAATGCCGGCCACGAGCATGTAAATTGCCTATGAAGAAGGTTTTGTGTAAGCTGTTTCCAAATATGAAATGAATAGGAGCATTCGAAAAAAAATGATCACGTGATTCCATCGGAAATTGGCAAAAAACACAGTGTGTACTTAAGCCGGCACCCCATCGACTCATACGATCTTCAGTAGCAAGGCGATTTAGAGAAGCAATCCACATGAGAAATTGGTATTTAGGAGTTCTTTTAGGAGTTCCCTGAGCAAACCAAACTCCCTTATACCAATCCACCTCATCTTTCTTCTCCCTTATAACCTCCCCTGTTTCCTTTGTTATAAATTTGTTTTTGAATACCCGAGCAGATGTTTTCCACAAGTGGACATAATCACCAATTACAAAACCACGACTCCGTAATTGTCCCAGATTGTCGAGAATGTGATTGTGAAAATCAAAACGAAATCGCCTTCTTCTTGAAGATATTATCACAATGTATAAAAGAACTTAAAGATTCAAATGAAGTAGCATACTTCATCGTACCAATTGACATCTAAAAAATAGATTAAGATAAGAGAATAAAAGAGAAGCATATCTCATTGTGTAACATGAACTTGGAATTCATGTGGCAAACAGAACATGTAAAAAAACATACAAATGTATTTTCCTACATAAAAAATAATCCAGTTTTAAAGAGAAACGAGGTGGTCTTAAAGCAAAAAACGTCACTCGCAAAGCATTGCAATCAACCATAAAGTTCATCCCTATGAGACATGAAATTATGAAGTGCATAAGGACATTTTCCACTTCTGATAGTTTTAGAGAAATGAAAACTACTTATACCAAAACTATAATAGGAGTCCACAGCCAAAAGCAAAAAGGGAAGAACATGACACACTAAATTTTTACCAGAGTAGTGGAGTGCTCGTGTAGCATGAGGAGTAGGGATGCCCATCGCTTTCCTCGAGTTCTCACATAAGAATAATAACTTGGTCCATCCAGGGAAAAAAGAACTAGTTAATATTAAAACCAATCAAAATATGCCACGAAAAAGAAAAACAAAATGGACCGGTTAAGTCGCCATTATCAATTATCAAGGGTTTGGGCGTGGACAACGGCTGCACGGCTTAGCCCATTAGTGAGGAGAACAGAGAGATTTTGTAAGAATAAGAATTAGATTCCGACATTTATTGAGTTATCTTATTATATAAAGGAGAATCTACGACGATTTCGTCTTATAAAAAAAAAAAAACCCTAGTCGTCAATTATGTCTGTAATCCGCCGCGTCATATTTTCCCGGCGGTTCTGCACCGCTGCCGTGGCAAGCAAGGCAGAGGACATAATGCAGAATCCAGATTGCCGTCCGTTGGATCTATGCCGGAGAGTCGGATACTTAATCAGCCCTGTCAAAGATCTCGACACGGCAGCTCGATACGCTCGTTTAGCTGCCTTCACCAGAATCAAAACGGACACCACAGCATTGACTTGTGAAACCATAATCGAAGCTATGGTTCGTGACAGAAGACACAAAGACGCTAACGGTCTCTACGATTATTTCTTCAACACTCATCATAATAAGCTAATTAGACCTAATCCTCAATGTTGCAACCTCATCATCGAATCTCGTTTCCAACAAGGTCTTGTCGACGAAGCTCTTGAATTCCACCACGAGTCTATCGAATCCAAAAAACGAGCTTACGGTTATCCAAACTACGATACTCTCAGTATCTTGACCAAAGGGTTGGTCCACGCCGGTCGACTTGACCAAGCTGAAGACTTGCTTAGAGACAAGAGATTCCGTGATCTCTTACCAGGGCACGTGGCGTTCAACAATGTGATTCGCGGGTTTTTGGATCTCGGGAAATTCAACAAGGCGAATCTTGTTTTCGAGGAATTCAAACGGGATTGGTTAGATGCTGCTGTCGATTCGGGGATAAGATATCCTGAATACGAAAACAGAGTGGCTTTCTTGATGGCGACGTTCATGGAGTATTGGTTCAAGCAAGGTAAAGAGATTGAAGCTATGGAGTGTTACAATAACTCCGTGTTAGCAAACAAGTTTCTGGTTTACGCAGAAACCGGTAACGTTCTTTTGCGAATCCTGCTCAAATACGGTAAAAAAACACAAGCTTGGGAATTGTAAGTCACCATCTGTTCCTGGTTTCATTGTGTGATACTTGGCAAGAATTCCTGCAAATTCCAAAAAAAGAAAGAAAAAAAAAAACTAGTCAAATTCAGGTAAGAATTAGAGAGATTGGTGTAAAGTTGGTTGAAAGATTCATAATTTTGATCTCTGAGCAAAACCTTGTTAAAAATATATAGAAAAGACAATAAAGAAACCGTATCTACATATAAAGTTGTCCACTTAGCACTGACTGCCGAAAACTCTCAGTGAAGAGTAAAAGCACTGATTCATGTCCAATCCGTAAGAAGTTAAGATAAAATGAGGTTCTGATCAACAAAATTGAGTACTGGAAGAGAGTAAACTATTATGTTTGTCTAGTATGGCTTTGCGGTATCATCTATCTCTTGACTCTTGAGTCTCATTTACTAAATGCAACAAGTCCTAGACCTTTCCAAAGCAGAAACAACAGATTCACATTCATCTATCCTGGGAAACAATAGTTGCCAATGAATAGGTTGTGGCTTTAATTCCTCTGCAAAATCTGTCCAGTGGCTCGTGTCCATGTATCGGTGCTGTCGCTCAATTGTTTCTCTCATTCCGCATCTGTTTAAGATTGTCACCAACCGGTAAGGCTGTCTTCCAAAGGAACATCTGTGGCTTGGGGGATATCTTTCTCCGCCAAACCTCTGAGGTCCAGTTTATGCCTTGTGCTTCAGTGTTCACTGTATGGATCTTCCCCCTTGATGGCCTCATGGTAACCTGTTCTCCCAATTTGCTCGGCTATCACTTGTTCGTACATTGGGCAAATCCTTCTTATCTTAGCAATGTCCCAGTCATTGGTCCCTTCATGCATCATGTCTTGTACCTTCCACTTTTCTGATTGCAGGCCCCATTGGTCCTCTAAAGATTCTTTCAGGTGTTTGAGATCAAATATGGCTCCACAAGCTGCACTCTGCAACGTCTGAGATCCAATAAGATTGTAAATATCTGTTATTATGTTCCTTCCCGTGGATCTTTCAACTCAAATTATGCAAATATTGATACCTTCGTTTGCTTGCAATCTTGTGTGAACAGAAACTGCGTGTGGTAGTTGCTCTCTAGTCATAACACTATTTGGATCTGGCTTCCTACATAGTGTGGGACACAGGCTTATCAGCAACATAACAGATCGATTAAAGAATTCAAGAGTAAAAACCTGTCAACAGCGCAGTCAACTGATTTCCTGTTTCTCCAAATATTTCCACATACAGTTTAAAGATTGATCATAGGTACAACAAAGGCTAAGCAGTTTAAGGACTAAACTCCATGTTGTAACCTGCTCGTGATGCACACATTGCGGGGAAGTGCAGCATTGCACGCTAACAAATTATACATACCTAAAAAGATTTTTACAGAAAAAATGTCAAACAGTAAAGAAACAGATTTGCTGCAAGTCCAATAGCAGGCTCAACCAAGTCGCTTGGGAAATGGAAACGGAGAAAAAATGAACCTCAAAGAGTTTTGGTGAGCTTTTGAGAGTAGTTAAAGCAGCAAAACTTGAAGATATGGCCAAAGCAATGAGCAGGTGTCAAGAAAACGTGCCTGAATTCTTGAAGCAGGTCCATGCTCCAAACAGACAACCGCAATAGCTTCCTCCCGTGGTTTCTTAAACTCACTTTTCTTGTGATTGCGTAAGTTGGCCTGGTCCACAAAAGACTAACGAACAGAACAAACAAACAAATTCGAAAGATTCCATAAAGAGCCGTCTCATGCGTAAGTTGTAACATGAACAGGATATAAGCGGGAAATTTCTTAGAAACGGATACACATCATCAATCCATATCCCCTGAACCAAACTCTTACGCTTTTGTATTTCTATTTGTAGCTAAAGGAATGAAAAACACAGGACAATTCAAACTAACACAACTTTTCTAAAAGCAGGTCCCAAGATCAAATAACAACAGATCAGCCAAAGCTAAGAACCTGTGAACTGCATAGTAAACTAAAAACTCTTCACCAAAAGCAAACACAACAGAAAACAAACGATTGTTCTTTATTCATTGAAAAACTAAAGTCTTCTTCTTTCTTTCCCTTCCTTTTAGCAGCTACCATCACTCCTTGATGATTTTTACAGATCTTGGCCAAGACATTCCAATACGTTTGAGTCCCAAGTAGGTCCTCTCCTGGACTTCATAAGTGTAGCGTTCTGAGTCGAGGAAGTCCACCAGATCTTGTGCCAGAGTGAGTACAGCTTCTCTTTTCTCCTTGGCTTCCTTTGTAATTGGCTGCTCTCTGGGGAAGCAGCGGCTGAGCACGGCATTAAAAGCCCACTGGTGTCTAGCTAATGGCACATACTTCAGAATCTCCACTGCTTTTGAGATGTCATCGACACTATTCCTCCTCGCAAAAGCATCAACCACACATCCATAGTGATAGTAATCCGGTTCCACTTTGTACCTTTTCATAGACTGTACAACTTTTACAGCTTTCTCAGGCGAGAGAAGCTTGCTCAGTGCTGGAAGATATGCTCTGAAAGTTACGGTGGTTGGCAAGAACACACTCCTGGTAGTGATTTCTTCATACAGACCTTCTGCTTTCTCGATTGCGTTACTTCCATATGAGAACATTAATGCATTGTATAGCACTATGGACTGCTTTCTTGACTGTGCAAAAATCTTCTCAACAGCAGCTTGTTCTCCCAATCTCGCATACATCAGCATCAACTTACTTTGCGCCCACACATTTTTCTCAAGTTCACAGCTAGTGTAGGCCAGGGCGTGGACGCTCCTCGTATGTTCGATCGACTTTGGACCAAACCCATTGAGATACAGATTCAATAAGGTCGCTGGTGTCAGGAACTTTTCAAGGGCTGCTCCGCAAGTCACCAGATTTTGTACCTTGAAGAGCAACAGTGAATCCTTGCATCCAGAGAGTTTCAGTGTTTCTTCTATTTCCCGGATATATTTCACGCTCGGAATTGCCCAGGGATTGATTCTGAAAAGATCAACCCGCTTCTCAATTTCTTGTAGAAACAAAATCATCAAAAACCCTGTTTCTCGGAAGGAAAACCTAATCCTATTGGCCCAACTAGAACCAAATAAAATAGTTTTGGGTCTCAGCTAACTGGCCCAATTAAAGTCTGTTTCGAACCTTGATGACTTGTGGAATTTCTTTCATGCCACCACCGGTCGAGGTGTGAATCCTACCCAAATTTCCGGCTCTGAGCTTAGAAACCACGACTTAGAATCCTTGCATCAGCATGCTCTGTTTTATTAAAATTCAAAAAACATGAAATAAACCAAATATCTTCACAAATAAATAAACGAAGAAGTATGATTATATCGCCATTGATGATCTAACCGTACAAGTATCATTAATAAACATCTTCTGCTATGCAAAACAAAATGAAAGACAGTACACCAAAAAGCTAACGTATAAACTCTGTATCCCGCAATATGGATCCGATCAAAACAAACAGGCTTAACAATCTCGAAATCGCATTAATCATAAGAATCCGATCAAAACAATCTCAAAATCGCATTAACCATAAGAATCCCAAGGGAGAGCGAATCCAATCAACATAACGAGAGACTTACAACAAAAATCCCTTCGGATTAAAAAACGATAAAAAAAGCAGTATCAATCAAGCTTACAACCAGCTAAGCAGTAACGGGAGATTTAAACCTAAAATCGATTAGATCATCAGTGTGGATCCAAATCACTCATCAAAGAAGCAGTGAATCCAAGAGACTCCGGATTTGATGATTTTGAAAAGAAAAAAAAAATGGATACTCACTCCGCTTGTTAGTTGTTACAGGTTCTTCGTAAGGCCCACAAGAATCTGTCCAAAACAAAAGCAACAAAAAATTGTTCGTCATAAATGTTTGAAAAGGAAGAGGAAAGAGGAGAGTCGGCGAAAAAGCTAATGAATAAACTCTGTATCCGGCAATATATATCCGATCAAAACAAACAGACACTACAATCTCGAAATCGCATAAACCTAAGAGTCCGAAGAGCGAATCCAATGAACATGACGAGAGACTTACAACAAAAATCCCTTCGGATCAAACAAGGATAGAAAAAGCAGTAACGGGAGACTGAGAACTAAAATCCCTTCGGGAAACTTACAACCAGCTTGTGAGAAATCATACTTCTACGATTAGATTATCAATGTGGATCTAAATCACTCATCAATGAAACAGTAAATCCAAGAGACTCCGGATTCGATGATTTTTGTAAATGAAATAAGGGATACTCACCTCGCTTGTTGCAGGTTCTTCGTAAGGTTCACAAGAATCTGTCCAAAAAAAATCAAACAAAATTGTTCATCATGAATGTTTGTTTGATGAAGAACTGTGTAAAAAAAAATCAACAAAGAAAAGAAGAGGAAAGAGGAGAGACCTGCAGAAATAACAGAAAGAGAAATGTTGAGACGGGCAACGCAACGCATGTGATATATATATATATTTTTAATGACATGATTATAAAAAAAATTCAACTAATGAATAAACTAACTTCTAGTAATTTTATCCAATTGTATCAAACACAAAAGCGAATTAACTACTCCTAGTAATTTTATTAAAAATATCTGATGATAAAAGTTAGTGAAAGTTGAATCTACAAATTTATTCTTAATTACAAATTACAGGGGAATTAATTTATAGTTTTAAGATGAATATTTTTTAAGTGGAAATTCGTTTGACGCACCAAGAAAATCAGATTTTGCCCAAATATTTGTGGGCCAACCTTGCACGTGACCTCAGGAAAATCAGATATAAGGAGTAAAAACATAATTTTAAATTAAAAACCCAATCATTTTGAGGGAGGGGCTAGACGTCGGGATTGGTAAATGTGAGCAGCGGTTTACCATAACGCGGTATCACGTACGGATTGGCAATATTCCTATTTTTTGTCTTTTTGTATATCCTGCATTTGATAAGGCGGTTTTTAAGGTTGTTTTGATTAATATTCCAATAACAGAAAGCAGAGATGTGTGGGGCCAACCCAAATGATATATTGGGTTTTTCTTTTAATTGCATGTAGAAATTACTTTTACAACTTCAGTGTTTTTAATCAGAGAAAATAATAGGTTAGAAGCAAAATAATTTGCAAGAAGTTTTTGTTTCACCAGAAAAAAACCCAACATATTTTCAGATTTTATCAGGTAACTTTGTATTTTATACAAAATAAACCATGCGATTTAAACAAAATACATAAAAATAAATAAACTTTGCCGTCAAACTATATTAAATCACTAATAGACACCAAATTTTATTTCAAATAAAACGATTCCGTTTTATCTTTCTCTTTTATGGCTAGATATCACCATAACAACAATCCTTAAACTCGAAAGTATCCAAATGTGAGATTTAATACCAGAGTTTACTCACCTTACTTGAAACCGAAAAAGCTAGAAACCAAAAACAACCCAACACCTCATATAGCTTTAAATAAACCTACTTGACGCTAAGATTCACATCACAAAACCATTTTTTCACCTTTCGTCTGCCTAAATAATTCCAAACAAAGAAAATAAACAAAAAATCTTCATAACAATGCACAAGTAACATTTGGCTGACTTGGAAAGAGGCGATTGTCAAAGTTCTTCCTAGGTCGATCTCTCCCTCGTTTTGGTGCAAATGATGATAAAGCCGCTTCCTTGTATTGACAAGTAGCCTTGTTATGCCAGTTTAAACCACATTTATTGCATGTATAAAGAGAGAAAAAAAAACATATTTAAAAAACTAGAAATATAAATATATTTTCCAAAAAAGTTTGCTCCTTACCATATGATTTTGGGTTACTTTAAATTGTATGTTGCTTCTTTGGTTCCTAAGATGCAAGTCTGCGATTATGGTTAGGTTGTTTTCCCTTTGCTATCTTATCAGGTGGAGGAAATACCTTCACATCCTTGGATCTCTTCCACATTTTAATCCAATTAAAAGGTTTTAAACACACTTCATAGCATTCTACCCATCTGCTTATCTTGAACTAATCTGAAACATGTCTCTGGTTTATTTATTTTTCTCTTCCATAGTGCTTTATTTATGTGAGAACATGTGATTCTATTGAGTTCAAATTGCTTGCATTAAAAAAAATTACTATTATCATCATTAAGAACGACGAAAAACTTCAAATTTAGCCATTAAAATTCGTGTTAAACCTGCAAGTACAAGAAGGATAACCTATTGACGGTATACTTTTTTCCAATGATTGACTTCATATTTGCCTCTTCCTCCTGCACAAATCTGGTATTTATAAGAGATATGTTTTCGAAGTTCAAGCTCATCCTTAACATGAAGTGTTATTGGTCCTTTGTACTTTTGTATCTCAACCAGTTTCTTGGTTGTTTTCAATTACGTAACGAAGAATGTACTCCAACGACCATCACATGCTTATTATAGCGCTCCAAACTTACTACGTTGTTGACACTTTCACTCATGTCGTTCTCCACCATATATGTTTTTGTGTCTTCATGAAAAACGACAAGCGCCCAAGCTAAGTCCGGATCTAACTTTGGCGTTATAAGTTTGATTTTGTGTGATTTCCTCATATTCTTAAGAAATTTGGAACTCTTTCTTCCGTCATCAAGATCTCAACCCTCCAGCGGCCTTCCAGGACATCGTCTCTTCCCCTTCCGTAATAATTCAGGCTATTTGTAAGATCCTCCTTCAAGCATGTGTAATTGTCAAGAAATTCAACCCATTATTCGTTGTAAGTTAGCATCTCTCGACCGGGTGGTCCCTCCAACCATCTCGTCGACGAGGAGGCATGACCCGTCTGACACGTATCTCTCATGATTTTGTTACTTCCAGAACTAGCATCATCATCGTGACCTCACTTGGCCTGCTTCAACAATGTTTCATCTTCCATCTACTTATAAAACTTCATATTGCTGCATCTTTTGTATCTATCTTTTAATTAACTGTATTTCTTCCTTTTGTACTATCTTAGAAAATATATCATTTATGGAAAATGTTTTCATAGTTATCGCTGTTTGGTCTCGACGTTTGGAGGAATGATTGGTGCAATTCAGCGCCAAAGTGCAGCTGCCTTGGGTCATAGAATGGTTAAGTATCTATTATTCTTAAAATCACCCCTATATTTTTTACGTTTTATTATATTCACCCTAACCTTTGTAATGTAAAATTTTATTCCGTATGTTTTCTTTCTTTCTCATTTTTTTTTGCATATAGACGTTGCATTGTGGTTCGCTGAGTTACGTGCATCACTGGTAGGCTTGCAATTGCACTAGCCAAGGTTTCCTCACAAACTCATCTACTTATTATACTTACTTTTTCAAATTGTTATTTTCATTTTTCATGAAAAATAAATATTTCGGCACAGAATATTATTTGGCTTGACATGGGACGATTTCTGGCGGGAATCGGAGTTGGCCTCATAAGCTACGTGGTAAAGTTTTTGCTCAAGTGTCTCTAATTTTCTTGAATTGAGGTTCATATATATGTTACAGAAATAACACACAAATTAACACGTAAGAGGTGCTTTTACATTTAGCAATCAGGTGATTACTTACAAGTTTAAACTCGAAGTTTAAATATAACTATTTATACATATACTGAATTCTATTTTAAAATCAATACTATACAGTTGTTACAAAATTGTGGAGCGTGCGATCGTATATTACTTTGGAGATTTTTTGTCATGGAAAATTAATCACTGCAAATTAATTTATTTATTTTCAAACCCAATATAATATTTAACTAAATTCATTTCCAACCAGGTATTTTTCCATGTTTGATACAAGCTATTGGTTTGTTCTTCATACCTGAGTCTACAAAGTGTGGAGCGTGCGATCGTATGTGACTTTGGCAATTTTTTGTCATGGAAAATTAATCACTGCAAATTAATTAATTTATTTTCAAAATTTAATTAAGTAAATTCATTTCCAACCAGGTCCATGTTTGAAGTTATTGGTTTGTTCTTCATACCTGAGTCTCCAAGATGGCTGGTTAGTTAAATAAAGTACACATGCTATTTCATATTAGGGATTCATATTATATGAATTATAATTTAAACATGATTTTTCAAGCGAAAAAAAGTCGTGATAAAGAATTTGAAGTTGTTCTTCAAAAGTTAAGAGGAAAAGATTACGATATTATGCATGAAGCAAGGTGGAATTTGCAAACCCTTTTATTAAAAAAAAGTAAAAAAATCAAGGTGGAATGGGAGCATTTTCAAAATGTGACAATATCTTAATTTATATTTCAAACAGTCGTTCACGATGATGTTCGCAGGTAAACATATATAGTCATGGATTATAATGTCTTAATAAAATAACAATTCATGACTATATAAAATAACAAAATGGCTATGGCTAGGGCAACCTCTGGTTAAGGGGGGGGGGCAGAGGTTGCCCTAGCCTTAGCCATTTTGCCTCGTTCTCCTCGAATTCTTATCAGATTTTTTTAAATGGCGGAATTGGCTTGTCTGATTTAGATTTTCTCGAACCGTCATTTTCGATCGTGGTTAGGATGGTCGGTGTTATCAGAAAGATTATGAATTAAGAAAAATTCCAACATATAGATCCATTTCTTAGTTAATTGTTGCTCGAGATTTGATTGAAATCGTTGCTACAATAGCTTTTATCAATCAGATCTCACGGATCGTGCGTCCTTCAATCATACTGTACTTAGATCTATATTGATTTCGTAGCTTTGATGATGGATATGAATGTGAATACAATGTCAGACAATTAATTCTTTTTGGAGAACACAGATGTGTCTATTGTTCTGCATCTTTTGATCATGATATAATTGGCCATTGGTTCAAAGTCAAAATTAGTATTGTCCTGTGCTGAAATTGGTTTTTCCTTCCCCGAGATATATAGGCTCTTCTACTAATTAAGTATCAGTCAATTAAATTTCATCCCAGTGTTGATGATCTGTTGGATTTAACATGTGAACAGGCTACTGTAGGACCATGCAACACTCCAAAACCTAGTGCATGGAAACCAGTAGAGCAAAGCAAGTGGAAAAGGTTAGTTTCAGTGCTGTATCTGCAAATACTTATCTACAATTAAAAAATTTTGCATTTATCTCAGGCTCTTTTATGTTTCTATGCTTGAGTTCGTGAATCATCCTTGTCTGAAGAAGCTTTGTGATAACTAATTAGGAGACACCTTAAATTTCATCAATTGCTAGAGTGGTAGAATCCAAATGTCTCATGACTCACGGAAACAGAAAGAGAGTGTTTTAGATGTAAGCTGCTAGAGCGTAAATGGAAATGGATGATTTGTATTTCCATCCCTGGGGAAAAAGGCTTACCGCTTACCTATGTTTTGGTATGCATTTAAAAATCGTGACATGTGGAGAAAGATGATCACATATACTGTTATTATGCAAAGAAAATCCTGCATCACCGAGCTTATTAGTTGCTTAGGATATTTTCTATGGAAAATAATCCTTAAACGTTGCCCTTCTAAAACTTACCTGAGAGAAGTACATGCTACTAATCTAAAGCATTTTCATATTTACTTAGTTGGCAGGGGCTTGGAACCATGCCCTCCATCGAGGCAATGCGTCTGTTTGTGAAAATTCTGGAGGTAAGCGACTGGGGGATCTATGGCTATATAATTATAAAATTTTCCTGGAGCAGAGGCTTGATTTCTTCCACATTGCTCACTTTTTGAACAGGAAGAAGATCCGGGTTGGTATTCAAGGGCATCTAATGATATTCCAGATCCTGTTGTAGATGTCCAAATCAATGTGAGTTTTGTATCCAATGGGTTTCTGATGTCCAAATCATGGGAAGTATTACCCATATATTTTGTTTCGCCGGAGAGAAGTATTTGAGTCTCTTAGTGGGTTCATTTTCTGTAGCAGGAAACGAAAGAGGCGCCTGTTGTTGAGAATGGAACCTCATTTGCCGAGACAAAGACAATATCTACTGAGAATGGACGTTTGGCAGAAACCCAAGATAAAGATGTTGTCTCGGAAGACTCAAATACTGTTTCTGTATATAATCAGTGGACTGCACCCCAAACGTCAGGTCAGCGGCCAAAAGCTCGTTATGAGGTAAAATATATTCTATCCTTTAGAAGATATGTAAAAATTCCTGTTATTCATAACTTCTTTATTTTCTAAGTCTTGTCATTTTTGTTTCAGCATGGAGCAGCAGTTATTCAAGATAAGATGTACATATATGGTGGAAATCACAATGGTCGTTACCTTGGTGATCTTCATGTAAGCACTTTATATGATTCTTAAGCATAATCTGATGAAGGATTGGAAGTATTCAGTTTCATTTTGATAGAACATTGCGATACCAGTACCGCTGACAGTTCCTAAGCATGGCTTCTGTGCAATTTATACAGGTTCTAGATTTAAAAAATTGGACTTGGTCAAGAGTTGAAACCAAGGTTGCAATTGAATCACAGGAAACATCAACTCCAACATTACTATCTCCTTGTGCTGGTCATTCTTTGGTTAGTTTTTAACTTCTTGCCTTTGTTTTGATTTCTCTTTAGGCTTCTGGCTTTTATTAGTTTGAGAAGGAAGACTCTTGCTATACATTATTTTCACTTGCCTTCTTTGTTTGTTTTGTAGATAGCATGGGACAACAAACTGCTATCTATCGGCGGTCATACAAAGAATCCCTCAGAATCTATGCTAGGTGAGTGTTTATATACCTTCGAATACGGTTATATGTAAATATCTTATAGGAGTTTTCTGGAATCTAATTTATTCAACTGTAATCTAGTTTATTCAATTGTCTACTGTTTTCCTGTCACAGTGAAGGTCTTTGATACCCATACATGTACATGGTCAATGTTAAAGACATATGGAAAAGCACCGGTATATCTTCACTTTCCTCATGTTGTCTCATTTGTTTTCCGTCACCTTTGCATGGGATTATTCCCAGAATCTATTGCGTTCCCTTCTGATTTGGAAGTGAAGTACGCAGTTTGGTTTCTTAAACTGAGACTTTGTTTGTGGTTCTCTCTTTCATACAGGTTTCACGTGGAGGCCAGTCAGTTACAGTCGTTGGTAAAACCTTGGTGATATTTGGCGGGCAAGATGCAAAGAGATCACTTCTGAACGATTTGCATATACTTGACCTAGAAACAATGACCTGGGATGAGATAGATGCCGTGTAAGATTTTATGACGTTTTGACATCTTTTATTTTTTCAGAGATGTCAACCCGATTTAAGATTAGATATATAACCAGCATTATGAATATTTTTAGAAATACACCAAACTGATTAGCAATTCAGGGTTTAACTGGTGTCAACTTGCAGAGGTGTGTCTCCATCTCCAAGGTCTGATCATGCTGCTGCAGTGCATGCGGAGCGTTACCTTCTTATCTTCGGTGGAGGCTCACATGCAACCTGTTTCGATGATCTCCATGTTCTTGATTTGCAGACTGTAAGTTAAGCTTAGCGTCTATTGTTTCAGCTGCCTTTCAAACGTTCTTTGTCAGCGTCTGATATAACTGTCACATATGTAGATGGAGTGGTCAAGACCAGCACAACAAGGTGATGCACCAACTCCACGAGCTGGACATGCTGGCGTGACAATTGGGGAGAACTGGTTTATTGTTGGTGGCGGTGATAATAAGAGTGGTAGGTTTATGCACCTTTCCTTGGAGATTCTCTTCTCTTCCCTTTCATTTGCGTGGTGACTGATTGTGCTGTGCTTTAATTAATTACTGCAGGGGCGTCTGAAACTGTTGTACTAAACATGTCAACTCTTGCATGGTCGGTACTCTCTTCAGTTCAAGGACGTGTACCTCTTGCTAGCGAGGTACATCAACAAACAAACAAACTTTTTCCATATTTTGTCTCTAGATAACTAGGCTTCTTAAGATTTCAAAAGGTATTTTGTCTCTAGATAACTAGGCTGCTTACCATCTTTTCTATGGAATTAAATGCCACTGGAGTCACCCGAAACCATCGTTTTCCTCCCGGCTAATTGCAGGTTCTCCTATACTCCTCTTCTTCATCTCCTTCTCCTTGAATGGGGAAAAAGATTTAACAATGGGATCAAAAGAAAATATATATGTTTAATTTTTTATTTTGTCTGAGTTATGGTTTCTTCTTGCAGTAAGATATTTTGATCCAGTCCTTTTTGAGCTTTTGTTACTATCAATGTTTAGCTTT
Source organism: Euclidium syriacum (assembly GCA_900116095.1). NCBI lineage: Eukaryota > Viridiplantae > Streptophyta > Magnoliopsida > Brassicales > Brassicaceae > Euclidium > Euclidium syriacum. Next base: position 17,495,740 of record FPAK01000003.1, read on the forward strand.
GTTACGTGTTTAGTTCTTTGTTATACAAGTTATTTACGAGAATATTTGTTAATTAATTATATATCCATTAAGCAACAAAAGCCCATAAATATATGTATAAAGTTAATTATCTATCCATTAAGCAACTAGATTCCTCCGTTAGTTTTCAGAACTGAGCCCTAAATTCTCCTTCCTCCACCGCCATGTCCCTCATCCGCCGCATTATCAACAATCCCTCCGTTTCATCTAAAGCTATCCCGATGGCGAAGAAGAATAGGTTCGTGCCTTTTCCACTCGGAAGAGATCGTTCCTCACCCCCCAAGCTAGAACAACTCTCTAGAGGCTACTCCATGGATCGCCGCCCAATCTCTCTTCGCTACAAAGTTACAACAATGCTCGAGATGTCTAATCTCGACGAAGCTGTAAATCTCTCACGCTTCGCTGTCTCAGACGATTTTCTCAGCGACGGTAGAGACAACAGAGACACCGTCTTCATCTGCAATTCCGTAATCGGCGCCATGTGCGAAGCTAAACGGTACGACGAAGCAATCTCTCTGTTTAATTGTTTTTTCAACGAAGCTCAAATTCTCCCAAACACGCTCTCTTGCAATCTCGTAATCAAAGCACATTGCGAAGGAGGTCGAATCGAAGACGCTCTTGATCTATACCGTCATTTAATCCTCCTGGACGACGAACGTTTAGCTCCCGGGATCGAAACCTATAGGATACTAACGAAAGCTTTAGTAGATGCTAAAAGATTCGACGAAGCTTATGATTTAGTGAGATCAGTGCCTCGTTGTGATTTCATCCTCTACGACATTCTAATCCGCGGTTTCTTGGATATAGGCAAATTCGTAAAAGCAAGCTGGATTTTCGACGAATTGAAACTTAAACTTCCATTTCATAATTATTATACGATGACGAAAGCTTCGTTTACCATTTATTCGATGGGACTTCTCCATTTCATAGGTATTGTTTGATTAGGGTGTATCAATCATGTGGGTCGATACCGAGCTATTCTAGAGTGCCCGTTATGTCTTCCTTGTCCTAGGGATGGTTGGCAAGAGCAAGAAAAGTTATGTTTTCTTTGAGCTCGGTGTTGGGTTTATCGATTTTTTGCATATGTATTACTCTCTGGAGATGAGGATCTGAGGCCGAGGGGAGGGCGGGTAGTGAATCTGTTGATGTGTTTTCGTTTCAGGTGATATGCGTTAGATTAAAGGAGCCAAATCTTTTTACTATCCCTTGTACCACTGAGATACCCATCCATCATATCATTTTTGGCTTCAAACTCACCATTGAACAGGTTGATGACTAGCTGTGAGTTGTAATAGCCGTGGAGGTGACGCACACTGATTTCCTTGACAAGCTTTAACCTGGTGATTAAGGCTTTGTATTCAGCCTCGTTGTTAAAGTCAAATGAAAGTTGGAAACTTTGTTCCAATACCTTGATCGTCAGTGATTTCAACCAAATACCAAACCCTGCTCAATTTCATGATGATGACCCGTCAATGAATGTGGTCCATTGCTCGTTGGTTGGAGTGGTATCCTCAAGTTCGAGAGACAGCTCGTTCAAAAAGTCAGCGAGTACTTGCGAAATGGCGCTGAAGCGGCTCCGATAGCCGATGTCGTATTTAATGAGCTTGATCGCCCATTTTCTAGACAGCCGGATTTCCCTGGGCTAAGAAGGATGGTACGCAGTGGTTGGTTTATAAAGAAGGCGATCTGGTGGGATTGGAAGTATGGAAAGAGCTTCGTGGCCGCTATGATTTATGTGACTGCCAATTTTTCGAGTGTCGGATATGTATTTGTACACGAGCAAAGGCTTGCTTATGTAGAAGATCAGCTTTTTTTATCCTCTATATATCTTCTCGGACCAGTACACCATTGACTGTGGATCTGGAGACAAGAATATACAAGAGTAGCGTTTTCCTGATTTTGGGTTTCGCCACTATTGGCGGTGTGGACAGGCACTTGATGACTTGCTCAAAGGCTTCCTCGCACTCTTTGTTCCAGGCAAACTGTTTGTTCCCTTTCAACATATTGTAGAAGGGAAGATATTTATCAGTATACCTAGAGATGAAGTGGTTTAGAACGGCAATCCGACCAGTGAGTCTCTTAGCTTCTCGGCCGTTCTTTGGTGAGGGTTGAGTGATGATTTCCGCAATTTTCTTGGGGTTTTCTTCGATCCTGCTTTTTGTTTAGGCGTATCCTAGGAATTCTTCGGAGGTTACGGCGAAGGTACGCTTATCAGGCTTTAGCTTCATGCCAAAATTATTCAGGATTTTGAAAGCAATCCTTTTAGGTTACTCACGTGGTCCACTGCAACTTGAGATTTCACCAGCAATTCGCCTCTATATACTTCCATTGTGTTGTCTAGCTGTTTGGTGATCATGTGGTTTACTAACCTCTGATAGATAGCTCATGCGTTTTTTAATCCGAAGGGTATTACCCTGTAACAATAGGTTCCTCTATTGATGATGAATGCATTCTTCTCGCATCATCAAGGTGCACCATCATCTGATTATACCCGGAAAAAGCGTCCATGAATGAGAGCAGTTAATTTCCGGCGATTGCTTCGAGCAACCGTCCAATATTAGGGAGAGGGAAGCAGTCTTTTGGATATGCTTTTTTAATGTCAATGAAATCAATAAATATCCTTTGCTTCCACTCTTCTTCTAGACAACAACCGGGTTAGCTAACCATTCACAGTATTAGACCTCGGTGGTCGGACCTTTGGCAAGTAGAACGACCGCCTCAGCTCGTTCTGTACCACGTTTTGCATTTCCTGTTTCAGTTGCTTATGCATCGGATCTACATTCAAGCGATGAGTGATGATCCATGGATCAATTCTTACCATATCGTTAACCTACCAAGCAAAAGTTGACGCGTTTTCCCGAAGAAGCTTTATGAGCTCCTCACAGATGTAAGGTTTAACGCTGGTCCAGATGGTTATGCACCGGTTGGGGTATGCATCACCAAGTTTGTGGGAAAGAGATTTTCTGGGACATCAGATAGTGGTGCCATAGGCAGAATCTTTGGCTCTGTTTTACTGGTTTAAGCAAGGGAAAGAGGAAGAAGCTATGGAGATTTACGCGAATTTGATAGAAGAGGCTGAAATGCTATCCAATCGATTATTGGAAACCGAGTTTTGGAAGTTTTGGTTGAGCATGGTAAGAGAACCGAAGCTTGGGAATTGTTTCGAGAGATGATACAGACTGGTGATTCGGTAACGATTGAGATAATGTTGAAAGAATTTTCTGATAAAAAGATTGCGTCGTTATCGTTAGTTAGGCGATCGTGTTATAGGACGATGATCGCGAGGCTTTGCGAAAACGGGAACGTGTTGGATGCAGAGAAGCTCTTTGAAAAGATGTTAACGGAAGTTGAAGGAGATGAGGACGAAGCATTGGTGGTTGGGCCTGACGTTGTAACCTGGAGAGCAATGATCAATGGTTATGTTAAGGTTGGAAGAATCGAAGATGCTATGAAAACTTTGAACAAGATGCGGATTTGGAATATACGAAAGCTTGCTATTCATCGAGCCCCTTAAATTGTCGCATTCCAGTTTTTTTTTTTGTTTTTGAAGGCTTTGGATTTTTCTATCACATTCTTAGATGCAACAAGAAAATGTTGTAGGAGCTTTATATTTCGGTTTGGTTTGGTTAAACACATTCAGTTTGGTTAATATTCCCGTCTTACAATTTTCCGATCCAAAATTGGGGAGGGATAGAACTCGTTACAAATTGAAAGCTCTAATCTGCATTACATTTTACATATATAAAACAAATTCAACAAGAAAATGAATGTTGGTATGTATTTATTTGTCGGATAAACCGGTCTGGTCTAGTCTAGTCCAGTCCACTTAAAAGTTGAATTAGTTTGGGTTAAACCAAATTTAATCCGAATATATCAATTTTATTAAATACTGACTGATATGCTCTAGTAAGCCTAAGCTAAAACTGGTGACCAAATGAATCCACTTGGAGCTTGATATAATCTATAGAAAAAATCAACTTTATGGTCTCGAGGAAATCTGTAGAAAAAATCATGTCCCGAATCCTACACCACAAGAATCTAAGGAATTGTTGGAGTCAGAAGAACCAAGTGGTTAACTGGATGCAGCAGCAAGCAATAGCCTATGGACCAGGTGTTTTCTGCGGATTGGTGACTGGTCATATCTTTTGCTACACACAAACACGAGTGGTTAATGGAAAAGTTTGGTCGAAACAAGCCAAGAGTAGTCACCGAAAGTGCTCATTGAACACTTTCTCTAGTTGCCTATCTAAGTATTTGTGAATCATATGTGTTTGTAATGTATTTGTGAGTTGTATTCTCCAAAAAAACTCGTTATAGTTTTCTATTTTATGGTTAAGTAATAAGCGTATTTGGTGGTATTGATCTTATAGATATATACTTTTGCTTAAAAATGCATCGAGAAACCTCTTCCTACTCAAATTTTCTATATGCTTTTATGGTGATTTTGATTTTATCATTTGTCTCTTTCATGGAAATTCTTAATAATTCCTAACGAAGACTTTCTAAGTCAAAAAGCCCAATGAAAGTCTCCAACTCGTGTTTCAATTTCACACTTCCCAAACACTCTTGCTTCTCGCACACGTCACTATATTGCTGGCCTGCCCTCTGCCATTAGGATTCGATTGGTAAAATCCAGAGATAACTAGATGTAAACGTTACATACGATTTATAGTATTACGGGTGTTGTTTTGCAACTCTCACTAACTATACAACATATATCTTACCGTCTCGTTTGATTCTTTTGCCAGGTGAGAGGAATAATGCATGTCTATTCAACGTTACTTTTTAGTTTTTAATCTCATCTCTGGAGACTGAGGTTTGATGTAAATTGTTAAAATAAAGTACATCCACTATGAAAAAATTAAAGAAAAATGTTCAACAAGACACAAGACTCAACGCTATATATGAATCATTCACCACTCATCTTCCTCTAATTAATGTGTCGGTGGAGAGCGCAATGAAGACATTGTTGTTGTGAGAGAGTGTTGGAAGCAGCTCGTCAAACTTAAACGTAAGGTAACGTTCGTTTAACAGTACGACCATCTTGTCTAATGTCTTTGTGTTTTTAAGCGCAAGTTCCACTAATGAAACCACATGCTTTGACTCGACATACCAACGATTCCGGTTCCAAGAGACTCCATCTTTTGATTTCCAGCATTGATTCGGATTCATGCCTTGCAATTTCATATACTGGTCAAGATACTCCTCCTGCTTAACAGAAAGAAAATACGAAAACGGTATCTTGGATTATATTCAAACTCAAAGATAGTAAGAAGGGAGGCCAGAGAAAATAAAAGAGAATAATACTAAATATACCCGTATGGTGTTGCGATTTATTGCACGTACTATTAGCTTCTCTAAACAAGGTGAGTTCTGTAATAGTCTTTCTATACCAGGAATCACATACTGAAAGATCACGGTCTCAAGAATCAAAGTTTTGACATTGAACATCGGAAAAGGAACACCACGAAGTTCGGCAAGAGATAAAACCTAACAGGAAAAAAAACAAAAAGATAGTGAATATTGATTAGTACTGTGCAACCAACTGATTTTTATAGCATTAGAGAAAGCAACAAATGAGCTCAAAACATAAATTACATGAAGAAAGTTTCCCCCAAAAGTAAGCGTTTCTACATGCTGCAACTTTTCTAGCATCCTTAGCACCATGGCTTGAAGAAAATCAGCCTTGGAAAACTCAGCCTTGAAGTTCCGGAACATTGAGACAATGCAAATGTCCAGTTTAGCTTCGTTTAAAGAAGCAACGTCAACTAAAGTACATGGCAACTGAGAGTTTCTCAATCTAAGACAATGGATGATATGTGGTGCCACAATCTGCGTAGGCCCCGTAACCCAAATGTTGCGGTCTACTTCTAATGTTGTTAGACGTAGTGATTTGCTGAGATCAAGAATCTCCAGTTTATCGCAGAAATACAATGTTAAGCTTTCAAGAAGGGGACAGCCAGATAGAATCGTAGCCATGGATTCATCAGAGAGTTTACAACAACGCAATGACAGATTCTTCAGAGATGTCCAAGATACTGAGTGTCTGGGAATCATAGAAGTAAATGCTAAATCGACGGTGAGTTGCTTCACAGATGAATTGTTGTAGAAGAAAGCAGGAAAATTATGTTCAGCGGAACCATAAGAACCAAAATTTAGAGACAGACTCTCCACGTTGCGGGACATGGCGAACTTGATCCACTTGTCGATGTGGGAAACTTTGTGGATCGTTCCGGTTTTTAGATGAAATTTCAACATCTTGGGAGCCGTGTAGTGAGTTAGGGTTTCTGTTATCGAAGCACCCTTTAGTGTATTCCTATCAAAGAAGAGAGAAGGTATAGCGCACCATACATGCCTCCATCGTTTTGACAAGACGGAAGTTCTGATTGCGAACTTGGTCTCAATAAAGCAAAGGATATGCTGGAGGATAACATCTGGTAAAGAGCTGATCGAGTCTGCTCCCTTCACTTTGTGACGGCGGCGAAGACGACGTTTGCTGTGCCTACGAACTCTTAAGGCCGCAGCTAGCCATCTTAATTTATGAACCTTAACCATTAGTGTGATTTTCTTAGGGTTTGTTCCCTATTACTTATTATGAAATGAAACAGCGTTTTATATTTTACTATTTATTTAAGAAAAAACGTGAGTCTCCTCTTCCGGTTTCACGTATCATATACACGGCCCAAAATTAATTACCGGGTTTTAAAGACGGGAGACAAAAGTTTTGTTTCCTTTTTTTTTTTTTTGATAAAGGGCATTAAAAAAGTTTTGTTTTGGAACTATAGACTGACCAAAATCTCCAACTCCATGGTATAAACAGAAATGATTGGAGTCTCTTGCGGTGGAAATGCCGTCTGGTCTTTATTTAATCAAATTAATTTGTTAGGGTTTATTTATGAAACAGCTTTTTAGATATGTTGGTGTCTATGAAATGCAGGGCAATCAAGTTAAAAGAAAAAAGATTAAACCCATTCAATCAGTAAGAAGATTATAACAACAACATAACGGCTAAAAATTTGATATTCAATGGGATTTAAGAGGAGTAAATGAAGAGTAAAGCGGCAAGGTTGGAGGTACAGTCTTATGGCCCGTGATATTTCCAAGCTTATTCGAAATCGTTTATCTTCGCTTAACTACTTTGAATCAAGCAGCATTCGAGAGATTTATCAGGTTTGGCTCCGTTCTAGGCCCACGGGGCTGGGTGCTAACGAGTGAGAACTTATATTTCATGCTCTGTTTTTTTTGTATTCTTTTGCTCTGTTTCGCTACTTAGCTCTAAAACTCACTTAATGTAAATAAGGGTTTTTTTTTTCTATCAATTTTACATTTAATCCAAAAAAAAGAAAAAAAAAAAAAGATAGGAGGTATAGGCCAACACAAACTGAAAGAGACTCTACCTTCTTTTTTTAATCTAATATTAAATCATATTCAAATTGAAAATAAACTTTTTACAACTTCAATCTAAATGTTTTTGATATGAAACAATTAACAAACTAAGTTTTTTATGTTGTTGAAAACCTCTTCCGCAAACCAATCTCATATCGCATATCTCCAACGCTCGAAACCGAAGAAAGTTTATTCATTATGTTCTTATCAATAATCTTGACAAGTCGCTGAACATAATGAATACTCCTCCCCATATCTAAAATCTCACCAACTTTTGCATGTTTGGATATTCCAAAATCGATATAGCCACGATCACCAAGTATATACCATGCAACCGAAAAAGCTCACACCAAGAATCAAACCAAAAAGAAGTGCTGTAAGTTGTAACCATTTATAATGTCTATAACATGAAACCCTTTAGCAAGCTCTCGATATTTTGGTATTTTTACACACATTCAAGATCCTAAAGATATAGTGTCCGGAGAATCTTCACATTAACTTTAGACAACAAAATTTGGTTGTGAATAATGGTTGATCTGTACTCTCCGAGTCGTACCAAATTCGGATTAATATGCACTTTTATAATCATTCACACTTTTGTCCGCTTTGGTTCGTACTAATTGCATACCAACAACAAAATAACTAGTACGCAAGTGCATACCAAAAATACAAAGCAATTTTTTAGTACGCACTTATTTTTGGTCCACCACAAAACTTTAGCAGACCAACTTCGTACTAGTATGATTGGTCCGATCAAGTTCGTACCGGAACAACCATTCAAAGCTTTTATTTGCTTCTTCAAGTGATCTCAAACTCAATCCTCCTTCATTCTTTGGCAAACAAGCATCCTTTCAATCAACCTTGGCTTTCCTTGGGTTAAGGACAAGTCCCGACCAAAGAAAGGCATAGCACATTTTTTAACTTTTTGAAGCGTTCAGAGTTTTGGAATTTAAATCTGTGAGGAAAAGTCTTATAACACAGGAGACGTGCTAAGACAGAAGATAGCCTTGACTAGTGGCTGTGGCTGTAACCAGAACTCATGGCATTACTTGGACCACACAAGTTAGTATCTTTTGGCAGTTTCGATTTGTCTTCACCAAATGAACGGTGATTACCTGTATTGAAACCCATTACTCACGGCAATACTTGGATGCGTAAGTTTGCATCTTCTTTTGTCTATTTTCGTTTTAGGGCCATACAGTGACATACCCTAACAACGTTATCGCGGAAGTTTATGTAATAGTATTGGAATTCAATGACAGGACAGTTAATAGTGAAGATCAATTTTTGTTATTAAAAGATTACAAACGGTTTAAACATATTCAAATAACGTTTTAACATAGAAAAAATCAAAAGTATATGATCAAGTTAATATATAACACAAATTATACCTTTTAACATACTAATAAAATTTGAAATACATATAAAAATGTTGTACAAAACACTTCAAAAATATTAAAAATTTAAAGGAAAAATCCGACGAGTTGACGCAAGACTTGGCCAAGTCTAAAGCTCGACAAATGTAATCAGTTTTCTTCTATTTAAAAGGCGAAGCAAGATTATTATTACATAACCTACTCTTCCACGCACACAGAAAAAAGAGAGCAAGATATGATGGTTTCAAGCCATTGTTATTGTTATTTCTTTTGTTTGATTTCTTCCCTCCTACACCACGCTCTTGCTTCTCCAACGCTCCACTATTGCCGCCACGACCAAAGGGATGCTCTTTTGGAATTCAAAGATGAGTTTCCGATTCTTCAGTATAACCAAAGCGCTGATGATGGATCTTTAAGCTCGTGGAATAAGAGCAACGGTGATTGTTGTTCTTGGGAGGGTGTCAAGTGCGATAATAAATCTGGCGAGGTGATTTCACTTTCCTTGATTCACATTTTTCTCAACAACTCTTTGAAACAAGATAGTGCTCTTTTCAAACTCCAACATCTTCAAAATCTAACCCTTAGTAATTGTAGTCTTTATGGGGAGATTCCTTCTTCTTTAGGAAACCTTTCTCATCTCATGAAGCTTGTGCTCCCGTACAATCAGTTAGTGGGTCAGGTTCCAGCTTCAATCGGAAACCTAACTCAACTAAGGTACCTGATACTTTTCCAAAACAAATTCACTGGCAATATTCCTGCTTCATTTGCCAATTTAACAAAGTTGTCCCGGTTTGACCTCTATAGTAATTACTTTGAGTCCACGCTTCCATTTGACATGAGTAGATTACAAAACTTGGAGTTATTTGAAGTGAGTGAAAACTCATTTTCCGGGTCTTTTCCTACATCCTTATTCACGATTCCTTCGTTAGTTCGGGTTGCTTTGGTGGGAAACCAATTCAAGGGACCTATAGAGTTTGGGAATACATCTTCATCTAGGCTTCAATATCTCTTCTTGGGTAGTAACAACTTTGATGGCCTAATCCCTGAATCTATATCTCGATACCTCAATCTGGAAACGTTAGATCTTAGTCACAACAATTTCATTGGGTCCATCCCTACATTCTTGTTCACGATTCCTTCGTTACAAAAAGTTGATTTGGGGGGGAAACCAATTCAAAGAACCTATAGAGTTTGGGAATAAATCTTTGTCGTCTAAGCTTCAGTTTCTATACCTTCATCATAACAATTTCACTGGCTCAATTCCGGAATCTATATCTAGATTTCCCAATCTCCAGTTGTTAGCTCTTAGTCACAACAATCTTGTTGGGCCAATCCCTACATCCTTGTTCATGAACCCTTCATTAATACATATTTATCTGGACGGAAACCAATTGGAGGGACCTATAGAGTCTGGGAATATGTTGGATATGGAGATTGAGTTCAGTATCACTATCTCAAAATTATTTCAGTAGTTTTGGAAAGTTATTGGAAGTTCTCAATGAAACACAAGTAAGGATTTTGAATCTTGAATCAAATTCATTACGAGGACCATTTCCCCATTGGATATGCAAGCTAAGATCGTTAGAGTTCTTGTTTTTGTCCAACAATGGCTTCAGTGGCTCAATTCCTCAATGTTTAAGCAGTTCTCTTGGACTACTAGATCTGGCTGACAACAATTTCAGTGGAATTCTTCCGGACATATTTGTCAATGCGACCGGCTTACAATCACTTGACGTCAGTGGCAACCAGTTGGAGGGAAAACTTCCAAAATCATTGATAAATTGCAAAGCTATGCAATTTCTCAATGTGGAAAGAAACCGATTCAAAGACAAGTTTCCATCTTGGTTGGGTTCTTTGCCATCGTTAAACGTCCTCATCCTTCGAGCTAACCAATTCTATGGGTCGTTGTATCACCACAATGTATCCATTGGATTTCAAAGTTTAAGAGTCATCGATATATCACATAACTATTTTGATGGAACGTTGCCGCCTTTCTATTTTTCCGATTGGCGTGAAATGAGCACATTAAGCGCAGACCATGATGACGCCTACATGAAAGATTTGGTGATTGATGGCGCTGCCTATCACCAAATCGTAATGGTGGACAAAGGAGTAGAAATGTTTTTTGAACGGATCAACAGAGAGTACAGTGCCATAGATTTTTCTGAAAACAAGTTTTGTGGAAATATCCCTGAATCCATCGGTTTGTTGAAGAAATTGCATCTTCTCAACTTGTCAGGGAATAATTTCACAGGCAACATCCCTCAATCATTGGGAAATTTAACAAATCTTGAGGCACTAGACCTATCACGAAATCAGTTATCAGGTCAAATTCCTCGATCCCTTGGTAGCCTCTCCTCTCTATCCTACATCAACTTTTCCCATAACAATCTCGAAGGTCCGGTACCACGAAGCGGACAATTTCAAAGTCAAAGTTGTTCTTCGTTCATGGAAAATCCTAAAATCTATGGTTTCGAAGAAATATGTGGAGAAACTCATGTCCCCATTCCTACACCACAAAATTCCGAGGAACCGTCCGAGCCAGAAGAACAAGTGATTAATTGGATAGCAGCAGGAATAGCCTATGGACCAGGTGTGTTCTGTGGATTGGTGATTGCTCATATTTTTGCTTCATACAAACACGAGTGGTTAATGGAAAAGTTTGGTCGAAACAAGCCAAGAGTAGTCACCGGAAGTGCTCATTGAACGCTTTCTCTTGTTACCTTTCTAAGCATTTGTGAAGCATATGTGTTTGTAATGAATTTGTGAGCTGTATTCTCCAAAAAACTCGTTTGCGTGTTGTAATTTTCTATTTTATGGTTTTGTAATAAGCGTATTTGGTGGTATTAATCTTTATATTTTGGCTTAAAAATGCATCGAGAAACCTCTTCCTACTCAAATTTCAATGTGATTGAATAATTCTTTATCCTAAGGTGTGTTTGTGGTTATCAATAAATTTCTATATGCTTTTATGGTGATTTTGATTTTATCATTTGTCTCTTTCATGGACATTCTTAATAATTCCTAACGAAGACTTTCTAAGTCAAAAAGCCAAATGAAAGTCTCCAACTCATGTTTCAATTTCACACTTCCCATACACTCTTGCTTCTCGCACACGCCACTCTTCCTGCGCTTTGCCACAACGAACAGGTAAATTCTGTAAGTATCATTGGTTATTGCATGTGATACAAGATTTGTAACAATAAGGGGGTTGGTTTGCAATTCTCACTAATTTTTCATACATTCACGGTGAAGACTCGACCATATTTTCCCACCAGAAAAGTCAAGTCATAAAGGTCAAGTCAGGTGAATCAAAGAGACATCCGAAGTTTTCACTAATCCCATCTCTCAGACTCTCACTTCTTAGTTTACAAAAAATATTTGCAGTGAACTCGTAAAAAAACATTTGGGAACATAAATAGCATTTTTATTTTATGGCACATTTTATAAGATTTAAAATAATACGGGGGCTTATTTGCAAATTTGCATTAGTTATAGATTTATCCGTAATCTCACATCGCTGTACAAGCTTCTCGTCTTGTGTGATTCTCTTGCTATCGCCGGCGATGATTCCTCTAACTCTTTCGTCGCCGTCTCTGAATCGACTCGTATTATTCACTTCTCTTTACTCTCACTCTCCATTTCTCCGCAATTTCAAATCGCTCCCGTTGATCCATCGGAAATTACCGTACAACCATCTTCTCGGAGTAAGGTGTCATGCTAGTAGCAGCAGTTCTTCCTCCTTCACCGCAAAGCCTTCCAAAGAAATTCGGAGGGCTCGAACCGAAGTAGTTGTGGACGAGAAGCTTAGCTCGCTCCGGCGGCTATTTTCCGAGCCGGGTGTTGGAATCGATGCTTATATCATACCTTCTCAGGATGCCCACCAGGTTCTTAACGAGATCTTACTGTTTGCATCTTTTAATTTTGTTTGAAACTCTTGAAATTAGCTCGCTCATGTTTTCAGGGACACATGTGATTCTTTATTTACATTTTGCAATGAAGTTATAGATTGTGTTTTCTTTCTAGATAGTGATTACACATTGGGATGTGATTATAAATTGAACGAGAACGCTCTGCTCGATTCGTAACTAAGTTTCTGTGCCATTTGGGAATACCATAAGCTTCCTGAGTGTTTCATGTTTTGAGTGTGATTTTTCTTCATATTGGTACCAGAGCGAGTTCATCGCAGAATGCTACGCGAGGAGGGCTTATGTATCAGGATTTACTGGAAGTGCTGGTACTGCTGTTATCACCAAGGATAAGGCAGCTCTATGGACAGATGGCCGCTACTTTCTTCAGGTTTTGATCATATTCATCTTTTTAAAAACATTTTATACATACATTTGAAAGGGAAAATGAGATTTCTTATCTAAATTCTCTGCAATTATTGTATCAAAGGCGGAGAAGCAATTAAACTCTAATTGGATTCTTATGCGTGCTGGTAATCCTGGAGTCCCCACGGCAAGTGAATGGGTAGCTAATGTTTTGGCTCCTGGTAGAAGAGTTGGTATTGATCCTGTAAGCTACTGTCAAAACCTTCTAAATCGTGTCCTTAATCTTTATAGGATCTTGAATCTATAGGCAAATAATATGGGTCTATACTTGTGCAAAACAGTCTAGTGATTGTAGTTTGTAATTTGTATTTACGGTACTTTGGAATTTATGAAGGGAGCAGTTCCTTTTTTCTGCCGATGCGGCTGAAGATTTGAAGGAGGTTATAGCAAAGAAGAATCATGAGTTGGTTTACCTGTACAATGTAAATCTTGTGGATGAAATATGGAAGGAATCAAGGCCAAAGCCTCCAAGTCAACCAATAAGGATACATGACTTGAAGTATGCTGGTGTAGATGTGGCATCAAAATTGTCGTCTCTGAGAAATGAAATTATGGATGCTGGTGCATCTGCCATAGTGATATCCATGCTTGATGAGATTGCATGGGTGCTCAATCTGGTATTACTCTAGATCAAATCTTACCTTTGTTATTGTGATTTTTTTGTGCCACCAGTCTCTGTTTTTCTTAGTTCCCATTGTATTTTGTGATTGCAGAGAGGGTGCGATGTTCCACATTCACCTGTTATGTACGCGTATCTGATTGTAGAGGTTGACCAAGCCCAACTCTTTGTAGACAATTCTAAAGTAACTGCGGAGGTGAAAGATCATTTGAAAAGCGCAGGGATTGCACTTAGACCTTATGATTCAATTCTTCCAGAAATAGATAGGTAAGAACTTGATTGTCCATGTCCATTATAAGTTTCAGAAAAAAGAAAATTTCTTCCTGCTCTATTCAGCATTGCATTTTACCTCACTTCAAATTTTTCAGTCTGGCAGCGAGAGGAGCTCAGCTCTTGATGGATCCATCAACCCTTAACGTAGCTATCATTAGCACCTACAAATCTGCATGTGAGAGATTTTCAAGGAAGTCTGAAAGCTCTAACGGGAAATCTGCTAAACCCTCTGGGATTTACAGACCGTCTCCTATTTCGTGGGCAAAGGCCATCAAAAACGATGCCGAGTTACAGGGGATGAAGAATTCTCACTTGAGGTAATGAAACTCATTGCAATCTAATCGTCTTTAGAGGATACAAATTTCTTATCTCAAAAGTTTGGTTTCTATTTAGTAAATGTCTTCAGTTGACCCACATATATTATTATGCAGAGATGCTGCTGCTCTGGCTCATTTCTGGGCTTGGCTGGAAGAAGAAGTGCACAAGAATGCGAACCTAACAGAGGTAGATGTGGCCGACAAACTCCTTGAATTCCGTTCAATGCAAGATGGTTTTATGGATACAAGCTTCGATACAATAAGCGGTATGGTTATTGTCACTCTTGCTGCTAGAGCTTGCTTCTCGGTTATACAGAATCAATACATATTCAGTGAGTGATATGCATATTTTCCCTCAAATTACTTTTGCAGGTTCTGGTGCAAATGGTGCTATTATACATTATAAACCAGAGCCAGAGAGCTGCAGTCGTGTAGACCCTCAGAAACTTTTCTTGCTCGATAGTGGAGCTCAGTATGTTGATGGAACAACAGATATCACTAGAACAGTACATTTTAGTGAACCTTCTGCCAGAGAAAAAGAATGTTTCACTCGAGTATTGCAGGTAAGAGATTTAGCTCGTCTTTCACTCATCTTTCTCGTTGACCGATTACTTATTTTGAACAAACAAAGCTGTGTTGAATGCCTTCATCTGATTGGTTTTTTTGATTGTAGGGTCATATAGCTCTTGATGAAGCTGTGTTCCCAGAAGGTACTCCTGGTTTTGTATTGGATGGCTTTGCACGCTCTTCTCTCTGGAAAATCGGACTTGATTATCGCCACGGTATTCAATATTTTTGACCTTTCGTCACAGAACTATTATTTTTTAAGGAACTCTTGTTGATCTGAGATTTTGTCTGCTTAACAGGGACAGGACATGGTGTAGGTGCAGCACTCAATGTCCATGAAGGTCCTCAAAGTATTAGCTTTCGTTATGGAAACATGACACCTCTTCAGAATGGTATGATAGTAAGCAATGAACCTGGTTATTATGAAGACCATGCTTTTGGAATCAGAATTGAGGTGCGACTTTGGTCACCTGTGTATAACAGTCTATATAAGATATATTAGATTAGATAACAAATATATGACTCACTTTTGCAGAATCTCCTCCATGTGAAAGATGCTGAAACACCAAACCGCTTTGGTGGTGTTACATACCTTGGATTTGAGAAGCTAACATTCTTCCCCATTCAGGTACAAATCTAAACCAGTTTTCTTCTAGTTTTTTGCTTTTCGTTTCATTTTTTATCTCACACACTTGCTCACTCTTACCACAACCATGCAGACAAAAATGGTTGATGTTTCTTTGCTCTCTAATGCTGAGATTGATTGGCTTAATAATTACCACGCAGAAGTATGGGAAAAGGTTAGTCCACAAAACTTATTTTGACTTTCACCATTATCTTCTTCAAAAGCCCAAGTAGATGTGTCTAATAAGGCATAAAGCTTGCATGTGCCTTCAGTGCAACACATGAAGGAAACATGGGTTTGCATTTTCCTCTTAGTGCAATAGATCAAAGGTCTTAACATATATATTTGTTATGTTTTCTTGGCAGGTTTCACCATTATTGGAAGGTTCTACTCAGCAATGGCTCTGGAACAACACACGTCCGTTACTCAAACCATGATCCAACCCGTCAAGTTTTTTCCCCACTTGCAAGCTTAGACTTGATCACATGTCCATTTACTCCTTTCGAACTAGAATCTTTTATTTTGATCGTTTGTGTAAATTACAAACAGAAATGTGATCGTTTTCCTGTAATTTTACAAAAATGCCCCAACTTTCACTAAACTTCTCAAATTAGCCCAAGTATTTCTTCCGAAGGTCACTTTCAACCAACTTCATGAGCTAAATTGCGCGAACTTCAATTTTTTGTGTTCCATAGTCAATTTTATTTTCTCTGTTTCGTTGTGTAGAAGTAGAGAAGCAAATTCTATTGCGAACTGCAAATTTAGTGTTCGAATTCGGAATTTTGCTGAATGAATTCGAGATGGGTGGTTCAGAAGCTGACCTCCCACCTTCCTTCTTGTTTGTCTACCATTTTGGCCCCTTCGAAAATCCTAATCCGAGAGAGCCCAAGTTACCAAGTCTCGACTTTCCTCCTCGACCATGTCGATATGAGCCTTCTCTTATCAATGTGCGGGAGAGAAGGTTGGTTTCCTCATCTGGGTCCTTGTCTTCACTCCTCCATTATCAAGAACCCAGAGTTTTTCGAGCCTGTAGACGCTGATATCCACCGAAACGCTCTTGTTGTTTGGAACTCTTTGCTTTCTCTGTATGTAAGACGCGGAAAGTTAGTTGATGCGCTCAAGCTGTTCGACGAAATGCCTATGAGAGATACTATTTCGCAGAATACATTGTTTAGTGGGTTTCTGAAGAACAGAGCGATCGAGTCTGGTTTTGCATTGCTTAAACGAATGCTTAGGTTTGGTGGGTTTGATCAAGCAACATTGACGATTGTTTTATCAGTGTGTGATACACCAGATTTCTGTTTGGTGACCAAAATGATTCACGGTTTAGCAGTTTTAAGTGGTTATGACAAGGAAGTATCGGTGGGGAACACTTTGATCACATCTTACTTCAAATGTGGATGTTCGGTTTCTGCGAGACGGGTTTTTGATGAGATGGTACAAAGAAATGTCATCACTTGGACGGCTGTGATTTCGGGTCTGATACAGAGTGAGTTACATGAAGATGGTCTAAGATTGTTTAGTTTGATGCGTAGAGGATTGATCCATCCGAACTCAGTAACTTATTTGGGTGCTTTAGCTGCTTGTTCAGGCTCACAGAGGATAATGGAAGGGAAACAGATTCATGCTCTTTTGTGGAAACTTGGGATTGAATCAGAATTACGCATTGAGAGTATGCTAATGGATATGTACTCTAAATGTGGAAACATCGAAGATGCGTGGAGGATTTTTGAGTCCACAGGAGAGATTGATGAAGTTTCCATGACTGTGATGTTAGTTGGCCTAGCACAAAATGGTTCAGAGAAAGAAGCTATACAGTTCTTCATTAGAATGCTTCAAACTGGTGTAGAGATTGATGCAAATGTAGTCTCAGCTGTTCTTGGAGTTTCGTTTGTCGATAATTCTTTGGGTTTAGGCAAGCAACTACATTCTTTGGCTATCAAACGAAGATTCTACGGTAACACCTTTGTTAACAATGGACTCATTAACATGTACTCAAAATGCGGAGATCTGACTGATTCACTCAGTGTCTTTAGACGAATGCCAAAACGAAACTATGTATCATGGAACTCAATGATCGCAGCATTTGCACGCCATGGTCACGGGTTAGCTGCTTTGAAACTATACGAAGAAATGATAACGCAAGACGTGAAGCCGACAGATGTTACGTTTCTATCACTACTCCATGCTTGTAGCCATGTAGGGTTAATCGATAAAGGCAGAGAACTCTTGAACACAATGCAAGATGTCCATGGACTCGTACCTAGGGCAGAGCATTACGCCTGTATCGTTGACATGTTTGGTCGAGCTGGTCTTATGGAAGAAGCAAAGAGATTCATAGAGTCATTGCCCATGAAACCTGATTCTCTGATTTGGCAAGCATTGCTTGGAGCTTGTAGTTTCCATGGTGATACAGAAACAGGGAAATATGCAGCTGAACAGTTGTTTCAGACTGCACCTGACAGTTCAGCTGCGCATATCTTGATGGCTAACATATACTCATCCAGAGGAAAATGGAAGGAGAGGGCGAAGACGATCAAGAGAATGAAAGAAATGGGAGTGGCTAAAGAAACAGGCGTAAGTTGGATTGAAATAGAGAATAAAACACACAGTTTTGTCGTTGAGGATAAATTTCATCCACAAGCAGAAGCTATTTATGATTTTCTGTCTGAATTGTTTCCTGTTATGGTAGATGAAGGTTACAGACCTGAAAAGTGGTGTATTCTTCATTATACAGAGGAAGACAAAAAGGGTATAGCTGTCTCAGTTCCCTAGTGGGCATTGCTTTTGATAGTTGAAGAACCTCTTTCTGAGACAGAGTCTTTATTGTCTTTTTGTCTTAATATCTGGACAATTGTCTGGTCATCAGTTAACGCCTCAAAAGGGACAAAATTAGGGGAAGAGAGAGTGTAAGAGATACAATGGAATGTTTTCGTGTATCTGCTTCGATACCTAAGATCTCTTTCTTCTGTAATCCAAGAAACTCAACTTCCCAACGATTCATCCTCAGTTGCAGAGAGAGAAGCAGAGAGGATCCACTCTCCAGCTCATCACCGTACTCTATACTCGGCATAGAGCCAAGCTGTTCATCTTCTGCGCTAAAGGCAGCTTTTCGTGCCAAAGTATGAATCCAAGAACCAAAAATCTATTACTTTTCTTTCTGCAAAGTAAATTTCGTTTTGATTGTACTCGTTATTGGATTCTGAGTTGTTTCTTCACTTAGTTACTTGAATTTTGGACTCTTCATATGTTGATTACTTTGTGTGCTTTGTCAAGGTTAAACAATATCATCCTGATGTAAACAAAGAGGGAAGCAACTCTGATATTATGATCCGTCGCATAATCCAGGCTTATGAGGTACTAAACCTTTGTACTTTGCAGATGTTAATCATCACTTAATAGTATCTCAATCGAATTTTTCTTTGCAGATGTTAACAAACTATAGCCGTTCAGAGATAATTGAAGGGTATAGTCTTTCTGAAAAATCAATCAACACAACATAGAAATGGTTTTGGAATGCGATCAATTAATGTATTTAAATCGCATTGGCAGAGAATGCTTGGACCCTTTTGATCATCCAGAGTGTGAAGCACTTGACGTGTTTGTGAATGAAGTCCTCTGTGTTGGAAAAAGTACAAAAAACTTTCTTCTTTGGGTTTAGCTCTCTATTTCTTTGAGAACAGTTTTGTTGATAATGTAGACATGTTTCACCGCAACTGCAGGATGTTCGTATCCATGTTTTAAAACAGCTTCTCATGTCTTCTCATGTGCTTCAACTGGAACAGCTCGAGCAATGTCTCAAGGTCTGGATGGGATTACTTCTTATACATTCGCCTTTTTACATAGTTTTGTTTCTTATTATAATATTTCTAGTTTCTTTGTATATAACCAGTGCATGGAGAAGAAGATTACCGTGTACAGACTGCAGTTAATCAATGCCCGAGAAATTGCATACATTATGTGACAACTTCACAGAGAATTATTCTAGAAGAGTTACTAGACAGGTATTTGCTTCTCTCTATCCATCTTGAGAGATCATTATTCTATATGAATGCTCTCACTCACTAGTCACATCTTGTAAAAAATTCAGTGTTTTGGACAAGCCTTATGATTGTTCCGCGGAGGCAGAGTTGCTCTATGCTCTTATTGTGAAAGCTCAGTTTGAAAACAATCGGTACCAGAAGCCAAAGAAGAAACAACCTGAATCTTCAAGCAAACATGTTGACTGGTTCTGAATTACGAGTTACGGCCTTCGAATTACCGAATTAGTCCAACTCGCAGAGCCAAAGAAGTCGCTCTGTTTCAGAAAAAGGCATGCTTGACTCAGTTCAACTGAAAAAATGGAAATAGAAGAGAGTCTGACCAAAACTCTCACTGAAAGTAGTATTAGATTTAAAAGAAACTACATGTATTTCCTTCTGTTCATATAGTTGCTAAAAATGAAGCATTTTGTTTTGAGTTAGATATCATATGTATAGCTTCATTTTTAGCTAGATATCATATGTATATAGGGATGTTATCATGGGTAAACCCACCCCATTTAGACCCATCTCATTTAGATCCATCTCCTTTTAAACCCATTTTTTAAAAACTTATTTATTATTTGGGTTTAATAGGGTTACCCCATTTAAATCCACAAAAATTACAAGTATCCAATTAAACCCATTTAAATTATAGATAATAGGTGTAATAAATAATAGATCTCCTTTAATTAAATAATAAAAGTTATTTTCCGTCAAAACATTATTTTTCATAGAAACGCTATTTTTCGCGGAATTGTTACTTTTCGTCAAAACGCTATTTTCGCGGAAAATTATTTTCGGCCGAAACGCTATTTTCAACTGAAACGCTATTTTTCGCGGAAACACTATTTTCAGTTGAAACGCTATTTTCAGATGAAACGCTATTTTCCGCGGAAACGCTATTTTTCGCCGAAACGCTATTTTCCGCTGAAACGTTATTTTCTGAGGAAACGTTTTTTTCGGCGGAAAATTATTTTCAGCCAAAACGCTATTTTTCGTGAAAACACTATTTCCCGCGTAAACGCAATTTTCTGCGGAAACGCAATTTTCAGCGGAAACGCAATTTTCAGCCGGAACGCTACTTTCACCGAAACGCTATTTTCAACCGAAACATTAGTTTCCGTGGAAACGCTATTTTATGTCAAAACTTTATTTTCAGCTGAAACACTATTTTTGTAGAAACGCTATTTTCAGCGGAAACGCTATTTTTCAGCCGAAACGTTATTTTTGCGGTAACGCTATTTTCAGATGAAACGCTATTTTCTGCCGAAACACTATTTTCTGCCGAAATGCTATTTTCTGTTGAAACGCTATTTTGAATTGAAACGCCATTTCGTAAGCTTTATCTTATATAGAAAAATTAAATATAAATTCAAATACATTAGATAATAATTTAAATGAGTTTAATAGGATCCCCATTTAAATATCTCAAAAATTCTATTAGTAAGCGGGTCTAATTGGGTAAACCCATTTGAACCCATTTAAAACTAATAGATAAATAGGAGTTTTTATTTTAACAAATAACCCATTTAAACCCACAAATCTAAAACCCATATTAACATCCTATATGTATATCATAAACCCATAAATTGATTAGACTTGCTCATAATCTTACTCAAAACAAAAGAAATAAAAGGATTTCAGTTTATGGTGTACTTCAACGAAATTAAAGTGGATATTGTCAATTAACGAATTGGTAAGACAAGTCACTCATTACATTATATTCTTGCAATTGCAGCTGAGTTCGGTGATGAATGTGGGAAGTGATGGATTAGCAAGGAGGAGAAAGCAAAGCAACATTGCATTGGAACTCTGAAGCAGAGTTGCTGATTTTTCTTTTCTTTCTCTTAAGTTGGGAGTTTCGTAGTATTTTGTTATTAGAGTGATGAAAACTTGAAGCTATTTTGTTCGGCTTGTGAATTAGCCAGTTGACTTTTTTTATTACACAACTTTGATTGGTAATCAGTATTACAAAGGCCTAATGATATTCCAATCTGTCTTCTTTTAAAAGGAAAATTAGAATCTGTTTTTGTCATGTTACATTTTTGGTGAGCAGGCATGTTTTGCAGGAAATAGCTCTGGATACTAGGACTCTGAAATCAATGATAATGGTGACTGCAAGCTTGTCCTGTTGCGGGCCAAATTCATATCATTACCGGCCGGTCCTAGTTAGTCTTATGGTAAGCAGTTAGTAATTGACTTCAAATTCTTGTTTTAGATGCACCTGTGTCAAGAGCTTTACAATTTCTTAATTACATATATGAAAGAAAAAAGAGAGCTTAGGACTAGGAGTGAATGCTTATGTATTTCAGTGGATTCTTATGTTAGCTGCTTATATCAGATGGTGAAGCTCATATTCTTCTCTCTTTTTGTTTGTTTGTTTGCAATATTAGCAAATGGTATAAATTCTAAATAATAAAACAGATTGGAGCCTTTACACATATTTTGTACCACACTTATAGTGTATGTCTTCATTCAACCCTTCAAGTTCAGAATGATCCTTTAACACTTCAAGTTCGGTGCGTTTATGATGAAACGGTATTCTTTGACAAACAGATGGCACTTTCTAAATTTCAACAAACACTCACAAGACTGTTTATCCAAGAGCGTGTGTAACCACATCAAGATCAATGCTCTCATCATCTTGAAATGTGCTCCGATGGGAGTTTGAGCAGCTTTAGCTTCTTCCATTATGAAATTTCTTGTTACTGTCTTTATATACCGTCTCTAATACAAGCTGAGAAACTCCTTGATCTTTGTTTCTCATAGTGAAAGGATTCGTTTAGCAGCTCCTAGTTTCTTTGGATGTATAGAAAAAGTTGTGAACTATAATGTTCATGAATTTTTGTCCAACGAAGTTCATCAATTTGTTGTCTTTATGTGTAAGTTTAAACTTTAGATAGAAAAATATATAAATACTTTTTTTTAATAAATATTTATATGTACTTATAGCTTATTAGTAACATATATATTTAGTTATAGCTCAAAACTTTATTTAGACTTAATTATTTTTGTTATAGTTTAAATATATGTTTAGAGTTAATTATTTTTTGCTTAGACCATCTTGGGTATAGGTACGTACCTAGTTAGCACGTTGTTAATATATGAACATGCTTATTATTAGAACAGAGCTAAAGTGTGTTGGTACTGTAAAGGTGAGTAATTAAGATTGAATTGAATTGTAGGTAACACCAAAAATATAAGAAAATGGAAAGTAACATTTGAACTTACAACATTTATCTTTCGGTGAGAGTTTTGGTCTTGAACAGAACATAAAGCTTAACAAGTTCTCTTCCAAAATATAGCTTGAACCACTTCTTGTAGATTATCTTCCATCGATTCTTGGTAAATGATAGCATATCTCCCACTGTCTCTTGCTACAGTGAGATCTAAAGAGAGAAAAATAAAAAGATTTTCATAAATTTGATTTTGCATGTATAATGTGGATTACATTGGTGGAAATATTCACTGGTAAATTTGAAAAATAAAAAACTAGAGTTGTTCATTGGATGGTACCCCAAATGTGGACCACATCGACCGACTTTCTTTTGAGACCAGATTGATTAGAAAAAAATTCCCCAATCTCTTTGATTCCCAAAAAAACAAACGTCTTAGTTTGATTTATAATATGAATATATGTAAAAGAAAAAGACCGGAGAAAGGAAGAACCGAGACACGTTGGAGTCTTGATTTGACGCATACTCTACGCTGTTAATTATTTAATTTATTATGTATATATGTTAACAAAAATAATGTTTAATAATATAACATTATGTGAGTATGGTGAACATATGAAATTAAACATTATGTAACTATGCATCCATAGGAAGTAAAACAATTTAAATATGAAAAATAAACAAGGATCCTGCCTCAAAACTTGACCCAAATGGTAATTGGAAAATTCAATTTTTTTCTGATTATAAATCTAAGTGATGATTAATAATCAAGTTTGACTAATTAATGGAGAAGAACTAGGACTTGGAGGACTCTGAGTTTCTCAACATAGTCCGCGAGTAAATCAAAATCTATTGTAAGTAAAAAAGGTATAACATGAAAGATAAATAGGATATGATAATAATTAGACAATAGATTTTGAAAATTTTTAGGAAGAAAAAAAGGTATAACATGAAAGAAAGATAGCATATTAAGATAGCCAAGGAGACTGCCTAAAACCTAAACCAACAAGATTCGATAGAATTGAATCATTGAGAAGAATTAGGTGCAGGCAAGTCATCCTTGGCTACTAGATATCAAACTATCTTCTTCATGTAAAACCTATCTTCTCTCTTATTCTCTTTCTTGTTTGCATTTAATCTTACAGTTTGCTCTCTCCCCCATGTTTGCTCCCCTTTTATAGCATTTCAGGGAATATGCAAATCTCTAGTGTCAGCTCTTCTTCTTTTTGTTAAATTCTAAATTTTAATTTAATTTACTTTTATATTTGGGTGTGGCTAAATGCACAACTTGTATGCACCATATCAGAATATATTCATTTTAAAAAGTATTTTTGTTATCTTTTAGCAATATTTTATTAATTTTGATAACAAAATTTTCGTGTTTCGAGGATGGAGATAAGAGTGTTGTTGTTTGGTGACGAATCATCAAACTCAAAACTAAGCAATGTGAACTACATCCATAGACTCACATGAAAGGAAGGTTTTGTTAAGGATTATATTTTACTAATTCATATATATATAAATAAAATGTCCCGTATGATATATATGGTTAACCTATGAGCATGCATGATCCAGTTATAAACATCCACCTGATTTATATTAACCTTAGGTAATTCTCATTACAGCGTCCATATATAACATTTTAGAGAAGAAATATACGAATTGAGGTCAACATTGTAGTCCATTGGTGGTTGGTTAGTCTACGGACTACAAATTCCGCATAAATTGTTTTTATAACATGTTAAAGATCAATTTATTAGTTATCTTTTATGTGTATGTATCGTGAATAAAGTTGTCTACTATATAGATAACCATAACCAATTAGATTTTTGATTTGTGTGTTATAACATATTTTCGTCACAAGTGTTAGAAACATTATAAGCAAACAAAATTGTTTTCACAAGAAATTTAATAAAAAATCTACTAAAAAAATTATTCTTTGAGAGGTGAGTTGTCATGTGAATTGATGCTTTCGTATATTTATGGTAGGGGCGAAATTGCTCTTGACTTTCTTTTCCCTTCACTTTCTAACTTTATTTTTTTCTGTCCATATAAATAGAAAATTATCCATGATATTGATATGTTTACATCTTACATTACCTTTTTTGGCCATGAAAAAGGTTTGACCATATTCACAAAATCTTTTGATATTGGGTGTCGTCGAATCTATCCACCCACTCATAAATTATGAATAAAATTGAATACATATATAAATAATATCATATCGTATCTCATTTTTCTGTATTCTTTTTCCTAACATTTATATATACTTTCGTTTCCCTAACAACTATTTTCAAAAATGGCCATTACATGTGATCCGAATTCTAATTAATGACATTTTCGACATTAAGGTCAAAGTGGTATTTTTCACGCAGTGCATGCATGTGAAAAAAATCTTCGTGAGATAGAATAATTATACTAGTATGTCAACGTTTCTGACATTCAATCAAAAGTAATTTGGTGTTATAACTCATTAGGGAAGAATATTTTCACAACCGGGAAATTTGATAAAGATTTCAATAAGTGGAACGACCATGGTAGACCAATGTCAAAGTTTCAGCCTATAAGTTTCTGAAATGTTAGTTACAAAATCATTTGAAACAGGAGAAAAATGGTGCTCAAAGCGCTTTACCAAAACTATTTAGCCAAAATAACACTCTTGCAATGCTTATACTTGATACTGAGAAGTTTTCATGAATCGAAAAATATTTGTCAACCAAGAAATGTTTTATGGTTCACCAAAAAATAATTAATTATGGTAGTAACAACAAACACATGTAATGGCCATTTTTGAAAGCTGAATTAATTCGGATAGGTTTTGGATAATTAAAATGGAGCATACGATCACATATAATGGTTATTTCTGGATACAGTGTTAATTCGGCTAACTAGGTGTTGGCACATACAACATATATATATCTCCGATAATGTAGAGTCATAATAAAAAACAAAACTTAATACATGCAAAATACATTCATGAAAAGTCACTGAAATCAGTGGTTTATTTATAACATAGAGTAGTGTATTTATAGATAAAAAAGCAAAATATTCCCAAGAAAATAGAAAGTATATCTAAATCAAGATCCTTATACATACATACTCCAGTATGTTCTAACTTATCTTAAACGGATTGTCCTTATCTCAACTATTCACTATTTTTAACATATATAGTATAATATATGATTATATCAAATACCTATGATGTAATATGTAACTGTTAAAAAGAAATAGCAATACAACGACATTTTAGAAAAGTCAAGAAATTAAAAACTTGAATCATTTAATAATAATAAGATTTCTAATTCATATAGATAAACATTGAATCTTTTTGTTAGTTTTACTAATTTAGACATATTTTATGGTATTCATCTATTCCATAGTTCCACGGCCTGCCGTGCATATAGTGAAACCAAAAAGGCAATTGTCTCAGGTTCACAAACAATAAAAAAATTTTATAGCTATATTATCACAAAATATGATGTATCATAATAGTTTTGAGTCCATTTTTTCTGCAGCACAATCCCAAGTTCGATGATGGTGTCTTTAGCTTTCTTTTTTTTGTTTTTTAAAATAGTTTTACGAAAAGGACATTCCTCTTTTTAGTTGAGATTCTTAAGTTAATAAAGAAATTTGTATCCCAAATCTAAAATCTGAATCTCAATTATAAAGAAATTGATTCATTTATTAATAGGTTTTTAAGAAAAAGAAAAATTTTAGATCGATCATGTTCCAGAGATACCGTTTTCTTCATCTTCCATCAATACCTTCCATTTGTTGTTTATCATTGACATCGTCTTTAGTTTCATGCTTAGGTTCTTTGATTTTTTACACTATGGATTAACGTTTTACCGCCGACGATTAATTGGTAAGTCTTTTTCTCTATTCTTCTCTGTTTTTTTTCTTTTTTGAAAAAAATCGCCACCCATTTGGTTTTCACCACCAAAATTTTTTTTAGATTAAATGAATTTTTTTCCGCCTCAACTTCCATTGAATCTAGGCACGGCACTGCATAGTTCGTTCAAACATTAAATTCTGCATCACTTCGTTCAAACATCATAGTGTGTCATGGGAATTTTTCTTCAAATAAAAGCAGATTCTTTAGCACAATTTTCAATCTTCTAGAGAGGACGACGTACGTGCCCATTAAGCTCTTTTGTCAAAACATGCTTCAAATATCAACCAAGTCAACTTCATCAACGTAACGGTCTTTATTTTTCTAATAAGATATTTTTCTTTTCTTTTTATAAAGGAGATCCTTTTCTTTTTACAAACAACTTATGTATTAGATAATATATAGGGTCTCTAATATATATTGAGTACTTGAACATTAAGAAAACAAATCCGAAGATCTAAGTCGAGGGATGCGACCAATATAAGGCTGCTCTGACTCCATCGGTAGACAGGACTAGCTCAATCTTATATCGACGAGGAAATGATGAGATCAGTAGCGTTCAAATTCCCTTAAGCATGCAAAACTAGGCCTTTTAGATCAAATGAGACGACATAGGAAATGGGCCACGTGCGATTCAGACCCAAACCCTTTGTTATTTTACATATTCAATAACGACTAATTAAACACTTTTATGGCGTAATTCAAACACTCTATAACGGCTGATGATACATAGCCCCCACATGCCACTAAATTTCCTTCCACTCGATTTTAGTTTCAAGATTAAAAAGTAAAATTCGGCACACAAATAAAAAAGATAGCCGTTATGGATACGTTGGGGACCAAAGAACAACAAAATAAATTTGAATAAAATAATAAACGAAAGATCCGTTACGAAAATAAACCCCTTTATCCGCTCTCGCTCTCTCAGTTCCCGTGCCTATTGACTTTTGCTTCAGACATTCACTAATTAGCCGGAAGACCAAACTCGAAGAGAAGATTCATCTTGTTTCGTGTTTCTGTTCTTGTCTGAAAGTTAAAACAGTCGAGATACAGAGAGAGAGAGAGATCTGGGTTTCTTGAAGCTGTTTTCATGGGTTTTGTTTTGTTACAAGGGTCTGAGCTTTAATTTTGAAAACCCAGTTTTTAATTGTGAGCTAAAGAGAGAAAATTTGGGTAATTTGGTGAGAAATTAAGAGAATATATAGAAGAAATGGTTGCAAGAACCCCACAAAAGCAGAGGAACGTGGCGATGGTGGCTCCGCCTCTCAACTCAGATCTTCTCAGGGAAACAATTAACAAGGTAAGGTCCAGTTTTAAATTACATAATTAGCTTAAAGTTACTTTTTGTTTCCTCACCGGAATTTGTAAACGCTCCAATTCTCAGGCTCCTTCCCATTATGTATAAAACCTGGCCCCAAATTAGTACTATAATTGAAAGTAACCACCCGCTAATAAAATTGTTTATTTTTCTGGCCCCAATTTAAAAAAAAAAGAAGATATTTCTTTTAAAATGGGTTTTTCATTTCAGATGATCTTATGTTAGTTTCCTTCAATTTCGTTAGCTATGAAACAATTTGTTGGGTCAATTTTGGATATGAATTAGATTTTGGGAATCTAAAATTGGAGGATGTTTTTGATAAATTTGTAAATTTTGGTGTAAATATGTGAAGGTTGACAAATGTATGGAAAGACTACAAGAGCTACAATACACAATAGCAGGAGGAACCAAAGTTGTCTCAGGTGTGAACCTTAGCCCAAGGAGCACTAGAACTTACTTGAAGACTAGTCTTAGATGCAAGCAAGAAACTTTAAGGTAATAACACATAAGAAACACAAAACTTTCTTTATGGAAACATCAGTGTTGATTCAAACTCAGAAGCTTCTTTTTGTGTGTTACTTTGTTGCAGGATCAAGAATGCTACTAATAAGAAATCTCCAGTAGGAAAGTTTCCAGCTTCTTCACCAGGTAAAATCACATTTTCATTTGTGGTCTGTGTTTGGTAATGTTGAAGAATTCTGATTAGATTCTAGAGTTTCCCTTAGATTGTGAAATGTGTTATCTGTATTGTGTAATGCAGGAGATTGGAGGAAAATGTCACTACCAGCAATGTTACTAGGAGAGACAGTAAATGAAATCTTACAAGCTTCACAGGTCACAAGAGACATTGTAGATGCCTTTGCACCAAAGTCCAAGAGATCAATAATGTCAGAAGAAGAGGAAGGTCCTAAAACACCCGAGACACAGCGAAAACCTCGGAAACCGAACTCTGAAACTGTTAGCAGCAATATCAAAGCGAGAAGGAAGAAAGAGAAGCAGAACAAACGATCAGAATCATCAGATTCTCCTCCTTCTCTACAAAGAGCTCGTTCAAGGATTGTGTTCAAGATTGTCTCTCCACAGAAATCAGCTGAGAAGAAAAAGGGAATTGGTGAGAATAGTTTCCGGCATTTGGCTAATAGGGTTTCTCCAAAGCATAAACCTTGGGTTAAAAAAGCGGTTCTTTTTCCAAACCCTCTGTTTATTTCCGGTAGCTCAACACAACAAGCTAAGTTCAGTAGAACTATGTCTCCGGTTATAGCCAGAAATGAGATGATAACTAGCAGCAAGAACAATAAAGAGACGCCACATAAGTTCTTGATCAAATCTCCTCCTACATCAGCATCTAAGTTTCAAGTCAAGATCAAAAGCCCACCCAAATTCTCTATTTCTCCTACAAGAAATGGAAGTGCTCGGAGATCTCCTAAAGGGCTCAGTTCTCCGACAAGAAACGGTAACTTGGGAAAGAAGTCACCTGCAACGTCGATTTCTCCTGTTAGAAACTTGGGAAAGAAGTCTCCTAAGCTATCAACCTCTGCAAAGCTGAGAAGATCGTTCACTCCTACAAGAACTGTCCGTAAATCATCAATATCTCCGAAAAGAGTCACGCTTGAAGCATTGATTTCTCCGATGAGAAACGGCAACGTGGGTAAGAAGTCACCTAAAGCTTCGATTTCTCCGACTAGGGTTGGTAGGAAGACGCAGAAGCTATCAACTGCAGCGAAGCTTCGGAGATCGTTTTCGCCGTCGAGATTAGCGATGAGGCTGGTGTCTCCAATGAAGAGTAGGAAAAGTGTTGGGAAGTGTGATGATGAGATGATGATGGTGAGTGGACTGAGACAACGTCCGGTTTTGGTTCCTAAGAGATTCTCGATGGGGAGAATCTAATGAGAGAGCGTTTGAAATGAAATAAGATTTGAGGATTTTTATGTGTTTGTGTGTTGTTGATAAGTTAAGGATCGTTAAGAAAATATATGGAGAAAAAGACTTTTGTTCAATTCAAGGAGAAGATCTCACCGCAAAAAAATGTTTCATATCAAAACATATCAATTAAATTGTATTCATAACCAAACCCAACAATCAACTTGGTTATAGTGGTTTCACCTTTTTACAACCCAAAAACCATAAATGAATTCAAACCAAAAGAAACAATTAAGAAACCTTCTCGTGTATAATTCAAACTAGCACACTCTCAAACAGGGACATAATATCCTAACCAAACCGATCCGAATTTAAGAATTCGAATTTAAATCATTAAGATAATACGAACGGTTAAAAAAAGTATGCCAAAATAACAAAAGTTGATTCCAAATTTCGATTTTAATTCGGTCTTTATTTACAAAACATTTAAAGAGAACCAACCCGGTTTTTTTTGGGTTAAATTCGGTTCTCATTTTACCATATTCGAATTATCAAAGTTTGAACTATATGAACTGAACTGAATACCCAAATATCACCTTAGTCCCAAGTTTAACTTCCTGCTAAAACACGACCGACACTAGAACACAAAACCTCGTTACGATACTTTAATGTTTAAAAATATATTAGTTTTCCTTCTTTATCACAAAATCAAACATTTTAGATATGGGAAATAATAGCTAACTTGTTAATTGTTATGTGGAGATCACTATAGTGGACCTTTAGGGCTCCTTTACTTTTCATGAAACTTTATAGTGTTGTCTAAAACCAATAGGCAATATATATATATCACCACTTTCAATAAACTCTAGTTAGAAATCAGCTACACCTATTAGGCAATTACTTCTTTTTGCTTTAGGTTCACTCAGTTTCTCACTTACCTTTTCATGACATAAAAGCATTAATGATGGAACTTGACTAATACTTTCATCCTTAGTATCTTTCACAAAATTTGGATCTAATAGAGACTTAGCTCGACTAGATGGGTTCTATGGACCAAACTATGGTTAACCATACAAAAGAAAACAATCGGCCGGCCCCACAACATCCCCCACACACAATAATATACACTTATTGAGCAATATACTACTACAAGTTACTTTCCCTCAAAGCAAAGAATCTAAAGTGACAAACTTTAACAAAAGAGCTTCAACTTTGCTTCTCTTCTTCCATTTGCTACCTCAAGGAAAAACAAAACTAAGAGAGATGATAATCTAAATCTCTCTCAATCGGCTTCAAAACAAAAAAAAATGGAAACTTCTGAAAACTCCACAAACTCATCACTCTTCCAATGGTTAGGTCTTATAGAAAATTCTGATCATCAACCTCTTGATTCTACGCCTCCTCGAGTCATCACCCTTCTTGCTTCTTTTCTTCAAAAGATAATTCAAAAGAACGAAAAAACATTCCTCACCAGACACAACAAGTTTCGTTTATCATCAATATCTAAAATATTGAGATTTTCTTTCCTTTGTTTCGTTGTAATTTCTATATCGATCTTCCAATCTCATGTTTGAATCTCATGGCGATCTACAGGGACGATAAGATCACTATGTTCCATGGCTCAAGAGCACCAACGATGACTATTCATCGTTACACAGAGAGAATCTATAGGTACGCTCGGTGTAGCCCTGCGTGCTTCGTTGCAGCCTTTGCCTACGTTTTGAGGTATCTAGAAAGACCAGAGTCTACAAAAACGAACCGTCGTCTCACATCACTCAACGTTCATCGCCTTCTTATCACCAGTATCTTAGTCGCAGCCAAATTCTTGGACCGCAAGTTAGTATCTATTTAAACCTAAAATATCTTTTACAGTAGTTGATGGTGACGAGAGTAAAGTATGTTTTTTTTTCTGGAGTTTAGGTGTTATAATAATGCTTATTATGCGAAAATCGGAGGAGTGAGCACCGAAGAGATGAATAGGCTGGAGAGAACGTTCTTGTTCGATATTGATTTTAGACTAAATATTACAACGGTGATGTTTGAGAAACACTGTCTCACGCTGAAGAGAGAGACGGTGCCTTGTGATTCAAGAAAACTCAGAACAGCTCTCGGAGAGATATCTTGTAGCTGCCAATCGATTTAATAAAAACACGACCAATAAGAAAAGTAACATCATTTAGATTTTCTTTTCTTTCAGTTTGTTTTCACACTAATGTGCTTCAGTGCTTCTCATGATTATTTGAAGAAACAGAGAAATGAAAATAAATGATAATGAAGGCCTTGGCCCAATCCTAAAATGGCCCGACCATATTCGTCCTGATACCAACCTGGTTCGACAAATTTGGGCCACTAAATACAGGTACGACCGTACGAGTTTAGTACTCTTAGACTGATCAAAAACGACTGATCAAAAATAAGCATACAAGACTTGATCGGTATGTCATATTAACTGCGTAATTGAAGAATTAGCAAAAAAAAAAAAAAAAAAAAAAAAGAATTTTGCGAAAATTAATCAAGTTGATTTTATAACATTAATGACATTTTGACCTCTTTAAGAGAAAATGGCAAAAGAATGTCACACCAGACATTTGTATAACAACATTAACAATGTAGAAAATGGGACACTGTTAACCTCGGATTAAAATCAGAATATTTAGGTTGGGTGGATCAAAATATCCCCAAAGTTGAGTTTTCTTTCCGAAATTCCTCTGAATCCTCTTAATCAAATGAGTTGTTTGGTTCTAATCGTGCTTTAAATCTATATCATATTCAGTCAGACTATTTAACTCCAAAGAGATGTTAAAGAAACATCACAAATTGATAAACATTATGAATTGTTAAAAATAGTGAAATTGTTGACAATAAAAAGAAGTGAAATTAAGTTTCAAAATGTGAAACGTAAAAAAAAAGTGGTATACCTATATTAATTGATATACAAATAGCCCTGACAAACCGTCCGAAATAAAACGGTCCAAAGTTTTTCATACCGAGCTTGAAAAGTTGACTTTAACGTTTATTCTTTTGACCGGACAGTAACAGAAATAAACGAGTCAGAATTATAAACCAAAATACTTAATTTTTAATGCAGTTGGAATCAGAAACATGTTTATTCCACTATATGAACTTCAATATTCAACGAACCCAATGATTTTGTGCTAAAGTAGCTTTCACACTATTTCCCTTGCTTCATGGATACGTGTGGGACTACGCGTATGAGAGACGGTGGATCAACTACTATACTGATTATGACGTATTTATTAAAGAACCATCTTTAACTACACATGTTTTCTTAATCCAAACAAAACATTTACCGTTATTTCTCTTCAATTTTATAACTTTTCATACTTTTATAATAGAAATAATTTTAATTATGTAGTCAGCTTCCTTGAAATTGGGTCCCGTGTCTACACCGCTTCACACTACGTCGATAACAATCTATTAATCTAATATCTATATTTTTCTTTTATATAGATTTTGAGGTTGTAGAAATTGGCTTTTATAGTTTCGGGTTGGTTCCAAGTTGCAAAGCATTAATGAAAAGCAAGATACAGAACAGATACACTTCTTTATCAAAATAAGATACAGATACAGTTTCCTCTACTTTAAAAAATAATATTAGTGTAGTAGCATAGTATTCAACATGCACATGGTATTCAGATCCAATGGTGGCCAATATAAATCTAAAAACTAAAATTGACATTAATACAAAAAAAATGTATATCTTATAGTTGACTTCTGAAATATACATATAAATACTTTCCCAAAGAAGTAAGCAAATAAAGGAGGAAAAAAATGGGAAAGTGGCGTATTTTGGATTATGCTAATATAAACTAGTGTGTAATAGTCGGTGTCCATGTGCTCTTGAATTAATCACAATGGAATCGTTTGATCAGTTGAAGAAGCTTCTATACATCTCGTCAGTGAAATTATATATTTTTGTGATTTGGTGTACTGTAAATTTGATAATATTTATTTTTTATTTTTTTGAATGTTTATATTCGTAGAACATCTCCTCTAAAATCAAAACCGATCCAATGGAACTCTAAGAATCTAGAAGAAGAGGAGGATGTCGAAGGAGACATCCACCGGTGGTCGGAGGTGGAGGAATCATACCGAGAACAGCGTTACAAGATCAGGGACTCTTAATTCATTAGGAACCATGCTAAAAGAGTTTGTCACTGTTCAATCTTATTTTACTTATCAGTATCAGTATAAATTAAATTGTTACACAACTAAAAAAATTATTAGGAGGTATGTTAGTTTTTAGTTATGGAGAAGCATTTAGCGTAAAAAATAATATATGTTTCATTAAATATTATTTCTTCCTTTTTTTATACGTTTTTTTACAGTTGATGTTTTAGGTTTTTATTCATCGATTAAAAAATTATTTAATTTTTGGTTTAATAGATACTAAAACATCATTTTATCATACCTTTAAATACAATTCAACCAATAATAAAGTAATTTGTAAGATACAAAAGATTAAAAATTAATTAATTTTATATTAAAAGTTTAAAATATCAAGTAATTGTGAAAAAAAATTCTTTTAAAATATCAACTATAAAAAATTGTAGGGAAAATAATTTTAAATTTGCATGAAAGTTAATGGAGTATTTAATTGACAGAATTTATAATAAAAACTGGTCAAATTGTGAAGTCGATAAAGAGACGAATAGAGCGACTTGTTCGAGGCAAGTATCAACATGAGACCAATTTATTATATTTTATTTTCATTAACGGTCCTTCAATGGTCGAGAAAAGAAAATAAAGTCCTTGGTTGATATTTCACTTTCAGTATTAGGACGTTAGAAAACTCATAATGAACGCGTGAACCTAAACTAATATAAAATTACATTTCACCAAATCTTTACCAAGATTATCCAATTATTAAATTAAATCCAATCTTTACCTACATCTTTATTTTATTCACAAGATGTCCCTTCAATCCTTCCACTTAGCACTTTTCTCCGTGATTCTGTTATATCTCATGTTTCAAGAAGCTTCCACCTCCATTGTTCTCAATATTTTCAAATAAAAAAATTAAATTTCCCATCTCTCGAATACATTAATTTGCATATTCTTTGTGGGTTCTCGTAGTTGTCAGTGATTACGATTGGCTCGATTCTATTTTTTTGAATTTTATAATTATTATTCTTTTTGTATTCTCTCTTCGCTTTGCTTTGCTTTAAAGCGTTCTCCAAAATAATTAAAAACCCATAATCCGTGATTCGAGCGAATTAATCGTTGATTTCTTTATTTTTCTCTTTTCTATTCTGGGTTTATGGGTTTGATTTGTCTCTTTCTTCAACATTAGGGAAAACAAAATCAGAAATTAAAAGAAAGGTAAGGCTTAATTTTTTCTCTTGTAATCGTGCTTTCGCTTTCTTTCTCTTGGTTTTTAAGTTTGGTTCGTTCCGAAATTTTCCTTTTTTGGGCTTTATTCGTTCTGATTAAATCCCGATCGATTTCAAGAGATTCCAATCTCTGTCAATCTTCTTCAGGGTTTATTCTTTTTATCTGAAACCGATTTGCATGTCATGTTCTGGGTTTTGATTAATCTCCCTGAAGATTTTTGGAAAGAAAATAAAAATTCAAACTTTTTTCTGGGATTTTAGGGTTCTTATCTCTGCATGTGGCCTGATAACTGTTTGTTTCTTCGATTCATGCAGATTTCTGACGTTTTCGACTCGACCCAGATTCTAATTTCATCTCGAATTTTGGATTTCTGAATTGGAGGAAGAAGTTGAAATCTGAAGCCGTTAGCGAAAATCTTCTATCTCTCTCTCGGATGAAGAATCTGAGACTCTTTTCAAAATCTTTTGCTTGCAAATGTCTTGCTCTTGTTGGAATTGCTCTGTTCTACAGAGCTCTCTTGCTCACTTACTCTCCCAGAAACTCTCTAAGCAGTAACTCCACGATTCGAGCCCGTTACATGTCAGATTCATCTTCCACAACCGATGAAATCCGAACCGATAAGTTTCTCGAAGTTCCTCAAATCGTATGGGGTCTAAACAATCAGAAGATAGCATTCGCTAGAGCTTGCTTAACAGCGAGAACTATGAACAGAACGCTTCTCATGCCTAGCTTAAGTGCTTCCTTGTTCTACAAGGAAGTCGATAAGCTTCGTCCAATTCCTTTCGATAAAGTCTTCCAGTTCGAAAAATTCAACTCTCTCTGTTCTGGATTCGTGAAACTCGCTCAGTTCTCAGAAGTTAAAAACAGAGCACAAAAAGTTTTTGATTTAGAGAAAGGTAGTGGAAGAAGATGGACAATGGAAAGAGATTTGAAGCAATTGAAAAACTCTGCTCGTAACGAATCCATCGATGAGTTCGAAGTGATCCGTATCACAGGTAAAAACCCGTTCTTGTGGCACGATCATTGGCCGGTCAAAGATTACGCTAAGGTCTTTGAATGTATGGTAGTAATTGATGAAATCTCAAGAGAAGCAGATAAAGTTGTGTCGAAAATCAAAGAAAGAGCGAAACTCGAATCGAAAACCGAAATTCTTGGTCCGGTTCGGTTTGTTGCGGTTCACATGAGGATAGAGATAGATTGGATGATACATTGTAAGAAACTAGAAGCAAGGAAAAAAATTTCAGAGATTTGTAGTAGTAAAAAAGAGATCAATGAGAGAGTAGGGAACATTACAGGTTTAAAGAAGCCAACGGTTCTTTACCTAGCAGTAGCGGATAGTCTCTTAGAAGCGAAAGACGAAGATTCATCGGTTTTATCAGGTTGGAGAGACGGTTTAATACCGTTTGAGAAGAAGAAGCTTGGAGTTAAAGACGAGATTTATGGGAAGTATTCGTATTTGATTCAATCGGCTATAGATTACGAGGTGTGTTTAAGAGCGGATGTGTTTGTTGGTAATAGCTTTTCGACGTTTTCGAGTCTTATTGTTCTTGAGAGGACGCAGAAAGCGAGGAGATTAGGGTTTGTGAGTTCTTGTGAAGATGGTGATGAAGATGAGTGGAGATCGTATGCTTATAATTTGGCTGGTGAATCAAAAGGAGTTCCAAGGAGATGGATGACGAATATGACGGATTTGAGCTTGGAAGCTATTAGCTATGGCTCTAATTCTGTTTCTTGTTCAAGTGAATGAAATGGATGACATTGTAGATTAGTTTTTTTTTTTTCTTTATACAATTCGTTTATTTGTGAGTAAGAGTTATTTAGATTAGATACTTTTTGTTGAATCTCTTAGTTGTTTAGATTAGTTACCTTTTTTTCTTTCAGAATGAATAATACAATCAAGTTTTCACGTTCTTTATTACTCAGATTGGTTCAAGGGTTACTAGTTCCAGAGAGTGAATGTGTTATGATTATGAACATCCTAAAAGATATAGCTAGAAAATGTTATGATTGTAAAGTGATTTCGGTATATGTTAAAAGTCTTATTAGAAAAAGAAAAAAATGTCATTAATATACTAAACTAGTTTTGGGGTATTTTATGATTACTCAATGTGTCAATGGAAACTATATAATTATCACGATATATTTAGGTATCAACCTGTTAAATATATAACTAGAAAACATAAAATGTTCTTAAAATAAAAATCTGTTAATTCAAATATTATTACTGTTTGATCATTCGACCACTCCACTGTTTTCACTTGGAGGTAAAAGCAATAAAATCTATGGACAAGAACCCTTTATTTATTGAACAAGGCATCTTCTATCCACAAACAACTTAAAAGAAAATTTCTTAATTGAATCTCAATGAAACTTGCAGCTTTGAATCTTTCTTCAGGCTAAGGACTAGCTCTGCTTTCTAGAGGCATAGAGACGAAACGAAGCCAACCCGACGATGAAAACCGCTGTCCCGACTGTTAAGAAACATTTTGTGATCATGATGAGATACAAAAGCATTTGACCAAACATTTTGGAATCCAAGAGCTGATGAACATACTTGAAACCGCCATTAGAGATCTGTTGAGTATTAGCTTGGAACGCTCTTTCTTCTTTGGTTCAATATTTGGAATATTCAAATGAGGATGTTCAGCCGCGGTTAATATCTTGCGATACAAGTAATCCGAATCTCCCACTTTCCAACTGATTGGTAATGGAGCATCAATCCCTAAAGTTTGTGTAACCTAACAAATTCAATATAATCATACATTAGTCAATTTATGTTTTCAATGTTAATGGTGATTATAATCAAGAAGATATATAGATTAGTATTTACCAGAGTTGTATCATGAATCGCCATGGGGAAGAAATTAAGACAGCTTTTGCTGCAACAAATAAGCAAGGAAACACGAAACCGGCTTCTTTGCCAATGATTACAACCTCAGAAAGCAAATCAATGTCTTTGTTCCAAGAAGACTCATCAGAAGCATCAAAGAGGAAGATTGCTACATCACAAGCAGCCAATGCTTCATTCGATAATATGAATCCATCTTCTTGAAATCGAATTTCCTTCATCACTAGAATTTTCTTTTTGTTTGCAACCACTCCAGATTCGTCAATCATATTTACAGCATAAAGTTCACCATTCAATGATTCATTGCTTGTGTCAGCATCGTATGGCCTAAGAATCAGAAACAAAGATGTGATGATTATAATGATGTTAATTAAGTTTTATGGGCTTTCAAATCAAAACCAACCAGTAACTAATAAATGGTCAAAACCAACCAGTAACTAATAAATGGATTATTGTAGCTAGATTTCTGTTGAAAATAAGACAAACCTTCGGATAAATCGATTGAGTAATGCAGATTTTCCAGCATTCTTGGGTCCAAAAACAAAACATTGGACAGCTTTTCTTTCAGATTTTTTCTCCATTCGATCTAATTCTCTTTTCCTAGTTACGCAAATCGCTGAAGGTAGATCATATGGGTATCTAATGTACATCAAATACTCCAGACTCTTAGCTGGATCTATAAGTGTCATCAAGATCCACTGCAAAAGATAGATAAAATTTCAAACGAATTAGGAAAACAAGTTTAAAACTTTTGAAAATGGTTTTCTCTTATAATCTTTACAAAACTTGTTTTTCATTACCAGTGAGAGGAAAGCTTCAACAGATAATTTTCCATCCTTAGTTTTCTCCATGGCATTCTTATAAGGAGCTTCATTCCAAGGACTGTCGATAATAATCAAAACAGTGGCATTATAATGAAAGAAAGACATTAAAATATATCACAATTCGCCAGCTTTTTTTTTATAATGAACAATTTATATAACCTTTCAGGTGCTGTTTGAAAGACATATCCAATCTCATGTGGTTTCAATTTATTATCCTGAGAAATTCAAATTTGTTTTTTGAAACTATAACCCCCACAAGTATGTATATATATATATACCTAGGACATAAACTAGAAATAAAAACTTTACTTCATCTTTGTCGAAATTTTCAAAGATTTCCATTAAGTAGGCAATAGCTCTATTTGTTAGCTCAATACTCTACACAACGGCAAAAGAAAATGCCTAATCAGAAACAACAACAAGTAGTCACAATGAAGTCAAAACATAAATGTATCTGGAAATAGTTACCTGGTCAGCCTCACGCTCGAGTGATGAATAAGGAATCATATCATTGGTGAGTCTTATATCGTTGTTATACCCGAATTTCCTAAGCATAGTCCATAGTGTTTCAATTCTTCCTTCTTCAATCAAATGTGTGTTAAGAAACAAGAAACCATCCAATGTGAGTCCTCTTCCAGTAACTCCTTTTGGACACTTGGTTTATATAAAACTCTTCATTTCTTCAATTGCAGAACGCCTCATTGGTACATTGAAGCATTTAACCTAGGCATTTAAAAACTTTAACTGTTTTATAAAAGCACTCAAGATTCAAGAAGAACACTATGAAACAAGTTCTAAGATGACTTAAAATCGAGGTGTACTGTAAAGGTCTTACTCGAGTGAGAAGTGGAATGTTAGTGGAGGCTTACTTTATATATATCTTAGAAATGGAAATATTTCTTTATTTCCTATTTTCGGTTTTATCGGGTTTTCGGGCTTATATAAAAACAATATTAGGGTTTGACGTACAATTAATGAAAAAAAAAACCTAACCCAAATTTTTTTGTTTCAATCGTTTTCTCTCTTTGTTCTAATGTTTTCCAAAGAGTTCATCCAAAATTCCCAACAAAACATAAGTTAGAGAATGGAAATATGTTAAGAGGAAACCTGAATATCACTTAATTCATAGTCATTGATAACACCATCCATGTTATGGTCAGAGAGCATAAAGATACGTTTCAAGGCAGCGACACAACGAGGCTTCAATGAATTGGTTTCTTGATCAAATATAGGTCCCACCGGGTGAATAACCGCTTGTTGCGCATAGTTGATAATGTGTGGAGCCTACACAAGAAGATTTTGATTGATCAGGGATGGTCATTTGAATGTTCTTGAAATGATTAAATTTTAAGATCTCAATCACAAGCATATATATGAACCTCGCTTACCTGCCAGACAGACCACAACAAAGTTGACTCAATCTCTCGAAATTTTTGCATTATAGTTAAGGTCATTCTCTCCATGCTGTTTTTACTAGAAGGCTCATTAATATCACGGTTATAAACTGCTAATATAATAGGAACGCTCACCTGTTCATTGAAGGAGTCACAAGACAAAACTGTTAATAAGAAACGAGCATAGGTTATACACTTTTCGACTCGTAGAAATAAAAGAAAAAAAATCACCTCTAACTGTCGAAATAGAGGAAGCCAATATTCTCTCAAACGGGCAAGAGTCTCCGGTCTATCATATGCAAATGTCAAGATAATTACATCTGCTTGCTTAACTTCTTTAACTACATTTTCTTTATCTTCCGGTCTGTGGATATTAATAACAAATACATCAAAAGAAAACCATTTTCAACCATTAAATTTCAGTTTATACAATCAGGAGAAACATTTTACCGGGAAGAAGTGTCGACAATAGTAGCGGGAAGACGATCAGGAAAGAATTCAGAAGGTAAATTGGTATAAGGTAAACAAGGAGGGACTTTTGGATCGAAAGAACCAGTTGTTGCAGCCACAATCAAACTGGATTTTCCGGTGCCCTTTTCACCAGCCACAACGATTCTTATCGGTTTTGGCCCGTCTTCATTACGATCTCTCGCACCAAACCACTTCATCTGATTACGCAAACAACATCAAACACAATCAGAATAAACATATAGTAATCATGTAATGCATTTAAGAATAGATGAAAAAGAGGAAAATGATTAACAATGGCAAATAAAATAATCAAATTATTAAAAAGCATAATCCTGAGAATTTAGAGACTTGAGAATCAAGATTCAGGTATTGTAAGTTGAAAAGGAGAAGATTTTTGTCCAACCCACGAGATCAAATAAACAGAAGCAAAACAAAAAGAGGCCATATGATTATAAAGATACTTTTCAGAATCTTACATTCTTAACACAAATCAACATCAGAGATGATAAAGGCGAGATGGTAAAACTAAGCTTGTGAAGAAGGATGAGAAATTTCAAAAGATGATCTAAAGCCTTCTTCTTCTTATTCCTTTATTTTTACTTTTATTTTATTTTGGCCATTTGCTTGTCATTTCGTCTCTATTTATATATACAGATGAATTCGGAGTTCATTACATTTCCATAAATTAACCATGTGTCTTCTTAGTGAAAAGGTTTTGTACTTTAACGGTGATATTGGCATTTGAAAGGAATCGGACGGATGAGATTAAGGGCCTTGACGTGGATACAACTGGTTTTCTTGGTTTTTCTCTTTATTTTTACCATATTCGCGTTCAAAGCTTTTAATTATATGCATTAATTTGAATATCCTTTTCTCGATCAAAAAATATATCCTTTTCTTTCTCAATATTTAATTTTAAGACATACTTTTCTCAATATTTAATTTTAAGTATAAGTTACAAATATACAGATGAATACATGTAGCTTAGTAGTTTGTGTTATTGTCGCCATTTACAGTTTTATTACCAAAATAATGTGATACAAATTAGAATAATATGTAAATGGTGGGACAATTAATTTTGAATTTAGCGGAACAATATTCGTGTTACATCCATCATTGTAAAAAATTACTTGTTTTAATTATGTATGTAACTTTTGATATTGATGTACACGCTAAAATACTAACGGTTGTATAAATAAATAATATGTTATTTTTTAAAATAGTGCGTAATTTCAATATTCACTGACCAAAATTTAAGTAATTTCGTTATATACCATCCCAAATATGTTTTCAGATTCTTATTTATTCCATCTAAATTATTCACTAAATAAACCCAAAATTATTTTTATAATTAAAATCTAAAGTTTAATCATTTACCTATTTAACCTAAGGTAAATCCAAGGTTTTTTCTCTACAAAGTTCAGATTCTCTTTTCTTTCCTTTTTAGAGTTTGACTAGTAATAATTGCTGAATACTTTTATTATGTAATTATCTTGTAAAATTAAATATACATTGACTTTTTATATGATAAATTTATGGATTCAAAATTATATTACAGTAGAAAAAATAGTGTTTGAGACATAGTAGTGGAAGAGGATGAATTTGGTGCATTTTATTATAGGATTTCATTATTGGTAGAGAATCTATAAAATTGCAATTTTAAAAACAAAAAATATATATAACAATTTTAAGTAAATATAAGAAATTACTTTTTTATTATTTTTCTTTTACCAAATAGAGTGTTGTTGTTGTTTTTGTTTGGTAAAGAATGCCAAATATAGTGTTGAAAAAAAAAATTGTATAAAATGGGTTATATCTGTATTTTAATTGGTTCATTTTCTTATCCATAACATGCATTCTATAACATTTAGACCCAATAGAACAATGATATTAATACAAACCAATATGATACATCTTATTCGATGAAGTGTGGAATTATCGACAGAAATTGCATATTTTGCAAATGGTTACTACATGATTTTTTTTTTTAACATCTAAGAAAGAAACAACTTATACAAATGGTTTGGTGATCCAAATCGGAGGAACACAACTTATATATGTAAAATCCAAACTACGAGTAGAAGCATTACATTCCAAACAGTCCGCTTTACTATTAAGCTTACGAGGAATAAGAGTAAAAATAAAGTCTTGGAATTGCCTTCAGAGACTGCAAAAATCTGTCTGTGGAGATTAGTCATCTTGCAAGAGCTGGTAGGTTTTAAATGGATCTTTAATTTAAACTTAGTATTCCCAGAGTTGAGAGTAGAGGTATAAGGCT
Source organism: Euclidium syriacum (assembly GCA_900116095.1). NCBI lineage: Eukaryota > Viridiplantae > Streptophyta > Magnoliopsida > Brassicales > Brassicaceae > Euclidium > Euclidium syriacum. The sequence continues at coordinate 17,538,693 of FPAK01000003.1, forward strand.
ATACTAATTGCAAATGGTTACTCGTAGCAAGAAGAAATAGACAATAACAAGATATTTTCTCATGTAGTAAACCATGTCTCCGTTAAATTGATCATTTCCCAAGTAGTTAATCTAAACTATGATTTTGGAAAGCTTGACGTCGAGATAACTTTTCTACATGGAAAGCTTGATGAGAGGATTCTAATGGAACAATCAGAAGGGAACATAACAACGTTTATATCTAGAAAATACCGTTCTATGATTTGAAACAAAGTCTCAGACGATGGAACTTGAGGTTTGATTCATTTATGCAAAGTCAATATTTTATTAGAAATAACTTTGATCTATGTATCTATTTCATAGACAAAAAATCTGATTTTCTACCTGTCTATATATGTCAATGAACTATTAATAGCTTTTGAAAGTAAGGAAACTATCATAAAAATTAAGGAGAACCTAAAAAAAGAATTTGAGATGAAAAATTTAAGAAAGGGTTATGAAATCTTGGGTAATAATATTGTCAGAGACTGGATTCCATGAGATAACTAAGCTTATCAACAAAAGATTACATTTTATCAAGGATTTGGTTACTAATGTGAAGTGGTGTTAAGTGAAGTGCATATATACTAAATGATAATCCAACATGTTTCCTAACTAAGACAATACATGGAAATAAGTTTCACTCTAAGTCTCTAATAAATAGACCGTTGAGGCTATTAATAAAATTTGGTTCTTGTTTTCCCACTCCGACCGAATTAAACCATTTTACCAAACTAGAGAACGGAAGAAAAACATCACATCACATACCAATATAACGGCGATTTTAACGGCGTCAATATTCACGGCTGTTTAAACTCCCGAGGCAAAATCATATGATCGCTTACGCTGACGTTTACGTTTGTCTAACCAATTTCTTCCTACGCAGAGGAAGAAGATCTCAATCTCTTCGTCGCTGTTAGCAGATCGGAGAGATGGGTGTTGATTTGGAATCGGTATCGGAAGCTACCTCCGGAGCCGTGGGTTCGCTTCTGAGCACAACGATTTTATATCCGCTTGATACATGTAAATCAAAGTTCCAAGCCGAGATTCGAGCTCGAGGTCAGCAGAAATACAGGTTTCTCCTCGAAATTTCTCGTTTCCATGTTTGCCTCCTGTTTCTCCATTCTCTGATACAGATGTGTTCTTGGTTCCTTTCGATTTTATTCCCCCGTCATAGAATTTGAATTGCGTGTTCATGTCAATTTTTTCTTGTGGAAATTTCACTACGCGATGGACAAATATAATTAGCTGAAACTTTTCAATTAGCTAGAGCTTTTGAAATATATCTGGTGTTCCAAATGATTCTCTGATTAACAACGTTGTCAAAAAAATTGTGGTAATGGATTCAGTAAGCTTTTGTTACTGATGCTTTGGGAAATTTTTGGTATGTGATGAGTTGATTTTCCCTTCGTTTTGTCAAATGTTTTCTTTGTTACATACAGATATCTTTCAGATGTTATGTGGGAAGCAATTTCTAGAAGACAAGTTCTTTCACTGTATCAAGGCCTAGGAACAAAGAATCTACAGTCCTTCATTTCGCAGTTTATCTACTTTTATAGCTATAGCTATTTCAAGAGGGTACATAGTGAAAGAACAGGTTCAAAATCGATCGGAACAAAGGCAAATTTGCTCATTGCTGCTGCTGCAGGAGCTTGTACTTCCGTCTTAACCCAGGTACGGTTTACTGAGACAAACCCTGTGTGGTATCTTCTTGTGGCAGCATTGTGAATAGAAGTCCTTGTGTGTTATCTTTTGTGTAGCCTCTAGATACAGCTGCATCAAGAATGCAAACGAGTGAGTTTGGAGAATCTAAAGGATTGTGGAAGACTTTAACAGAAGGTACATGGGGAGATGCTTTTGATGGCTTAGGGATCTCTCTTTTATTGACCTCGAATCCTGCAATTCAGGTAAAGCTCTCTCTCACTTGAATGTAACTGACATATTTGCAATTTGTTACTGAACAAATAGCTTGTCTTTTGCAGTATACAGTGTTTGATCAGCTGAAGGAGCATCTTCTTAAACAGAAAAATGCAAAAGCCGAGAATGGTTCTTCTTCCCCTGTAGTTCTCTCTGCTTTTATGGCGTTTGTGTTAGGTGCAGTCTCCAAAAGTGTAGCCACTGTTCTCACCTATCCAGCAATCAGGTAATAATAGCTTTCGGACAAAATTACTAGAATTCTTGATTATGTGGAACTAGCAGTCTTAGGTAAACTTATTCTGAGTTTTTTTTGCAGGTGTAAGGTGATGATTCAAGCTGCTGATGACTCGAAGGATAATGAAACTAAGAAGTCGAGAAGACGGGTAAGAAAAACGATTCCAGGTGTTGTCTATGCGATATGGAGAAAAGAAGGGATGTTAGGGTTCTTTAAGGGCTTACAAGCTCAGATCTTGAAGACAGTTCTGAGTTCAGCATTGTTATTGATGATTAAGGAGAAAATTACTGCAACGACGTGGATTCTTATTCTAGCTATCCGAAGAACTCTGTTTCTCACAAAGGATAAGTTGAAAAATCCTTGAGATTCGCAGATCTGTTTGCTTTCCGCTAATCGGTCGAGCCTGGACCGTCCAGGCAAAGCAAGGACAAGTCTTGCACGTAGGTCGTGTACCGGTAATGATATCGATTTGGCTATATGTACCAGAAATAATCTAATGAGACAAGAAAGTGTAATATTTCTGATAAAATTATTCATTGATAACGATATGCATTGAATAAAAAAAACAAAAAAAAAACTGCTAATTGAGCAATATTTGAAAACATGCAATGTGGCTTAAAATTCTTAATCAAATGTGAGGTTGCATGATGTTGAACCTCTTGAAGAAAGTGATAACTCCTCGATCATCTCAAGTTTTTTCTTTCGGTTACACGGTGAGATACACAAGATTGTCGCACTCTTTAAGCAGCAACCATTTCTCAAGAAATATTTTGCTATGTCCATCTCTTTCGTCGACCAATAGAACTCACTCCACTTGAAAGTTTGGAGACTCCGCAACAAACATCCAGGAACCTCACTCAGTTGATTGTCCCAGAAATTCGGTGGATCCACAAGATCATGATCCTGATATCAAATAGAAGAGTTTGGCTTTAAAGTTTAAATCTTACAGTGCATTACGAGACCAAATAACAAATTTTATAGAAACTTTACTTTATTAAGGTAGATCTCAAGTTCTAGTAAATTAGGAGAATTTTTGAGGAACCAGAAAAGTAACGTTGTCCAACTTGGTTTACATGTACATATCTTCAGATGTTCAAGCTTGTCGAAGGCAATACCCTCGCCATGTATAGCCTGCATGCACGTAACGAAAATGCAATAACAAAGGATTCAACCTCGTGTATAGTGTTCTAAGATGAGATTGCTAGAAGAAAATATTACCTCTTGTCCGAATACTACTACGCATAATGTAAGCTGCTTGACAGATGTGAATTGTCTGATAAAGTTATCAAGAAGCATCTGGATATCGGTGGATTCAAAATCAAAATACGCCTCCTCCAACTTGAGCATATTTGCAATAAAATAGGTTGGACTAACAATACCATCTTCTTAACCACCAAAAAAATAACCATCGTTATCATTATCACTGTCGTTATCGACACTATAATCCGTAAATTTGAAATACTTCAAAGAAGGTGTATTTATCACAAACCCACGATAGAAACATCCACCATTTATCTTTATGGTTAGTCTCTGCAAGGAAGGGATGAATACTCGCAAAGCTTCCCAATGGTAACGATCAAATCGTTCCACAAGTAGATCCTCAAGAACATGGCAATTGGATAACAGCCTTTGAAGAGAACCACGTGTATATGTCACACGTCGAAGTATCAATGTTTTCAGGGAGAGGAGACAAACCATATCATCAGGAACATCCACGTGAATATTACCTTCCAATTTCAAACCCACAAGAGATTTGCAAATATACAAGTTACTCGGCAGTAATGCATCAGCCTCATACATGGGGCGTAAATACCGAACACTTAGCTCATGCAGACTGTGAAAAACTTCATTTTCAACCAAACAATTGATAGCTTCAGGTTGAAATGATCTAGTTGAAAGATTGAGACGCAAACTCTCTATGACCGGAGCTCTATGTAATGATAGATTCCTGTCGACGTAATGTTGCATCATCGAGGCCTGTCTTTCCGACAGGTTACTGTCATCGTACTCAAGTTTTGGCACCCACATCCAAAGAAACTTCCATTGCTTTGACAAAACGCTAGTGGTTACTGCATCTTTTGTTGGAAGAAATGATAATATCTTTACGAGGAGATCATCAGATTTGATCTTTTCCATAATTTTTAAACAGAAAAAGATGAAAGAATATTAGAAGTTCTTGAATTATGTAAGGTTTGGGATGAGTCTGTTTACAACTGCTTGTTTTCGTTCATATATAAAGGAAAACGAGAAAGCTCAAACGTTTTTTTTTTATGTACTTCTTTGGTCAAAGTTTTCAATTAGTATCATTTAATCATCTTTTTGGGAGAAATTAAAAAAGTTTTTCATTAACTCTTTTCTTTGTCAAATATGCATTTACTCTGTTAGTATAATTCCTAGGCGTTGTTTTATTAGAGCACTTCGATTGGTGAGTATATAATAGAGCATCTCAAGTCAAAAGTAATTAAAATTAGGTTTAAATAAATCAATTTCATCAATCTTATTTAAATGATTTATAAAATGTTTACACAAATTCATAAATCAACTGATCTTTTACTTTCTAAATTAAAATATTGTGT